>OY982528.1:8800206-10050206 GCA_963859965.1 Ceramica pisi | reverse complement strand
TATGTGCTATTCCAGACTAACAAACAACCAAACTTTCACATTTATAATACTACTCGTTTTGTGTAAAGCGAAATTATAACCATCTTCCCCTCGACATTATAATTATTAAAGGATATTGCAAACTGTCGTAAGCCGTTTTCCGAAGCTACTCGCTAGCCTCTAGGCGCCAAGCTAGCCGCCTGCATGTGCGTTCGCGACCACAAAAACAATCCTTATAGCATGATTCAGTATTCACGCGCGATGGCTTATTATTAGCGTTTTTTCATGTATAACTTTGGTGTTTCTATACCGCTTCCTATGATTATTTTTTTATGGAATAGTTAATAATGTTAACTTTTATTAATGTTAATTAGGGACGACTGAGAGTTTTTTAAACGTAAGAGTAGACAAATACAATCAGAAAGCTTCGAACTGCTAAGCTATCGGGAGTGACACGTGTTATTGTTCGTCAATCATAAAAGATAGACATATGCTGTCGTTGGATATTTTTTATATAATTTTAAGGAGAACATTTCCGTCATACATGATTTCTGTGTAGCTTTCACCATTAAGGTTGCACACGCGACGGAAGCTTAAAAAATGGAGTAACTTCTCCCGTTTTCCCAACATTTCCCTTCACTGCTCTGCTCCTATTGATTGTAGCGTGATGAAAAGTATACTATAACCAGAGGGCTTAGCACGAATATTTTTGACGTATAGTAACGTTGCGTAAAATTTTACCATAGCTACAGTACTCGTTTTGCACATAATATTTATTTGAATTACGTAATAAAGTCATATTCTTGAATGATATAAATTGTGCATGTCCCATTAAATTAAACCAAAATACTATGGGGTTGTAGTTTAACACATTCAAAATTCAGTTACGTTAACGTTACTATACGTCAAAATATTCGTGCTAGGCCCTCTGCTCAGGAGTATGAATAATAATTGTACCAAGTTTCATTAAAATCCGTCGAGTAGTTTTTGTTTCTATAACGGTTATACAGACAGACAGACAGACAGACAGACAGACAGACAGACCGACAGACAGACAGACAAAAATTGTACTGATTGCGTTTTTGGCATCAGTATCGATCCCTAATCACCCCCTGATAGTTATTTTGGATATATATTTCATGTACAGAATTGACCTCTCTACAGATTTATTATAAGTAGGTATAGATAACTTTTCGAACGAATCCATTAACATTATAGCTAACACCTTTATGAAAGAATTTATGTACATGGGCACAAATATTACGTCAAGTCAATATTTCAAATTGGGTCCCATTCGATGCTAGGTGGAGAAACGAACTTGAGTCTTCATAGAAATACTGTCTCGCAATGGCAAAGGGCAGACATGTGTGAACAAGGGAGAGGGAGGACTTGGCTCCGCAGTGAAACACGACGGGCTAATTTCGATCAGCTTAGAAGACGTATTGCATTGAATTCCCATTCAATTGTCTTTGGGTGTACTCAGCCGACTAAGACATTCACATTCAGAAAATATAGGTTTTATATGTCATCGGAAAATGGCAGACTTCGTAAGATTGTAATAAACCTTGATTAGATTATATTTTCTCGATAAATTATGAAAAAATCGTTTTGTACATAATAAATCCCATCCAAATTCAATAGTTTCCAGTCCATCCGTGTCTTATTTTTTTTTAAGTTTATAATTTCACGCGATATTTTACAATGTTACGGCGTTCGCCGCTTTCTGATGGCATAATGTCTGTAAAAGTAATGTCTCAATTTCACGTTTGACTTTGAAGTAGATGTTTTGTCTTTATTATAGATACTCTAATAAGTGACTGAAATGCGGTCGATGCGAAACACACAGGACTGATCAACACTGTGGTATATGGGATTTTGGCCAGCAGTGGACGTTTTTCGAAAGTAAATAAAAAAAACCATCGGAACTCAAACAAGGACCAAACTGTCGTTACAAATAGGGACAGTACCCACACTGGACTGACATTTAACCAGACCATCAAGGCCGGAGGCTGAATCATTGCCGGCCTGAGTCATACACAGTTGATGAAAAAATAAACGGCTAGTCTATAGACCCGGGGCCTCGACCTTCGTCTCTACTACTGGCGTGTGTCTTCGTTCAATGACACCATCATCTGGTGATTTAATGGTCAAACGTGAGACTATCAATACCAAACACAATCTTAAAACTAGCTGACCCGCGCAACTTCGATTGTTTCACATTTTCCATGAATGCTCCGCTCCTATTTGTCTTAGCGTGATGATATATAGCCTACAGCCTTCCTCGATAAATAAGCTATCTAACACTGATAGATTTTTTCAAATCTGAACAGTAGTTCCTGAGATTACCCCCTACATACAAACTTACAAACAAATGTTACCTCTTTATAATATTAAGTACATATATAGATATAGAAGTATAGATATGGATTCTTCCGTTACTGAGTGACTGACAAACAACGCACAGCCGAAATTACTGCTAGTCTATTCTGTAAATAACCATTTCGATATCGACTTCACCTGAGTGACTAAGCTTACAATGTGAACTTTATTTCACACATCATAAGGTCTTATATTTATACGAATTTGAAACTCACCTCGGATTCCACTGTCGAGACACGAAAATGTTGTTACAGAATAGCACTGCAGGTCGTAGAAAGATGAAGTTTGGCTTGTAGCTTTCCTACATTCCGTAGCGGAGCACTAAGGGATATGTTATGAACGTACGAAGTCGCGGGCAAAAGATAAACATAAACATTTATTAGAAAAGAAAAAAAAAACCTATCCTCCACATTCATCATTCATTGTCTATCTGTCTGTCCTATTTAAAGATACCTTATATGTGTATTACTTTTGACCAGCGGTCAATATTTTTTGTTCATATTATTCTAGATGAGGCCGATGTTTCCTACCTTGACCCTGAGAAAGAAACACCGAAACAAACTCAGAGGTCAATCATATAAAGTACCTACTATGCAGCAGGTAGCTTTTATGATTTTCTATTTTCCTGCCTTTTCAGGGAAATAAAATACAACATAGGTACATCTATCTATCTATACTTATAATAAATCTGTAGAGAGGTCAATTCTGTACATGAAATATATTTCCAAAATAACTATCAGGGGGTGATTAGGGATCGATACTGATGCCAAATATGCAATCAGTACAATTTTTGTCTTTCTGTCTGTCGGTCTGTCTGTCTGTCTGTCTGTATAACCGTTATAGAAACAAAAACTACTCGACGGATTTTAATGAAACTTGGTACAATTATTATTCATACTCCTGAGCAGGTTATAGTATACTTTTCATCACGCTACAATCAATAGGAGCAGAGCAGTGAAGGGAAATGTTGGGAAAACGGGAGAAGTTACTCCATTTTTTAAGCTTCCGTCGCGTGTGCAACCTTAATGGTGAAAGCTACACAGAAATCATGTATGACGGAAATGTTCTCCTTAAAATTATATAAAAAATATCCAACGACAGAATATGTCTATCTTTTATGATTGACGAACAATAACACGTGTAACTCCCGATAGCTTAGCAGTTCGAAACTTTCTGATTGTATTTGTCTACTCTTACGTTTATAAAACTCTCATTCGTCCCTAATTAACATTAATACAAATAAAAGTTAACATTATTAAATTCCATAAAAAAATAATCATAGAAATCGGTATAGAAACACCAAAGTTATACATGAAAAACGCTAATAATAAGCCATCGCGCGTGAATACTGAATCATGCTATAAGGATTATTTTTGTGGTCGCGAACGCACAGGCAGGCGGCTAGCTTGGCGCCTAGAGGCTAGCGAGTAGCTTCGGAAAACAGCTTACGACAGTTTGCAATATCCTTTAATAATTATAATGTTGAGGGGAAGATGGTTATAATTTCGCTTTACACCAAACGAGTAATATTATAGGTAAATGTGAAAGTTTGGTTGTTTGTTACTCAATCACGCCAGAACGGCTTAACGGATCTTAATGAAATTTAGAACAAAGATAGATTATAGTCTGGAATAGCACATGAGCTACTTTTCATCCCGGGAATATGTTCCCTAGGGATCACGCGGGCGAAGCCGCTGGCAGAAGCTAGTACCTAATAAAATTAAGGTGAATGCTCCAACCAGCCCGCGAAATTCAAATTTTCTTACGTTTTTTGCAATTTGCAGGCCAGTGCTAGGTTGTATGTTGATTAAAATATTATTCGCGACTGTAAGACATGGTGTAGTTATAGAATTATGTATAATAATCAAAATCATCAATACAACGCTCTAAGTTCATAAAGTTCTAGGAATGACTTTTTCTGTTTTTTTTTTGTGTTCCTAGGCCTTTATGAACTTGGAGGGTTGTATTAGTGATTTTAATTATTATAATTCTGTAACTACATATTATGTCTTACAGCCGCGAATAATATTTTAATCAACATACAACCTAGCACTGGCCTGCAAATTGCAAAAAACTCAAGAAATTTTGAATTTCGCGGGCTGGTTGGAGCATTCACCATAAGTTAAATAACTTAAAATAGCAACACAAACAACCTACATAAAATATGTTATTGCGTCTGTTTGATTGTTTTTCTAGAGTAACAACGAACAGTTAAAAATACAGTTAAAAGAAGTCGGCTAACAATGCGTTATAAGACCAAATAAAAAATCTAGTTCACAATGTTGAGTTCAACCATTTTGTAGAGCATTTATTTGACCTGGCTATAAAGGAAACAAAAACTTTTTCGTGAAAAGAACTGCGCAGTATCAAAATTAGTTTCTTTGTTATTATTTAATTGGTATTTACAACATTTTTTTAAGAACTCCTCCCACTTTGAGTGATGCGGAAGGGGGTGTCAGACTCTTACTGACTAAAACCCATCCCTGTTCCTTCTAGTGCCCTCCAGGGCTGCGGTGACTCTTACGAACAAATTCTGCAGCCCGCAATGACGTGCCCATACCACCAAGATTCCGTTGTGTACGAGAGATGGAAATTTAAGAAACAAGAAGCAGTATCCCTTTGAAATATAAACCTACACTTAATTAATTTGGTGTTGTTTGTCAAATTGTTCGAGCTTCTTAAAGTTCTTAGTTGAGCTACGCGATAACTGACAAATCTTATCTATACTAATCTATACTAATATTTATAAAGAGGTAAAATTTGTTTGTAATCTATACTAATATTATAAAGAGGTACAATTTGTTTGTAAGTTTGTATGTTTGTAAGTTTGTATGTAGGGGGTAATCTCAGGAACTACTGGTCCGATTTGAAAAATTCTTTCAGTGTTAGATAGCCCATTTATCGAGAAGGTTATAGGCTATATATCATCACGCTAAGACAAATAGGAGCGGATCAGTAATGGAAAATGTGACGCAGACGAAGTTGCGCGAGTCAGCTAGTCTTATATATAAAAAATGAATTGCTGTTCGTTAGTCTCGCTAAAACTCGAGAACGGCTGGGCCGATTTTGATAGTTCTTTTTTTGTTTAGTTCGTCATAATACAGGGAAGGTTTAAACGCAAAAAAATGCAGTTGACGGGAGCGAAGCCGCGGGGCACAGCTAGTACAAAATAATTATCGTGGCAATAGAAAATTACATTACATTTAAACCTGTTGGAGCCTTCAGTTAAGCCAACTGCAATGCCTGTATTTGAAGGCTCCGCTCTTTCACTTCAGAGGGCCAATTCTACTAATTTTTAAACAACTTTCGCATTCGCATGTCAATCGCAAAGTGTCTAAGAAGCCTTATCATACATTTTATACAGTTGATGATTGAGATACGAATGCGATGTGAAAATTAGTAGAATTCTGATCAAATCATTGTTTCACAAATGCTTGCACTTTTTGGACAGGTCCACTGAAATCCGTTCTTCAAAAGACCACGTCAGTCATGGTTCTTATAATTTTAGTTTGAGCATCATACATATTTACCATTCCATGGATTTGAGGATACTTTGATCTCTGAATTTGTTCCGGTGTTTCTTCTTATGGTAGGCCTCGTCTAGATTAAATCGGATTGTTGTTAAACGTATTTAAAAATAGGCAATCTATATAAAACTAGCTGACCCGTGCAACGTCATCTGCGTAACATTTTTCATTACTGCTCCGCTCCTATGGGTCTTAGCGTGATGATATAGCCTATAGCCTTCCTCGATAAATGGGGTATCTAACATGGAAAGAATTTTTCAAATCGGACTAGTAGATCCTGAGATTAGCGCGTTCAACCAAACAAACAAATAAACTCTTCTGCTTTATAACTGGGGTCCGAGTGCTCACGTCCTATTAAAAGATCTAGCAAAAATCCCTTAGTTGATGCTTCGCGTGACCCAAGGGCTGGCTTTTACCTTGAACAAAGGATAAGCATTGCCATACAACGTGGCAATGCAGCCAGTCTTTTGGGCTCACTTCCAGTCGATAGCGATGGGGATGAATTTTTTGACGCCATATTTTAGTTCGGAGTTTTATTTTCTATTTTAAGTGTACATAGTTTGTCCTTTTATTTAATTGACCCGTTTGACATCCTTCCTTATATTAGTGTTGTATCCCTGTCCAAAACATGGACTTGACATTCAATATTTTGTATGAAACTATTATGATAAAAATACGGTAAAATCACTACATCACTACATGTTGTCAGTCTGTCTGTTCGCGATAAACTACTGCACCGATTTTCATGCTGTTTTCACCAATAGATAGAGCGGTTCTCGAGGAAGGTTTTAACATATAATTTGTCGAGCTGGCAAAGCCGCGGGCATCAGCTGGTTAATTCTAAATTTAACATTGCCTAGTCATCCCACAGATTAGATTACATCAAAGCATACATTGTCTCATGTCCCACATAGGTGACAAAAACAAAGTAAATGAAATAGGACTGTTTGTTTTTCCAAAAGTAGGACAATACGGTGTCTGCTGACTCACCGAGTGTTCACGTAAAACGGTGAAATCCTTTAATTGGCTATGGTGCAAACAAATGACTCACGACTTAACGGGGTAAGCAGAAGTGCAGTTGGACTGAAAATTACTGTGATGACCTGGATCTAGATTTTGTAATAATAATAATATAATAATATCCTTAGACATTTCACACAACGCCATATAGTCCCAAGCTAAGCAACCTAATGCTTGTGTTATGGTAACGATATGGCTGATAAACTACTTATATACATTTTTTTTTTTTGTAAATACATACATATTATAGATAGAAAAACACCCAGACTCAGAACAAATACATGTAGGTCTTACAAATATTTGTTCCGTGCGGGAATCGAACCCGCGACACGCAGCGCAGCAGTCGGTCGCTCAACCACTGCGCCAACCGTGTCGTCTGTAAATTAACAGTTCTTAGTATAGATCTCGTTTAGTGGTGTTTATGTGCAGTAAATTATGTAGTTTTACTTGTCTGGGCGAATGTTTTCGTCGTCGATTTTGCTTCCACCATTAGTCAAGCAAAAGGAGATATAAAACGTGCTTTGGATTTTAAATCGAAATAGCTAGAATTCGTTTACTTGGATGATGTTTTTTTGTCATCCAGTAATCGAAACTGCGTATTTTGCTTTTCTGCGATTTTGCATCCAGTAATGATATCTGTAGGGTAAATCCAGAAGAGCGTGATTATATTTAATGGGTCTGATGCTGTTGGCGGTATCAATTCGGCCGTGTTTTTTGAAAAAAAAAAACTAAGTATATCTTGTAGGTACTATTATAATTGTTTATTTACTGTATATGAGATAAATAACACTGCCCTTAAATATGACAGCAAATTTCTACAACACTGTATATGAACCGATGGTATGAAAGTGGTTATTGGATGATAGAAGTAAGCCATTCAAAGACAAAGGCAAAAAGTCTTTTATTCAAATTAGGCTGAGTGCCAGCACTTTTTGAACGTCAACGTTTACAAGAAGACAGTCCCCCAAAAACTCCCGCCCGTCACCACTTCCTAGTGTTTTAGCTGGGAAGAAGAAGTGGCCAACAAACTCCCCAGCAATTGGAGAGGCCTCCGAGGTAAAAGAGGCAGGAGGAGATCTACACTGATACGATTTGCGATTACGATTTTACGATTTTTGGGGGCCGAGTCACCCGCGTCCGTAGGAGAATACCCTTCAGCGAATCCCTACACGTGGTCCCTGGGTGGTGCTAAACAGGTGACACTAACCGCCTCCGTGGTCTCGTGGTTATACCACCTGATTCAGACCCAGAGGTCCCGGGTTCGATTCCCAGCGGGGGCAAATTTTTTGCTCGGTTTGGTTGGTGGTAGGACTTGTTCTAAGTCCGCCTGGCAAGCCACCACCATCATGTCTAAGTCTGTCGCCATAACAACAATGTTAACAGCATTGTTGTGTTCCGGCAGTTAGAGGTATGATAGCCAGTTCCTCTGTGTAAGAGGATTCCGGGTGAAACTCGCTTCCATCTTCGGCCTAATCATCACTTTCCATCAGGTGAGATTTAGGCCAAGAGTTTCCCAGTTTTGTATAAAAAAAAAAAAAAAATTTGAAGAAGAAGAGAAGACATAATTTGAAGAAGGTGAGATCGAAAGCACAACTTAACTCAAACTAGGGATAAATAGCATAGGAAAAAGAATCATAACAAAAAAAAAACAAAAAACCAAGAAAAAAACAATAAAATCAAAAATAACTAACGACATTAACATACCTTTAAGTAATAAGATAATCATGTAATCATGTAAGAAACAAGAGGTTTTTCTGATATATATATTTAGGTGCTAGCTGACCCGCGCAAATTCGTCTGCGTCACATTTTCCATTAATGCTCCGCTCCTATTGGTCATATCGTGATGTTATAATTATAGCCTATAGCTTTCCTTGATAAATGGACTATCCAACGCAAAAATAATTTTTCGATTCGAGCCGGTAGTTCCTGAGAATAGCGCGTTCAACCAACCAAACAAACAAACTCTTCTGCTTTATAATATTAGTATAGACTAGCTTCTGCCAGCGGCTACGCCCGCGTGATCCCTAGGGAACATGTTCCCGGGATTAAAAGTAGCTTATGTGCTATTCCAGACTATAATCTATCTTTGTTCTAAATTTCATTATGATCCGTTAAGCCGTTCTGGCGTGATTGAGTAACAAACAACCAAACATTCACATTTTCATTTTTTTTTCATTTTTTCTGTTGATTGTAGCGTGATGAAAAGTATACTATAACCAGCTCAAGAGTATGAAAAATAGTTATACCAAGTTTCGTTAAAATCCGTCGAGTAGTTTTTGTTTCTATAACGGTTATACAGACAGACAGACAGACAGACAGACGGACAGACAGACAGACAAAAATTTTACTGATTGCATTTTTGGCATCAGTATCGATCCCTAATCATCCCCTGATAGTTATTTTGGAAATATATTTCATGTACAGAATTGACCTCTCTACAGATTTATTATAAGTATAGAAGATAGATATATAGATATAGAAGATTTAATGTTAGGTGTATTGAGTGTAGGAGGTGAAATAATATAATTTAGTATTTCAACTCCTACACTCAAACCAGGATAAAAGGTAGGCGGGTAGTTGATTGTTATTATAAAAGTCAAATTTTATTGATTTTCAGGGTCTTACGATGAAATACTATTTAGAAAAGAAAACAGACGGTCAACTTATTGAAGACTAGCGTGTGCCAGGGTCTTCGCCCGCGTGATCGTAAGTACCTACTCCTGGATTATATATAAGCTAATTACCCTGATAGTTCCAGTTTCCATGGGATTTCCGGGATAAAACCTATCCTATGTCCGTTCTCGGGTCTCAAACTATCTTTGTACAATTTTCATCCAAATCGGTTCAGTGGTTTAGGCATGAACAAGAGACAGACAGAGTTACATTAGTAGGGAAGTAGGGATTTAAAAGCAACTTTTACGTATGATAAAAAATACAATCACAATAGAGGAAAACCTTTGGCTTGCAAAATAAACAGAGGACGAAATAATCCGCTCAGGGACCCACTGGTTTGCAATTTATTCCAAAGAGTCACCGCTGCTGAACGCAAAGAGCATTTTAGGAGGAACCAGGATGGGTTTTACAGCCTAAGGATGCCATACATTTTGGACTTTTTGACGGTCGTTCTTACTAATAGGCAAGTCTACGCTCGTAGGTAATTAACCTTGGAAAAGTTTACAAGACTACAAAATCTTCTAATGATCAGTAAGAGTCTGACACTCCAATTAAGAAGAAAAAGGTCCACATGCCAACGCCGTCATGGCTCCGATGTGTGAAAGGTATACAAGATGAATAGCACTATTCAGTGCTATCTATAGTCACCTGTAAGCAATCATGTTGCGACTAACACGTCATAGTAAAGACTGAAAATATAAATGAAACCCTAAAGTATTGTTACGCGCCAGAATGAATGCCGGGTACACAACGTACTACTAACGCCATCTAGTATCGAGTAGTGGAACTAATTGGGTCACGATCTTTCTAGACTTTTCGATGCTAGAACATTCTCGATGTTTCGATACCTAGTCAGTCGGGACCGGTATGTTCCCGAACTTTTTAGATATTTCCATTCTCGAAGGTTCTGGAAATTACTGTGGGACTATATAAGCTGCGCATCGCTCGCGACTGAGTCAGTATTGAATTGGCGATACAAGCGATACATCGGAAGCGATCTTCAACTGCGAGTTAAGTGAGGTGAAGTGTTTAATAGTGCGATTGTGTGTTGTAATTAGTGTGTTTAAAGTGTTAATTAGTGTTGATAATTAAAGTGTAATTTTTGGTTAAATAATCGGCTGTTTTTATTGTCACGAACCCCAAGCTCGTAACAGTATCATAATTATATTGACTCATTGGACGTGAAATTTATTTCCTACCAGTTGTGCAACCAAATATGGTAGTACAATATTTATTGTAGGATAGTCATTGCTACAAACCACAGGACATACAGTATTAAACCACTCACTGCCTTCCTAGTGATGTTCAGCGTTGTTAATATAATGTCAACTCCGACGTTTCATCACTCAGTGCAATTAAAGTCATGGTTTTGAACCAAACGATTCGATAATTATTAAAAGAAACCGGACAAGTGTGAGTCAGACTCTCCAACCGAGGGTCCCGTACTTGTAGGCACATTTTACATTAGATAGTACAAATACAAATACAAAATCCTTTATTTCAAATAGACCAGTTACAGGCACTTTTGAATAGTCAAGGTCTGTCAGTCAAATAGATGAAGCTAATCCTGCTGCGCTAATGACAAGAGCAGCAGGTTTTTCTCCAACATAACACACCCACCGACCCCGCCTCCAGCGCGGCAGTTGCACGTTCCAAAGAGTAGATCCTGTGGAGAAGAACGTGCAAGAAACTCCAAGGACACTCTTTTAAACCAGTTGTCATTGTTTACAAAATCATGTTTACATTCGTTGCGAAATAATTAATGAGTAAAATTATACAATGCAAAAAGAATGAGTCTACACAAGTAGTGATCCTATAAACGTTCTATTTTGTCCTTTTGAGGTATGGAACATTAAAAACTATAGCGATATTTTATGCTTTGTTTAAATACTGATTAGCAGATTTTTCATTGGATTTATCTGCATCTGCTTAGCAATAGTTAAACTTAGCATAAGTCATATATCATAGTTTGGTTAGATTTAATGAAGTGTCAGAGTCTTACTGACTAAAACCCATGACGTATGACGTTGCTGGGCGATGGTATATGAAAGACTGGCGTGCTCGGCTCTGCCGTGCCGTTTCCATATCCAAAAAATCATTTTTGAGAATCGTTGGTGCGACTCTTATCTGTATTGGTGCACAGAGGCCCTCATGTGTTTTTGCATATTTGTGGCGGCTGATATGTAAAGAATGCAATTTAGCAATTCTCATCGCTAGGGTCGCTACACACCCGTTCGTGTTCCTCCTAATACCCTTTGCGTTCCAGAGCCGCGGTGACTCTTTCGAACAAATTCCGCAACCCTGGCAGTTATGAATAAGCCTGCATAAGCAAGTTTTGCCACACCATGATGTGCCTTTTTACCGAACTCCCCCAGAATCAAATCTGCGCTTGACGTAAAACAAATGCCTCCAAAGTCCAACTGCATCAAACTGCTAGAAGTGTCTCGTTTGGAACATTTTCGTCATATTTTACGACGTTTCGACAATATTAGGATGACACTTACTACTCTCAACGGACTGAATGGGAGTCTAAGGCTATGCGCGCACTGGTGACTTTTGTCACTGATCTCTGTTGCACTTCACAATTCCGAATGAGAGAAATTTACTGTCACGGTGACAAAAGTCACCAGTGCACGCATAGTCTAAGTGCGGAAAATCGAGTCGCTACTACGACTAGGATGACACTGAGTATAGGGCTAATTCTACTAATTTTAAAACAACTTTCGCATTCGCATGTCAATTACAAACTGTCAAAAAAGCCTTAATTTTCATACATTTTCGACAGATTGCGAATGAGATGCTAATGTGAAAATTAGTAGAATTAGCACGTGCTTCATCGGTTCAAAGTCCAACAAAACTTATGATGCTTCCAAATTATGCTTCAACTAATACGTCATTGGAGTGACTTCATGATGACATCAAGCGGAAATTCGTTAATTATCCTGTTTATTACTATACGTGCCTCTACATATTTATTTTGTTATTGTATTCCTTTTCCTATTTTCACTATACTACAGGTTATTTCCCTTTCAGTTAGAGGAAACAAAAAGGACAGTGCGGGAGTTACATGATTTCTAACTTATAATTATGTTTTGCGACGACAAAGAGGTCCATTGCCAGAAAGGCTTTCCTAGGATATAAAATAGGTCCACGCTGCTTGCTTTCAGTCAGTTTCTTTAAAACCTCATCAACACATCATATGGCCAAAGAATTCCCTCCTACGTTAATAGTATATTGTTATCCAGGGGTGAAAGTAACTGATTAGGTCCCGAGACGATGTTTAATAGTTCGAGGGACTTAATAAGTCTTTCACCCGAGGTGAAGACTGTGCTTATAATTACGCATATAGGAAAAAAATTCACGAATCTGAATCTGATGAACTCATCGTGTTAAAACAAATCTCTGCTGTACGAAAGCTCGAAAAATGAAGATCGGAATGCCGCTTTCCCGACTATTTTGTTTTTTTCTCGAAAACCGGCCAGCTATTCAGCCATAACATTTTCATAATTGTTTTTTTTATGATTTGACAACTGTCAGTTGAAAACGATTCTCCCTAGGGCTGCAAAGTAAAACTTTCAGCCCGCTCATCAGGCAACTTCAGCCTACTTTTCGAGCATGAGTCATGAAAAATAAATATTTACCTACTAATGTTTTAAACGCGAAATTTTGTAAAAATCACGTCAGAACGACTGTACGGATCTTGATATTTGGCACAGAGGTAGAAAGGTTACATAAAGTCTTTTAATTCAAAAAGTGGATGTTTTCATCCTTAAAAAAAAATAGGTTTTTTTTAATGGAGATGGGTTTGCTCTTAACTCTAGTATAGGTCAGAGATGACAGAGACAAAGTCTTGAGGTCGAATAATTTTACCCCGTCCACTGAGGCCTTCGTCCTGAATAAACGGTTTCTTTTCGTTTTGCTAACCGACAGAGCCAGAGGAAAATATTGAGGCTATAAATATGAATCTGATGGATTCATCGAGATGAATACTTTAAGGATTGGTTTGGGTTGTATTGGTTTTCGTTTCCTTTTGCGGTTCGCAATATTTTTATCTCGAACTTATTCCAGAAATAAATATAATCCTGTTTAATATAATAAATGAGAAATTGAGTTTGTTTGTTTAGGTTTACACGCCTAAATCGATGAATTTCGATACAGCAATAGCTGGGACCTTTTTTAGGGTGGGAAATCATCAAACGACTAAAACCCGTCCGTGTTCCTCCTAACTGCCCTTTAGGCCGCGGACAGCGGACACGAACTCAGCAGCCGCGAGCCGCCAACGCCGCCGCTCCCTGCCCGCTGAGTTCGCGACACGTTCCTTACAGCCCAGAAACGCAAAGGGCATTACGAAGAACACAAATGGGTTTTAGTCAGTAAGTCTGACACTCCCTTCCGCTCCGCCCTGAGCGAAAGGAAGGAGCCTTTTGATGTTTATTCATTCTTAAAAAAAAATGGTGACGCTAAAGCTGACTTGCAGTGGCCGTGGGTTGTTACAATTCCGTAGTAACGGTGGCCATTTTAATGAGTCAATCAACAAGTAACCACAGTAAAAACCTATTTCATAAATAAATAAATCAACCTTTGAATTTATGACTAACAAACAAACATCGCTACATACAAATATAAATAATTAAATTAGGACAAAACACAATCGCTACAGACTGACGGACTCTAAATCAGGAGACAGATTTCAATTACAAACTCTGTCTTATCTTTACATACAGACAGCCAGACAATTGGTTATCACAATGAAGAGACTCCTATTGTTTTCGAGATAATTGCAGTGACAGACGGACGGACGCATCTTGAAGAGCTTTGTGTAGATCGGCAGACATCTTGGAGTGTTTATTGTTATTTTAAAAGAGGGTTGACAGAAACAGAAACTGCTTCCATGCTTATTCTATTCAACAAAGTCCGTCCGTTATTGTCAATTTTGATGGCATGAGAAATGGGGTTAGAGACGGAAAAGGATGGATTTGATAGTCTTTTACCCTTGTGATTTTTGGTGACGTATAGGCCTTATAATAGGAACGTGTCAAGACCACTATCTCACGCGCTTGCCTAGAAGTAACCCATTCACTCTTACCTTGTTATAAAATGACAGGGCTCAAAAATCTACTCATGAATGTACCCCTTTTCATCCTGCAGTAGCCCACTGCTGGAGGCCTAACCTGCTACACAGTAACTGGATTATTGAGATCAGACTAGCAACCGCTGCATGTGAAGAGGTACCTATTCATCTGCACCTGGTTAGACTGGAAGCCGACACCAACATTATACAACACCACCAGGGTTGCGAAATTTGTTCGAAAGAGTTTCCGCGGCCCTGGAACGCAAAGGGCATTAGGAGGAACACGGATGGGAAAGAGTATCTCAGTAAGAGTCTGACTCTCCCTTTTTTTTTACTTTTGATAGGCACGCGTTTGACCACTATCTCACCTGATGGTAAGTGTGATGCAGCCTAAGATGGAGCACTTGCCTAGAAGGCCTTCCGCGCCCCCCAGTGTGAAAGAAGTCATTTGATGATTTTCCTATCCATAAAAATAATCACATACACTACTACAGCTAGGAGAAGTCACCTGCGACAAAACGAAATAACTTACTCATCCATGTCCCAATTTCTCATTCCGTTCCTCGAACTACGAATATAAAACTGTGTTCCATATAAAGTAGAATATAACCAAATTAGAGGTGAAACTCATCGTCGAAACGAAATGATGCCCTCAAAAGGATATGCAGACCAGTTTTCCTTGTGCTTTGCATACTAAGCACTTGTTTTTCCTCGTTTCGAAGTCAACGCACCTTGATAGCGACATTTATTTGACGAGCGAACATCAGTTTTAGTTGAAAACTCAATTATTTATCTACCTAATTTTGGTGTTTTTCTCGATCTTTTGCATTTTGTACGGTTCAGAAGTTATGAGAATGTCAAAAACCTTTTAATTTTTAAGAGGGCTTTCACATTTTTTCTTGAATTTTAGCGTTTTATTCGAATTTTGATGTGTGATTTGGCTTTAGATATAGCCTTAAAAAAAAAACAAAAATATGCCTAAGATAGTTTGATCATTTATCTTGGGAGTGTTCTAAATAAATATTTCAATTTGTTCACGTACATCAGTAAAATCCTTGACTCCGCAAAGGATGTTTCACAAAACGTACGTTGCTTTAGGGTATCTTTTGATACCTTGGTACACCGAAGATATTATAATTTAATCATTTATAAAAATGTCCACGGTAAAACTGTATCTTCTACTTTGGAATGTTTAAATCAATTTATTACGATTCATACAGTAATACATCAAAAATAATTCTGTAAAACTGAGAGTTATTGACAATTTTCAGTACGAAACTATAATTTTTATCTATGAAATTATAATCAAAATTCAAATAAAAAGTATTTAATAATTAAGGTGGCATTGCTGTATTGCTTGAAAAAAAAAATTGGTCTAATTAAAAGTAAAGTAAATATTTTTAAATAATTGTCGAAAATCAATATAATCTTGTGACGCGCGGTATTCAACTTTAGTCAACCTGAGCAATTCGATTTTGTAAGAGCGCTTTGACAAAACTGTCTTAGGCATATTTTTATTTATTTTAAGGCTATATCTAAAGCAAAATTACACATCAAAATTCGAATAAAACGCTAAAATTCAAGAAAAAATGTGAAAGCGCTCTTAAATGAAATTTGAAACTTGTCGGACAAAACATAAAGCAAGTCATACACTCGAAAACGGAAGAACAAACATTAAAACAGCAAATACGTAATATAATAACCTACTAAAGACAAATAAACAAACAAAGTTCGCATATTTACAAATAATTGAAAGTTACAATATTTTATATTCTGCTCTTTTAGATTTATTGTTTCAGATATAATATTGGCAGCCCACATCAATCTGAAAAAAAAAACTTTGTACCTATAGGTAGGTCACTTATGTTTAACTTTATAGAGTTAATTATTGAAAAGCATACTTTTTTTACCCATATTTTACTATAACCCTTTCCTAAACGGCCTTTCAGTTCACTGATTCTTTAATTTTCAGCTCAATCTTAGTCCAATGAACTTTCAGAAAACCTTTGATTACTCTCAAATGAAATCATCTCTTACAATTTTAACCTGCCTTTTTATTTTGCGTTGGATATTGAATAGAATCTAATTTCTTTATTATTTTCGTCTCCGTTCGAAATTCAATTTTCATCAAGCGGGTTCAAACAACGAAATAGTCTACGACCTTTGGTTTCGCCTCCTTTATTCATTGAACTCACCTTTGACCTTCAGATTGGAGTAGAAAATTCGCCAGACATCTAATGGGTCCTTGAACCAACGCCCCCTGGCCTAGTTACAGAAATAGTCTTCAATCTTAGGCGTCAGGATGTTGATTTAATTACCTGATGCGGGTCGCATAGCACGGCACGCAAACATCAAATACACTATCCGACGCGCTCTTGTTGCCGTCGGCGTGCCAGCCGTATAAGAACCCATTGGCCTGGCATGCGACGATGGTAAAAGAGGACGGTATGTCTTTATTTCCATGGAAGATGGGTAGGCCTTTAGTGTGGGACGCTACTTGTGTCGATACTCTTGCGCCATCCCATCTTCCTAGCTCGTCGTGCTGTGCTGGTTCTGCCGCTTCGGCTGCTGAAAACCTCAAATGGCGGAAATATAGTAGTCTTATTGGCAACTACATTTTTGAGCCATTTTGGGATTGAAACTCTTGGACCGTGGGGTCCGAGTGCTCATGGCCTATTTAAAAATCTAGCAAAACGCTTACTTGACGCTTCGCATGACCCAAGGGCTGGCTTTTACCTTGGACAGAGGATAAGCATTGCCATACAACGTGGCAATGCAGCCAGTCTCTTGGGCTTACTTCCAGTCGATAGCGATGGGGACGAATTTTTTGACGTCATATTTTAGTTAGGAGTTTTATTTTCTATTTTAAGTGACCTTGAACCAAAATTCAAAAATTCAAAAGTCATTTATTCAAATTAGGCTGAGAGCTAGCACTTTTTGTACGTCAAGTTCTTTAAAAGACAGTCCTCCAAAACGCCCGCCCACTTCCTTGTATTTTAGCTGTGGAGAAGAAGTGGCCAACAAACTCCCCAGCAACACATCTGTCTGTTACGTTTTAGGAACTAGAATTTATACAATGTCTTAAATTGCCCTAAAACATTCGATAAAGTTGAAAATCTATTAAAGATATTTGATTTATATTACCTGATTGGTCTGGGATTAATGGGTTTCTATAAGATTTAGTTCAAGATATGTTGCGTGGGCGTAGACTTAATGATGTAGCCAAAATACGAAGTTTACTAAGCATTGTTTTTTTTACATTTGCTACAAAAGTCAAGCTTTGGAGTGTCTTCTTTTTAGTCATATTTCCTAGTAAAATCAAAATGTTTATTAGTAGCCTTTGTCCGCCATTTCTTACGTACAAACCCCACTTTTATCCATACCCCGAATTTCAGTAAATCTCTTAGCGCTCCCCTACGGAGTGTAGGGAAGCTACATGCCAAATTTCAGCTTACTACGGCCAGTAGTTTCGGCTGTGCACTGTCTGTTGGACACTCACTCAGTAACGGAAGAATTTAGTGTTAAGATTACTTATTTAATGTTATACTAAAATGAATAAAAATATGTAGGTATAGATATTTTTTGTCGGCGTCGAAATTTTTTACTTTATTTTTAAACTAAACTAAACCATAACAAATTGAAGCCGATTCACGAAGTGATGTTTAGGGAATATCTACAGATAGTGGTAACAAGATAAGCCCAGTTGATAATTGCCCAGTTTAGTAGGTACCTACAACGAATACAGTCGCTTCATTGAGGTTCTGGTAATCATTTACACTGGAAATCAACCACACCACACATCAAACCATTCTTTAAAAAAAATCAGGCCGAAATAGATAATTTAAAAACAGAGCGAATACAGACCCAGATTTTGCCAGAATAACCCCATGACGCCCATACATTCGGAGAAATTATTGCACAACGAACATTTGAACTTTAACATTTATATAAAAGTGGTGCGATCACGTCTAGCCATGGTGGAGCCAGTCTCACGACCTAATTTATGGGGAAAATATGTCGGTGGAGCACAGACATGGTGTGGGAGGGAATCAGGACGAAATTATTGATCTTGTCTTGTTGCAGGAGCCTTAACTATGGTAGGTGTTACTCTTGTTCTACGTGTAAGTTCCATAAAAATGTGAATAGACATTATTTGACGGTGCGTTCTTTGAAGCAATAAAACTTAGAATAACTGATAATGGGCTTGTGTCCTGAAAAAATCTAATTAGTCCGTCAGTTAGATTATCAAAAAATATTTGACCCGTGTTTTTTCTTTTATTACGGGAACCAAAATTGACGAAGTTACGACGATTTTAAAATTCTCTATACGTCACACCTTTGCATAACTTTTAGTGAGTCGTGACGTCACGAGCCCCCACTCCCGAGTTTTGATGCGTTTTATCTTTGTCAATATTCATTGATTTACAAAAACGAAAAAAACTAAATAGTTTTGCAATTTGTGGATGATGGAATCTAGCCTACTATTATTATAGTTTTGGATAAGAGCACAAAACTAAACGGTTTTACAAAAACTGATGTTTGGTTTTATGCTTATATTGGGTATTAAAATAGTACTTTACTGCAGCGGCCAGCAATAGAGGCATTGTTGGACGAACGTGCAAATGTGGGCCGAAGCTTAGCCGAGGCAGACATACGTAAGTCCATCAATGCCTAGTTGTGGCCAGGCTTGTATAATACTTTTCTGGAAATTAAATACAATTACTTTTCAAAATCAATTTCGATTTATCTCGAAGAAGGTTGTCAAAGTAATGCTCACATTTCCAAGCATGTTTGAGAAAACCATGTTACATTTCACCGTACAGCCAATTTGAATAAGAGTAGGTACATCGACGGAAAGAGCGTGAAAAACTTGCATAAAAATCAGTTTCCTCAAAATGCTCTTTACGCGTTTTTCAGGAAGAAGTCTATAAGGTTTTTGTAATCATTAGGTTTTCTAAACCATTTTGATATGACGGGAATTTATTTTGCGGTTTTTCCCACAGGAACCTAGCAATGGACCCAGGATAAAAGGTGGCACTTCACAGTTTAGCCTCTTGTCAGTTAGAATTTTCAAAATCTCATCGGTTCAGACAATTTTGAATCTAGTCTTAGTCCTTTTTTTAAATGAGAAAGCATCAAATGTCTCCTCCTGCTCCGGGCAGAGCGGAAGAGAGTGTCAGACTCTTACTGAATAAAACCTATCCGTGTTCTTCTTATGACTCTTTCGAATAAATTCCGCAACCCTGACCAACATTGAAGTATGCAAGTAAATTCTGCATCATTACAGATTAATCTGCATAGACATAATAATGACATAATCCTTCAGTGTTATTCCTCATATATTTCCTCATGACAAGCAATTATGTAAATATTCTATTTATAGCTGGAAACTATGCGGTAACCACTGCAGTTTATTATTAAAACAAAGTAATAATATCTTTCAAATACCCTTCACTATCTGCGATAGATCTTGAGATAAACCTTCAATCTTGCTCGTGTCACCCGAGTAGTAATTAATGGATATATTTCATTATCATCGAACTTAATTAAATCGGGCGTTTTTTAGGGTTCCGTAGCCAAATGGCAAAAACGGAACCCTTATAGATTCGTCATGTCTGTCTGTTTGTCTGTCTGTCTGTCCGTCCGTATGTCACAACCACTTTTCTGTCTGTTGGTAATGTGCCCAAGATACTGGCAGCATTGCCACTTTCAATAGCAATGCTGAACCTTTGGCCAAAGTAAAAGTCAGGTCACGAGTCACGGGAAGTATAATACGAATTAAATAAAATTCGCCAGAATCCTCTGCTGTCCGTCTGTCTGTCAACGGACTGTATCTCAAGAACCGTAATGGAAAGATAGTTGAAATTTTCACGGAGTGTTGTAAGTCAAAATAATTATGCCAAATAGCAAAAAATAATAAAAACTTTTTTCCAAAAAATGTAACCGACTTCCAAAAAATACACTACAAAGTATAAAATAACCTTCACTTCGGAAGTCGGTGTTTTTGGTCTTGGATCATCTTTTTTAGCGTGTGATTGTGATACTTGGACGACGTCTTCATCTACGCAGAAATTGAAATAAGCAAAAATGCTCATAAATAAAAACTACTGAGCCAAACTGAATTAATTTTTTACGGGACCAAATGGCAAGTATCGAACTAAAATCACACAAACCATATAAAACAAAAAAAAACCCGCCGAATTGAGAACCGCCTCATTTTTGGAAGTCAGTTAGAAATGAATGATAGAAAACAGTCAAAGACAGGTCAGTAGAATCGAAGTCAGAACCCAAATAAAAATGCATTTGTTTGCTGTAGGTATCTGACGTATCTACATATTATTATGTATTTTCTAATTTCAATTTATGAACAGACTGGAGCTCTTGAAACATTTTTACTGCAATTGAAACTGACCCTGAAAGTTTCCAACTCATACATAAGCTGTAGATCATAGATGTTTTAGTTTTAAAATAACTGGCATATACCACGTTTCTAAGTCAAGGTCGACGTTTGTTCTCATTTGATTGTAAAATAATAATACAATGATATTCAATAGGGAATATGCATGCAATTTTTTTATTTGCAAAATAAAATACTTATTAGCTCTAGTAAACAATCATGAAATTATTTTTTAAATACCTTCATCATTTATTAAGTTATAAAGCTTCAAAGACTACAGTTAGAAAGAGAAGTCCGATACGTAATGTGACGTCAAATTACACGATGACTATACAACTGCCATAGAAAACAGCGTTTTCGCGAGAGGGACAGATATATTTGTTTAAAATAATTGTATCTCGTTCGTTTTTCGAGCAATTTAGATTCTAATTTCACAGTTAGTATTATATTTTCGAATACTTTAAGATAAACTGTTCAGATCATAGTTAAATACTTTTTTCATGCATATTCCCTATTGAAATCGTTTCAGCAGCTTCTATTTATTTATTTATTTATTTATATATACTTTATTGTACACCAAATGAAAAATACATAAAAGAAACCTTAAACTAACAAAACATACAATTGGCGGCCTTATCGCATTTCGCGATCTCTTCCAGGCAACCTGGAATGGATAGAGAAAGTCTGGACACTAAATGGGGTTGCACTTGGTGCAAATATACAGATAAGCTATCTGTTGCAAAGACAAAAGTAGGGAATACAATAAACTAAAATAGATACATAAATACATACATATTAAATATAACAGAGAAAAAAAAAAACACAGACAGACATATTTAGTATAACTAGGAAAATATGTAACAATTAAAAAATTATAATAATATTAACAACGAAATGTAATCACAATGACAAGTAGTGCTCCTTGACAAGTCTTTTAAACACAGGCAGCGATTGCGCGCGCTTAATTGACACTGGCAATGCATTCCATAAACGGGCAGCTTGGACGGTAAAAGATTTGTCTAAGAATGCAGTGGAATGCATTGGCATTTTCAGTTTTAAGTTATCCGATGACCTAAGTAATTTCGTGTGAGAGTCGCAAAGAAACTGAAATCGTTTCTTTAGGTAAAGAGGAGTGGAAGGAGAAAAAAGCACATTATACAATAGGGACAGTATATGAGAATTCCGGCGAAGGCGAATTGGCAACCACTTGAGTTTAACACGGAATTCGGAAACATGGTCATATTTGCGCAAACCAAATATGAACCGGATGCAAAAATTTTGAAGGCGTTCAAGTTTATCAAGTTGCACTTCAGTAAGGTCAAGATAGCTGACAGCTGCATAATCAAGGATGGGTAGAAGAAGGGATTGTGCAAGCGCAATCTTGGTGGCAGTCGGCAGAAAATTACGCAATCTTCTAAGAGATGCAGCAGATGCGAATAGCTTTCGGCTTACTTCTTGCAGCTGGGCAGTCCAAGAGAAGTTCATGTCAATAAAAATCCCTAAGTTTTTTACTTTGTCACTAAAGGGGATAACAGAGTTGTCAAAAGAAACTTGGGGTACAGTCGACCAGTCAACCCTTGAGATCGTCCTTGAACTGCCCACCACTATAACCTGGGTCTTAATGGGGTTCACCATAAGTCCGTACCTCTTGCTCCAGTCGCATATACGGGCTAGATCAAGGTTTAGAGTCAAAATTGCCTCGGACAGATTTCCAATAGGAGCTCGTGTGTAAATCTGAAGATCATCTGCATAAAGGTGGTAGGAAGAAGATAGTTCGTTGGAGATTGAGTTAATAAACACTGCGAAAAGTAATGGAGACAAAACGCCACCCTGTGGTACCCCGGCTGAAGTACTACACCAGGAAGACAAGATCTCTCCGATGCAAATACGTTGCCGGCGTCCGAACAGGTAACTACGAAACCAGTCAATTACCGATGGAGATATATTAAGAGAGCTAAGAATGCCAAGCAGAACATCATAATCGACAGTATTGAACGCATTACTGAAATCCAGTAGAGCCAAAACCGTTAGATTTCCCATTTCCATAGCTGACCTAATGTCCTCCGTAATATTAAGAAGCGCTGTAGTTGTGCTATGACCAGGACGGAAGCCGGACTGGAAAGGGTTGAGGAGATTATTTTTGGTGAGAAATGTGCTCATTTGGTTATGGATTAAATGGACTTCTAATTTTAATGAAGTCAGAATAGACAAGATATCAGAGCTAAAAACCAGAAAGAGTTCGATTTTTTTTCTATGGGAGCTGGCATAGCCGCACCCGACACCCCCCCCCCCCCCGCCATTTTGATTTTTTTTTTTAAAGTTGCGGCCCACGATCTTACATTTATGAATGGAATCGATGCTTTTTTGACAGATAGTGACTGATATTTAACTGGCCCTCTGTAGTGCTATTCTGTGACATGTGTATCGACAGCGGAATCCGAGGTGAGGTATCAAATTCGTATTAATACTATATAATAGACTTACACTGTTTGTAATAAAGATCATCTTAGTGAGCTTGTCACTCAGGTGGGGCACGATATCGAAATTACAGCATAACTCTGCTGGTTTTATTATATTCGCCCAATGATATCATTGTATTCGCCATCTCTTTGTATTCTCATACCTAACCGTCGACACCTCTTACAAAGCTATATGATACTAAAACAACAACCAATTAGGGGTTCACTGAAGTTCATCAGGCTGGAATCGATCCCGCGACCTCTCGCGGCAGTCTGCGACGTAGAGAGGTTGTTGACGTTCGTTTAATTAACACGTCATTCAAGCGAGATCGAGAGTCTGGATGGCCTTATATTATGGATGGAAAAAGTATTTGTTGAAAGATTTATATTGTTTCGCTCTTTTTTGCTTTGAAGGCTCCGCTGTCCGTCCGTCCGTCTTTCTGTCAGCGAACATCTCATGAACCGTAAAATAGGTAGATAGTTGAAATTTTCATAGTGTCAATTTTTGTTGCCGTTATAACCACGAATATGATGGTACGGAAACGGAACCCTTCATGCGCGAGTACGACTCGTACTTGACCGGTTTTATTAAATTTTGCAATTAAGGCCGTACCCTGAGCAAATAACCTTGAGCATTTTTTCCCTCAATAACAGCGCAAGAGATACAATAGCGAATACGCTCAGAATGTTGAATAAAATCGTTATAAAATCTAATTTTGGTCGTTTGAAAAAAATACTTCTACCAAAATGTTCATAATTGAATTTCCTATCCATTAGTGTAAGTACAAAATCAAAATAATCCTTAGTTATCGAGAAGATGCATGTTTTCAGTATTTTTTTCTCATTTCTGTGGTTTCGTTGTGAGGAGATTACTTAAACATTATACTTAGTAATAAAAAATAAAATCTACCATTTTGAAGCCAAGATTATGTAGAAATTTAATATATTTTTTATTAGTTGATATTTTTTCTGGATAAAGAGTTAGCTCCAAAAAACTGCACAAAAAACGGCTAGCGCTGCGTTTTGCTCTCGGAATTTTTCAAATCCGTTCATAATTGTCGGAGATATGAGGTAACAAACATAAAAAAAGACACAACTGAATAGATAACCTCCTCCTTTTTGGGCAGTCGGTTAAAAAATTAATAGAATTGACACTATGATAATGTAAAGTCCTGATTGTCTATCAACGCAGCCACAACTACTAATTAAGTCTAGAAAGCTTTTTGGAATACAGGTTTATTTTATGTATATTGTAAGCATCCGCTAAGAAATGAATAAAAACAAAATTTTGACATTACCTGACAAATAATTTTGATTTTTGATCCTATAGTAAGTACTGAAATAATACAATCATGTATGTAGTTAATTTGGAGTTGTACGAGTACCTAAGCTCTTTATTTGAACCTGAAACATGTCCAACCAATGTACCTATCTATCACAAATAAAATATTTCTGATTCTGATTCTGAATGATTTATGGAAAATTAAACTTCAACTTTAAGACTGGGTAATTAGGTTTTAAAATGACCGTATCGACACAACAGCTTTCTTCTATAATTAGCTAGAAATTAAAAGCACTAGTTCGTTATCAAAATCTAATCAATTCCCAACTTCCTAAATGCCTAGGTAGTGAGAAGTAGGTCACAAACTTGTGACGTCAGAACAATGGCGGTACGTACCTACGTCTGTTTCGCGAACAGTGCGCAGATTCACGGGGCGGGGGGAGAGACTATACGTCAATGTACCCACCCCTCGTTTAAGTAAACGTGGAGTGTACGTGTACATATTTTTGTTGCTGGGCTGGTTTTTATAAACGTGTTGCGTCTACGTCATCAATTTGCACTGGTGGTTATTAAAAAGTCTGTTTTGTACGTCAGGCGCAACTTGAATATTTAGCGCTGCTGCCTCGAATGTGATAAATTACTTCAACACGATGTACGATATTTTTGCAGTTAAATACATAGGTTGCACCGATACAATAGTTGAAGATGAATTAAAGGTCTTAGACCATCATTTCATTTGGTGGCCAGGTGCAGGAACTAAATGAGACTATGACTTCTCAGGGTAGTCAGCTAGGAAACATCGACCTCATCCAAAATAATATGGCCAAAAAACATTGACGTGTAAAAGAGTTACATGTAATCTATTTGCAAAATAAATATGATTTATGATTTGGTTTAAGATTTAAATAAAATGGAAGGGTTTAAGTATTTTGACTCGGGTAGGCCACTGCAAAATTATTTTTTTTGAAATGAGGTTGATAGACCCGCTGGAAACCCAGTGTGAGACGTGTGAGTGCGATGCCCATGTTCAGAACACGAGCGACACGTTAGAACGCTCATACAGCTGTACTTTGTGAATTTCACAAATTCTTAAGAGCGTGTATTCCGTCCACTAGCGCCGCCAATCCTTTTTTATTATTTGTGGTAAATTTAAGACACGTAGATAAAAAACCGCTCAGTAGTGCACTAAAGAAATGTATTTATTATGTTTTGAGAGTTATGTTTTGTACTTTAGAACATAAATAGTTGCCAAAGTCGATGTTTTTGCTAAAAGTGGCCACTTTTAGCAATAATTGCCGTTTTGGCTATTTAGCCATGAGTTATGTATTAAAAATAGCTGTCAAAAAATAATAGATACATTTCTTCAGTGCACTACAGAGCGGCTTTTTATCTACGTGTCTTAAATTTACCACAATTAATTAAAAACGATTAGCGGCGCTAGTGGACGGAATACACACTCTTAAATGAATGCCACCAATGTTGCTGCAATAGACTAAAAATCTAATTAGACCGTCATAGGCACAGAAATATAAAAAAAAAGATATCTATGGTCAAAGAGATTCCCAAATAATATCCGACACGTTTTATTTCTTTTTTTTCACGTAAGTAAACAATAAAATAATACGATTCAGTGCATTGAAGACTGGTGTGACGTCACATGTTATTTGATTTCAATACACTTTTTAACCACAAATGACGTCACACGAGGTTTCAATGCACTGTAACGTCTTAGTTTATTGTTTACGTGAAAAAAGAAAAAATACGTAAGCAGATTACTGTTTGATGTTAATTTTACATGGGAAGCCCATGTGAGCAAAATTAAAATGGTATTTACCTGCGGACGGCGAGCGTTAGGTGGCTCGCTGTCTGACCAGAACCAGGCCTGGGTCGACGGCGCGTTGTGTTCCACGCGCGCCTCAAAGAGATGTCATCATCGTAGACGGGGCCCGCTAAGGCCAGTGCCTGCCAGGGCTGCAGAATTTGTTCGAAAGAGTCACCGCGACCCTGGTACGCAAAGGGCACTAAGAGGAACACGGATGGGTTTTAGTCAGTAAGAGTCTGACACTCCCTTCTGCTTCGCACAAAGTGTGAGGAGTCATTTGTTGATTTCCCATCCATAAAAGGGTACCAAAATCACATCGAAGAAAACCTCTGCCCATTTGATTGCACTCTTCATGTAGCTGATCATCTAACTGAGCTATTTAACGACGTAGGTAGTTGGTAATTTATATTGTTATTGTGTGTCGCTTCTGGCGGAGTAAATAGGTACATATTCTTTTTTTCTTTAGGTTTTTTTTTTTTTTTGTTAAAAACGGGGAAACTCTTGGCCCAAATCTCACCTGATGGAAAGTGTTGATTAGCCCGAAGATGGAAGCGATTTTCACCCGGAATCCTCTTAAACAGAGGAACTGGCTATCATACCTCTAACTGCCGGAACACAACAATGCTGTTAACATTGTTGTTATGGCGACAGACTTAGACATGATGGTGGTAGCTTGCCAGGCGGACTTAGTACAAGTCCTACCACTAACCAAACCGAGCAAAAATTTTTTGCTTCCTCTCTGGGTCTGAATCAGGTGGTATAACCACTAGACCACGGAGGCGGTTAGTGTCACCTGTTTAGCACCACCCGGGGACCACGTGTAGGAATTCGCTGAAGGGTATTCTCCTACGGACGCGGGTGACTAGGCCCCCAAGACCGAGCCCCTAGGTACCGAAATCATCATCTGCCTAGTCTTTTCCCAACTATATTGGGGTCGGCTTCCAGTCAAACGGGATTCAGCTGAATACCAGTATTATACGTGGAGCGGCTGCCTACTAAACCTCAACAACCCATTAATTGGGTAACACGGTACTCCTTGGCAAGACTGGCGTCAGATTATCTGGCTTCTGACTATCCGTAACGACTGCCAAAGATCTCCAAATGACAGCCGGGACCAACGGCTTAAAACGTGCTTTCCGAGGCACGGAGGAAACTCGGTACCTATGTTAAGATGGTCACCCCATCCACAGACCCACCTCGGCAAGCGTTGCTTAACCTTGACGATCGACCTGTGCGGCTGTTATTATTTAGCCACGGGCTCCTCCGAAATATAACAGTAAAATATGTTTTATTAGAGTCATTAAGTACCTACATTAAAATGCGCAGTTCGCCAGTTCCATTACATTGGTGATTTTCCATGAGGATTGTCCAGCGAGATTGCGCAACAATGTAGATAATGCCCCACAGTGATAAGTACTGTTTTTTTATTATTTTTATAGGAATATAAACAACGTTGTTGATTGCTATCTGTAATTATTATTCATATGGTACACTAAGGCTGGGTTGCACCATCTTACTTTAACAATAACAAACATCGAAACTTCAGTTAAAGTATCGATTAGGCCAAAAATTAGTTGCACCATTTGACAAATAGTTAAATGACGTCATAACTTTAACCGTAACTGTAACCGCTCACTTTCCGCTCGTTAGTGTTATTGTTTGTGTTAAATTATCCGTCAACTATCAAACGCGTTGAATATAATCTCTTGACTTGACTCTTCCCTTTAACTTTAACAAAGCTAATGAATTCGCTGGTGCAACACATTTCACTATAACCGTTAAAGTCAGCGCTACTGTTAGTGTTAAATTTGACGCAAACTTTAACTATAACTTCTTTTATGGTACAACTCAGCCTTAATGTTTCTTGTTACCGGAAATGTTTGTTTGTGTTGAACCCTGAAAGGATCGCTCAAATTAATAATCTATACATATAAATAAAATTAAAATGTCTGTTTGTAATATTAAAATAACCGTTTTTTACTACATGTATATGTATGAAAATATATACGGTACATACACCAAAATGACAATTTTTTACAATGTCTGTCTGTCTGTCTGTTTGTTCCGGCTAATCTCTGAAATGACTGGTCCGATTTTGACGGGACTTTTATTGGCAAGTAGCTGATGTAATAAGGAGTAACTTAGTCTACGTTTATTTAAAAAAATTAAAGAATCGACTGTTAGGCGGAACGAAGTTCGCCGGGTCAGTTAGTAGGTACATCATGTGTGAACGTGTGCTTTTCAGATAGGGTTACCAACGAGACCCTATTACTAAAGCCACCACTGTCCGTCCGTCTCTGTCCGTTTGGCTGTATGTCCGCGGGCTGTATCTCAAGAACAATGATAAATAAACCGTTGTTATTTTCACAGAATGCTCCTATTTCTATTGCCGCTGTAACAACAAATAATAATAAAATTTAAAATAAAAGGGGCTTCTATACAAGAAACGTGGTTTTAGGGTTCCGTACCCAAAGGGTAACCAAAGGAACGCTGTTAGTAAGCCTCCGCGTCTGCGTCTGTCAGTAGGCAGAATCTCAAGAACCGTAATAGGTAGACGGAAGAAATTTTCACAGGTTATGTATTTCTATAACAACAAATGAAAATATAGGTTGATTATGGTACGGAACCCTTCGAGGGCGAGTCCGACTCGCACTTGCCTGGTTTTTTGAAGTGATAACTTCTTTAGCGGCGTTGAGCACTTTCTTGGGATGGGTATAAAATGTTAAACTCGCGTCAGGACACGTGACCTGGTCCAAAATTCGTAATGCGGTTGACGCGACAGGACACGTGACCTGATCGAAAATTCGTAAGACGGATGATTCAAAAATGCACAACGTTATTGTTCATGTTTTCACTTCTGCCGGCCCTCCTGGAGTACAAACCTTTTATTTTTCGGTTTAAGGTAGGTACGGTACCCTCCGTGTGAAATTCCAACTCGCACTAGGCCGGATTTTTTGACCGTACGAGTATTATTGCATAATTATGATGTATTTTGACGGGGAAGTTAATTTGTTTGTTGACTGATACAAACGGGTAAAAGGACCTCATCCCTAAAAGCATTAAGTAGGTAACTCTTTGCTTAGTGGGGTAGTAAAATAGTATATTGTTAACCTAGGTTTGAAAGCATTTTTTTTTATAAAATTTTGACTGTCAGTTGAGTTCTCCCTAGGGCTGAAATGTAACACTTTCAACGGAGCGGGTTGAAAGTATTACATTTCAGCCCTAGGGAGAATTGTTTCAGATCCTGGCCACTTTAGGCCTAATTTCCTAGTAAGAATTGAAAAAATCTTTGAACTATTAACAAGGGCTTCCTTACTTGAAATCGAATGACGTGAATTTGAATATCTTTGCTCGAAAACGTTAACTCGCTAAATTATGAGCGCGAAAATTCACTACTTCGATGCATCGAAATTATCTTCTACATTTGTATTTTGCTACAAAACCACAGACATAAAAGGACAAAAAAATCCTTACATTATATCCATTACCAAAGCTGCAAGTATGAGTCCCCATAAGATTCCCTTCCCATATTCTCACGGGGACCACAGACAAAATATGTTAGACGAAAAAAAAGACAGTTACATTAACATGGATCCCCTTCCGAATACCGCCGCCCCTTCGATTCCCATGGGTATTGTGTGCTATGGGATGGCTAGGGAGATGGGATCATCCACCTGTGGTGTAGAATATAATATGGAACATCCTGGATTGTTTTTTGTTTTTGTGTGAGTAGGAAGGGTTGATTTGGATTTTAAAGGATTGTGGTTTGGAGGTGTTATTTTATTAATTAAAAGTGAAAACAATTAGTTACATAGAAGTAAATACTTATAATATTCATGCAATAATGTAGTTAGACAATAAAATTATCTAAAGGTCACTCAGTTAAATGATAAAACATTTGATCAACGCCCTTGTTGTGTACATGTTATCGTTGATTTCGTACCGGAATGGTGGATCATACAGCACCTATCGATGTTGCGATGCGTCAGGAGGCCCATTTCCAGCAATAGATTTTTATTGGCTGAAATGATGATGATGATGAATCTGATTCAAGGTAAACTATCAACAAATGCCCTTGCTTACCTTGAAACTTCCACAGCTTGGGACACAAGCATAAGCAGACCAGCTGTCGTTTCAAAGAGCACCATTACAATTAAGATCTACAGTTTCTAAATATTTCGTCGCTAAAATACTCATCAAGATGGTCCATAAACCGGAAACAAACAAGCAATGCAGAATAATCGAAAACAAAAAACCATACAGCCAAATGCTGAAGACCCTGGCAATGACCGACAGCACGCCAAGACGATGGAGGCCAGTAGTGGCATGTTTATTGTTAAGACTTTAATAGATAATTGTTTAATTAAGACAGAGGTTGCAGCAAAGGTCGCAGACAGTAGTCATGCTACTGCATAGATTTGAATAGTGATTTTGTTAAGGAAAAACATTGTATTGGTAGGGATTACAAAGAAATAGGATCACTTCTCGGAGTTTGGTCAGTCTGTTAATTTGAGGCTGTGCCTTTTCACGAAGACTTTTCTTCCCGGGAGCATGTATTGATGTATCCTTGAGATATTTTTTGGCAGAAATTAGTGTTCTGCTCGTATATTTATGATCAACTGCCTACTGTATCTGCTTGAGTTAACATGAACTTGACTGGACACTAACATCTGTGCAAGTGTTAGGCGATTGACGCAGGTTTTGTATGATTTATGAAAAGTAAATAAGAGGTGGAATGCTTTTAGATTGAGTAATATTTTTTCTTTAAATGTACGTCTATGAAATATATATAAGAAAACATTTCAGTTTATTTAATAAACTCTTATGTAACGAATGGTTTATTTATCAATTTGCAACATTAAACGGTGATGATATTAGATAATAACATAAACGAAATAATCTAGAAATGTAATATTAATCATTCGAATGACAAGTAAACATTTTACACGAAGTTATATATCCCTACTTAATGATGAAAAACTCACAATTATCTCTATACAGAGTGAAACAATTTAAACGCAAAACGAGTGGAACTGTGTCTGTCAGTCAGTCTGTGTTTCCTGATAGCTGCAACCTGGGAGTCTTTAAGTCAGGCAATTCTAGGCAATCGTGCTCCATCTTCAACTGCATCATCGCTTACCATCAGGTGAGATGGTGATCAAACGTGATCAATCGTAAAAAAAAAAAACTAGAAAGGAACACCCTTCTGCCTTCAAAGCAAGGGTGAACATGCATCTTTTAACACGCTCCATTATTAGAACTCATTCATCGCTTTCCAGGTATGATCAAGGTCATTAAAAAAAATGTCATTATCAACCACTACCACTCTAGGACCACTTCTGAACCACTTTTAGGTTGGGAGTTGTCGAGTTGGCAAATATGAATGTATGGGGCCGTTGATTTTCTTTTCTCGATTTCAGCTTTGGTCCCATCCAAAAGTTTTAATAATAAATTAGTGCAATGAACTCTTCTCAGGTTTTGAACCTAATCTTTTACACCCTGTATATCAAACTTCGGAAATAAGTAAGATAAACATACATTATTTATTTATTTATATGCCAGCCGAGCGCGTCATAGCCGTCTCGCATTTATCGAGAAACTGGGAGTTTCACGGAAATCCTCGGCAGTGAGTACGACTGTTGGCAAGACACCAAGAACGGGGGATAATGTTCTATACGCGGTAGTAAAAGGGTTTTCTCAGAAGCTTATGTACTTTTGGAAAGGAAAATGTAGGTAATTAGGTGATAATTCTAACAGCTGTCAAATTAGACCGACACTTAGAATTCGAATATATTATTACAAGCTTTTATTGAACTTGCAATGTACATTTTTATAATTATGTATGTTTGGCCGGGTGGAATCTTGCAACTGAATTTTAAATCCGTTATCTTTAACCGATTGAGCTGAAATTTGGTAAACACGCTTTATTTGGATGACAATGCATGCGTATGTAACATCATTCTAATTCCAATATGGCGGATCATCCAAGATGGCGGACTAAGTATTTTTTCTGTACTTCCACAGTATGGGTATCATGAAGGGCTTGCTGAGGAGAACACGAAAACTAATACAAGGTCACATTAAATCCATAATATGGGTGACCATCCAAGATGTATAAAACCTTGTTTTTAAAAAGATTTTTTTTACCATTAATTTATTTGCATTTTATTTCCCTAATCGAATACAGGTTATATTGAGATTGGTTAATTTTTTGTTTTGTTTAAATGCTTGGAAACTGCTATCTCTGGAAATATTACTATAGTATCGCGTTTATTTTGTCTGCCCCTTGATCTTGAGGTCCTGAGTTCGTTACCCACGTCGTGTAAAAGAATAATTTAGTTTTTCTATTAGGTAACTCAATATCATCCCGAAGTTTGGGAGTTGGTTGGACACCACCGTGTCTCTGAAAGCTTTTCTGTGTCTGATCATCATCAACATCATCATCCACAGCCCGACTTTGCCCACTGCTGAGCATAGGCTCTCTTTTCTTGTGCCAATCCCCACCGCTTCTGTGCCGGCCTCATCCAGGTTCTACAGCGATGGCAACAATGTCATCCGTCCATCTCGCCACCGGTCTGATCACTCCGAGAGTTGATGAACCGAGAATGCTTTTGTATTTGCGCACAGATTTGTAAAATCTCCTGCGTATTTACTTGGCCACCGTATTGGCCACCCCTATCTGGTAGAGGCAGGTGACTTTATAGGTACGAAAAACTTCACGGTTCTTTTGGGATAACCCAAGAGAGCAAAGCCGTAAGAAAAACTTATATCAATACTTAACATTAACATTTCAGACAATTTCCTTTTTATCGTCTGAAAGTTATTTAGTTTTCGTAGTGATGGCTACATTTCCGTTTATAATTTTATTGTAAACGTAAGCAGGCTTTGCAATTTACTGTTATTATGATATTTTCTGCCAAAATTTTACCTTCCTGAAATCTTGATTTATAAGTAAACGCATTATTTTCTTCTGTTTTGCCTCGTGCTGTAATAATTGTCATCAAGATATATTGTCTCATTAGAATAATTGGTAGAACTTTTGTAGTTTCTAAAACACTGTTGCTATGTGAATAAATAATCCTATTAACGAGATACTTAAGTGAGATTCTATCTTCTAATTTATATAAAAATCTTGTATCACGGTGTTTGTTATCGAACTTCTCCGAAACGGCTTTACCGATTTTTGTGATTTTTTTTGTGTATATTTGGTAAATCTGAGAATAGGTCGATGGCCATATCTGTTTGTTTGTTTCAACAACGTTTGCCGAGTCAGCTAGTTCTAACATAATATACAATTCCTTCGTTATTGGAGACTGAGTCTTAAAATCTGACACCAGTCTTACCAAGGAGTACCGTGTTCCCCAGTTAATGGGTTGTGGAGGTCTGTTAGACAGCCGCTCCACGTAAAATACTTGGCACCTATTCAGCTGAATCCGGTTTGACTGGAAGCCGACCCCAATATAGTTGGGAAAAGGCTAGGCAGATGATAATTGATGACTGAGTCACTGAAAGACAACGCACAGCAGAAACTACTGGTCGAAGAAAGCTGAAATTTGGCATGAAGGTTCCTTGAAGAGTGTAGGGGAGCACTAAGAGAGGATTTATTGAAATTCCTACGGGAATGGAGAAAAACGGGACATGCGCGTACGAAGTCGCGGGCAAAAGTTAGTTAACTCTATAAGTCAAAAAACCTTTCAACGATTAGAGACGATGGTGGAACCATTGGTTCCACCCGACGCAATTGATTTTATACTTTACTAGCTGACCCGCGCAACTTCGTCTGCGTCACATTTTCCATTACTGCTCCGCTCATATTTGTCTTAGCATGATGATATATATATATGCCTATAACCTTCCTCGATAAATGGGCTATCTAACACTGAAAGAATTTTTCAAATCGTACCAGTAGTTCCTGAGATTAGCGCTTTCAACCAAAGAAACAAACAAACTCTTCTGCTTTATAATATTATAAGTATAGATTTTTATGTCGATTTAAATCAGTGCCGTCAAGTGGAACCAATGGTTCCACTCTGGGCCCAACTGGTTAAGAGATTGACGATCTTGTGGAGAAACCCTAACATATTGGACGATATTTATTGCTGATGAAGTGTCACTGCTACTGTTACACAACTCTAGTCGAGATAGTCGCAATCAGCCGGCGACCGGTACAATGGTGAACATCCCACCCACACGCACAAAACGTTTTATGAACACATTCATAGTGCGTACAGCTAAGGAGTGGAACTCCCTGCCACAGTCCGTGTTTCTTGATAGCTAGGTACAACCTGGGAGTCTTTCAAATACGACATCGCTTAGTATCAGCTGACATAATGGTCAAACATATGTCTATCAATAGTAAAATAAGTTACAACCTGGGAGTCTTTAAGTCAAGAGTGAATAGGTTACTTTTAGGCAAGCATGCTCCACCTTAGACCACATCATCACTTACCATCACGTGATATAATGGTCAAACGTATGCCTATCAATAGTAAAATAAGCTACAACCTGGGAGTCTTTAACTCAAGAGTGAATAGGTTACTTCTAGGCAAGCGTGCTCCACCTTAGACCACATCATCACTTACCATCACGTGATATAATGGTCAAACGTATGCCTATCAATAGTAAAATAAGCTACAACCTGGGAGTCTTTAAGTCAAGAGTGAATAGGTTACTTCTAGGCAAGCATGCTCCATCTTCGACCGCATCATCACTTACCATCACGTGAGTTAGTGGTCAAACGCGTGCCTAGTAAATTGTAAAAAAAAAACTGAGACACATAATTAAAATCTGCTGTCAAAATCGTTGTAACAGTCAGGGTATATTAATAAGCAGCGGATTCATAACAATCAATTCTCACACTTCCTGGTTGTAATCACCTAAGAATAAGCTGGCCCCGAGCCAATACTCCAGCTACTACTATTATGTGAAACAATGATCTCACAGGAGGTAACTACTTCATATTTAAATAAAAATATTTATCAAACAAACACTCCTAGTGTTTGTTTGATTAACTTCAATTTATTGTGATCTCTAAATTCAAATTTCTAAAATGTGAATTTAGAGATCACAATAACGTCAATCTCATGTGCTCAGGTATAGAAGCTGTTTTTAACCGGCTTCCCAAAAAGGAGGAGGTTCTCATTAAGCAGGTTTTATATATATAGTAATTTGTGTTTTTTTTTGGTATGCGTCATACTGGCCGCAAATAAACTCTTTTTCTTTCTTTCTTCTTTCTTCTTTCAGGACACAGAATAGAGCTAGGGCAATAGGCACCAAGGGACATAATATACCACTGGGTTTAGCCCAGTTGCCAAGCACCACGGATTACCTATATATTAACACTGAAACTACCCATTACTTTCAGTAATAGATATGGCAAAATCGCTTGAACGGACGGTAATTTGTTCTGGTTTCTACAAGGTCCAAATAGTAGACTACTCCAGATGTAACCTGAATACTACCAACATGTATTGTGTATTTAGTTTTATAGTAGCGTAGTGTGCTAGCTGTTTTTTATTTTTCGTTTTTTGTCTTGTATTAATTACTTTGCATTCCACTCATTGTATAAATTTTAGTTCCTAAAACGTAACAGACAGATGTGTTGCTGGGGAGTTTGTTGGCCACTTCTTCTCCACAGCTAAAACACCAGGAAGTGGTGACGGGGGGACTGTCTTTTGTAGAACTTGACGTTCAAAAAGTGCTGGCTCCCAGCCTAATTTGAATAAATGACTTTTGATTTATTTTAATACTATTGCGTTCATCGCGAATAAAATACATAAAGCGACTGCCTATTTGACCAGAAAAACAACTTTTTCAAATAAAGACACATTTTCCAATAACATTGCGTACTACAGACTTGTTATTTACCCATCCAGTATCATTAGCTACGCCACTCCGCCCAAATGACGTTGATTGCTCGAAATTAACGTAACTATACATATACACTGTCATGCAAATCTTAGCACGTTCGTATTGAAATCAGTTTCGTATTAGCATAATCTGCGTTGTTCGCTGTTCCGGAATATTTAATTAGTGTTTACGTTTGTCGGCCGTGACCGGTCATGTTTTGGTGACAATGGCGCCAGTGACTATGTATTTTTGTTTTGTCCAATAAGTTTCTGAGGTTTTTATCGGTCGTATCATCATCTGCCTAGCCTTTTCCCAACTACATTGGGGTCGGCTTCCAGTCAAACCGGATTCAGCTGAATACCAGTATTTGACGTGGAGCGGCGGCCTACCAGACCTCCCCAACCCATTAACTGGGTAGCATGGTATTTCTTCGTAAGACTGGAGTCAGATTTACTGGCTTCTGACAATCTGTAACGACTGCATAAAATCTACAAATGACAGCCGGGACCAACGGCTTAACGTGCTTTCCGAGGCACTGAGGAAACTCGATATGTTAAGATGGTCACCCATCCACAGACCAACCTTGGCAAGCGTTGCTTAGCCTTAAAGATCAACCCGTGCGGCTGTTATTATTTAGCCAGGAGCGCCAGTGGCTATTTCTTTTTGTTTTTTCGATTAAATCTCTTCTAGTGGAATGGGACTTGAATGCGACCAAAATCGTTTGCAAAAACCATATAAAATGTTAATAATTTTTAGTTACACACATTTTTACACATATACGTAAATTAGAAGGATCTATCAGAAATAGGGAACCTTCTGGAGACCTATGCAAAAGAAGAGGATCATCATCCTATTCGATGTATATTACCTAATTGTATAGACAATGTGATCCCTACCTAACTTTGAAAGGTTGTCTTGAAAAGATCGCTCAGCGATACGGCCGCCCATTATGTCACCACCCTATGTAATGTTTTCCTCGTCTATTTTTTCTGTAACTTATATGGTGTACATAATAAAGAGTATTCTATTCTATACTTTATCACTTTCTCCGGATATTACTCATAATAACTGGTCACAGGTAGCCAAAGTAATAATTACAGTTCGTTTAATGACTTACCTACCCAAATAGTGGAATATAGGACACAGGGAACTTTAGGGCACCACGACACGGAAATGTCATGTTAGGTTCCTTTAGATCGTGCAGACAGAAATAGTTGTCTCGGGTTTGATTAGATTTACATAAAACCTTTTTAATTTCTTTCTATGGTATAAAGTTCTTGTCCCAATTATTAAGGCTTCAAAGACCGTTGGCCGTCAGGTAAGTCTTGACCTCTAAATTCACATCTCAGATGTCGACAACCTCATGTGCCATATGCCAAGAAGCGCAAATATATCTGCGCGCAAGTAGAATTATACGCAGTTACCTATAACGTGAATCAAAACGTGTTTATAACACCTGTGTCTCATTAGCGTTTTTTTTTTATTTTTTTTTTGTTTGAGATGGGTTTGCTCTTGGAGTCTAGTCTAGGTCAGAGATGACAGAGACAAAGTCTACGATGGAGCGAGCTTAACCAGAAGCAGCCTGTTCACTCTAACTTTGAAAAGATTAGTGTTGTAAGCGTTCGGAAACACAGACGCAGGCAGAGAGTTCCACTCCTCTGCTGTGCGAATAATAACTAACTGACCTGGCAAACGTTGTGTTCCCATAAGTATAAAAAAAACATACATAATATGTGTAATGTCAACACGCATTCCTTCGTTTGGCAGCCATTGTGGGCGTCACAGACACAGAACACAATTATCCTAGCGGGTGGGCGTGCGCGCCACAGAGTACATTGTGTGCGGCGTGTGCGCGCCATTGCAATATTGCATAGATATTTTAGTTTTGTTTGTCTGTGGTACGCAAAGATAATGACTATTTTTTAGCTTTGTGCGCACCACTATTGGTTGCCAAACAACGTCTGCGCAACAGTCGTCAATTTTATCACTTATGTTTTTATTTATTCGTTAGTTATTTGTTTATTTATTTATTTTAATTATTATTACTTTTTATGTGAGACATATGTATTGTATTTTATTTAATTATTTTTGACTTTCTATACTGCTCCGATCGACGTCAAACCGTCAACGCCGGCTGTCACTGAAAACCAGCGCTGTGGCTCTGTCTCGCACACGAGTGCAGTAGTCCCAGCATTATGCTGAGAGATGGCCGTTTTGCGCAGATTTGACGCATATCTTCCTAATTGTTTTCATATATCATATTGAGTTGTAATTTTGGTATGCGTCATGTTGACCGCAAATAAACTCTTTTTCTTTCTTTTTCTTTCTTTCTTTTACAAAAAAATACAACCGACTTCCAAAAAAAAACAGTACAAAGTAAAAAATAACTTTAATTTCGGAAGTCGGTGTTTTTGTTACTTTCTTCGTATTTTGACACCGACTTCCGAAATTAAAGTTATTTTTAACTTTGTAGTGTTTTTTTTGGAAGTCGGTTGTATTTTTTGTAAAAAGTTTTTTTATTTTTCACTTTTTAGTGGTGCCCCACACCTAACAACACCACTGCAAAATCGCAGAAAAGCTAAATACGCAATTTCGATTATCAAAGAATTATCTAAATAGTCAAATTCCATGTATTTCGATTTAAAATCCAAAGCTCGTAACCGATTTTGATATGATTTAAATGGGACCAATCTGCAAGTATATCCTTTCAGATAAAACAAAAATTTTTCAAATCGGTTCTTAATTGTCGGAGTTATGAGGTAACAAACAAAAAAAAAAAAAAAAACATACAACCGAATTGATAACCTCCTCCTTTTTGGGAAGTCGGTTAAAAAAAGGCCAACGACCCATTCTCAGACCTACTAAATAAACACAAAAATATCACGAAATAAGCCGTTTCGGAAGAGTTTGATAACAAACACCGTGACACGAGATTTTTAAATATCTAGGCGCACAGCAGTGCGCCAGGCCAAGTTCCGGCCTAATGTACGCAGTGTGTATATTTACACGAAACATTTCGAGCTGTTTTTATACCTCTCATAACTTTGCTTGCAATAATCACAACTTGATGAAACTCTACCGTAGTTAAAGAATAGTTCTGTTCACTGCAGGTTTTCTCAAAAGACACATGTTAGATTCATAAACTAGTCTCAAGTTCTGACATGCTTGGCCTATTATTGATTTCAATCTCTTATAGGCCCAGTTTTTGGGCAACGGAACTTGGCCTTATTCACTTTTTTTTAGAGGGATTAGATTTTAAGAAGCCTAAAAGTCACACTATTACTATTTTATTTTCGATAGGTCCGTGTTTGCCCACAACCTCACCTGCTGGAGAGCGGTGATGTGCAAGGACGACAATGGAGCGGCTTCCCTAAAAGAGACCAATTTTCTTTTGACCCAGGCTGTAGCTATCAGGAAATACAGACTCCTGCAGGGGATTCCACTGCTTATCTGTCCGCACAATGAAAGTGATCCCAGAGCGTTTTGTGTGTGTGAGTGTTTGTTGTTAGAAAGACCAAGATATATCTAATGGCAGAGTATCTAAGAAAAGAAGTCTTGAATCTCGAATGTCTCTTCCAATGATGGATGATGTCACGCATTTCATACACGGAAAACCTTCTAGCTGTCATGACACATTTTCTTTCTTTGAGACTAAACGAAACCTTAGACAAACGTATCTTAATTATGTCATTATGAGATGGGACTGATGGAACCACTTACCTATCACTTATACAGGGAACAGGAATGGCCAACACTTTGTACGTAGACCAGGTAACATTATCTTGATAACACAGTATCCTGTTTTTTCTCACAAAATTGTATTAATTGGCAGACGGTTGGCGCAGTGGTTGAGCGATTGACTGCTGCGCAGCATGTCGCGGGTTCGATTCCCGCACGGAACAAATATTTGTACGACCTACATGTATTTGTTCCGAGTCTGGGTGTTTTTCTATCTATAAATATGTATGTATTTACAAAAAAAAAAATTATATAAGTAGTTTATCAGCCATCTCGTTACCATAACACAAGCATTAGGTTGCTTAGCTTGGGACTATATGGCGTTGTGTGAAATGTCCAAGGATATTATTATTATTATTAATACTATCCACATAAAGACGAAATCTTTTCATCAGCGACAAAAAATAATATTATCTGTAGGTTTCCGAAGGCCTGCATATAATTTTTTTCCACAGGGAAAGGCCGTCCTTTCCCTGCGCAAAATTGCTCTCATATTAATAACTCATTCCATTTGAAATGTCTAACGGGGCCTCTGCGAGTTGGCTTCGGCCCCTCGTACGCCTATCAAAGGACCGGGTCTCCAGGAACCCGAGAAAATAAAAAACTAAAATTAAATTATTTAATCAAGAATCCTATGCACAGCGCGCGGCAAAATAAATACCTACAATTAACATGACAGAAATCCACAGAGTGCACTACCATGTACCACAGACTACCAAATATTTTGTGATATAATAACTCGTTCATGAAATGCAAACTGGGTAGGTACATACCTAAATAATAAATGAGGACAAGATTAAACATAATTGCATATTGTCATCTGCCTAGCATTTTTGTCATCAATATTTGGCCGGTCTGGTTCTCCATAGTCTAAACGATTTTTATAAATTACTTTCTGACCCCCAACTGACAGTTACTTGGTTACAGGATACCCCTTTTACAAGACTGGTCGTAACTGTATGAAAAAAATTTCTACCCCTAAGAACTGTCAAACATCTTAGAATGAAATCCAGGGCCAAGCGCTGAACGTACTTTCCGAGGCAAGATGAAATGCCCGAACCAGCCTCAGCAAGCGTCACTTAACCTTGAAGATCAACCAGTGCGGCTGTTATTTCTCAGCAACGAGCCCCTTCTATCAATTATTTTAATGAGCTCCTAATTTATCACCACGTGTATCCACACGCGAATATTTAAGGTCAAACTAGAGTCAACAGTGTGGCAGCGGACGAGCCAAAACCAATAAAATGATCATCTGGGCCAGACGATTGAAAAAACATAGGTAGGTAAGCTAACGTCATTCATTGATCGACCGTCTGCAGAGCGGAGTTCTCTAGATTTTTTGTTTAAAACTGGAATGTTTAGAAAGGTATGCGTTGTTGAGGTAAGGCAAACGAAATTTAATGATTCTGTCAGATAAGGTACTTCACTATCAATATCACTACATAGAATACTATTTATTATGTACACCATATAAGTTACAGAAAAAATAGATGAAGAAAACATTACATAGGGTGACACAATGGGCGGCCTTATCGCTAAGGCAGTCCTCCGCCGCGTCTGTCTGTCTGTTCGCGATAAACTCAAAATTTACGGCTCCGATTTTCATGCTGTTTTCACCATTATATAGACTGGTTCTCGAAGAAGATTTTAGTAAGTATAAAATTTGTCAAGCGTCTGAAGCCGCGGACATCACCTAGTGAAGTATATACCTATGTTGTAGACCATTCTAAACGGAGACTAGCCATCATCGCTGGACATCGGATTTCCACATGAACGATTGGACGATTATTGCGAATTTTCTTTTGGCAAACAAGAGCACTTGAGTTCGTGGGACGCCGTATATCGCATATTACGATTGAATGGAAGTCGCATTACTACATACCTTCTGTCCATCGACCCTAAATCTAATACAACGGTTTGTATAATCACTACATGTTGTAAAACAAACTCCTCCGCAGAAGAAGTAATTTGATGATTTCCTGATTTCAAATGATTTAGTCAAATGTGTGTGGTGAATGTGCTTCCTTGCTACCAAAAATTTGATGAATTAAGAATGTATCGGGTAAGACCAAAGCAACGACGAAATGGACTGTGTAAACAATGAAATGGTTAAATGGGTGTGAACACTGAAATGATAACTGACAGCAAATACGGAATGGAAGATCCCAGACAAATTGGAGTACCTCAGGGCAAAAGAATGTTGAAATACAAATGTCTGGGAAATTAACAGTAGGTATTATGTTTCTTCAAGTTTGAATCAAATCGAATCAGAATACATTTATTGTCAACCTGACACTTTGTATTTAATGAAACCTCCGCCGATGAATGAAACTGGCTTGAATTAATGTCAGGTGATATTTATTCAAACTCGATTCGAAACAGGATATGCCAGGAATAAACAGATTTTATTTTATCTTTAAACTAAACTATTTGTCATTTTTAAAATTATTATAGTTTTAAAGCAGCCCAAGATTTGAAAGACCAGAGCGCCAATTCTACTAATTTTCACATTTGCAATCGCATCTCAATCGCAATCTGCATTGCATGAAAATTAAGGCTTCTTTTGACAGTTTGCGATTGACATGCGAATACGAAAGTTGTTTTTAAATAAGTTAAATTGGCCCTCAGGTAAAAGAACTTAAAAGCAAACGTTGTTATAAACGCTTATTATGTAAGAATAACAATAAAAATGCAAACAAAAGCTACAATAAAAATACAAGTGTTCATATAACTTTTATAACAAGCTAGACTTTTATAGTTCTAGTTATTTCAAGGTTGTTAATAACGTTTTATCGCAGGACTCATGTATCAACCTATGAAACTAAAATATAAATAGATATTTACTGTAAATAAAGATTAAATAACAACAGCCGCACGGGTCGAGGTTAAGCAACGCTAGCCAAAGTTGGTCTGTGGATGGGTGACCATCTTAACTTACCGAGTTTCCTCCGTGCCTCGGAAAGCACGTTAAGCCGTGATCCCGGCTGTCATTTGTAGATCTTTGGCAGTCGTTACGGATTGTCAGAAGCCAGTAAATCAGACTCCAGTCTTGCCAATAAATACCGTGCTACAGTTAACGGATTGTGGAGGTCTGGTAGGCAGCCGCTCCACGTAAAATACTGGTATTCAGCTGAATCCGGTTTGACTGGAAGCCGACCCCAATGTAGTTGGGAAAAGGCTAGGCAGATCATGATGACTATTAATAAAGATTGAAAAGGAAGAAAATGTAGTGCTGGGTGGGTCATATATCCAGAATATATCAGGACAGAAAGACTAGAGTCGTTACGCAATAGAATAAAGAGAACGGAAGAAGGCCTAGGATATCCTGGCGGAGGCATTCATGACGGATTGGGAGAAGGTGACACGCCGGAATAATGTAACGCGTGGAGATCTTTGCCAAGAAATGGGTCAGTAAAAGTGTAACCTACTATCACTATCATCACTACATATTCTAAAACAATGTCCTCCGCCGCGTCTGTATGTTCGTGATAAACTCAAAAACTACTGCACCGATTTTCATGCTGTTTACACCCATAAATAGAGTGGTTCTCGAGAAAGGTTTTAGTATATAATCTGTCAAACGGACGAAGCCGCGGCCATCAGCTAGTCTGCACTAATATTAGAAAGAGGAAAGATTTGTTTGTTTGTTTGTATTGAATAGGCTCCGAAACTACTGGACCGATTTGAAAAATTCTCTCAGTACTAGATAGCCCATTTATCGAGGAAGGCTATAGGCTATATCATCACGCTAGGACAAATAGGAGCGGAGCAATAATGGAAAATGTGACGCAGACGAAGTTGCGCGGATCAGGTAGTTATATTATAAATGCGAAAGTTTGTGAGGATGGATGGATGTTTGTTACTCTTTCACTCAGAACACTTGAATGAATAGATTAGGAGAAGAAGATTATAAGTCTGGAATAACACATAGGTTATATTTATTCCGGGAATGTGTTCCCTAGGGATCACACGGGTGAAGCCGCTGGAAGAGCTAGTAAAAAATAATAAACACGAATTAATTATTGATGTGTTTGAAAGATGGTGACCACGGGTTGGAAGACGCAACGTTGGAGGGACTCCCAGAAGGTAGAACGATGAACTGATGAGGGTAGCAGAATCCTAAGGATGCGAAGAGCACCATACCAGTCCATGTGGCGACACTTGAGGAAGGCTTTTGTCCATGTTGGTGGGGACGTCTTTCGGCTAAATGAATGATATACTCGTCGACAAAAAATAATATTTTGAGAAAAAAAAACACTCGTAACGAAACAAACAAAATTGGTTTTAAAAGAGAAAGAGTAGTTCTAAAGGATTCTATTATAGTTACAAATGACCATTAAAATTTTCTGTTCTCAAAAAAATACTTAAAAAATCGCCAAAAACCGTGTTTCGAGCACTTTGAGATTGGTATTATATATCTCAAAATTCTGAGCTACTAGAGCAATTCTGTGTCCGGATTTAGTTTCAGCATCAAAAAATCCACAAGAAATGATGTGTCACATCCTCCACAAATGTTGAAGATGATATTGAAAAGATTCATAACACTGAGTATGTTATTCAGACGTAACCATTAAAATTGACTTTACAGACAATAATATTTCCAAGTAATACACAAATGGCGGCCTTATCGCATTCCGCGATCTCTTCCAAGCAACCAGAAATGGAAAAAGACAGCCTGGACCTGAAATAGGGCTACACTTGGTGCAAATATGAAGTTTAAAATTTTTTTTAAGTAACAAAGAGTATAGGTATAATGGAAATAAAACACAATATAAATAATACAAAAAATAGTGTTGTATATTAAGTATGTATGTTTTTGTGTATATAACACAAAAACATACATACTTAATATACAACACTATTTTTTAATTAGTACAAAAAAAAATGGGGCTGTTCCCGTACCCATTACTGATCATAATTTTGCAGTCACAAGTAAAAAAAAACGAAATCCCAAAATTGTTTAATTTGATTTATTTTTACTTGAATATCTTAAATGATTTCTTAAAAATTACTTAATTGTAAAAAGTTGATAATTTTGTTGGTCCTAAGCCCAATTAAAGTGCGAAAGAAGAGTTTGGATTGCTTATTTTTTCGTTTAAGTACCAAAAATTGAGTGACATTTTGGGATATAAACAAACGTTAATAACTTTGCTGTTTATGAATATTATTTATTGAGACTTTACATATAAAATAACATGACCTTTTCTAATAAGCCCTTTAAGTATTTGTACTAATTAAAAATTAGTGGTGTATAAGCAAGATAATATACTAATATAAGAGTATCATAGTGTTGACTATAATCTTTTAAAAACAGGCAGTGATTGCGCGCGCTTTATTGACATAATTTTATACCGCCACTGTTACAGACAATGGCAAGTTACACCATAAGTGCATTGAATCCCATGGCATATTACTAAAATGGAGGCGCCCGTTATTTTATTTACCTCCTTATATAGATCATCTATTATATTCAATGGTAATGAGGTTTTCAATGAGTGATGGAATAATTCATTTAATAATAACAGTTTAAAATGTAAAAGCAAAAACGGTATATAGGGATCGTAGCAGTGGTGACGTGTGGTGATGTTCTGAAGTTCAGTATGCGTAGAGACAATCCTCGAATTTATGGTTCTCGTCTCACCGCCCGCCGGCGATCAGCGAGAAGCGAGTAAAGCTTAAGGCGGGGTTGCAGTACTTTTTTAGATTTTTGAACGTTTGAAAATCTAATTATTTATGAGTTTTTTAATAAATAAAAATCATTACATAAAATTGAACATACCCTCAAGTAAATCGTAAAGATAGAAAAGCGATTTAGAATGATTGGCTCGATACTTTTTTTTATCAAACATGACACTAAATTACAATTTTAAACGTGTACTGCTAAGAGATTTCATCACGAATATATATAAAAGTTATATCAATAGATAGAGCTTTTTATTTTGGAGTAAATGTTGAAACCATATTGTATAATTTCTTTATCAGTTTTCGCCAAGAAGAAAAAACAATCAAAATTTAGGCATTATTTCGCTCGCCGGACAGTCGCTGTTGTTCGTCAAAACACACAGTACTGCAACCTCGCCTTAAGAGTCCTATTACGAATCGTAAATGATCGTTTGCAATAGACGAAGTTACGTTGGTCTGCGTTGGGAGTACATATATAGTCCGCGAAACAATTTAGATACTTACTAGTCTGAAAAGGATTATAGTTAATTTGGGCGCTCGCGCGAGAATGAGGAGCGCGCGCGCTGAATTGACGCAAAATTTAATTTTTAATTTAATTTAATTTAATTTATCAACCCAATTTAATTACAATGTTATTATAAAATTATAAAATCACAACATCATAAAATAATAAAATCAGAAATCCAAAATCATAAATTATTAGTTTACAATTTATAATAACAATAACAGGTAGGTGTTGCAACCAAAATATATAGTACTTTAATTTTATTTATTGTAATTTTGTTTTATTATATTGACAAACGAAAACTAATGAAACGTATTCATTGTAGATTGAAATTTTATATCATATTAATTTATTTGATAAAATTGTTTTTATTTGGAATATAATGGACGCTAAATCAAGACATTTCTGGCTTAAATTAGGCTTTCCTTACGTTTTTTTCCGTGAAAACTCAAGGATTTTAAAGAAATTCTAGAACTCCAATAAACAAGTAAAACATTCAACTTACCTTTTAGTAATTTCAGCTTTTAAAAGAATTGATTGTAACAATGTGAATTAGACCGTCAAAGTTCCATCGCCGACATTTTTTCTTGCAAACTGAGTTCGTAAAATATATATAGTAAATTACACGAAAACAAAAATGAAAATGTGTAACTCCAACTTACAAGAAAGAGACTGGCACTATCGTTATTCAGGATCAAATAATTAAAATATCTTACTGCTGCTGAGAATTACAGCGTCAAAAATCATGAATTTCCGTAAAAAATGTAATAGGACTCTTAAAGCCGAGCCGGCCTGCACTGTAGGTAGCTAAGCGTCCTTGCACATCTCTGGTGGAAACGAAGTCGAAACGAAGCCTAACGAATTGTCCCCTAACCACGGACCAATCAAAATTCAAGCCAAGCAAGAATATTTAGTATCGTGTCCCTAAGAAGCTAGAATACCTACAGTGATACAGTGCCTAGTTATCTAGGTCTAAGATATAGAATCTATCTTACTACGTCGCTCGCGGCTTTACGTCAGAAGCTCAGTATAATATGATTATCTACGTAAGTATGTTTGTTTGTCGTCATAACAGCTGTCTTGTATTGATCTATTGTGGAGATAGTTACGTGCGCTCTTCCGATTATACTAACTTTATTATTGTTCTCTCCTTGTATCTGCGCTTGTATAACATGCGGGAGACAAATTAGATTAGGTTCTTTTTCGAGGCGTTGTCCCAATAAAAACAAGGCGGTCATCGCACGAATACACAATCAATTACTGCTCCACTCCTAGGCATATCAATGACAATTGAATGCGCGAAATCTCCTGCACATTTATAATGCGCACAGCCACAGAGTGGAACCATATACCAGTGTCTGTGTTTCCTTCCACATATAAACCGTCTGCCTTCAAATCGTCTTCTTCTAAGATTAAACAGGCATCTTCTGGGCACGCTCCATCATAAACCTCATCCATCGCTTTTCATCTGGCTTGATTGTGGTCAAAAGCTAGCAAATTCATCAATAAATAAAAAAAGCACAGAGATCCATTTATTTTACCCGGTAATTGATACACCAATTTGGTCATTGGTTCGAAATCTCAAACTACTTCCGCTCTGGGCGGAGCAGAAGGCAGTGTCAGACTCTAGCTGACTAAAACCCAGTAATGCCTTTTATTTACCTATAAAAGGTAAAAACACTACACAGCAGAGATATATATCTATTCACTAGCTGCCCCCGCGGCTTCGCTCCCGTCAACTACCCATTTTTTTTTGCTTTTAAACCTTCCCTGTATTCTGGCGAACTAAACAAAAAAAGAATTACCGAAATTGGCCCAGCCGTTCTGGAGTTTTAGCGAGACTAACGAACAGCAATTCATTTTTATATATAAGAGAAGAAGAAATAAGACTAGCTGACCCGCGCAATGTCGTCTGCGTCACATTTTCCATTACTGCTCCGCTCCTATTTGTCTTAGCGTGATTATATATATTTAAATAACCTTCCTCGATAAATGGGCTATCTAACACTGAAAGAATTTTTCAAATCGGACCAGTAGTTCCTGAGATTAGTGCGTTCAACCAAACAAACAAACAAACAAACTCTTCTGCTTTATAATATTAGTACCTATAGATTGATTGTCTGGTTGCTCATTTGAAATAACATTGTGTAATATTACTTGGCCCGTATTTTATTTATTTATTTATTTATTATATACTTTATTGTACACCTCATAACAAATACAGGAAAAAACTTTGATCAAAACAAGTGTACAATGGGCGGTCTTATCGCACAGGGCAATCTCTTACAGAAAACCTTTGGATGGATTTAGCGAAAGAAGTTAGATTTAGGGCGGTCAGTGTACAACATCATAAATATTATTAATTAGACACAATAATGTGAAACAACAATACAAAAGATAAAATAAGAATAATATTAAAATATTACATACATATATACATATATATATCTATATACTAATAAATATCAGATATACAGTTTGGATAAAAATTATAGTGAGAGATAATGCTCCTTCACCTTTATGTTATTGCCTTTGTTTTTCTTTAGTTAGTAAGTAGGTAGGTACTTAATAGAACGCAAGAATCATATTATTATTGTCTCTATTTATTTACTAGCTCTAGGTAAGTAGGTTACGAATAACAAAAACATCCTCAAGAATGAACGTAGAGGAAAATTATCACAGTATTATTGTGCAATTAAAGTTAGATATTCTTTGAATGGTTATCAAATCATTTTATTGTGTTTAAGAAGTCTATGTCCCTACACCAATTTTTTTAAGAATGGGAAATCATCAAATGACTCCTCCCGCTCTGGGTAAAGCAGAAGGGTATGTCAGGCTCCTACTGACTAAAACCTATCCGTGTTCCTCCTAATGCCCTTTGCGTTCCGGGGCCGCGGATTATTTTGAACAAATTCCGCAACCCTGGCAAGCACTGGCGCTAGCGGGCCCCGTCTTCTATGCTGACAGAAGAAAAATTGAATGTTATTTCGCGAAAAAGTCATTAAATCGAGTTGTATGAACTTAGAGGGTTAAATTTATCGTTAAAATGGGTATAATTCTTTAGATAAATACCGCGTTACGGCCGCGAATTGTATTTTGTTAGACATACAAATTGCGAAAAAACATAAAAATATTTGAATTTCGCGGGCTAGCCTGGCGCTTCCACCTTAAAAACAAGGGACTTTTACCTTAGAATGTATTTTCTAGACTTTTTGTCATTAAAACGCAGTCCCTATCATGATTTAAATGACGCGTAATTCAATATTATTTGTCAAACAACTAAAGTAGATATTAAATGGCGTTAATCGTGAGTATCAGTCGATTTTAATCAACTGGTTTTTCCCTTATCACCGTAACTAGGCCCTGATAAGCCATGAAAACATAAAACAATAATATTTTGTGTCGATAAGTGATAATTACATGGAATAGTCATCGATTCTGGGAAAAAAAGTAACTCATATTTTGTTAACGTTTTACCAGATTTTTCCTTTTTTATGATTCAAGTCTTCCTTAACGATTGGAACTTGAGGTTTATCTTTAAGGTTCCGTACCCAAAGAGTAACCAACGGAACCCTATTACCTACCAAGCCTCTTCTGTCAGTTCTGTCAGCGGGCTGTACTCCAAGAACCGTAATACAGTTGTAATTTACGCAATGTGTATTTATATTGCCGTTATGACAAAAAAAAAAATCAAAGCGGACTTCCATAGAAGAAACGTGTAATTTTCGGTTTATAGTACGGAATCCGCTGTGTGAGAGTCCGACTCTGACTTGACCGGTTTTTGACTAGCGACTCTCCTCGGTCCTATATCTCTCGAGACCACATTCGATCTACATAAGAAACAAACAAATTTTACATCTTTAGAACTAAATTATTGGAATAGGAATATTTGATAATTGGAGGAGGAGGAGGCGCTCGTGGCTAAACAGTAACAGCCACACAGGTCGGTCTTCCAGGTAAGGCAACGCTTGCCAATGTTGGTCTGTGGATGGGTGACCATCTTAACATACCGAGTTTCCTCCGTGCCCCGGAAAGCACGTTAAGCCGTTGGTCCCGGCTGTCATTTAGAGATATTTGGCAATCGTTACGGATTGTCAGAAGCCAGTAAATTTGACTTTAGTCTTGCCATGAAGTACCGTGTTACCCAGTTAACGAGTTGTGGAGGCCTGGTAAGCAGCCGCTCTACGTAAAATACTGGTATTTAGTTAAATCCGGTTTGACTGGAACGGCTTCCAGTCTAACCGGATTTAGCCGAGTCGGCACTCTAATACAGTTGGGAAAAAGGCTAGGCAGATAATGACATTTAATAATTCTTAATACATATACAAAAGCAGCACATCGTGTTGGTTTTTATTGGCATCCAATATTTTTCGGAGCGTTCCATGACTAGGTACGATTGATTGGGGTCGAAGAACAACTAACATGTGATTTAGAATCTGCAAGTCATTACTGACATTGAAATTAGACAGAATATAGGTACTAGCAAACAGTGTGTATATGGATGTATATCTATTATACAATATAATATCGGTTTGAAGATGATGAAATAGCTGTGTCATTCCATATTTTTATGGAACTACGCAATAGTAAGATAACTCCGAAATAACTATTTTTTCTGTCAATAGTAGAATAGAATACTGTTTATTATGTAAAACATTTAAGTTACAGAAAAAATAGATGAAGAAAACATAACATAGGGTGACACAATGGGCGGCCTTTTCGCTAAGGGCGTTCTTTTAAAGACAACCTTTGGATGGATTATAAAGAGAAAGTAATTACAGTACTGAAGGTAGTCTTAGGTGTACAGTTTATTAGAATAAATACATAATAGATAAATAAATACAGTTATAATTATGTAACAAAAAGCATAGAACCCAAGTAAAAACGATCAAATCAAAGAGAGAGAAAGGTGATACTTATTTGACCATTGTTTTAAAAGTGGACAAAGATTGAGCACGTCTTACTGACACGGGCACTGCATTCCATAGCCGCTTGAATCGTAAAAGATTCGTCGTAGAAGCTGGTGGAATGCATCAGCATCTCTAATCCCAAGTTTTCCGATGACCCCAGATATCTATTATGTGTCGTCATGAAGGAACTTAAAACGTTCTTTAAGGTAAGAGGGGGTTGTAGGATTGAACAGAATACTTTACAGCAGAAATAAAAAATTTACACGACTGCCCAAATAAAGAAGTGTGTTTTCAGAGTTCATGTATGTCCTTCTACGAAGCAGTCATGCTAGCGAAGGAGGTGGCGGAGTGGGAGAGGGAGAGAACCTCTCGTCCCGGCCGCCGCGCGCCGTGGTAGATAGCCGCGGGCGTCGGAGGCCACCTGGTGACTTCCGGCCACCGTAGGCGCGGGCCTGTGGACGGTGAGCTATGGGTGGCTCGCCGTCCGTCCGTCTCATGACGACAGGCCGTGTCGACAGCGCGTTAGTGTTCCACGCGCGCCTCAAAGAGAGTCAGCACACAGAGGGGCCCGAAAGGGCGACGCTTGCAGAAGTTGCGGGACTATTCGAAAGAGATACCGCGGCTCCGGAACACAAAGGGCACATAAAGGAACATGGATGGGTTTTAGTCAGTAGAAGTCTGACACTCCCTCCCGCTACACCCAGAGCGGGAGGAGTCATTGGATGATTTCCCATCCCAAAAAAAAGGGTTCATGTATGTATGTTTGAGTGTTTCTTTATTCCACCATAACTTCTAAATGGCTTAACCAATTTCAATGTATGTAGTATCGTTAGAAGCGTTGCGTTATCCCGGGTAACAGGCTTGATCTGCAAAGATAACATGCATGACAATCAATCGACCTAGGTCTAGGTCACTGCAAACACAATCTAACCTAACAGGAGTGCCGAACGGACTATCGGAGTGTCCATACATCTCCACTACAGAGGACCTAAAGTACGCCACTGATGCCGTGATTGGCGTACCCATCTAGTTGATCAGGCACCTACTAATAGGCTAGTTTCCATCATCCACAAATTGCAAAACTATTTAGTCCGTCAGTTAGAGTATTGAAAAATAATGGACATTAATTTTTTGTTTTTGTAAATCAATGAATATTGACAAAGATAAAACGCATCAAAACTCGGGAGTAGGGGCTCGTGACGTCACTAACCGCTAAAAATTATACCACGGCGGGCGTGACATATTGAGAATTTTAAAAGTGTCGTAACTTCGTCAATTTTGGTTCCCGTAACATAAGAAAAAATACGGGTCAAATATTTTTTGATAATCTAACTGACGGACTAATTAGATTTTTTCAGTAAACAAGCCTATTGTCTGGTATTTTGCTGAACTAATCCTGTTGGCGCAGCCGTGGAGTACACAATGTAATTCTTTTAAAATGATGTCTCCTTATTACTGTTCCAACATTGTGTGTAGGTATCGGTTTGTGCCAAATAAACATGTTTTTTTTTCATTCTTTCTTTCAAATACGTGACATAGATTACAATTAGGTACCTCTAAACGAAGAAGAAATAAGTTTCCTACGAACTACTTTTATTTCACCTTGTACTTATACATCTGACTGTTTTCTGACATTCACGCTTATTTAATAAACTGTTTATTTGGTCAGATGTTCCACTATTCAATACTTATTTTAATTACTTGAAGAGTGTTTTCTGAATGTATAATTTATTTAAATACATTTAGGTACATTTTAAAAGACATTGCAAGTCATTTTGGCAACTTCCGTCTATAAAGAATATTAATTAATTTAATGTATAGATAAAACAAACACCTACCCACTTATATTCTGTATATTTAATTTAACTTCGCATAAATTGGTACGATAATGAATGCAATTACTATTCAAATTTAACATCACGTTTTACCGTATTTACAGGTGTTTTCAGCGGTTTTCAGCTACCACGACCTAGTTTTTACTTTGTTTTTTTGCAAAACGCGGAAACTACCTTGGCCCAAATCTCACCTAATGGAAAGTGATCATTAGGCCGAAGATGGAAGCGAGTTTCACCCGGAATCCTCTTACACAGAGGAACTGGCTATCATACCTCTAACTGCCGGAACACAACAATGCTGTTAACATTGTTGTTATGGCGACAGACTTAGACATGATGGTGGTAGCTTGCCAGGCGGACTTCGAACAAGTCCTACCACCAACCAAACCGAGCAAAAAATTCGCCTCTACTGGTAATCGAACCCGGGACCTCTGGGTCTGAATCAGGTGGTATAATCACTAGACCACGGAGGCGGTTAGTGTCACCTGTTTAGCACCACCCGGGGACCACGTGTAGGGATTCGCTGAAGGGTATTCTCCTAAGGACGCGGGTGACTCGGCCCCCAATTTTTACACTTTCTTACCCAAAGGGAAATTACCTACTTGCAAACGAGTACTAAATCGCAGGTAATGAAGACTCCGAACTGTACTAGTTTTCTTTGAAATTAAAAAAAATATACTGACTTACTTTATTTGTTCGACCTACTTACTATAACAATTATATTTATGAATGTACTTTATCTTACAAGTTATCCCCGCGACTTCGTTCGCGCATATCCCGTTTTTAGGGTTCCGTAGCCAAATGACAAAGAACCCTTATAGATTCGTCATGTCTGTCTGTCTATCTGTCCGTCCGTATATCACAGCCACTTTTCTCCGAAACTATAAGAACTATGCTGTTGAAACTTGGTAAGTAGAAGTATTCTGTGAACTGCAATAAGATTTTTACACAGAAAAAGAAAAAAAACGTGTGGGATATCTATGGAAATCTATGGAAATGGTCTTTGAAAATGATATTGATGTTTCTAATTTCATTTTTTTCTAAACTGAATAGTATGCGCGAGAGACACTTCCAAAGTGGTAAAATGCGTGCCCCCCCCCCCCTGTAACTTCTAAAATAAGAGAATAATAAAACTAAAAAAATATATGATGGATATTATTATGTTAACTACCAGCGAAAATTGGTTTGAACGAGATCTAGTAAGCAGTTTTTTTTAATACGTCATAAATCGTAAACTGCAACTTTTACTTATAGTATAATACCTACAGGTTTGTACGGAACCCTCGGTGCACGAGTCCGACTCGCACTTGGCTGGTATTTTTCCTTTTCCCGCAGGAATTTCGGTAAATCCTCTATTAGTGCTCTTCTACACTCCAAGGAACCTACATGACAAATTTCAGCTTACTACGACCATTACCTCGTGTGGTGGTGCAATCACTAGTGAAGAAGCATTTCATACAGGTTTCTTTTGATAGATAACTAATTCATGTTATTTTCCTCATTAAGAGCGTGTATTCAGTCCACTAGCGCCGCCAATCGTTTTTTATTATTTGTGGTAAATTTAAGACACGTAGATAAAAAACCGCTCTGTAGTGCACTGAAGAAATGTATGTATTATGTTTTGAGAGTTATGTTTTGTACTTTAGAACATAAATAGTTGCCAAACTCGATATTTTTGCTAAAAGTGGCCACTTTTAGCAATAATTGCCGTTTTAGCTATTTAGCCATGAGTTATGTATTAAAAATAGCTGTCAAAAAATAATAGATACATTTCTTCAGTGCACTACAGAGCGGTTTTTTATCTACGTGTCTTATATTTACCACAATTAATAAAAAACGATTGGCGGCGCTAGTGGACGGAATACACGCTCTTAAAATTACATAGCTCATTCTTTCTGATAACATGTCATGTGTTTCAAGCACCTTTGCTCTTACCTACACTACAGTGCATCGAAGCATTAATCCTACAAGCTTATTGAATAAGCCTCATACAAAGATAAGCTGGTGACGTTGAACATCAACTTCATTCAATAGAGTCTTCAATAAATTCAACGCTTATCGTAACTTTCCTACAGATGTAATGCTATATCCAGTACCTGCAATTATAATGGCTTACCGAAGATTATAATGATTAACAAGTAATTTCGTCATCACTCGCACGTGGTTTTAAGTGTGTATTGCCAATGAGCCGTTTTTTGTCAAACAAACTCCCTAGCCTTTTCCTACTGTGCTGGGGTCGGCATTCAGTTTCTTCAGCCACTAGATGCAATTGATTCCTACTTTTTACAAATAATACAACCAACTTCCAAGAAAAAAAAAACTACAAAGTAAAAAATTACTTTAATTTCGGAAGTCGGTGTCAAAATTCGAAGAAACTAACAAAAACACCGACTTTTAAAAAGTTTTTTATTTTTACTTTTAGTGGTACCCCACACCTAACAACACCACTGCAAAATCGCAGTAAAGCAAAATACGCAATTTCGATTACTTGGATGACATAAAACCATCATCCAAGTAGACGAATTCCAGTTCGTAACCGATTTTGATAAAATGATTTTATTAAATGGGACCAAAGTGAAAGTATATCCTTTCAGTTAAAACTTTTTCAAATCGGTTCACAATTGACGGAGTTATGAGGTAACAAACATAAAAAAAATACAACCGAATTGAGAACCTCCTCCATTTTGGGAAGTCCGTTAAAAATCAGAATAAAATAAATATTTTTGGTGGCTCCCATACAACAGACAAGATTTTTTGCCGTTTTTATAGATAAATGGTACGGAATCCTTCGTGTGCGAGTCAGACTCGCACTTGGCCGGTTTTTTTGTATTATCTAGAATCAGACCCGATTTTTTTTTTTTGAATATGTATTACCTAATAAGTATGGATGGCTATGAAGAGTCATCGTGCTCGAATTAATGGAAAGTACCTTCCTACACATGTATACCTAAAACATTTAATTTGCTCAATCGGTCATGAACCGAACGCGTGGTTATACCGTGCGTACATAAAAGTTAATATATGCTAACCAAATAACCGTCTGGGGTGTTGCTTGATAAACAAGACAAACGATGCATATTCAGTAGCAGTCTGTATTGTTTCATAAATTACATTCATTTGCGTTCATTTCAAAGAAGTAGGCTGGACAGCTTTTTTTATGGATGGGAAATCATCAAATGACTCCTGCCACTTGGGCGAAGCGGAAGGGAGTCAGACTCTTACTGACTAAAACCGATCCGTGTTCCTCCTAGTTTGGACGGATAAAACATTATTATTGTGTGAAGCAAAGATCTTTACTAAAACAAACAAATCTTAGCCTACGTACGCACTAGTGGTAAGCGCGGCGGCGGTCAACCGCGCGGTTCCAGTTCAATATGCAAACACTTGTCATTAAGGCGCGTCCCCGTGCAAAACGCAGCGCTAACCGTTTTTTGTGCAGTTTTTTGGACCTATATACTCTTTATCCAAAAGAAATACCAACTTATAAAAAATACATTAAAGTTCAACATAATCTGTCATGGCTTCAAAATGGTAGATTTTTATTTTTTATTACTAAGTATAATGTTTAAGTAATCTCCTCACAACGAAACTACAGAAATGAGAAATAATTATTGATTCTTTAAATCTTCTCGAAAACTAATGCTTGTTTTGAATTTGTATAATATTAGCAAGCACATAAAATATATACTTACAATAATGAAAACAATACGTATTCTAACGAAATGAAATAGTTAAAATATATTATTTAAAGGTGGAAAAAGGTTGAGCAGATATTAATTATTGTAAATCATGGTTAAATTAATAGACCCTCATTTTGACCAATCATTACTTATTCCTAGTCTTTTCCTTTATCTGAAACATATTCTAGAAACATTCAAGAAAATTACAAAAAATACCTACAACCGACTTCCGCATAAAAAAACACTACAAAGCAAAAAATAACCACCACACCTAACACCATTGGAAAATCGCAGGAAAGCAAAATACGCAATTTCGTTTACTTGAATGACATAAAACCTCAAAGTATATCTTTTGAGAGAAAACAAGATTTATTTAAAACGGAAAATAAATTATGGAGTTATAAGGTAACAAACATAAAAAATACATCCGAATTGAGAACATCATCCTTTTTCTTTTAAAGTCGGTTAAAAAGTAAATTCAATTTATCATCTCTCTAATTTCATAACACCTACACTCTCCGATAACTCGACAAACACGTACAGTTCTTTTCCTAATTCTATTATACAACACGTACAAAAAACAAACAATACAGATACGACACTCAAATGTGATAAAATGACGCACTTTCGAACAAAATACGTCATGCGTAAAAATTGTGGGTACACGTTATCGCGACAATCGAGTGTTCCATTCAGTATTTGAATCAATTCGATTTATATCCGGTTACATCACATAGTATGTATATATGTGTTTAGTATTTGCGTAGTTTGTGCGTATGTCAAGTACGGGGAGGCGAGAGGGCGTGCATACTTGAGGAGTGTGATCATGAATTAGGTCTAAAATAGTATTCTTTCGACGGAATAGGGGTAATTTTTACTATGGATCATTTTATTAGTATTGTAAATAAACTTTTTATATAGCTACACCTTGCTAACTTTTGCAGCCTGAGCGATACGAATGCTTTGCCATAGAAATCTTCAGCTAAGTAGCAAAGTTGGGTTTAAATCGGTAATTTTTAGGCGCATCTAATCCTGGATTTAGGACTAGCATATTGCCTCCTCAAAATCGGCTTAACTTAATGCAGTCAAATTAAAATTGACTTCTGACTCTTATGCATTCTTACCTCTTCACAGCATGCTGGCGTGACGATATGTTATGAACTGGTGTAAACAATAGACATACATCAGATTTCAGCAATCCCGGTCCTTTTGCTATCATTTACCGAGTTCCGTTGCCTATCTCCGAAGTTCTTCTTAGTGGGACAAGCCCGCCACACATTCCCAACCACTGCAACTCCTGAAAGCCAGAATCAACAGTGGCGACCACCAGAAAAACGCCGAGTTAGTGAAACCCGACGAGTCCCGGAGAAACGATTCAACTGTCTTGGATCCGGAGGAGTAGGAAAAATAAATACAATTTCCACTTCCCTCCATATCAAGCAGGAGACAGATTAGAGCCAGGCCATTAGGCACCAAGGGACATATACAACTGGGTTAAGCCCAGTTGCCAAGCACCACGGATTATAATTAACATTTAAACTAATGGGTCAGCTCTTCATATATAAAAAAAGGTTCCGACTGATTGAGAACCAAAGAACATACGACAACCGGTCCTGTGCATTTCGCTTCCATCGGCTCCCCGCGACCCTTACCAGGTAGTCGGTCCAGCTTGTGGGAGGCCTCCCAACGCTGCGTCTTCCAATACGCGGTCGCCACTCCAGAACGTTTCGGCCCATGACTCCTCCCGCTCTGGGTGGAGCAGAAGGGAGTGTCAGACTCTTACTGACTAAAACTCATCCAGGTTCATCCTAGTGCCCTTTGCGTTCCAGGGCCGCGGTGACTCCTTCCAACAAGTTCCGCAGCTCTGGCAGGCACTGGCTCTAGCGAGACCCGTCTATTATGCTGACATCTCTTTGAGACGCGCGTGGAACATAACGCGCCGTCGACGCGGGCCTGGGGGGGCTACTCTCTAAGCCCGAAGTCTGTAGTTTCGGGCTTAGTTGCGGGCGTATACTCTGTATCATTCATTCTTAGTTCAAGTTCGGGACTAAGAAGGAATGGCTTCGTAAGTCCGTAAGTGATTGGGAAAAGAATACGCCCGAATCAAACCCCGAAACTACGGATTTTAAATTGGGCTTAAAGTGTAGCCTCCCTGGTTCTGATAGAATGGCGAGCTACCCATTACGTAATATTGCGTTACATACGCAATTAAGAAGCATCTTACATCCGATTCCTTAATGCATGATCAAAGTGTTTTAACAGAAAGCACTTTTAATAACTCGGCCAACTCTGACGCATATATTTGATGTTTGTTTTCATTCCGTTCTCTTTTCCGACTTGTCTAGACGTTGCCCATGTATTGTAATTGTGTTTTGGGATAAAAATCCTTGCTTTGCTCTCATTAGCATTAGGTACCTACATTTCATAAATAGCACCGTCATAACGTTTGTATGTCCCTCGATCATACATTTCAATGAGTGTGGGATAAATAATATCAGTCGATCATTAAGTTGAGCAACGGTTTTCAAGGTGGATAAGGTGGTGGTGGTTTTTAATTGGCTTCCAGTCTCACATGTCATTATGTATTCTGTTTGTATTAGCTGTAAGTCATCCATTCTGATAAATAAATAAGTATATGGTTGACCATCCATTAAATAACAAGATTGTTCCGTATCTCGGAAAGCTGTTGGTCCTGGCTATCATTTGTAGATCTTTGACAGTCGTTTCAGATTGTCAGAAGCCAGAATATCTGACGCTAGCTTTACCAAGGGGTTCTGTGTTACCTTCGTAATAAAACGATTGTGAAGATCCGATAAGCAGTTCCTTCATTTTCAGGGTTCCGCACCCGGCGGAACCCTGTAACTAAGCCTCCGCTGTCCATCTGTCCGTCTGTCTGTATATCAGCGTGCTGTATCTCAAGAACAGTAACAGCTAGATAGTTGAAATTTTCATTCTTAATTTTCAATAATGTAAATGTATTCTTCCAATATTTAATCGGAAGATAATAAATATCATGTCGTAACTGTAACAATCGCGCCTTGATATTGATAACTAAATGTTTAGTTCGTCACGTCTGACTGGGCAGATATCGGAGTGGTCGGTAGACGGTCATTCATCATCGGATTACATACACTGACGTATGTATTATCTAAAGTATTATATAATACTAGCTGAAAGGTCAACCGTAGTTTTTCCAAAAAAATAAATACCCTACAACCTATTCTCAGACCTACTGAGTGTACACAAACAATTTCATAAAAATCGGTCAAGCCGTTGCGGAATTTGTTCGAATGAGTGGAATTCCGCAACTCTGGCAGGGAGTATCCTTGCCTGGACATAACCTATTCACTCTTAACTTAAAGATCCCCAGTTTGTACCGATGAGTGAGCACAGACTCCGGCAGGTAATTCCACTCTCATAATATTCCCAAAACATTTAATGTATAACTAGCTGACCTGCGCAACTTATTCTGCATCACATTTTCATTAATGCTTCCGTCCTTTTGATCGTAGCGTAATATTATATAATCTGTAGCCTTCTTTGATAAATGGGCTATCTAACACTAAAACAATTTTTCAATTCGATACAGCAGTTCCCGAGGCGCATTCAACAAACAAAGATGCATACAAACAAAGATTTACTGAATAGTAGAAGCTTCTTAGACATTGCAGTTATTTTTAGAAAATCAGCAACTCTTTATCAACTCACCAAATCTTTATCAAACACTTTATTTCTGTTAAACAATTTTAAACAAACCAGGTAAAATCACAATCAAACACTATAGTTAATCCATAACCGATTAGTTTATCAACTGCCATTGACGCAAGCGCCAAAAGTTTGTTCTACCTAATTATGTACACGAAACACATCCCACACCGAATTATTTCAACAAAAACGTACACGCAATTATATGCTGAAAACCTTTGCTACATAAAGCTGAAAATCGCTTGCGTATTTTAGACTTCGTGAATGTTCGATAGTAGACCCTATTTGCTTAGTATTCAAAGCACAGAAATGCAATGAAGGTAGGCAAGGGCGGATCCAGGAGTTACGTCGGAGGGGGCACAATGGCCAGACAAGTAATCGCCCTTAGTATTAGACTATGTAGTCTCAGGTAGAGCCATCGATTCGAGACTAATAAATAACTATCTTCTTCTTCTTTTCGAGTCGATGGTGACCCTTAAACAGTTTATACCCATAGGTATAAACAATATACTCCTTGAGACCTCAAGGTACAGGCGTAAGAGCACTTGAGGCATTTCAACAAATGGCCCATGTTTTGGACAGGACAGGACCGCTCTCATATTTGGTGTTAATGAGTGCGTAAAACCTCAGTTTTCCAAGATGTATTTGCAGCTGTATATCTGGGTGCGCAACCGATTCAGTGTTTCACGATCAGGTACAATTCACGTCTAAGTAGCAGATGTTCTTGAGATTCTAGGGTGGTGATAGCCGTAGCGGGTGTTGTTCCTCCCACAACTTGCTTCTCGTTTTAGGTGATTTATCTTGAATAGTCTGGGTATGACGTCACTCTGTGATTCATTCTTTTTCAATGGTACATATAATCATCAGCCTATCCTGTTCCCAATTAGGTATACTGGGGTCGGCTTCTATTCATACCAGATTAAGCTGGGTACCAATATTTTACGTGGAGAGATTACCTTACTAACCTGCATAACCCAGTAACTAGGTAACACGGTACTTCTTAGCAAAACTGTTGTCAGATTTTCTAGCTTCTGACGGATGTGACCCCGTGCCCTCCCCCCCTTCTGGATCCGCATCTGATGTTTTTCAGTATTTACGAGATGTAATCGATTCAAATCTAGTTTACATGTGTGTTGTTGTTTTGCGTCAAAACGTTAATTAATACAACAACGACATTTATTAAAGGTGAATTATGAAACTTTCAACGATTTTCAATGAGAGTCGTGACGTACGTTAGTATTATGTCTGTAACAACAGACGCGTTCCAAATTCAATATTTAAACAAAGGTGTGAAAAAAAAAACTTATTTCGCGTACGCTGCGGAAACTATTGACGATAGAGCAGAGTGATGTACCTACGACAGTTTTATAGAGGATATTAATATCTACAAAAAAAGTCCGTGATGGTATATATTATTTATATAACTATTTAAGAGGGCGCATTCCGTCCACTAGCGCCGCCAATTGTTTTTTATTAATCGTGGTAATTTTAAGACACGTAGATAAAAAAAACGCTCTGCAGTGTTTTAAAGAAAATGTATTTATTATTTTTTGAGAGTTCTGTTTTGTACTTTAGAACATAAATAGTTGCCAAAGTCGATATTTTTGCTAAAAGTGGCCACTTTTAGCAATAATTGCCGTTTTGGCTATTTAGCCATTAGTTATGTATTAAAAATAGCTCTCAAAAAATAATAGATACATTTCTTCAGAACACTGCAGAGCGGTTTTTTATCTACGTGTCTTAAATTTACCACAATTCATAAAAGACGATTGGCGGCGCTAGTGGACAGAATACACACCCTTAAATAAAAATATTTATTTTAGACTACATGTATATACAATTATATTAAATAAAAACTCTCAACTAACTAAAAATAAAACTAACATAATATGGCGTCGAAAAATTCGTCCGCATCGCTAGCCACTGGAGCCCAAAAGGCTGGCAGCATTGCCACGTTGTATGGCAATGCTTATCCTGTGGCCGAGGTAGAAGCCAGCCCTTGGGTCAAGCGAAGTGTCAACTAAGCGTCTTGACAGATCTAACTATTTTGATTATCTAATTCACAATGACCGCTTTTTGTTCTACATATTCAATCAAAACCCGGGTTGAAAGGAATAGTGCTAATTTTGGTATCATGGTATTATTCCTTATCCATTTAAATTCTTTGATAATTAAGGTTGGTTATGTACATGTAAAATACACTTTAAATTATTCAAATCGGACCTTCCGTTTAAAAGTTGAAAATCTTCATTAACTGCTCTGATATTTTGTCACAATTCTATTTCAACACCCCCAGGAAGTCTAAAAGATATAGTCCACCATTGCGTGTGCCACTTGCCTCAACCAATTATAGGCAGAACTCATATAATGTGCGTGCAAGCAGAAATTTAAACAAGCTGTGTAAGCAGCACGATTTGGATCCCTTCACAACTAGTGTGTCCTCAGCCAGGAGGTGCAACATTTATTCTTAAATTAAGTATAGTGGTAGTTTCGCAGTGCGAGCAACATTTTAGTACCTACAAGTATTAGTTAATGAGTAATTTTGGTGTGAATGTCCATAGAAATTACTTTATTTTTCTGAATTCTAAAAGTAGAGACTTGTAATTGGCTGACAGTCCTATTTACTGATCTTGATATGTTTGTTTTAGCTGTAAGTCTTCCATAATGCTTAAATAAATAAATAAAAGTTACGACGGATATAAACTCCAAGTCTCCAAGTAAGAAAGCGAAGAGCCCAACATTAAGGGCGCTTACACATTTTTTCTTGAATTTTAGCGTTTTATTCGAATTTTGATGTGTGATTTTGCTTTAGATAAAGCCTTTAAAAAAAATAAAAATATGCCTAAGACAGTTTTGTCAAAACGCTCTTACAAAATCGAATTGCTCAGGTTGACTAAAGTTGAATACCGCGCGTCACAAGATTATATTGATTTTCGACAATTATTTAAAAATATTTACTTTACTTTTAATTAGACCAATTTTTTTTCAAGCAATATAGCAATGCCACCTTAGTTATTAAATATTTTTTATTTGAATTTTGATTATAATTTCATAGATAAAAATTATAGTTTCGTACTGAAAATTGTCAATAACTCTCAGTTTTACAGAATTATTTTTGGTGTATTACTGTATGAATCGTAATAAATTGATTTGAACATTCCAAAGAAGAAGATACAGTTGTACCGTGGACATTTTTATAAATGATTAAATTATAATATCTTTGGTGTACTAAGGTATCAAAAGATACCCTAAAGCAACGTTTTGTGAAACAGTGAAACATCCTTTGCGGAGTCAAGGATTTTACTGATGTACGTGAACAAATTGAAATATTTATTTAGAACACTCCCAAGATAAATGATCAAACTATCTTAGGCATATTTTTGTTTTTTTTTTTAAGGCTATATCTAAAGCAAAATCACACATCAAAATTCGAATAAATCGCTAAAATTCAAGAAAAAATGTGAAAGCCCTCTTAAGTCTATTTATGTGTGGGGTCTCTGACACTAGGGTGTGTGGGGGTCGCTAACGACCACACGGTAAGAAGAAGGAGATAAGTGGGGAGATGAAGTTCGTGGAGTGCCAACTAAACCCGCGCGAACAAAGTCGCGGATGAAGTGCTAGTCTATATCTATACTAATATTATAAAGAGGTAACATTTTTTTTGTAAGTTTGTATGTAGGGGGTAATCTCAGGAACTACTGGTCCGATTTGAAAAATTCTTTCAGTATTAAATAGCCCATTTATCGAGGAAGACTATAGGTTACATAGCATCACGCTAAGACTAAAAAGAGCCGAGCATTGATGGTAAATGTGACGCAGATGAAGTTGCGTGGGTCAGCTAGTTAGTAAATAAAATGATAGAAAAGAGTGTCGACGAACATCTCGAAACACATTTGTTGAATACCAGGATGTCTCGGCAAGCACGTAAACCGTGAGTTGCGGAATTTGTTCGAAAGAGTCACCGTGGCCCTGGAACGCAAAGGGCATTAGGAGGAACACGATGGGTTTTAGTCAGTACGAGTCTGACACTCCCTTCTACTTCGCCCAAAGAGGGAGGAGTCATTTGATGATTTCCCATCCATAAAAAATGCACGTAAACCGTTGCTCCCGTCTGTCATTTGTCGATTTTTGACAGCCATTACAGAAAGGCGGCGGGTCTTAAAAGGCCACTTTATCAGAATGTAAAAGCACATCACTGTCAAATTTTTGCGTTTAAATAAAGAACCGAGTGTGTTTATGACCTCACGACTGAAGTGAAACTTCTTTCGCTCCATCTGTATGTACTACTGACTGAGATATATACATATTTTATTTACTAACTATAACAGAAATAGAGAAAGAAATGTGCGCGCACTGCTCTCTCTTGCTCCTACACTGTGATACAGACAATAGGCCTGCACTGTGCTTAGATATATGGAACGTAATTGGCTATGAGAGGAAGAGAGAAAGAAAATGTGCGCGCGCACTGCTTTCTCTTGCTTATATCCCCCACTCAACTCCCGTTCGCCTCGCCCGATCACACCTTTCGTAACGCTTACGTCACGCGTTCGCCAGCTTACTCCTAAGTCCAGCGAACGTAAAGAAGTTTCACTTCAAAAATTAATGCATATTAAGCGTTAAAGATAAAATGAAATTTGACAGATTGTTGTGTGGTCAGCCCCGAATCTAGAATCTGACACTTGATGTCTTGCCAAGGGGAAATGTGTTACCCTGTTACTGGGTTGTGCAGATCAGACAGGCACTATACATTTCTTTCTCTAGTGGTTTTTAAGCACTAACTTGAAAATGCTAAAAGAGTTTCTGTTCCGTGGTTTCGAATAATATTACAATTATATTTGTATGTGACTTTACGCGAAAAAATCTAGAATTTTGATTATTTTTTACCTATTTTACTGTAGGGGGTCTCGTTATCCCCGGGCCCCCAATAAGCAAGAGATGGCCCTGTACTCAGCTACATCTGGTTTCACTGAAAGCCGATTCCAAAATAGTTGGGAATAAAAAACTTATTACAAAAAAATACAACCGACTTCCAAAAAAAATCACTGCAAAGTAGTCGGTGTTTTTGTTAGTTTCTTCGTATTTTGACACCGACTTCCGAAATTAAAGTTATTTTTTACACTGTAGTGATTTTTTTTGGAAGTCGGTTGTATTATTATGTAAAAAGTTTTTTATTTTTCACTTTTTAGTGGTGCCCCACACCTAACAACACCATTGCAAAATCGCAGAAAAGCAAAATACGCATTTTCGATTATCAAAGAATCATCTAAATAGTCAAATTCCAGCTATTTCGATTTAAAATCCAAAGTTCGTTACCGATTTTAATATGATTTAAATGGGACCATTCTGCAAGTATATCCTTTCAGATAAAACAAAAAAATTTCAAATCGGTTCATAATTGTCGGAGTTATGAGGTAACAAACTCCTCCTTTTTGGGAAGTTAAAAAGCTAGGCATACTGATCTATGCTTATGCCAACCATACACGATCATTAACCGCATCATGACATACCACGAGGTGAAGTAGTGGTCAAACTGGAACCAATCCATAAACAAACACAAAAGCTGTTTGTTTACTACCACCAGTAAACACTCAACAATATCATCACTCTTCACTACCGCGTATTCGCAGATAATCGCGATATGTGTCGAGTATTTTATCCGAGGCACAAGTACTCGTGGGTGGCGAGGATTTAGATAGCAGCAGACTCCACGAGGGGGCTTCGTGATTGGGATGTATTTGTGCTCTGGGTTCCCTACTATGACGTGCCAATGCGATCATTATTATGCTCAGGAAAAGGGATAGTGTTATACGTCTTGTATAACTCTAGTCTCCAGCCCGCAGCTTATATATGATCGTTTTAAGACGTCATAGTTGTCATGTATACTGAACAAGCCCGCTACACGATTCCCAACCACTTGAGAGCTAGAATCAACAGTGGAGTCTATCAGAAAAATCACGATACAATAAACTCGACGAGTCCTAGAGAAGCGTTTCAAGTGTCTTGGATCCCGCAACGAAATTCATCAGAACAGAACAGCTCCTTCTTATAGAGTGGGTAAGATCTAACGACCCCACACACCCTTGTCTCAGAGTTTCTAAACCGCCTCAAGGGCCTCATGATTTATTTGACGACCGCCATGTGACAGCTGCAACTACCGACTTATACGTGCCTTCCGAAGAACGGAATCATCTTTTTTATCAGACTATCAGTTGATTCAAGCCTGCAATGTCCTAACCAAACTGGAAAGCAACTTTACAAAGTATGATTTCCCATGGGAATCGAACCCACGATCACCGGGTCACAAGGGAAACGCCTAAACCACTCGACCACGAAAGCATTTCAAAGAACAGCTGAGAAGTTTGTATAACAAAACATATTTTCCACTCCACAAACATATCAAGTAGGATACAAAAGAGTGCCAAAATATCGGAAACTCGCAAATAAAAAGGTACATGGTAGCAACCCCGATATTAACTATTCTAATAGAGGTAGGCTTTTCTTTAAGGATGGGAATTGGGAAATCATCAAAAGACTCCAACCGCTCTGGGTAAAGTCAGACACTCCTGTGTCTGACTCCTACTGACTAAAACCCATCCGTGTTCCTCCTAATGCCCTTTGCGAACGAATAAATTACGCAACAAAACAGAGCTAGGCTAAGTACATTAAATACAAAGAACATACTTAGTAGTAGAGTTTCTTGTGAAGGAGCTCGTCCGGGGAAGTACTAGCATTATCATAAGTAATGATCTCCTTCTCATATCTCACATCATTCGAGTAGGTAGGTACAGCGTATTTTCTACTTTGATACAGTTCTTCACCGTCTTCTCCATAGTCACCTAATGGTCTTTCTTTACCCTTGTTCTTCATTCCTATGGCCCTGGGATACTTCGCCAAAGTTCTATTTCGTTCTTCTGGCGAAGTACCCCAGTGGTGAATTATGATGGTAACTAACTAGTTACCATCTATATTTATGTCAAAAGCAACAGCAGTAGTACAATTTGAAATGTATGTGTCTGACTGTCTGCAGGGTCGCGGAATCTGCCAGGGTTGCAGAATTTGTTCGAAAGTGACACCGTGGCACTGGAATGCAAACGGCATTAAGAGGAAAACGGATGGGTTTCAGTAAGTAAGAGTCTGACACTCCCTTCTGCTCCGCCCAGAGCGGGAGGAGCGTGATACCCATGAAGCGACTGCCATTTATCCTCCGTGGCATCACTGGTTATCTGTTGTTTTCTTTTGATTTTCGGATGGAATAGATCAGATTGGCTACCAATTTTTGTAAAATACAGCTGCATCATGGTACAGTGGGATTTGACACCAACATAAGAAAAATCATAATTTTTAATAGATGTAGTAGAAAGTATTATTCTATCGAAGAAATTTTAAATGATAAAATATGGCATTACCTTTGATATAAGTTACCATTGACATGCATGTAAAAGTGAATTATAATTGATTAATCTATATATCTATACTAATATTATATCTATACTAATATTATAAAGCAGAAGAGTTTGTTTGTTTGTTTGTTTGGTTGAACGCGCTAATCTCAGGAACTACTGGTCCGATTTGAAAAAAGACGACGTTGCACGGGTCAGCTAGTTTATATATATTGAAAATTGATAACTAGCTGACCCGCGCAACTTCGTTTGCATCACATTTTCCATTAATGCTCCGCTCCTTTTTGTCTTAGCGTGATGATATATAGCCTATAACCTTCCTCGATAAATGGGCTATCTAACACTGAAAGAATTTTTCAAATCGGACCCGTAGTTCCACAGATTACCCCCTACATACAAACTTACAAACATACAAACTTACAAACAAATGTTACCTCTTTATAATATTAGTATATATTATAAAGAGTTACTAAGTTAGTAATTATAATACATTTCGTTGAAATTATGTACAATATAATAAAATATGACATTTATAAAATTTTCCATTGACATACCTACATGTAGAAAATGAATACTTATAATTGATTTATTATCAGTTTGACCTTGTATAGATTCAGACTGCTAAAAATATATTTGTACACCAATTTCATTGGTAGGACATAGAGCTGGACATCGACGCCGAGTTTCATCCTGTCGGTTTTCTACCGGTTGCATTTTGGAGAATGTGCGACGAAATTGCATAATTTAATTCCGCCAAGCCCGTTCCATCATCAGACCACAAGACGAACGGCGATGCGCCACCGGTACATGGTGGTCATCCCACCCACACGCACAAAACGGTTTTGGGAACACATTTATAGTGCGTACAGCAAAGGAGTGGAATTCTCTACCGTGTTTCCTGATAGCTACCACCTGGGGGTCTTTAAGTCAAGAGTGAATAGGTTACTTCTAGAAGAGCGTGCTCCATCTTAGACAGCACCATCGCTTACCATCAGGCGAGATAGTGGTCAAACGTGTTCCTATCTAGTTTAAAATGACCAAAAAAGATTGACGTGTAAAAGTGTTATAATTTAGAACCTACTTACAAAATAAATATAATTTTTAAGCATCAAAAGTAAAAAGAAAAAAAAATAGAGCGTGACTTAAATATTTATGTAATCAAAAAGTGTTAAGTAGATGAACACGGATATATCTGACACTAGCTGACCCGTGCCCACTTCGTTGGGCGGTAAACATTTTAACTTGTGATGAAATTATGAGTGTGGTTCGGTTAGTACTGACTGCTATGATTTATTTCCTGACGGCCAAAAGGAGGGTTTTGTTTTTATTGCATAATAATATGTATGTAGCTAGGCTAGCGAGCCGCTGCGAGCGCTCAGCGTTAGACTCCCTGTCCCTTGTTGCAGAGACATGCTGCTTTAAATCACTGAGACGCTGTGCACGTTCAGCGCTAGATTCCCGAGCACGGACCTGCGATGTTCTCCAGCTTTGGTTAGCAAGCCGCTGTGAACGCCCGGAGCTAGATTTCCCAGCGCGTGCTTGCGAAATATTTTCTCTATTCCTCGAGAGGCTCTTCCGTGCGGCGTACTCGAGCTGCTCTTGTCTCATGTCTGGGATGTTGTGATATCCTTTTAGGCATGATAATCAATCGCTGAAACTGTCCGATATCCCAAAAACAGAAATATCACAGCTTCGAACTCGAAGAATGAGAACGAAGTAATATTGTAATTGTGTTTTGAGAAACCGAGCAACCAAAACAATTTTAAAGACCAACAACATTCAACCAACTACGTACAACTCACCTACCAAATGACAAAAGTTAAATAATAACTGGAGAGGGTCATTAATCCGCGGAAAATCTTAACACCACGATTCAGAAAAATGACGTAATTGCACAACGCCGTCTATGGGTAAATCGATAAAACGTCCGTACAAAGCATGTTCTAATGCGGTTCGTGAATGGACGGCGCGGGCGGCGTTTTGCGATTTAGTAATTTTATATTATCTTCGAAACTATTCAACCAATTGACATACTGTCTTGGGCAAATCGTATCTCTATGATGTTCTTGTGATCATAATAACATTTTTTTCGATAAGGTATAATATTTTGTTGTTTAAAAAATCGTCCAAAGATAAGTACGTCGAGAAATACTTTTTTTAACACATAAAAACTACTATATCTGCTAAAATATAAAAGATAGAAATATGGTGCCGCGGACTTTTTTGTAGAACTATTATAGGCAGACCAGGTTGCCATACATTGTTTTCAATTATATACAACTGTTAAGGCAGCGCACGCAAATAACTCTGTTGTAAGAGCTATTTTTTTCCGCCTGGATAGACAAAAATTGAGATAGTTCGAGTAATATGCATGATATCTTTATAATTTATAGCCTATAGCACTCACGAATAATGTAGCTTTCTACCAGTGGTATAACTCTGTCTCCCTCCCACAGCTTAAACATGATCGTTTTAAGACGTGATAGTAGACCAGTAGTTGTTTCGGTTGTGCGTTGTCTGTCGATCACTTAGTCAGTAACGGAAGAATTTTATACATTAGGATAGGATGGTCACTGTTTGTAAGTAATTTACAACTCTTTATTGAAACAAGTGGTATTTTCAAAAGCGTGTCGTCGGTAGTTTTCCTACGACATAACGACGTAAATAAACAATATTACCGAACCATTGTTGTTAACAAAAGCCTGTCACTTCGTCTGTGTGGCCTTTCAAAAATAATGTGTTTTAATTCCTGGGCCTATTGACTTAGTTCCGTGTGTCTAAAAAGGCCACTTTATATAAATATCTACCATTTACACCGTAGTCTCTTAAGAAGGAAATTGACTGAGTGGTTGAAATCATTATCATACGATACAACTGAAAAAAATTTGGAATCTTAACCAGCACTAACACTGACACACACCCAAACTCTCACTGACATACATCCCTCACACTCCATACAAGCATACACAAAAACTCGCCCACACACTCACATTCTCCCACACACCCCTCTTTCTTCAAAAGTTTACCCTAATTTATGTTATATCGTCGGTGATAGTGCAAATCCGCGGAACTAACATTGGACAATTCCGCGTATCTGAGAAATGTAGCCATTCAATATTGTCAAAACTTTAATTTATTTCTAATAATATACAATATAGACTTTATTAGGTTTCCACTGTTAACAGTTCCTAAAACTCATGAATTATTAATCTCCACATAAAAAAAGAAAAATATTAATTTATAAACTTTCTCTGTAAAACCTTACCACACACAGAGTGCAGATACGCGGAATTATCCAATGCTACATCCGCGGATTTGCACTATCACCGACGATATACTACAAATAGTTAAGTCTGGAACAACTGTATTCTTGTTTAGATGGGCGTTGGTAGCTGCGACATAACTTTGAAGCTATTATCGTTTTACTTATATATTCATATTCATATTCTTTATTTGCATTCCATAATGTAATGTGTGAAGATCTTATAATGGGCTTAAAGCTAGGAAACAATTACGGACCCTGTTTAGCCAACTGTTTAAGTTCCAAAATAAAAACTTTTTTTTTTCTTTAGTAGAATCATATTAGTATCATACCCGTAAGGCCCTATTGGAGCCAAGTTGTATTTTCTTACTATTGTTCTCTTAACTTGCGGGCGCTGACAGCTCACACTACTACTTATCTGTCTGATTTTATTTTCATCTAAGGGCAGATTCATCAATCTGAAACTGAACGCGATCAACATATGAACCACATTTACGAGCTCTCAGTGTCATTATTTTCTATGGAATATTGACACTGACAACTCTTGAAAGCAGCTTGGTCGCAATCGGTTTCATTGGTGTTGTTGGTGGTGCTGCTTTCAGACTACGCTATAATATATAGCATAGAGTATATAGCTCATAGCACAACCATATCGTTCGTAGCTTAAGTCGCTAAAGCATTCTTGATATGGATGGAAGAATGAAAATTAAGTTGATCACTCTCCACTGTTCTCATATAAAATTCGTTGCGTAATCCAAGAAATTCAATTGTTTTTCTAGGACTCGTCGAACTTCATTGACTCGGCGCCTTTCTGGTGGTCGCCACTGTTGGTTGACTCTGGCAGCCAAAGGTTGCAGTGGTTGGAAATAGCATGGCGGGCTTGTTTTCAAAGCCAGGACGTGTCTAGGTATATAATAAATGGTAGCTCATCGACTGATCAACCTCAATAAGCGCTTTCGAACCTCGAAAATTACGGTGCAGCTGTTTATATTTAGCCACGAGCTCTTTTTTTTCTTTATTGAGGAACTATCTACTGCCAGCGACTTCGCCCCCGCGATCAATAGGGAACATATTCTCTGGGTGAAAAGTAGCCTATGTGCTATATCTGTTCCAAATTTCATCACGATCCGCTCAGCCGTTCTGGCGATATTGATTAGATAAGATTAGATGGACTTGCTCTTGATCTCGATCACGCCTGATGAAAAGCGATGAATGAAGTCTAGGACGGAAAAAAAATGGGAACATTCGACACCTTATCATTAAAGAGTCGAATTTTTCCATATAATCGTAGGCCAGTAGTTCTATTGGTAAATATTGACTTAGCAGGTAAGTATAGTAGCTGTAAGATAGTCGGCCTGAACATTCATTTTAAAAAACTTTTCCACAAAAACACACAAATAAGACCTGTTAACATAATTTAAATACGTAACAGTCCGGCTTATCAGCAGAACTGCTCCGTTTGTTAGGCACCAAACAAAAATAACAGAAGGGCAAATAAATGCTTAGCGAACATGGATGTCTTCATTAATGATGAACATCAGTATCACAAGATCATCAAAGGCTTATAAAATGAATGAAAATAAACAAGAAAATAATATGTAATTTCTCACTGTTGGTGAGACAAGAATTCACGAGACACAAATATTAACAAAGGGACAATCTTTTTAGTGTAGTCCTTACAGCTGCGCCAAAACAAAGCTGCTACTATATCTTCCTAAAACCATCACGATTCTGGCGTGAGACTTGAGAGACAGCCGAAGTTATACAGGACAGATAGAACTATGTCATAAACACGACAGATCATGGACGCCCCAAGTCGCTCCGTAAAAGACCCTGGTACTGGTTGTATGTTTGAAACATCCACACAGGCAGAATTTTATAACAAACAAGTAGCAGCATAGGTCTATCAGTCTTGCGGAATTTCTTCGAAAGATAACCCAAAGGGTATTTGAAAGAACACGGTTGGGTTTAAGTCGGTAAGGGCGGGTTGTATCAAACAGTTGGTTATCGTAACATACGTACGTCAAAAAGTTACGATTACGGACGATGTTTGACGTTCGTTGAATTAGAAGCGTTGTTTCAAAACATTCTGGGATAAATTCCTGCTCATCCCAATAGCTAAGTTATTGACACGGGTCCTACCTAAATAGCTTTTTTTGCATTCCACCACTTATTTGTGTCATCAGAAAAACTGGTATTGAGGAATTCAAAAGAAATTTCACAATATTGTTCTATTTGACGCAACTAAAGTTACGTTAACCAGTGCTCAGACCATCTGTTAACGTAAACGTTATATTTTACGTGCGTTAACGCTGACATTTTGTGAAACAACCCAATTTTTTGATTTGACGATAGTTAGCACCATTTTTAACGTTTACGTGTGCGTTAAGTGTAGTTGAAACAACCCGCCCTAAGAGTATGACTCTCCCTTCCGCTCCGCCCTGAGCGGCAGGAGTCATTTGATGATTTAACATCCAAAAAAAAGGGCTGTCAGTCTTACCCAGCCTCTACCCGTAGTCGCAACAAAGCTGAAACAATGCTAAAAGAACGTGGCATTACTACGTATTATAAAAAAGCAAACCGCCGCGTCTGTCTGTCTACCTGTTCGCGATAAACTCAAAAACTACATGCAGTTTTCACCGATATTGTGGTTCTCGAGGAAGGCTTTATGTATATAGTTTGTCAAGCGAGCGAAGCCACGAGCATCAGCTAGTATTGTAATAAAAATCTGTGAGAAAACTTGAAGTTGCTGCCCAATTTATTGGCCACTTTGTATAAACCATCCCATAAAGGATAGAGTAGCTCAAACATTGGACATTCGTGGACTTTCTGCCTCCCATTTTAATAGCACAACCATCACGCCACCACGTTATCTGGTAGCGGTCACGCGATAGCAAATATCGTCGACACGTCGCAGGCGCCGCTATCACTTCACTAATACGTTGCTTGTCGTCATTCAACGTCGCTACGAGGTTTATCAATTAGCCTTATCTTATTTGTTTATGCAATCCTCTGCGATGTTCATTCTGGCATGTCGTATTAAAAAACACTGAGAACAGTAAAGCAAAATGTTACGGTAAGTATTGGCTAATAGCCAAAGTTATACACGTCCTACCATACATACCCAGAAGCAATGAAAAGAAGAGCACGCAACATACGATGATGGGCATGGGCAACTTTTCATGAGCGAGTTTTCAAGTGTGTTTTTGTGTCCCGGTTGTTACAACTAAGTATATAAGTCACTACGGTACAGAAATCTCGTTTAAATACACTCACACATTGTCCCCACCAATCTTGGAAGGTGAAAAATGTAAGTCTGGAGTTAAAGCCTTTATCTCTCTGTAACCTGACCTGCGTCATGCCATTGTCCGAGACATAGAGGAAAGAACTTCACCTAAAAAGTAGAATGGGTCTACTTTTTAGGTGAAGTTCTTTCCTCTATGTCTACGGACGATGGCATGACGCAGGTCAGGCGAACCTTTATTGGTGATTGCGCCGTTTTGTATGAAAATTTATAATAAAGTGGTCATGATGTTGGCACATCATGACCACTTTATTCAAACAACCTTGACCTAATCACTTAGTCGAGATTGTTTTCTGTTTGTTTGTTGTGAATTATTTATTATTGATTAAGTTATCGAAACATTCAGTAGCATCCTAACACTGGCACACGTGTCATTGGTTCGCCGTCCCTCCTCTGATGTTAGTAATGCAGGTCACCGGTGTCGGCGGTAAATTCATTCATTGCTTTCATCATATGCATATTTTTATTAAATAAACGCATGTTGCAGTTATACCGCAGGCAATGATTCAGAGTTCCTGAGTTTCCTTTGAATCTTCAACTACGCAACACTGCAGCATTACTCACAACTTCGGGCGTGAGCACTTAGTAGCTGGTATTGTTTAAATAGAATCCCCTTATCATAACAATTTGTTGCACTGTAAAAACACTTAGAAAGTGACTAATGTTAACAAAACACTCAGTAATGGTACTTGACAATGCACTTGGTAGTCAATCATCTGCGCAATTTGATAACCGGTTCCAAAACACGGAGGGAGACGCCTCTGCTGTCGCTGCCAGAGACAGAATTTTCAACCCTTTCCGTATTATGTAAATAAAAATCTCTAATAGTGTCTCTAATACCCATATTAACAGAAGGACCGCGTCTATTTTAATTATTAATAACATTCTCGACGGCACAAGTTGTGCTGAGCCCAACATTCAGTTGTGAGGTGTCTCTTGCTAGATTAATCTAGTAATGACGACTGGGCTGCATAAGCAAATTTTAATAGCATTTCCACTGCCGTGACAATTTTTTTTTTCGCCATTTCAGTTGGTAAAGAACAATGGCGAGATCTTACCTGAATTTGATTTAAGCGTCTAAAAGTGACTTGTATACGAAGTCAGTTCCATTATTTTTCACCGTTTTTTCAAATTATTTATTTATTTATTTAGACTTTATGCACAATAGTGGCACATGGGCGGACTTAATGCAACAAGGCATTCTCTACCAGTCAGTCAACCTTTGGGTTAAAAAGACTACACTGTGGTAGGTTTACAACAAACAAATAAAAAACAAATAATTGAGTCATATCGATACAACAAAGTATACAAATAATATATGTATACATATACTATAAAATACATATATATTTGCTAAAATAATATACTAATAAATATGATGATTTATAATAATTTCTGACAAACACAAAAAAAAAATCAAAAAAATCAATTTCTGAATTATCACATTAACTAGTTAAAGCCGGATTAAAAAGATATCTTAAATGAAGAGTAATTCGATTTTTTCATTGACGTTTAGTGTCGCCATTTTATATTTACTCGGCCAAGTGACAGTAAGCACAGCATTATTGTAATAAAAGCAGTTTTAGTTTGTTATTTTAATTAAACGAATTAACAATACTGGTTATTTCTAAATGGAAGGGAGGTAAAAATAAATCAATTAATTTCAATGAATGACGGATAAAAAGCCTAGTATCCCAAAAAAAATATAAGTTCGTTTGACAACTGTTGATTCGTTGTTTGTGAAACACGTGTCACAGATGCGCCGCGGTTGTTTTCGAATTGGAATTACCATTGACATATCCTACAAAAGTTCATGACTGAATTTCCATTAATCTCGGCTTTCTCGAATAAAAATTCTTGCACAGACTAAATTCAGTAGTTGACATTTTTCACAAAGATATTTTTCATTAAAAGACGCAAGAATTTAATATCAGCTTAATTAATGTATGGGTGGCTGCCATTGTTCTTTGTGAAGAAACCTGGAAGAGGCAGAGGTTTTGAGACGCTACTTTTCTTTTCGAGTCGATGGTGTTATCACCATCAGCAAAACGAGTTCCTTCATTCCTTCCTGTCAACCGCTATTCTGTCAAATCTCACAATACATTCATCGTTTCTTTGGTCCTACACTCCTGCCTCTCTATCGCATCACAGATCCCTCCCCTTCACATGATCATGACAATAAACGCGATGGTGAATTCAGATATTATGTTTAAATTACTATCGTTTGTCTTATAAACAATGGTTTTAAATGAAGTTGAACTTGGCGGAGCTGTACTGTAAGTCAGAGAAAAAAAGATTGTTTGCTTTTAGAACTACAATGTAACTAACTACAGCCCACCGCGGATGTGTGGAACACATGGAGGGCACGCAAATAGGTTAGATAATGATAACCGAAGCACATGATAACAGTGCCTCTAATAATATAGATAAGGGTTTATTTTTATCTCTTATCTTCCGCAAACTGGTTTAGAGTGTTATTTTTAGCTACTTCATTGTTAGTCATGTGTTTTTATATGGATTATCAGTTGTTAACTTTTGTTGTGATGTTGTAAATGATATCAAGGTTCTAACTAACGAAGGAGCTAGTGTGAGAGATGGTTAAAAAGGAGACAACTGTTGAGATGAGGGCAAATTTAAATGTAGGTTTGGAAGAAGAAGATATGCAGAAATGATGCTCAAAAAAATTCAACCGACTTCCAAATAAATAAAAACAAATTTAAAGTAAAACATAACTTTAATTTCGGAAGTCTTTGTATTTTGTAGTTTCAAGTTTCTTCGTATTTTGACACCGACTTCGTTTTAAAAAAAAAAGTTTTTTATTTTTCACTTTTAGTGGTACCTCCCTACCCCACACCTAACAACAAGCAAACTACGCAATTTTGATTACTTGGATGACAAAGAACCATCACCCAAGTAAACGAATTCCATCTATTTCGATTTAAAATTCAAACTTCGTAACCGATTTTGATAAAATTTAATATATTTTCAGATAAAACTTATACGGAATTTTTCAAATCGGTTCATAAAATTGACGGAGTTATGAGGTAGCAAACATAAACATACAACCGAATTGAGAACCTCCTCCTTTTTGGGAAGTCAGTTAAAAAATAGGATACGGACTGGAGGATAATAATCATAGAACTTATGATGCCGATGTACTATAGTATCGAATCCGTGAATCGAGATGAATGAGAGTTTTCTGTAATGTCAAGCACCAGGTGGCAGGACTGAGGCGTCAGACCCAAACAACCTATCAAATCACTTATCTTCTGACATTTGTCATGTCAATTTCAATGTTGTTAATGTCAAAGTCAGTTTATCAATGAAGAGGACCTCTCGCCTATTTGCGCCAACTGGTGGAGTAAATTTTCCTAAAAACCCTCATTGCGTGAAACACCTATATCCAGCAGGGGACCACTGTAGGCTGAATATGCTTTGATGTAGATCATACCTAGTTAAAGAAAGAGTTTGCTATGAATTCATCCCCATACGAAAACATTGATCGATGTCGTCTCTACTAACTTCCCTATCATCTCATTCATAACTTCCATTCCAGCCATTTGCCCTCCATCTGCCGTCACACGTCATCAAGTGTCTGTAACAAAAGATTCCTTTGTAACTTCGCTTACTGGTATCACCTTTGGTATTACATTTTACTGATATTCATCATCACCTTACTCCATTTTCTGGGGTCAACGCACACCAAGCGTCCAATGGTGGGAATCTCACCCATGCGCACAAAACGATTTAGGAATACTTTTGTACCTCACACGTTCCCGTTCCGGGCACAACCCTATTTTATGATGGTATACATGACTCCTTTCGCTCTGAGCAGAGTAGAAGGGAGTGTCAGACTTACTGACTAAAACCCATCCGTGTTCCTCCTAATGTCACTTGCGTTCCAAGGCCGTTTCTTTTGAGCACAGCCCTGGATTAAACTTTAGAACACTGTCTGTGATAAATCATTGTTGCATCGCTGCCCATAATCGCGTTGCACCTGTCTATGGTAACCTTGAAGGCTGAACGTAATAAAACAATGTATTAAGCCCCACATACAAAACACACATGTTATAATATGTAAATCAGGTGAAAACATTATGAAAACACGTGCAGTCTGCTGTAAACATGCGTGCTAGTCTGTATTAGTCTGCTACTAAGTGTAGACAATACGTCACTAGATAATTGCTTGTTGCTAACTGAAGATAATTCGACTACTAGTCATTAATGAAACAGCCTATGAATGAAGTGAAAAGGTAATAAAGATAAAAGGGAAATAAACAAAACACTTGAACTTAGTCAATATACTTAGTCATCCTGAAACGTGACGCAGCAAATTTTGGTTGGACCCTTCCTCATTCAGTTTTCAGCATAATATGCAAGTCTAGGCCTTCAAGTTTTTAGATTGTTACTTAAGAATTAATTGCACCAACTAGAACAAGATAGATTGTACAACTATTTTTGCACAGCAGGGCAAACGCCACAGCACATAAAAAAAACACCACCACGAATAGAAGAAAATCGCTTGAAACTTCACATTTTTTCGAATATTGCTCTGCTTTAACAGTTTGGTGTAAATGGAAAAATTAGCTCAAGGGAACATACTTCTAAAATAAAAAGTAGGTACCCGATGTGCTATTTCAGGACTTGGTTTACCCGTGTAACAAATTTTTCCAGGACTTGGTTTACCCGTGTAGCAAATCTGCTATTCCAGGACTTGGTTTACCCGTATAGCAAATCTGCTATTCCAGGACTTGGATTACCCGTGCACCAAAACCGTTCAGCCCTACGACGTGTTGAGGTATTACAACACACACAGTTACTTTCACATTTCAGAACATATAAGTATGAATAACCTAACCTTACAGCAGCCCCCAGTAGGCTCGTCCTCTTATCCGCACTAAAAACGAGAACAGTACAATTTGAGTATATTATTATAAATTATAGTATTTTATTGTATGTATGTATTTATCTTTGTATTAATCTTACTATTAATGGCGTTTCTTTTTATCCAAATTGCACCTACCACTATTATTCTCTGCATCACCCAAAGGATGACTGGTACAAAATGACTAAGGCATTAAGTCCGCCTCTGTACATGTGTGTGCGTTAAGTAAATAAGTATAAAATAAATGAATAAATAAACATTAGATTCAAAATGGTTAAGTGGATTAAACTGCATACGTTTGCCTTGTGACCTGGTGGTCGTGGGTTCGATTAAGTTCAAGTTATTTATTTCATAAACAAAAATCCATTTGTGTCGAAATATTTACACAGTAGGTCGTATACAAAAAACAACCAACACAAACATAGTCAACGTGCAGTGGGCAAACATTCAATTCAATTTTACGTCAATACTATTTTAAGATTTTTGTCATTACAATACCCACGGAAAGCATACTTCGTTAAGTTTTTTCCAGTTTGACTAGTACATTGCAGACTTGAATCACCTGGTTCTCTGTTAATAAGATGATTCCGTGCTTCGGAAGGCACGTATAAGCCGGTGGTCCCGGCCGCCAAATGACAGTCGTTAAAACATTAGCCCATAGAAACTTTGACACTGAGGTGTGGGGGGTGATGGGGTCGTTAAGCCAGGTACTCATTAGCGAGCTGTAACCGTAACTTATGTGATACAGTAACGAGGTTCTAGTGTGTACGCGTTTTACAATTACGGGTTTAGAAATGAGTACGTTGTAAACGTCGGGTCGCTGCAAGCCGCACGCGTACCGCTCGTAGCAGGTTTGCGAACCACGTACACACTATGTTTTTTGGTTACAGTACATGCAACGGTTACAGTTACGGCTCGCTAGTGAGTACCCGGCTGACCTTACTGACCGCACGATAAGAAGAATTTTGTACATTACTCGTTATTATTGTTTTATTCCGGTAATGTCCCAATTAAAGGCAAAGACCTCTCTTCCTTCTTTCCGTTTAGTTTTATAAATCGTCATTCAATGGGAATTCCCAAGAAGTTTTAAATGTTTTAATGGGAATTACCAACAGCACAATTGCATGAATTAGCTCAGAGTCATGACGTAGCGTTGACAGCGAGTCATTTCAATTAATCTCAGTCCTGATGCAAACTTTTAAGAAGTGGGAAACATGACGTACGACAGCCTTGTAAAGACGGCTTCGATGTACTAGAAGACATTTGTTTCTCTACCGAAGAAGCACAAATATCCAGATTTGAACAGCGAATAGATACCTACCTAAGCTGAGCTGATTGGAAAAGAGGCCATAATTTCCCTGTCTGAAAAGTCTAGGATTGACAAAATCTAGTCAATTTTCACGTCAATGTCATTTGCAACTTTTCTCAATATTTTACCCTAATTATTTTCCCTGATATTACATAGGCCCAGAACTACTCGGCATTTCTTCAAGCTCAAGTGACGAATACCAAATAAAGTCTACAAAAATATTTATTTTGCGTCCTGAAAATCATTATGTAAAAAAACAAAGGAGGTTATTTTCACAGGTGGTGCGCGGCGTTGCTTTTCTAGTTTTGTCTTTTAACATCTATAAAATCTAACACTTGTTTATCAATATGAAGAAATTGTATTGTCATTTGCATATTCAAAATGTTGTCTTCACAATTATTCATTAATAGGTTAATTCATTCTAATTGCGCTTCAAATGATCATGTTCTATTGCGCTTCAAATGATCATATTAATTAATAACATAATTAGTTATATTGCCATTACAATTGCAAACTATGGCTAAAGGTATGGTAGCTGTCGTCTTGATTAAACCAAGAAACAACAAAAGCAACAAACATCACAAAATTATTTTTCATTATTCATACTTAGAAAGTAGCCAGAAGTTGGCTGAGGAGTTTCAGCGTGTAGTTTTTTTTAAATTTCAGCCCTAGGGAGAATCGCTTTCAACTGACAGCCATCATCTGCCTAGCCTTTTCCCAACTATATTGGGGTCGGCTTACAGTCAAACTGGATTCAGCTGAATACCAGTATTTTACGTGGAGCGGTTGACAACCGTTACATCATAAAAAACAATGATGGAAAATGTTATGGCTGAATAGCTGGCCGGTCACAGTAAAAAATAAATAGAAGGGAAGCGGCAATCCAATCTTCATTTGTTTTTTCGAGTTGAATGTTTAGCTCAGATTTGTATTAACACGATGATTTCACCAGATTCAAATATGGAAGTTTTCTTTGGCTAGTTAGTGTTTTTATTTTAACTTTTCTTTTATTTGTAATGAAAAGCACAATGTTCACCTCGGTTGAAAGATTTATTAAGTCGAGCGTAGCGAGGGCACCAATAGTTCGAGAGTTGCTTTCAAACCTATATAGGATAACAATGTACTATTACATTCTACCTTTTTGGAAGAAGTCGTCAGAAACCATAAAGCTGACATACTGTACAATATAATCATTCAAATAACATTTACCCGTAAAATGCAGCCCAATAACAGCTAACATTACCTAATATATTTCCAAGAACACCGTTGTTTGTCAAGCAAGAAGATTGCTCCATATGGCCTCTATATTGTTTGTTAAGTAAAACCTTTTGGTTTAGACAAACAACCGTCTGTGCATTTGTTTTTCATGCTATGATTCATCGGCGCAACCAATTGTTTACAAGGATAACGAATAATATAATTATGACTACCTAACGTGCTCTTTAAGGACTTTATTTAACGTAATTGTAGGTATGATGATTCATTAATCATCTGCCCAGCCTTTTCCCAACTATATTGGGGTCGGCTTCCAGTCAAACTGGACGTGGAGAAACGTGGAGCGGCTGCCTACCAGAGCTCCACAACCCATTAACTGGGTAACAAGGTACTCCTTGGCAAGACTGGTGTCAGATTTTCTGACTTCTGACTATCCGTAACGACTGCCCAAGATCTCCAAATGACAGCCGGGACCAACATCTTAACGTGCTTTCCGAGGCACGGAGGAAACTCGGTATGTTGAGATATGGTCACCCATCCACAGACCAACCTCGGCAATCGTTGCTTAACCTTAAAGATCGACCTGTGCGGCTGTTATTATTTAGCCACGAGCTTGCGATGATTCATTGATGAGTTTAAAATTAAAACTTTCGAATAGCATCCATCTTTGTTGGTCAACTGTTAGCTGCTGCCGTACTCATGCACGACGTACCTCATGGTCCTGGACGTGATGACTGAGCCGGGATAAGTGGTAGGGATGGCGATTCTTTCCGAAAAAGATCGATTTTTATATCGATTCGAATGGAAGCTGATGTATTGATTCACAAAAAAAATCTACATCCAAAAGATCGATTTCTAAAAACAACGATTTTATGAAAAAGGGATCATTTATTATAGTATCTTTCATACTATAATAAATGATCCCTTTTCAGTAAAATCAGTTTTTTTTTTGTTTAGAAAATCGAATGGCCATTTTCAAGAGTGAAATTTTAATATCGATTCACAGGATCGACTCAATACTGCATATCGATTTTAAAAAACGATCTTTTGGGCCTGAAAAATCGATGGCGATGTAAGTATAAGAAGCAATTATTAGGCTTTTACGCCAACAACTTCTCTTAAAAAGCCTAAAGTCCAGATAAATGACGGTAATAGACTGCTACTACAGACTGATAAAACCTTTGTTTTTTTTTTATTTTTGGATTGGAAATCATCAAATAACTCTTTCCGCATTGGGCGGAGCAGACTAAAGGCTACCATTTATTATATACCTAGACACCTCCTGGCTTTGAAAACAAACCCGCCACGCTATTTCAACCACTGCAACTTTTGGCTGCCAGAGTCAACAGTGGCGACCACCAGAAACCGCCGAGTCAATGAAGCTCGACGAGTCCTGGACAAACGATTGAATGTCTTGGATCACGCAACGAAATTAATCTGATAAGAACAGTGGAGAGTGATAAACATAATTTTAATTCTTCCATCTATATCAAGACCCAACCTTACCAATGCTTTATCGACTTAGAGCGGTTTCACCAATAAAACTGATCGCGATCGAGCCGCGTTCAAGAGTTGTCAGTGTCAAAATTCCATAGACAATAATGACACTGACAGCTCGTAAACTTGGTTCATATGTTGATGGCGTTCAGTTTCAGATTGATGAAATCTACTCTTTATGCGTTCCAGTGGCGCGGGGAGTCTGCCGAACAGATTTCGCAACTCTGACAGGGTCAACTTTTGTCTACAGGCGTTATTAATAACATCATGTCTGGGTTCCTCGAAATGATAGGCAGTTAGGTTTTAACATTTTTTGAGCTGGCAACCTTCACGGCACCTTTGTACCTACCCCACATTCTATGACATTAGTACTGCAACGTGAGCATTATCTATACATATAATAAAATCGTAGAGTTGCCGTGTCTGTACATTGAATATTTTCGCATAAAAAATACATAGAAATGTCAGAAAAATGACAGAACACAAAAAAGCAGTTTTTGAAATTCTTTTCTGTTTGTCTGTGCGTCTGTATGTCTGTGCGTCTGTATGTCTGTGCGTTTGGAGGAGCATCACGCATAAACCACTGATTGGATTCAAAATTTAGGTACTTCGAAATATTAAGTGATAATCGGAGCAACATTTAGTGTTTATTTCATCAAAATCGACCCACAAAATCAAAAGATATCGAATTTTAAAGTTTACGAAGAAACTTCATCGAGCGCTAAAATAGGTTGTTTTCATTGAGACTTCAGATACTTGCAATGCCATCTATTGAGAAATTTTTTAATAAGAAATGTGTGAAAAGACCCCGAAACAATGTATTTTTGAGTTATTTTTTAATTAAACACATAATGTTTATATATGTTATTATATTATCATTATTTATCGTAACGTGTAAGCTTCTAAGTTTGAACTTATGAGTAGTTATGAGCATAAAGACAGTTCAGTTACGTTGTAGATCGATAGATGGCGTTGTACTTATGACGCGTTTTTCTGAATCGCGGTGTTAAGATTCTCCGCAGTAGCATAAGGTCAGCCCCATGTTTTATGTTGTTTAACTTGAAGACGTATAATGTTGAGAATATTAGCTAGATTGTTTTTCGATTTACTGGGAGGAGAGGAGAGTCTCCTCCGGAGTCCGGAGTTACCTGTATCCATAAGTAAACTGTTTTACTAACAGAAGAGATGAATATTTGGTATTATGTTTCAATGTGGCTAAACTATATCAGCCGAACACGTCGATCTTCAAGGTTAAGCAACGCTTGCCGAGGTCGGTCTGTGAATGGGTGACCATTATAACAACCTAGCCTTTTCCTTACTATATTGGCTCGGCTTCCAGACAAACCGGATTCAGCTGAATACCGGTATTTTACGTGGCGCGGCTGCCTACCAGACCTCCACAACTCATTCAATGCAAGATTTCAGTCAGATTTTACTGGCTTTTGACTATCCGTAACGACTGCCAAAGATCTACAAATGACAGCCGGGACCAAAGGCTTAACGTGCTTTCTGAGGCACGAAGGAAACTCGGTATGTCAAGATGGTCACCCACCCACAGACCAACCTTCGCAAGCGTTGCTTAACCTTGAAGATCGATGCGTTCGTCTGTTATAGTTTAGCCTTGAAGATCGGCCCGTGCGGCTTTAGCCACGAGCTCCTCTATAATAAATCGATTCTATGAACCCAGTAAAATTTTTTTGATATTATAAAATCTTAAAACAAACTATATTTATCAGTGGTCTACGATCAGCAATATTGTCAGTAAAAATCGGAGAAAATGTGTTTCTTTTTGGACTGTTCTGGACGAAATTAAGAATCCACTTGATTCAGCACCATTCCTTCGATAGTTGGTTTTGTTGATTTTGATTCAAGATTAGTTTGTACCAGGAGATTAGGTACCTGGGCTGGTCGGCATTTCAACCGATAGAGATGATACAGTGCCCTGCATTAGGTACCCTCTTCATAATTATATTCTTAATTCGAGAGAGAGATCAGGATACGTAACTGAACGTAGATTTTGTATATTATGCAATCTATACTAATATTATAAAGCAGAAGAGTTTGTTTGTTTGGTTGAACGCGTTAATCTCAGGAACTACTGGTCCGATTTGAACGAGCTCCTCTATAATAAATCGATTCTATGAACCCAGTAAAACTTTTTTGATATTATAAAATCTTAAAACAAACTATATTTATCAGTGGTCTACGATCAGCAATATTGTCAGTAAAAATCGGAGAAAATGTGTTTCTTTTTGGACTGTTCTGGACGAAATTAAGAATCCACTTGATTCAGCACCTCTACCACCAGCAATCTATACTAATATTATAAAGCAGAAGAGTTTGTTTGTTTGGTTGAACGCGTTAATCTCAGGAACTACTGGTCCGATTTGAAAAAATCTTTCAGTGTGTGCCCATTTATTGAGGAAGGTTATAGGCATATATATATATATATAATCACGCTGAGACAAATAGGAGCGGAGCAGTAATGGAAAATGTGACGCAGACGAAGTTGCGCGGGTCAGCTAGTCATAGAATAAATTCTGAAATGACTTATCACAGAGGAAGTTGTATTTTTAGTGTACGTACAAATATGGAAGTTTGTACTTACTACTATAATATTAAAATAACTACGTGACTAAATACTTGACGGTGAGGTGTACTGCTCTAATCAATAGGTATTTGTTTAATTACGTCAACTAATTAAAATATGAATGGAGTGCTTGCGTAGCACTTATGAAACTTCCTCCTAATGAGGAATCTACGATATTTTTAACTATACCTACTAAAAATATACATATTATATGTGAGGATTTTTGAGTTATACATGTCAATGGAAAATGACAAAGATTGTAAAATATTGCGTGAAATTGTAAACTATTTTTTTGTAAATAAGATACGAATGTATTGGACACCATTGAATTTGGAAGGGATCTAATGTAAACAAAACTATTTTTAGGGTTCCAAACAAGAAACGGATTCCTTATAGGATCACTCGAATGTCTGTCTGTCCGTCTGTTACAGCCAACTTTCCCATCTCTAATCCATAGGAATATGGGAAGAAATGGGAGTGGGGTGAAATGGGACTAAACCGATACTCATGCTACGAGTTACGAGCTATCAGAAAGCTACGAAAGTGCTACGAGCAATAAGGTAAAGCGCATAATTCGAAATTTAATCGTTGCGTTTTTAAAGGATCCTTACCCAAAGGGTAAGCAACAGAACCCTACTACTAAGCGTCCGCTGTCTGACCGCCCGTCCGTCTGTCTTTCAGGGGGCTGTATCTCAAAAACCGTAATGGTTGAAATTTTCACAGAATGTGTATATAAATTAAGGTTTATGGAACGGAACCCTTCGTGTGCGTGTGTGACTCGCACTTGGCCGGTTTTAAAATACGATGACCATGGACAGATAATGAAGTTGTAAACCATTTTTTATTTTCGCAGCTGTAGTATTTTGATATTGTTCACAGCGATTATAATCCGCAAACATTAAAATTTGGAGTGTGAGCTGAGCCAAAATAGAATTAGGTAGCAATAAAAATAATACCATTAGCTAACCTTACGTAAAACCAAACTTACGTGTGTACATAAATATCTACTTTTAACATCTTTATTGCAGCAACAAACACAGCCGATTTTTACTACCGACACACTAACCCAATTACAAAAGTTGCTAACAAAACATAAATAAACAACGCTATTCCTGATGAAGAAAAATAAGTCAATACAAGAATGACCCATCAGAACAAATATGAGAAATAAACAAGTGATACGAAGGGACTGAGTAATACAGCAGATTAACAATAATACGGAGTTTTTAGACTAGGCGATACGATTACGACACGAATAATGCAACGGTTTCCCTACAGATCGTTCTGTGAAAATCTGTGTGTTTGAGTGTCTGTTAATTGAGAATCGGATGAAACTTGGCACACGGATAAACCTGCCGGTCGATTTTATCGACATCTCACCGTGATCACTTTGTTGCCGGCCCAGTTTAGGACATTGTTCCCGTGGACTAGTTAACGACGGCATAGTTCATGTCTTTCACAACTTTTTGAAACTATTAAGTAATTTGTTTAGTTCCAGGTTTATACAAGTCTCCATTGTAAGTGAACAGCCGTTTCGATTATGTTTATCACAGTGCGCTCTTTGTGGATCATCTCTGTTAGTTGTGTTAATGTCGTAGCGTAGCTCATGACACTTGAATTGAACCTTTATCCAAAAATCATCGATTCATATTCTGATTGCTAAACTGGGCATACCAACCTCTTCTTTCCAGCCTTCAGCATTTGCATTACTTGGGAATACTATGCCGATTTTTTCATTTGTTTACCGTGGCCAAAAACACCCACAATCCAGTGACCTTTTGCTTTCATTTACGATTTCAGCCTCTATTACTCCTTAATTCTTAACACCAAACATCATAATACATTAATTTTCTTTTGCTAAATGAAAACGTCAAAGCTATTTGATTCTGTAAACAATTCAATGGATTTATTGTCGTCAGTAGGATCGCAATAGAATCCTGTCCGTATTCTATAAACAATCCTACAATGCTCGCGGGGGACAAACATGCAAAGGTCGCGCTGCACAAACAAAGTCGGAGCTGATAAGCATTTTATGTTGCTGTTTATTTTATGAGCAATATGTTATTGTTATTGAGATGATACAGTTATGTTACGCACCCTTTAATAAGCTGTTGGCAAAATAATATCGCAATTAATGGTAGGTGATTTTGATGCCGTGCGAGGGGCCAGCAGGCGAGATGTTAGTGTATGTTATTTGTGTTTTTGAACAGAATTAATTAGGTAAATTTTTAAATTACTTAGCTTAGATCCTAGCTCCTTACCTGACCCAGAGCTCATGTACAGGAGTCCTCCATCGCGAGCGTCCTTGAGCTTCAGGCTCCACCTCGATCTACGTCATTCCGAAGCTCGTCGCTACGTCAAAGCGGTGGGTCACCAGGTTTGACGGGGACGGCCACGCTACCATTGCCAAACCATTCCATTCCAAGGTTGGTTAGGATCGAAATCCCTCCGAAACGTGTGACCAATATATTTTCATTTGCAGTGGAAAATATATTTATTTTTTTCTACTCCTCCGCTGTACTCTACTGATTAATTTCGTTCCGGGATCCAAGACAGTTGAATCGTTTCTCCGGGACTCGTCGGGCTTCATTAGCTCGGCGTTTTTTCAGGTGGTCGCCACTGTTGCCACACGTTGCAAACAATGTGCGCAAGGTTGTCCCAAAAAAAAATCATAGATTTTCGTTTGAAGAAGACATCGGTTGACGAAGACATTTGCTGCCCTACTCGATTTGACATAAGACCCGAAGATTATGATTCAGTTCTGCCTTTGAGGTCAGTTCCTGTGTTTGTGCGAAGGTAGCTCGGGGTTTGGCGAACTGAGTCCTGACCCTGTTCAGCTCCTTCCAGTCGCCGATATCTAACGAAGATTATTTTTATAATTTATTCTTGCTTTTACCCGCGACTTTGTTCGCAAAGGTCCAGTTCTTCCTGTTCTCGTAGGAATTTCGGGAAATCCTCTGTTAATACTCTCCTACACTTCCCAAGGAATCTACATTATACTTAATTTCAGCTTTCTACGACAAGTAATACGGAGGAGCTCGTGGCTAAATAATAACAGCCGCACAGGTCGATCTTCAAGGTTAAGCAACGCTTGCCAAGGTTGGCCATCTTAACATACCGAGTTTCCTCCGTGCCTCGGAAAGCACGCTAAGCCCGGTCCCGGCTGTCATTTGGAGATCTTTGGCAGTCTTGCCAAGGAGTACCGTGTTACCCAGTTAAGGGGTTGTGGAGGTCTGCTAGGCAGCTGCTGCACGTAAAATACTGGTATTCAGCTGAATCCGGTTTGACTGGAAGCCGACCCCAATAAAGTTGGGAAAAGGCTAGGCAGTAATTCGGTTATGCTTTGTCTGTTAGTCACTCACACATCAGCAACGGATTTTTTTTATTTATTTATGTATACACAATATACTTAAAAAGAAAATTTTGTACAGAGAAAAGAGCACAAATTTTATATATTAAGATTGATGATGAATCAATCACATTATCACCATCATCATTTCTCACTTTATCCATTCTCGTTACTCCACACATCGATCTCAACATTCTCATCTCCGCCACATGCAATCTATTTTCATCCGTCTTTTTCACAGCCCAACATTCTAAGGGATTAGCACGAATAATTTTGATGTATAGTAACGTTACGTAAAATTTTACTACAGCTTCAATACTCGTTTTGCACATAGTATTTATTTGAATTAGAAACTAAGTTCATATTTTTAATTATATAAATTATGTATATCCCATAAAAGTAAACCAAAATATTAAGGAGTTGTAGTTTTGCACATTCAGAATTCACTTACTTTAACGTTTCTATAATATTCGTGCTAGGCCCTCAGATCCATACATTACGACAGGTCTTATCACGGACTAGTAGATTTTCCCTTTCAACTTGAGAGGCATCCGTAGGTCGCAAGATTGATGATGAATAAAGCTACTTAAAAGACTGGATAAGATGAGGAATAGTGGGTGATATAAGTCATACATTGATGAAAGAAAGAAAAAAAAGAAAGAAAGAAAATACGTTTATTTCGCCAGAAATGACGCACAAACACAAAATAAAATCAAATTACAAACTAAAAAATAAAAACCTATTCTATTCTAGTCGATTGACACTATGTCAGTACCAGGCATAACATTTCTGGTCACACCACAGACAAAACCGACTAAACCGAGCATAGTTCAACATTTGTCTATGGCATGACGTACGGCACTGACAAATTGACAAGTGACAACACGATGACGATATTTTTGTTCTTCAGTCTGCTATTGCCTTTAAGTTATGTTGGCTAACAACATCTGCTGTTTCTCTTTGAAGCCACGAGTGTGAACAACTATAATAAGCAATGTTCAATAGTTCTCACATAAACAGTGATCTTTATGAAATTACCAGCCAACTGAGAGAAGATTTCGCCATCAAACCGCGGAATGTCACAACAAAAATAGTTTCTATGAAACTGAAATCACATCCTTTCGCTAATTTGTTTGCAGGTTATATGTAATCTGTTTGCTGTGTAAGTAACAAAGATTGTCGTAAGAAATTCATCTGTCAACGTTTAGGTACTGGTAGAGAATGCCTATGGCGTTAAGTCCGCCTCTATACTTTTTTTTGTGCTGAAAGTGTTAAATAAATAAATAAATACATAAATAAATAAATAAATAAATGAATCAATGGTAATTTGGGCTTGAGAATGCGTTGTTGGCACGTGGTGGACAAATGAGTTTTTATTCGGAGCTGGTTCAGGATCGATGCATTGGTGTGTTTTGCACTGAGTGATGGTTGCATGAAATTGATTGACGACAATCGGAATATTTCATTAGTCATGAATTGTAAGTGAATGGGTCGGTTTTTATCTATATGTTTAATGTAAAACCCGACTAACAGTAAATAAGACATAGTCGCGTATTTGAGAAAGAACGTCTAATGTCGAATGAATTCCATCACTCACCATCAATCATGACTTTTGGAATTGAGTGACGTTTTTACATGACCGTGTTATGGGCGCCTAAATAACATGGCCACCTACTGGGCCAAAATAAGTATTTAAACGTTTACAATCGACTCGAAAGTTAGAGAAAGACAGGGACAATTTTACGCTCACTTATGCCTGCCTACCGACGTAGGAACCACGTCACTAAGTAGGTATACCTACCTATATTGTACAAGACTTGTGTAACACAAGATGTTAATCTCATTGTTAATTTTGCAGAACTGACGCATTTCCGTAAGTATCTAAGTCTGTAAGATTAAATCACACGTCAACAATTTTATTGTGAACTAGCTTTCGCCCGCGACTTCGTACGCGCATATCCTGTTTTTTCTCGTTCCCGTAGGAATTTCGTGAAATCCTCTCTTAGTGCACCTATCCCATACGGAGTGTAAGGAAGCTACATGCCCAAATGTCACCTTTTTACGACCATTAGTTTTGGCTGTGCGTTGATCGATCAGTCAGTCATTTTCTACTTTTATATATATAGATAGATATTTATATAAGTACTAGCTGACCCACGCAACTTATCGTCTGCGTCACATTTTCCATTAATGGTCAGTTCGAAAAAAATATTGCGACTATAAATTGAGATGTAAGCTACCCTATCTTTCAAGCTTAGAATAATAACGCCTTTCAAGTTAGATCAAACTGCACACGGTGTGCAAAGATCAAAATCGGTTTAATAGTTTAGGAGTCCATCGCGGACAAACAACGTGACACGTGATTTACTTATAAATAATATTAAGAAGATATAGACAATACAGCTGTAATGCACAATACAAAAGCCATAAATCTTAGAATAATAACGCATAGAAGCCGCGTCTAGAACAAAACCCGAGCAAAATCGTGTGTCCACTTCATTTTCTTTGTGTGCGTGAGCCGAATGTGTCTACGTTCCTCTAACGCACACAGATAAAGATTTCAGTGATACCATTACTAAGCCGTTACCCACAAAATATGGGAAGACACATTACTATTTTGCTATCAAGGCAAGTATTTTATGTTGTTGGGAACTGGAAAAGGTAAACATGATTTTTCATGTAATATGACATATTTTTTCGGAAGGTATAATTCAATTTATTTCAAAATAAAAGGAAATAAATCGCATAAAGAATGAGATATTGTTCAATGCGTTTAGAATGCTTGATGGGTTATAATTATAAACAATGTTAAAACATCGGGTTTGATATGAATTAACAGTAAGTATTGTATTTTAAAATTACAAAAATGAAAAACATGAATGAAAGCAATGTGGGTATTTTTTCCTCACAAATAGCAACACTGTGTTATGACAAGTTAGGTTATTAGATTTTTTTATTTATTTATCGATTTACGTAAAAATAGTGCATAGAATGTGAGTACTTATTTGTGAAATGTTATTTTATCACATTTTTTTGTTTTCCTGATGTGCTATAACATCCTTTCACGCAACAAACTGTCATTTTCAATTATTTACTCGCGAGCTGTGTTCGACGGAACGTGACATTGAGTACTGACGGCCTGGTGGCTAAGTTTGACGGATTAGGCTAAGTTTTAGTTGCCTCACTTTTTGCACTCGTACTAGGTTTCTATGCGTTATTATTCTAAGCCATAAATGTACTTAAGCAGGTACCTACCTGCCTATTTATTACATTCTACCCAGGAATCATTATGCACTATTGTGCATACAGTAGGTACAGTACAGTCGTAAATCCACCATTTGATGATTGACGCAAATCGTTAAGATTTTATGGCTCATTATTATAGAGTTGTGACATTTTTCTATTTTACCGTTCTAAGAAAACTATAACTGTAATACGAGTTTGTTACATCAATATGAACAACTGTAATAAAAGTACGGACGCAACTATAGAACTATTTCTAAACTAGTCGCTAAGTATTACTTTTTAAAGCTTCGCGTTGTTTTGATGTTGGTAGCGCCATCTGTGCGTTGAGCTACGAACTATTAAAGGTTACAGTTTTCAGGCGCCCAAGTTGGTGCTTATATGCTTCGCATTGTTTAATGCTCCGTTCCACACACAAAAGAAATCACATGGTTTAATAAAAGACTTGAGCGGTGGTTGTATTTTTTTTAGTTTAGGTACAAGTTTTATTAAAACCAGATACCTTCCTTCGTACCTATGTGTTTCCGGTTAGAAATTGGTTATCCATTTTAAAAGGGTAACCAACGGAACCCAATGAGGGCTATCGCGTTTGAAGTCGCCGCTAGAGGCGCTGGTGTAGCGTGAGGTCTTCGATATGTCAAATTTCACTTTTGGTTGGCTTTTGACTAGTTTATATACTTTTTTTTTATTTAAAACAGCCTGAATATGGCAGATTAAATTACAGTTCTCCCGACCTCTGCATTGAACTTTTTTTTGTCGGAAATATGTAAATGTCCTTCTATTTTTTTTTTTTTCATTAAGATGAGTCTACGTAACACTGCGATGATATCATTCTATGTATATTATTTTCTTTCTAACTTTGTTCACATGCGCGTAATAACTACTGTAATGAAAGACCTCACTCAACAGTGGCGCCAACTGGTGAGTACAAAAAAAAAATACAACCGACTTCTAAAAACAAAACACTACAAAGTAAAAAATAACTTTAATTTCGAAAGTCGGTGTTTTTGTTAGTTTCTTCGTATTTTGACACCGACTTTCGAAATTAAAGTTATTTTTTACTTTGTAGTGTTTTGTTTTTAGAAGTCGGTTGTATTTTTTTGTAAAAAGTCTTTTTTTTCACTTTTTAGTGGTGCCCCACACCTAACAACACCACTACAAAATCGCAGAAAAGCAAAATACGCAATTTCGATAATCAAAGAATCATCTAAATAGTCAAATTCCAGCTATTTCGATTTAAAATCCAAAGTTCGTAACCGATTTTGATATGATTTAAATGGGACCAATCTGCAAGTATATTCTTTCAGATAAAACAAAAAAAATTCAAATTGGTTTATAATCGTCGTAGTTATGAGGTAACAAACATAAAAAAACAACCGAATTGATAACCTCCTCCTTTTTGGGAAGTCGGTTAAAAACAGTAGCCTTCATTACTAAGCCTCGGCCGTCCGTCTGTCTGTTAGCGGGCTGTATCTCAAGAACCGCAAGAAGCAGACAATTGAAATATTCACATTGTGTGAATTGCTATTACCGCTATAACAGTAAATAATAAAAATTAAATTAAAATGGGGAGCTTTTAAAAAAAGAACGTGTTTTTTATTCGGTTTGTAGTACGGATCCTTTCGTCTGAGAGTCGGACTCGTACTTGGCCGGTTTTTTAACAAAGGACAAGGAATACAAACAGCTTCGTACTACACGATACTCTTGGCTTGATGGCGTCTCTTGGAGTGGATCTTGAGATCAAGATACCAGCTAGAGCAGCCGTACTCAACCTTTTTTCTCTGTGGGCCACAAAGCGTTTCTACTGTGGTCATAAATTCATAATAGGCCGCAATAACCTACATTAAAATAAAATTCTACATATTTTAATAGTATCCACATGAATGGGACTTTTGGATTTGTGACCTAAAGACCGTTTTCATATGTTGTAGGCTAACTTTTTCTAGTTAACAGGGGGTGAGGTATAATCACAGCATATTGTCAAAGAGTGAATCAGTACAGTAGCCATTTATATAGACATTGATACACTGACTAAAAATAAAGCATCAATATAGTTAATGTTCTAGACTACAGGGCCTCACGGAAAAGCTGTGCGGGCCACATGCGGCCCGCGGGCTGCAAGTTGAATATAGCTGAGCTCGAGGCTCTCTTGATTGTTCTTCTGTGAAACCATTGTCACATAACATGGCTACCCTATGACTTGGCTGTCCTATGGCTTTGTCTCAGCTGTCGTTATCGTGGGTTTTGGCTGTCCCACTTTGCCCTCAGCGAAGAAATGATGACTAACAAGGAGTCGAACTCTTTGCCTACGTCTGTGTTTCCGAACGCCTACAACCCTAATCTCTTCAAAGTTAGAGTAAACAGGCTCCTTCTGGGTAAGCTCGCTCCATCGTAGACTTTGTCTCTGTCATCTCTGACCAAGACGAAAGTCAAGAGCAAAAAAACTTCAAGATTAATCAGAAAACAAACCCAAATTCAGTATAAAATTCGTATAATAAATTTAAGAACGATAACATCTCTAGCGTAAAATACAGTAACATTGAACAACATTGGTATAAACCGGCGCCCCTACTTTGGACGCGTCTCCTGTATCAACGGCGCATGCTATAAGCCGATGACTTCACTCGCTGGATCTTTTTCAGAAGGATCTGGAAAGATAGAAACATCCTGTGACTGACTGGAAAGAAAAGAGCTAAGTGTGCGCTTACAGACATCAAAATTATAGACTTAATCTGCAGGACCCTGTCTGAAAAATGTTCTGAAGCTTTAGTGACGGCAAACGACTCGAGTAAACATGCCTTTCCTCTAGATGTATATGCCGACCACGTTATCGTCTTTCTAAAGGTGAGACTGTGTTGAAAGGCGATCCTTCCTTAACTAATGTTACATCGACAGCTCACTTCGTGATCACATATCACTCAAACCATCACCTCAACATGTTTACAGAATTGCACTACTGGTTTCAATAGGCTAGTTGACAAAATTTGAAAACCTGGTTAATTATATACTTCAGTATCTATTTTATCCCAAAATACCTATAAGTATTTTAACGAAAAAGCAATTTAATATACCTACATTACGTATTTTGTATTTTTTTAAAACAATTTAGGTTTCCCTCGAAAACGCTGAATAGTGTCATGGCGTCTTGAATGACGTCACAGTCTGCGAAACAAAACTGTTTAAACCTGCTCTGTTGTATGAAAACGTCAACAACAACAACAGTGATGTTTTGTGTGGCGTGACGTAACACTTTCTGTTTGGTGTTCGCTGTCACGTGACTGAATGTCTATTTTAGCCGAATTTATTTTCTAAAAATATTAATCATCTTAAACTTATATGAGAAATAGACTGGCTTTTTCTTATCTACGTCTCTTCATTTATAATTAGAAACTATAAACCAAGCAATTTGTTGTTAGTGGACAAGCCTATTTCAGTTTCATTACTTCACTGCGATAACGACGACACCCGATGCGATGGTGACAAACCCCCCCCCCCCCCGCTACGCTACTTCTAGCACACATCTGGTGGAAAGGCAGACTAACATATATGACCGCAAAGAGCTTACTTCGGCAAACACTAAATCAAGTTGAGGAAACGGTGTCCAGCCAAAGTCTTAATTAATCTGAACGTCTGTAGCCACTTAATGGTAAAGTTAAAGCTATTAGCGACGACTGTGAGATAGCGGCATGCAAATATAAAAGTTATGAAAGTTCAGACGGACATCTAAAGAACGTCTGAGTTATCATTTTAGGACATCACATACTGTTCATATTGATGGGGGGCGCTTAGCGCCAGTGACGCTTAAGATTCTGCCTTTTCTGAAAATAGAGATGGGCCTATTTAGAGCTTTGCCTGTCGAAGCGTCCCCAAGGGTCCAATGGAAGGGTCACAAGGCTAGAAACATTGTACGCTTTTTTTACCATCTGAGTACTCTTGACGATCACTAGGTCCACCTAAATGGTAGTTTCCACAATGAAGCGGATAAGATAAAGCTTCTATTCTACCGGACATAACTTGAAGGCGCTAACCCACCGCGGTGCATGCTCTACACGGGGCACACTGCGCATTTTAGCTGCGTGGATTCATTTGTTTGACAACGTGGATCTATGCAATGACGTATTATAAATAGACACGTCATAAACCAACATCGCGGCGCTTAAAAACGGCGAAAATACTAGATAACTACTAATACGCATGAAGAAAGGGAAAGAAAATATGTCACCGTACGGCGGGATGCCTGTTGCTAGAGGGAGATAAATATACATCTGCAGTTACGTCACAGGTTAAGTAATAGTCAAATTGACATCAAAACAAACGTAGAGTCGCGCGACAGGTTGGTGCGTAACTAAGCGCGATGTGGCCAATTGGCTTCATTTCATGTTGTCATTTTAGAGTGCGGACAACGTATCTATAGTTTTATATATCATTGGATCTATGTACGTTTCCACTGCAGTACACACAACGTACGACGTCCGTTCCACAAAACGTGCTTTAAAACTGTGATGTGATACAGTTGTAAGCAGTCGTGGGTGAATATTCATGCATAAATTGCATGGCATTAATAGCGCTGAGCTAAACGAGCGCCTTACTCTAGCAAGTCACGCATGTGCCAATGACGTAAATTGATGCGTAGACAATCACATACATTTTCGTGCAGTCTTCACTATGCACGAAAATGCATGTGATTGTCTACGCAATTAACACACGTGTGTAGCCTCTCCGTACGCCACGGTGGGTTTGCGCCTTAATGCCAGTATATTACACGGAGCAACTGCCTATAATTCTAACCTCCACAAACCCAGTGAACTAGACTGGCAATACCCTTTTTTTTAGGGATGGGAAATCATCCAATGACTCCTCCCGCTCTGGGTGTAGCGGGAGGGAGTGTCAGACTTTTACTGACTAAAACCCATCCATGTTCCTTCATTGCCCTTTGTGTTCCGGAGCCACGGTATCTCTTTCGAACAGTCCCGCGACTCCGGCAGGCGTCGGCCCTTTCGGGTCCCTCTGTGTGCTGACTCTCTTTGAGGCGCGCGTGGAACACTAACGCGCCGTCGACACGGCAGACTGGTAATACCCTCAGTAAGACTTCGTTTACTATCCTCAATATTCAAAGCACTCACCATATTATCATGATCAATCTTCCTCTGCTGGTTCTTGCGGCACACGGCAGCAGACGGCACAGGCCTTCGGGGAGGCTCCTCTTCCTTAGCTGGTATGGAGCTCTTCCGAACATTCCTGGCACTCAAGATCTTCGACAGCAGGATATGGTTGTGTCTCTCGATCTCTCGCAAACGTTCGTTAGAGAAAGACATATTGACACGTCCTGGTTTTGTGCCGGAAACTGACCTGGAATTCGGAAATGGTAGATTTAGCATTTTTCTGCCCTACAGATTACTTATTCTTCTAAATATGAATGTATGTTGCAAGGCAAGCAAGAATGTTTAAATAAAACCTATTGATTTTGCAGACTTTTCGTTGGAAATAGGTTTCATGTTACTTTGTCGTTTTAAGACACGAGTGCTCATTATTTTTCTTTCAAGGTTTAGCTAAAAAAACAACTGCACTCAAACTTACCCAAAACTAGTAGATCTGCCAGACACAGAACCTGGCGGTTTGCTTGTCATAGAAGACTGACTTTGGGTTAATTTTACGGAAGACCTCGCAGTGGGTTCTCTACTTGTATCAACAGACTTCGATAAAGACTTGTCAGAGTCAACAGACCCCTCGTCATCACTATTCTTTTCCTCGCCCTCACTTTTTTCATCCTCAAATTCATCAGTATACGCGTCCTCCTCTTGATAAGCTTCTGAGACTTCATTCTCGGACCCAGATTCTTCGTAGACGCACGATTCAACGCATATGTTTGGTCTCTTCACTCCGTCGACTATGCAGCCCATTTCGGAGAGGTCTTTGGAGATCTCATCAACCTCGTTGTTATTTTCCTCCTTGTAGTGTTTCGTTTTCATCTGTTTACAGTCCCCGGATGAAAATTCAGTATCGATATAATTCTGTTTTGCGTTATTCTCTCGGCGTGCCATTGTGGAAGCGTGCTAAGAACTGTAGGCTGCTAAAAAAAGAAATTAGCTTACCTACAGGTGCTTGTTTATTTACCTACGTAGCGAGAGAAAATAGTGTGCCTCAATGTCTAGTGGTAGACGCTAATTACTAAATCAACCTTCATGGGTTTTAGTCGAGACCAGACGTAAATATTTACGCTTTTCATCGGTAATACGATGCGTTAGCTAACGTAACTAGACCACGGGGCGTCTAAATAGCTTCCGCTGTGGTGTAGTTTATAAAGTATTTTCATGAGTCACATTAAGGGACACGTATACCTAATAACCATCTGGCACTGCGACATTTTATTTTGGTACTCTAGTCTGAAGTTTGCAATAGCCTGATAAGTCAATAAATCGTAAACCAGGGGTAGTAACTCCCTAAGCCAAAATATTGTTTGAAAGTTAATCCCAAAGTAGTTAAAGGACCCAATTTTGAGTACAGGAAACATAAAACAAACTCATATTTACAAAATGTATAGTAAAAAGTAACATACCACGAGTGGAAAGAGGAACTGAAAATTAAATCCTGCTAAAATTCTGCTAACGCCTGACTTTATAGTAATAGCAAACTGAATATCTACTAATTACAGCTCTATTTAATATTAAAGCCAATTTAATAAATCTCGGATTGCTATCAATAAATACTAACAAATTGTTTTTTAATAAGCACTAATACGAAATAAATAATTGTTATTGTAAATGAAAATGAAGCCCCGAAAACAACAACAAAAAACTTTATGTCAAAATTATCTTGTTTTTGGAATCTTACAAAATTTCGTTTCAAAGACGATAAACTGCCAGTATCTCGTCCTCTTTTCTTTCACTATAAACTCTTCCCTTGATTCAGGAAATTATTTGATAAAAAAAAACTTAATAGAAAATCGATCAAGCACTTAGCAACACCTAAACAAAAGTCGCGCGGTTTGGTTACTAAGTTTGCGTTTCGTTTCCATGCTGCTCGACTCCAGTGCACGCAGGTAATATTTAATTTTCATGTAATATCTTGCCATGCCAATAATATGGACATGACAAGATAACTAAAGAAGAAAACAGTTTGAAATACTTATTATTTTTTAGAAATTCTGCTGTAAAATAACAATTTTGATCAATATTAATAGCATTGATCGTGAATCGCAACATGAACAGGAAACTTTATTTCTTGACGGAGTCGAGAATAACATCTTTTTCTCGGTCGATGTTGACATTTCACATGAATCATTCACTCACTCGTTCACATGAAAAGTACCTTTGGATGTGAGAATTCGTGTGTGCGATAATGATTTTTTGATAAATTCCGTGTTATTTAGTTAGATTATAACAAATTTATCATTTAATATGGTGACTATAATAAAGAACCAATTACTTAAACATCTATCGAGGTATGTACGTCCTTTAGTTTTATGGAATACGTCTCTTGTTCTATAGATTTATTGCTGTGATATTAATTTAATTAATTTTCAGTGATTAGAGCTTACGGGCCTTTGGTTTAACGTGTACGCAATTTAGATATGCTTTCAGTGTATGAAACAAACGCAATTATCTTGGCACATGTCTTCCTTTGTTTGATTTATTTATGTATTGTTATCATACCTACCTATGGATTTCAAAAATGTTTAGTGTAAGCCGTGAAATTTAAAAGAACAGTTACATTACATACTCATTTAACGCCTGAAAACTGCGCCTAAATATGTAAAAATAGTTGTAGACTTAAACAAGCCCTACATTTAAAGGCTAAAATTAAAATAAGAAATTAATTCTTATTAGAATTTTGAAACAAAGTGCGTCTATCGGACGTCTAAAGTTATCAGTCAGTCAAATTCGTTAGCTGAGAACTACACATGTTGATGAACTATACTGAATTGGGCATCTGTTTCAAGGTGAATACAAGACCTTGATAAATTCATGTAACATCTTGTTTACATTGTTGTGTAGTCTATGTTTCATGTTTGTTTTTGCTATCCTCATTTTTTTTCCTTAAAGAAACTTGTTACCTCTTGTAGGAAAACCCCAGAAAACCTGTTAAATATGATGACTCCTCTATTTAAAATTATGTATTTAAAGCCAAATAAATAAAGTGACATGTTTTTCTGAATGTTATGTTTTCAGTCTGTATGTCAGGTTAATCACATGAACCTATGGTTGATAGAATATAAGAGTCTGTAGGGGGTTCCGCATACAAGAATTCAGAGCTTATTTTAGGAGTCACACTTGTTATGGTGTAGTTCTTAAAAAAACCTTTAAAAAAGAAAAGGTAAAACTGAAAAGCAAATTCAATAGCTACCTACTTGGAATGAACAAAAGCAAAAAAAATTGTACTTAAAATGAACACAAGTAAATTATGTTGCTAATTTTGATGATTGTATTACTATACAATATTCATTTTTACATATTTTATGTGCTTAACAACACATGGTTCATTTATTATCACATATCCTGTATACATACATTATTTGTTCTACCAATTTACAATGCAAACAAAGTTACAAAAACTATTACTACCTAACTACTGATATGAAAATGGAACCATGTTTTTAACGGAGTACATAGTTTTATATTTAAACTAGCAATAATCTAGTGGAATATCTGGTACTAAAAACTAGTATTTTCCAAAATATGCTGCCCTGATATACCTTAAACTGTGTCAATCAAGCATTAGAGTAGCATTTTCTAAAAAGCATTAATAGTATTTTTCGGAATGCCACAGCAAGTCAATAGTATGTTACTGCTTAGCATATTGACTCATATTTCAAATATTTACTATAGATTTGGCTTGCAGTTTAATGGAAAATATAGTATCAACACTAGCTGGCCCGCACAGTCATCGGAGACATATTTTTCTTTAATACTTTGCTCCTTTTGTTCATAGCATGATATTGTATAGCATTCCTCGATAAATGGGCTATCCACCACAAACAGATACCCTGTTTTGCAGAATAGGTAGAATACTTTGGTTTCTAATTATTCTGATTTCATTATAAACTGTATGAATAATAAAACATGGGAGACTGGAGATGATGAAGTATTAAATTTAAATTATTCATGAATAAAGTTTCCACTGGAGTTCAAAGAACATTGAATTTTTTTTAAGAGGAAATTCATCTATAAGTGGTATACTAATTTTTATGAATTTTCTTTTTGATGGCATTTTAATTTTCTCGGCATATCCTCCTGTAAGCAGATTAAAATTGAAGTTTTCCTTATTTTTCCTTATTCCTATTACTTTAATATTTTCGCGCATAAACTGGCTAATTTAATTTGAAATATTATTTATTTGTTGTTGTACACCAACCTACTACAGTGTTACCCAAAAGTTGACCACTTCAGAATGCCTTATTGCATTATGTTTGCTACATAAAGTTCAAATAAATTAAAAAAAACATTAAACTCTTTTATCCCTGTATCTCAAAAGCTCACTCAGTGCCCGTGTATTACCAATGACTTCCGCAACTGAAAATAGCCAATTGCTGGCCAAAGGTCATTATAGATACTTCTGCGTCTTCGTCATGTATCTTTGATTTTTTACCAGCGCCTCATAAGTAATCATTCTAATGATTAGGAGTCAGTTATCCCATACCTAAAAACTTCTCTTTTTGCCCACCAGGTTCACAAAGAATCTATCACCAGAACAGATCTCCCTCTCAGCGCTGCGAGGGTCTGGTGAGCTGCAGGACTTGACCTTGGATGAAGAGCTTCTGACTGACCTGCTAGAGCTGCCTGGATGGGTCAGACTCACTTCTGCCAAATGCAACCGAGCCTCGTTCAGGATACAATGGACCAAGCTGAAGACTGTGCCCATTGTGCTGGTAAGTTCTAAATTGTATTTCCTCTTCTTTTTAAACTCGATACTTTAGTCCTGAGATTCGCGTTCGCGTCCCAAGCTCAAAGCATTTCAGTTAGACCATTTACAGGAATTTTCAAGGTCGGTTGGTCAAGCTCTTTGCATGTTCAAAAACGTAGATTTTTAGGGAGAAGAACGTACAAACAATCGACGGACACAAAATAATAAATAGTTACAAATTTATGAATAGGTACAGACGCCAGCACATCAAGTTACGACAAACTGTCTTTCTTTGTTAGATTAACACAACAACTTTATTTCCAAAGCAATTGGGTTCAAATTTGACCGACAAAATTTGACCCACTGTACATCATTCATCTTAAAGTTTATACAAATAAATATGTGTATGATGTAAGACGTGCAGGATAAAAGCGTCCAGACCAATCTAATACCGGTGTTTGCTATTAAATATTATTTATTTAAACTTTTCGCACAAAAAAAGTACAAAGGCGGACTTAATGCCTTAGGCATTCTCTACCAGTCAACCAAGGGTGGTGAAGAAATTAGATGGCAGGTGCTCTCTTTGAGAGGAACAATGATAAAAAAAAATATATAATATATATCATAATGATAAATAGAATGGGTACGCAGTACATAAATATGTCGGTTAAGTCGAATTATATTGAATGTTCCCTCACCGTAAATTTGGGCTACGGGCGGCTCGATATCCTGAAGTTAACCGAGGCATTATTTTCAGCATTTAAAGCAGATCAGGGAGGATCGTTGACTTTAGAATATCTTTGTCAGTCGTAATTTTATTACCCTGGTCATCATCTGCCTAGCCTTTTCCAAACTATATTGGGGTCGGTTTCCAGTCAAACCGGATTCAGCTGAATACTAGTATTTTACGTGGAGCGGCTGCCAACCAGACCTCCACAACCCATTAACTGGGTAACACGGTACTCCTTGGCAAGACTGGTGTCAGATTTTCTGGCTTCTGACTATCCGTAAAGACTGCCAAAGATCTCCAAATAACAGCCGGGACCAACAGCTTAACGTGCTTTCCGAGAAACGGAGGAAACTCGGTATGTTAAGATGGTCACCCATCCACAGACCAACCTCGGCAAGCGTTGCTTAACCTTGAAGATCGACCTGTGCGGCTGTTATTATATAGCCACGAGCTCCTCAATTTTATTACCCCGGGTGTTGTTGAGTTAACCGAGCAGCACTACGCGCTTGGCGCTGCCTTCGCGTGTTGCCTAGCGGCAATACCTACTCTCCAAACGACTTGTTGAGCTCTAGCTAGGCACTACCTATAGTCCAGTCAAATTAGCGTTTCACCTCAGAATGAGAGACAATAAGCTGGAAAGTCGTCTAGGTACATCTTCATTTTGGAGTTCTAAAGGTTGTCCAAGTCTCTTAAATCTCGTGTCTGCGTCGTAAGTTAAGGTCAAAGGTCGCAAAAATCGGTTCTTAGCGATTTTCTCGGTTTCTGTCACTCAAATGAATGGCGGGCTTTCAGACCCCACATCCCCTTCTAAACTAACCTGTCCGAATCGCACCCCGAGCCCCAATACTGAACAAATAACTTCAAATCTTATTTTATTTCATTACTAGCTGCACGTCCCGACTTCGTACGGGTACCTTTTATTTTAACGGGATAAAATATAGCCTATGTTCATACGGACAGTCCATTCACATACACATTGGAGAAATATTTTTTTAAATCGGTCCAGTAGTTTCGGAGCCTATTCAATTCAAACAATCAAACCTTTCCTCTTTATAATATTAGTGTAGATCACTACATCTATACTAATATTCTAAAGAAGTAACATTTGCTTGTAAGTTTGTATGTAGGGGGTAATCTCAGGAACTACTGGCCCGATTTGAAAAATTCTTTCAGTTTCAGATAGCCCATTTATCGAGAAAGGCTATAGGCTACATATCATCACGCTAAGACTAAAAGGAGGCGAGTATTAATGGAAAATGTGACGCAGACGAAGTTGCATGGGTCAGCTAGTGTTATAAACAAAATCCTCCGCCGCGTCCGTCTGTCCTCGCCGATTTTCATGCTGTTTTCACCTATGAATAGAGTGGTTCCCGAGGAAGGTTTCAGTATATAATTTGTCAAGCGGGCGAAACCGCGGACATCAGCTAGTCTTTACTATACATCGATTTTAATAAACGCTATATTCGAAACAGAATCCAAACTCCAGAAAATAAGATTCAGAAGAAAAAACTCTTTTGAGACAAATCCTACTAATATTATAAATGCGAAAGTTTGTGAGGATGGATGTATGTGTATATTATGTTTGTTACCCTTTCACGAAAAAACTACTGGACGGATTTGGATGAAACTTTACAGTAATATAGGTTATTCATCAGAATAACATAAAATTACATATATTAGATTTTATGTAATTTTGGTCATAATATAACTATACGTGTCAATTAAGTCGGAAAAAAATCTTCCATCTGAGAGCTATCTTGGCGTGCGCTGCCTAAACCAATGGAGTTACATAAAGATGATGTACCGCAGGATTGTTTGTCTTAAGTAGATCTAAATAAAAGTCCGCGACAGCATATATCTACCTTTTATGTGCAAGCCAGTACGACCAAAATTGTGAACCATAAATTTAATTTAATTTGGTACTATTTTACAATGCACATATTAGTACCTATATAATTATCAAACTCTTATCAAAATGAATATTAATGTAGAAAAACTTTGTCTTTCACACTAAGTAATTTGGTTTGGTTGAACGCGCTAATCTCAGGAACTACTGGTCCGATTTGAAAATTCAAATTTTCTAAAATTCAGATTTTCAGTATTAGATAGCCCATTTACCGAGGAAGGTTATAGGCTATATATCATCACGCTAAGACAAATAGGAGCCGAGCAATGATGGAAAATGTGACGCAGACGAAGTTGCGCGGGTCAGCCAGTATTATTAGAAACACAGTTTCAGAATGAGTTCAAAATTCTTTGACCGTTCGACGGTTATCGGTATATTTGTACTTATTATCTTATAATTATAAACAGTTGATTACAAAACGCATTATAATAGGTATATTATGCATTTCATATTGCAATACAACAGTATTTATTTATGTAATATTTCTTATTTTAAATGCACAATCACAATCATGTTTTCTTTTCTATGAAACACGGAGAATTTCCTACTAGGTATTCTTCGTTCCGTTATTTGATTTATTAGGAACTAAGAAAAATCAATAGAAAAAACTAGTTAACGGCTATTCATTTCAAGAAACCCGTAATCTTTTTTCAAAAGTGCAAACACCAGCATAACAAGCTATAGTCAAATATATTTACTAGATTTTCGACTTTATCGCTAAAGCATTAGGTTTAAGGTTAATTGGGAAAATGAAATTATGTTCTAAAGACAAAACACGTAATGATGTACCTACTCTACCACGTTCTAAGATGTTGAGCACAGCTTCACTTTAGTAGTCGTAATAATTATCTTCGTTAACACGTTTTAATGCTAAATAATGACTTACCTACAATGTTGTGTGTAACTGTGTACCTACTCATTAAAATTTTACATAACAATGTTATTTATTTTAAATGTTAAAGTCAGTCTGGTTTTCTTTTTTTTTTCAAGGTTGTTCTGTGTTGACGATTTTTAGCGTAATAATAATTCAGTAGGTACGCTAAAAATTGGATTATTATTCGGAACTGAAAACGAAATTTTATACTAATTCTCAAAGACTAATTCATCACTAATGAAGTAAGTATACTATTTCATTTTAGTCCCGAATATTGCTGGAATTTTCGTAAATTTCCAGACCATTTAGGATTATCATTAATAATGGTAACAGTACTTTCCAGACCATATTACAAAACCTATTCCACTGATGAAAAGCTGCACTACTGCTGAGTTTCATAGGCGTTTATTCCAAAAAAAAATCAATTTTTTTTGTGTTATAGAGAGGATGCCCGCGGCTTCGCCCGTTTGACAAATTATATACTAAAACCTTCCTCGAGAACCACTCTATCCATTGGTGAAAACAGCATGACAATCGGTGCAGTAGGTACTTTTTTAGGGTTCCGTAGCCAAATGGTTTGCCATTTGGAACGAACGGACTCAAGTCTTGGTCAGGGGTTACCTATGTTTCATCAAAAAGAAATTGACAAATTACCACTTCCTAAACAATTTCCCGCATAATTTCATTTGTCTAAATTATTACTTAGCAAAAAATCTCTTCACAAATAATTGTAACGCAAACCTAATGTTTGGCAAGTGAACAATAACTTGTTTACCAACTAGTACTTTTACCAATTTTTAACCGACTTTCCAAAAAGGAGGAGGTTCTCAATTCGGATGTTTGTATTTTTTTTTTTTTTTTTTTTTATGTTTGTTCGGGCATAACTCCGTCGCTTGCCAACCGATTTTAAAAATGATTTTTTTGTTGGAAAGGGAATACTTCCCAAATGGTCCCATGATAAGGAAACCAGGATCTGATGATGGTATCCCAGAGAAGTCGAGGGGAACTTTCGAAAATCGTATGGGCAACAAGTGCGTTTGTATTTGCAGTGATGTTGTTAAGTGTGGGGTACCACTAAAAAGAGAAAAATAAAAAACTTTTTACAAAAAAAATACAACCGACTTCCAAAAAAAAAACACTACAAAGTAAAAAATAACTTTAATTTCGGAAGTCGGTGTCAAAAACGAACAAATTAACGAAAACACCGAGTTCCGAAATTAAAGTTATTTTTTACTTTGTAGTGTTTTTTTTTTGGAAGTCGGTTGTATTTTTTTTTGTAAAAAGTTTTTTATGTAGTCATTATGTTTCTATTTAGAAATTATGCGGAATTTTAACTATGCCAAAAGTAATTATGCCAATTAAAATTCTGCCATCTTAAATGTATGCCATTGTAAATTCAGGCATATTAATATTCGGTCAAACAATAATTATATTAAATAAATTTTATGCTTTTAATTTTTTTTTTATTTGTTATCTCATAACTCCGTCATTTATGAACCGATTCGAAAAAATCTTGTTTTATCTGAAAGCATCTTGTCATTTTTTATCCATTTTTTATCAAAATCGTTTAGGAAGTTTGAATTTTAAATCGAAACAGCTGGAATTCGTTTACTTGGATGATGGTTTTTTGTCATGCAAGTAAACGAAATCGCAGGAAAGAAAAATTGAAAAATTAAAAACTTTTCACAAAAAAATATAACCGACTTCTGAATAAAACAAAAACGCCGACTTCCGAAATTATTATTTTTTTCTTTTTATTGTTTTTTCTTATTTGGTAGTCGGTTGTTTACTTTAGAAAATGGGAAAATGTAGGTAGTTACCATTTCACTTAGCATCGTAACTTTACTATCTGATGTATCGGTGAAGTTCTGCGCCATCATAACTTTGCACCCGACCTCGCTGCTGTGTTTTCCAATTTCCAATAATGGAGTTATACCTAATAGATACAATCAGAAAGCCTAACTCACAGCTAAAAGCAGGTTCGCTTTGTGCTATGAACGTCATACATAGTTGTTTAGATACTCCTGACCTCCATCCATTAAACGGTCTGCCATCGCACCCCACACCCGTATCGGTGTATCCACAGATAATGTACTGCCAATTATTTTTCCATGACGGCTCGGCTGTCAAAAGCTCTGAGCACACTGAGGTTAGTGTAAACGAAAGTCCGTTTGGCCAGATCTTTAGGCTGTGTTTTCACCAGAGATTTTAGAGGATGCGACCGATCCGCAAAAATGATCCCAATAGCCTTCTCATTGTCCTATTCTCTTCTACTAATACAATAGGCTATGAATATTGACAAAGATAAAACGCATCAAAACTCGGGAGTGGGGGCTCGTGACGTCACGACTCACAAAAAATTATGCGAAGGTGTGACGTATTGAGAATTTTAAAAGCGTCGTAACTTCGTCAATTTTGGTTCCCGTAACAAAAGAAAAAACACGGGTCAAATATTTTTTGATAATCTAACTGACGGACTAATTAGATTTTTTCAGGACACAAGCCTATTTTAGGTCCCTCATGTCCCAACCAGTTCAACAACATCAGAAACAATTCCAATTCCAAATACTCCCACATTTTTTCATTATTCCCTTTAGCTCTTGATAATTCGCTAAACAAACAGAGATTTCCATTAAAATCGTTAATATTAAATGTACTTATCCTGTATCAAAATGTTGTTATCTCAGTTCCTTTGTTGGCAAAGGATTACGCTTGTTCCCTGGAGGCTTATGAGATCGTAATCCGTGTTTACATTTGTATCAAACGTGTGTTCTGGTCTTCTTTTTTTTAAATCGACTGTTAATCTTTTCATTTAAATGTGCTACCGGTGGTACCTAATAGGTATAGCCTGTTTTTAAACGACTTTCAAAAAATTCGGCGGATGTTTTGATGTATGTACACCGATTACTTCGAGGTTTCTGATCCGATTTGTGTGATTCTTTTTTTTAAACTGACTTCCCAAAAAGGAGGAGGTTATCAATACGGTTGTATGTTTTTTCACCTCATAACTCCGACAATTATGAACCGATTTGAAAAATTCTTGTTTTATCTGAAAGGATATACCTACTTGCAGATTGGTCCCATTTAAATTTTATGAAAATCGGTTACGAACTTTGGATTTTAAATCGAAATAGCTGGAATTCGTCTACTTAGATGATAGTTTTATGTCATCCAAGTAATCGAAATTGCGTATTTTGCTTTTTTGGAAGTCGGTTGTATTTTTTTGTAAAAAGTTTTTTAGTTCGATGCGGCATACTGGTCAATGGTCATTTGGCCACGTACAATTTTAATTCAGTTTGGCTCAGGAGTTTTTATTCTATGAGCATCTTTGCTTATTTCAATTTCTGCTTAGACGAAGAGGTCCAAGTATCACCACTTAAAAGTGAAAAATAATAAAATATATAATCTTGTTAAAAAAAATATGCTGTGTAAGTGTATAACTTCTGTAAGAAACAGCAGATATGCAATGTAGTACCGTTTTTCAATTTGCCACCATCCTAACATACGAAAGTGAATTCGGTTTGTTTGTATTAGGATTTTTTTCTCTGACCAAGGGTAAAACGGGTCCCTATTACTAAGACTCCACTGTCCGTCCGTCCATCTGTCACCAAGCTGAATCTTGTGAACCGTGATCATTAGAGAGTTAAAATTTGATGTATTTCTGTTGCAGTTTTAACAACAAATACTAAAAAACAATAAAATATTGAAGGGCCCATACAACAAACGTTATTTTTTGCTCGATATTGATAACGGCAACCGGTAAACGCTTGAAATATTCACATAATATTTAGTTATATATTCACTTTAAAAAGTAAATGATTAAATTAAAATAAAACAAATATTTAACTGGGGCTCCCACGATACAACAAACGTGCTTTTTTTATATCGTGGAAGGAGGGGTTTGCCGTTTTTACAGACAATGGTATCTATGGAACTCTTTGTGCGTGAGTCAGACTCGCACTTGGCCGGTTTTTTTGCTTTCACGTCGAAATCCCCCAACGGATTTTGATGAAATTCAGTGCAGAAATAGATGAAGACTGGACAGGAACCTGAACACGTTAATAGGCTATTTAAGGTAGAAGCGCCAGGGTAGCCCGCGAAATTCAAATATTTTTATGTTTTTGCAATTTGCCGGTCAGTGTGAAGCTGTATGTTAAACAAAATACAATTCGCGGCCGTAACGCATATTTATCTAAAGAATTATACCCATTTTAATTATCAATATGACCCTCTAAGTTCATACAACTCGATTGAATGACTTTTCCACGAAAAAACATTCAATCGAGTTCTATGAACTTAGAGGTTTATATTGATGATTCAAATGGTGAGAATCCTTTAGATAAATGCTCTTTACGACCGCGAACCGTATTCTGTTCTACTTACAGCTTCACACTGACTGCCAAATTGCAAAAAACATAACAATATTTGAATTTCGCGGGCTACCCTGGAGCTTCCACCTTAACGCAAAGGAACCCACTTAAATTAAAAAAAAATATATTCATTAAAAAATTGCAGTTTCTTGGTGATGTTAAATTAATCGAGTTATCAACAAAACCGCAAATGCTGTGTACATACTCTCGTATTATAATTATGATTCATCACATCACGGACTACACGTACACAGAACAAATAAGTATTTAAATGAATGATCCCAACATTATCGCAGCAGTATCGCTGAACGAACGTCGACTCCCATAATCATACTAATTAAATTATGCAAACCGCATTAAGTAATCCATGATAATATGATTAACTATACAGAGAGACACTAATATAATGGTAATGTCGTTATATTTGAAGTTATGTGACATCAGTATACAAAGGATCCTTTTAGAATACTAACTATTACTTATCTTGTTGCTGTTCCATCAATTTGCACTAAGCGTTTCCAAACGTCTTTCATAATGCGCACAGCAAAGGAGTGGAGCTGTCTGCCTGCGTCTGTTTCCGGACGCTTACAATCCTAACCTCTTCAAAGTTAGAGTGAACCGAACGTTTTCTGGGTAAGCTCGTTCCAACGTCGACTCTGTCACCTCAGACCTAGACTATAGTCAATGCCAATAAAGAAACTAATAGTATAAATGCGAAGTGAAAAATCATCATCATCTGCCTAGCCTTTTCACAACTATACTGGGGTCGGCTTTTAGTCAAACCAAATTCTGCTGAATACCACTATTTTACGTGCAATGGCTGCCTACGACAACTCCACAACCTATTAACTGGGTACCACCGTAATAGGCTTGTCTCCTGAAAAAATTAGTCCGTCAGTTAGATTATCAAAAAATATTTGACCCGTGTTTTTTCTTTTGTAACGGGAACCAAATTTGAAGAAGTTACGACGCTTTTAAAATTCTCAATACGTCACGCCCTGGCATAATTTTTAGCGAGTCGTGACGCACGAGCCCCGGGACTCCCGAGTTTTGATGCGTTTTACCATATCATGCGCGTCAATATTCATTGATTTGCAAAAACAAAAAATACGTGTCCATTATTTTTCAATAAGTACTCTAACTGACGGACTAAATAGTTTTGCAATTTGTGGATGATGGAAACTAGTCTATTCTTGACAAGACTTTCACGTCAAAATCGACGAACCGGTGTTGGCGAACTTTGGTATAGAGAGAAAGATGGCACTCTAAAAACGGTATAACCAGCTGCTTTTGTCATTATATCTGAATTTAGTTGACAGCAGTATGCTTGGCTTATTGCTGGTTCTCTCCACAACGACTAAAGCACCCAAACTTTGATTAAGGTGGATGCTCCAGGGTAGCCCGCGAAATTCAAATATTTTTATGTTTTTTGCAAATTGCAGGTCATTGTGAAGCTGTATGTTGAACAGAATATGATTCGCGATTGTAAAGAGCATTTATCTAAAGGATTATAATCATTTGAATCATCAATATAACCTTCTAAGTTCATATAACTCGATTGAATGTGATTTCGTGAAAAAGTCATTCAATCGAGTTGTATGAACTTAGAGGGTTATATTGATAATTAAAATGGGTATAATTCTTTAGATAAATATGCGTTACGGCCGCGAATCGTATTTTATTTGACATACAGCTTCACGCTGACCGGCAAATTGCAAAAAACATCAAAATATTTGAATTTCGCGGGCTACCCTGGCGCTTCCACCTTAAGAAGTGAAAACATTGTTAGACTTGCAGAAGATTTTAAGATTATATTTGCATTGTATAGACTTGTAACCATGATTTTGTAAATTCCGATTTAAAAGAGTGTCCATGGAGTTTCTTGCACGTTCTTCGCCATAGGATCTACTCTTTGGAACGTGCAAATGCCGCACTGGAGATAAGGTCGGTGAGTGTGTTTAAACTTTGATTAAGAAGTGAAAACATTGTTAGACTTGCAGAAGATTTTAAGATTATCTTTGCATTGTATAGACTTGTAACCATGATTTTGTAAATTCCGATTTAAAAGAGTGTCCATGGAGTTTCTTGCACGTTCTTCGCCATAGTATCTACTCTTTGGAACGTGCAAATGCCGCACTGGAGATAAGGTCGGTGGGTGTGTTTTGCTGCAGAATAACTTGCTGCTCTTGTCGCTAGTGCGGTTTTTTTTTTAAATTAGCTCTATATATTTGACTGACAAACCTTAAATATTCAAAAGTGCCTGTAACTGGTCTATTTGAAATAAAGGATTTTGTATTTGTTTGCAAAGGCCCTTTTAGTATACCTTCGTGATAATTTGGCAATCTATGAGTAATATGTGCAATTCACTGCTGATAAGATATTGATCGGCCGAGTCGTCCGTCGGTCGTGTTTGTCGATGTCTGAAAGGATATTGAACAGTTACACCCACCTGAAATGTCGAGTTTGTCTGGCTAGAAAGAGGTAAACTATCAAGATAACTTTAGTAGACAACTCTTACAACCCCAATCGCTTCAAAGTTACAGTGAACAGGCTCCTTCTCGGTAAGCTTGCTCCGTCGTATACTTTGTCTCTGCCATCTCTGACCAAGACTAGAGTCAAGAACAAACCCATCACAAATCTATACTAATATTATAAAGCAGAAGAGTTTGTTTGTTTGTTTGTTTGTTTGGTTGAACGCGCTAATCTCAGGAACTACTGGTCCGATTTGAAAAATTCTTTTAGTGTTAGATAGCCCATTTATCGAGGAAGGTTATAGGCTATATACCATCTCGCTAAGACCAATAGGAGCGGAGCAGTAATGAAAAATGTTACGCAGACGACGTTGCACGGGTCAGCTAGTAGAAAATATAAAAAAAGATTTTTGGCGGTCGTTACGGATTGTCAGAAGCCAGTAAATCTGACACAAGTCTAGTCAAGAAATTACCCAGTCAATGGGTTGTTGATCCATGTAAAATACTGGTACTCAGCTGAATCTCCGATCCCAATAGTTGGGAAAAGGCTAGGCAGATGAAGATGTTGACTGTACCTAACTAGGTATATTGTTTGATTAAGTTTGCAAACTAATTCCAGTGCATTATTAATGAGTTTCCGATGAAGTGCTCAGTTGAATCTCGAGTTTCTAAGTAAACACTTAGATAGGTAGCTACTACTATACTACTAAGGTGACTAATCTGTTATAGGGAATATGCATGCGATTTTTTTATTTGCTAAATATAATACTTAATAGGTCTAGTAAACAATCATGAAATTAATTTTTAAATACCTTCATCATCAGTTATAAAGCTTCAAAGACTACAGTTAGAAAGAGAAGTCCGATACGAACTGTGACGTCAAATTATACGACGACTATGCAGCTGCCATAGAAAACAGCGTTTTCGCGAGAGGGACAGATATATTTATTTAAAATAATTATTTCTCGTTCGTTTTTCGAACAATTTAGATCGTAATTTCACTGTTAGTGTTATATTTTCAAATACTTTTAGGTAAACTGTTCAGATCATAAATACTTTTTTTCATGCATATTCCCTATTGCGCATAAGTCTTGCCTCTCCTTAATTCAGTTAACCTAGTTCAACTCAGTGAACTTTTAACTAAGTAGGAAGTCGTTCAGCGAATACTGATAACATTGCTTGAACGTTTAGGTGGAAATACTTAGTAATGACTTTTCAGTGTCTCATAGAAATTTTTCTAACTAAGGGCTGATTTTTCCAACGGCAGATAACTGTGTCGGAGGAATAATTTTGATTTTTTGACAGTTCTTCCATAAAAAAACTGTCAAACGTTAAATTTTTTCCACGAATAAAAGTTATCTGGCGTTGGAAAAATCAGCCCTAAGTTGTGAATGCTAGGAACCCCGGTTGCAACTTGCTTGACTGAGTTTGATAAAATATGACGGACTAGCTGACCCGCGCAACTTCGTCTGCGTCACATTTTCCATTAATCCTCAGCTCCTATTTGTTTGAACGTGATGATATATAGCCTAAAGCCTTCCTCGTTAAATGGGCTATCTACCACTGAAAGAATTTTTCAAATCGGACCAGTAGTTCCTGACATTAGCGCGTTCAACCAAACAAACGAACTCTTCTGCTTTATAATATTAGTATAGATAGTAAAGTTAAATTATTATTAAACCTGAAACCTGGGGGGCTACTTTCTAAGCCCAAAGTCCGTAGTTTTGGCCTGTGTTGCGGGCGTTTTCTACTCCGTATCACCTACGGACTTACGATTGGTCCCACTCGCAACTAAGGCTTAAACTACGGACTTCGGGCTTAGAGAGTAGCCCCCCTAGACGTGTACAGTGGCCAATATGGATAGTACTCGACACCCAGGTAGGTAAATGATAAATAATATTTATTTTGTAAGTAGGTTGTAATATCACTTTTACACGTCAATCTCGGTCGGCGTTTCCTAGCTGACTGCTTCGAGAAGAAACGCCGAAACAAACTCAGAGGTCAAAGTCTCTTTTAAATTCCATACAATCGTACTGGTCATATCATATGAGAAGTAATGAGAACCATAGGTTAATGTCTGAAGTGGTATTTTGAGGAAATTACCACACAGATTTGAGTGGACCTGTCCAGACAATGCAAGCATTTGCCAGTTATCGTGTAGCTCAAACTTAGAACTTAAAGGAGCTCAACAAATGAAACTTGGCACAATGGCCCGATTGACATAACATGTGAGTGTAGTGCCTCTGTCCAAAACATGCCTCTTTTGTTGGAGTACCCTACGTGTCCTAACACCTAAACCATTGAGGACCAAACGAATGCCTTTGGGCAGAAACTGTTTATGGGTCACCATCGATTCGAAAAGAAGATTATTCCAGCGCTTCCCTTATCGAGCGAAGCGACCTTTATTATAGTCTCTCTCATGCCTGCATCTGTTTTTCCAAACGCATATATCAAATCACAATCTTTTCAAAGTTAGAGTGAACAGACTACTTCTGGGTAAGCTCGCTCCATCGTAGACTTTGCCTCTGTCATCTCTGACCTAGACAAGTCAAGAGCAAACCAAACTCGAAAAAAAAAACATTTGGTTCTGTTATTGATGGGGCATACCCGGTATGTGCCTTTCATTTCGCTAGCTCATTTGCCACGAACCGAGCGTTGATTCAGCAATATTATGAGCGGAGTTTCTTGCGCATTCTTTTCCATAGAGAGCTACCATGTTTCATGCTCCATGTTTTTCACTGGCCGGCCTTTACAAATCCAAATTGCCTCCAAATGATTTATTCGATACTAGCTGACCCGTGATCACTTCGCTGGGCGGTATTTTTGGGGTTAATATGTAGCCTATGGCGCTCACAAATAACATGGCTTTCTATGGTAAAAGAATTTTCAAAATCAGTTCAATAGATCCAGAAATTACAGCGTCACAAACACAAACTTACCTCTTTATTTTTTTTTATATTTTTTTTTTACCATTGATCTAGGGATTCGTTTGACCGCTATCTCACCTGATGTTAAGCGATGATGCAGTCTAAGGTGGAGCACGCTTGCCTAGAAGTAACCTATCAGGAAACACAGACTCAGGCAGGGAATTCCACTCCATAGCTGTACGCACAATTAATGTATTCCCAAAACGTTTTGTGCGTGTAGGTGGGATGTCCACCATGTACCGGTGGCACATCGCCGTACGTCTTGTGGTCCGATGGTGGAACGGGCTTGGCGGAATTAAATTATGCAATTCCGTTGCACACTCCCCAAAATGTAACCGATAGAAAACCGACAGGCCAGCAACTCGGCGTCGATGCTCAAGACTTTGGAGCTTCGATTCGACGAGCTTATTATATTAGTTTTTTTTAATATTAGTTAGCTTTATAATATTAGTTCGACATAAATGCTTAGAGTTTGAGTTTTAATAGTTTTTTTTTTTTTCAGTTGAATGATGATGATTAACGATACATATAGGCCTGATTCTCTGTGTCAGGCATCATTTTATACGCTCTGGTCCGCGATCAGTCCGCGCACTGTGGTTTTTAATGTACGACTCTCATTTTCTTCCTTATTCTATACTAGCTTCTGCCAGCGGCTTCGCCCGCGTGATCCCTAGGGAACATATTCCCGGGATGAAAAGTAGCTTATGTGCTATTCCAGACTATAATCTATCTTTGTTCTAAATTTCATTAAGATCCGTTAAGCCGTTCTGGCGTGATTGAGTAACAAACAACCAAACTTTCACATTTTCATTTTTTTTTTTTCATTTTTTTCTATTGATTGTAGCGTGATGAAAAGTATACTATAACCTGCTCAGGAGTATGAATAATAATTGTACTAAGTTTCGTTAAAATCCGTCGAGTAGTTTTTGTTTCTATAACGGTTATACAGACAGACAGACAGACAGACAGACAGACAGACAAAAATTTTACTGATTGCATTTTTGGCATCAGTATTGATCCCTAATCACCCCTTGATAGTTATTTTGGAAATATATTTCATGTACAGAATTGACCTCTCTACAGATTTATTATAAGTATAGATAGAACTATGTAGGATCTTCCGACAGTATAATCTCTAAGTTATTAGCAGTGCGTGTCAATGCCAACACGTTATAAAAACAATGCAGCCTAAACCTAGCTACGTAGACTGCGAACGCTATGTTGCATGATAATGCGGTACTGCGTTAATATTTGCACAAATACTTATTGTAGTTTGGTTCTGCATGGTGTTTGCAGTGTCTGGGTCTAGATTTAATACAGGAAGCATGTGGAATCCAGTGAAACGAAAACAGCCTTAGTGTCCTGTACGAGTATATCTTCTGCGGTGCCTCATATACTACCTTCTACGATTGCCGTTTATTGCTTTGGTGTTTCACTAGATATCCAAGAACAACCACCTCAAATGAGAAGCAAGTTGTGGGCAGAACATCAAGCACAGTCCACCGCCCAACTTCCTGAAGCCTTACTTCCTTTGTCCAAAATATGACCCACTTGCTTACAGTGTCCACTCGCCCTTACCCCCATTGTAGACAGAATAAATGTTGCCACTATAAACGTGGCCACCTACTGGACACTAGCGCGCAGTTGAGCTAGCAATTGATACAATTTACACAAAAAAAATAACAATATTTTATCGAAACTCACATTATACTCGGGTTTTGAACAGACATCCTCGCTAAGGTGTTTAAGGCTGCGTTTCCATTTCCACCAGAGAAGTGCGAGGATGTGTATGTTAAGAACCAATAGAATCGCTTACGCTGAGCGAGGCTAGGTAAGTAAATGACGCGATTCGATTGGTCCTTAACAAACACATCCCTAGCTACGCATCCTCGCACATCTCTGATGGAAACGCAGCCTAAGAGGAAATGCGGGCGCAGAGACTTTAGTAAAAAGTCTTACTTCGAGGTAAGGCTCTCGCCTGTTTTGTCCTCCAATATTGGGAAGATTTCATAAACTGAATAAGAAGGATATATTCTGTTCCCCTATATTTTTCTTGAGAAAACAGGCGAGAGGCAAATCTCGAATTCAGACTGTCATCTTAAGCATTTCAAGTTTTTTTTTTGTACAATTGATAGGCATACGTTTGACCACTGTCTCACCTGATATGAAGCGATGATTCGGTCCAAGGTGGAGCACGCTTGCCTAGAAGCAATCTATTCACTCTTGACTTAAAGACTCCCAGGTTGTAGCTATCAAGAAACACAGACTCCGGCAGGGAATTCTACTCCTTAGCTGTACGCACAATGAATGTATTCCCAAAACGTTTCGTGCGTATAGGTGTGGGATGTCCTCCTTGTTTTCACCATCGATTCGAAAAGAAGCATTGACGTTTTAAGATTTCACGATTGCGAGAGTTTTTTTGTCCCATATAAAACGTACGAATTTTTCGCATCAATAACCCTTTCTATTGACTCGTGTCTCGATATCTTTTACATTCCCCACAAAACAAACATGTTATTACATCAACTTCGTTGTCAAAATCATGAACAATTTTCACAGACACTGAACCCAAATAAACAATGAATAATGCATTGAAGCCGCGTCGCTTGGCTGAACTTAGTAACCTTGATCTTACGACCAATGATTACATTTTATTTTTCTTGTATCCTGCACAGCCTTATTGTAAGTTAATGTAGCTATCTATAAGTCCTGTCTGAACTCGTATTTAAATATTCTCAGGATATTCTAGGGTCCTGGAAAAGTTTCATTGGGGATTTTCGGGATATATCAGCTGGTATCGCCTCCGGAGTCTTGATTTGTGCCCTGTTGAGGGTTTCTGAGTCAGTATCCGGTCCCCCTCTTCCACATAAACTCATCCACAATTTCTCAATAGCGCTCGTAGTTTGCAGTGCGATGTACAGCCTGTGTATTCTGTCAACATCTCACCGTGATATCATGGGTGGAGTGAGCTGTCCATCCATACAAACGAGATGAAGTAACAGTTCTCTTCATGCTACCTCCACCTAAGGCTGCTATCCCACTGGCGTTTTGCGAGCGTTGGCGTTTCTCCAACGTCCAAGTCTGTAGTGGCAAACGTTAACGTCGCGTCAACGTGACGTTAACCTTGCGTTTTTGCCAACAGGTAAAATCACGCCATCCCGCTCTTTCCGTGTGGGCGCGGACGGGACGGCGTGAATGTATCTGTTGCCAAAAACCGCAACGTCAACGTCGCGTCTGCGCAGCGTTGACGCTGCATAGACGTTGGAGAAACGCCAACGCTCGTAAAACGCCAGTAGGATAGCGGCCTAAGATCGTCGCTACGCGTGAACATCGTTACGTTACATTCCTTGGGACCTTCGAATTTAATTAAATAAGAGAACGTACAGTGTTTAGTCTATATCTTTTACTTCACTTCTCTCCCCCTTCGCGCTTCTTCCCGTGGATTCCACAGACGGTGCCGAAAGTAGCTACGGGATTCTTCGAGAATGCTCTGAGGTATCCCCCGGAAAACGCTCGAGCTCTTTCTGGGCTCTATGTAGTTTTTACGTTACATAACAATTATTATAAAACTCATTGTACAAAGTACATTTCAGTATCAAATAATTATTCGCTACCTTTCCGTTCAGCGGCAATGTATATTGAACCTTAGGGCCTTTGCACACGGTGTCTTTTGCGCGCCGATTCTCCCTTCAGGGAATATTGGCTAGGGGTGTGTGTTTGTGTATCCTTTAGCTGCTAGTTTTCTCATTGTGAGTTATTGTTAGAACGAAAAGGTCTCTGAAAGGAATTTTACTCAGGTATTCTCACGAGTAATGTTCAAGATATATTTTTCTTTTTATGACATTTGTTTTTTGCGGTCGTAGTTATATTATTATTTTTTCCTTTTAGCAGAATTTTATTCTGTCTTCATTGCGATGCTACAAATTCGCTGTCTTGAATTGTAAATACAAGGTTTCATCCAACATAAGCCTAAGAGCCACTTACGATTTAAACAACTTTTCACAAATTAAAATGACGGGGCCATTATGTTGACCCTATCTACGTATATAAAGTACTGCAACTACATAACTGCTTCAATACCTAGCTCGATTCGAACTTTGCTCGCGGCATTCGTGTTTCATTTACCGGTAGGAAAAGATTCTTAGTCCGTCTTTTGTCGATTCGTCCTACAAAGGGAGAATCGCTTTTCCGTCTACCGATTTGCAAGTTCCGTTTTACCTAATCAAGGAAAATGTTTTCTGAGAAATGGGAACTATATTAGGTATGTTATCCACTTATTGGGAAAATCCACTGACTAATAGGCTAGATTCCATCATCCACAAATTGCAAAACTATTTAGTCCGTCAGTTTGAGTATTGAAAAATAATGGACACGTATTTTTTGGTTTTGTAAATCAATGAATATCGACAAAGATAAAACGCATCAAAACTCGGGAGTGGGGGCTCGTGACGTCACGACTCAGTAAAAATTTAACAATTTTGATACCCGTAACAAAAGAAAAAACACGGGTCAAATATTTTTTGATAGTCTAACTGACGGCTTAGACTTTTTCAGGACACAAGCCTATTCTGCTAAAATCTCACCGTGATAACTTAGATGAAGTTAACATGAAGCGGATTATCAATTCATACAAACAAGATGGAATGACAGCTCCCTTCAAAAGTTTAAAAGGTGACATATTGATAGATTACTGGCTGAAGCCCTTATTTATTTATTTAACACTTTCAGCACAAAAAGTACAGAGGCGGACTTAATGCCCCAGGTATTCTCACGGGCGTAGCCAGGTTTTAGTATCGGGAAAAAATAATGGACCCGTATTTTTTCTTTTGTTACGGGAAGCAAAATTGACGAAGTTACGACGCTTTTAAAATTCTCAATACGTCACGCCCTGGCATAATTTTTAATTTTTAACTCCCGAGTTTTGATGCTTTTTATCTTTGTCAATATTCATTGATTTACAAAACAAAAAATACGTGTCCATTATTTTTCAATACTACTGACGGACTAAATAGTTTTGCAATTTGTGGATGAGGAAACTAGCCTATTGTGGCCGTGGCCCTTCGGTAGGTAATCTTCATCCCTCTACCCTCGGCTTTGCCACGATTTCTCCTTTTGTTAAGTGTTCTTTTTACTTATTAAACCTACCTAGCTTTTTTTTCTTCTCGTTTTTCCTTTTAGTCCTTTCGTTCTCATTTTCCTGTTAGCCAACAAAGATACAAATGTATTTATAAATGATAGTAATAATATCTAATCTAATACTAACTGGTCATAGCTAGACACGTGTTTTATGTATATTAGTATGTCACCGGAAAATGGCCAACATCGTAAGATAGTAAAATATCGCCTGAAATTGTAAACTATTTTTTATAAATAAGACTCAGATGTATTGGAAACTATTGAATTTGGATGGTATATATAATATACAAAACGATTTTTTCATAATATGTCGAGAAATTATAATATAATCAAGATATATTACAATCTTACGGACTCTGCCATTTTCCGGTGATATAGGTATACACTTATCTTTTGTCAACACCTAAATGAGTTAACTGTTGAATAATCGTGGGAGATTATCGTATTTGGTCATGTTAAGAGACGATAGTGCGTAATTAACTTTTTATAAACTGATATTTTTTTCCGTAAGAGTGCTTGAAGGTCGCATGTTGGATTTAACTAAAAACTTGCTTTTTACGGATTGAGGAAGACTTCACTTTGACGACTGTTTTTTTCAATCATTGGTTGACTGGAAATCATAGGTAAATCAGTTATGTGTTTTAGAAAACACTTCACTGCAACAACATATAAAATTTTCTTCTTCTTTTCGATTCGATTGACTCTAACTAAATTATGTCCGACCAGTATTGAGCAACCTGTACGGCTCTATCGTTGGCACTATTCAAATCTAAATGTACTGGGGCTGATATCCCTAATAGGTGTTCTCCAGGACAAGTCATCGTCATCATTTTTGCAGAAATGCGTCCGCTACTGGAATAGCCCATGGAAGTGGAAATTATCTTTTTTTTATACAAAAGGGGAAGCTCTTGGCCCAAATCTCACCTTTCTCATCTTTTTCTGCTCTTCCGCTGTTTCTTTCTGATTTTTGTTATTGCTGGATCCAAGACAGTTATTTTATTAAGATCCACCAACAGTTGTTAGTTTGTTCCAGATATTATACAGATAATGATAATGATAATTTATTTTTGAGCATATGGTAATACATTACGGTCTTAAAATTAAACAATCTCACACACACTACCGTTGCCGGTGTAGAAATATTAAATTAAGTTACAAATCAGCTTACAGTAAAGTTTGTTATCGAAACAATAAGAAAAAGATACATGCCCGCTACTATAATTATACAAACAAATTAGCAGTAGTGTCTTAAATCTAACTGCACAACCAATTACAGGCAAGCACCACATGCAAAATAATATTTGTAACTATAAATTTAATTTAGTTGAATTGTTTCTCCGGGACTTTGAACGGGACGTTTAATTTACTAGATAAACGATAGACCCGATTTGCTAGTGTTCACAGACTGTGTTGATTCTGGCCCTCAGGAGTTGCAGTGGTTCAAAATAGTTGCCCTATTCTTCGCTAGTTCGTGCCGTGTAGCCGTCCCGTGCTTACACATATTATGTATCATTGACCTACACCAGGTCGAGGAGCTTGTGGCTAAATAATAACAGCTGCATGGTTTGATCTTTAAGGTTAAGCAATGCTTGCCAAGGCTGGTCTGTGAATGGGTGACCATCTTAACATACCGAGTTTCCTCCGTGCCTCGGCAAGCACGTTAAGCTGTTGATCCCGGCTGTCATTTGTAGATCTTTGGCAATCTTTTTAGATTGTCAGAAGCCAGTAGATCTGACTCCAGTATTGCCAAGAAGTACCGTGTTACCCAGTTAATGGGTTGTGGAGGTCTGGTAGGCAGCTCACGTAAAACACTGGTATTCAGCTGAATCCGGTTTGACTGGAAGCCTACCCCAATATACACTTGTGAAAAGGCTAGGCAGATGATGATGACCTACACCAGGTCACTGTTCGGGAAACATTTGAATATTGCCATTCATTATCATCTTCCTACCCTAATCCCATGTTACTTGAGGTTAACAGAACACTTTATCTTCTTCCATTTCCTCTTCCACCGTTAAATTGCCAATTGTATGTCTTTAGTTTAAGATTTTCTGTACGTATTTTAAATTTGGTGTACAATCTATACTAATATTATAAAGCAGAAGAGTTTGTTTGTTTGTTTGTTTGGTTGAACGCGCTAATCTCAGGAACTACTGGTCCGATTTGAAAAATTCTTTCAGTGTTAGATAGCCCATTTATCGAGGAAGGTTATAGGCTATATATCATCACGCTAAGACAAATAAGAGCGGAGCAGTAATGGAAAATGTGACGCAGACGAAGTTGCGCGGGCCAGCTAGTAAAGTATATATCTTAATATATATAAATCTCGTGTCACAATGTTTGTCCTCAATGGACTCCTAAACTACTTAACCGATTTTGATCAAACTTCGTAACTATCTGTTATTTGATCCAACTTAAAAGATAGGATACTTTATAACATCACGCTACGAACATTAATAAAAAATGTGACGCAGACGAAGTTGCGCGGGACAGCTAGTAAATAAATAAATTGCAGGTTTGCTACTCGACCTCATTATAGCGAAGATTATTGCCATGCGCTAGCTAGACTATAAAGTCTATAATAATCATAATAGCCTTGTGTGAAGTTGTGTGTAGTGTATAGATACCACCGGCTTATTTCACTCAAGATTCCTAGAAAAGATATTAATAACGTACAAGCTTTTTGCTGTGTTTATATTACTGCTGTTTTGCATTCTATGTTTAGTACCTACGTCACTGACACAATTACAAAAAACTGTGCAGTGTATGTCTTCGATTCGACGTATTTAGGGTATCCCCCGGGTTTTGTTGTTGTTTTATGGAGCTCTTCCACCAGAGATGTGCTCACACAGGTCGCTCGCATCATTTTTTTTTTGCTTTTGATAGGCACGCGTTTGACCACTATCTCACCTGATGGTAAGCGATGATGACGTCTTAGATGGAGCACGCTTGCCTAGAAGTAACCTATTCACTTTTGACTTAAAGACTCCTGTAGTCTGTAGCTATCTGGAAACACAGACTCCGGCATGGAATTCCACTCGCACTATGAATGTGTTCCCAAAACGTTTTGTGTGTCTGTGGGTGGGATCCGAAAAGAGTCCCCTACACGTCCTCGCACCGCTCATCTGCGCACCGTTTCACAGCGTTGCTTCGCATCCTCGCAGCCCTCAGCGGCCTAGCACATCTTTGGTGGAAACGCTCACATCGTTTCACAGCTGCGTTACGCATCCTCGCATGACTCAGTTGCCTCGCACATCTCTAGTGGAAAAGCAGCCTTAAACGAGTAGAATGTGTTCCTCATTGGTGGTTGATCTCTAATCTAGTGAACTTTTGAACGAATGAATGTATGAGTGAATGATTGTCTTACGATGATATGAGAACTTTCGATTGAAACAACCTGTTCTTTGTTATTAAGTAGTTTCCTATTAAATATAATTTTATCTTACATTCCAAACCTAAAGCGGCGATATTTTAAAAGACGCCTTTGTTTTTATCATGACATACACTTCATACTTATAAATTCCAAATACTTATCAATCAAAATTATATATTTACAATTTGTAACCGGTAATATCATCTATAGACTGTATATGTAGTAAAGTTAAAAATTACATTTCTTGTCTGCAGAACTTGGACGAGGTGCATATAGCTCTAGAAGTATGCCAGGAGCCGAGGGTGATGAACCCGGGCGCAGCGGGGGCTATCCCAGCACCGGGGAAGTACAGCTATATACACAAGGTACCTTGTTACTCATCACCTACAGCATCATAATCATTCTTCACCTGAAAGACAGCAGAGGATTTAGACAAAGTCCCATTCTATCAGCGAATGCCATTGTCCAAATACCAAAATATAGATATTTCTTCTTAAAGTGAATGCTCCAACCAGCCCGCGAAATTCAAACATTCTTGCGTTTTTTGCAATTTGCAGACCAGTGCTTGGTTGTATGTTGATTAAAATATTATTCGCGGCTGTAAGACGTATGTAGCTACAGAATTATAATCATCAAAATCACCAATACAATCCTCCAAGTTCATAAAGGCCTAGGAACAAAAAAGAAACAGAAAAAAATAATTCCTAGAGCTCATAAAGCTCTAGGTTTTTTTTTCTGTTTACTTAAAGCGTTATATTGATGATTTTGATGATTATAATTCTGTAACTATATATGTCTTACAGCCGCAAATAATATTTTAATCAACATACAACCAAGCACTGGCCTGCAAATTGCAAAAAACGTAAGAAAATTTGAATTTCGCGCGCTGGTTGGGGCATTCACCTTAATACACATTAAGGTGAATGCCCCAACCAGCGCGCGAAATTACTTAGTACGATGTCAAAAAAAGTGTTTGGCCCAGTACTCAGCAATGGTACTACCATTTGCTGGCGCAGCCATAAGGTTGCCATGCGGCGCTTGATGAAAGGGATTGGTCTCGTTACATTTCAGCAGCTATTGTCAATCCTATACGATTTTGACGTTACGACAGTCGCCTTTGCCAAGCTACCGCCATCAGAATGCCACTTACATCGTGAAGTAAGCATAAGTTGAAAATAGGCGACCATTAAAAAAATTATCATAGCAGTTTTTACGTGGGTGCAAGATCAGGAAGCCTTGAAGAAGAAGAGCCTTCTAGTCTAGAGTGAATAGATAACTTCTGGGAAAGTCTGCTCCATCGTCGAAAACATCATCGCCATAACGAGACATTATGGTCAAACGTGTGCCTAGTTAAGATCTGTTTGAGTGGGAATTTTACTGTTCTCTTTCGAACATAATCTTTTTCGTTTTTAACCGACTTCCCAAAAAGGAGGAGGTTCTCAATTCGGTTGAATTTTTTTTTTATGTTTGTTACCTCTTAAACCACCAACCGATTTGAAAAATTCTTGTTTTATCTGAAAGGTGGATACTTGCAGAATGGTCCCATTTAAATTTTATCAAAATCGGTTACGAACTTTGGATTTTAAATCGAAATAGCTGGAATTCGTTTATTTGGATGATGGTTTTATGTCATCCAAGTAATCGAAATTGCGTATTTTGCTTTTCTGCAATTTTGCTGTGGTGTTGTTAGGTGTGGGGTACCACTAAAAAGTGAAAAATAAAAATTACATCATAATTTGCCCAAATCCTTCTCTAAAAAAACTTTTTACATAAAAATACAACCGACTTCCAAAAAAAAACACTACAAAGTAAAAAATAACTTTTATTTCGGTAGTCGGTGTTTTTGTTACGTTTCTTCGTATTTTGACAGCGACTTCCGAAATTAAAGTAACTTTTTACTTTGTAGTGTTTTTTTTTTTTTGGAAGTCGGTTGTATTATTTTGTAAAAAGCTTTTTAAAGAAGGATTTGGGCAAATTATGATAACTATCATCTTGTATTTCTTATTTCAGGTGATAGATGGAATCTCAGTGGCTGTGAACCACGTGCAAATAGACTTTAATTGTGAAGCATTCACCAGCAGTGTTCAGGTAAGGTTCAAATTTTTCATCAAAGTACTTTTGAGCCATGCCAGTATCCTCACTCACCATTTTGTGCGGTCAGGTTCCAAGTGATTCTCGGTAATATTGTGAGTTACCCCTTTTTTTTTTTAATTATGGGTAATCATCCAATGACTCCTCCCGCTCTGGAGAGAGGGAGTGTCAGACTTCTACTGACTAAAACCCATCCATGTTCCTTCATTGCCCTTTGTGTCCACCATTGTGGGTTACCCCTTTTTTTTTTTTTTTTAGGGATGGGAAATCATCCAATGACTCCTCCCGCTCTGGGTGTAGCGGGAGGGAGTGTCAGACTTCTACTGACTAAAACCCATCCATGTTCCTTCATTGCCCTTTGTGTTCCGGAGCCACGGTGTCTCTTGCGAATAATCCCGCGACTCCGGCAGGCGTCGGCCCTTTCGGGCCCCTCTGTGTGCTGACTCTCTTTGAGGCGCGCGTGGAACACTAACGCGCCGTCGACACGGCCTGTCGTCACTAGACGAACGGACGGCGAGCCACCCATAGCTCGCCGTCCACAGGCCCGCGCCTACGGTGGCCGGAGGTAACCAGGTGGCCCCCGACGCCCGCGGCGTCCACCACGGCGGCCGGGACGAGAGGGTCTCCTCTCCCTCTCCGCCACCTCCTTCGCTAGCATGACTGCTTCGCAGAAGGAGGCAACGGCGTCCCATTCCGTCTCGCTCCGGACCATGACTTGGACCAGGGCCGGACGCGAGAGGTTGCCGCCGATCGCCGTTTCGAGGACACGGCGGTGCGCCGCCCAAGCGGGGCACACCTGCACAGTGTGCTCCACCGTGTCCTCCGGTCGATCCTCACAGTGGTGACACCCGGGCGTTTCCTCCCGCCCGATTCGATGCAGGTACCTCCCGAAACATCCGTGTCCGGTGAGGACCTGCGTCAGGCGGAAGGTGAGGACGCCGTGGCGCCTCTCTAGCCACTCCTCAAAGAGGGGACTTATCGCCACTATCGTGGCGTGCCCTATTGTGGGTTACCCCTATGATAAAATTGAAAGCTGGTTCTTCACTATAGATGAATAGGTTACGTTTAGACAAGCGTGCTCCATGTTCGACCGCATTATCGTTTACCATCAGGCGAGTTCACAGTTCACACGTGTGCCTATCAATAGTAAAACAAAGATATATTTTAGCCATATCGTAAAATTTGCGCAACTTCGTCTGCGTCTCATGTTCCATTAATGCTCCGCTCCTATTTGTCTTACCGTGATGATATATAGCCTATAGCCTTCCTCGATAAATAGGCTATCGAACACTGAAATAATTCAAATCAGACCAGTTGTTCCTGAGATATGGCCACCGAGATCTTCCAGTCATCGGTCATTTGCCTGATGTTATTTTCCACTATTAACGGCATACCTTCCTCTTTATAATGAAATAAACTTCCGATCATTTATATTAAAAAAAAAAAAAAAAAAAAGATAAGCGCGTTCAAGCAAGTATTAGTATAGATTTGTTGTTTCATGAATTGGTGGGCCATTTCATGAAATGGTGGACCCATCATGCTACCTCAAATAGCCACTTCAAATTTTGAAGACGGAACCCTTCTGCGCGGTGCTTCTATTTTTGTCTGCTGGTTTAAAAAGGACCTAACCTCGGCGACATCATAAAATTGCCAGTTCTATTAGAAAGCTATAACAGAGACAAATTCGAAAAAAAAGAACATAATCCATGTTTATATTTACAGATCTCAAGAGTGACAGTGGAGTCCCGAACGCCTGACGGTCGCAAGGGAGACCTAAGACTGACTAGAATCAAATCGCCTGACACGGGACAACTGCTTATTTTTAAGGTAAAATACAACCTTAACTTCCTTTTTTTAAGGTTCTATGTTCTGTAACTGCACTTAACCCCTTACATGACACTGATCAACTCTTGTAATCGCCGTCATATTCTACGTGACAGGGAGTAATGAACCTTATTGTATTCTGACAGGAGTTAGAATGGCAAAGCGCCCGCATAGAAGCCAGGGCCCACGGTGCTGCCAATGCCAATCTTCCACCTTTGCGACTGCTATTGGGAAATACACACTGTCGAATCGTTATCAAGAAGAGATTGTCAGGTATGTGGAATTCGCTTATTAATATAATTCGGAAATTAAGTTTATTAAAATAACTGACTAGCCAAATTGAAGTGACAGTCCTGTTTTGGCGAAATGATACTTTTTAGGTTTCCGTGCCCAAAGGGGAACCAACGGAACCCTATTACTAAGCCCCCGCTGTCCATCAGTCTGTTAGCGGGGTGTATCTCAGGAACTAGGTAGACAGTTGAAAATTTCAATAGTTTTGAAGTTATTCAAGAAATTAAATGAAAAATAACCATTACCTCCGAAAGTGCTGAGCCAAAAAAAAAATGCAAAAACAGTTCTTTATCTAGAGATTACCGGAAAACCTATAAGAAGTCTATAGTATTAAAATAACAGGTTACAAAAATTAAATTGGTTCGGAACGCTTTGCACGCGAGTCCGACTCGCACTTGGCCACTTTTTTTTTGTGATTTTTATACAATTTTTCAACTGTGCCTTGTCTTTTCTCTAAGTAATGACAAATTTAATAAAAATCCAGTCAGTCGAATCTACTAATCTTTACTCAACTGTGTTGGAGTTGGCTTTCATCCTAGTTTCAAATACTCTATTCCAAAATGTGTTTTTGTTCCAGACTGCGCAGTAATAGGATCTCGTCTCGCAATATGCCCGGAGCCGCTCGCATGGGCGCTGACGGACGGACAGCTTCGCGCCATGCTCGCCTGCGCCATAGCCCTCGCCAAGCCGGTACAGAAGGCTACTGCTGCTGCCACCAGGCTCAAAGCGCTGAGGAAGGTAAGACTTGCTCTGAGAGATAGAGAGATATGAGTGAAGAAAATAACTATGGAGAGCCTAGAACCTCGCCTCGCGATACGCCGCTTAGCTGGAGTAGAAGGATACTGCCGCTGCCACCAGGATTAAGGCGCTGAGGAAGGTAAGACTTGCTCTGAGAGATAGAGAGATATGAGTGAAGAAAATAACTATGGAGAGCCTAGAACCTCGCCTCGCGATACGCCGCTTAGCTGGGGCAGAAGGCTACTGCTGCTGCCACCAGGATCAAGGCGCTGAGGAAGGTAAGACCATAGCTCGTGACGAACAGACAGAACTCAGGGGGAGATAGACGAGAAAAAGTGAAGCAAATTTACCGATCCTGCTATGATGCAACGTACGATAGAACGTAGAATGATAAATGGAGACCGCAGTAATTGCGGTTGACGTCACTATAGCAAGTAGGGATTGCTTCCTGCACTATTTTCAATACCGTAGGATTTTTGCTGAATTGACTTGAATCTAGTAGTATTTCAGCAAGCGTCATGATTTCAGCAGTTGGCGAATTTATGCTTTGGAATTTTTTCAGTAATGTTTTCTCGTTATAAGTTTTAGAACTATGACTTTTAGAGTATTGAGATATTCTTCACTTTCATTGCTAAACTGTTTTGCCCAACTGTATCCATTTCATTACTAGTAGTCCGTATAACTTCTTCAATTATACATGAACCACGTAGGTAATGAATAATTTATTAAACTTAATTACAGATCGAAGAACCCCTGGAACAGATATCCAGCAGATCAGCGACGGGCGAGCGAGATATCCTAGCCAGAATGTTTGCTAAACACGACGTTAGAGAAACTTCCTACCACCTACTGGCGCCCAGGATAGACCTGCATCTGTGTGACGATCCAGGACGTAAGTGTAGCTGGAAGTACTCTGTCAATTAACTTAAATCGTCAAAGACTCTTCAAAATGTTTTTCAAGGGTATTTGTATTTATAGTTGAAATTCGCGAAAATTAAAAAAAAAAATTGTTTGGGATTTATTGATTTGCTAACTATTATTCGTAATCTGCCAGTGCCCGCAAATTAAAAGAACAATACAACTTTGTCACGATAGGGGGCGTACAGTAATAGAAGTACATAGTACGGGCGTTACAGGTTAATGAGTCTTTCGTGTGAGTATTACTTATTTTGGTACCAGCTCAAGTGAAATTCGTCCAGTCGTGACGCACTCTCCAGTTGAACAGTGCGCCACGATTGCCCGAATTAATTAATTTGTTCGAAAGAGTCACCGTGGCCCTGGAACGCAAAGGGCACTAGGAGGAACACGGATGGATTTTAGTCAGTAAGAGTCTGACACTCCCTTCTACTTTGCCCAAAGTTGGAGGAGTCATTTGATGATTTCCCAGTCATAAAAAGGGTAGTTATCAAATTACTTCTCCTGCTCTGGGTGTAGCGGGAGGGAGTGTCAGACTTTTACAGACTAAAACCCATCCATGTTCCTTCTTTGCCCTTTGTTTTCCGGTGCCGCGGTATCTCTTACGAATAGTCCCACAACTCTGGCAGGAAGGGTAGTTACCTTAAGTTGACATTATTTAGTTAGCCATTCCAGTGCCTGCTAGGATTGTGGGGATTGCTTGAAAGAATTATCGCGGCCCAGGAACGCAAATGCAATTAAAGGCATAATCCGTCCAGAGCGGAAGGATCCTTTGACGATGTACCATCCATAAAAAGGCAACGGCGTTCCTACACTCCTTCCAGTTCTCACTTCACTGGCTATTTTGGTTCTAATATTACTCTTCACATCTCTTTAATATGTCTTATTAAACCTCACATCTTTCGTATCAACAGTGGGCCGATCAGAAAAGCCGTCCCTCGCGAACGGTGGAGCGCTGCAGGTCACGCTAGTGAGCATGCAAGCAGACTTGTTCCCTTACCACAAGGCGTCCGATGATAGAAGACATTGGAGAGGATACAGGTTAGCGATACCATCAATTTTTTTTTTTCTGATGAGCCGTTATGTCGACTTGCCTGATCATCATCTTCCTAGCCTTTTCCCAACTATATTGGGGTGGGCTTCCAGTCAAACCGGATTTAGCTGTAAACTCGTTTTTTACGTGGAGCGGCTACCTACCAGACCTCCACAACCCATTAACTGGGTAACACGGTTTTCCTTGGCAAGGCTGGTGTCAGATTTTCTGGCTTTAGACTATCCGTAACGACTGCCAACGATATCCAAATGACAGCCGGGACCAACAGCTTAACGTGCTTTCCGAGGCACGGAGGAAACTCGGTATGTTAAGATTTGTCACCCATCCACAGACCAACCTCGGCAAGTGCTGCTTAACCTTGAAGATCAACCGGTGCGGCTGTTATTATATAGCCACGAGCTTCTCGACTTACATGATAAATATCTTGATTCAGTCAAATGGCATTCGCTGACAAGCAATACTCCTCACAGCGTCGCCACATCGTCCAGTTTTGACCTGGTGACCATAACGTGGCTAGGTCTACCAGCATGAATGATATGATCTTGATAATTAAATAAAGCCGGAAAAAATTGTGTATTACCAATAGGAGATTAATGAAAAATGTGATGCACACAATGTTGCACAGTCCAAAAACACATTGCTTACGTTTTCGGTTACTTGTTGTTTTCCCAACTATGTATCTTCTTTTTCAGCTATAAATCAATAATTTTATGCTTTGCCCTGCTGCTCCATCTCATTCCGTAAATTGTATGTTTCAGGGAAGCAGCAACACCTCACAGTCAGTGGCTATCACAAGCACTGTCATCATTTTGTACCACATTGCTCGAGAACTTAGACCCCAGGCCGCTTACGCCGAGTGCTAAGGTATATTTATTGTTCAGTCAGTGTAATTTAGATCATGGGAATTTTAAGAGTGTTTGCATTCTTACAGTACGAATATTTTATCTTTACCCATGCGAAGTTAGCTTTTAGTGACGACCGCGCAGGTCCCATCGCGTAAAAAAGTGTTACGTTCGTAGAATATTTTACTGATTTATACGTTTTGTATTATTAACCGGTAGACCGGCCGACAGTCACGCGTCTGAACAACGCTTAATATGACGTAGACCGCCCACCAGTCACGGAAATGACTGTCGTGCAAATAACGGATCTGTGGTCAAACTATGTCCATTTCTGTCTAACAAACGATATTTTGTATCATTTTGCTCTTTTCCACTCGAATCTTTATACATTTCTACATGCATAAAATACGAAACACGCCACGGGCGGGTCCATTTTTAAAAATAAATTAAATGTTTTAGTCAGTCTGTGCTATGACGCGAGTTGCGCAATGACGTAGCTGTCGAATAAACTTGTTTATTATGTTGTTTGTGAGTGAATTAGTGTTAAGTAATGTTTTAAGGGTGCATTGTGATGTGATTAATGTGTGTGCAAGTGAAAATAAACATGTTGGTAAGTATTAGCATGTTTTTTTATGATTTTCCTATCCCTTGTTACACAAGGCGTCCATGTTGTCAGAACGCTATCGTAATTGATTAATTATTAAGTCTAGCTACTTGTTCAGACTAAAAAGTAATTATTATCGCATTTTATGTTTACTGGGCAATAGATTTCAGCCAAAACATAAACAAAACAAACGAAATTTACGTTATGATTAGAATTTTTGTTCCGTGGGTCGGAAGGTAAATAATGCAAAATGGCGGGAAATGGCTAATGTTTGGTGGTAGATTTTTTTTTTTTATATATGTTTTTGTACGGTGAAGTATGTTGTTTGTTATTTATCGTTTTTAGATATAACCCAGCTACCCATACAAGTCATAAAATATATATGTTATCGATTTACTTTTTAAATTATTCCTGTTCAAAGTTCACATAATGTGTTTTTTTCACCAATATTCAATGTTTACAAATTAGTTAAAAAATATAGAAACTAACCGTTATCATACACTTAACGTAAGTTTAAAGAGCAGTTTATCAGCATTACAAATAACAAAACACTTGAGCGGTATCTATAATAGAAGGCCACTAAAAAATGTTAACGTAAACATAAACATCTGGCGTGCAGCTGCCCGCGCTTTGATATTTGACCCCGGGCGGTCGACGTCATCACGTGACACGGCTCGGGTCGGTCTACAAGTACACAACCAGTAACAATAACAAGGTCACAAAGTAACACAACAAACATATACATCACAAAAACACACAAAACACAAATGAAACAGTAAAAAAAAACCAAAATAAATATTTTAAAACAATAACAGTTTTCGTACCAATAGTCGTATTGCATTGAGTAAGCAGGACACAAGTATGCATCGAACGTATACGAGGGACTGAGACTGCATACGCGACCTAGCCGCGCATGCGCTGTTATAAGTTTCTTGTCAAATTTACATTCTGCGCAATCGATTGCGACGTACTTCGCATGGGCAAAGATAAATTGTTCGTACTGTATATAGGTTTTAGTTTATAGAAATGATAAACGACATAGTACCATTGAGGCACAGCACCCAGCCGCTATCTTGTTTATTTTTTCAACATTGCCGTCATCTGTCTAACGTGCATATATATGGGTATAGACACTTCAAACAAAATCCAAAATCATCTGCCTAGCCTTTTCCCGAGTATATTGTGGTCGGCTTCCATTCAAACCGAATTCAGCTGAATACCAGTGTTTTACGTGGAGCCGCTGCCTACCAGACCTCCACAACCCATTAACTGGGTATTTCTTGGCCAGACTGGAGTCAGATTTACTGGCTTCTGACAATCCGTAAAAACTGCCACAAATGATAGCCGAGACGCCTCAACGTGTTTTCCGAGGCACGGAGGAAACTCGGTATGTTAAGATGGTCACCCATCCTCAGACCAACCTTGGCAAGCATTGCTTAACCTTAAAGATCGACCCGTGCAGCTGTTATTATTTAGCCACATAATTGAAACTAAATATGTTAGCAAAATGGTGCCCTCAAGTGTAACGTTGAATTTCACACCCAATTTTTTTTTTTTTAAACAATTTTTCAGCCGAGTCAACCCGAGAAGCCTGAAGAGCCGGTGTCTAACGGCATCAAGCACAAGCAGGCGGCCACCCAACAAAGTGCTTCCAACACTCCGTCCACTAACACTACTACCTCACAAGGTAAAGCCAAAACTGACTATATATTATTGGCTTATTCCGTAAATCCACTCTAAAACGGCCACCCTAAGGTGGACACTCGGAATAAGCTGTACTACGGTTGCTTTTTATCCCAGTAGCTTAGATGGCTTCTTCGAGACTTAGAAGGAAGTGGAAAGCCAGAGCCGCTGCTGCCTTAGTATTACAGGCTTATTCCGAGTATCCATCTTAGGATGGCTGTTGAATGGTGGATAAACGGAATAAGCCATTTTTTGTGAGCCTGGTGTGTCCCACTGCTGGGCAAAGGCCACCCCGATATCACCAACACCTCGAACCAGTCCTCGTGGTGTGCGTCCAGAATCCAGATCATCTCGCCACCGCTCTCTGGCCTCGGCGACACCGTCCATTCTCTGGCACCTACTGCGTGTAGACTATTAGTAATAAATCTGAACTGAATCAGTCAAGCAGATTTGGAGCAAATTGGCTGTACCAGACGGGCAGACAGACGATCAGACATACAAACACACAAGTGATCCTGTAAAGCCGAATTAGCCTGTTGCCAAACCTCAACAAACTATCACCATTATAACCGAAACAAGCCCGAATTCCATATTTTTTTTTATGAAGTTATGGGCTTGCTCATGACCGCAATCACGCCTGATGGAAAGCGATGGATGAGGTACATTTATGATGGAGCGAGCGTGCCCGGAAGATGCCTGTTCAGTCAAGCTTTGAAGGTTGCCTGTCTAGAATATACTAGCGCTCGGCAAAGCTTGTCGAGGGTGGTACTTGAGTTGTAGGTTGTGGATGTTTGAAGTTTGCTGCAAGTGCCAAGCGTGTGAATCCGGCCGTAGGGTTCCGTTTTTTCATAGGGATTTTCGAAACCCTTATAGCTATAAACTGGGAGTATTTTTTAAGTATAGAGTGAATAGATTATTTCTAGGCAAGCTTGCTCCATCTAAGACCGCATCATCGCCTACCATCAAGTGGGTCAAGAGCGTGCCTATCAACAGTTTAAAAAAATGAGTTTATAGTTTAGGTAACGTATGCTGATTCTAAAGTGGGACGCGTTAAAATAAACGCGATTCTGACAACATGTAGTCCGAGCTGATTTTACACTTACACTTTCTCTTTGCAGCGTCGCCGACTAGGACGCGCATACTACAGCAGCTGGGCAAGCTGATGACCACGTGTCTAGTACTTAGGATAGACGACTTCACTGTATATAAGGTAAAAATTAATTTTATTTATTATCCATACTCTATACTTAATATTATAAAGCTTAAGAGCCCTATTACGAATCGTAAATTCTTGTTTGCAATAAACGAAGTTACGTTGGTCTGCGTTGGGAGTACATCTATAGTCCGCGAAACAATTTTGATACCTACTAGTCTGAATAGGATTAAAGTTTATTTGGGCGCTCGCGCGAGACTGAGGAGCGCGCGCGCTGAATTGACGCAGAATATAATAGTACTTTAATTTTATTTATTGTAATTTTGTTTAATTATATTGACAAACGAAAACTAATGAAACGTATTCATTGTAGATTGAAATTTTATATCACATTAATTTATTTGATAAAATTGTTTTTATTTGGAATATAATGGACGCTGAATCAAGACATTTATGGCTTAAATTAGGCTTTCTTTACGATTTTTTCCGTGAAAACTCAAGGAATTTAAAGAAATTCTAGAACTCCAATAAACAAGTAAAACATTCAACTTACCTTTTAGTAATTTTAGCTTTTAAAAGAATTGATTGTAACAATGTGAATTAGACCGTCAAAGTTCCATCGCCGACATTTATTCTTGCAAACTGAGTTCGTAAAATATTTATAGTAAATTACACGAAAAGAAAAATGAAAATGTGTAACTCTAACTTACAAGAAAGAGACTGGCACTCTCGTTATTCAGGATCAAATAATTAAAATATCTTACTGCTGCTGATAATTACAGCGTCAAAAATCATGAATTTCCGTAAAAAATGTAATAGGACTCTTAAGAGTTTGTTTGTTTGCTTGAACGCGCTAATCTCAGGAAATACTAGTCCGATTTGAAAAATTCTTTCAGTGTCAGATAGCCTATTTATCGAGGAAGGTTATATATCATTACGGTAAGACCAATAGGAGCGGAGCACTAATGAAAAATGTGACGCAGATGACGTTTCACGGGTCAGCTAGTTTATTAAATACTTTATAGTGCACCAAAAATTAAACACAAAAGGGAACTACCAAATAGACCAGAATATACCAAATTGCCATACATACGGACTTCTAACCAGCCGTCTCTTAGTTATGTAAACCCTTTTTATAAAAATAAAAAAAAATGAATTCCAAGCAAAACTTACTTATTAACTTTATTTTTTTACTTTTAAGTGGTGATTCTTGGACGTCGTAATCGTCTATTCAGAAATTGAATAAGAAAAAAATCACATAAAATAAAAACTAATCTATATCAATTTTTTAGGGGACTAAATGGTAAGAATGCCGCCACATCGAACTTAAAAGAATCACAGAAATCGGATCAGTAACCTCGGAGATAGTAGCATACATAAAAATAATATCCATCTCCTAATATTTTGCAAGTCTGTTAAAAATAATTTGAGATTACTTTTAGCTATAAAGCCGCGCATTGTGTCACTCTTAGATTATTTTTTCTTCATCTGACTTTAAAATTCAAGTTTTTAAAAGGTAAAAGTTCCGAAACAGGCAGGCAGGCATTAAGTCCGCCTCTGTACATGTGTGCGGAAAGTATTAAATAAATATAGAGTAGATGGCATGTTCGATGACAACCTCAGCATGGCTCGTGAGGCCGCAGCACAGAGTCTCATAGCCCCCCCCGCAGGTGTCGACGGGCTCCCGGTCGCGCGAGGTGGCCCGCCCGCTGGTGAGCGCGGAGAAGGCCACGCTGCCCGGGGACGCCGGCTTGTTGCACGCTGAGCTCACCTTCTTCTACTACCCTGGCGACGTCTGCTTCCCTGGTAACGATGTTTACTTTATGTTTGTTTAATTGTACAGTAGGATCCGTTTATTATGACTTCGCCCGTATTGACCAACCGCCTATTATGACGTAATTACATAACGAAATTTGGTTTTCATATAAAACTAGCTGTCCCACGCGCGCGGCTTCTCTCCCGTCAACTGATTACCTTTTTTTAAACCTTCCCTGTATTCAGGTTTACTAAACAAAAACAGAATTACCGAAATCGGCCCAGCCGTTCTCGAGCTATAAAATTACAACAAAAAGTGGCATTGTTTTTTTTTTGTCTATATAAGTTTTTACCAAAAAAAGAAGGTTGTTTCTTTTCACAAAAATGCTGTGTATGACGGCCGCTTAGTATGACATGTTTGTCAATTCCCTTTTTTTTTCTTTTTTTTTTAGGGATGGGAAATCATCAAATGACTTCCCCCGCTTTGGGCGGAGCGGACTCTTACTGACTAAAACACATCCATGTTCCTTCAGTGCCCTTTGTGTTCCGGAGCCACGGTATCTATGTTTGTCGATTCCCTTCGATGTCATTCATTAAAAACGGATTCGACTGTACTAAATTGGACTGTGACTTTGAGAAGAGCAGAAATAAACAATCTGCTTAGCCCTGTTGGGGTTCCATACCCGAAGGGTAACCATCGGAACCCTATTATTAATTCCGTCTGTCAGCGGGCTGTACCTTAAGAACCATTATAGGTATACAGTTAAAATTTTCAATGAGTGTGTATTTCTATTGCCGCTGTAACAACAAATAATGAAATTAAATTTAGTTATAAATTAAAAGGACCTTACAAGTTTTTTTTTTTTCGGTTTATGTTACCAAAGCCTTCATGTGAGAGTCCTGGCCGGTTTTTTAGAAATTGGTTTAATGTCTTACGGGTTACAGCTGGGTACCAATATTTCATGAAACGACTGCCGATGTGACCACAACCCAGTAACTAGGTATCAGGGTACTGTAGTACCCAAATGATATGGCTTACCGATGTACCTGCGCAGAAGATGAATTTTCAAAGCGCGGGAAATGCTATTGACCAATCGGCACGTTCCACGCACCGCGCTTCTTTTTCTTGAACCGCTATTAGTCGGCAGCCGCCGCCATCTTAGCGATCGCCGCGTGGCATGTTAGTCAGCCGCCATACTTCTTACAATGGCTTGCGAGTGAGATAGAACTAACAGCTGCAGTGTATTATGAACCTTATAATAGTAATCTTAGGTTGATTGTAAGTTTTAAGCATTCTTTCGTTAATCTTCGGGACCATACTTTCTTTTCTGCGCGAACGAAGATTCACGACGCGCCATATCAGTTGGGTAATACTGTACCACTTGGCAAGACTGGTGTCAGATTTTCTGATTGTCGTATGACAAAGATCTATAAATCACAGCCGGTGCTAATGAATTAAAGTATTTTCTGGGGCACAAAGAAGTATGTTTATGTAATAGATGGTCACCCATTCACGTTGCCCACAGGCTATAACAACTTACCAAACATTGAACCACGCCGTCACTTTAGACTAAGAAAAAGAAAGAAAGTAAAGTCAGAAGTGGTGGTGATGCAAGGCACCGCTCTTCTATGGCGCAGCGTCGCTCTCCAACAGTGCATGTACGAAGTGTGAATCTGTGTCCGTGTTTGAATGACAATGGAGTTGAATAAACACTGCGGTGCGTTGTCTCCGACGTCGCAATGTAGCTCCCCCTCCCCGCTTCGTGTCTCTGACACTGTCCGTAGTGTGTGCATTCTATCGACACGTCTTTAACGCACCGTGTGACTTTTCTGAAGGTGTTCCGCTTTAGCATGCGGATTTTCAAAAACCCCTAGAACTTAAAAAGTGTCTCTAAATAAATTTCGCAAACATTTAATTTCAATTTTTCCACAGTGCCAGCCCCAAAGCTCTATGTCCAGCTGTCTCCAGTACTGGTGTCAGTAGACGTGAACAGCGTGGTGTGGCTGGGCGCGTTCTTACCGCACGTGGTGCCCAGAGAGCAGAGCATGGAGGACGCGCCGCCCGCCTACATGGATGTGCGGATGGAGGCCATCATGCCCAAGGTATGTAGGAGAGGATATGTGAACAGCGTGGTGTGGCTGGGCGCGTTCTTACCGCACGTGGTGCCCAGAGAGCAGAGCATGGAGGACGCGCCGCCCGCCTACATGGATGTGCGGATGGAGGCCATCATGCCCAAGGTATGTAGGAGAGGATATGTGAACAGCGTGGTGTGGCTGGGCGCGTTCTTACCGCACGTGGTGCCCAGAGAGCAGAGCATGGAGGACGCGCCGCCCGCCTACATGGATGTGCGGATGGAGGCCATCATGCCCAAGGTATGTAGGAGAGGATATGTGAACAGCGTGGTGTGGCTGGGCGCGTTCTTACCGCACGTGGTGCCCAGAGAGCAGAGCATGGAGGACGCGCCGCCCGCCTACATGGATGTGCGGATGGAGGCCATCATGCCCAAGGTATGTAGGAGAGGATATGTGAACAGCGTGGTGTGGCTGGGCGCGTTCTTACCGCACGTGGTGCCCAGAGAGCAGAGCATGGAGGACGCGCCGCCCGCCTACATGGATGTGCGGATGGAGGCCATCATGCCCAAGGTATGTAGGAGAGGATATGTGAACAGCGTGGTGTGGCTGGGCGCGTTCTTACCGCACGTGGTGCCCAGAGAGCAGAGCATGGAGGACGCGCCGCCCGCCTACATGGATGTGCGGATGGAGGCCATCATGCCCAAGGTATGTAGGAGAGGATATGTGAACAGCGTGGTGTGGCTGGGCGCGTTCTTACCGCACGTGGTGCCCAGAGAGCAGAGCATGGAGGACGCGCCGCCCGCCTACATGGATGTGCGGATGGAGGCCATCATGCCCAAGGTATGTAGGAGAGGATATGTGAACAGCGTGGTGTGGCTGGGCGCGTTCTTACCGCACGTGGTGCCCAGAGAGCAGAGCATGGAGGACGCGCCGCCCGCCTACATGGATGTGCGGATGGAGGCCATCATGCCCAAGGTATGTAGGAGAGGATATGTGAACAGCGTGGTGTGGCTGGGCGCGTTCTTACCGCACGTGGTGCCCAGAGAGCAGAGCATGGAGGACGCGCCGCCCGCCTACATGGATGTGCGGATGGAGGCCATCATGCCCAAGGTATGTAGGAGAGGATATGTGAACAGCGTGGTGTGGCTGGGCGCGTTCTTACCGCACGTGGTGCCCAGAGAGCAGAGCATGGAGGACGCGCCGCCCGCCTACATGGATGTGCGGATGGAGGCCATCATGCCCAAGGTATGTAGGAGAGGATATGTGAACAGCGTGGTGTGGCTGGGCGCGTTCTTACCGCACGTGGTGCCCAGAGAGCAGAGCATGGAGGACGCGCCGCCCGCCTACATGGATGTGCGGATGGAGGCCATCATGCCCAAGGTATGTAGGAGAGGATATGTGAACAGCGTGGTGTGGCTGGGCGCGTTCTTACCGCACGTGGTGCCCAGAGAGCAGAGCATGGAGGACGCGCCGCCCGCCTACATGGATGTGCGGATGGAGGCCATCATGCCCAAGGTATGTAGGAGAGGATATGTGAACAGCGTGGTGTGGCTGGGCGCGTTCTTACCGCACGTGGTGCCCAGAGAGCAGAGCATGGAGGACGCGCCGCCCGCCTACATGGATGTGCGGATGGAGGCCATCATGCCCAAGGTATGTAGGAGAGGATATGTGAACAGCGTGGTGTGGCTGGGCGCGTTCTTACCGCACGTGGTGCCCAGAGAGCAGAGCATGGAGGACGCGCCGCCCGCCTACATGGATGTGCGGATGGAGGCCATCATGCCCAAGGTATGTAGGAGAGGATATGTGAACAGCGTGGTGTGGCTGGGCGCGTTCTTACCGCACGTGGTGCCCAGAGAGCAGAGCATGGAGGACGCGCCGCCCGCCTACATGGATGTGCGGATGGAGGCCATCATGCCCAAGGTATGTCATCAGTTCAGCCGAAAGTCGTTCCACTGCTGGACAAAGACTTCCTCCAGCTATCGCCACATATATTGGTCTTATGCGTCTCGCATCAAGCCGATTCTTACGACATCCACTAGGTCATCGGTCCCCCTTGTCGGAGGCCGCATCAATGCTGCGTCTACCGGTACGTGTTGGTCAAGGTATGTTGAAAAGGATAATGTGAGAACCAAGGAAACCGACAGTTAGAAAATTAAAGCCGCGAACACCTGCAAGCAACTCGCATGCAAGTTGCATTACATTACGGGGTACGATCGAGGATTAAATCACAATATAAACTTTTATACAGTTTTACACAATATAAACCTTATTTTACTTAGAAATAAATATAATCTATTTTACTCAGGGATAATGTAGCATTCTAATGGCGAAAGAATTTTTGAAATCGGTCGAGAAATTTTGTGTTTATTCGTTACAAACATTCAAAAATACAAATCTCTCCTCTTTATAACACAACCTGGGAGTCTTTAAGTCAAGAGTGAAAGTTACTTCTAGGCAAGCGTGCTCCATCTAAGACCGCATCATCGCTTACCATCAGGTGAGATAGTGGTCAGACGTATGCCTATCAATAGTAAAAAAAATTATATATTATTAGTATAAGAAGTTAGTTCAAAAAGTGCTGGCACTCAGCCACATTTTAGTAAATGATTATTTTGTCAAATATATCAAAAATATACTAACATTATAAAGAGGTAACATTTGTTTGTAAGTTTGTATGTAGGGGGTAATCTCAGGAACTACTGGTCCGATTTGAAAAATTCTTTCTGTATTAGATAGCCCATGTATCGAGGAAAGATATATATACATATCATCACGCTAAGACTAAAAGGAGCCGAGCATTAATGGAAAATGTGACGCAGACGAAGTTGCGTGGGTCAGCTAGTCAAAAATAAAAGTAATCCTTTTTTTACAGGTCGTATTAGAAGCGGGTTCGGAACATGTTTCACAGCAGAGAGATCGACCGAAAGAGTTGCAGATTTGTACCGCGAGGGCAACGCTGACCAACGTCAGAGAATCTCCTAGAGCCAGTTAGTTTTATATTCTTGAACTTGATTGTTCTTCTGTTCTATTAATATGATGTTAATGTTTCTTCTTTAAAAGAAGAGGAGTCTGGGTATAAAATTATTAGTAAGTTGGCAGTCATACAGAGTGTTCCAGAAGTGCGTCGTCATAGCCCTCCGCCGTCATTTTGATTTTTTCAAAGTGCGGCGTACGATCTACCATGCGTCCCATATAGGCATGATAGATCGTACACCGCAATAGAGGACACGTCAAAATACAAAAAAAAATGTATGAAATATGGTGCCCTAAAGTGTAAGTAGCCCAGATATTTGAAAGTGAAGTCGCCATGTGACAATCATAAGTATTCATGAAAATTACTTAATTATATTCTTAAATGCATTAGATTTTTTTTACCTTACTAAGCACAGTGACAGACACTTGAGACTGAGACTAGAATAGTTATATGCCCTTTAAGTCAACGTTATAAGTAGCGTTTTCAAAGAGGACTACTCGCGTATGAGGCGCCAACTGGCGTCGTAAATTTTCCCGGAATCCTTAATTTCTTCCTCTCTTCCCACTTCATCGTACTAAAGTGGAAGTGTAAATACCGATAGGGCTACAGGCCATGTTTGTTGCAGACTCTGCGGGCACGCGCGCGGACTTAGCGGCCATTATCGCGGCGCTGCGGCGCTCCGCCCCTCCCAGCGGACAGTTCCCGTGCGCGCACGACGATCTGGATCCTATACATGAGCAGTTTATATTGCATGCTGATAGTGAGTATATTATTAATATACTAGCTTCTGTAAGCGGTTTGAACAACCTGAAGGTCGGAAATTATTTCAAGAAGACTTACTGGTTAAAACTTCAGTACCTACTTAACTTACTAACACATGGAGTTTGATGTTTATTTAGAATTTACTCTTTTATTATATGTAATCTAGAGAGGAGCTCGTGGCTAAATAATAACAGCCGCACAGGTCGATCTTCAAGGTTAAGCAACGCTTGCCGAGGTTGGTCTGTGGATGGTTGAACATCTTAACATACCGAGCTTCCTCCGTGCCTCGGAAAGCACGATAAGCTGTTGGTCCCGGCTGTCATTTAGAGATCTTTGGCAGTCGTTACGGATTGTCAGAAGCCAGAAAATCTGATACCAGTCTTGTCAAGGAGTACCGAGTTACCCAGTTAACGGGTTGTGGAGGTCTAGGCAGCCGCTCCACGAAAAATACTGGTATTCAGCTGAATCCGGTTTGACTGGAAGCCGACCCCAATATAATTAGGAAAAGGCTATGCAGAATGATGACTCTTTTATTATACGTACAGTTTTAGCCTTTCCTATATGTAATATTTTTTCGTGATATTTGGAACTTCTAATCTCCAGATTTGGACGACATAGACCGCGGAACAGCAATTAGCCCCGAACTGTTATGGCGTGAGAACAGGTCGGTGTGGTGCGCGAGAGTGGAGCCACTGTGGGCCGACTTTTGTGGCGCGAGAGCTACTAACAACAAACCTGCTCCTTTGTTGGATGCTACGCCTCTTACAGCTTGGGTAAGTTCTGGAATTCTTATATTGTACTATGCTTTCCAACTGGCGAGACTCGTGTCATTTGTTAATTTAACAGATAGTAAAAGTTACAGTAAACGGTCCTCCTGGGTAAGCTCGCTCCATCGTAGACTTTGTCTCTGTCATCTCTGACCAAGACTAGGGTCAAGGGTAAACCGATCTCAAAAAAAAATAAAAAAAACGATATCATTACAGCAGTAATTCGTTGGATTCGTGTTTTCTCGTTTAACGTTGTTAATTTTGTTTATGTATTTATTATTGATTGTATTTTTTTCCTCTCGGTTTGTCGTGTCTATGTTGCACCTACCATGCTGGCTCTGCACCACCCTAAGGTCGACTGGTAGAAAATGTCTATAGCTGCTTTCAGACTACGCTATTATATAATAGCATATAGTATAGAGCTCATAGCAAGGCAATATTGCGCACCATACATTGTTATGGACACGTTCACACTGTACTATACTGTATATTATTGATAATGTATGAAGCGCGATATTGTTGAGCTATATACTCTATGCTATATATTTTAGCGTAGTCTGAAACCAGCTTGAGGCATTAAGTCCGCCTTTGTACAGTGTCTATAATTGTGCATAAAGTTTTATTAAATAAATAAACATACAGTCTTGTATCAAAAACCCGACCGCAACAAAAACGACTCAAAGGTTTCATAAAAGTCGCGCTTTTTAGTTTGTTTTGCGATCGGGTCTTTTGGCACAAGTATTTTTTAAATTCGTTTATTTATGTCACATACCTCGGCACTTAACCGACATGACACGACAAACCGAATGATATATATACTTATTAAAATCGATCGAGCCGTTCAGGCGTTAGAGCGTGCCAAAGAAATAGACTATACACATCGAAAAATAAAATTAAAGTTGGATTAAAATAACAAAAACCATTTTTTCACAGATTTGTTTCGACGAAAACTTCTCCCGCATCTGGATAGTAGCCCGCACCTGTGGCCTAGCTGGTCTCCAGCTGAACCATTACCAGATGCTGTTCCTCATGAGGCAGCTGGAGAGGATCTCGGAGATGACCGCCTGGCTCGCGCACGATGCGGAGAGGCAGCCCGACGCTGAGGATGGGTAAGTAACATAACACTACCAGATGCTGTTCCTCATGAGGCAGCTGGAGAGGATCTCGGAGATGACCGCCTGGCTCGCGCACGATGCGGAGAGGCAGCCCGACGCTGAGGATGGGTAAGTAACATAACACTACCAGATGCTGTTCCTCATGAGGCAGCTGGAGAGGATCTCGGAGATGACCGCCTGGCTCGCGCACGATGCGGAGAGGCAGCCCGACGCTGAGGATGGGTAAGTTACATAACACTAACAGATGCTGTTCCTCATGAGGCAGCTGGAGAGGATCTCGGAGATGACCGCCTGGCTCTCCACGATGCGGAGAGGCAGCCCGACGCTGAGGATGGGTAAGTAACATAACACTAACAGATGCTGTTCCTCATGAGGCAGCTGGAGAGGATCTCGGAGATGACCGCCTGGCTCGCGCACGATGCGGAGAGGCAGCCCGACGCTGAGGATGGGTAAGTAACATAACACTAACAGATGCTGTTCCTCATGAGGCAGCTGGAGAGGATCTCGGAAATGACCGCCTGGCTCGCGCACGATGCGGAGAGGCAGCCCGACGCTGAGGATAGGTAAGTAACATAACACTAACAGATGCTGTTCCTCATGAGGCAGCTGGAGAGGATCTCGGAGATGACCGCCTGGCTCGCGCACGATGCGGAGAGGCAGCCCGACGCTGAGGATGGGTAAGTAACATAACACTAACAGATGCTGTTCCTCATGAGGCAGCTGGAGAGGATCTCGGAAATGACCGCCTGGCTCGCGCACGATGCGGAGAGGCAGCCCGACGCTGAGGATAGGTAAGTAACATAACACTAACAGATGCTGTTCCTCATGAGGCAGCTGGAGAGGATCTCGGAGATGACCGCCTGGCTCGCGCACGATGCGGAGAGGCAGCCCGACGCTGAGGATGGGTAAGTAACATAACACTAACAGATGCTGTTCCTCATGAGGCAGCTGGAGAGGATCTCGGAAATGACCGCCTGGCTCTCCACGATGCGGAGAGGCATCCCGGCGCTGAAGATGAGTAAGTTACATAACACTACCAGATACTGTTCCTCATGAGGCAGCTGGAGAACCTGAAAACGTAGTCTCTTGGGGTCGACGCAATACGTCTTGTTCCTCTACTCTGGAGCCCTACCATCATGTCTTAAAGCCAACGTGGTGTCGATGTGAAAGAGACGGAGCTACACAAGTCTAGCACTATCCTTTTCTTACCGACTGAATCATGACACTAGCACGTCGTAGTACGTCGTTCCCGTGGGAATTTCAGGAAATCCTTCTTTAGTGCTCCAAGAAACCTACATGCAAAGGTTCAACTTTCTACGACCAGTAGTTTCGGCTGTGCGTTGTCTGTCAGTCACTCAGGAGAATTTTATACATTAGGATTGATTGTTTAAGCACATTGTGACGTTCTGCTCTCAGCGAATTTCCTTAAATGACTTGACCTACGTGCTTTGTAGCACTTCTGGGCAAAATACTTCCCTTACTCCAATCAAAGCCTCCAAAGAAAGCGAGACCATATAAATGTTCATCTCGAACCTAGCTGATATTTGTAACTTAACCAGACTGACGTACTGTTATCTCTTTACAGAACAATAGTGGTAGGAGTAGTGGTACCAGCAGTTGAGTTGACGTTCGTGCTCCCATCCAACTGCCCCGGACAGGAGTCGTCCAGGGATCTGGACAGCGTGCCTCTAGACTCGTCCAGCTTACAGGACTTGAAGATGGGTGAGAGGGGTCTTTCTAACTACTTCAGCAAGACAATTATCAAGATGAACGGGACAGTTTGAACCACCGCAGACCCACCACGACGCATGCTGTGCATGGGCACGCGGCTTTCATCGTCGCGTGGCCCACAGCGGCGTACTGTGCTGCGATACACTTGTACAGACGCCAGCACATCAAGCTGCAACAATCTGTCAAATTCCTTTGTTAGATTTTTAACTTTATTGCTAAAGACATTGGGTTCAAATTTGATTGGGAAAGTTTGACAGTTTCGGATAGCTTGATGTGCTGCATGACGACTGTACAGTGTACGTAGTCATGAGTTAATATTTGTGTAGTGTATACCGAATGCACAGCGTGCATGGCGTCTGCAGCGTTGAGATATGTGAGTGCCATATACGAGCAACTCACGTTTATGTACTAATGGCGTCAATTGATGCGTAGCTGTCAGTGGTTTACCGTGGACACAATCGCATACATTTTCTTGTAAAGCGAAACTTAACACACGTGCGTGGTCTCTCCGAGCGCCGCGGTGAGTCTGCGCCTTTAGCATTAGGTTTAGCGTTTCATTTAGGTTTATGTAAAAAAAAAGAAAAATGCTTTTTCCACAATGGTTCTAATGGTGCTCCTAGAAAGCATACTATGATGTTGAGAACAGTATTTCAGGGACCAATAGATCATTCTTTAATACACAAATGGATTCCGCCTATTTCTCTATACAATTTCTTGTATAATATTTATTTATTTATGGGTTATGTTATTTCTTATTTACTCTATTTATTTTCACGTCTTTCTGTGGGCAGAGCACCAAACTGTATCCACGCTAGGGGCTTCAACGCCGCTCGAGGAAAACTGCAGTAAGTTTTGGGTTAACAGAAACATATGCATCAAATAACTAATTGGTTTTGCATTTTAGATGTCACTAACAGCACCCGTGTTTAATAACTAACACTAAATGCAAAGTATACATTTTTTTATATTTCTTATTATTATTATCTTGCAATCAGTTAAGCATAACAACTATGAGCAGATGTGTTGTATGAAAGTGTAAGTTTTAATAATCACAATCATAAAAATAAGGAAATACACTTTAAAATCGGATATTAAAAAAAAAATATTAAGTTCGTCGGAAAGATTTTCATATTGGATACGATTTTTTTTTCCCTTAAACAAAAAAAATACAATACAGTTCGTTAACAACTCGGTGACGTCACATTTATTTCTGTTTTTTACTGAAATCTGACATGACCAGTATTGACCAGCCCCCACTCTTGAATTTCGATGCTCTTTATCTTTATCAATTGTTATTTATCGATTAGAAATGGTAAAAAACGTGTCCAATATTTTTTAAATCATTCGGATAAATTAAAATAATAATTACTTTGTATCTAGGAAAATACCCAATTTATGTGTAGTTTTTTCGATAAAAAAAACCACAGTTGTGTTAATAAACCTACCCATGCTTTCGCAAAAAACAGTTGATGTGAGCCTGTACCTTTTTCTTTTATTTCTTTTTCGCATACTTCACTTGCTGACTTTTTAAATTCTTACAAGTAGTCAGATTTCCAACAAATATTCGACTCGTAATTTTTCTTTTTTCACATAAACAAAAAATTAAAGAGATCGTGTGACGTCTCATGTCACAGAATAGTGACGTCAAAAGCCTCCACTTTGATACGTTTTCTTTGTCAAGTTTTATTGATTTGTTGCAAAAAAATGCTTGTCTAATGTTTTTCGATACTCTAACTGATGGACTAAATTGAATCATATTAATTTTTGAAGTGAAAACTTCTTTAGCGGCGTTGAGCATTTTTCTTGGGATGGGTATAAAATGTTAAACTCGCGTCAGGACACGTGACCTGATCGGACATTCGTAAGACGGATGACGCGTCAGGACACGTGACCTGATCGAAAATTTGTAAGACAAATGACGCGTCAGAACACGTGACCTGATCGAAAATTTGTAAGACAAATGACGCGTCAGAACACGTGACCTGATCGAAAATTTGTAAGACAAATGACGCGTCAGAACACGTGACCTGATCGAAAATTCGTAAGATGGATGACGCGTCAGGACACGTGACATGATCGAAAATTCGTAAGGCGGAAGATTAAAAACGCACAACGTTAATGTTCAAGTTTTCACTTCTGCCGGCACTGCCGTTGTTTTTACTCAAGAATCATCCCTATTGCATAGCCGTTTCTATTGAAATCAAGCTACAATAGCAACGACTAAGCAATACTAACGGGTGCAACTCTCAGTAGGTTCCGAAGCCACAATGGCGCCGTCGATGATGGACCGCGACAGTGGCGTGCTGGCCACCACGTCTGTGGAGGTGTACCAGCCCATCGTCATTGAGGAACCGCCCCCGCCCAGCCCAGGGTTGAACTTTGGAGGTATGTATCGCGATCGGTGAAATTACACACAGTCTTCAATTTCCTCATCATGATCTGCCTAGCCTTTTCCCAGCTATATTGGGGTCAGCTTCTAGTCAAACCGGATTCAGCTACTGAATCCGACTGAATACCAGTATTTTATTATGTAGATCGGCTGCCTACCAAACACCCACCACCCATTAAGTGGGTAGAACGCTACTCCCTGGCAAGACTGGAGTCAGATACTCTGACCAAGACTAGAGTCGATCTGGGCAAACCCATGACAAATTTAAAAAAAATGATTTGCTGGCTTCTGATTATCTGTAACGACTGCCAGCTCCATCAATGACAGCCGAAAGTAACGGGCGTAACGTGCTTTCCGAGGTACGGAAAACTCTCGGTATGTTAAGATGGTCCCCATCCACAAACATTTGTCATAATACGTCACTCTGGATTATTGTTTTAAACTACTTACATGGTACTACAGCAAAATATAAAACTAAAGGCCGATCCGCACACAGCAGTGCCGGCACAGTGCCGACACGTGCCGATCAGTAACGTATCCATCCGTGTCAGTGAAAAATGATATTGTAGCATACATTTTGTACGACGCTATCCGTAGGTACTCGTCAGTGACAGTGACGTTCGGTGATGTCAGTACTGCGCCGACGCTCGCCGTGATCCGACGTGAATTTATAGCAAACAATATTTTGCCTGACACGGTCGCAGTATTCCAAGATGGACGACGAAAATTTGATTGAATTCATGTACATCCTGCAATTTATGACATCCTGAAATACTCAAAAAACTTTTAATTATCATCTATCAGATGTTTATGTAGGGTGGCGAACTCTCCTTCTTCTTCTCTTTTCCTCCACGCGTTATGAACCCATTGCCTTCTTCTCACATAAATTTCATCGTCTTCATCTACTATTATAGCAATCTAAGCTAATTATGATCTTGAATATTGAGGCATTTTCACGTGAAACTGCTGTGAAACTAGGGGTAAAAATCACTGCACCTGTCTGCACGGTACTGACTGTGTATGAATAGCACGTCACGGAACTGTACGGTACGGAACTGTCGGCACTGTTGTGTGCGGATCGGCCTTTAGTTTTTTTTTTAATTTGCCAACCGTCCTCCTTCAGTGTCGACGAGTCCAACTTACCATACTAAACTATTTCTTTCCAGGCTTCTCCTCAATGCGTCGCGGTTTCACGTCACTAGTGACATCTATAGACAGCGCACTAACTCGCGACGACACTCGTAGCGACGCGGCCTCCACTGCGAGCTCTGACAGCGATAGATATGTTGTGGTCGGACTAGCTGCCGAGTCGCCCGATGACGCTGATATGGCCTTCAGGTATGTAAGACACTTGTCCGTTTGTCTGTCCCACACTAGTGACATCTATAGACAGCGCACTAACTCGCGACGACACTCGTAGCGACGCGGCCTCCACTGCGAGCTCTGACAGCGATAGATATGTTGTGGTCGGACTAGCTGCCGAGTCGCCCGATGACGCTGATATGGCCTTCAGGTATGTAAGACACTTGTCCGTTTGTCTGTCCCACACTAGTGACATCTATAGACAGCGCACTAACTCGCGACGACACTCGTAGCGACGCGGCCTCCACTGCGAGCTCTGACAGCGATAGATATGTTGTGGTCGGACTAGCTGCCGAGTCGCCCGATGACGCTGATATGGCCTTCAGGTATGTAAGACACTTGTCCGTTTGTCTGTCCCACACTAGTGACATCTATAGACAGCGCACTAACTCGCGACGACACTCGTAGCGACGCGGCCTCCACTGCGAGCTCTGACAGCGATAGATATGTTGTGGTCGGACTAGCTGCCGAGTCGCCCGATGACGCTGATATGGCCTTCAGGTATGTAAGACACTTGTCCGTTTGTCTGTCCCACACTAGTGACATCTATAGACAGCGCACTAACTCGCGACGACACTCGTAGCGACGCGGCCTCCACTGCGAGCTCTGACAGCGATAGATATGTTGTGGTCGGACTAGCTGCCGAGTCGCCCGATGACGCTGATATGGCCTTCAGGTATGTAAGACACTTGTCCGTTTGTCTGTCCCACACTAGTGACATCTATAGACAGCGCACTAACTGGCGATGGCTTTTGTAACCGCTCGTGGTGGCCGGCAGTCATTATTCTGAAAAGTCAAATATGCTGTTCAGGGATAAATGTATCTTTGAGCCAGCCTGAATCGTTCGCTGAATTCAGGATTCTAGTGTTATCTCCTATGCTCCGCTCAAGAGTAATTTCTGGTATACTTCATTACGTTCGGGATTCAAAACGAGGGTTGATCTACTATCAAATGTGATCATTATCGTCCTCTGCCTAGTTGATTTGTGAATATCAATCATATGTTGGGGTTGTCTTCTAGTATGCCTATGTATGTATGTATGTATGTATGTAAATCGGGCTGGTTTCCGCAACTCCACGACTAGGCGCGTATTTTGCGTGTAGGTGGGACAAATGTGTCACTCGATCCACCCCAGCTCCCCAAGGAAGGCCAGTAACGCCTTGGTGTTACTAACTATCTCACAGAGGGTACCTGGGTCTAGTATGCCTAATGTTTTATAGTAATTTGTCCAAAATTTTGTGTGACCCTTGTCAACTTTTTCAAAACGCGATATTGCAGACACTGACGGTTAGTGAAAATAATATGTTTTCCTACTCCTCCGCTGTGCTTTTTTGATTAATTTCGTGGCTGGATCCCAAGACAGTTGAATCGTTTCTCCGGGACTCGTCGAGCTCCATTGGCTCAGCGTTCGTTTCTGTTAATTCTGGCTTTCAAGAGATGCAGTGGTTGTTAATGTGTGGCTTGTAAGATACAGACGGTTGGTCCTTTTAAAAGTGAAAAACTTCTTTAGCGGCGTTGAGCACTCTTCTTGGGAAGTTTATAAAATGTTAAACTCGCGTCAGGACACGTGACCTGATCGTAAATTCGTAAGACGTCAGGACACGTGACCTGATCGAAATTTCGTAAGACGGGTGATTAAAAAATACACAACGTTCATTTTCAAGTTTTCACTTCTGCCGGCACTCCCGGAGTTTTTTTATCTCTTTACTTTCGTTAGCAAAGCTCTTCCATTCCACAGAGAGTTCGAGCACGGTCGCGCATCCTCCGGCGTGAGTGGCGTCGAAGTGGCAGCCGAGGTCGTGGAGCGGTCCTCGTCCCCTAGCGACCACTCCGTCACCAGTTCCTGCAGGAGAAGAGATGTCGTATGTCATCCTGTTTACTTAGCTATACATAACGATTTTAATCTTTTTGTAATATATCATCAATAGATCAGGAAGACAAAAGGATTCCTCGGGAGAATTGGTCAAAGGTCTTGTACGAATTGCTTGTGACACAGCTGAATCAAAGTACTTACCGTACCGTTTGCTATACTAATTTCTCTACACAAAGAAGGTAAATTTTATTAAAATTTAGCACATGAATTTAAAGACATTAAAAGAGCAGAAGAACAAAAGAATTCCTTGGGAGAATCCATTTGAATGATTTCTTAACTTTAAACAAGGTATTTTTCACAGAGATTCACGGTAGATCATAAATTACAGTATGGGTGAGCGCTGCGCGCTCTTCACCCTCTGTCTCAAAAACGGTTCAGCACATGAAAAAATGTTTGTAACAAGAACTGTTGCAAATATTACGCTCTATAATTCGATAAAAAAATATTAACATGAAAAACTTGTTTTTTTTTAACTTGCGACGCAGACACGTGATTTTAAGAGACACAACATTTAGAACGCCAAAAAGAAGGTGTATACTAATTTCCAGCTTATTATAATTATTACGAGGTGAAACGCCAATTTGATTGGACTGAGACGCGATGTAGATTGGGGGATAGTGTGGATTTTGTGACTGGCCACGTGTACCGTATGGCACAACAATAGAACCTGCCCATGTTACATTGATCATTGTATTTCTTTTTCTAACTCCTATCCCAATCAAGTAACAAAATAGGGCAGGAAGTTGATAGTGATTGTAATTTATGATATCACTAGGACTTCGGCCGCGACTTCGGTCGCGCGGGTTTTGTGTTGCAATATTCGTAGGGATCTCTATTTTTTGTAGTTATAAATAGCCTATGACACTCACTAATAACGTGACTTTCTATTGGTAAAAGAATTTTCAAAATCGGTCCAGTAGATCCAAAGATTTACCCCCTACACCTCACAAACTCGCAAATTTTACCTGTTTATATTTTTGGTATAGATTATAATATTAGTATTGATAATGCTAAACCTTCGTCCAAAGATCTCGACGAGCACTTGGCGCGTCAACAACATCCACATAGTGCACCAGAGCGGCGAAGGGAGCTCCGCCCTCAGACTCGCCGCCGACGACTTGAAGAGCGACGAGTGCAACGCTATACCCTGGGATGAGTTCCAGGTGAGTTGGTTGTCCGAGCTGTAAATGGGAGGGGGGAGGGGCGCTGATTTTTGTCTTGGAGCTGTTTGGAGTTGGCTGATGTGGAAGTGTTTTGTCTATTGGTCGTGTCATTGCAAAATAGACCTTATATCTTGGTCTATACAACATGTATTAGAATTAATGCAAAACCTGTTGGGCAAAAAGGGTTGTTGTACTCACCAAGAACAACTTTTACTATGGGGAAAAAAACACGGTCTCACACAATTGTGAGTGCAACTCGACAGAATGTACAAAACAGCTGTTTTTTTTCGTTATTTCACAGTTGATCCAATAGTAAAATTTGTTCACAATGATCACTTACATACATCCCTCTTTAATTGTTGAGTTCATTCTTTACACTCGAAATAATCTATTAAGTAGTATTTGACAGCCTGCTGTCAAAAACAATGTTGTATCCTGATACAACATTGCTTTACTAGTATGTATGAAAGAGACAAAAATAAATCTCTTTCGCACTTAGGGGTAAAGCTATCTTCTATCCCTCTCTACTTAGCTGTCAAATCGATCTTCTTTGATTGTATAAGGTTTAACACGTTGTATTTAGTATTGGGAAAAATTATTAAAGAATGAGTTTTGAAAGACAAACCATTCAACAGACTTACTTACTTTTACTTATGAAAATAAACAATCACATAAAATGTTGTTTTTATTCAGTTTTACAGCAGGCAACTCCAAACAGTTTCAAACAATCAACTCTGTGTGCATATTCAAGAAGTTGTACTAAAAATTACTATACGGCCATCCTTTCAAAAAAATACAAGGTTTAATTCTGAAAGCTAACTTTACGCCCATTGGAAATTTTTAGTACAATTCGATTTCCAAGACATTATACACATTCACTACTGGTTTTATATTTTTTCCACACCTTTTTGACAGTATCGAGTATACATACTTTGATAAAAAGTCAACATACATACTAACATTATCCAATATCCTTTTATATTCTTTATAACAAGATTTAATATAGTACCTTCTATAAAACCTACAATCATATATAGATTTCAAGTATTAAAACAAGTCTCACAAAACACAATATTTTGGTAACTTAAGGGAAAGTTACATATTATAAAGATATTTTATAGCATGCGTCGATATTTAACAGTCGGCATTTTCTTTTCTTTGACCTAACATTTAATGATAGTCTTCATAGGCCGAGGCAGTGTCATTGGTTCTTAATTAATAATTTTCTTTTATCGCGGTAAGTCACATACACTTGCTGAGGACGTCGTTGTGTCTTTTTTTACAACTGGTAGGCATGCGTTTGACCACTATCTCACCTTTTTTTTTTTTTTTTCGGCTGGGAAAAAATGCTTTACGCATGCCCTCTCACTCGGGGGAGTGTGAGGGGTATGTGGGACTCCCCGGGCAAGCACGGTATACCCACTAAAACAACCCAGCACTGAAATTCCCGCAGCGTCTTAGTGGGGGTGGACTGGGAGATCGGCGTAGCCTTTACGTACAGTGACCACTATCTCACCTGATGTTAAGCGATGATGCGGTCTAAGATGGAGCACGCTTGCCTAGAAGTAACCTATTCACTCTTGACTTAAAGTCTCCCAGGTGGTAGCTATCAGGAAACGCAGACTCCGGCAGGGAATTCTACTCTTTAGCGTACGTACAATGATTGTATTCCCAAAACGGTTTTGTGCGTATCTCATAATGCGCACAGCAAAGGAGTGGAACTCTCTGCCTGCGTCTGTTTTTTCGAACGCTTACAACCCTAATCTCTTCAAAGTTAGAGTGAACAGGCTCCTTCTGGGTAAGCTCTCTCCATCGTAGACTTTGTCTCTGTCATCTCTGACCAAGACTAGAGTTAAGAGCAAACCCATATATCTATCTATATCTTCTATAATACAGGGCGTATTTGACATCGTAACGCAAACTTCGGGAAAAGGCTACATCTCATGCCACTAACCAAATTGTGGAAGTCATTAATCTCGCTAATGAACGGTTACAGAAATTGTCATTTTCGAGCGCGCAATGTATTGTGAACAACGCGATACAAACGCGTGAGAGCGTTGCACGCAATACATACCTACTTCACGTCTTGCACACAAACGTACATGGTCTGCGACGCCGCCGCGGCGACGCGCCGCGCCGCACCGCGCGCGTATGTGTGTATGTAGGTAACTACGAACGAATCGCCACATGAAATTACTTAATCACTGAGAAATAACTACGGTGCCTACCTGCTGATGGTAGGAACATGTTTATGCAGAATGTTAGAGAAAAAAGCTGACCTTGAGCTATGTTTCTATCAGCGAAATGTGTTTGAATTTGGATTGCATCTAGGTATCGTCTAAATGGATGGCAACTAGCAAGGTCACCTTGAATGGAACACTGCATTACATCCTTCTTAAACATGCTTAAGAACTTGTTTTTGAAGAGCTTAAGAGAAAAGAAGGAGCCATAAGCTTAGTCTTTTAAAATCACGACTCCGATAAAGATTGATTACAAAAAATAAGCTTGTAAGTACATCGAGATCCGGTAACGCAGCTAGCTAATGAACTACCTAACTCTCTTTGAGTTTGAATGTACCCAAATACCTACGAATATCACCCTTCGCCGACGGCAATAATATCACATAAAATAATTTTAATCACTCAAAAATACCTACCTACTAACATGATTATGCAGAAGTTAAGGAGACTTGCTTAGTCTCTTATAATCACGAACACGACTCCGATAAGGATTGATAACAAAGCCGGCGATGTGCGAGTTAGACTCTCACACAAAGGGTTCCGTACCATAACCATAAACAAAAAACACGTTTCTTGTATGCGAGCTTTCCAATGGAGCTCTCTGTAAATTTTATTTTTTATTTGTTAGAAATACCATGCCTGAGATACAGCCCACTAACAGACAGACGGACCGGCCGCGGCGGCCGAACAGCAGAGGCTTAGTAATAAGGTTCCATTGGTTACCTACTCTTCGGGTACGGAATCCTAAAAAGAAGCTTGCAGTAGGTATTAACGAGTAACTACCTAGAACTCACCTTAGGCTCGCTCACCCCTAATCAGATAGGGTTCGAAGAATCGAAGTGGCCGGCGCCAGCACTGAGCGCGGCGCAGAGTTTCAGCGTGGACACGGGGCAGAAACGTTGGGTCCTGACGCTGAGGCCTGAGCACACTCCTCACACAGCGACGCAAACACATTCACTATGCAATTCCGCTTCTCGGCTGCGGAATCGCACTCTGCTGACACAAACACCTTGTCCTTGACATAACCCCAAAGAAAAAAACCTAATGGGGTCAAGTCTGGTGAGCGAGCTGGCCATGGCTCCCGGCCGAATCTCCCAATCCACCGATTCCCGAATGATTCGGTACCTAAGGCAGCGTCACATCATCAGCATGTTACCGTATTCTTGGGCACTGAAGTTCTCATTAAGTCCAGATGACATTTTTCAATGAAACACAAAGACACACAAAAACACGCAAGTTCACAGAAAGAAACCAAAATTTGTCTTCTCTAACGTTTCGAAAACCGATTTTTGCAAAAAAAAATGCACTCGTTCGCGATCAGCGTCAACAAGGAACTGACAAAAATCCATCATTATTTCATTAAAAATGTTCTTTCGATCTATCCTTTGAGGTCGCCGACAGATACCTACATTGGACCTACAGTGCCAGGGCCGGGCTTGCGATGATAATAGTATGAAAATTCATTTTTTTGCTTTTAATTTATTAATGTTTTTTTATCGAATAATTTTGGTATTGTAAAACTGAACTTTTTTTTAAAACCAAACAGAAACAAATTAAGGTCATCAATCGTCATGATTAAGTTTCAACACCCGTGTTGATGCCGTATTTAAAATTCTGTCACATTAATTGTATCAAAGCGTACAATGGGTATAGCAAGATCCAATTGTAATAAGCATAACATTACTTATTTTAACTTATTTATTTATTTAACAATTTATGTACAAACATTTTATCAGAACATAAGAAGAAGGAAACAGAAAACAAAGCATTATTATGGTTTTACGCAATTATTAATAGTAAGAAAAAAAAAAGATTATTTTCTCGGTCGGATATCATCGTGACTCCACATAAACGCTTATTAAAAAGCGTTTTACCGGTTGCACCCAAATACGTCTCTGGCGTCCGTCGGTTTCGTCGGTAAAGGTCAAAGAGCGCGCGCTACGTGTTGCCGCCGCAATATGAAAATGGGTTTTATCGACACAAAACAAAGTAACCGATTTTCAACCTTAATTTATTACGTTAATGTTGGAAATCGGCTACTTCGTTTTGCTGTGATACGTTTCATTTTCTTTGGAATGCAGTCTTAGGCGGCATGCTTTTAACAAATCATACACGCGTGACACACATGCATACTTGTTAGTGTGTGGGCAGCTACTATGCATTGCGTTGACCTTTCGTTTGTACTTTAGCACAGCTGAGCTGATACCTATTTGTGGTTTTATTTACATTGCTCTTTTTAGTGAAACTAGTTAATTAATTATTTTTTTATTAAAAATCTCATTGCGTTAGGTCAGAATAACGATTATGAGTAGTCTAAAGTAAAAAAAACTCTTGAAAAAACTGGAAAAATGAGAAAAAAGCCGATGAAAAATTCCAACTCTGGGGTGTCCAGAATCATGCCCTGGACCCATGGAAATCGTTTGTGCGTCGATGTCAGATACACCGTGTATAAAAATGAATCGCTAAATGTGTTGGTAAGCGCATAGCTCAACAACGCCTGGACCAATATGGCCGATCCTTTTTTTAGAATATTCCTTGAAGTACGAGGATGGTTTTTACGGAGAGAAAAAATATAAAAATTGCCCGAAAAAGACTAAAAACAACACTTTTATATACTCCCATACAAAAGATTCGTAATAATACTTTAAAGTCAATTTGAACTTTAAAACCATTCCATAAAGTGTAATTGAGTGACGATTGTATCGTTTAAATATTGACATTAGTCAAATACAAATTGTCTGAAAAAAAAATAACCAAACCTATTCGAATCGGGGTACTCTGAGTCGGGGTGTTAACCATAATGACGTTTTTTATATATACAGTATGTCTACGACATATATGCAATAATTGAAACCACAAGTAACACTTGTCCACAGAAGTATAAATAAATTGTTATAAATTAAAAAAAACGTAAATAAAAAAAATTAAGTTTTCAAACAAAATAAATATGAAAATAAATTTAGTAAAAGTAAATCACCCTATTTAGAAAACGTACCTTGACCTCGACTGACCTCGAGAAGTGCGGCAACAATGCTCGCGCGGCGGCGTTTTGATTTATCTTTGCCAATTGCGATGAAATTCACTATGGTTATTTTTCACCCGTTCTTTTTTACTTCGTGATAAGTTGATTACTGAACTAATCTAAATAAATTCTGTCATAGCACAAGATGGATTAAAACTTAAATTTTCTCATGTTCAAAATGTCCGCCACGTTTTTGAATGCACAAGTGACATCGCCGAACAATGTTGTCCCGAACCTTGCCCAACAAATTTCGACCAGGATCCGAGTGTTTATTTCACCGTAAAAAACAAGTACAAATAAAATTAAAAACACAATTTACACACACTAAGGTCAAGTACCTACTCAGTGTCTATTTCACTGTAAGAAAATAATTAAACTAATACATACAAGTAAATAACAAAAATCACGTAAAACAATGCGTGTACTTAAGTACCTATCAAATCTTTGCGAAATGCACACACGCTATCCCGGAAGACTCGCGGTGAACTGACAAAACTTACATCCGTACTGGCAAAAAATAAAAGTCATAGGTAAATAGGGTAAACAATGTAATAATTATCTTTTATCGATACTTTTCTACAATTACTTATCTAATAAAGACTTAATACGCAATCAAGGCATTACAATACTAGTACTATTTTTAATAACCGTATTTAACAGTGAAGTGATACCTAGTTAAATTTATTGGACTTTTAAAATAAATTTTAATTTTTGTACGTTTCGACTTACGAAACTACCGTAGGTACTACCTAGATAGTGAGTAATGTAGAAAACGGGTGAGTACGTTTTTTTAATAGGATGTTTCTTCCTAAAATGTAAACATTAATACATTATTTTTTATCTCTAAATCCTCTCAATTATAATTTTTAATCAGAATAGGTAGGTAGGTACATAGTGGTGCTATAATAATTCTAAACTAACCGTGTCCTTTAAAATTAGAACATCTTTTTTGCTAACCGATTATTATTCTCTTCAAAAGATATTGTCGATAACTGTGTCCAACCCTACGCGTCGAGCGCGCGCGCAACCCGCTCCCCGCGCCCCTCCTCGCCAAAAGCCGAAGGCCTTTGAAAAAGCCGACACACGCGTGCCGCGTCCTTCTGTACTAAGCCGACAAACGAACCGCACCGCGCCAGCGTGGCAACGTTGCTTTTCAATGTTCAAGGATTCAAGTTCATTGTACTATTAACCTACTGTTGCAATTCTACAGAGTGTTCAAATTTGCTTTAAATTAAAACTCGACTTTTTGACAAAACTACTGGACCGATTTCGTTACTTTTTTGTATAGCGTTATCAAATACCATAACTAGTATGTGGTTTCAAGGATTGCATATATGTCGTAGACATACGGTATTAAACGTTAGACCTAATCTTAAAATAAAACTCCTAACAAAAATTTTATGGTGTCAAGAAATTGGTTCGTATCGTTGTCGACTGGAAGTGAGCTCAAAGAGAGTAGCGGGGTAGGTAGGTAGGTAGACAGGTAGCCAGTTGACGGGAGCGAAGCCGCGGGGTACAGCTAATGTAGGTATAAAATTCTCCCGTTAGTAAGTGAGTGACTGACAGACAACGTACAGCTAAAAGTACTGGAAGTAGAAAGATGACATTTGGCATGTAGGTTTCTTAGGGAATGAAAAGGAGCATTAAGAGAGGATTTCCCGAAATTCCCACGGGAACGGAAAGAAACGGGATACGCGTGAACGAAGTCGCGGGCAGAAACTAGTAATTATATAAAAAATAATTGCTGTTCGTTAGTCTCGCTAAAACTCGAGAACGGCTGGGCCGATTTCGGTATTTCTTTTTTTGTTTATTTCACCAGAATACAGGGAAGGTTTAAAAGAAAAAAAAGATGGGTAGCCAGTTGATGGGAGCGAAGCCGCGGGGTACAGCTAGTATTATATATAAAAATGAGTTGCTGTTTGTTAGTCTCGCTAAAACTCGAGAACGGCTGGGCCGATTTCGGTAATTCTTTTTTTGTTTAGTTCGCCAGAATACAGGGAAGGTTTAAAAGGTAGGGTAGCCAGTTGACGGTAGCCGCGGGGAACAGCTAGTCTCAAATAAAAACGGACTTTTTTTTAAAGATGTGAAATCATCAAATGACTCCTCCCGCTCTGGGTGAAGCAAAAGAGAGTGTCAGTCTCTTACTGACTAAACTCAGCAGTGTTCCTCCTAATGGCTTTTACGGTCCAAGGCCGTGGTAGTCACCTTTCGAACAAATTCCCCAACAATTTTCTTTTTGAGGACCTACTATTTTGTAGTCAAAATGTCAAAAATTCTAACATTAAGAAATTTGTTGAAAAATTAACAGCTACAAAGTTGCGGGAAACTGTTTCAATGCGGCGTCACAATGTGTCCCCATATCTGGCTTTACATGTTACAAAACATAACAATAGGATCATGTTTAGATAAATGAGGAAATATTGTATCATAAATCGAAAAAGTCTAATCAAATAATATACCATGCTTTATTCAATAACTCAGTCATGCCTAGTGGTCACTAATTCTAATAAACATTTGCACTCCAATAGTTGTGGGGTGAGTTTAAGGCATCTGTCTCACCGCCGGCGAGGCTTCGATTAGCTTATTTGCTCTCCGAGGAAAGGGACAAAATATATAGATCTCGTGTGGGTAAAAGAGACACATGCATTCATAGTCGATAGCTGGCTTTTCACACTGCCGGCAGGCGGCTCTTACCTCGAGTTGATCGCAGCGACAAGAGCTATCAAAGATTGTACTCGCTCAGCGACTCTCGCTCGGCGATGCTCGCTGGGCGGTCAGAACTCATCAGCCAGCGGTAATTTCTACTAGTGCGAGCGAGTATTGCGAGTAAAATCCTCTCGCACAAAAGCACTCGCTCAAAGCGGAGCGTGAAAACTATCGAAACTTTTTACTCGCTACTCGCTGCTCGCCAACTCGTTTCTAGTTTCAAGCTTAACTCAAGTGAGACATGTGCCTTAGTCAGCAAGAGTCTCACACTCCCTCCCGCTCCACCCAGAACGGGCGAATTCTTCTTCTCTGCGTTTCGATGACAATATACTAATTTTCATAGTTAAATAGTTTTTTTTTTTTTTCGGCCCAATATTCAGCTACGGTAAAGCCATTTGCTAACGGAAATATTTAAAGTATTGCTAAGATGAAATATGGACCATGGTCTGTGTTGAGATGGTCTTTGCTATTTAAATCGTGACCCACAAGTACTTGGCAAACGTTTAAAAACATTCAATTCTAACATATCGTAGAGACTTTTTAGACGACTGTGAACAATTTCGTATGCAGGTAAGCGTATGTGAATACCTTTATCAATTCTCAATGCCGATGACGCTGCCTAATCAGATTATGTGCATGACCGTATCATCACAATCATTGTATTTCGTACCCAGTAAGGTGTATCGCTGTAATACTAAACTATGTTGATAAGGCTTCGGGTTTAGGAGCGAGCGATAGTCGGGTAACTGTTTAGTTGCCCACTTCTGACACTCGATAACATTAAAAAAATATTCATTGTCCTTATAGAAGTAATTTATCAATAATTGCACAAGGATGAGCCAAAACTTTGTTGTATAAAATGTTTCCATGCATTTTTGCGGCTACCATTAATTTATTTGAAAAGTTAAAATCGAATCGGGACTTCATTAAATCCTGACAATTTTGTGTAATTTTTCCGAGTAAAAAAATTACAAACACCGTTGTACCATCTCAAAATTTAATTAAATTATCGCCATTGTTCCCAAGGAGTTGCTCAACAGTTTCTCCACAGTTGCCCAACAATCGCTCGCTTCAAAACCTGTCCTCAAACTGGAATGCATCCATTTTATCTCTAACTATATGTGTCTATGTGTGTTTTTTCCTCTATGGCAATTCCCGCCCGCTCGGCTATCGAGAAACGAAAGAACCGTCTCAAGGTATTTAACATGCGATCTATAGAATGATCTATAGATCATTTGACACGAGTAGTGGTATCATTATGTTGAGTGCCCATAGATGTAGAGGTTATGTGTCGTAGCCAAGGGGGTTTGTCTGTGTATGAGTGAGTGAGACGAAAGATGTTTCTGTCTCTATTTTTGGTTTTTAATATTGTGTTGGTGTTTGGTTGCGAACATAAATTATACGAATAAATCTTTTGTGAATTTCTTTCTATGAATGGTTTTGATAAACAGTTACAATAATCTGTTGAACCCATCAGGAAAATTATTTAAATGTTCATAAACCTTGCTCAGATGGTCAATAAAATTGTGGAGAAATCGATCATTTTATTTAAATTTGATGTTCCATCGTTTCACACAATTTTCAACCTTAACACAATCACATATCGTTTATTTTTACCGACCAGAAACATCTTTACAAATGCTTCATTGCTATCTGTTACATGTCCGCCATTTTAGCTTCGCCCGCGCCATCTGAAGGCTCAGGTAGGATGCATTGCGCAGCCTATATTGTTCCTCCATGCCAAGTTGTACCAACCCTGGGCTTCCAGCAGTTGAGGAGACAACTGTCTCACAACTGTCTTTGTCCAAAATTATCCATATTTTGATGCATGGTTTTACTTAATCTACTTTTTTGAAGCTATGCCTACCCAATGATTCAAAAGGAGTAATTAACTTCCTAAACAAAATATGATTAAAGATTTAAAAGCAGTAAATTTCATTCTAAATATGAGTATAGTTTTATGTTGTTCCTATGTATCCTAATTTAAATGTACATAATTTCAAAACTAAAACACTAATATCAAAATTAACTATCTATTCTAAGCTTCTGCATGTAACATAAACTGTTAAAAAGATTTGCTCCACTATAATATAATGCCTTGTTCTAAAAACAAAACATTTGTTTCCTATCCTTTTTTGAGACCGTTTACGAGGTCGATTCTGTAAAAAAGTTATCGGATAAACTTATGTGAAGTGATCACTTCACCCAGGCTATCACAGAATCGACCGGCAGTTGATTGACAGCTGACTTCACCTAAATTTGCACGGTGATATTTAAAAAATATTCTTATGTACTTATATATTGTTTTTTACTGTTGATTCTATCTACCAAAGTTGACATATTTTTCCTTTAATATTTCTTCCTAAAACTTATAAGTGGTACAAAACTTTTTTCGAAAGTGTGTTTTCTTAATGTAGCATGTCCCGCACTATCCTTTCATCTCCATCCACACTTATTGTTGTTACCGTGTTTGTGACGTAATATCCGCTTCTTGTGACGTTTTACTAATTATCTTATTGTCTGCTGATACTTTTGAACGCGACCTTTAACTACATTAAGATGTACTCACTGCAATCAAAATGATAAACAATCCTATACATGAATTCACTATCAAGGTACAATTTCAATCCATTCAGTATAATATCGATTTTAGCGCCTATTCTAAGTTGATTTTAAGCTGCAACTCTTTTTAAAATAGCCCTTAAAATAGTATTGAGTTTGACAAATTATTTGAACTTTACTTGTCCAGTACAATATGGCGTCGGATTCATGACGTCATGAGCACTGGCCAGTATACTGGGTTATTTTTCGGAAACACGCCAAATACCTACGGCAAACAAAAAACAAATGTCAGTCTGGCATCTTACAAACGATTACAAAAAAATCTAAGCTTCCATTTTTGAACTTCATCTATCAAAGTTCCAAATTTAAAACAAGCGTACAACAGTATCAGCATTTCCCACTAAAACCTGTCGTTGTCACCCTCCCTGTCCCCCCCTAACGAGGCCCTCTGAACACAGAACAAGTTCGCGATGAGGGCACGCGCGTGGACCGAGCCGCCGTCCGCAGAGGGTGATGAGCTGATACCTAGAGAAGTGCCTCTGGTCGCTGCCAGGCTTGTCAGGACGCAGATGCCGAAGGAACCCGAGAGTAAGGTATGTGTGATGGACTTGGATCATTTTGATAATACAACGTTATGCTGCAGCGGCAGTGGAATTATAATGTAACCCATCGGTAATTTAACCAACAGGGTTATAATAAGTTAGGGTTTTATTGGGTGAAGTTTCAAGTGTTCATCAAGTCTCTTCAAAGTTATAGTGAACAGGCTTCTTATCGGTAAGCTAACTCCATCGTTGACTTTGTCAGCTCTGACCTAGACTACATATTTGTTCTTTAACCATTTTAAACCATCTTTTAATACATATGGAATGCAATAAATTATTGAGTATTGAGTTGAGAGTCAAGAGCAAACTCATCTCAAATACAAAAAAAAATGTTTGAAAGGAGTCTCGGGCCCGATTTTGCTGATATATTTTTTGCCGTTTCAATTTTTTTATCGTATAAAAATCATTCATAATGATGAGTACAGTGAACCCTTTTTCATTATTTATGAAATTAGCCTGTTAAATGGAAGAGCTTGTGCAATAGTCTTCTTAAATACATAGATACATCATCACAGTTACTGCCTCCGCACAGTTATTGTAATTTAAACCTTATGTCAATGTTCAGTAAGTCACATGTTACACATGCTTTCTACATTATTTTTCTATTTTCACCAGGGTCTAGCACCATTTGAGGAGCTGCTGGAAGCGCGGATTCGTGACCTGAGCATAGCTCTAAATATGAGCACGGCGTTGGCACTGGCTGAGCTGATTGAAGATGAAGTCGTAGTGCCGCCTATGCCGCTTGAAGTAAGTCTATTAAAAAAAAAAAGAAAAAAAAACGTAGAAAAGAAGTATAACATAATTTACTTATGTTCTATGTTTATTTTTTTGCTGACAATTACCTCAAGAGGTTTAATTTTACTCGTGTTGGTTTTGGCTGTGTGATGTTTGGGTTAGATTAAAGTTATAGGTAGAGATCAAAGGTTCAGTGCTTGAATAACTTGCATAATATAACACAATCTATCAAAGTGAAACTTACAAATCTGGGCTGCACAGCTTAGTAATGTAATAACCTAAGCTTGCTGGCGTAAATAAACTTAAGGTTTTAAAGCCAGAATACGTAATTTACCCTTACTGCACACTTGCAACGCCAGCATGCGCGTTATAGCGCAAAATTGCAATACAAAACTATGGTACATTTTACCAGCTATTGGAATATCTTAACTTTCATGCCAAGAATATTTATTTGATTTGGATATCCAAAAAACGAAATACATTTGTAACATTAATCACGATTGTACAAATGGTTAATTAAGGTCTTCAGATATAGGAGACTATTTACTAAAATCATTGTTCCTACTCTAAAACACCAATATATCTACTTCCAGGTACTAATAGAAAACGTAAAACTCCACTTAATAGAAGACCGTCCGACCCGCTCAATTTCATCTCCACCCCCGCAACCTTTAGACATAGACTTAACGACCCTTCGCATGACCCGCGACTTAGCGGGGGTGGTTAGACTTGGCCCCCCAATCTCCACCCCTTCTACTGTAGCGTCCCCAGCCACACCGCAGCCGCAGCCAGAGTTGGATGAGGCCAGAGACAAGATAGATAGGCTGAATAGAGAGAATGAGGAGTTGAGGAAACGTCTGGTCACGTTAGCGAGGATTGCTGAGGATAATCGGGAGTTGAGAGCGTGAGTCTTTTATTTATTTATCATCTATACTAATTTTATAAAGCAGAAGAGTTTGTTTGTTTGGTTGAACGCGCTAATCTCAGGAACTACTGGTCGGATTTGAAAAATTCGTTCAGTGTTACATAGCCCATTTATCGAGGAAGGTTATAGGCTATATATCATTACGCTAAGACAAATGGGAGCGGAGCATTAATGGAAAATGTGACGCAGACGAAGTTGCGCGGGTCAGCTAGTTAATGATATTATGTGTGCTCCGGAAAGCACGTTAAACCGTTGATCCCGGATTATTATTTGTAGATCTTTAGCAGTCGTTACGGATTGTCAGAAGCCAGTAAATCTGACTCCAGTCTTGCCAAGAAATGCCGTGTTACCCAGTTAATGGGTCGTGGAGGTCTGGTAGACAGCCGCTCCACGTAAAATACTGGTATTCAGCTGAATCCGGTTTGACTGGAAGCCGATCACAATGTACGAGTAGTTGGGAAAAGGCTAGGTAGATGATGATAATGATATTATGTCAAAGGAACAATTTAGTCTTATTGGCTTTTACTTTGGCCAGAGACTAAGCATTACCATATAACGTGGTGACGCGCCACCGGTACATGGTGGACATCCCACCCACACGCACAAAACGTTTTGGAAACACATTCATAGTGCGTACAGTTAAGGAGTGGAATTTCTTGCCGGAGTCTGTGTTTCCTGATAGCTACAACCTGGGAGTCTTTAAGTCAAGAGTGAATAGGTTACTTCTAGACAAGCGTGCTCCACCTTAGACCGCATCATAGCTTCCCATTAGGTGAGAGCACTTTGCGAGCTGACATCTTTGAGATCAATTTTTTTTAGTTTGTTTATAGTGAAGTTTATATTAATCTATCTATACTAATATTATAAAGCAGAAGAGTTTGTTTGTTTGTTTGTTTGGTTGAACGCGCTAATCTCAGGAACTAGTCCGATTTGAAATTCTTTCAGTGTTAGATAGCCCATTTATCGAGGAAGGCTATAGGCTATATATCATCACGCTAAGATCAATAGGAGCGGAGCAGTAATAAAAAATGTTACGCAGACGACGTTGCACGGGTCAGCTAGTTGGTTAATATTAGTTAAGGTACATAAAACGAAATAAATATATGTTTTTCATTAATTTTGTGGTGTATCACAAAAACGCTTCAATCTTCTTATTCTTCTCGAATCGAATGACAACTCCCTAAATCTTTTAGGCCCAGTAGGCATGGCTACGTGAATTGCAGCATCGACGGCATTCATTAAATCCCCCAAAGTAAAGTGTATGGGCCCTTGGGACACTCAAACATGTCAACTTTTCAATAAAATTGTCACATAAACAAACATCTTCAAATAAAATAGTTCATATCGGGATTGCTACCATGTACCTTTTGCCGAAACTCGCAAATAAAAAGGTGACCATGAAAGTTTAAAACAATATATCTTCAAATAAATAACAAAATAAAAACTTATGTTTTCTGGATATAACATTACAGGAAAGTGGAAGAAGCATCAGTGTTACGGCAATGCGTACACGCAGCACAACAAGAAGCTGCCAGTTTATTGGCTGACAAACAGGAGCTACTAGAAGCCATGCGGATGTTACAAGTAACGTATACCTTGCATTACCCGATTATTTTTGTTATTTTTTTTTTCGTATTTTTTATGCCAAGTATGATGCACACATCATGCTTGAAATGAACCCTTTTTCTTTCTTATTTTTTTCTTGCTACTTGCATGAATCAGTCAAAACGGTTAATTTCATCATCAGCAGCTTCGTGAGGCTACGCTTACTCGGCGTAGTCCGTGAATGGGTAACCACTCATTACCAGATACTTTGTGGACATATTTTTGTGGTGACCGCAACAGATCTTCTTCCGTACTGCTATAATAAGACATTGATTCATGTTCCAGGAGCAGATATCAGGCGGATGTCGCGGCAAGAGATAGCGGTCGCGAGGCGGTCCTCCGCAGGGCTGCCTCGACTGTACAGCGTGCTGCGGAGACCAGCAGACGTAGGTACACCTAGCGTGTACCCAGAGATAGGACGCACTTCGGGAGTATCACAGGACTGTAGACCACTACATGTAGATCGTAAGGTCAGAAGATACGTACACCCTGTATATGTCATTAGCTCGAATGTAAGATTTTGTGATGTTGACCACAGCCTGTATAGTGTTTATGTATATCAATGATATTATGACCAGCATGCTGTATAGCGTGCTGCGGAGACCTGATAGGACGCACATCGGTAGTATCACAGGACTGTAGACTACTGTACATGTATATCGTAAGGTCAGAAGATACGTACATCCTGTATATGTCATTAGCTCGAATGTAAGATTTTGTGATGTTGACCACAGCCTGTATAGTGTTTATGTATATCAATGATATGACCAGCATGCTGTATAGCGTGCTGTGGAGACCTGTAGGCTAATTCACGTAACTAAATAAGTGCTGTTGCAGTGCAGTTGAAGTTAAGTTTCGATCAAAACAAAGCTTTTCGTATTCTCTACCGCTGTCAGACACGCACGCGTCAAGTTTGCGTCACGCGAGCGCAATAACGGTATTCTACTGTTGCGCGTCTTTGGTGCGTGCTTCGGAACGCAACATGATCGGTATTCTACTATATATTTGACGTCCCAAAATGACAGCTTATAAGCTTAAGTTTAATTTTTAATAATATAATAACGTCTTATTCATTGAAATTTATTCGTTTTTATTCGATTATTTTGTGAATATAATTTTTTCTCTCACCGTCAGTAAGTTTGTTAGAGTTTGGTTGTCGTGCAGTTGACGTGCAGTTTACGCGCAGTTCAAAGATTACAAGAATACCGTTTATCACTCGAACTTAAACTTAATTGCAACTGCACTAAAACTTAATCGGTGCGTCATAACATTACGTGAATTAGCCCTCTGATAGGACGCACATCGTTAGTATCACAGGACTGTAGACTACTGTACATGTAGATCGTAAATTCAGAAGATACATACACCCTGTATATGTTAGGATTCGAATCGAATGTTAGTTTTTTGTGATGTTGACCACACAGTCTGTATAGTGTATGGAATCAATGATATATGACCACAGACCCGTAGACCGTATTATATGTGTGTACCAAGTTAGAATTTATGTCAAAAGAATTTTTAGAAGATGACCAGCTAATGTGGACTCCTTGTAAATGTTCCAACCGGAAAGACTTGTAGAAAAGAGAATCGTCTAACGTTTTTACCCTGTATATGATTATGTATGTTTGTACAGATATGGGCTTAGGTGTCGTGTACACTATGGAGTTGGCCGTCATATTGTGTAGATTCCTTGTATAATTTTATATTACAGGCTAGTCCAAAAGACAGAATCGTGACCTTAATTTATTTATGTGGGGAATCTAGACCGAAACAGAGAATAGGATTTTCGTTATACATGGCTTGTATATCGACGTTTGCGGCGTGAAGTTGCAAGTATAAACACAAAGAAAAAATAAAAATACCCGCTGAGTTGAGAACCTCCTCCTTTTTGGAAGTCGGTTAAAAATCAGGAGAACAATAAAAGTTATTGTGAAATGAACATTCTCACTATGCAGTAATGAAGTTTTCATGTACTTACTGCTGCATTTGCAGCAATACAATTTTATAGATAAAAACATTTGCCATTTAGAATTCTGCTGATATCGATTATACCAGTCTTTCTTGGCATATACATAGAACAGAATGGATCCAATTGAATTCTTACAACACAAATTAGGTACAATTTGAATGTTTATTTATATTGTCTAATTTATCCATTCTAATATTTGAAATTTGAAACTAATTCGGTCTGTCTGTTACCTTTTCACGTCTTAACGGCTGAAGGGATTTGGATGAATCTTGGCACACGAGTAGACCATGTCCCGGAATGGCACATAGGATACTTTTCATCCCGGTAGTATAATTTTCAACTTTCATGCGGCTAAGGGACTACTTACACTTATTCAGCTTAATTCGCGTTTCGCTGAACGATTTTAGTCACACTTATACAGTTTCGCTTCTATCAGCCGCGTACAGCGTCGTACGAATTAGAAGGCGGCAGCGGCAGACGCTGAACTCTATCTACAGCACTCGCATGATAATAACACATTTGTCCTCATTTCATACTTGTTTGCCGCGAAAGCTGAATAGACGCGGAAAGCTGAACGAACGCGTATGCGTCTCCATACAAAATCGTTGTTTCTTATGGGCATAAACTGAATAGAGCTGAATAAGTGTAGTAGTCCCTAAAACCGCTGGCAGGAACTAGTCACCAATAAGGTATAAATCAAAGACGATTTATGAAAAAATCTAAACTTAGAAAAGTTTAAAAAAGAATGGCTCACTCGCAACATTTTTGTACGCATATTTCGACTACGTTAGGAAACAGTTTTTTTTTTGATGGTGTTAAAAAATCAGCTAGTAGTTTATTTTATTGAATCTTGATTTATACATATTTATATACGAACGATAATGAACTTGTGTCAATCAAGTGAACTTATATACTTAATGCATATTGTAAACAAATACATAAATAATTGTTGAATTATTAAAAAATTCGGCTGTAGACTAGGGTTTTCAAACTTAGTTTTACATTAAATTTATTAAATATATAGCCAATGATAAAATGGAATTAACGATTGCGTACAAAAAATTGAAGAAATCAATTTTTTTCGGTAAGTAAAATACTATAATTATGTTATAATGGCCATGGTTAATAAAATTATGTAACAACAAAATCATATTCATAGTTTGTATTTAAAACGACTAATAAATATTAAGTAAATTGGCCATATACTATGTACATGTTAGTGTAAATTTTGTGATCAACCCCCATCCAGTATTCCTAACAGTAAGAATTTGAAAATGCAAATCTGAAATATTACCTCAGTATGAAAAACCAAACAAGTGCGAGTCGAACTCTCACACAAAGGGAGCCGTACCATAATTTTTATTTTATTTATTTATTACAGCTTGGAGGACTTACAGCTTAAACTTACTAAAAATAAAAACATACATAGCCAAGTCCTCGCGTATAGTGTCAGACTTAAAATTGAGAAGTGAGCATATCAACCTTTACACAATGATTAAATAATTCGAAAAAAACACGTTTCTTATATCGATTTAATTATCAATATATTTTAATTCTTATATTTATTACTAGCTGACCCGTGCAACGTCGTCTGCGTAACATTTTTCATTACTGCTCCGCTCCTATTGGTCTTAGCGTGATGATATATAGCCTATAGCCTTCCTCGATAAATGGGCTATCTAACACTGAAAGAATTTTTCAAATCGGACCAGTAGTTCCTGAGATTAGCGCGTTCAACCAAACAAACAAACAAACAAACTCTTCTGCTTTATAATATTAGTATAGATTGTAGCGGCAATAGAACATACACTCTCTGTTAAAATTTCAACGGTCTATCTATTACGATTCTTGAGACAGACAGACGGACGCACAGCGGAGGCGTGTATAATAGAATAGGGTGGATTTTTATTTGGAAACTAACTCAAATATACAGATTTAGGGCAGCTCGATCCCATTCCCGAAGCGATTTATTTGAAAATCAGTGTGATAACTTACTTTTAAACAGTGCACCTATGATATTGAATAAAGGTCGCTTTGATTCGTTTGTTAAAATTTGTGTTGTCAAAATGCCCTAAGCTCTTTTTTATGATGAACTAGCTGTCCCCCGCGGGTTCGCTCCCGTCAACTTTCTTATTTTATTCTTTCATAAGAAACTTCTCCTGGCAGTTACAAACACAACAAGAAAGAATTTGCGAAATCGGCCCAGCCGTTCACGTGTGTTGCCGTGACCAAGGGAAATAGGGATACATTTTCATATATAAGATATAGATTACGTGGACAGAGGAATACGTCTCTCTCTGATAAGTAGGATTCGCCGTCCACGGCACACCCTCATTGAATCCGACGATCCCATCACCCTCCTCCAGGAAAGCTGTAGGAAACAAGTACGTTAAATAAACACAAACACAGACCGCGTTCCGTTTTACGACCTCGCCGTCGAAGTCCATCGCGACGTCCCTGTAACCCCCCCCCCCCCCCCCCCGTCTCTTGCCAAATGAGCCAGCCCGCGAAGCTGAGCCTTTAGCTTTAAACTCCCTAAATAATGGAACCATGACCCAGCCAGTCCCTTGCTGCCCTCCCACAAACGACGCCGCTGAGCCGAGGGCCGTACCCCACATGGGGTGCCCTCAGTGAGCGGAGTTTTAGTATACTGTATAGCCCTGGCTGGGGGCCTTAAATTCACAGGCCACCACAGGACATTCCGGTTAAGTAGCTTTAACTTTATAGAGTTAATAGCTGCGAGAAGCCATCGTCAAAAAAAAAAGGCATAGTAATATAAATTTGGTACAGTTACAGTTTATAAGGGGAAGGAGTTTAGAAAGCTATTTTTTCTTATTATTAAATAAAAATACATTAAAGTAATAAAAAAAGTAAAGTCGAATTTCTACAACTGGGCGACCACTAAGTTAACTTAAATATCGAAATCGGAACAACTCTACCCTAATTGTCAAGTTAAGGAAGTAGCCAAAATAAAACAAATCAGCAAGTTAAAAACACTGTAATAACATTATCAAATTCGTATTACAACATTTCAATACGGTCTTACACAATTACGTTGGAACGAATCCACAATTTCTTGAAACCCGTATTCTTCTGGAATCACCGGCGCATCGAAGAACGGATCCTTCGGAGCCGACACGGAACCTCCCGAGAGACCGCCCGAAGACGGGTAAGAGTGAGATGGAGCAACCGGGTGTACATAGTTCTGTTCTGACGTCACTGCTCCGGAAGAGCTCCACGTCAGCCTCTGGATTTGTCCGTTCCACCGCACAACGACTGAAGGATACGCATCCCCGACCTGTAGTGCGATTCACTAAGGCAGAACATCTTTACAACCAAGAAATCATCTATTTATCAGATGTTTCAACGATGATTTCTTGGTTGTAAAGATGTTCTGCCTTAGTGAATCGCACAACTGCAGAGTACGGAACTTGCACTCGAAACTCAAAGGCGCCTTTTCCTTCACATCATTTCGCTCTGATACAACAATGGTCTCGGTCTCTCCCGGCGCCACCCTCCCCGCACATAACTCAAAAGTGAATAATACACACAGAGGAAATAAAAATTTCATCTTGTCAGTCCAAAACGACGACGGGGAATAAAGCAAATTTATTACAGATCATTCCGTTTCACCACGCGTAAACATCATTAGGGAGGGTAAAAGTCAAGTTAATGTGTTTGTGATAGATAACTATCGCTTTATATCTCCCAAATTTCGAGTTAAATGTATTTTGTGTGCGATAGTAAAACTGGTGACATCTAAACTTGTCATGCATTTGGTTTAGGTAAAAGGGAAAAGGGCAGTGCTCTTTTTACAAGTGACCTCTATGCAGTTAAGTTAATGTGTCGGTTTTTTTGCGGAATAAACGGCAATATCTTTTATTACTTGGGACTGTAGACATGAGTATATGGTTTTACATTCAATTTAATACGAGTACCTCCACGCGTTCCCGAGATAAAGTGTCTTGACAGACAGACGGACGGACAAAAACTTTTTTTTTCCTTCTAAGATACGGAACGCTAAAAATAATGTTATAATATTTAATTCTTATTTTATTCACAAAAGAGTCAGTAATAAGGAATCTTAAAATTTGAATAAAACGTCACTCTCTGATAGTTTTTTTTATCTATCTGGCGATGTATTATGTCGCTTTAATGCTGTCAATAATCCTTTGTGTGAGAGAGACTGAGCTAAACATGTTTGGTAACGCCATCTCTTTTCCGAAAACCGAATCACTACTGCATTAATTCCTCATAATAAGTACTCTAACTCCCTAAATTGGCTAAAGGCAATTTGATGGTACACTTACTACAACAATAAAGGTGGTCTAGAAGATTTTAACGAGTATAGAAAAACTTATTAGTTCCAAAAATAGGTAAACATTTTTTTCAGTTCAGTGAGGTGCAAGTTTATCAAACAGTTGAATTTATGTATATATTATAAAGTAGATCATTCAAAACAATTTTATTTATCCCCAGAAGGCCAATTCTACTATTACATCCCTTCATAAAAGTATCTGTAAAAAAAAAATAACTACATATTGACATATTACCACTGAGATACGTATGCGAAAGCTACTAAAGTAGAATTGACCCTCTGAGTTTATTTCTAAATGAAGCTGAGTATTTGTCAAATGCTAGTTTTGCCTGAAAACCTGGGAAACTGGCATTAAAGTAAGGTGTGATTCTTGCTTATATCCAATTTTTTTATTACAAAGTCGGCCATTCAGTCAAGTTGCAGTATACCCAAACAAAATGTTCTAGATTTGGGTGATTATTTGTGATCACATCACAGGGAATCCTACTAAGGCTATGAGAGAGTAAAGGTTATTGAACCAATAGGGCTGCTTACGAATAATTATAATATATTTAATGAATTACCTAATAAGCACTAAGAGGCTTTTGATGTACATTATCGTATTATAAACTATATTTGTAATGTAATCGTTCAATATTATTTTGGTGCCAAAAGCGCAGACTGTTTAAATGTACAAATATAGATTTTGTTCTTTGACTGAAAACTTTTCATAAAACCAGTGCGTCTTCCATGTTTTTTTGTTTTATATTCAAAAAAGACGTTCCATCTTCAAAGACCTTACATATCTTTCAAACTATAGTTCAAAGAACTTTGTCTATATTGTATGTTTTCATTTTAAAAGAGGTTGTACATAAAAGTTTTATATTTTTTTTAATGAAGTGATCATTTATTTGTGTAATTTTAAACTAGTATTGTACATAGTTTTATGAGGTGACGTAATGTAGCTATTTTTTCAGATCTTTTTACTGTTTATTGATAGTAATTTCATTGTGAGAATTCCATTTGGATAAGTTGTGTTAAGGCATTTTAGAGGGATTTAAATCTACTTTTGAATGGGAACAATTTCACCTTTTAAAATCTTGAGAAAAGTTCTATACTAACCATCTCTAAAGTATTCTTGCTGACATACTAGTCTCAGTATTCAAATCCCTCTAAACAAGCCATAAAATCGATATAAAATAACTATACCTATAATATAAAAATCTTTCAAAAGTTCAGTGAGAAATTTTTAGAAGTAAACTTTTGATAGCATTTAGGTATTTACCAAATCCTCTAGATGGTTAGCCAATTGAAATCGGTTCGCAGTGCATTGTCTACTAAGAAAATCATGTTGCGTTGGTGTCTTTTATGATAACGCCGTTATATGGTGGTAATAATTTAGTTTTAGTCAGTTATAAAGCTCTTACGAAGAGTTAATTAATAACTCAACAAAATGGCGCCAAGACTTTCTGCCTTAGAATAATAACGCATTCTGCCTTAGCTCCTTGAGATATGAGGCACCATCTAAAGCGGGTTTGGCTAGGAACAAGACGAAATGAGTTAATAAATTACCTAGCTTTATTTCGATATTGCGTTTCTATACGGTTAAGTTAACGATTTTGCTATGGCGCGGGCGTTTTAAATCATAACTTTCAAAATACTAATATTGAAATGAGGCCATAGAGATTTTATAAATTAGCCGGGATTTTGACAGAATTTCATTGGTTTTCTTACTTTTGTACTGAACTTAATTCTTTACCTGAAAAACTGGAAGCTAAACTATTATCACTACAAAACAGCTTATAAATCACTTGTTAAAATACAATGTATTACAATTTGGGGTAGCTCTACTATATATCTTATAATACATTTATCTCTTTTACTCAGTGTTAGGATAAAAAAACTCGTGCCTGTAATAATTAGGTACATAATATATATCTGCTTTATGGTCGTTGCTGCCTTTTTATACTCTCATCTATTTAATCAATGTAACTTTTAACAAACAAATTGTCCTATGTTCATCTGTATTTTAACGCAAGGATCTTTTGGCGGGAAACAAACGGAAACCAAGGCCGGTATCTTGTTTTTTTTTCATCCAATGGGGTTGGCAACTGTCAATGTGGCGCTAGCGTAGGTGGTTCCCAAAACATTGCCTTTTTATATGGTAAAATTCAGAAAATAATTTTAAACAGTTACAATGACGCGCTGTATTGTCTCTAAATGCTCTGAAATTGGAACGCATCGAATACCGGAGGATATAAAAATACGAAGGCTTTGGTTAAAAGCTATCCGTCGTGAAAAATTGATTCCTACAAAAAGTATGAGGTTATGTGGTAAACACTTTGTAGAAAGTGATTATAAAATAACAAGTAAATACACAGGTAAGCTGATCTCATAAATAAAGTTGACTATTATTTTTTAAATTATCCCTACACTCATATTTCGTACCTGCCTATGTGATTTCAATGTTAAAAAATCACTTGTTACAGGAGTTAAACACCTACATAAGTTCTTGAAGAAAGGAGCTATACCATCTGTTTTTCCATGGAATGCGCAACCAACTTCTGAGAATGCGAAGGCGAGAGAAGAAAGATTGGTAAACCGCGACCTCAAGAAAAGACAGCTTTTCGACTTGCCTTCAAGTACACAACATTTGCATTGTGAGGATAATATATTGCCACTAGAAGAAGATAGTAGTGTGTCTCAAGACTGCAATGTATCTCAAGAGCTTCTGATTGAACATAGTCCTTCTCACATACCTGCATCTATTATGCCAAACCACAAAACTTGTGGAACACAAACGCCTAATATAATAAGATTGTTCTCTACAGAGCTATTACTTGCAGATGATGAGACGGTGCATTTTTATACTGGAGTAGACACATTGGCAAAATTTAATATGATTTTCAGTACTCTTTTGCCTATGGCACATGATATTAAGTACCGTTGGAGTAGAGTTGTTTCCATTACAGTAGAGGATCAGTTTCTAATGCTATTAATGAAGCTCAGAAGAAATATAACTGATTTTGAATTAGGCAAAATGTTTGGTGTAAGCAAAGCTGAAGTGTCAAACATCATAGTGACATGGATAAATTTTGTTAGTGATATCTGGAGCCTAATAGATATTTGGCCCAACCGCAATTTAGTTAATTTCTATATGCCTGATAGTTTTAAAAAATATTATCCCTCAACAAGGCTTATACTAGATGGAACTGAAATAGAAATACAAAAGCCTAGTCAGCCCGAAGACCAAAGAGCCACATTTAGTACTTACAAACACAAGAATACGCTAAAATTTTTAGTTGGTATCTCACCAGGTGGTTTTATAACATATTGTTCTAGTGCATATGCTGGTTCAGTGAGTGACAGACAAATTGTAGAACGTAGCAAGTTATTCGATATTTGTGATTCTGGGGATAGCATTATGGCAGACAGGGGCTTTAATGTGCAAGATTTGTTTGCTTGTAAAGGAATTGGGTTAAATATTCCTACCTTTTTAAAAGGAAAGTCTCAAATTCATAGTGTGAACTTAAAATTAGACCAAAAGTTGGCTAGCCAAAGAGTCCATATAGAAAGACTTATAGGATTAATAAAAACTTTTGCAATATTAAAACATGAACTTAATCATTTCTATGTTCCCTTAGCATCCAAAATTTTTTATATATGTATTATTTTGTGTAATTTTCGAGAAGGTATAGTAAATAAAACTAAATAACTTAATATCATAATTATATTATCCATATATCATTTATGTAACAATAGAGATATTGTAAATAAAACTGATTTAGAAACACCAATGCTGTTTTATTTTTTTCCAAAGTTCTCATTATAGTTGTAGTATATGTATTTCTCAAATAAAGCTGCTTTAAAAATAGGAAAAAAGGAATCAAGTTTTAATAACATTGAATTTATAAAATAGTTATCTTTTTCAATATAAATTATTTTTAAATCTCTGTATGTATATACAATAAGGTTGCAGTATGTTCTGCCTGAACAGTACAACTGTCCTTGAATCTGATAATAATAGGGGCTAGCTTTTTTTAATGACAATGTGCCATTATTGTTTTCTAAATAGGGAACTGTAGTGGTATTTATCTCATGGTATCGGCTTGCAAAGGGACACTTTATTTCTATTATTGTTTCTTGTCCCAGCAATCCATCAGGAGAAGCAGCAAGATATGGTCTTTCTGAACTAATAAATATACCACTTGGTTCTACTGTGAGACCATATTCAGCTGCATATTTGGTTAGAGCAATTGGTTCGTGCAGTATACCATGGCTTGTGGATTTTGTAATAAATTGTTTTCTGTTTAGTATTTCTTTCGCATATTTACACATTGTGCTTGACTTAAGGTGACAAATGGTGTGAAAAATGCTTGCAGTAAGCCTTACTTGGCGATATGTATGCCATTCAGGACACTCATTTTGGCCAATGGTATTATTTTGAATTTGATTAATTTCTTCATGGGTGATTGCAGACAATTTCAAATCATGTAAAAGTTTCTGCTCTGGATTCATTTCAGTATAATGATGATCTTGTACTAATGCATATGGGTTTGCTGGTTGGTACAGTTGTTTAAATGGCATTCGGGAATTCGGAAAATTTATTATTGTATTTCTTATCCTATTATTATAATTTTCTTTGTCCATATGTTTTAATGGGTATGGCTCAAAAATCAAAATGTGTTTCTTTTTCTTGCGATCCATTTTTTCAGCTTTCACAGGAGTACCCGTGTATGATTTTCTTGGAACATGGAACTGCTGTAATTTTTGAGTGCATACTTCTTGAAGCAAAAGAATTTTTTGATGAACCATGTTCTCAACGGCAAGTAAAAGGACTGCAACATGCTTGCATACTGCATTTATTCCACTTCCAGCTGGGCATTCACAATGTGATGCTTCAGGATTTCCATTTTCATTTAATCTTAAATCAACTTCATACTGTAGGTTCTTCATGGTCTTCCTGCAATAACCTTTTATAAAAGTATTCTGACCAACAACAGAAGATCTTGCCATCAATATGTGTCGTGTCTCGTATAGCTGAGTAGCCATTGCCATTTTTTTCTCCGTGCTAGAAAACAAAGAATTATGTATAGTAAGAATTAAGTATGGTAAGGTATGTATTTATTGAAAGAGAAATTCAACTTTACTTACTAGCATAAATAATGTCTTATCATTATCTTGTCAATAGGTGGTAGAATCGTATGACTATTTATATCTCGATAAGATTCTTTTGATGGTAGCTCCATTTTGGGTTCGTCGTCATCTACGCATTCAGATCGTCCAAAATTAAAATTTTGGTCATAAAGCTCTAACCTGAAAATACCACGAAATCTTTACACTTTCAAAGTTATTACATTTAAAGACTATACTATGCATAGCGCCTGTCGTTCTACAAGGATTTTAAACTATGATTATGGTTTGTTTGTTGAATTAAAAAAGAAAACTCAAAACCTTTCAATAAGATCCGCTTTCTTTCCTCGTAAGGAAGCTCCACGTTTTTTAAGTTCTTCTTTCAGTTCCTTGACTCGCCAGTTAGAATACATGATGTGTAATATGTGCTCCAGTTATTTTCATTGTTTTACAGCTGCCTTTAAGTCACAAAGTAAAATATTTATACGTTTCACTGCAATCAACACAACATAAAAAAATGACAACAACAATGACAAGGGAACCACCTATGCTAGCGCCATCTGCTTTCAGCTTGCACCGGCCAACCCCATTGACACAGATGATTTCTAAATGTAGCCCCGCTGACTATGTCATTTTTGGCGCCAAAAGATATTTCAAACACTATACGATTCAAGTGACATTTAGTTTAGATACAAAAAATAGTAAAAACTCTTTTATATTAAGAACAGTGACTGCAATTTTTATTTTCATGAAGTCACTAAATGTCATTTAAAAATCGATTAGTTATTCTATGTTTTGTAAAGTGTTGTTTGGTACTGGTACTCTGTCCAAGGTATGCTGTTTCTTCGTTAGATTTGCGTCGAGCAATCCGACTATTGAAATGTACCATAACGTTGTTGCGATTTATTTAGTTACGAAGGAATTGTTAAAATTAAATTCATTATTCTATAGTTGTTTGTTTTATTTTGGACCTTTTTCATCAAATTAATTCAGCTGGCATAGAATTACTTCATTGTGTGAAATTCACTCTAATTTTTACCATAGCCAGAAAGTAATGAACGTAACGAATTACGAACATTTCAAATAAACTGAAAAAAATGAGCATGCAGAACACATAAAAATTGCTGCTGACTGATTTATATTATAAAAGTTACTTAAGTAGACCTCGGAATAACCCTTCGGGGGAAGCGAGTGTGATCGTGATACAACTGCCGTCGTATTTATCACTTTCATGATTTCATTTTATTGCGCACCAACTCAGGTGGAACCGATGACAAAAAAGCGTTTAAAAGTAAAGAATTAGAGATAAATTGAAAACAGTGGAGTCCTACAGTTTACATTACATTGGAGCTATAAATAGAAATACCTCTTCTCAAGATAAAGTGTTCTTGTTTGTTTCATAAATAGAAACAAATTAACTTATTCTATTCTATTTTTTATTAATGGCAAGAAGAGCTGATGTCGACTATTCTCTGCCAATGTCAAAAGTAAATTGGAAAAGCAAGAACTGGTCAGTAATATGATAAAAATCTTCGATTGATACAGTTGAACCTGTGCGGGTTAGTACTGGACTGAAACAAACAAAAAATAAAAATACATAAATATACCTAATAATGGTTAAAACATTAAATATACAACCACAACTACAGATAGATTTCGGGCTACGACTCATAGTTTTATGTTGTTGTGACGGATGAAGCTCATCAGCGCCACAAGCAGTTCAGACGAAGAATATGTTAGAAGGGAGGGGTAATTAATTGGAAGAGGAATCTTAAATTTAGGGAGGCGGCTGTATAAATCTAAAGGTGGGATGTTGTTTGAACATTCAAAGAATATGTGATCAAGTGTACCCTCTTCCAGACCGCACTCGCATAGGGAGGAGTCACGAACACGATTTTTCTCCAGAAAGACGGGAGTACAACAAAAACCTAAGCGGATTCTGCAAAGGACGGATACAACAGTTTTAGAGACTTTTTTATATTTGAAGAACCAAGGTTTTGATTTTATGATTTGCTTTTGGCAAGTTCAGCAAGTCATACCCCTGATGAGAGTTGTGGGAGAGGTCAGCAGACGCTGATGAGCATGCATCTTTTGCCAGGGCGAACAAATTAACTTGATTTCCTATAGTGACTGACGTTTCAAACTTTCAATAGGGAATATGCATGAAAAAAATATTTATTAAATACACAGTTTATCTAAAAAATATATTAAAAATTGTAATACTAACAGTGAAAATAGAATCAAAATCACTCGAAAAACAAACGAGTTATCATTATTTTAAACAAACATATCTGTCCCTCTCGCGAAAACGCTGCAATGTATGGCATCTGTATAGGCGACATCATGTAATCTGACGTCAAATTTCATATCAGACTTCTCTTTCTAATTGTAATCTTTGAAGCTTTATAACTTCATCAGTGATAAAGATATTTAAAAAACAATATAATGATTGTTTTATAGAGCTAAAAAGTATTTCATTTTGCAAATAAAAAAAATTCATGCAAATTCCCTATTCTCATAGAGTATATAACCACTAGAGAGCGTATAGGCCGATTTCTTCTAAGTACGCGGCTCACTACAGCGGGCCGGGGGACGAGGAACAACGCGCGGCTGCAATTGGTCCGTTCAAGGTCAAGTTGCATAGGTAGCCTATGGTTAGTGGTGGCACTACTTGATTAAAGGAAAATAGTCGATATCGATAAAATGGATTTTAACATTATAAAAATACTCAATCCAAACAAACAGCGCTATATCTTGTTTAAACAAAGTTTCCCTATTAACCTTATCTTTCCACTTTTATTTTAATTCTGAAATCTTCGAAAATCTAAAATGAAAACATGTATGTCAAACACACAGATGAAAAATCTGAGACCCTCCTCCTATTTTTAATGTCGTTTAAAAGTAGTTACGTGTTTAATGTAAGTATCTGAATTGATTAAAAATTGTATTAGTTGTAATTTTATGATCATCGATAAATCGACTTCAATCATTAAACGTAACAGCACAGATTTTTACGATAAAAATACAAAGGGGAAGAAAGGGATAAAAATATAAGTATTTCCTAATGAAAGAAAGAGACTTTTCCAAAAGACATCAACGCGCGCTTCTTACAGTGTGCTCGTTCACCTAACCACCATTTTATATAGACCCCTGCAGTGGCTCATCATCTGATTCAAATCAAAAATATTTTGCGTAGTCTTTACTCTCCGATGAAAAGTTATGCCATCATTTTTGTAACAAAAGGTCTTGGAATGTTTCCCACACAAATTCACCGGGTATGAAGGCATTTTTATGCGTTATAAATTGCATAAAAATCAAAACGATTTGTAAAAACTTAGCATGCCCACAGGTCTAACAATTGGTCACAACTAAAATGGTTACTAGTGCCGCTGACTAACATCTGAGCAAAAACACTAATAGTTTTCGTGCGTCGAGGCACTGTATGCGCAGTCAAGTGGTTTAATAGTCTTTGCCTATTCTACACTTCAACTTTGATGCTTGATGCATGTATCCGAACGCAAAAATTGATTAATGAAACGCAGTGTTACCAGATCTGTAAAAGTTACCCCCATGCAATGCAAGTTTTAAGTGAGCAATTGGCCCCAAACTAAAAATAAATTATGAATAGGGTTTTAGTGAAAAAGTCTAATAAGTCCATCACACACCCACATTTCAAACAAATATTGGATACGTATTTTTCCTTTTCTCACGTAAACAAAAATTAAGAACAGTCGTGTTGCAGAGTGAGGCCTTTGCTTAGCGCACTTTGGCTCGAAACATCAACCAGGGCACTCCTCCAGAACGAAACTATCGGTTTAACTATTTCAATTGTATTTAACCGACTTCTTTTATGATCTTATGCATCGTCATCAGCAAGCTCGTCCACAGATTTGGAGAGTGCGTTGAAAACACGCGTAAACGTCAATTCGTAAAAGAATTAGAGTGGTTTGATTTTCATCCTACTGATTTTCACGTAATCCAGCAGCGTTTTCTAGTAATCCATCTGCATGGCTACACTGTATGATAGTGCCTACAAATCATAACTTATCACCCAAAAATATTGTTCTGCGGGTAAGCTTATAAAGTGAAGAGTAGGCATCAGTTTCTCCATATTTGGCAGTCAATATAATTTTCCGGTTTTCATCAAAATCCGTCTTGGTCATTTTCGCTATTGTAGTAAAGACACATTCTTAGCCAATTGTTTATTCCCTAAGCGAGCTATATTTTTTTATGTAATAACATCGTCAAGTCAACTCAAATCGTAGAATATAACAATTGTGTATTGGAGACGACAAGCAAGATTGATTGTATCAGTGATATTTTTCTTGTCAGTAGGTAGTTTTAGCTGGTTTAGCATTTTTACCCAACCTATTAGGTATTTTATTTTATATTATTTACCTTTACCCATTTCATCTTTCATAGTTTTGCTAGGGACATTTAATATTTTGGTGTGGTAACAAAAATACACGTGAGTCAAGAAGTGGGAATAACGTGACTTTCATATTGTGGTAACATTTGTAGTGATGGCCGATGTTTCAACTGGAACGGGATGCTAACGACCGTTGCCGAATTTTAGTGTTGAAATTATTCTAGTTTCTCATAATTCGGTGTTTTTATGTGAATATTACATATTCTGTTAACATTTTGTGTGATGTTGTGTGTTTATTAGTGACAAAATTGTAAGTGTTGTTTAGTAAAGAATGTTTGTTGTGCCCTCGCTGTAACAGGATCACTGGATAATAAAATATTGGATTACGGTTTGCTGTTTATTTAATTGTTGTGGACTAAAGGTAAGTCGCGTTACTTCATGAACTTGTTATATGTCTAGTTTAAGTCTTATGTGACGGTTTTTGAATGCCACGAAAGCTGGTACGCGTGATTTGCGACAGCCGAGCGCCCGGGCGAGATAACGGAAGATTATAGTAGATTGCAAAGATTCTGATAAGATTCCTTTTTTCACGGCACTAAGAAGCCATAAGTACACACCATAAAACCTGTCTTACGTACACAAAACGACAAGTGTACGTAAAAACTTGTTTGAACGTAACACACTGAATTGAACATGCTTCATGCTCTATTTCCCACTGAAAAGTTTGATATAAATTGAGAAATCGCAGTGAGAGGTATTTACGTACCCATTAGACATTTCGTGCAACACATTCCACTTAGTTCTGCACCACAAACTTGTTGGAAAGGTGTTATTTTCTTCAAAAACTTAGGTTAGGAAGTATTTTTGAATTTATTCATATTCCCTCCAAAATTCTTTTTACTTTCTGATGATTTATCAGATTCCATGAGCTTATTATAACAAAAGTGACCATATCTAATACAGTCCAAACATAGAAGTTCTTTAGTTTCCTCATCCACTATGTATTTCTATCTCAATGTAAACAATTTTAATTTCTGTCATTGACACTGTTTATTAGATGGCCACACATTTTCTTCTATGTTCTTGACCTAAAGTAATAATGTTTCCTTACTAAGAATTTTCCCACAGTAAAAAAAATACTGTAGAATATAATAATTAAGTGAATGAAGTTGTCAACAGTCATATTTAATTTATTTGTAATGTCAAGTTCTCAAATTCATAATTTTTTTGAATTTAAAGTAATTTTATAGGTGTCTACTCAAACTTCTTGATTGTAAATTTTTTTGTTAATACCAAACCCCAATTAAAACTAGTTTTACAATAACATGTAATCTTTGAGTAGGTACATAAATAGACGTATGTGTAATATCAAAGTATGAAATAAACATGCTGTATTTTGAAACACTAGCAGGTTGACCATCATGAAAATTTCAAAATTAGTATCATTTATAGCTTACAACATCAATTTGTTACACATGATTATAAATTCATTTTGTAATCAATATCCTGTTAGGTCTATAAACTTTATCAAAAACGTAATCAAAACAAGTCAATTACTTATGTCATACTTTAAAATATTAATAATGTTAAAATATTACAATCAATGCCACAGCAGATCACATAGTTCAGCTATCAGGAAAAGTATTTTTTAAATATATTTTCCGATTTATGTGTAGGTTACACAACCTAAAACATAACTCAATTCTATGAAGAGTAAAGCCATTGCTTCAATCTGACCATATTTCATAGATACAAATACTATTTACATAGAAATAGTTTTAGAGATAATTTATAACCTGCAAAACACTCACCAAAAGCGAGTCGGACTCTTACACAAATGGTTCTGTACCACAAACTGAAAAAAAAAAACCATGTTTCTTGTGTGAAAAATTCAACTGTCTATCTGTTACGGTTCTTAAGAACAGCCCCCTGGCAGACCAATAGATGGATGGACGATGGAGGCTAAGCAATAGAGTTCTGTTATTTACCAGTATCATACCAAACGAAGCACAGTATTTATTTCATGACATCACTGACATATGGCACCTTTGTTCAAGGCCAGCGCTCACTAATTGCCAATAGCATATTTGTTTCCTATTTAATGGTTGCCACTCTAGCATTGGCTGCAACTTTATTACTGCGAGTTACAGTGAATACTCAACGTAAAATATGTATTTGCTAGAAAAAAACATTAGTTGGAATGGTTGAGCTTGTCCGGGGAAGTATTGGGTATAACGATGAGACATGTCTGCCAGGGTTGCGGAATTTGTTTGCAAGAGTGACTTTGACCCTGGAACGCAAAGGACATTAAGAAACGTGGATGGGTTTTAGTCAGTAAGAGTCTGACATTCTCTTTTGCTCCGACCAGAGCGGAATATAATGAGTCATTTGATAAATTGCCATTCTTTAACAAAAAAGTATGAGGCATAAATAGTTGCAGGAACAGGCTCATTAGACCACTCAGTGCTGTCTCTTGCAAGACATGGTGTTGACTTTTGGATACCATCAAGTTCCCATAGACCCACTAGAAAGTCTATTACTAAGTGTATTACTAGGTTTCTTCAATTATATGACCAATAAAAATAACTGACAAGTTCCAACTGGGGAATAACCACCATCCTGCCAACTTTTTGTACTATTGTTGCATTCATTTAAAATATTGTAAACAATCTCAAGGCTGAGTAAATACGTAGGTACTATTGTTCTAAAAATAACTCTTTCAATATACAGAATTTTTCCATCCTTTGCAGTATGTGTCCCTCCCTGAGAATATCAACAATAGTAGTGTCCTTTAACTATGTTCAATGCACTTAATCTCATTTCCTGAATGGATTGTTAAAGACATTAACACAAAGTTAATTTTAGCTATTTGTATCAGCCGACTGAACGAAGCGGTCACCTATTTGGCAAGGGGCCATGTTTACCATCATAATCTTACAAATCATGTTAAAACTTTTTTCGTGAACCTACTTTGTTTTTAGGCTCATTATTATTTATGGTCTCTTCAACGGTTAAAAAAAATACGAATCATCCTAAAATAAGGCTGGTTCACAACGGTCGACGATTTGTTCAAAGTAACTGCATTATTTTTACGACTATAATAAAATTCTTTAAAACATCCAATGAATAAGTTGTCTTTTAAGATGAGATTTTTCGATGATGTTATTAAAATTATTTTATGAATCTTTTATTTTACATCAGAAAATTTCAAAACATTTTTTTGCAATGATTCACAAAAACGTGACTCTGAATTCCATGTTTCTTAAACTTGATAGCATAGCAAAAGAGAGAATTTGGTAAGTTAATAATAATTTGCAACTCAAACAAATTAAGCTAATTATCATGATAATTTTCGGAAATGAACTTTTATTTCGTTTATGGCGCGGGACTGGTAACAAAAAACGACTCAAAACACTCACTTTTTTCAATAGTAATTTTAAACTTTACTTAGAAAAGAATAAAGTTCAAGGTTGATTGGGAAAATTTATCAGGTTCGGGGCCTTTGATGTGCTGGCGACTGCACAGAAATACGAGTCGCTCCACATATGAGTAAAATTAAATAGTAATTAAAACAGTACCATTCGGCTCCGACCAAGATAACGGTACGAGAAATTGGGCATCACTTGTCTTATTTTTTACAACCTGTTCGCTAACTAATATATTCGGAATGTTAATACATAGTGGGTGTACTATACTCTAAGTACACCTCTACCTAACTCCTCGGGAATAAAAGCGAGATAACATTAATTTAAATCGGCCAACTCCAAATCGAACTATCACACTAAGCGTTTCGTACCTTATTAATAAGAATACGGTTCGCGATCGTAAAGAGCATTTATCTAAAGGATTATTTATTAACCATATTCTGTTCAACATACAGCTTCACATATCGACCGGCAAATTGCAAAAAACATAAAAATATTTGAATTTCGCGGGCTACCCTGGCGCTTCCACCTTAAACCGAAAAAGAAAACACGTTTCTTGTACCCCTTTCATTTTTAACTAAATTTTTATTATGGCGGCAATAGAAATACACACACTGTAAATTTCAAGTCTCAACCTATTACCTACGGTTCTTGAGATACAGCCCGCTGACAGATGGACAGACGAACAGGTAAGATCTGTTCAAGCTGGAGCGAATAACTTAGATAACGAAGATTTAGCTGTAAAATGGAAGTAGCCGAGGATCGAGAAATATAGCTGGCAATTGGAGAGCACAATGTCCTTTAGTAAACTACTTCACGCTGATGACGATAACGTTGTCTTGCACACAGAAGAAATACAAGGCCGATCTTGTAAAGTTATATTTTTCTTACGTCATCAAGGAAAAATACCAGGATATCAGGGGCCGAGACGGAAATACCATTACGTAGATAAATCTGCAAGTAGTAAGCACGCAACTTTGGTTCTCATGAATGTGATTTGACCAGTACGATTGTATGGACTTTAAAAGAGACTTTGACCTCTGAGTTTGTTTCGGTGTTTCTTCGCAGAACAGTAAGCTAGGAAAGCCCGGCCTCATATACGTTAAAATTACAAAAAAAGATTGGCGTGTAAGTGTTATCTACAACCTACTTATAAAATAAATATAATTTGGTAAGTAACACTAACAACAACAAAAGTAGAATAGTTACCTTTGAAGTTTTAATCTGTCGACTATGAACATAGTAGTAACACCTAGTCGATTTAATTAAAAGCCTTCACCAAAGATTCAAAACTTAGGCCTATACCATATCTCGTCATGCGTCTCGAGATTATAAACTAGTCATCAAGGGCTTAACACTCAACATTCTAGGATTAAATGACGAAAACCTTGAGCGTTTTAGAGATAATCTTGGAGGCCTAAAGTTTGACAAGATTTGTCTAAGATTGTACGGAGAATCCCACTTAGATAACGAAAGAATTCTATTAAGTTTGACGTGGCCACTCGCAGTTCAGCATGGTAGGGCTGGTTACTGCTTAACCAAACTATTCTATTGTGTTCCGGAGCCACAGTATCTCTTTCGAATAGTCCCGCGACTCCGGCAGAACAGAACTATTCTGTGGTGACTTCAAATTAATGAATTTAAGGCCCCTAGCCAGAGTTAAAAGCTACTCTTACAAGCTAAATGACCGCTCACTAAGGGCACCCCCTTTAAGGACCTCGGCTTAGTGGCGTCATTTGGCGGGGTGTTGCTAATCCCTCTGCCCTTATCCCATTTCGCTTCAAAGTAACATGTGTACGTCTGCCATGCATCTCTATTTTCCGTCATTTCGATATCGAAAATTCCTTTTTTCCTATATCTTCCGTTTCAGCCAATAAAATATCCGAGAAAATTTTATCAAGTATCTACCATCCTACATAAGAAACCGTTGTCAATTTCATTTTTAAAGCGAAATCTCTTTTAATACCGAATCACCGATTCCGCAAAAACTGAAGAATTTGTGACAAAAACTGACAGTACTGTTTTTCTCCAAAGAAACCTTCCGTTACTTTTGTCGCCTTCTATATACTTGTTGAATTGAATACCATTCAAATCAAGTGCAGCAAACTCTACTTAATATGCAACCTGCAAGATTTGTGCCTTGAAAACAAGCCTGGAAACCTGTATCAAGCCTTCCTCTTAACCAATTGTCCGCCAAGTAGATTTGTCATAACATTACCTACAAGCAATTGCAGCCGAACAGCAAAACACCGCACGATAAACATCGAATTTATCACAGAAATGAAGACATAAAACAACATACCGTCCGAATCCACGCGAAAACGCGGTATCAAATAAACTATATCGTCGGACATCAGCAGCTAAGTCGGTAATCCGGCCCAGATTAAAGGCATCAATGGCCAATGGAACTCGGGAATGGGATAACAGCCGAATCGGCCTGAACGGACGCTCGACGCAAGGCCGTTGCGCCTGTCACCCAACCGGTTCGTACTAGCGTTTACATACTTACAAAGCGAAAGCGAACAAAAATATACTTTGAGACTTGATATAATTGGCGGTTTAAAATTGTACGCTCTTGACATTGCAGAGGTAGTGAAAGACGATGTCTAGTTTTTATGGGAGAGGGAAGCTAATGAGCAATGGATAAATTATGTGAGACATGAAATATCAAAGAAACGGGAGTAAATAAAAGATAGCTATATGACTGACAGTTGAAAATAGAAGAATGTAATTGAATATACAAGGGCAGGAAAACGAATTATTTTTAGGGTTCCGTAGCCAAATGGCAAAAACGGAGAAAAACAAACAGACATGACGAATCTATAAGGGTTCATAGATTCGTCATGTCTGTCCGTCCGTCCGTATGTCACAGCCACTTTTCTCCGAAACTATAAGAACTATGCTGTTGAAACTTGGTAAGTAGATGTATTCTGTGAACCGCATTAAGATTTTCACACAAAAATAGAAAAAAAAAACATAAATTTTGGGAGTCCCCATACTTAAAACTGAAACTAAAAAAAAAACATCAATCCCGTACGTCAGGGTATCTATGGATAGGTCTTCGAAAATGATATTGAGGTTTGTAATATCATTTTTTCTAAACTGAATAGTTTGCGAGAGAGACACTTCCAAAGTGGTAAAATGTGTCCCCCCCCTGTAACTTCTATAATAAGAGAATGATAGAACCAAAAAAAAAAAATGATGTAGGTATATTACCATGTAAACATATTTTTACTCTTATGTGTACTGTGCGAGTCCTGAATAAACATTTTTCTTTCTTTCTTCTTTCTTTCTAAACTACCAGCGAAAATTGGTTTTAACGAGATCTAGTAAGTAGTTTTTTTTTAATACGTCATAAATCGTAAATTACAACTTTTGCTTATAAAATATACATGTTTCTACGGAACCCTCAGTTCGCAAGCCCGACTCGCACTTGGCCGGTTTTTTATCCAAAGCGTGAGTTCGCCCACCTTTGGCATTATAGGTTTTATTTGTGCCAGCGTCAACCAGTAAAAATCAGCCTAGCAAATATCAAAGTCTCAAATACCAGGCTCACAATTAGTCACAAACTAGGTAAGTTTATTCACAGAGGATCCGCCTCGTTGAAAGATACAAAGTTGATTAGGAAGCGTCCGATAATTTCCTCAGTCCGCAAATGGCGAGTTTCTCAAGTTACGTACAACGACCTGCCGAGTTTTCTTCGCATTCCTATTTGAAACCAGTCCTGTACTAAAGTATTTGCGTTACATAATAAACGTAGAAGTATTAACGCTTCTATAATGGTTCAACAAACTAGCGATCTAAAAATGGCAAAGGCAGAAGATTACGATCGGCAACATAGCGTGTTCCAGTCCATATTAGCCACTGCGGTAACGTAACCACAGTGCCACGAAAACCTCCTTGAACTCGTAAAAATGTAATGCCAAATGACAATATTACTTTTTGCTTACCCGTACAAAGTATTCAATGCATTATTGAGCAACAGAAGTTTGTTGCAGTAGCGGTTTTAGTACCCACTGTTGCTAAGTACCAGTTAATGACTCACACGAGGACAACTGATATTTGACATAGTTTTTACACCACTACAATATCTTTATCTTGCAAGTTTTATTGGAAGTATTAAAATCCAATTGTTACTTGTTCACGTCGCTTGAATGAATGAAACTATGTAGTGGTCACGTCTTTTTGACATACTGACTATAAACGAAAGGTGCTAAAATATGAAATTATTTTAACGTGACTTAAGGCGTTTGCAGTTCTAATCAACTCGCAACAAAAACACAAAACCATATTTTCTGTCCATGATATAGTGCTGTATCAAACATAGAAACCAAGCTCCCTTTGGGAAACCAAGCTTTCACGGTGTACCGCTATTATACCTTAACAAATCCAAAGGGAAAAGATGGGGCGGGCTTAATGGTTTCTGCCGAGGGCTAAACGGCATACTTGGGCACACCTATGGGACCAAATGAAATGACAATGCTGTTAGAGGTCAATGCTCCATATAGTTGGGGACGTCCTTACGGCTTTTGCTTATGCGATATGGCCTTGATTCAAGAACGATGAACTTTGCTAAAGTGAATAATATCGATCGACAAAAACGTTTGCCGGTTCATTCTGCCTCGCTTTAGCTTCCTACCATTGTGACATTTTAAAGAATGCTTTGAAGACTTAAATCACTACGTACTCAAATAGTCAATGAAGATTATGAGGTTATGCTGTTAGCCGATTCTCACTGTACACATGCAATCATGATATAGAAAATATATATCCAGTCTAAACCATGAAGGAGAATTTTCCAACAAGTTGTCAAAGACAAAGTCACCGAACTTAGTTCAAACGATTTTACTAAATTATGAAGAAAAAAGACTAACTAAGATTCACTGTGCAGTTAATTAGAAAAATTGTATAAGTCCAACAACTTTGCTGGCGAGACAAAAGAATATCATCCGAACGAAAGAGGCTGACCCAATTTCAATTGCATATTTTTAGACCAACCTCTTTTAAAATGCAATTTCCGTGCCAAAACGATTTTACAAAAACATCTAGGAGTATTTTCGATCTCACCTTGAAGTTGGTCATTTGAGATGGTATATTAATAAGACCTGAATGTTCAAGCTCAAGGCAATTATGGTTTCATGGCAGCCGTCTATCATAACCGGGGCATATGTCAACGACTCTGCCGCCGCCGCCGGCTGAAAATAGTCTTCCTAATTACTTAGTTGTCTCAAATTGGTATTACGAGCGTTCCACAAGCAGACGCCAAGTCATGATAAAAACGCCTCTGACTCATTTTGCATCGCTAATTTCAAAACTGGTTGTGGTTGATTGCTTTTGGGGGAACCCAGAAGCCCAATAATGTCCAATTACATTCAATTATTGCGCTGAAGTTCCCTTTGATTGCATAGGCGATCATCTCTTTATGTGCGATGGAATTTTCAATTCAATTATGCTCGGAGATTTTTCGCTTCCGAAATTGTTGTTTGGAACATATTATATTTAAGCAGTATTCTTACAATTGGCAAATTCCTTACAGGTCGAACATTTTCTGAACAGCCCATGCATATTAGTCAAATTGATCCGAGTCTTTTAACACAGCCTGAATTGGTATGATCTCTGTCACGAAAATGTTCAGGGCTCATTTGTTTGATGTCCTCTACACAACTAGCACTTTGGCAGGCGTACATTCTCATGATTATCATAACCACTCTCGATAGAACTAGGCCAACACATCTATTATATCGTGCACATCATCATGTGGCTGTCAAAACTGCGCACGCCATTGTCGTATTAGGTAACGTCATGCAAAAACTTCTTCATCGGTCATTGTTCCGGTGTGTTACATACAGACCTTGGTGAAATTGTTTAATTTCGTAACTGCAGTGGTTCTCCGGCCGTCGAATAACTAATGATAGTGGAAGCACGCTCGAACGCCTGCCATGTTGCAACCAGGCACCCAGGTTATTTCCGGAAGCGCTTAGAAATTGGACCGTGTGCGGTTTGCCGTCCGTCCGCCAGTTTCTGCAATAGACCTTGTGTTTGGATATTTCGGCTTTTTATTCAACGTTTCGTATCCTGGATTATTAAATGCCGTTCCCTTTTCCGAATGGTACGGAAAACGATAAATTAAGGTGTCCCAAAACAATTTGTCTGGTTTTAGTAATTGCTTCTTATCCTTTGACTATAAATTGGAATGCAAACGGGATGGAAACTAAACTGGTCCTTTTGGAACTATTAAAACTTTTGGGTACCCTTTAGTCCATGATTTACATATAATAAACTTTCGGAACTTCAGTTTTAATTAAATAGATTGCTTTGTATCGACCTAACAGTGGAGAGCGCGTCGTAATTATTTTTATGGTAGTGGTATTCAAAACCGCGGCCGCGCCTTAGTTTCTGCGTGAAGTTGGCAAGATTGGAACAGCCCAATTTGTGGTGGAAGTCCACTTATTTTAATTCGGCCCAGATGTGTAGCCAAGTTTTCTTTTGAAGTTTTTGTTCCACATATTTTTATATCATCTTTTTTATTATGTAAGACAGTGTTACTACTTCCTCGCGTGTTTATGGTCTGAATTATTAGATTCTTAGTTTTATAGCCTTCGTTCGTTATTCAACAATTCTCTGTAGTCCACTTTTGATAGCACGTGTTATCGAACTGTCTTTTCGGAATTAAACAAATAACTGTTTCCGAGTGGTTGCTTGTGCTACTGCATAGCATGTTCTGGGTTCTACTCTTGTCGAACAGAATGTTATTAGATACATAGAAATTTCATATGGAAAACTTGAGTTTCTATGAAACAGCCCTGAGTCTCAATATATGCTGCAACTGATGGTGGCTTTTTCCCAATTACATGGGACTAAACCATACTGGTGAAATGTGGGTAACCTTTGGCTGACCCTCGGGATACAGACATGATGTTGATTTTTTTTACTGAATTCCGTTTTATCGCTCTAGACGGTCAGACTCACTGACTAAAACCCATCCGTGTTCCTCCTAATGCCCTTTGCGGTCCAGGGCCGCGGTGACTCTTTCGATCAAATTCCGCAGCTACTGTATTCCAACATTTCTAACTCACCAACCAATTTGACGGCACGGTTGGCGCAGTGGTTGAGCGACGTCGGCTGCTGCGTCGCGTGTCGTGGGTTCGTTCCCGCACGGAACAAATATTTGTATGGCCTACAGATAGTTGTTCCGGGTCTGGCTGTTTGTGTATGTGACTTTCATGTTTGTAAACGCACCCACGATACAGGAGAAATTCCTAGTGTGGGGCAACGTTTTTTTTTTAACAGAAAAAAAAATAAAAGAAGAAATTACAAAGTTAATTAAACACTTCTAAGTAGCATCGGAACCGGTAGCTTATCTATTACCAGTATAAAAGCGAGTGAAGTAACGCGTAGATAAAGATTTATCGATGCACTAACCTACTTACTCGTACCTGTCTGTTACCTTACCGCGAACAATGCTGTAATTGCTGAATTTTAAAAATGATTACGAAACTGCTAAGTGTGAATGCATGCTCCCAATTTGATGCTAGCGCTGCAGAAGTGGTAGTGTAAATTAATGGTTGTGGTTTATCATTGCAAAATTACCTGCCTACTTCAGTTATTGTTCAGAGATTTGAAACATAAATTATTGGAAGCGAAGGACCGCTAAAAATCCGTTGGAAACATAAGACTCGTAGATGTGGCGCGCTTTAGGTACAGCAGTAGACGTCTTACGGCTGAAATGAAGACCACAGGGCTCGGGAGACCAGGGCTGCGGATTTTTTCAAAAGATTTACCGCGGCCCTGGAACGCAAAGAGCATTTGGAGGAAAACGGGTGGATTTTAGAGAGTCTCTGACACTCCGTTTCGACTCTCCCAGAGCGGAAGTAGTCATTTGATGATTTTCCTATTGAAAAAAAAAGGGCTCGGGATTCACTGTTGTTGTCTTGGACTAGATCTCTGTTTTAATAATGTGCTGTGTTACAGTTATAAAAATCGTCTCGTTAATTGTATCTTAGCTTTCTACTTGTATCCTGGTTTGTACCCTATTTCCGCCCTTCTGATACTTTCGTGCCACTATTGGCGATTTTAAGTCATTTCTGCGGGTCTAAAAAGATCACTATAGCAGAATCATAATAATAACCACACAAGAATCTGTGAAATTTCATTTTCATCTTTATCGCTAACGCATTTGGTTCAAGGTTGATTGGAAAAAATTGACACAGACGGGTAGCGTGATGTGCTTTCTGATTCTGCTAAAGTGTTCTTTTTAGACCCCCTGGTGTTGTGTTACAGTTATTTAAATCTTCTCCATAATTGTTTCGTAGCTTTGTCCATATACCCTGGCTTTTCCCTGTTTAAGGTCCGCCCTTCTGATACATGCCTCTCTTGACGATTTTGCTTCATTTGCGTACCCATCATCAACATGTCATTATAGATTGTCCTTGTTCAGGTAGCCAGTGGGGTCCTCTGCCTCCTATGTCTTCTTTAATGGCCAAGAACTGTCTGTTCTACGATGATTTACTTGGTAAAACAGCATAGGCGAACTAGCTTTAGCTTTCGCAGGCTAGTTTTTAGGGTTCCGTACCCAAACGGTAAAAACGGGACCCTATTACTAAAACTTCGCTGTCTGTATGTCTGTCACCAGGCTGTATCTCAAGAACCGCGATAGCTAGACAGTTGAAATTTTCACAGATGATGTATTTCTGTTGCCGCTATAACAACAAAATAATACTAAAAAAACAATAAAATAAGTATTTAAGGGGGCAAATCCCATACAACAAACTTAATTTAAGTTTGTTGTATGGGATTTGCCGTTTTTATAGATAATGGTACGGAATCCTTCGTGCGCGAGTCCGACTCGCACTTGGCCGCTGTTTTTATTACCCCTTACCGTTACCACAGCATAGCCTAAGTTTGCAAGTCAGCGTCTCCGACAATTTGAGACTAGCAGTTATCTTATTCCACTTCGTAGTTATGGTGGTTGCTCTCATAACCATTAGCGTGGAAAGAGCAGAAAATATACTTTTATATTGCAATAACGGCTTGTCAACTCATTTTGTTTTACAGCTTTTTTTGAACCGTAGTTTTCTAGTGGGAAAGAATGTAATAGGTTTTTTTATAGGACTTGTTCGTGGAAAAATACTTTTGTAATACGGGATAATAGAGGCAGAGATTCAAAGCAAAGCTCAAGGACTAGACAAGAGTCTAGGAGAGAGGCTTTTTCAGTTTAGAAGATGCGCATTGGATAGAGTGTAGTGGAGGTTCCTTAATCGATGCAAATAAAGTAAACTGTGGGTACTAACACTCAAAAGTTCCTAGATCTTTGGCAGTCGTTACGGATAGTCAGAAGTCAGACAATCTGACACCAGTCATGCCAAGGAGTACCGTGTTACCCAGTTAATGGGTTGTGGATACCTGGTAGGCAGCCGCTCCACGTAATATACTGGTATTCAGCTGAATCCGGTTTGACTGGAAGCCGACCCCAATATAGTCTGCAAAGGCTAGGCAGATGAAGGTACTAACACCCATTTTCTAAGGAGATTTACTCCACCCTACTAGAATGTCAATGGAACAAGCTCTCATGTAGAAGACGTTCTTGTAAATAAATAAATAAATGATTGATTGATAAATAATTTACAAGCTTTTAACTGTTCATTTCATTATGGAAAGCCTCAGTCGAGAATAAGTGGAGAAATTGTCGTAACTTGAAATAAAATTATATTAGTCGATGTATGTTTAATGAGCGGGTTGATCCATAATAGCGATTAATAGAAAACAAGAAGATGGGGAAAAAAATGTTTTTGTGTTTTCGTTTTTACCTTTCCAATAAAAGTCGTTTACCCCGTACATAGGATTCTTAAGGCCTTCGCTAACATCAAAACATCAATAAAACGTAAAACTTCTTCCTTTATCAATAAAATTCATGCCAGTTATTGGCAATTGGCATATCTGTTATGGAAAACCATTGCAGACCTGCTACGAGAGATCTCCAAAGGAATTTGAACTTATTCCTGTAGGTATTAAAGACAGTTATGGTTTGGTTGATGTGCGGTAGGCTCTGAATGCGTGGGCTGACGGTATTTTAATAGTTCGAGTCTTGAAACATGTTATTTTAGTTGCGTTTCGCTTTCCGTTACCGTTTCGTTGGTACAGGAAAGATTTAGTAAAGCGAATTGAATAATTGGTGGCGGTGAGGATTGAGTTTAGATTTTCGGGCGATGTTTTGGTTCGAGAGGATGAAGAAGGTTACGTTTGAAAGGGAAAACGGAGTATTTTTTTTGCGATGAATTGAATAATTCTGAAGAAGTTATGGACACGGTAGATACTCATACAAATACCGGCACGGATCTTGAGCGCTCGGCAGAAGAGTGGGGATCGCTTTGCGCATCGTACACTTATGACAAATAAAACGTCGTCGTGAGGTCCGTGCAGCAAGTGTCAAGAACAAATCCTGAGTGACGGCTATGACGCGCGATGTGATACGGGCCAATCACTGCACTTTCCCCGCCCCCGCGCCTCCGCGCCTCACTTCATACCACCAAAGGGACCCAATAACTCACTTTTGCGCAGGTGAAGGTCAGCGCTAAAGATCCGTGCCGATGATTGTACTAGCCTGTTGCCTTAACAGTAAAAGGTTCCAGACTGCGACACGCCGTTCCGCAGCGCCTCTCTATAGGAATTAATGGGCGCTGAGGGTGACAGTATCCACAATTCCTACACTGGCCAGCGTGACGAACTTTGCAACCTCTCAAGGGATCCGGCCAAAGCTAGCTCCAGAACACCGTCTGGTTTTAGTCAGTAAGAGTCTGACAGTCCCCTGCGCCCGCCTCGCGGTGGGGGACATACATGAGGATTTTGATAGTGTAGTCTTCCGAGCCAACATATTTTTTAGGCGATATACGAGAGTTTTAAGGTTCCGTATCCGTACCCAAACGGTAAAAAACGGAACCCTTTTACTAAGCCTCCGCTGCTCGTCCGTTTGGCTGTCAGCATATCACGAGAACCGCAATAGGTAGACATTTAAATTTTTCAGAGTCTATTCCTATTGCCGCTATAACAACAAATCGTAACCGCTGCAAACAAACCAGCTGCGTCACTACCTAAGCAGCAGAAAGGGGAAAAGAAAAACCGTTGCTGTGAAACCCTTCCAAGGAGTCCGACACAGCGTTGTCCAACGAGGCAAGAGTGTGATGAGGATGGCTTCACCAAAGTGCAGAAGAAGAAGAAGAAGCCTACTTGTCGCAATCAATGCGGTACTGGACTGACAGGACCAAATATGCTGTTACGGGCAACGGTACTTACAACGTTGCTGTATGTGTCCCGACTACATCACTCCACGAAGGTTGAGGAGATCGTGGAGTACATGAAGGTGAAGACCAACTGGACCTTGAGGGTCGAAAAGTTGGAACCGCGTCACAACACCAACTTCAAGTCGTTTGTGGTGCGGGTTCCGACACAACATCTCGACAAGTTCCTAAAGGAAGAGTTTTGGCCGAAGGGTGTAGTCTACCGACGTTTTCGTGGCAGGCTATGTGACACCGCGCAGCGTAACACGACGCCGTCACTTCGTGTGTCTTAGTGTTTTGAAATTTTACATGTATTAGTTTATTTTTATATTTTGTTGTAAATGTGTATTTTATTTTGTATGGGCTACTGTTGCCTGAAATAAAGGAATAATAATAATAATAAAATAAAAAAATAAGGGGACACCCATACAAGAAACTATTTTTATATAAGGACTACCGAACCCTACGTGTGGTGTGAGTCGCACTTGGCCAGTCTTTAAACACAATCTTATGTGATGGTAAGCAATGAATCTTATTGCTTACCATCAGATGAGATTGTGGTTGAAAGCTCGTCTATTGTGCTGCACTATTGAAACGAATAAATATCAAATATTGATCTACAATCACCGATATCTTTTACCACGGCATCGAATAGCTTAAGGCGAGGTTGCAGTACTGTGTGTTTTAACGAACAACAGCGACTGTCCGGCGAGCGAAATAATGCCTAAATTTTGATTGTTTTTTCTTCTTGGCGAAAACTGATAAAGAAATTACACAATATGGTTTCACCATTTACTTCAAAATTAAAAGCTCTATCTATTGATATAACTTTTATATATATTCGTGATGAAATCTCTTAGCAGTACACGTTTAAAATTGTAATTTAGTGTCATGTTTGATAAAAAAAGTATCGAGCCAATCATTCTAAATCGCGTTTCTATCTTTACGATTTACTTGAGGGTATGTAATGATTTTTATTTATTAAAAAACTCATAATTAATTAGATTTTCAGACGTTCAAAAATCTTAAAAAGTACTGCAACCCCGCCTTAAGTCATTTCACCTATGTTCGAAAGCTTTAAAGTAAATATTGGTCTTCCGAGCCAATGTTTATATTTTAACTCAAATACATCTACAAACATGCATCTCGTACGTGCCAGTATGAACTACAAAGAAAATCTCATAAATATCAGGTTGTACTTCAATGGGTTCAAGTCAGAGCAAATTGGGCATTTCATCTCCAAGTCAAAGACGAAGTCAATTCATTTATTTCAATCAGTCCAGTAATAGGCACTTTTGGTCCTCGAATTACAATTTAAAAGTTATATGGTGACTCTAGTGGTTCATTCGCAACGGTAGATTCTTATGGAGAAGACTGGGCAAGCCGCAAGACACTCCAGTCTTTCTATACTGAGTGACTGAGTTTGTGACTGACAGACAACGCACAGCCGAAACTACTGGTCTTAGAAAGCTGTAATTTGGCATGGAGTGTAGGGAGAAGATTCCTCGAAATCCCTACGGGAACAGGAAAAATCGGGATATAGAATATAATAGAATACTCGTTATTATATACCATATAAGTTACAGTAAAAATAGATGAAGAAAACATTACATAAGGTGACACAATAGGTGGCCTTATCGCTAAGAGCGATCTTTTCAAGACAACCTTAAGATGACCGCGGATAAAAGCTAGTAGGTAATCTATAACAAAAAATCCCAATATGGCAGAAACACTACAACAAAATATCATCACTCGCCTGCTTCATAGTTGAAACTAAATCCAGCGACAGATTTTCAACACACGAATGAAGTGTGCCCTGACAAGAGTCACCCGTAAGCGCTTGTAAAGTGGCTCGAGGTGTGCGAAATGTGTTCTTAGCTTAAGAAATGGGGAAACTTGAGGTCGAGTCAACAAAATAATCTTCAGTTAATTCCCAGCTTAATGTAATCTAATTGATGGACTCAAGATATCCGCTTACCTTGGTATGTCAACAATTGAGGAGTTAAAACTTAATACGCTTAGAATTTAAAGCTCGTGTCAACTTTAATTAACCGTTTCGTAGTACGCATAATATTTTCGTAGTACCTACGTATTAATAACCTAATTATTGTGGTAACGGTAGTGGGAAATTTCGCAAATCGTGTGACATGTAACAGCGGATTTTTGGCGGCATCCCAAAAATGTTTTTGCTACAACTGAATGTGAAATAAATGAACTTTAAAAATGTAAGTGAACTTTAACTATAGTAACGTTGCTTGCATCTGTTGTATCCGTCGCATGCAGAAAGTGCTTCAGAAATATACACACACCGGCAAAATTAGAGGAACACAAAAAAAAGACAGTTTTTTTTAAATTTATTAGCTTTTTATGCATGTTTTTCGCTTCATTTGGGTTTGTTTATTCAATATAAATAAGTCACAACAGAAACTAGGGTTAAACAATATTTATTTAAAGATAATTATAAAAAAATAAGAAATTTGAGACATTTTGAATTTATAGAACAATTTTTAAAAATTAATTATCTTTGAAAAGACATAATCAATATCTTGTATTGCCTCCGCGAGCTCTAATTAGGGCTTGAATACGTCTGCCCATGCTTCTAATGACACTTTCAATCATTTCCTGAGGCAAATTGGCCCACTCTTCAATTAGCGCCAATTTTAACTCCTCAACATTCCTAGGAGGTGGAATCCTGTCCCTCACTTTCCGTCCAATCATGTCCCAGACATGCTCTATCGGATTCATGTCAGGGGATCGTGCTGGCCAGTCCATTTGAGTAATTCCGATTTCATTTAGGTAATCGCGAACCACGCGAGCAGTGTGGGGCCGTGCGTTATCGTGCATAAACACAAAATCTGGGCCTATAAATGGGGCAAAAGGCATTACATGGGGTTCCAAGATCTCGGTGATGTATCTGTGTGCAGTCAGAGAACCGCCATCAATGATGACCAAAGCGGTGCGTACTGTTAAAGTTATGCCACCCCACACCATAACGGACCCTCCACCATATGAAACCGTTTCGGTAAAATTGGCTTGATGGTACCGTTCTCCTCGATACCTCCACATCCTTTCTCTCCCGTCGATGAAATTTACACAGAATCGGCTTTCGTCAGAGAATAAAACACGACCCCATTCATCGGACCAATCTTGGTGCTGACGAGCGAACGCTAATCTTGCAACTCGATGACTTACCTCAAGTTTAGGCGCTTTAGCCGGTACGTATGACTTTAAACCAACTTCGTTTAACCTTCTTCTTACTGTTCGTTCACTTACACGCACGTTACGCACTTCTTCCAAAAGATTTCGGGTCTGGACAGCTGTTTGACGACGGTTTCTCAACGTTTGCACCCTTATAAAACGTTCGTCTACGGCACTGGTTGCACGTTTTCTGCCTTGTCCCCGCCTCCGCACGTAAGATCCTGTCTGTCTGAACCGTTTCACATTACGGTGGATCACAGATACTGACACACCCAACGTTCGACTCACTGAACGGTATGTGTGACTCTCCTCGATCATTGTCACAGCTCTGGCGACTTCAGTTGCCGGCAAATCACTCATTTTGTATGCAATACAATGTTAACTCTTCAAACAACAAACACAAAATAAGCTAGAGCCACTATTGAGTGCACAAACAAAATCCTTATCAAAAACACTTAAAAGCGCTGACTGTCAACAAACACTTAAAGAGGGTATAATTTCTGTTAAATTATTGATAAATGTCAAAATGTCTCAAAATGTTATGTTATACGAGGGTAATACCTTAAAAAATTGAACCACTTGACGAATTACCCACTAGTTGCAAAAAAAAAAATACCTTTTTTTTGTGTTCCCCTAATTGTGCCGGTGTGTGTATTATAGATGTCTCATACAGAAAAAAATAAATAGGCGGTATCGGACTTGGTGGACGGCAAAACTTTAGACCCTGTGACATGAACTATGAAGCAACTCGCTGACCCGCGGAGCGCAACTTCGTCTGCGACATCATTTTCATTCATGCTTCACTCCTATTTGTCGCAGCGTGATGTCATAGCCAGCCTTCCTCGATACCAGCATCCAACATTGTAAGATTTTAAACTCGTAGCAGTAGTTCACGGGTATAGCGCGTTCAAACAAACATTTTTCAGCTTTATGATAATTAGTACAGATTAAGCTCATTAAATATGACCAAATTAGATTCAACCCAAATTAGCGCTGAGATACTGTTAACAGGATCGGGTATGCTTCTCTGCGTAAGCTCGCTCCATCGTAGACTTTGTCTCTGTCATCTCTGCCTAGACTAGAGTCAAGAGCAAACCCATCTCAAATAAAAAAGGACCGTTTTGAGCCGAGTGCTTTTAATTTCGAATAAGCGAACAGTTCCTGGACATCAGAATTCCGTTCGTATCGTCGAGAGTATGTGCCTACCCAGAAACAAAATAAAAATACAAATTTATTTCCTTTTCAGCATATCGCTTGACGTCAAACGCATGGAATTTGATTTCAGGACAAAAAAAATATGTACACTTCGTTACCATTTCTTGCGTCTTCGCGATTTTGTCGAAGATTTTATTCATACGTCATTCGTAACACAATATCCTTTTTGAAAGAAATTGGCCTAAATACAGAATATTATACATAACGTAGGTTTGTTGGATAGATTAGATTTGGCTTTAATCCCTTCAGTTTCGACTCCAAAGACCAATTGATTCATAGGTTTATCCACTGTTCACTTTTATTTAAGCTTTGTCCCATAATGTTCAAGCCTTCAAGGAAATGCGATTTCAGAGACCCATTTTTAGGGTTCCGTAGCCAAATGGCAAAAACGGAACCTTTATAGATTCGTCATGTCTGTCTGTCTGTCTGTCCGTCTGTATGTCACAGCACAGTATAGTATTCTGTGAACCGCGTTAAGATTTTCACACAAGAATAGAAAAAAAAAAAACAATAAATTTTGGTGGCCCCATACTTTGAACTGAAACTCAATTTTTTTTTTTTTTCATCAAACCTGTCTGTGTGTCTTAAATTTACCACAAATAATAAAAAACGATTGGCGGCGCTAGTGGACGGAATACACACTCTTAATAAATCCCACCCAAATTCAATCGTTTTCATCTATCCGTCTCTTATTTAGAACAAAATGTTTACAATTTCATGTAATATTTTACAATCACGGTGCAAATTGCCACTTTCCGGTAACAAATATATCTAACTTATTTTCGCAACTTGGTTTTCCTATGAAAAAGGGGAAAATAAAATAAAAATAGAAACCTAACACTATGTTGAATGTTCCATATTTTGATACCTTTCAAGATGGCTAACCACGAAATCCTTCTGCCAATCCACTCTTGGAGACTATTTCTGGCGCTCTCCAGTATACCAGGGTTCATATCTGGAGGCTGGGTGCTGTACTCGGTTTTCCTTTAAAATACAGGTACGGAGAAAATAATTTCGAAAAAAAAAATACAACAATTTTGTATATTCCATACTTTGATCTATCTAGGTACGGTATTTGTATGTACTATATCAGTGCAATTTAGACTTTCCGCAAGGTATACATCGAAAAAAAAAATTACCTACTGTAGGTAAATTATATTGATTTGCCCCGCATTTGAGGAAATTTCTGGATTTTAATTTAAGTTTTGGTTAGTTACGAATTTAGCAAACCGTTTAAATACCTTTTAGGTTTAGGTTCTTCTTTAAATTTCACAATTCGATGCAGAAAAACATCAATAATTTAGTTTAATCTAGTTTATTATATTATTTATTAAAATTTTTTTTTTTTAATTTTTAAGACTTTGCCCCACACTAGAAATTTCTCCTGTATCGTGGGTGCGTTTACAAACATATAAATCCACAAACACAAACAGCCAGACCCGGAACAACTATATGTAGGCCATACAAATATTTGTTCCGTGCGGGAATCGAACCCGCGACACGCAGCGCAGCAGTCGATCGCTCAACCACTGCGCCAACCGTGTCGTCAATTATATTGATTATACCGGGAACTGTGGTACCTGTTTGTTGTTGAGAATATTATGGGATAAAGACTGGACATCGGAGGAATGAAAATCTTGTTGAATGAAAAAAAAAAAAACGTTTGGAAAGTTAAGATGATGAATGTGGATGCATAACCATACAAAAACGCAATAAATACCTTTTCGCGAATTCGGGTTTGGAGAATCGTTAACACCGCGATTCAGAAAACGCGTCATATAGATTATTTATCGTAACGTGTGAGCTTCTAAGTTCGAACTTACGAATACCTATATTTGACAGTTCAATTACATTGTCGATAGGCATTGCAAGTATCTGGAGTATCAATGAAAACCACCTACTTTAGCGCTCGATGAAGTTTCTTCCTAAACTTTAAAATTCGATGTCTTTTGATTTTCTGTGTCGATTTTGATGAAATAAACGTATGGATGTAAACGTATAACCGTATGGATGAAACTGTATGGATCAGAATGTTGGGCTGTGAAAAAGGCGGATGAAAATAGATTGCATGTGGCGGAGATGAGAATGTTGAGATGAATGAATGGAGTAACGAGAATGGATAAAGTGAGAAATGAATACATTAGAGGTAGTTTAAAAGTGGCGCCAGTGATGGAAAAGCTAAAAGGGAATCGCTTGTCTCGGTATGGTCATGTGAAGAGGAGAGAGGAAACGCATTTAACTAAAAGAGTAATGAACATAAATGTGGATGGATGGAGAGGAAGAGGAAGGCCATAGAAAAGATGGATGGATTGTGTAAGAAGCGATATGAAAGAAAAGGGAGCTAGTGAAAGTTTGACGGCTGATAGGGCAGAGTGGAAGAAAAAAACTAACGCCTAACATGGGATAAGGGCAGGAAGATGATGATGAAATGAAATAAACGCTAAATATGACTCCGGTTATCACCTAAAATTTTTAAGTACCTTAATTTTGAATCGTGGTTTATGCGTGATGCTCCTCCAAACGCACAGACAAACTGACAAAAATTTCAAAAATTGCATTTTGTGTTTTATGTCCTTTTTGCGAAAATATTCAATGTACAGACACGGCAACTCTACGATTTTATTATATGTATAGATAAATTGTACCTACTCAACCCAGTTCTGCTATTGAAGACACTTAAGTAGCCCGTCTGTTGCATTTACAATTCCATCACAAATAACCCACTGTCTAGTGCGTACATTATATTTATCAACCCGTTATCTCAATTTATGCGTCATGATTTTAGTCTTATAAATACCACTGCTAAACGATATAACTTGTCGGGTAATCTTCTAATTGGAATACCTATTACAATCTAGGTACTTCAAGGACTTATTGTCAATAAGTAGGTTCGGCCGATCCTCTTCAATTGATTGCCCTGCATATACCGTGTTGAATTGAACTGTAAGCGGTGATTGTAGTTAGTATGTAATTAGTGTGATTTATTATTCTTTGTATAAAGCTCGTGGCTAAATAATAACAGCCGCACAGGTCGGTCTTCAAGGTTAAGCAACGCTTGCCGAGGTTGGTCTGTGGATGGGTGACTATCTTTACATACCGAGTTTCCTCCGTGCCTCGGAAAGCACGTTAAGCTGTTGGTCCCGGCTGTCATTTGGAGATCTTAAGCAGTCTTTACGGATAGTCAGAAGCCAGAAAATCTGACACCAGTCTTGTCAAGGAGTGCCGTGTTACCAGTTAATGGGTTGTGGAGGTCTAGTAGGCAGCCGCTCCACGTAAAATACTGGCATTCAGCTGAATCCGGTTTGACTGGAAGCCGACCCCAATAAAGTTGGGAAAAGGCTAGGCAGATGATGATTATTCTTTGTATAAAATACCTTAAGTGAGGGTATCAGAAAAGATCTATAGGCGCGCGTTTGACTATAACCGCTCCTGATGGAAAGGGATGATGCAACTAGTCGAAGATGGAGCTTGCCTAGAAGTAACCTATCCACTCTAGGCAGCGAGCAGGAAACACTGACTCTGGCATTTCCACTCTTTACACAATGAAAGGTATTTCCAAACGTGTTGTATGGATGGGCGGGATGTCCACCTTGAGGACATCGGTGGCGCATGTTTAGGGTTCCGTACCCAAAGAGTAAAACGGGACCGTATTAGTAGGACTCCGCTGTCCGTTCGTCTGTTACCAGGCTGTATCTCATGAACCATAATTGTTAGACAGTTGAAATTTTCACAGATGATGTATTTCTGTTGCCGCTCTAACAACATAATAAAATAAATATTTAAGGGGGCTCACATACGACAAACGTGTTTTTTTGCTCGTCTTTACAGATAATGATACGGAACCCTTCGTGCGCGAGTCCGACTAGCACTTGGCCGGGTTTTTTGTTAGCCTGAGCTGTCCTATATCTGTGCAAAGGATTTTCTTTCTCTAAAATACTTACTTTTAGTAAAGTAGGTATGCAAATCACTTTGAAACCTTTTTCGAACAAATCGTCCACGATTTGAACTCGAAGTTTTTTTTTCTCACAGTATCAAACCGCTTCTTTCGCAAATTGAATTCCAATTCACTCAAATAGTAATAAGTTTTATAGAAACAAGTTTAATATTAATTAACATGCCCTCATTAACGAATTAATTGTCAACATCACCATAAGTAGGCTATTAGCATAATTTGAATTTGTTTATAACTTTCCTGTCAAACCGGAGAATTTAATTCAAATGGTTGTATAGTAAATAATACTAAAAATTAATGGTATTTCCAGATTGGTATGTTTTTTCTATAAAACACCATGAGATCGACGATTTAAATAGCAAACTACTGGCTAGAGAGCTATATAATTAATGTTGATTTTTAATTAATTTAAGGGATCCATAAGTACCCCATAAAAGTATACGTTGAAATTTTGAGAACCCGTTGTATGATCACGCAGTGACGGTCTTTCACGGCCACACAGCGATTTTTCTCATAAAATAAAAAAGTTTTTGTAAAGATAACAATAGGATGTTTAGTTATCCTATTTTTAAACCAAACTTTGAAGTACAAAGTCCAAAGTCAAAAACAAATTCCCAAAATTCCGAAAGCTTGCTCTAACATTGCGCTTGACCATACAACTGACCAAATACAGCCTCCCAACATTCTTTTCATCCATGGTGTTTTCTAGCTGAACATCCCTGACAACTTCGCCTTAAAAATACGCAATGGATATCGTTCAAAAAGTTCAGTCGTTTTCGCTATCCCCTAAGGACTTACAATCAAAGGTCAACGATATTGGCATCCCGCTGCGAGCAATGGCGATTGTGAACTGTCGAAGCTTTACTAGTAATAAGTCCGTTATGTTTCAAGGTTGTTTAACTGTTCAGGCTTCCGTGTTTGATATTTAATTAATTTTATTAAGATCTTGGCGAGTCTGTTTTTTAGGGTTCCGTGCCCGTACAAAGGGTCACCAATGGAACCCTATTACTAAGCCTGCGCTGTCCGTCCGTCTGTCTGTCAGCGGGCAATATCTCATGAACCGTGATAGTTAGACAGTTGAAATTTTCACAGATGATGTATTCCTGTTGCCGCTATAACAACAAATACTAAAAAACAAGATAAATATTTAAGGGGGTTCCCGTATGGGTATTTATTTTTTTTAAACTGCAAGAAAATCATCATATAGATAAAAGGCCGGATTTTTCTGTTTTAAATATTAATTCATCTGTCCCAATTCTGGACAAAGCTTTCCCCCAAGTCTTTTTTTTGATCTGGTACGTGGCTTTTTCTCCTAGAGTAAGTAAAAAACTGGCCAAGTGTCAGTCGGGCTCTCGCACAAAGGGTTCGTACCATAAACCTGCTTGTCGTTCTTCTACAGATTGTACTTCGGTGAGTCTTCACGACCTCATTCCACCGGCCCCCTTCTACCATCGGACATCCAGACGCACTGCAACTTACCATCCCTACCCTGTTGCTATTCCAGCAACTCGCACTAAGCGTTTCTAAGCGTCTTTCATAATGCGCACAGTAAGCGAGAGGAACTCTCTGCCTGCGTCTGTGTTTCCGAACGCCTACAACCCTAATCTTTTCAAAGTTAGAGTAAACAGGCTCCTTCTGGGTAAGCTCGCTCCATCGTATACTTTGTCTCTATCATCTCTGACCAAGACGATATTCAAGAGCAAACACACCCCAAATAAAAAATAACTTAAACTAGTCTGAATAGGATTATAGTTTATTTGAGCGCTCGCGCGAGACTGAGGAGCGCGCGCGCTGAATTGACGCAGAATATTATAGTACTTTAATTTTATTTATTGTAATTTTGTTTTATTATATTGACAAACGAAAACTAATGAAACGTATTCATTGTAGATTGAAATTTTATATTATATTAATTTATTTGATAAAATTGTTTTTATTTGGAATATAATAGGATTTTACTCTATGGACCGAAAAGTCTGAAATAAATGTTTTGAATTGAATTGAATTGAATAGACGCTGAATCAAGACATTTCTGGCATAAATTAAGCTTTCTTTACTTTTTTTCCGTGAAAACTCAAGGACTTCTAGAACTCCAATAAACAAGTAAAACATTCAACTTACCTATTAGTAATATCAGCTTTTAAAAGAATTGATAGTAACAATGTGAATTTGACCGTCAATGTTCCATCGCAGACATGTTTACTTGCAAACTGCGTTCGTAAAATATTTATAGTAAATTACACGAAAAGAAAAATGAAAATGTGTAACTCTAACTTACAAGAAAGAGACTGGCACTATCGTTATTCAGGATCAAATAATTAAAATATCTTACTGCTGCTGAAAACTACAGCGTCAAAAATCATGAATTTCCGTAAAAAATGTAATAGGACTCTTAAAAAGTTGAACAGTATGGTAGCTTGCTTTAGCAGCTAATCATAGTATGTAATCAATGTATTACTTAATAGAACTTCCTGTGACCTACCACACGATTTGATAAGCCGCGTTTTACACCATGAGGAAACCAATAAATAGTCCTTATTCATAAAAAAACGAACTAAGTATATGATTAGTTCAACTACTGATTAGCAGAGTGATAATTCAAATTAATCAAATGGTACGATTTTTTAACCGACTTCCCAAAAAGGAGGAGGTTCTCAATTCGCTATTTTTATGATGTTTGTTGCCTCATAACTCGATTTATGAACCGATTTAGAAAAATCTTTTAAGTTTTATCTGAAAGGATATACTTCTCGATTGGTCCCATTTAAATTTTAAATCGAAATAGCTGGAATTCGTTTACTGGGATGATGGTTTTTTTGTCATCCAAGTAAACAAAATTGCGTATTTTGCTTTCCTGCGATTTTTATAAATTACATGCATCTATCAATGTTGTCTATCATCTGTAGCCTGAAGGTACATCCACACCGCAGTTACTTATTGGAGAAACAGAATGCAACACGATAACATTCTTCAACTTATGACTAACTTGTATAGTAACAACAAATAACTTTTTGCTATCGGATGTTGCCCACTAACACTTAGAAGCGGTGCTGCACAAAAAGTCACTGCGGTGTGGATGCACCTTAAGCACATAGCATCTGCCTTTATATTTTTTATTTTTATTGGAGATGGATTTTGAATCTAGTCTAGGTCAGAGGTGACAAATACAAAGGTCGACGAGTGAACTTACCCAGAAAAAGCCTGTTCACTATAACTTTGAAGAGATTATTATTTATTTCCCAACCACCTCCAGTTTCCTGTTCCAATAACCTATATTCCACAGGAGCTCTATCTTCAGACAGATCTATTACTTAATTTGGTACAAACGAACTCACTATAATGATGAACGACGTCTCCATCCGCTGAATGCCACTCATCATGTTTAAGATTATCTATGCAAATTGTTACTAGTCTTGAATTGGGTCTGAATATCCGATAAGAGTTCAATTGAGCTAAGGAATCATCAAGACTATCTTTCGTAGTTAAATATGTGGATCCATGGATCCTCTGTGTAAGAGGATTCCGGGTGAAACTCGCTTCCATCTTCGGCCTAATCATCACTTTCCATCAGGTGAGATTTGGGTCAAGAGTTTCCCCGTTTTGAATAAAAAAAAAAAAACCATATATGTTCATCCAAGTTCTGCATTTTGCTCCTGTCTACATTTTGTCCTGCCACTACTTGGACTTATACTATTTGGGCCCTTCTTATCCTTGCTTGTCTTACCGTGCATTATCATCACCATTATTTCATCATAAATATGGTCGACTGCTGGACATCCGACATCAGGACTTCCCAGGCCCGTCTGTCAGAAAAGAAATAAGGTTTGCTCCTGTATTTTTGAATTTTAAAGCTTTACTTAATAACGTAGGGTCTTTGATCTCCCAAAGAACTTCATATTTAAGTAACTTTTGCCCGCGACTTCGTTCAAGTTAAAGTAGCCTATAATCAAGGGTCCCATCAATCTCTGTAACATAATTCATCAAAATCGGTTGGGTGATTTTGGCGTGAAGGCGTGACAAACAAACACACTTCAGCAGTTTAGAGTTGTATTATTAGGATTCAATTGGTGACTAAAACAGGTTTTTCCAGCCATTCATTAGACTCCTTATTAGCATAGTTCCACAGTAAGGAAACCTGTCCATTGATCGCTTTAGAACACGCAACGGCAACAGTTAGCTGCCCATATTAATCATATTCATGCTTTGATTTAGGCACGCCGTCTAACGAGCGGAAAAGTGCCTTTTATGTGGAGAATTCTTTATTAAAATTTATGGGATCCGAGCATGGCATTGTGTAACTCTTTATCACTTTGCTTGGAATTTATTTGAAAGGGCCTTGATGGAAGAGGCGGTGTGGGAGCATTATTTATTTATACTCTGAGTTGAAGCCAGTGTTCTGGGCTTTAAAAGTGAAATGTAGGACTATAAATCTCGTTGTAATCATGGTTGACTTAGCCTGTAATGTCTGGTGCTTAAGATAAGTTCTGTTTTATTACTTCTTGGTTTGGGAATTAGTTTAAGGGTAGCTTAGCTTGATCTCTCTGTTGTCTAATCTAATCAGCAAGCCCGATGCAAACCTGACTATCAAACTGTTCATTCGGTTGAAAAATTTTCTTCTTGTAAAAACAGTCCCCCGAAATGCCCACCCGTCTCCACTACTAGTGTTTTAACTGGGAAGAAGTGGTGCAACTTACTTCCCTGCAACCTAACCGTATGGTAAGTTCTAAGACCTAGAATTTATACAATAGTTTGCATTAATTGTTTAAGAAATGTCTCCTGATGCAGTTCTGATAAGGTCGGTCTTCATTACATAATTTTTAGCACCAGAATTGTTAAGATCCTTAAAGCTTGCCGAAGCTTTCACTGCCAGAAAGTCTGCTTTGACAAATTATTTCGTGTTTGCTAACCCCTGGTCGGTTCACGTACGATTACACATCACCCCTCGAGGCCTGTAAACCCGTTCCTCGGTAATACCATAGCAACGGCACGGTCGCTTGGGCTAATACAATTTAGAGGATTGCGGTCGAAGCAGACTTAGTCAACTCTTGGCCTCGTCGCGGCTTTAGCCGTTTGCTAACAAACAGCACGATGCGACTTAATATATGGAAGTAAATAGTTCAGTTTATATTTTGTGTCATATCTTGTTTTTGGACATACATATTTCTGTTGTCCGACGTCATTGAATGGTCAGGGGAAATATTAATGAGTTCGCTATAGGACACTTTTCTGGGTAAGAACTAGATCAAAGACATTCGAAAAACAAACTTCTATTCTTCGTGCTCTTTTCGCAATAGTAGATTTTTTGCGTCGAGCAGAAATTGACTTACATAAACGTCATTTTCGCGAGGTTCATAATCTACTTTTCTTTCAACTTCCGAATAAAGAACTTAAGATAAACAAAGTAGAAAGGTAGATTTCTTTTTTTTTCTGCCATTGAAAGAAAGAAAGAAAAGAAAGAAAAAGCATTTATTCCGCCAGAAGCGACACACAAAACTTAAAAATAAAAGAAAACAAATTATCCCATTGTTCCCGGGAATAAAAATAGCGCTGATTGGCTGGTAGAAAACTAGTTGGTCATGATTGAAGTCTGCGTTTGGCCTGTTTTGTGGTTAGAATAGCCAGTTGGCCATGCTTGTAAAGATGAGGCCTGTGATTAGACAGTCACCGGAGATATGTGGTTTTAGGGCGAAAACAATGAAAATGTAATGGATCTTCATATACACTTTACGGCGCTGTTTTAATCTGAAGCAGTAATGTGCTGCTTTGTTCTCAATATTAAGGCTTGTTATGATGAAAATTGCGTAGTTGAAAGAAACACTTTTCTCTCCTTTCTAGGATAACACCTTCAAAAAGTTTTGCGATGATGAACAGCTGTATGAGTTTCTTTTCCGTTTTGGCAACGGAACCGCTGTCGACTATTCTGCCAGCGTCATGTAGTGACGGCAGCGGGGTGATGTGAGCTGTCGAACTTTGCACTTTGTGGTAGATCCATAAAGTTAGTAATACAATAACATTTGGTTAGTCAACTTGTTTTATCTGTCAACTTTATACATATTCGGAGAGCTTTCGGCCGTCTAAACTTGAAAGTACCAGAATTGATGACTATTGACATTTTGACTAGGTCTAAAAATCTTGATTGACATTTTTATTGATAAAGTCAAATCTGGCAAACACTATTAAAATCTATAGCTACAAGATACAACATTTTAAGTGATGCATGGTCTATTATTAATAGAGAAATAAAAGCAGTGAATCAAGTCTCTCTTCGGGTCCTAGAGTATAATTATCAAGCTTGAATACAGTGTATTATTATATAAATGTAAAAGGCACACTAGTTCAAAGCATTTAGCGTCCCGACTTGTCCGTTTATCAAACAGGTTCTACATACATAATATAAAATTATATTCATGACCGCGGGAATTCTCCAAACGAAGAGCCTATTCCGCTTCCCCTAATCATTAAAACTCGCGCCTTGCTACTACGAAAACAAACTAACCACCAGGGATTTCACTCGAAATTAGACTGTAGCGCCTTGTTTTAAAGTTAGGTTTTGTTAAACGGGGTTTGTGTAGTACCTCATGAATGGTATGAATGAGTAGAGGGCTGGCCAAGGACAGCCATTGTCAAGATTTGCCCTGTTTGCGGGATGAGCTGTGGGCCCAGATGTACATGTATCGTATAGAATAAAGGTCATTTTGTATGTCATATTGAATCTAGTTGGAGCTTGAAGCTTGCAGCTGCAGTGCGCAGGTGATGGACAAGATAAAGCGGGTAACTTGTAACTAGGGGATCGGTTCTAAGATTTTTTGACGTCGGACGTCGGTCTTAAATTTAGGAACGATATTGTATCATGTACAATTATTGTACATAGGGTTTTCCGACGCCCTGTTTTAAATATCCGATCAGTAGTTTTGATTGGTTGAGCAAGTTACAACGATCAATTGGAAGGTTTTTTATTATTAACTAAATTTAACACGCAATTTTGTCTGCGTTGGCTAATAACTTCGCCAGGGTTGCAAAATTTCTTCGAAAGATTCACCGTGGCCCTGGAATGCAAAGTGCATTATGAGGAACATGGATGAGTTTTAGTCAGTAAGAGTCTGACACTCTCTTCTGCTGCGCTCAGAGCGAGAGGTGTCGTTTGATGATTTCCCATTCTTTAAAAAAGGAAAATGTTTTCCTCGTAGCCTATATTCTTCTCTAAGGACCAATCTATGTATCTCAAAATCAGAATCAATCATTATTGTTTCTACGGCTTAGAGGTGGAAACGTAATGTAACAGACAAATTTACTTTAGAATTGTGGTCGACTTTATATTAGTTATTTTTATAATTTTCATAAAGGATGTCCAACAAAACATAGACTACGAAGAAACAGAGAAGCTATTGTTAGTTATAAAGTAGGTAATTGTGTAAATCAAGTTTTCTTTATTTACGTCATTTATAACGTTATACAATTTAAGAGTAACATGTAGGTAAAAGTAAACTTGTTTTACCTAGTTAACATAGACTGTGTGAGTGATTATTTTAAACATGTTTACATTATTGAACTTCTTCGCCTGAAACACAGGACCCTCCTAGTTCAGGCGACAGTGATATTAATACCTTTGCTATTTTATGTACTACAGTGTAATTTAAAATGAAGAAATTTTAATAAATGATTTGATTTGAGTTAGAAATTTCGGATTCCCCTGGTTTATCCGCGCTCAGACGCGGGGAGCATGACACTGGAGAGGGGGGCCTATACTCAAAAGTGGGTGGAACGAAGCTGCAATTGATGATGATGATGATGAATTGTATTGATAGATAACTCGCATTGAAAGTATTGTACTTTTACTAGAGTATTTAATAGTAGCTTTTGCCCGCGACTTCGTACGCACATATCCGGTTTTTTTCCCGTTCCCGTAGGATTTTCGGGAAATCCTCTCTCAGGGCTAGGCCGCCCTATAGTTTTCGTGTGATTTTTCCCGCGACTGATTCCCGTGCTTCTCGAGCGGTTTCGCTGTATTCGCGGCAAAAAAACCGTAGTGCGGTCTTAACATTAATCCTCCTCTACAGTCCCCGAGGAACCTACATACCTACTTGCCTACAAACCTAATTTCAGCTCTATGACCATCAGTTTTAGCTGTGTGTTGTCTATTAGTCACTTAGTTATGGAAAAGTTTTATAGTAGATATTGTTTATTACTTAACCAGCAAATTGTAAAATAATTGTTAGGTACTAAACTGGCAACAAAGACAGCTATTAAAAGGTACTTCAATTTCAAAAATGTAGGCGCCTCAAATTAACTGAAACTTAGCCGGCTGTCATTATGTCATTATCGTCTTAAATGCTTTTAAATGGGCCTCGGCTGATGGGTAGCTCGGCCTAATTTACTAAGTAAATAGTTTAACAAGATATTCTTTTACTAGTCTAACGAGATGATGGATAAAGAATTTTAATAAGGGCTGCTTTAAAAATAGTTCAGCGAGGTTTTTATTGAGTGCAAGAAAGAATCTATTTGGTACATAATAGGGGCGAAAATCTGAATTAAGTATTTGGAGTTAAGATTGTGTGAAACCCTACTTAGATGCCAAATTGTGACTGGTGTAATAACCTCTCTATTGGTCGGTTTGACGACGATAGCTCTGACGCTTCACGTTATTAGTTTGTCGCCCAATAAGTTTCGTTCGCCCACCGCACATTGGCGAGATCAACCTGCTGCATTCATCTGTGCTCACGACTCGTCTCGGCTACTATATTCAAGCTAGTATTGGAGAAATACATAACACCAAATGTTTTTTAACCTTAACGGCTAACCGCCAATTTCAATAGGCCATGCTTACTCGTATCGTATTACTCCGGAAGTAAGCTACCACGAATAATATTCGACTCCTCACAAGCGAGCAAACCCGCTAGCTGAAGCTACTGTGATGGCAAAATGGTTGCTGACACTCAATTTATTCGGATAAGCCTAACCTGAGTCGCGTCGTGCGGAAGGGGGTATGATAACTTTCAGAAATTCTATTAAACAAACTTCGCAAAGGGAATAAGGACGTCAAATATTCTGGATTTACCTTCAAGGGGATTGGGCTTTGAGGCTAAACCCCGCGACTATTGATCCGATAGAGTCGACGAGTTGACAAGTGACTGACACCTCTTAATTAAAGGCATTCATTAATCTAATTATGGCTACGTTTTAAGGTTCCCGTAGACAGGTACTCCTTTGCTTAAAAGGAGACTCCAAACACGTTATGTAATGTAACTTTCTGTTTTCCCAATAAAAATATTTTGTATTTTGTATTTTGTATTTGTGCAATGCTTCAATGGTGTCATGACGTTATTTCATAGACATTTTATTAATATTTTGAAAAATAATTCTATACTGATTGTCACTATAAGAGCTTTATGTCTCGGTGTTTTTCTGATGTATTGTTGCGTCGAAGACTCAATAATCAAACAGTCAAAAACTCGATCGCTTCATCGCGCCGACAGGGTAGGCCTTACAGTTTTCCGGACTAATTATCGCGACTATCGCGTTTTCCCGCGATGACCGATTTGTATAAGAACGACGCCTAAGGATTCAAGTTATGATAAGAGATTTCGGTGTAAAAATGTATTGAATAAATTATAAGAAATAATCTTTTGAAGCGAGACGCTGCAAGTCGTTCTGTGTAGATTTCTCTTCCGCGTCGTTACCTTCTTTAAACTTTCACCCCTGTAATAATATCCAGGTAGCTTAAAAGATAATCCCTGTCAACTTTGTTCCTCCCCTTTGAAAAAGTTATGTAGGCCAGTAGGATTATTACAATGTTTTTAACCCTTTTCATCCCCCCAACGACAAAAGAAACTCTTGTTCTTGCGCACAATGCTTGAATTTCTTGGGTTCTATTTTTTCTGTGAAAGCAACGTGAAAATTAGTCTTCGTGAAGTTTGTACGAAAATGCTATCTAGAATTTTCAAGACGATTATAAAAAAAGATGGTAAGAATTGGTCTTTAGGAAGAGGTTTGTGGAAAATTGCCATTTCTGACCGACGTGTTGAGCTAGTTCAATGGTGAAGAATTCCATACACGTTAACAAGTGTAGCCCGGTTTCTCAGATACTTTATCGATCGTTTATGTGTCCGTTAACCACTAATCAACCAATGGTGTTTTGACAAATAGCGTTAACGGCACCACCACATAGACTACAGAAAGTTTCACCTTAGTAATGTTGCTGTTAAAACAGGCGTAGCAATACGAAATCGACTATGCTCACTGAAGTACAGACTGCACCTACTTGATCGCGAAAAAACATAACTCGTTATTCAATGTCTTGTCCCGGCAATTATAGAAGGAAAGAAAACAAAGGATACAACGTTTTATTGCTTATTGATAGCCATAATGTAATTGTTTTGTAACAACTAGAAGAAGTAGATCCTTCGATTATATTAGGAAGGATACGAAAAACTTGAAGGTAGTATACGAATATTGCCACGTCCGCCGACGATGCCGTCCGTTTAATCAGTTGCGATAAAAATTAGCTAGCGAACGGACGTGCATGTGTGTGTGAACAAAAGGAATTATATTTTTAAATAAATTATTAAAAATTGAATTGTATTCCTAAACACCTTACGTCGTGTTGTTGCATAAACAAGTACCTATGATTTTTTAAGTATAATGTTATATTTTCTTGTCTTGATGTACATTCGTATCTTAATGCCTTGCAAGGCATTGATAATTCCTAAAACCGTCTGAGATGTATCGATTTTTTTTAATGAATTCTAGTTTTAAAGTTATAAAGACTAACCGAAGTTTTCTTTGTCCACAGAGCTAGTGCAAAAAGTGAAGTGCATCGATGAGACTTCACTAAGTCTTTGAAAGCAAAAAAGCGTCGCCACGCTGCTCGGTTTATTAACATGTAAGTTTCAACCTTGTCTTTCAGCTATCCATCAAATTTTAATTTTATAATATAGCCTTTATTGGCAACTGTGGAACAGTGGTAGGTAAATGGCCCTGACCTAGGTAGGTTCGGACCCAGACAGGCGCTTTACTTTGTGTACTAGATTTTTTTTCTAGTCGAAGGAAGAGTTGTCTAAGCTCAAACTAAAAGTGATCTACGAGACAACTTTACGAACCAAATTAACTTGATACGAACAAAATACACGATATTCTGCTTCAAAAGTAAACAATATCTATAAAGAATGAGAAAACCATTATGTCTGTAGGTTGTGTAGGATGTCTTACATTATGCATGAGATTGGATTGAACGTTGTACCCTTGAACTTGACCTTGATGACATACTCGTGTATAGAAATCCTTGTTTTCTCGATTTTGTGTCTACCTGTATAAAATACGTAAAGCTGTCAGTCCCGGATTTCATTTGCAAATCTTTGACAGTAGTAACGGGTAGTTATAACCCAGGAAATCTTACACCAGTCTAGCCTTGGAGTAATATTAGTACTCTGACTGGGTTTTGGAGGTCTGGAAGGCAGTCTATACGTGTGAAATACTGGTATCAGCTGCATCCAGTAATACTGGAAACTGACCCCACCATAGTTGAGAAGAGACAGTGCTTGTTTGCGAACACACTTGTGCACTATAACATCTCCCGCGCCGAAAGCTAGTCTTCGTTTGGATTATGCTCCGGCTACACGCATCTATCCGTCTTGACTGAGAGCATGCCTGCACAAACATGTTTGCGCTTTGCGCATGTAAGCGCGTGTGTGTAGACGGCAAGACGGAAGCTCGCGCAGTCCCAGAAGTTCCGTCTTTTTTCAGTCATGACTGCAGGCAAGACGGAGCGTCTAGTCGGAGCATTCATGATGAGCCGTCATGGTCATAATCGGTCAGGACGGCGCTATTAGTTGGGAAAAGGCTAGGTAGATTAATTAAGTGACTACTTACCGTATAATCTTCGGAATTGTTAGTTTTTATGTAACGGCGGGATCTCTTTATAGGCACTTATACGTTTTAGTACTTAATTTGGTAACGACCGATTAAGGCATTTTGGAGATATTTTGCAAGTATTAGCACGTTTATGTGAAAGTAAAATTGTCTTTAACGGTTCCTAATACGCTTGTTCGGTTTTATTGAGGCTCAATGTGGTTCTGGTTTTAATAAGATACGAGTATAAGGAACATATTTAAATTAAATGGGCCTTGCCTAGGGTTTTATGGCAGATCCATTATATGTTTTTCTAATTTATATCCAAAGAACCGAGTTGTGGACCTAGAAGTTATAGTTTTTGTGTCTTATGTAAAATCTGCCCTTGGACACCTAACTGCGGAACGTCCATGAGCGAGCGTTTCGGCGATATTGTAGTCCTGCCACTTAATTCTTTAACAACTCTTTGAACATGTCTCTCTAAACTGATATTATCACGACAATTGGACGAAGGGACATTGTCGAGCGAAACGTCAACTCCCGGCGATTCACTCGTTTGTGGAGGTGGTGCTTCCCGGTTCAAAATTATACGGGATAGGCCACTTTTCGGTAGTTCGTGTCATTCCCATACTTTTTAGACTTTTCGACAACCGCTATCGATGATAGAATATCACTTTTTCTATGTCTTTTTATACATTACGAACATGATTTGTCCACCCGTTTCAACAGGAAGTCAGTGATTTCAAATCAACAGTAATTTTCTTTATAATATTATATTGTTAGTGCAGTTCTAAAGGTCTAAAAGAGTTGTAACTTTAAGATCTTAAGAGAGAATTATAGATAGACGATATAATTATCTTGTAATTGACCTGTGGCAGTGGTTCATTGAAGCAAAATCATTAAATTGTGCTTGCGGTCTAAGAGCTATAGGCACAAATCCATTGCGTGATGCAATTACCCATACTCGGCATCACAGGCACGACTTTCCATCAACAAAAAATATCTAATCCTCCTTTTGCTTCGCCGTATTTGGGTAAAAATTACACTTACCTAGTTCATATCTGATTTAATTAATTTAGGTAAAAGAGTCCTCATAGATCAACTCTTTGGAACGAGTAACTAGCTTCATCTTTCAGACCGACTCCTTGACACTAAAAAAGTGGCTATATGCCTGAAATAAATGGTTTGAGTTTAGGAAAAAAAATCGCTAACCCAAACAAGGCCATCTAAACTTAGAAAGAGTGACGAACTAGTCGTCTGTCACCACAATTTAGCCCGTCTCTCACCAATTGATGGCACCCAATCATACAGTAATCCACGGTCATTACACCCGGCTTCACTTGCGCCGATGTATCAACAATTTAGGCGTCTGTCTGTCCGTCGCGGTTGGATGGAGATGCATTCAGCGGATGGGCACGCGCGTATTTTGAACAATGTAAGTACAGTGATAAAATTAATGAGTAGATGTATGTTTGTGGACAGGAATGAATGCCATGCAAGGGCCTCTTTCTTCCGTTGGTACAGGATCATCATCTTTATATCCTGCTAGGCACAGGGTTCTTTAAGATATATTGTTTTAAACTTTCATGGTCACTAACATTAGATAGTTAATACCGGGATTGCTACCATTTACCTTTTTATTTGAGAGTTTCCGATATTTCGGCACTGTTGCAAGCGCCATGATCACGGAGTAACTGAAGATCTTGCGGGGGTGAGTTTGTGGACAGTGGTACCGGAGATGGTCGTAATAAAAAAATACAAAATGTCTGCCAATAACATCCATTTTATCTATTCTAGGGTTCTTTAAGCTTTAGTTTCAGCGAAAAGGCGTCCACTGCTAGACATAGGCCTCATCCAAGTGCCACATCCAATGGTTCTGTGCGTCTCGCATCTCTCGTTTTCCCGAGGCCTTCACCAGGTCATTGGTCCGTCGTTCCGTCAGTTAATCGATAAATCGTAGCTCATCTAACCCAGAGTCCACTGGATTAATAATGGATCTTCCTCATGTGACGATTTTCAATGATAAGAGGAAGACCAAAGTTACTATGAAAGGACTTTGTGACTGATTGATCATAGTCGGTGCACCATTTATCCCAAATCCTTTAAACCACAGTCTATAAGACGACGTCAAAGCTACTGTCTTCGCCTCAGTTTTTCAAAAGCTTTGTTAAATCTTGAACAAGCTGAGTCAGTGGTCCTTGGTTATCTTAATAAGGATTCCAATTTAGATAAGTTAAGCTGTAATACGGCGCCTACTTATCTTAATATGGTGATTCATATTTAGATGTTGCTGCTCCGTTGACGGATCTTCAATAGAGTCCATTTTGCAAGGATATTTTTTTTTTGCTCTTTTCTTTTGTCTTGAGTCGCATTTTTCTTAAGGCTGTGTTTATTGCTTCTTTAAAAAACACATCCACTACGCATCCTACGCTCCCCTTCGCTTCCCCTCAGGAAGGCTGGATTTGCGATCAGTTATAGCAATAGGCTAGCTAGCGTTTGATTTCACTTGATGGTATGTATGCGATGGTATGATCGACAATGGAGCACGCTTGCTGCTGAGCTAGAAGGAACATATACAATCTTGACATAAAACCGCCAGGTTAAAGCTATCAGGAACACACTGTGACTGGGAATTTCACTCCTGAGATGTACGATCAATGTTCCCAAAACGTTTACGTTACGCATAGCATGCTGTGCGCTGTATATCTTGTAGTCCGATGATAGAATAGGTTTGGAATTTCGAATATGACAAAAACTGGCGAAATGAGAGTCTATTATTACATCTTTGCTGATTTCACTGTTATGCTGAGTTAATTTACTAAATAGAAGTCAAATTAACACTGCCATTCAACGAATACTTAAAATAAAATACGTGATCAAGTCATCAAACCGGTGGATTGTCACGACAAATATGCCACACGCATCCCATAATGGTAGATAATACACCTCATGTTTATATGGTAGTTCTGTCAATTAGTATGCGGGGACCATAGCTATTAACCATAGAGCCTGGCAGCGACTAGAGATACCAGTATCGCATTTTTTTTCCTTTTTTGACAACGGAGCCGATGATGCTTATTCTGCCAGTTTCATGCGGTGATGACAGCACAAATTTCGACCTTATGGTAAATCCATAATTTTGGTAAAATTTTGGTTGACCATAGTCACAATTATCACGAGCTGTCAAATTCTGGGACGGCGTGGTGATTGTATGTGTTGAAAGGCGGTGACCGAATGGCATCCAGAAACCTGAAGAAGTTGTTGGTCGTATGGCGCCGAAATACCATCACAGGTGCATCTGAATGAGGCTGGCACCGGAATTGGCACAAAACAAGGTACGCCTATGCAGTGGGCAAAGTTGGACAATGCCGTCCTTAATAGTGGCCGCCAATGTGTTTCGGTACTCTGTGGCTATTCAATACTTAGCAGGATTAGCGCCCGCGCGCGATTCTTGCACGATCCGCGGTCGTGCGTGGCTGTGTCGCGTTTGAGGGTTAATAAGTGTTTATGTATCATTCTGAGACTGTGATTATATTATGTATGCGACTTTTTGTTCAGTTTCCACTTTGACTGGCACTCCTTCTGGTCCACATTGGATGCGTCGTAGGACCTGTCATATGTTGCAGATATTTGTTCGAAAGAGTCGGCGCGCAAAGGGCATTAGGAAGGAGGAACACGGATGGGTTTTAGTCAATAGTAGGTATCTGACACTTCCTTCTGCTCCGTAGTCATTTGATGATTTCCTATACTTAAAAAAAAACTGGCCAAGTGCGATTCGGACTCGCGCACGAAGGGTTCAGTACCATTATCGATAAAAAAGGCAAAAATGTAAACAAGTTTGTTGTAGGGGGGTTCCTTGAATATTTATTGTATTCTGTTTTTAGTATAACTTCAACTGTCTAGCTATCGCGGTTCTTGAGATACAGCCTGGTGACATACAAACAGCGAAGTCTTAGTAATAGGGTCCCGTTTTTACCCTTTGTGTACGGAACCCTAAAAAGGACCTGTGTTATGATTGTTCTCTCGCTTCTCGCCAAAACTTCGATCAAACCCAACTTTAGAATGACAACTTCTTAGACTTTCGCATTAGGCATATATTTCTTCGAAATCGAAAAGAAAGAGATTATCGTCTTGTTTATTTTCAAGGACCAAACATACAACACACGTAAACAACAATCTTAATGGTGCTTGTACACAGTCCAGGCAGCTTGTGCATATTGAGGCACTTGCGCAGGTTAGGTATATGCTCCGTGGAAAGTTGGTGGTCGAGCATGTTCCAAGGCGAGCTAACCGCAAAAGTTTAATTGTTGTTTTGTTCAATTTTGTTTTTGTGAAGAGAGACGCAAGTAGCTCGTACCTTGCTTGCTCCAGCTACTTGCACAAGCGATTAACTTGAGCATGAGTACTGTTCGGGTTGCCTGCTTGTCGGTCTTCTACAGATTGTACTCTACGACCTCATTCCACCAGCCCCCTTCTACCATCGGACATCCAGACGCACTGCAGCTTACCATCCCTACCTTGTTGCTATTCCACGAATTCGCACTAAGCGATTCCAAACGTCTTTTATAATGCGGACAGCAAAAGAGTGGAATTCTCTGCCTGCGTCTGTGTTTCCGATCGCTTACAACCCTAATCTCTTCAAAGTTAGAGTAAACAGGCTGCTTCTGGGTAAGCTCGCTCCATCGTAGACTTTTTCTCTGTCATTTCTGACCAAGACTAAGGTCAAGAGCAAGCCCATCACAAATAAAAAAATTAAATAAAAAATAATCCGAGACTTTACTTGCTCCAGTTACTAGAACCGTGTACAAGCACCATTAAAACCATCATGAATAGGTACAAGCAGCTGAAGCAAAGAGCTTTTTTTTCTATTGACAGGCATACGTTTGACCACTATCGCACCTGATGGTAAGCAATGATGCGGTCTAAGATGGAGCACGCTTGCCTAGAAGTAATCTAGCAAAGAGCTCCTATCCAAAGATCACCGCGGATGCAATGCATCATAACTCATACAATATAGGTATCCTTTGTTTACAACATACTCATGGATACACATTATTTATGAAATACATCCAAAACATGATTGTTTACCCATTTAGAACACAAACAGAACTTCCTTGTTTACATTACAGCTGAAATGGCTGAATTTAACTCCGTTCTTAAAGTACTTCAGCCATAATATATTAATAGTTCTGTGTTTATTGGTAATAGTGTGTTAATGGCTTAAGTGGAGAAAGTTTGGGGTGCGTTTACTGTCATTGTTGGTCTTTATACTTATGCAAACGGTTTTGTGTGATCTGAGTGTCAATAGGCTAGATTCCATCATCCACAAATTGCAAAACTATTTAGTCCGTCAGTTAGAGTATTGAAAAATAATGGACACGTATTTTTTGTTTCTGTAACTCAATGCATATTGACAAAGATAAAACGCATCAAAACTCGGGAGTGGGGGCTCGTGACGTCACAACTCACTAAAAATTATGCGAAGGTGTGACGTATTGAGGATTTTAAAAGCGTCGTAACTTCGTCAATTTTGGTTCCCATAACAAAAGAAAAAACACGTGTCAAATATTTCTTGATAATCTAACTGACGGACTAATTAGATTTTTTCAGGACACAAGCCTATTCTAATAATTTTCACATTCGCATCTCAATCGCAAACTGTCAAAAGTGTATGAAAAATAAAGCGTTTTTGACAGTTTGCGGTTGACATGCGAATGCGAAAGTTGTTTAAAACTTAGTAGAATTGGCCCTCAGATGAATGTTACGATAATTAAAGAATAGTCAATGTTGACTTGGACAAAGAAAATCTTCTATAGACATTTTAAAGTGAGGTTAATTATTAACTTATTTCCAATAGGCTAGTTTCCACCAGCAATAAATTGCAAATCTATTTAGTCAGTCAGTTGTAGTATTGAAAAATAATGGACACGTATTTGTTTTATATCAATTTATATTGACAAAGATGAAACGCATGAAAACTCGCGAGTGGGGGCTCGTGACGTCAGAACGCAATTGAAATTATACCATGGTGTGACGTATTAAGAATTTTAAAAGCATCGTATTCGAATCTTCGTCAATCTTGGTTTACGTAACAAAAATAAAAAACACGGGTCAAATAGTTTATGATAATTTAACAGACGGACTTATTTAATTTTTTCAGTGGACAAGCCTAGGTATTCAATGAAAGGAGAAGGTTCTACAATATGTGCGACTGTATATACCTACATATATTTGTGTATGTTCACCGACGTTCACCGTTAATTGTAGACCGATTTTCATAATTCTTGTTCTACTGTTTGTTCCTTTCGTGGTTAATGTATGTCTGATTATAAGATTTTTCAATCAATTAATCATAATATTATCCACACAATAATCTGTCAAATATCATTTTCATCTTATCGCTAATGCAGTAATTAGGTCCAAGATTTATTGGAAAAATTTGACAGTGGCGCGGGTAGCGTGATGTGCTTACTGATTCTGCTAAAGTTTTTAGACCCCCTGAAATCAGACGTCACTGTTTCAATCACATTGTAATAGCATTCAATCATTTAAGTTAGTCATTGGGTCACCTTTGTCAGCGCAAACCAGTCACCCAGTCCACTACTCGATATGACTCAATATTCCCGTCTCGCACTCAACAAGCGCTCCAATGTTCCAGCCTCCATTAAATACTCGTATCAATCGACGCGCGAGAATTGCGTAATTTTCTTGTTTAATTCTCGTGGATCGCGGGTTTGTTAGCGACGCCCGTATTGGCGCGATTGGCGCGCTGTTACGCATGCATAACGTTACGTGAGCGTGCGCGCAGCGCGACTCATGCGCATAGTAGTAGTGAGTTTTCGTGATGTAGGTGAGACGAAAAGGCTAATGGGCGATAAGAAATAACTAAATTACATTGCGAATTGGTTATCCTTTTAATAACAAATTATTTTAATATCACATGTAGCTTTTTTTGCATTCCACCACTAATTTGTGTCATCAGAAGAACTGGTATTGAGGAATTCAAAAGAAATTCCACAATATTGTTCTATTTGACGCAACTAAAGTTACGTTAATCTGTGCTCAGACCATCTGTTAACGTAAACGTTATATTTTACGTGCGTTAACGCTGACATTTTGTGAAACAACCCAATTTTTTGATTTGACGATAGTTAGCACCATTTTTAACGTTTACGCGTGCGTTAAGTGTAGTTGAAACAACCCGCCCTAAGCCTGAAGTCCGTAGTTTTGACCTTAGCGACGGGCGTTTTCTACTCCGTATCACCTAACCACTAAGAATGAATGACAACACAATTTGACACTTACCTACTGTAAAATCGTATTGTTATTCATACTTTTCGGGTTTAAGTCTAGTCGTAAGAGTAGAAAATGTCCGTCACTAAGGCCCTCCTTGGACTTCAGGCGAGGGTATCCCCAGTTTAGTCTTTATTGTTCCTGCAATGAGCGGGTTTCTCGTGACTTACAGTCATATTTCTATATTTCCATCATATGATTTATACAGAAACTTGCTTCACGTTGTTCATGAAAGCTCCGCTCCTATTGGCCGTAGCGTGATGTTATATAGCCTATAGCCTTCCTCGATAAATGGGCTGTCTAACACTGAAATAATTTTTCAAATCGGACTTGAAGTTCCTGAGATTAGCGCGTTCAAGCAAAACAACAAACTTCAGATGTAAAATATTAGTATAGATATGGCTGCTATTTGGACTCTTCCATTAAGTCGCAAATTCTAACACTATTTTGTCGTTCATCATCATGTTCTTAATCCAATACCAATCATGGTTACAGACCATTACTACCTACTTTATCATACTTCGAAAACAGAATATCCGAAAATAGGCATATTAAAGTTGGCCTTCTGTATCCATCTATTGGTGCCAATAAACTAGTAAGAGGCGCGGAACCGCCTGCTTTTTTGTTATGTTATGCAAAGATGTGAGGAAATGTGTGAATATGATAATTATTGTGTGGAGAGCGATGGTGTGTGTACATATACATAGTGGCTTGTTTAAACATATTCAATATGGCGCGTACGCAACTTTGAAGATATTACGTGGTCACCAGAATAGTCTGGTTTTGTAGATCAAAGAACAGAGGAATGGTTTGAATGATGAAAGGGATATAGAGAAGGATAATCTCAATGAAAGCAAGAGGAAAAAGGTGTGCGGCGTCATCTCTAACTAATCAGGATAAGGAATAGGTACGGTAATAAGCTATCTGCCAGGGTTGCGGAATTTATTCGAAAGATTCACCTCGGCCTTGGTACGCAAAGGGCATTAGGAGGAACACGGATCGGTTTGGTCAATAAGATTCTGACACTGCCTTTCGCTCCGCCCAGAGCGGATGGAGTCATTTGATGATTTCCCATCCTTCAGTTCATCTTAAAAAGCTTTAAAGCGATAATTCTCTACGTATCAGCACTGATATTTAATGTAAGAGTCTGGACTAGAAGTGGGTCATAAACTCGACAAGTAAAACTCATTCATAATTATAAATCACAACTCAAAGCCTTCCTGCAAATATCCGTCGTATTTCATAATAAATCAAGAGCTATAAATAAGGAACAAATAAAGCCGTTAAATTCCCTTCCGCTCAGCTTTAAAGGTGAGTTTCCAGCTGCAAAGAACTCGTACATTACGGGATACCAAGGTTTCGTCACAGTATAAATATGGACAGTACGGAAACTACCTACAAACGCTCGAAACGGCTCACTCACACAAACATGCGCACCGACGAGACTTTTCGGTGCCCGTCGCGGTACTCTCAGTAGTGAATGCCGACTGCTGCCAGCCGCGTCAAAACGAGTTTAGCCCCGCGATCTTTTTAAAAATGCTTCGAACGTATTGCGTAGTATACGGTTGTTTGAACTCGGCTTCATCACAACCGGAACGAAAATACGTTATATTTTAAACTTCCTGCTGATTTTGAAAGGTAAGAATCATTAATGAAATTGTTATTTAATCGTTATCGAATTATAAGTCCGTATGATCGATCAAAATGAATTCGTGAACTTCAAAACTATTAGGTACGGTCTACTACTACTTCTTGTAAATCCAAGATGGCGCCTGCTATAGGTATAAATTTTGTCGTCATGGGTGTCGTTTTCATGGTTCTCCAGTACCCTTAGTATGAGTTTTTCGACTCACGTTCGAACGCGTTCGATTGCGAGCGCGTTAGAATTTAGTATGGGAAATTAGGTTCTACGAGTGACCACCAGGTGGCACTATAACTAAATTCCCATACTAAATTCTAACGCGCTCGCAATCGAACGCGTTCGAACGCGAGTCGAAAAACTCATACTAAGGGTACAGGGTGTTGAATCCGCTAGCGCTGTCAAAACGTGAATCCAAGATGGCGGCTGCAATAGGTACCAATTTTCTCGTCATGGGTGTCGTTTTCATGGGTTTCCAGGGTGTTAAAGCCGATAGCGCTGTCAAAACGTGAATCCAAGATGGCGGCTGCAATAGGTACCAATTTTCTCGTCATGGGTGTCGTTTCCATGGTTTTCGAGGTTGTTGAAGCCGATAGTCATGTCAAAACGTGAATCCAAGATGGCGGCTGCAATAGGTACCAATTTTCTCGTCATGGGTGTCGTTTTCATGGGTTTCCAGGGTGTTAAAGCCGATAGCGCTGTCAAAACGTGAATCCAAGATGGCGGCTGCAATAGGTACCAATTTTCTCGTCATGGGTGTCGTTTCCATGGTTTTCGAGGTTGTTGAAGCCGATAGTCATGTCAAAACGTGAATCCAAGATGGCGGCTGCAATAGGTACCATTTTTTTCGTCATGGATGTCATTTTCATGGTTTTTGAGGGTGTTGAAGCTGATAGTGATGTCAAAACGTGAATCCAAGATGGCGGCTGCAATAGGTACCAATTTTTTTCGACATGGGTGTCGTTTCCATGGTTTTCGAGGTTATTGAAGCCAAGAGTCATGTCAAAACGTGAATCCAAGATGGCGGCTGCAATAGGTATAATTTTTTTCGTCATGGGTGTCGTTTTCATGGTTTACGAGCGTGTTGAAGCCGATAGTGCTTTCAAAACGGGAATCCAAGATGTCGGCTGCAAAGGTACCGAGCGCCCGAAACGTTTTCGTCCAACAACAACTTGCGTACCCGCCAAAACTTTTAAAAGGTAACGCCGTAATGACAAAGTTAGTGCTACAAGTTGTTGTGTGTATTGTGTAAATATTAAATTGTTTTCCGTGTTTAAAGTATCGTGTTTTGTTGAGATTAACCAACGCCATGAGATTACCTGTTTATTGTATTTGTAAGCTAGTTATTCAAATTCGATTGATTGATCACTACAGAACAAAAATGTAAAAAAAAATCAAAAACATTAAAAGTGACAACCCTTTTGCTTCAATGGAGCGTAGGTAATTATATTCTCAACTAGGCTTAGTTTCCGTACTGTCCATATTTATACTGTGGTTTCGTGACAAAGCGCTCAGTCGTGCCCTGCAGTGTATCGATAAAACGGGGTTAATAGAAACGCAGGGGTAGAAACAAAACTTTGGATGATATTTCCTTGAATGACTTATCTAAAGAATTCTAAAAAATAAATGTTTTAAAACAAATATTGATTTAAAAAATTGAGTCCATTAATGCTGCAAGCAGAATTTAAATAAAGTGAAAAATCCCTTTCAAAGTTTTGTTTTTATTCACCCCGTTTTACGGTATTTATACTTGTAGCTTTAATTATGTTTTGTGAAAGATAATTTTACTCGTTGGTGTCGAAGAAAATTGCTGTAATGAACTATTGTGATTTTACAGTTGTTTTATGATTTACGATGTACGAAACATTAAATAAATTAGCATAGGCACTCGAACATGATGGCGCATTCGTTTTACTGTTAATTTTATTGCAATACCTTCGACAATTACGCTGTTACTATATTATGTGAAATATCTACGGTTGTTATTGTGTTGTGGAATGTGGAAAATAGCACCAAAAAATCTCAGCTGACATTTAAATTATCATCATTCTTCTGCGCCAACAAATTATATTATGTACGTAGGCTTTTTCTGCTGACAATATATCTTTCATCGATTGGAACAGACAATGAGTAATGGATTCATTGCCATCAGCGTGTGCTCGTTATTAGATGTGTAGATTTCTACTGGCACGCAACACTGGACAAGTGTGAGGGAAGTTACTGGCTTGTTACTTTTAAAGGGCGTTTTGTTATGCATGTCGTGTTTTAATTTGATTAGTTCATTAATTGGTTTAAGTTGATTAATTCAGGACACAATACATGACCTGATCGAAAATTCGCAAGACGGATGGTGTCAGGACACAATACATGTTCTGATCGAAAATTCGTAAGACGGATGATTAAAAAATGCACAACGTTAATGTTCAATTTTCTTTTATTTTTTAATCTTTAGGCCTAGATACTGGGAGTATCTAGCTACAAAAGTAAAAAAAAATACAAAAATATTTATTATTTTCTCAAGACATTGAGCTTACATAAATTGAGGCAGCCCCTGTAAGTTACAGAAGTACTTGTGATGGAGCTGTCTCGCAACTTCCCTTAATAATATCTAAACAATGCTGAGACCGTTTATTGAAAGAAAAACATAAAAAAAGAAAAAATTACAAAAAGAGAAAAATAATTTGCCATAGCAGCTCAGTGTGTGGTCACACACAACTCGTGTTTCTTTGTTAAATTCGTAAGATAATCAGCCAATTTGCTAACGAATCAGTCCTCTCCGGGCCACTCTTTAAATAACCCAACCACGTCATTACAACTTCCTACACAATTTTTCTCATATCAAATCACTTTCGTCACGCAAATAAAATCTAATCTCGAGTTAATCATTTTTTTCTCACAACTTTCACTGTTATTTTCTTTCATTCACATTTTACTATTAAACGTGTTCCTATGACCCACTATGATGGCGCTTTTAATATTGAGGCTATAATATTTATTAATCATATTTTTTGTTTAACGTTAGGCTGCGATTACATTGGGAGAGTTTAGACTTAAAATCTTATAGTAGGTGTAGATAAACGGTAGGTAGATTTCTTCCCCGATTAATACTAGGCTTTTGTACTTTAGAATTTTACATTATGAACTAAACGAAATCTTCATGTTTTAGGTTGTGGTTCAAAAAACTTAGGTAAGTACCCACCCCGCCTATTGAATACGTATATTTGTTTTAGATAGATAGAGAGTAAACAGTTCTCTACCACTCAATAAAAAGTTATTATTGACAGCGATTTCTTACAAGTTATGCCGTAGCTAGCGTACCTATGAACTTTGTAGTTCAGTCATTTTTTTCTCCCTTCATCTGTTTCACTGTCCTTAAGGACGAACTGTCAAATTATCGCATTTTTCAAGTCACCCTTGAAAAGCCACTGGTCGCTGCCATTGATTTTGTTGTAAAGATGTGACAAATTTGACAGTTCGACCTTAAGGACACAAACATTAACTAAACCTATTGGTAATACAGAAAACATTATTTTTATCTAGATTAGGGTTACATAAAACCGAAAGTAGCTATACAACTACAATAAATTAAATCCTAGTCCAGTACTTGACCTTCAAGCTCCACCAATGTGAACGTAGCCTAACAACATTTTATTGCACAATGGTGATTTTAGCCTGTTTAGCTGAAGTGAAATGGTGTTGTTTTGTACAATCAGTTGAGAGGAACGCTCGTAACCACGATAATCAATACTGTTATTGCGTCGTAAAAAGTAACAACATTTTTTTAATAATCGTTGGCCGTGTTGATGTTACTGTTATGCAGAAGTACCATTTTTTATTTGATATCATGTTTCGGCAACCACAGCGGAAAACGACTACACAACTATACGACAAATCTATACTTAAGTATATCAGAATCTATACTAATAGTATTTAGCTGAAGAGTTTGTTTGTTTGTTTGCTTGAACGCGCTAACCCAAGGAACTACTACTGGTCCGATTTGAAAATGTCGATTCATTCAGGCCAGCTTTGTCTTTATTTCAGTTTTTGATTACGAAAAACAATAAATTTATGTGGGTCAGTGACAGTTATTCCATATTTATCTGGTGTCTACCATAGAAGAAGAAAGTTGTAACTTGTTTTCTTAATTTCTTAGACTTCTGTACTGAATTTCATATTTCGTGGTATTATATTACCCAATGCAGCGCAATGCGACATGTTAATAACGTTTCTGCGAACAGAAATTATTGTAATAAAATCCTTTATGTTATTAATGATTTATTATTTTGGTCAGCAATTGGGGAATGCGACCTGATAACATTGCGATTGCTTAATAGGATATTAATTCGTTTTAAGTCAATAAATATTAAGTCATAATAAAATAAATTGTTGGTTTAGTAGTTACCTAAACATTCAGTTATCTACTCGCCTTCTGACAGGGTTTCGTCCCTGGAAAGGTATTAGGAGGAACACGGATACGTTTTATCCAGTAAGAGTCTGACACTCCCTTCTGCTCCGCCCAGAGCGAGAGTAATCGTTTGATGATTTCCCATCCTTAAAAAAAAATCTACTAACCTTGGTGCATGTAACTTGGGTTGGCTCAACACGTTTTCTAATCGAAATAATACGTACTTCAAACTTTAAACATTTTAAATGCCAAAGTATACAGTCTATCTGCTTCTAACCTCTTCACGTTTTAACGGCTGATTTCGATGAATTTTAGCACACAGGTTGTCTGGTCCATAGGATATTTTTTTATTCCAAGGGTATGTTCCTTTGGGATAATATCACGCCGGCGATGACGCTAACAAAATATTTAAATTAAAACTCTGTAATCCTAACTGCTTGAAAATTTACTGTCTCGTGTTTCATCTGCCTAGCCTTTTTTCAACTATGTTGGAGTTTGCTTCCGCTCAAACCGAATTCAGCTGAATACCAGTATTTCACGTGGAGCGGCTGCCCACCAGACCTCCACAACCCATTAACTGGATCTTCTTTCTTCTTATCGTGTAACGTAAGTTCTAGCGACCTCACACACCCTAGTGTCATAGTTTCTAAACCGCCTTAAGGGCCTCTGACATGGTTAGAGATATATAGAACTCGATTGAATGTTATTTCGTAAAAAAGTCATTCAATCGATTTGTATGAACTTAGAGGGTTATATTGATAATTAATATGAGTATAATTCTTGAGATTAATTTGCGTTACGGCCGCGAATCGTATTTTGTTCAACATACACCTTCACACTGACCGGCAAATTGCAAAAAAACATAAAAGTATTTGAATTTCGCGGGCTACCCTGGCGCTCCCACCTTAACGACCGCCATTTGGCGGCCGGGACCACTGGCTTATACGTGCCTTCAGAAGCACGGAGTAATTTTTTTTATCAGACAATCAGGTGATTCAAGCCTGCAATGTCCTAGCCAAACTGGAAACAACTTTTCTAAGTATATTTTCCGTGGGAATCGAACCCACGACCACCGGGTCAGAAGGTAAGCCTCTCGACCACGGACTCTGATTCTAACTGGATAACAAGGTACTTCTTGGCAAGACGGGTGTCAGATTTACTTTCTTCTGACAATCCGTAACGACTGCCAAATATCTACAAATGCCAACCGGGACCAGGCTCAACATGCTTCCCGAGGCACTGAGTAGTCTCGGTAAACTACGACGGTCACCCATCCACAAACCGAGATGTATTTTTTAAAATAACCCCTTACCTTATCTTCATATCCTTGATCTTTTCACAGAGGTAAAATATTGCAAAAAGTTCGCAATGCCATAAAGATATAAACGCCACCATAACAGCCACGGTATTTACAAATGCCATATATTACAAAAGGCATGCAATCAACCCAAATCGGGACTGGTTATTGATGTAAATTATATTTTAATTATACCCCATTCAATATTATTACATTGCATTTTGTATCACTGTACATTGTTGCGAATGTTGGCATGGATAATGTCGTGTGGAAAGTTATGAGTATAAATCTGTACTTAATATTAACATGTAAAATTATGAAGACGTAAAGTTTGGGAGTTTTTGTGGGTCTGTGAGTTTGTGACGTCGTTTTAGGGGATAATCTCTGGATTTACAGAACCGATTTTGAAAATTATTTTACCAACTATACTTTACGCCAGATAAACGTGGAATAAAGTACATTGACCCACATACATTTATTGACTTTCTTAAGATCAAAATCAGAAAGAATTACATAAAGCTGTCCTGAATCGACTTCTATCGTGATCCTTTACGTTTTCTAATAATAAAAATCAGTTCTTAATTTATTGCTCTAGTATCTACGAAGAGATATTAGGGAACGGTCAATGTACTTTATTCCACGTTTATCTGGCGTAAACTACTGAATTCTGCGGCTTCGCCCGCGTGGATATCGGTTGTCAAATTATGTACTGAAACCTTCGAGAACCACTCTATCCATTGGTGAAAACAGTATCAAGATAGGTGCAGTAGTTTTTAAGCTTACCGCGAACAGATAGACAGACGCGGTGGAGGACGTTTTATAATCTGTAGTGAATAAAAAGCCACGTTATTTGTGAGTGTTATACGCTAACTAACGGGTCAGCTAGTTAGTATAGTTATATGAGTGGGAGAAGATCAAAGAAATGATGGACGGATTGCATGAAGGCTGAAAGTAGTAGAAGTCTGGTAGAACATGTTGCTCCAGTCTAAGTGGATGCTTCTGACTATCCGTAAGGACGGTCAACATCTGCCTAGCCTTTTACCAACTACATTGGAGTCGGCATCCAGTCAAACCAGTTTCAGCTGAATACTAGTATTTTACGTGGAGCGGCTTCCCAGCAGACCTCCACGACCCATTAACTGGGTAACACGGTACTTCTTGGCAAGACTGGAGTCAGATTTACTAGTTCTTACTATCCGTAACGACTGCCAAAGATTTACAAGTAACAGCCAGGAACAACGGCTTAACGTGCTTTCTGAGGCACGGAGGAAACTCGGTATGTTAAGATTGTCACCCATCCACAGACCAACCTTAGCAGGCGTTGCTTAACCTTGAAGATCGACCCAAGCGGCTTTTATTGTTTGGCCACGAGCTCCTGTGTTGCACCGACCCCAAATAAATTGGGATACGGAAGAGAATGATGATATTCCTCCGTATTCAGTTGCAAATATTGGCCATACTTTTACATCCAGCAAAGTATGCCAATATTGGCCATATCACGGTCATTATAGACTTGTAAAGAAACTCTACGGTGTCTAAAAGTGTGCAACAATGTGATTTATCTAGAGTATCATAATAGACAATATTGCTGGTTTTATAACGATGTACTTTGTTGTAAATATGCCTGTTAGTGGTGAAACACGTCCATTTTATTTGTTTTGAAATCGTTAGCCGTAATCTTGTTGAAGTCGGTCCATTAGGTAAGAAAGCGTTGATTCAATGGTTCTGGTAGAAATAGCAATCAGCTTTTTCCTAAGATACTAAATAGTTTCTCTATTAGTTTATGACGTAATCAACTTAGATTAACGCAAATATCTATTTGTTTTTAGATGGTTTTGCTCTTGACGCTAATCTAGGTAAGAGACGACAGAGACAAAGCTACGACGGTGCGAGCTTACCCAGAAGTAGCCTGTTCACTTTAACTTTGAGAAGATTAGGGTTGTAAGCGTTCGAAAACAGACGCAGGCAGATAGTTTCACTCCTTTGCTGTGTGCATTTTATAAGACGCTATATTTATTCAAAAACATTTGATACACAATGGTAAAATCCATGAACATAATCACTCGTCGACTTTGGACCACGCTACCCCAGAAGTAACTTATTCACTATTGACTCAAAGACTCCCAGGTGGTTTTTATCAGGATACACAAACTCCATTGCAAGTGCCAGTCCAAAATTAACTACACAGCAGATGACCGCTGGGCAATAGTCTCCAAGTGGGTGCCGGAGACTTAGACGGTCCCTCAAGGTCGTTCTAGGAAGTGGTGGCGAGACGACCTAGACGCCTACTGCACGGGGTGGTTCGAGGTGGATTGGAACAAAAATATCTGGAAGGAGTTGGGAGACGCCCAGTAGTGGACAGTATAGGCTGAAGTAAAAACATTTCAGATAATTATGTTCATATGTCACCACGTATCCTCATCAGAAGGCTTTAAGTCACTCAAAGGCCAATTGAGAGGGAAATGCTTGGAGTTTCCTTGCGTGATCGAATCGGGAATGATGATATCCGCAAGAGAACCAAGTTTACCGACATAGCCCGAAGGATCGCCAAACTAAAGTAGCAGTGGGCAGGGCACATTTCTCGCAGAACGTATGGTCGATGGGGCCGAAAATTTCTGGAGCGGCGACCGCGTACCGGAAGACACAACGTTGGAAGGCCTCCCACAAGGTGGACCGGTGACCTGGTGAAGGTCGCGGGTAGCCGATGGATGCGAGACGCACAGGACCGGTCGTTGTAGTGATGCTTGAGGGAGCCCAATCAGCCGGTCCTGGCCTATGTTCAGCAGTGAATAGGGTAGTTTTTGGGGGCCGAGTCACCCGCGTCCGTAGAAGAATACCCTTCAGCGAATCCCTACACGTGGTTCCCGGGTGGTGCTAAACAGGTGACACTAACCGCCACCGTGGTCTAGTGGTTATACCACCTGATTCAGACCCAGAGGTCCCGGGTTCGATTCCCAGCGGAGGCAAATTTTTAGCTCGTTGTTGGTGGTAGGACTTGTTCTAAGTCCGCCTGGCAAGCTACCATCATCATGTCTAAGTCTGTCGCCGTAACAACTATGTTAACAGCATTGTTGTGTTCCGGCAGTTAGAGGTATGGTTAGCCAGTTCCTCTGTGTAAGAGGATTCCGGGTGATACTCGCTTCCATCTTCGGCCTAATCATCACTTTCCATCAGGTGAGATTTGGGCCAAGAGTTTCCCTGTTTTGCATAGTGGAGGTCTTTCCGCTGATATGATAATGATGTAACCACGTGTACAACATGATTATGAATCACCGACCACCGCATTCAGGTGATACCGTCAAGGCTAGAGTGGATTCCGATATAAACAACCGGTGAAGCGGCGACGCGGTGACTAATCGTCTTAATAACTCCTATTGTATAATCACTATAACGCCGAGTAGTGTTTACTCATGTGTTTTATTGTTTGCACTTGTTAAGATTATCGGTGTTATCTTTTCAGGAATGTGTGAGGTTTTGGTCGGATAAGGTGAGGGCTCTTTGGCTAATATTATTGTTAAAGCAAACACTATCGGCTAAAGGGATAGGCGTATACAAACACACTTGCGAGAATCAAGGCCATATTGACTGGTAAGTAGATACTGTGCCAAAGCTTTCGATCCTGAAACATAATGTATGTATTACATAACGAAACAAGTGGCACTGCTATATTATTATGTTTAAGCAAAGCAAATCCTGAAATACTCAAACTTATAATGGACCAAAAATGTACTTGAAACAAAACCAATAGAGTCCATTTCTAGAGAACTATTGTTGTGTGACGTGTCGTCAACTGTACCTATTATCACCACAGAAATACCGCTGTGTGACAAACCACGTTACACCAGTCGAAAAGATGACTTCATTAAACCTACACAGGTAGTACACTGGTAGAGCGGAACTCGCGAATGTCTTGCGCTCGTGCCGGTTCCGAGGCGCGTGCGCGTGCGCCACTGCGACCCGACCGTGCCCCTGTACCGTTATGACGTCGTCGTAGCACTGCGGTTACATTGCTGCAGGGAATTGCTTAGTTGTCTATAAAAAAAAAATTGTACGCTTGTCATTTAGGTCTTTGAAATCTGGTGGCATAAACAAAACACCAAGGAAAGTTGTTTTCGGTCCTGATAGAAAATATGAGGTCAAGAGAAAGCTACACCTCTTATCCTCAAGATTTTCTCAATCAGTTTTTAATCCGAGCCATCTGTTGTAGCATATCTGTTACCTACTCGAAGATATTTTATTACGGATGTCAAATGGCAGCATTAAACTGCTTAGCGAAAGGGCCATTCATAATAACTTTCAGAATATCTCCATAAGCAGGCTGTTTCATTAAAGCATTTGTGCTTAATTTTCATTCTTGATATTCATTCTGATTTGCATTTAATTTCCTCTTGCGGTTCAACGGAACGAATCAGCTATTTTGATTCATGTATCGAGGGTGATAGATACACCTATTATAGCAGTTTTATTAGTTAAAAACGATTTAACATTCACTTTTCCTATATCTTCTCGTCTCTTATGAATGAAATTGACGCATCAAAATTTTCAATCAGGTCTTTCAAATTATCAAATTGAAGTTGCGTTTTGATACTCTGTAATAAATTAAAATCTTTCGTTGAGTAGAAATGTTTGAAGAAGAAAAGGAGAAATTGATGACAGACATCTTAAGTGAAGACATTTAAAGAAATAAACTAAAGAAAACATAGATGGAAGTACTTAAATTAATGTTGATAGAGATGCAATGCAAAAAGCAAACATCAACAGGTTAAGGCAGAAGAATTGAAATGTATTCTTTGACCACCTCAGAAGACAATGTCAGTAATCGGTTGAACGTGCCAATCTCAGGAACTACTGGTACGAATTTAAAAATTATATTTTAGTGTAAAGGCTAAAAGGAAAAATTTAACGCAGAAGAAGTTGCGTGGGTCAACTAGTACTAAATAATATTAACCAAGTAACATCTTTGACAAGAACATAAACCATTCCAAAGTCAATACGAGACAAGATGAAGAAGCTAAAATACAATCTTTCAGAATATGGCGTCGTCAAAACGGGCGTAAAACAGTAGCCAATACTAATTGTAATTACTTATAACACTAAGCCAAAATTCCCATTTACGACCACCAATGAATGACGGTTATATGTATACCTGTCTCAATAACGGTAACTCGCATGGTTGTGCCATAAAATATTATGGAACCATAAGTGAAAGTGCGTGTCTCTAGTTTATGGTCTACCGTAGTAATATACGTTATGAAATTGATTAGCGCAGATTTAGAAATTCTTGTTATCATGGGAAATTGATAGCTTTCGTTTTTGTAATAGAGTCGGTGATTGGATTAGCTCGATCAATTCATTTTGCAGCTTCGGAATATCAACTTTAGTGGTTTTGATTGAACTCATCATCAGTCAATTATTTTGGCTTATTGCAGTCTTTTGTTGATCCAAGATCTTTTTCAAGTATAGCTTTTCTGGTTCTCCACTTTTCGCATCAAAGTAATCCATATTGGGTTCAAAACGGTTCCCATATTTTTAGTTAGTACGCAACTTACCTATCTATATAAAGAGTCAATCAATTCATTGTAAACTTGTTAAGTCGTTTGGAATAGCATCGTTGAAACAGCTTGTTTATCATCATCAACTTATTGCAATCCAATATTGGAGGAAGATCTTATCTAATGTTGGTATCTTCTTGTTCACCTCCTTCCGCATTGAAATCTTTACGATCAGTAAACAACTTACCTACTCTCAGAAATATCCCTTCAAACAATTGGATGATTTTAGTAAACATAATCCTAATTCAATGGGTATCGATGACGCAGCCATGACGGTTCTAGTTCCGTCCGACCTTGTGCCCACTTTACAAAATAAACCTGTAAAAACGGATATTGGGCTCGAACCTGCCCTTGGAAACCTGGTGGCCCATGACGAGGCACAATATCTTCATTGTGACAACCTTTGCCGTTTAACAAATACAAGTTTCATTGAATAATTTTAGTAGCGGACATTGCATTTTGTGGATTCAGCAACGCCAAATCTCTACGTGATAAAAACAAAATGTCATTTTCAACCTAGACTCAACTATATCTAGAAAACACACTTCAATAGCTTGATTTACGAATAAAATAGGGTTCATGCAAAAGTCATACTATTCTTCTCTAAAACCACAAAACAACGCTTGGAGTGTACACGTGTGTCGCGAAATTTGAGCGTTAAAACACTCATATTTCACGTCTGTGCGACAGTTTTGAATCCAACAACTACGCAGATATCACTTTTATCAGGTTAGATAAAAGTTCTAAGTAGAACAACATTGACCTATTAGCCTGCTTCTCTTTGTTGCAAACAATACGATATTGTACAGATAAAGTTATAATGACTTTAGTTCGTCTGATTCTTGTTAATCTTGAATTCAATCGGCATGTTGTACAATTCGTAGCATCTTCATCTTCAGTTGAAGTCTTTAAATACATTGCTTCAATACTAAGAACTCCATCTCCTCTCACCATTATCAAGAAACTTTTGGAATATTTAGCTTTGCGATCACATTGTTTTCATTAACCCCCAGGTAACTACTACCAATCCTTGTAACACTTACCCCCAGTTATGGAAAGACCCATCTAGTTCCAAATCAGTTCTTCTTAAAAAAATAACTTAAAAATTAACCCAATTATAGATTTATTTTAGAATTTTTTAGGGTTTGGAACATCCGTAAGAAACAATTCCCTTATAGGATCACTCGGGTGACACAATTACATTAAGAGCGCACGGAACTCCTGGCACTTGTTTTTTATATTATAGTTAAATTGTCTACATAACAACTGAAAACGGACCAAATCTATCTCAAACCCCCTGACATTGGTGAAATGAACGAGGATGCAAAATTAAATTGAATTGAAACACGGTAACCGTTGACACCACATACCAAACAGGTGTAAACTTTTCTTCCGAATTCCTCGCAGCCGGTGTCACGACGTACGCTTAAGTAGTAAACCATGAAACGCAACTTCGAGTACACAGCATTACCAGTTTCACCGCAAAAATGAAAGCCGAGGCAAACAGTGCTAACCATGGGCTTGTGGGCCGAAGTCGAGGGAGAAAGGTGTATAATCTCATTAGAGGCTGAAGGTAATTCTTTTATGTCATTGGTGTTGGCCCTTGTTGGACGGAGTGTGGTGTGAGTTCATAAGTGCAGCGGGAACAAGGCCTACTCTAATTGGCTACCCCTTGTGCATTGATAAGTAGTTTTTTTTTAATTAGTGTGTGGTTTGATCCATTATCATCCACATACCGAGTCATCTATAGGTCTCTCTTTATCTCGTGCCAGTCTCTATGCTCCTGTACCAACCTATCCATGTTCTACCTACGATAACATCGTTGTCATTGCCCACCCAGCCTCCGGACGGCGGTGGTTTGGTTACTTAATCGTTTAATACATCGTCACCGACCATGTACGGTAGTTATTTAATACATTGCTGTTCTCTGAAAAACCTTCCTTTTTTATATCGACTACATAATGCTGAACCCGACTTTGAAACTTTGTTTCACGTGGTAGTTTCATTCAGGGACCCAATTGTATCAATAATTTTAATGAGCAGTTTTTATTTCAATGTCAATAATCAACAGCCACGCACACACGATCATAAAATTATGTATGGCCTGCAAACACGAATGAATGAGTAAAAGTTATCAATCATCGAATAAATTAAGTATTGTCATTGCATACATGAAAAATAAACCCGTCATTACCACCGGTTTGCGTGTTTCATTGTTTGTTTATTCATGAAACAGGCCGATATCCATCACCTGTTTAAAGTAGGTATTTGAGAGATTTAATGCGATTTTAATGACATTCTTAAAGCCGATTAATTGAACTTTCTGTTGGCGTGTTTGCGGGTGATGAGTACCATGATACTAGTATTGGAGTTATTAAGCATGTAATGTTAAAACTTGTGCTTACAGTTAAACTTATAATATGATATTCTGCGCTGGTTATAAGAATAAAACATCTATTATCGAATTTGGCAATTAACCTTGAGTCGATATCCAAGTGGTTTCAGTATGTGCACGGCACATGCAGCAAACCATATTTCAGTGTTACTAGACACTGAAATATGGTTTACTGCTCGTACCATGACGACTGTAGATAATAATGAATGATGTCATCAAGCTTAAAAATTTTGGTATTCGATAATAGACTGTTCCAAATCTTTCTTTAAGTTACTTAAGTCCACTTTTTAACCGAGATAATTGTTTGAAGTATGGGACCAACCCTGCTGTCTCAGAAATGTTCCGTTATCTACATTGTGTCCAGTTGTACGGACATAAAAAATTGAAAAAATAAGCTATACCTACGTGAATAAACATACTTACACCGTCATGGTCATGAATTTAAAAGCAACCTTGAAGAAAAGCTTCAGAAACACGCACGTTTACCGCTTACAACTTGTGCCACAGTCAATACACAAACAATAAGCGTAGCGGCCGGGAGCGCACGCGCACAAAGCGCGCAGCTTCCCACAACGAGTGTGTTGACAGGTGACACAAGACATCTACCGGTTACGTACGGAACTAATCGCTTGACAAATTACGATGAGCTGCCGCTGTTACGTCAGGCGACGAATGGATAGAAAAGGGCTTTATTGAAGTCATTGAGTTGGTTTTAGTTGACTTTTTTTTTCATGGGAAATCGACCAGTGACTTCTCCCGCTCTGGGGTTCTCGTTACAGTAGCGGGTTGAAACGTGGTAGGGTTGCAGAATTTCTTCGAAAGATTCACCATGACCCAGGAACGCAAAGGGTATAAGGAGGAACACGGATGAGTTTTAGTCAGTAAGTCTTGACACTCCCTTCTGCTCTGGCCAGAGCGGGAAGAGTCATTGGATGATTTCTAATCCTTCTGATGACCTATGGTTAGTGTAGTAAATCTTAATACCCTGCAGTAACCGGACCCAAGAGTTACAGAATCAAGATAAAAGTTAATTTTCCTTTTGTAGCACATTCACTAGAAACGAAAGCTGTTCTATCGAAATATTTTAACCACGACATATCTTCGATATTGGATGGCGGTTAATTGCAGGCCGCTCTCGGTGATTATAGTGAGCCCGTTAAATAACCGCCACATCTTACCGGGGAACCAGTGGTTACTCTACAAACTATGTTTTGAATGCACTTACTGCGAAGCTGTATGATTATTGGTATTGGGTTTTGTGTGCTATAGAAATATGGAGCGGATTTTTGTTGAGGTGTGACGTGTAATTTTGTGCTTTCTAAACACTGCTTCTGATAGGGCGTTGGATTCATCAATCCTAAGTAAAGGTTCCAATTTATCTAACGTTTACCTGCTTTAGCTGACTCCACGTGTGATCGGGCTTAGAATTGGTGGTGATGACTGATGGGTTCCCCGTAAATCCGGATCAGAGAAAAGTCGGTGCGAGTTAACCGAAGCAATACTAGCAGATATTGCATATTAAACGAACTCCGAATTCAGAATATATGTTCCAATTCGATAGAACAAGTCTTAATTTGGGTTCGAATCCGATGCAGTGCTTAAACGCTCTACATCTCTTCAGTTTCATGAGTTGTTTCTTTCTAAGCCACCTATTTAATGATCAGACATCACTGAACGTCACTGTCACTGACGAGCACCTACGGATAGCGTCGTACAAAATGTATGCTACAATATCATTTTTCACTGACACGGATGGATACGTTACTGATCGGCACGTGTCGGCACTGTTGTGTGCGGATCGGCCTTTAGGCGTCGAATTCCCTGCCGGAGTTTATTTTCTGTAAGTAACAACAAAGGTGTCCTTAAGTCAAGAGTCATTAGGTTACTGCTAGGCAACCGTGCTTCATCTTTGACGACATCATCGCCTTCCACCAGGTGAGATTGTGGTCAAACGTGAACCTATCAATTAAATAATAGAAAAAAGTTACAACGACAACCAGTAAAGATACCCAAAAACGCACCCTACAGATGTTAGAACCAGCTGCGAACATCATCAAAGAAGAAAAAAATCCTTTACCTTATTACATTAATAAATAGTAAACGTTTGATGACGATAGCAGGTAGCCGCACCGACGCCGGGCACCTGTTGTGTGCGCTGGAGCGTGGCTGACATGTGGTGCGCATGCGCATCCGTCATAGACTTGTAGAGTTGAACGTAATCTGTGGCTCTTTGTAGTTGGAAGGTCAGGTGCAGTACCTTGTTTGTGAAGATGAACTTGTGTGAAAAGGTTGTAAAGATGTGGAAGGTGGCACGTGTCATTTCGTAATTTCTATTTTGTACTGATAATTTATGTTTGACCGAATCGGATTACAGAAGCGTTTAACTCGTCATACAAAAAGAAAAATGATGACACAAGCACCAACGTCTTAAGTTTACGAATAAAGTCTGAATGAGTATTAGTCTGAGAAGAGAAAAAGTGGGTATAACCACTGAGTTTGTATTGGTGTCAATACAAACTCAGTGGTTATACCCACTTTTTAAGAGCAGGGGATCTAAAAAGGCCACTTTAGCAGAATCAGTAAGCACATCACGCTACCCGCCACTGTCAAATTTTCCCAATCAACATTGAACCTGATGCGTTAGCGGTAGAGATGAAAATACAATTTGACAGATTGTTGTGTCCTTAATATTATGATTCTGCTAAAGTGGCCTTTATTTTGGCCCGACCGTCATATGTGGAACATGTAGATGTTTACAATAGTCTTTTGAAGAAGGAACTACACCTGTACCTATTCAGATATCTGTCATTATTCTTATCTATACTAACATTATAAGGAGGTAAAGTTTGTGAGATTGCGAGGTTATAGGGTAGTGTAATCTCTGCATCTACCGAACCGAATTTGAGAATTCTTTTACCAATGAAGGCCACGTTATTTGTGAGTGTCATCTATACTAATATTATAAAGCAGAAGAGTTTGTTTGTTTGGTAGGTTGAACGCGCTAATCTCGGGAACTACTGGTCCGATTTGAAAAATTCTTTCAGTGTTAGATAGCCCATTTATCGAGGAATGCTATAGGCTATATATCATCACGCTAAGACAAATAGGAGAGGAGCAATAATGGAAAATGTGGCGCAGACGAAGTTGCGCGGGTCAGCTAGTTTCTTATAAAAGATTGTCCAATTGGTATCTTAAGACTTTATAAGACTTCCCTCATGAATGAGCATTTCATGTCAATGTATAGTTTTAGTTAATAGCAATCTGACCTGTACTGTAAACATCGAACAGAGATTAAATCAATGTAATGGTGAGAAATCGTTGTGTTAATTAAATATCTATTGATAGAAAGTGTGTGTTTTAATTATACGAAGTCTATTAAGGCTTCACCACGTTTAATTAACCAAACATACTTGGTATGCAGAAGTACAACTCTTAAATAACGCATCTAAGGTGATTCGCGTGAGAAATCTAACATTGTTTTTACATAAAACCATTGGTATATAAATGTCACCGGAGAATGGCAGACTCTGTAAGATTGTTATAAATCTTGATTAGATTATAATTTCTCGATATATTGTGAAGAAATCGTTTTGAAAATAAGAAATCCCATCTAAATTCAATAGTTTCAAATACAACCGTGTCTTAGAAAAAATAGTTAAGAGCGTGTATTCCGTCCACTAGCGCCGCCAATCGTTTTTTATTATTTGTAGTAAATTTAAGACACGTAGATAAAAAACCGCTCTGTAGTGCACTGAAGAAATGTATTTATTATGTTTTGTACTTTAGAACATAAATAATTGAAAAAGTCGATATTTTTGCTAGAAGTGGCCACTTTTAGCAATAATTGCCGTTTTGGCTATTTAGCCATGAGTAATGTATTAAAAATAGCTGTCAAAAAATAATAGATACATTTCTTCAGTACACTACAGAGCGGTTTTTTATCTACTTGTCTAAAATTTACCACAATTAATAAAAAACGATTGGCGGCGCTAGTGGACGGAATACACACTCTTAACAATTTCACGCGATATTTAACAATCTTACGGTGTTTGCCATTTTTCGGTGACATCAATATATCAATGCATAAAACATCTTTATTTCGGTCAGTAGGTGGAAAGGGGAGATGTCATTATCAATATATCTGACCGGGGACGCTAGGTCCAGTGTCTGTCTGGCAGGGTAGCGGAATTTTCAGAAAGAGTTACCGCGGAAGTATTCCCGTTAGAGCACCAATGTTTAGAGCACCATAACTATTTTTTTTAATAAAAAACGGGGAAACTCTTGGCCCAAATCTCACCTGATGGAAAGTGATGATTAGGCCGAAGATGGAAGCGAGTTTCACCCGGAATCCTCTTACATAGAGGAACTGGCTATCATACCTTTATCTGCCGGAACACAACAATGCTGTTAACATTGTTATTATGGCCACAGACTTAGACATGATGGTGGTAGCTTGCCAGGCGGACTTAGAACAAGTACTACCACCAACCAAACCGAGCAACAAATTTTGCCCCCGCTGGGAATCGAACCCGGGACCTATGGTTCTGAATCAGGTGGTATAATAACCACTAGACAACGGAGGCGGTTAGTGTCACCTGTTTAGCACCACCCGGGGACTACGTATAGGGATTCGCTGAAGGGTATTCTCCTACGGACGCGGGTGACTCGGACCCCAAACTACTATTCCCGTGAGAGCACCAATATTTTTTTTGCTTGGTGCGCTATATCGGGAATAAATAAAAAATATTTTTTATTCCCTTTAGAGCACCAGCGCGGTGCATTTTAGTGTTGTGGCACCGAGCAAAAATATTGGGAATAGTTTTGGTGCTCTAACGGGAATACTTCTTACTGCGGCCCTGGAACGCGAAGGGCATATTGAGAATCACAGGTGGGTTTTATTCAATAAACTTTTTTTATAGCAAGATCGCTCATTACTTCGGAAGTTCATAAGATAGAAGCCATTACTCGGTAGTGTATAATTCTGTCGCTGGCGGAAAAAGTGCCTAAAATGCGCGCAGCACGATACTAAATGCAGCAAAAAAATGTCTAGCGCCAAAATCTAAGTATTTTATGCATAAATCTTGCCAAACTACTTAGTGGTAAGCACACTGATCGAAGTTTTAAGATTGACTTGCGCACTGTCAAGATGGTAGGTGCTTTTCGTTTTAGTTATCATTTACTTTTACATTTTTTTGTCCAGAATTAACCTTCTGTATTACTGTGTTTCTAGGAACTTATAATTAGAAGTAGAATTATGTTCGTAAGCTTTAATTTCTATTCAATTGATTGCATCAGATATTTAGATGTTTAATGGAGTTTTCATGTAATAATAACCGGCTTTCCTATCAAGATCTTCATTTGAAATTGGCAATATTCATCGTTTATAGTGAAAATAGTTGTTCTGACAATTTTATTTTTAGGGTAGGTTATCAAGTATAGTGGTTTTTCATGTCATGTTTGAAGTAGATTTTTGAAGAAAACATTTTTAGTGACAAACTCTTTCATGGTTAGTTAGGGTTCAAAGTCAAACAGTCGTTTCTATTATGTCTCCAAAGAGCTACTTTTTATACTGTTTCGGCCAACTATTATCAAAATTCTGTTTAAAATTCCACAAAAAACTCGATAAAATGACCATAAGCCTCACCATACAGTTCAAAAAATCCTTTGAAGAAGGCAGGCGGTATCGGCAATAAATAAATTAAAGTGCGCTTGGTATCGCCGTAAATCGGTCGTTACGTGTCGCTTCCTTGAGGCAGGTCCGAACCGCATTCCGGTATGGGCATAGATTATTATATCTGTGGGCAGATGAGGCTGAGCTTTTATGTACTGACGTTTGGCGCGTTAAGATAAATAGCCAGCAGATGAGGAACTAGATAATAGAAATATTATAAGTGGTGATACTTTAACGTCTTCGTCTACGCAGAAATTGTAACAAGCAAAATTGCTCATAAAATAAGAAGTGCTGAGCCAAACTGAATTAAACTTTTACGGGGCCAAATGGCAAGTATGGCCGCATCAAACTAAAAAAGAATCACTCAAATCGGATCAGATAAATCGGAATAATCGGTGTAGGTTGGTACAGCGTTAAGTACGGTGAAAATCCTATTTTAAAAGGTCTGTTCTATGCGGCGACTATATTAATCTCTCTTAAAAGATCTGGCACTAACAGGAGAAAATTGATGCCTACCTGTGTTTATAACTGGAAATGTGCTGACTAAATTAGCGTGCAAAGTCGGTGCCTTTAAGCGTGCTGTTAATCACTGAATATCTTATTTGAATGGCGAATATATTAGCCTTCCTTTTCAGACATTTGAGATGGTAAGATATGTAGAGATGGATGTCCTATAGCATGCCGGTGTTATAGCAAAGTTGTTAGTAGAAAGGTTAAGACAAATCGGTTGTTTGTGTCCCTTTCTTGAGGCAGGTCCGGCCGCATTCCGGTGCGGACATAGACTATGGGAACCTGAGATATGGCAGTGAGTTTAAAAAACATGAAAGTGGGAAGAGGTGGGTAATATATCGGGACGTAAAGACCTTCGTTAAGGGTAGTCTGAGGCCGCTGCTTGTAAAAATACTGGAATCCATCTGTCCCCGGTAGATTGAAAGCCAACCGCAGTATTACTGTACCACCTGTGCCCTGTGGTTTGAAGTTATCTGGTGACGTAGGTACCCAAGGACCACTGGAAACGATTAAATAGTGTACAACACATCAAAATGAAATCGTACCCTATGAAGATGCGTTTCTCGTTTGGAGTAAACAAGTACGTTTTTATTCTACCGTTTAAATAAATATTCATTGCACTTGTACCATTCAATAATGTTGTACCACTAGCAGAAAATGATAACGTGTTTACACATATAATCTTTATAATTCAATCTTAATTTATCAGACACGATACAAAGATAATTAAGCCGCCACTTAATGAGCATCCACTTATTGCCGATATAGACATTTCTTAGGCATAATATTACCGTAACCAAGTCCTGTCTGGTTCTAATCTTGGTTATCTCATCTGTGCCGGCTCTTGAGGTTGTATAATAGTCCGAGTACAACTTCAGTGCATTAATGAAATGGTCTAGGATACCGCAATTTGTGCTTGGAAACGGGTCTAGGGACCAAAGGTCTTGTGCAGTGTATCTGGCTCGAAGGACGAAGATATTCTGTTTGAGTTTTTGTGGTTGGGTTATAATTCTGCGGTTAACAGGTTTACAGGATAATTGTGGTGTAAGTGTCGGGTATGATACCGGTCTGGAAATGTTCTAGTGGAGGTGAAAGGCTCATTCAAATATGAGAAGAAACGAGTTAAAGTCTAAGCTTGTTTTACATCAACTTATAAATATATGGTCAAAGTAAAATCTTTTTTTAAATCTATTTTTTCTATTAGGACAGGCAGAAACTGCAGAACCACTATCACTCTTACATGCTCCTTTACCTTCCTAAATACTAGAAAGTACCCTATATTCCAAAATGAATAAGTTTTCACTATACATTGTTCAGAATCTGCATCCTCATTCTCAACCAGCAGACCCCATAACCTCGGGGCCATCACGACATTCTCTCTCAGTTATGGTTGAACAAAACAGGTATTCTCTCTTTTAAGTTGATTCTGCTTTGCAGTATGACCAGATGGATCTGTAATTCGATACACACATATGGTAGTGATTTGGGAGTTGCCAGCCTGTCTGTGTGTCGAGTTGCCAAATTGTACATTTTGTATATTAAACGTCGCCATTTTTCTGCCAAAGAGGTAGGTTGAGGTATTAGGTTCAAGTAGTGCTTGAATTTTAATTGCATTTGAGTCATGATTTTTTCTTCATAATTATACAGGTATCTAAATCAGATAAACTTTATAAACACAAAAAGCTGAACTTTTGTTGAAGGTCTCTAAATGGTTACCAAAATTTCATAATCTAATACAAATATTTATAATAGATAAATCTTATATCTACAATATCATAGAAGATCTAGTGTTAGTGTCCAGTTAATGTGTATGGAGGGCCCCATTTAATCTGATTTGGACTTTATGTCCCACTGTTGGGCTCCCTCTCCCTTTGCCACAAATATCTGTCTTCTGCATCCTGGTATGACCAAGACGAAGGTGGAGGGACGAATGCAGGTTTCGAAAGATTCATCTCGGCCCTGGGGGGCTACTTTTTAAGCCCGTAGTCCGTAATTTCGGGCTTAGTTATGGGCGTATTCTACTCCGTATCACCTTTGGATTACGATTAGTCCCAAACTAAGAATAAATAAAAACACTATTTGACAGTAACTGGCAAATCGTGTCAATTCTTAGTGGCTAGGTGATACGGAGCAGAATACGCCTGCAACTAAACCCGAAACTACGGACTTCGGGCTTAGATAGTAGCGCCCCTGGACCGCAAATGGCATTAAGAGGAACATGGATGGATATTTAGTCAGTAAGAACCTGACACTCCCTTCGGCTTCGCGGATGGTGTCATTTGATGATTTCCCATCCTTACTTTTATAACCGACATTAAAAATCTATCTAATTGAAACTGTGTCATTAACATGATACACTAGCCTCCACATTCAGAATACAAATGAATCCATAAGATTTACAATGTTGTTGTTTTACCCCCATGATATCACTACACCATGTATTGATTACTAATCAAATGTGAGCTAATATGTAGGTGTTGATCGTTAAGATTACAATGATTAATGTCACGAATATATTATGTTTTAATGTGGCGTTTGACATACATTTGAAAGGTCCTTTGAGGAGTTACGGAGCTTTTGATTTTAGAACTAGTTGAAAGTTACTAATTAATTTAAATATACTGTTGTCATTTATTTTAAATTTCATGCTCAAAGAAACAATAGCGCAATTAATGGTACTCAATGTGTGTAGTGATTTTTTACACGGATTCATATTAGTCCCCACTCTATCGATCACAGCATTTTATAATTATCTACACTAATATTATAAAGAGGAAAACTTTGTTTGTTTGTTTGTTTGTTTGTTTGTTTGTTTGATTGTAATGAATAGGCTCAAAAACTACTGGACCGATTTTAAAAATTCTTTCACCATTCGAAAGCTACATTATCCACGAGTAACATAGGCTATATTTTATTTTGGAAAAAAATAGGGTTCCGTAAGATATTTGGGTTTTTCGGACACAAGGTGTAAAAATCAACCAGAAAAGTTACTTATTTTGTGTACGCTGCCTAAACTATAAAAGACAGAACCATACATTGTTGTAATTAATTGTAGATCTTATAAATATCTACAAAAAAGTCCGCGACACACTATACCTATCTATGCCGAGTGAGGCACAACAACCATTTTTTTTATTTAAAAATCTTGATTTTTTTTGGACTACATTTAAACGCGTTTATTTTACTCATGCTATAAATCTTTATCAAAATAAAGTATTTCACCACTAAGTACAGTATATGTAGATAATATTTGGTCTTTGAATGATTAAAATCGGACGTTTGGTTTTGAAGTTAAGGCGAAATTAAAATATTACGATTTCTGCTGCACGGCCCGTTGCGAAGTGGACGTTACCAAGGCGGGGGTGCGCGTGCGGGAGGGGAGTTTAGATCTATGAGTAAGGTACCTGCGCGGCTCAGCCGCGAGGTCGGCTCCCTACGCAGCGGTCGTGCGCGAAGTCTAATAATATTCGTGCGATTTTCTTTAGATTTCGTTCTTAAAACTACACCTACGCAAAAGTTCTTCTCAGAGCTAAACAACAGTTCTTCTCAGAGCCAAACAACAGTTCTTTTCAGGGCTAACCAACAGTTCTTTCCAGGGCTAACCAACAGTTATTTTCAGGGCTAACCAACAGTTCTTTTCAGGGCTACACAACAGTTCTTTTCAGAGCTAGAATATTACACGCTATTAGCATTTTCTTAAACATTTGAAAATGCCTAAGAGAGCCAGGTCTCAACTTACTAAACATAGTTCTCAAGCACGGGCAGCAAGAATACGCCGTATGGGAGAATCTTCACCTGAACGTTCACAACGCCTTGCTGAACAAAATCAGAGAAACTCTCAGGTACGCGCACGAGAGTCGAGTGTCGAACGTTCGCAACGCCTTGCACAACAAAATCTGAGAACCTCTGAGTTATAATATTACTAGCTGACCCGCGCAACTTCGTCTGCGTCACATTTTCCATTACTGCTCCGCTCCTATTTGTCTTAGCGTGATGATATATAGCCTATAACCTTCCTCGATAAATGGGCTATCAAACACTGAAAGAATTTTTCAAATTGGACCAGTAGTTCCTGAAATTAGCGCGTTCAACAAAACAAACAATCAAACAAACAAACTCTTCTGCTTTATAATATTAGTAGGTATAGATAAAGCAGAAGAGTTTGTTTGTTTGTTTGGTTGAGCATGCTAATCTCAGGAACTTTCAGTGTTAGATAGCCCATTTATCGAGGAAGACTATATCATTAAGCTAAGTCAAAAAGGAGCGCAGAATTAATGGAAAATGTGACGCAGACGAAGTTGCTAGTGTAACAATAAACCGATTTAAATAATTAAAGTCTCAATCATTTCTGCCCGAAGACGTCCAATGCGGGAGGGACATAAGTTCCAAGTGTCGCCAATAACGATCGTATTTTCATTAATCCTACTACAAGAATCACAGCTTCAATCATTAACTTGATATAAGGTATTATACTACGAGATACTATCTCATAGATACGGTGTTCTGTTATGTTACTATATCGTGTTAGTGTGTACCATTATTAACAGGATTAACGCTCGTGGTAATTGTGTGCGCTTACCCTAATTGAATTGTGGCTTTATTCACTTTAACGGGTGCTATATTGAAGAGACGAGACTGTAATTTCGAAGGAACTTATCCGGCTCCAAGGACCTGCACTTATTCGGGTTGAAGGACCACAAAACAGAAAATGTGATAGTGAAACATCATCATATCTTTATTAGATGCTAAAAGGTCGTCATTAAGTTTAAGTTACTGTTTTAGTGAACAATGAAGTATTTTCTACCTATACTTCTATACTATAATATTATAAAGAGGTAAAATTTGTTTGTAAGTTTGTATGTAGGTGGTAATCTCAGGAACTACTGGTCCGATTTGAAAAATTCAAGTTAAATTCAGTGTTAGATAGCCCATTTATCGAGGAAGGTTATATGCTATAAATCATCACGCTAAGACAAATAGGAGCAGAGCAATCATGGAAAATGTGACGCAGACGAAGTTGCGCGAGTCAGCTAGTTCGATATAAAATAAAAACAGAAAAATCACACCACAATATAACAATAGTGCCAAAATAAATCAAAATTAGTTACAGGACTAAACAAGAACGTAGTTAATCAAGCAATTCGATAGTTTAACGCTTGACTGGATACTAAAGAAAACGTTCTGCCGAATCACGCAGAAATGTCTGCTTACTAACGAGCTTGATTCAAGATCAAATTCTTAGCAAACATTGGCCTAGCAGTTATAAGACTGAGTTGTGTCTTTATAACGAAATTATATTCAAAAAATGCTGATTTAGAAAAGAAATACTAGCTTACTGTAAAACAATTAATTGGGTTCTAGGACCTCATATTTCTGGCAGAGTTGCGGAATTGACAGGGTAACTGCGGCCCGAGTTATTTGATGACATCCCTTAAAAAAGGCTATAGGCTCAACTTAACTGATGACGTTGGCACGAATACTAAGGGCCAGTTTCACCGGTTACGGATAAAGTGTCGGTTACTTATCTGATGGATAACTAACCGACACTTATAATACTATAATACTTTATAATACTAAAATACTTAATAAATCTGCCAGATATCGCTATCCGACACCTGTGAAACCAAAAGTTTTAGTTCATCTGCCAAATAAGTTCCTAATAGGCTAACCGACACTTTATCCGTAACCGGTGAAACTGGCCCTAAAGATCTCCATACCAATTTTAAATTCCCTGACCACTACACCGCTGCTCATGAAATCATAAGTCAGCTCGTTCTTTGAGAATGTCATGTATCGTATTTCAGTGCTGGTTAGTCAGTAACATACTGTGGCATCGGCTACCAAGGAACTACGAGGCGAGGAGGCTAACCAAGTGTCATCATTGCACCATTTAAATATTCAAGAACTACCATTATATCTATATCTAATAGCTTTCACTGTATGAGAAAGATACCAACTACCACATCAACTTTTTTATTTCCGACTGCTAAATACAAACGTTTCGTAATCGCCAATAAATGTGCGTAGGAGTGTGTAAAGTTCCGTTGTGTATTTTCCGTAGGGAAAATTGTATTAGTGGACCCACTTCGGCGTGACCTTTCCGATCTCTAGTTTCACTGTTGATCCCAACCTTGGGTCTATTAATCGAAATGTCGATTTCGTCTGAAAGGGTCTTAACGGAAAATGGATAGTTTGGACGTTCCTTGTGTATTAGTGTTTTATTAACGTTATATTTTGGGTGGCTACTATTTTTGAAGGAAAACTGTTGCTGAAAATATTGCTTTTGATTATATCTTACTTTAATTGTTTGTGTTATTTTAGGGCACTTACTCTAAGAGAGATTAACAGGTCGAGTTATCTTTTTTTAAGGATGGGAAATCATCAAATGTCTCTTCCCGGTCTGGGCGTAGCAGAAGGGAGTGTCAGACTCTTACTGACTAAAACCCATCCGTCTTCCTCCTAATGCCCTTTGCGTTCCAGGGCCTTGGTGACTCTTCGCATCAGATCGTAATACCTAACGTGTTTAAAAATATCTACATAAGCCAATCAAAACTTGATGTTTATCTTCAGATTTCCCATCTACAGCTTTGTCTCTAACAAACTCTTCCAACTTCGAACTTCCTATTTAACTTCTTCAAAGCTTACAACGCGGATGTTTCCTTGATAAAATAATATTAGTATTAATTCCGTCAGTTACATGAATATTTTAGCTTTATTAAATAAAAAATGACAAACAACGCATCAGCGTTAATTTGAAGTTTGTTACGTAAACTTCAGGTCGGTACGTGAATTTCGGGTTTTCGACTGTATCGACGATTTTACGTAACAAAAAAACTTTTTACAAAAAATACAACCGACTTCCAAAAAAAAAAACACTACAAAGTAAAAAATAACTTTAATTTCGGAAGTCGGTGTTTTTGTTAGTTTCTTCGTATTTTGACACCGACTTCCGAAATTAAAGTTATTTTTTACTTTGTAGTGTTTTTTTTTTGGAAGTCGGTTGTATTTTTTGTAAAAAGTTTTTTATTTTTCACTTTTTAGTGGTGCCCTACACCACTCCAAAATCGCAGAAAAGCAAAATACGCAATTTCGATCATCAAAGAATCATCTAAATAGTCAAATTCCAGCTATTTCGATTTAAAATCCAAAGTTCGTAACCGATTTTGATATGATTTAAATGGGACCAATCTGCAAGTATATCCTTTCAGATAAAACAAAAATTTTTCAAATCGGTTCATAATTGTCGGAGATATGAGGTAACAAACATAAAAAAAAAAAAAAAAAAAAAAAAAAAAACATACAACCGAATTGATAACCTCCTCCTTTTTGGGAAGTCGGTTAAAAAAGGAAACGTGACCAATATTATTGGTAATCTAAATGACGGACTTAATAGAATTATTTAGAAATCTATCCTGTTTTGCATGACATTCAATAACTAAGTTTTTAAAAGACAATGTTTGATTTTACCTTTGCGTGCCATCTCCATATATGCTGCAACAGTTAGCCACCAGTAGAAGTAAAACACTGATGTTCTGCATATTTTTTCATTCTATCTGCTTTGCATAAACTATAATAAGAACTTGGCTCATCGCCGCAAGGTTGCCTGCTTGTCGGTCTTCTACAGATTGTACTTCGGTGAGTGTGCCCAAGAACTCCACGACCTCATCCCACCGGCCCACTGCAACTTACCATCCCTGCCTTGTTGCTAATTCCACCAATTCGCACTAAGCGTTTCCAAACGTCTTTTATAATGCGCACAGCAAAGTAGTGGGACTCTCTCGCTGCGTCTGTGTTTCCGAACATTTACAACCCTAATCTCTCCAAAGTTAGAGTGAACAGGCTCCTTCTGGGTAATCTCGCTTTTTCTTAGACTTTGTCTCTGTCATCTCTGACCAAGACTAGAGTCAAGAGTAAACCCATCACAAATAAAAAATAAATAAAACAAACTAGTCATAAAATAACTTATACTTGTCTGAAGGTAGCTGCATTGCCGCTATACTCCATTGTGTCTTATCAGACTCACAATCAGCATTTACTTTGTTGGCTACGGGAAACAGCTTTGTCAACTGTGTTTCTATATTAAGAAACATTTTAACTAAGTAGGTACTTTATCTTCGGTTTAGAACTACTAATTTGAGCTGTACTTGGTTTTAGCTATATCCAACGCAGTAGATTTAGCAATGGTTACAGGTAAAACAATCTATTTGAATGTATCTTTCATTAGTGCGAAATAAAGAATTCAGTACCTTGGACTAATCTCTATATCGCAAGCGGTTCTGAGGACAAAACCTTTTTTCCAACCCGCCATGATTCCACCTTTTGTATTACGGATACTAACGACCAACAAGTAAACAGACAAAAGCTCTCTTAATCCAATTCGGGGAAACTTTCCCATAAAGCGCTAACTCCATCACTCACAATTTCGTGACAGGTTTTCCCTTAGCTTTATCTTTTAGCCGCAGTTGGTTTGCCCAAAATATCTTCCTGGCTTTTCGACCTCATCTGTTCTTATTTAATTAAGCAATCAGTGTCTCTTTACTTGCCTTTCCAATTTGGAATTGTAACATGTATTCCGGATCATTGTTACTTGCTAGGTTCAAACATCTGTAGCTCAATTTTATAAATGTTTATAACTTTTATTAAGTCCTGAACATTCACGTCTGCTTTAATTCACTGACTAAAATGCTATCTTACGTCCATTCATAAGCATGAATATTACACTAGTGTTCCTTTTGCAATTGAAGGCAAGCACTGAAAAATATTTTAGCAAATTTTTTAGTTTTTTTTCGAAAACACGGCTTGTCCTTGTAAAAAATCCCAGACAGCCAGACATATTTAGAAAAACAACAAGTTCCCCATCTGTTACAGCCTTGCTTTTGACGTGTCTTATCTCAAATGGACACAGTTCCCATCTCCCTTTTTACCCCCCGCCACCCCACATAGTCTGGTGTTGAACTGTCGTCAAGCAGTCTAATATATTGCAGAGTGAATTTGACATTATTTATTCACTGTCCCAACCCCTTCTGGGTGTTGTGGCGTTTAGGCTTATTTATTGTTTGTAGTGCGACCATTTAATGATGATTTAGAAGTGCCAAACGAAGGCATAGTGTAAGAAATATAGTCGTAGTTTGTTAGTATAGAATTGGATCAGAGAAATAACTAATAAATTTTTGCGATTCATAAAGAACATTCAATAGATTACAGATAAAAATTATGCATAGTAACAAAATTCGTGTTATCGTCTAGTAATGAGTAAACTTTTATTCTTTATCAAAAACAGGCCCATTGTCTTCGAATAAAGTGGTATGTTTATCTTCTGAAAGGTGAATGAATGATCTTTTACTTGGCCAGTTTATCATAACATTGGCTGCTGTACTAATGTCATTACATATTTTGGCACACATCGCAATAATTCCAGATATTTCACCTAAATAAATGTCTGTACACAACCCGAGACTCGTGTTGTGTTAACATAACTGTTCGCCAATTGCTCTTACGTCAACGATTCTATTCGCTCTCGCTTTCATTTCAATGCTTTCATTATTACCTTCCTCAGAAATATTAGCTTCTAATAACATACCTGGAACAGTTAAAATTCGTCCATTAATTTTAATGCCTTGTTTATTGCTGCTCGTAATAGCACCTTTTCTAATACAGTTGTTTCTTCTCCATTTTCCATTGGTGACGTAAGACAACGAAGTGATATCATCGGTAGAGTCATCCTTGGCATTGCTGGATTGAGTTTCGGATTCGAGGAATTCTTGAAATTTTCGCCGACCTGAATGACGCAGTTATGTCCGTATTTCATGGACTGTTTTCAGGTCAGGTGGCAATTTGATTAGTGTTGTGTCCATTCATATGCATGAGATGTGAGCTCATGTGACTAATGACGCCCACGATATGGGGAATACTTGTGTTGTGTTTTAGGGCTTGTTGCGTTTATTTAGATCTTTATTATTTTCGTAATCTTGTACAATATTCCACATTTTCTTTTCCGTTTTTACGCTAAGCCGGTTCCTAACTTACTCCTCTAAATTCACGATAAAGTGGGCTTTCAATCTCTATTCTATAAATCTCTAAAACAATTTCTATAAGTTTATTCATTTCGAAGTCTGGCATTGAATAAATAATGAAATCAGGCGTTACGAATTTCTGCAAGCATTTTAAGACTTGTTTTCCAATCTTTCATCGGAACATAAAATAAGCTTCCTTGATATACTTGGGTACATATTTCTTGATCTGTTCAGCCCACTTCCATTTACACATGGCATTCCTATTACGAGCCGCTGATATAAACTGCAGTTCTCGTAGATAAATCTACATTATATTACATATTGGAGCAACAAATTACATGTCTCTGGGGTTCCTTGAGAGAAATAAATCCCTTACTTTTTAAGAAACATTTATTTCTGTGACATTAATCACAATAATTTAGACAAGACGTGTTGCAAACACTTACTTACTACATATAGATAGAGAGTGGGTAAACATAGAATTAAATCAACAGTACAATATTGCATGAAATAACTATTGGTAAGTATTGTAACTTACTGATGTGAACAACAATTGCGTCAGCCTTCATATTGTTGTCTTGAAACTGACGCACCTCTTCAAACCACGAACTTATTACGAAGAAAAATACCTAAGTTATTAATTTCTCAATATTTATTATCTCATTGTTGATATTGACACAACGGTTCATTTCAAAACGAATATTTATTGTACTAAGATAGAAATCTTTCAGTAGAGAAAAAACAGAAAACTTGATCCTACAGAACCACAAGTCTTTTAAACCACTTAACTGCATTAAATCTTGCGTCCTTTCCACTCGTCGTAAGTGCGAAAGAAACAAAACATAGAGTGGTAAGACTCATGGGAAATGGTTTTATGTGTTCTAACACTTGAAAGGCGACTGTTTATGGTTTAAAATCGCAGAATGCAGCTGGACAAACGTAACATGAAGTTATGGAATCCGCTCAGTAACATACTTTATACAGCCATGGGTTCCTGGTAATGGGATTTGCTTTCGTACAAAAAGTGATATGATATCATCTTGGTTTGTAAAGCAATCGTACAGAATGTGTAGTAAGGAAACGATTTTTTTAGTTTGGGAAGAGCGATCACTGATTATGGTCCTTTTGGCATTTGTATGAAATGATGCTGGTCATAAATGAAGACTTCGTGAATACTGTCTACTCGTATATTGATGAAGCCAGAAATTTGAATGATATGATTTTCAATAAAAGTAGTATCACCAATTTGATACAAAGCATCAACATAAAACATTAAGAAATAATTGAGTAACCTTTTCTTTATTCTGTGGAAATTAATTAAACCCAAAAGGACGAACAATAACAGCTGAGGTCAATTTAACACAGCTCAGAATTGAACGATAAAGTAATTGAAAAGGGACTCAATAAAAATAATATACTGTAGACCCCGCTAAGGGTAACGGCGCTGAAAGTCATAAACTTGGCCTTAGCTTTGGAGATTGTTTTAAACTTGCAAAGACTGGCTTCTTTTATTCCATTGGTTGAGGAAGTTTTGTTCAGTAATACGAGCTTAAAGTGTCAAATGCAACTGTAGTAGATCTTATCCAGAACACAATAACTTGCTGGAAATACACATGTGTTTTGCTGTTAGGGGAAATGCTTGCAACTCTTTGGTGTATGTATAATAGTGTTGTCTAGTAGAAGTAATAGTCTTCTATACAGCAATTCAGTTTGTTTTCTTGGTTTGGCGCTAGAAGTAGCTTATGATTTATTAAACTTAGCATTATTGTCTTTTATCTTCATGTCTAAATTTTATCATCTTAATAATGGTCAAAAATCACTACCTTCTCTTTGATAGTTTTTACTTGGGTTCTATGCTTTTTGTTTCATAATTATAATTGTATAATTATATTTATCTAGGTATTATGTATTTATTCATATAAATCGTCCACCTAAGATTACCAACAGTACTATATTTCCTTTCTCTTTAAAATCAATCCAAAAGTTGTCTTGAAAAGATCGCTTTTAGTTTTAGCAATAAAATCGCCAATTGTGTCACTCTATGTAATGTTTTCTTCAGCTTTTTTTACTGTATCTAACTTATATGGTTTTTTTTACTATTTTATTCTTTCTTTCTCGACTTGCCTTATTAAGGGTACTATCAACTACTACGACTTTATTAGGCTAAGTATAAGTTAATAGGTCATTTCTTTCACCCTGACCGCAAGAACTATTTCAGCCTACATGTAACTAAAGTAGACTATTTCTCTGGTTACCAAAACTGTAACTTCTTACAATTTTCCATTGTACTACCAACATCTGTTTTCAAATAAACAGTTACGACATACGGTGTTGCAGCTGTTATTTGTTATCTTTACGTTGTCTAATTTCCGTGTGTACACAAATAAGTCATTTAAATAATAAGTAACCGTCATCTATACACATCTTAGACATAATACCGCGATTGTATTCGGCGATTCTCATTGCCTTACAACTAACACAATAGTAGCTGTGTGAACTAAGAAACACGAATATGTTAACACTTTCAATGAATCAGCTCCAACTTCACAAGGTCGTTTCTCTTGCAATTCATCATTCAGCTGAAAAAACAGTTGTTTCTTCTAATCTGTATTGTGTTAAAGTTCATTTTCCTCCGAAAATTCTTTTGTTGATTGCTCTGATTAGTTTGTTTCGCTGTTCTTAAGCGTTAAGCTTCCATTCGCAGTCTGATCGTCGGAAAATCGTGTGTCTCTGGTTCTATCGTGTCTGTGTTTATGATAGTGTCTGTTATGTTATATTATTTGTTTGTTTATAAAAGTGTTTACTACGTTGCGAGAAATTTTTGGTTTCGTGCCAATTTCTGTTTTTCACTTCGTATTCTCTAAAGTTAGTCGAATATCCCTTTTTATAATGTTTCAACCTTCTTTATTTATGAAGTTTGAAACTGTTCAAAATGATTGAGTTTTTCTTGGATTCGGTTTTTTGAATTGAAATTAATGAAACGTTTTAACTGACAAAAATTTTGACGTAACAGCAAAATATTATAAAAAGTGTTTCTGGCGTTCAAAACTCGTGGTTGATGTAATAAATAACTGCTGACATGGAAATAACAAGATCCTGTTTTGGTTTTCAGTTCAGTGAATACAGCCTTTTTGTGTATCTTCTGTCTGTACCGCCATGTACGAGATTATTCTTAGCAAACCTTCAAATAATGATACTTTAATGAAGTTAATCGACAGCCAATTATGTTAAGTTCTAAAACACATAATAACTGTCGTCACTGACGTTAGAAAACGATTATTCGATAATTGAATAAGTCATAATAGCACCTATTATTCCATTAGACAAATCAAACCCAGAATTCTCCATCTAAATTGTATTATAAATGCGAAAGTTTGTATGGATGGATGTTTGGATGTTGTTAGTAACTCAATTACACCAGAACGTCTGAACGGATCTGGATAGGCACAGAGATTATCCCGGGAGAATGTTCTGTTGGAATTATTTCCTGGTAGAAGTTTCCAAATAAATCGATGACAAATCGTATAAACTAGCAAACATTTGCTAAATAAACGTTATCTATTATTAGTCAGTAATGCGTTTCTCATGACTTATTGCATCACGTTTATATTGTGTTAATGCCCAATAAACAAACTTTACAAATCAATAAAATCAGCCTTCGGTGTAGAAATTGTCATTTTAGCATTGAATATAATAGTTTCATTTCCGCCCTTGTGCTAGTTTGGAATAAATCACCCTGTGTAGATAGACATTTTGGTACTGATAAATGTTTTTTTTTTATAAATTGATTTGACCTAACAGGACAAGAAAATAATAGTTTAAAACTTGGTGAGGTCGGTGTTTCCTATCCGATACCCTGAGCAGAAAGACCGAAACAAACTCAAAGATACAGACCTACAAAGTCTCTTTTGACGTCTAGTCTTTTATGATCCATTTTGGTCCAATCAATCATACGCTCATGCAGATTAGTGTTTGAGACGGTCTTTTGAGGAAAGAATCAGGTAGGTACCAGCCTACTACTTTTAAAGCATTTTAATTCTCGAAAAGACTCAACAAAAACACTATGCGAAGTTAAATGAATACTAAATTATTTCATTCTTTTAAAAATAAACACGATTTGCGAACCTGCGTCTGTGTTTCTGAACGCTTATAACCCTAATCTCTTCAAAGTTAGAGTAAACAGGCTCCTTCTGGGTAAGCTCGCTCCATCGTAGACTTTGTCTCTGTCATCTCTGACCAAGACTAAAGTCAAGAGCAAACCTATCTCAAATAATAAAAAAAAATGACTAAAGTCAAGAGCAAACCCATCTCAAATAATAAAAAAAAATGACTTAAGTCAAGAGCAAACCCATCTCAAATAATAAAACAAAATGACTAAAGTCAAGAGCAAACCCATCTCAAATAATAAAAAAAATGACTAAAGTCAAGAGCAAACCCATCTCAAATAATAAAAAAAATGACTAAAGTCAAGAGCAAACCCATCTCAAATAATAAAAAAAAATGACTTAAGTCAAGAGCAAACCCATCTCAAATAATAAAACAAAATGACTAAAGTCAAGAGCAAACCCATCTCAAATAATAAAAAAAATGACTAAAGTCAAGAGCAAACCCATCTCAAATAATAAAAAAAATGACTAAAGTCAAGAGCAAACCCATCTCAAATAATAAAAAAAAATGACTAAAGTCAAGAGCAAACCCATCTCAAATAATAAAAAAAAATGACTAAAGTCAAGAGCAAACCCATCTCAAATAATAAAAAAAATGACTAAAGTCAAGAGCAAACCCATCTCAAATAATAAAAAAAAATGACTAAAGTCAAGAGCAAACCCATCTCAAATAATAAAAAAAAATGACTAAAGTCAAGAGCAAACCCATCTCAAATAATAAAAAAAATGAGTAAAGTCAAGAGCAAACCCATCTCAAATAATAAAAAAAATGACTAAAGTCAAGAGCAAACCCATCTCAAATAATAAAAAAAAATGACTAAAGTCAAGAGCAAACCCATCTCAAATAATAAAAAAAAATGACTAAAGTCAAGAGCAAACCCATCTCAAATAATAAAAAAATTAGTAAAGTCAAGAGCAAACCCATCTCAAATAATAAAAAAAAAATGACTAAAGTCAAGAGCAAACCCATCTCAAATAATAAAAAAAAATGACTAAAGTCAAGAGCAAACCCATCTCAAATAATAAAAAAAAATGACTAAAGTCAAGAGCAAACCCATCTCAAATAATAAAAAAAATGACTAAAGTCAAGAGCAAACCCATCTCAAATAATAAAAAAAAATTACTAAAGTCAAGAGCAAACCCATCTCAAATAATAAAAAAAAAACTAAAGACACTGACACTCATGCCATACAAAGATAATTTTATACAACATCCGATTAAAACCATCCAAAGACGCAGCGATATTCATTCATCTAGTTTTTGCTCGCCACAAAAAGAGCAAACAAGAAATCTAGCTTTTTGCCTTTGTGTCGAGAATCGGTATCTAATTATATACTTACAATACGACGGTTATGTCCATGATCATTGCGTCGTTTTGACTTCAGATAATAAACCTGGATTTGTAATTGCTAGGTTATAATGTTGAATATTATCTTGAAGCAACAGCCCTTTTATATGGATGGGAAATCATAAAATGATTCCTTCCGCTCTGGGTAAAGCAGGAGGGAGTGTCAGACTCCTACTGACTATAACCCATCCGTGTTCCTCCTAATGCCCTTTGCGTTCCAGGGGAGCTACTCTCTAAACCCGACGTCCGTGGTTTCGGGCTTAGTTGCGGGCGTATTCTACTCCGTATTATCTAACCACTAAGAATAAATGACAACACAATTCGAAAGTTACTGTCTAACCGTGTTGTCATTCATTTTATAGTTCGGGTTCGGGACTAATCGTAAGTCCGTCGGTGATACGGAGTAGAATACGCCCGCAACTAAGCCCGAAACTACGGACTTCGGGCTTAGAGAGTAACTACCCAGGGCCGCGGTGTCTCTTTCGAACAGATTCCGCAACCCCAGCAGGCACTGGCCCTAGCGGGCCCCATCTGCTTTGCTGACAACTCTTTGAGGCGCGCGTCGACCCGGGCCTGATTCTGATCAGATGGCGAGCCACCCAATGCTCGCCGTCTGCAGGCCCACGCCTACGGTGGCTGGGAATCGCCCTGTGACTCCCGGAAGCAATAGCCCTGCCGGTCTATTCTGTCATCCTCTCACCGTGTCAACTTAGGTGGAGTGCGTATGAAGTGAACTGTCATTCCATCTTCATCTGCCTAGCCTTTCCCCAACTATATTGGGGTCGGCTTCCAGTCAAACCGGATTCAGCTGAATACCAGTATTTTCGTGAAGCGGGTGCCTACCAGACCTCAACAACCCATTAACTGGGTAACACGGTACTCCTTGGCAAGACTGGTCACTGGTGTCAGATTTTCACTTTTGACTATCCGTAACGACTGCCAAAGATCTCCAAATGACAACCCGGACCAACAGCTTAACGTGTTTTCCGAGGCACGGAGGAACGACGAGGTATGTTAAGATGGTCACCTATCCTATGACCAACCTCGGCAAGCGTTCCTTAACCTTGAAGATCGACCTGTGCGGCTGTTATTATTTTAGCTACGAGCTCCTCAATTCATTCAATCTTGTTTGTATGAATTGACAGCTCGCTTTATATCCACTTCCCCTAGGCTTACAGTACAAGGTGAGATGTGTGCAGAATCGCGTTGTTCTATTTACAAGCACATTAAATTAGTTATTGCTGTGTGTATCCCTTTTGAAGACTGAGGAGGGATGTTTCAATTTAAAACTATGAAATGTACTGAGAAACTTGTCATATGCTTGCTCAACCCGAATGAACCGATTTTGACATTGATCCCGTCTGATAGAAAGCGATACATCTACATCTTCTGGGCTCACTTTTTCCATCAAGAAGCGAACCCAGATGATGTCTGTCCTATCTTGCTTTGAAGGCTGACGGGTTTTAGGTGGTAGGGAACACAAACAATGGCAAAGAGTTCTATATCCATACTTCGGCTCTGCATTGATATGTAGACGAAGTTTAGTAATACTATATTAAAAAAAAAACATCGGATTCAATAACAAATATGCACTACTTATAAAATATCTTGTCACACTATTGTTGACATTAAGGTATGCACTGTCTAATTACGATGATAATGAAATTACATAAGCTTATATAATAAGATAGGGTTCAAATTGTTTACCAAGGCCCCACTAAAGTCACCTATATTGACATACTTCGTATCTAGAATAATGGCAAACTTAAAAATAAACATACGACTTGAATCCCAATTATGTATAAATAAATATTCATAAGGTCCATTGTAAAAAAAAACTCAATTATAGCATCACCTGATACAAAAACCATTGAAAACATTCTGACCAATCAGCGCGCAGTGTTCGTTTGTTTACCGTCGCGGGGATTCCGAAGTGAGACGAAGTATTCCGAACGGTCTCGGGCGAGTTTGCGACTCATGCGCATGTCGCTATGACTAGAGTGAGGAACAGACGGTGTAGGGGGAAAGTGCATCATGTTCTACAATATGTTAGGTAAGGCGACAGGATAAAAATAGTACCTACATATACTTGTGAATTTGAGTGAACAAAAGTGTAGTTTTTAGTGAAAATTTGTTAAAATTTTGTGAAAATGGACTGTGTTCTAAATTTTTTCAGGTATGTGTTTCTTTTTTGGTGGAAGTGGAACTAATTGTAACAGTAGTTTATTTTGGTCTAAAGTTACTTCCGTTCTGTGCATTAAATAGTGAATTTATTTTCTTAACTTCATTAAACAATTACCTACTTACGTAAAGTTGTAATTCTTCGGAAATGCGTGACTAGATGGTAGGTATTCATTGAACGCTGTATTCATCGTTAATCACATCATGACTCAATGAATGTAATTTTCTCATGATAGTAATAATATAAAAAGGAATGATAATTATGGTTATAAAAATGCCCCGTCTAATTACTTAAAGTAAATGAAAGCCCGTCTACGGAATGTTAGCTTACACAGACAAGTCTACAAACGGCCTTGAGGAGTATTATATCGTTGAGAATTGATATGGCCGTTAGCAAGGGGGACTTGATTGTAGGGAATGGTGCTGGCTATCGAAACTTGGATGGTGTTATCATTATAACTGGTTATGATATTATTCAAAGCGATGGAGTCTTTTTGCCTAGTGACTGGGTTGTGGAGGTAGGTTAGGCTATCGTCCTATGTAAAATACTGACATTCAACTGCATCTGGTTGGAATTGAAGCCGACCACAATATAGTTGAAAAAGGTAAGGCAGATGTTGAAGAAGCACATAGTATATGGTTGCTATTCAATGAAAAGCAACCGTTAGGAGTTTTAGGACTAGGGACGCGGAATCCAGGGTCGTGGAATTGTTCAAAAGTTACCATGACCTTGGATGGAACGCAAAGGGCACTTTATGTGTATTGTGCGAGTCCCAAATAATCTTTTTTTCTTTCTTTCTTTCATTTGAAGGAACATGGGTGGGTTTTAGTAAATAAGAGTGAACACTTCCTCCCGCTCCGCCCAGAGCGGGAGAAGTCCTTTGATGGTTCCTCATCCAGAAAAAGGAGTTTTCCGAATCAAGCGTAACGGTCAATTCTACAAAATTCAAGTGCAATTACTACAGGAAAAATAATTTGTCGAATCAGGGATTCCAAATGGTCGAATACCAATTAAGTATTGAATGTCAACGTAACCTTGTACCTGACATTTGCCAAGTTAAGTCATCTCAACAAAAATGCAGCCGCGTCATGTAGTCAGACGCAATCATTATACACTGCGTGCAATAAAATCGACCTATCTCGTTGTCAGGAGTTGGTATGAGTTTAACTTACGCGTTAGGACTGAACTTAGGCTCCAGGAAGAGAAGAAGGTTTACCACACATGCAATAAGGGCAAAGGTTTGCAATACCAGTAGAATGTTTTATTTTTTACTATTTTCGTTTTTTTTTTTGCACAAAGCATACATATACAACAAACAATAAAAAATCACTTCAAACCGACTTTGTTTTAAAGTCCGTAAAATCACTAAAAACGATCTAATGACTGTTTAAATGAACCTTTCTTTTCTGTCTATCAGACAGAATCTAGTCCAATTATCATTATCATGCCATAAAACCAGACCCACGGGATGGGTCGATTTATTTGCACCCAAGTGTACATAGTTGTCGTATCACTAATTATGTGAGTACGCCATGCTTATGATGATTATCATGTTTTTGTCACTTCTAGCTCTAAGGCCATTCTTCTTAAAGGTCAGTCAAGCTAGTAAAGATTGTGCATAGATTTTATCTTCTTTTACAACCTTTTGTCTGGTTTCCTCACTATTGTTTAGGATCAGCTTTACTTAAAATGATGTGTGTTTATTGTGTTATTTGCCAATTGCTTCTTCCTTTGATGTGGCAAGCTATAAAACCAGGTACCTCATTCCAAAATCTTTCTGGAACCTATTAGCAGACAGACAAGGTTGAGGCGTAAAGTTTGTGTTCGACTATCTTAGCAATGTTATATCTTTTGTGTTTATCCTTAAGTCTACCTCGACTGGTATTTTCCTTGATTAGGAGGTGAGTGGATCACAATGTTCCTTTCTAATTAATTTCGAGACCCTAAAAAGTTGAATCGTTCCTCTGGGAGTCGTTGTGAGTCGGCGCATTTTGGTGCTCGCCAATATTATTTCGGGCGTTCAGGAGTTCCAGTGGTTGTGAATATTGTGAGGGGCTTGGTTTTTTCAAAACCTTTTTATTCCAAATCTTTAAAAGTGGCTTGTTATATCAGCCGATAGTTTATTCTTGCTTTGATCTTCATTATGCCACACACACAGTTACAGTTTATTAACTCTATTTCGATACTCCTTCTATTAACCAAAATTATACACACCTTACTTATCAAGCGTTAAAACTACGCAAGAACTAATTAGCATTGTGCTAAGATTTATTATCATTTAATCTCCACGCTTCATGGCTCACCTTGGACGTATGGACAAACATACATCTTTATTACTGTATGTGCATAGATTATATGGAGATTAGGTCATCACTGTGACTTGGTGATGGCATGGTGTTTGAGATTAAGACGTAGTATGTGATAAAGTTCGTAGTATTTTATTTCTATCGTCTTCCAGTACCTTGTCATGTAGCAAAAACGCGGTCTAAAAGATGGATTCACCATTTTTATCAGGCTCGATACTATGACATCCTCATTATCGTCAGCTTAAACTCGAATTCACCCATTACTGTTCATAGGGCTCTCTTTTCTTGTGCTAATGCAGCTCCTGTGCTACCCACATACAATTTCCACTCGCGATAGCAACAATGTCAATTTGCTTCATCATTTAAGTACAAATAGGCAGTAGTGTCCACCTAGGCTTAATCATCAAATGACTCCTTCTGCTCTGGAGTGTCAGACTTACTGAAGAAAACCCATCTGTGTTATTCCTTATGCCCTTTGTGTCAGAGCTGCGGGGACTCTTTGGAACAAATTACGCAACCCTTGCAGCCACCTACGCTTATGGATAGGTTTTCGATGCCGTTCAACGCAAACCGTGGTCAACTTAACGCAGGGTTAACATAGCAGTCCTGACCAGTGTTTATTCAATGGATCTTTGCACATTTCACACAAATACTGCAGTCTGGCGACCCTGTCTCTCGCCGTTCCATAGGCAAAACAAGAAACACACGCTTTTTATCGCTCCGTGATTTTCCACGCGATGCTTTGTCGGTATTTCAATGAAACATTGTTCGGTTCAAAGAATTTGAAAACCAACATAACTGACTTCTTGTGTCTGACTACGAAGACGAGATATTGCGTGTTTTTTTTATCTAGAGAAGCGTTTGCTCTTGACTCTAGTCTCGGTCAGACATGACAGAGACAAAGTCGACGATGGAGTTAGCTTACTCAGAGGAAGCCTGTTCACTCCAACTTTGTAGAGATTAAAAACTATAAAGAATAGTTCTTACTGAGATTACGGACAAGATGACGACTAGTATTAGTACATTACTGCAGCGGTCAGCAAAAGAGGCATTGATGGACGACGTGTAAATGTGGACCGAGGCGTAGCCGAGGCACACATACCTAAGCCCATCAATGCCTAGTTGCGGCCAAGGCTTGTATAGTACTTTTCTTAAAAAAATGCGCGGAAATTAAAATACAATTACTATTCAAGATCAATGACGAACAACCAACAACAATAATAATTCCCGCGTTCATTTTTTATTTCAATAAACAGCTTTCTATTTGCAAGCCGGTTCGAAATTTAAATAAAACCTTTGAAAAGTTACCTCCTTGGTTGCCACGTTTCGCAATATAAGATCGTTCCATTTTTAAATTACACGATAGATATGAGTTTAGCATGTAATTTATTTGGCCACATAACACGATAGATATGGATTTTCATACAACTTTTGCCGGACGTGGCTCGGCCAGTACGCCAATTTCGATTTATCTCGAAGAAGGTTGTCAAAATAATGCTCACATTTCCAAGCATGTTTGAGAAAAGGGAACTTACACGCGTTGACTACCTATGGCCGTCAAGTGTTCGTGTATCGTAGACTTTGTCTCTGTCATCCCTGACCTAGACTTGAGTCTGAAGCGTCAATGACAAGTATTTTGACCCTTAAAATTTCGAATATGCTATACTAGATGGCATAGTCAACGCCGTGCATGTTCCCTATTAGAGCTAAAAGGCTTATTGAAGATTAATGACCCAGAGACCTCTTATTTAAAATCAAATGTGTTATTCTATGGTGCTTGGTTACGTCAGCTCAGCATTATATTTGAATATTGCCTCATCACATAAGCATCTTCATTAAATATTAAAATATGTATAATCTTGAGCATGTGTGAAACGGTATTTATAGTATGTTAATGAATATCGGTTAACAAAAAAGTCTTGTCACACTTGAATAAGGCTAATTTAAAACCGAGCCACGTTGAGGTTCAAAATAAACTTATCTGTTTGTTTCTTGGGTTTTTTCAGAAAATCAAAATACACAGGATAAAATTATCATGATTTTAAAGAGGTCTTGTAGCTCATAGCTAAATAACAGCCGCCTAGGTCGATCTTCTAGGTAAAGCAAGACTTGCCGAGGTCGATTTGTGGATGGATGACCATCCAGTTAACACCGAGACCAATTCATGCTTTGGAGAGATGCGTTAAGCCGTTGGTTCCGACTATCCTTGCCAAACGCTAAGTGTTACCCAGTAAATGGATAGTTGAGCTAAGCGGGTCTAAAAGGCCACTTTAGCAGAATCATAATATAAACCACACAACATCCGTCAAATAAAATTTCCATCTTTATCGCTAAAGAATTAGGTTTAAGGTTGACTGGGAAAATTTGACAGTGCACGTGCTTTTTGATTCTGCTAGTTAAAAACCCCACATAGGCAGTAGCTCCACGTAGAATACTGGTATCCAGTTTCAACATGTTGGACTGAAAGCCAACCCCAATATAGTTCGGAAAAGGTTTAGCAGAATTTTTCTTTTTTTTACTGTTGTTAGGCGTACGTTTGACCACTATCTCACCTGATGTTAAGCGATGATGCGGTCTAAGATGGAGCACGCTTGCGTAAAAACAACATTTCTTCTATGCTGTAAGGAACGTCCAGGCAGCACAGAAGCGTCAATGTAAAGCATTCTTACCGACAGTCTGCAAACTGTCGGTAAGAATGCTTTACATTGACGCTCCATCTTAGACCGCATCATCGCTTAACATCAGGTGAGATAGTGGTCAAACGTACGCCTAACAACAGTAAAAAAAAGAAAAATTCTGCTAAACCTTTTCCGAACTATATTGGGGTTGGCTTTCAGTCCAACATGTTGAAACTGGATACCAGTATTCTACGTGGAGCTACTGCCTATGTGGGGTTTTTAACTAGCAGAATCAAAAAGCACGTGCACTGTCAAATTTTCCCAGTCAACCTTAAACCTAATTCTTTAGCGATAAAGATGGAAATTTTATTTGACGGATGTTGTGTGGTTTATATTATGATTCTGCTAAAGTGGCCTTTTAGACCCGCTTAGCTCAACTATCCATTTACTGGGTAACACTTAGCGTTTGGCAAGGATAGTCGGAACCAACGGCTTAACGCATCTCTCCAAAGCATGAATTGGTCTCGGTGTTAACTGGATGGTCATCCATCCACAAATCGACCTCGGCAAGTCTTGCTTTACCTAGAAGATCGACCTAGGCGGCTGTTATTTAGCTATGAGCTACAAGACCTCTTTAAAATCATGATAATTTTATCCTGTGTATTTTGATTTTCTGAAAAAACCCAAGAAACAAACAGATAAGTTTATTTTGAACCTCAACGTGGCTCGGTTTTAAATTAGCCTTATTCAAGTGTGACAAGACTTTTTTGTTAACCGATATTCATTAACATACTATAAATACCGTTTCACACATGCTCAAGATTATACATATTTTAATATTTAATGAAGATGCTTATGTGATGAGGCAATATTCAAATATAATGCTGAGCTGACGTAACCAAGCACCATAGAATAACACATTTGATTTTAAATAAGAGGTCTCTGGGTCATTAATCTTCAATAAGCCTTTTAGCTCTAATAGGGAACATGCACGGCGTTGACTATGCCATCTAGTATAGCATATTCGAAATTTTAAGGGTCAAAATACTTGTCATTGACGCTTCAGACTCAAGTCTAGGTCAGGGATGACAGAGACAAAGTCTACGATAGAGTGAGCTTTCCCAGAAGTAACCTATTCACTCTAACTTTGAAAAGAATAGGGTTGTAAGCGTTCGGAAACACCGACACAGGCAGAGAGTTCCACTCCTTTGCTGTGCGCATTATGTAAGACGCTTGGAAGCGCTTAGTGCGAGTTGGTGGAATAGCAACAAGGTAGGGCTGGTAAGTTGCAGTGCACACTCTCCGAAGTACAATCTGTAGAAGACTGACAAGCAACCTTGCGGCGATGAGCCAATTTCGTATTTTTCGTGTTTTATACTTGAAATATACTTGACAGTGACATTTCTGTGTTGTCACCTATAGTTTCTTTACGTTCTCTATAAATGCTTTTGAGGGTCCGCTTTTAGTGATGATATCGCCTGTATTTTACCCTCTAAAGAGTAATAACCTCTTCTCATACTCAGAAGGAAACTATGATCATGTCAAATCTGTTCGCTTTTGAGAACATCGAAATCTATCATGTGGACGTTTTCATTAACCGTTTTATAATAAGACAGCTTCCATGAATATTTGATACTAGCTCATTCTGGATTGTGAAACCCCAACTTGAGTTAACGGGAATTTAATTTTCCTAATATAGTTCCTTTTTTTAACCCCCTTCCGAAAAGAAGGATTTTATAAGTATAACGTGTACATCTAGCTCCTAAACCAATGAACTGATTTTATTTTTTTCTGATATAAAAATTGTGTGTGTAAAAATTCTAACCTTCTACTTTTTCTACTCCACACAATCGAGCATTCACGTTAAATCTCATAGTCTTGACAAAATAATTCCAAAACATTTTAGGGCCACTCATTTATACCATAAAACCCTCATCCATCCCCTTCATAGGACCTCAAGCATGTCGTACAAAATAAAATCGTATGGTAACAAGCATCTAAGGAAGTGCCGTGAGGTCAAGGTCATTGCCATTCTGCTCAAACGGTTGACGTACTTACGTAATGCCATGCATAATGGGTTCGTCACGACTTTTTGTTTCGTCTTCTAGGTTAAAATGTTATGCATGTGTTCGCTTCTGGTTTCTTTTGTGGGTTTTAGTTTTGTAATATGGTAGTAATTATTGAGAAGCTCGTGGCTAAGTATAAATAGCCTTAAGGTTGGATCTTCGAGGTTAAGCAGCTCATGCTCGGGTCGATCTTTTCATGGGACATGCCGGGACTCCTCTATGTACAACAGCCGGGACCAACGTCTTCACGTAATTTCCCCTAGGAAATTACGTGAAGACGTTGGTCCCGGCTGTCATTTTTAGATCCTTGTCAGTCATGAATTACGGACAATTAAAGCCAGAAAGTCTGACACCAGTTCTGCTAAACGGTAGATTGAATACGGTAGTCATACCGCGTGTATCTGACATCGACGCACAAACGATTTCCATGGGTCCAGGGCATGATTCTGGACACCTCAGTGTTGGAATTTTTCGTCGGTTCTTTCCTCATTTTTTTCAAGAGTACTACAAAGTATCAGCTCAGCTGAGCTGATATCTATTTATGGCTTTATTCAGATTGCTCTTTTTAGTGAAAGTAGTTAAATAAATTATTTTTTTACTAAAAATCTCATTGGGTTAGGTCAGAATAACGATTATGAGCAGTCTAAAGTAAATAACCCTTGAAAAAAATAAAAAAATGAGAAAAAAGCCGACGAAAAATTCTAAGTCTAGGGTGTCCAGAATCATGCCCTGGACCCATGGAAATCGTTTGTGCGTCGATGTCAGATACACGCGGTATGTGTATTGAATTGTATAACCAGTTTTACTTTCCTGTTTCTGGTAGTGTCCATTCAGGTACTTAAGGTACAAAAGGCTTTTTTTTTAATTATACTGTAGTCTAGGTCAGACACTACAGAGACAAAGTCTATGATGGAGCGAGCTTACCCAGAAGGAGCTTGTTATGGTGTGCGTTTGTTTTTTCCTTTATACGCATTATTAATCGTGTCTGGTATTAAACTGCGATTAGTAAAGTGATTAACAAGAAAATTTACTGATAAAGACATCATAGAGGAACGTTTAATTGAATTCCACATTAGGCCTGTTATGTTTCAACCAGAATTCGAGATTATGCCATTGTTACCAATTCATCATTTACATCAATCTGTTCTTTGATACATAGAGAAATATTTAAATGATAAGGCCATTGCCTAATCATACTAACAAGCTAGCTGACATCCTCAAAAGTAAGATACCTGCGAAATATAAATACTGATTAAGATTACAAAAATATTCCCCAAAGAAAACATCTTTAGTCCATCGTTTTTCTCTAATATTTTCCCAAATTGTACCCACCTTGGCGCTTGACAGTGATGGATTCCTCCTGGGAACTTTCTGGCGTTCTTAATGTAGACGGATGCCCAATTTACTCCGTCCTTATGAGATTAGATCAACTGATGTATTCATTATTACTGATATAATATTCATTGGTTAACCGAAAACAGAGGCAGCTATTCAAATCGATCAACTTGATTTGCTACTGAGGATTTCGGGGTTGAAAAAAACTTGAACAATTCAGAATTTAGGCCAAGAAGTCACGGCCAATGTTGGTTTTCGTACTACTTACCAACATTGGCCATGACTTTGGCTTGACAGTGTTTCAATGTTATCATTTAGAGCTCCCCTCTCCCTTTGAGGAAACACTTAATTTAGATAGTTCAAGGTTCTGTCGGTGCATTTTTGTATTAACAAAATATATCTACAATCATAATGCATATTAAGAGTGTGCATTCCGTCCACTAGCGCCGCCAATCGTTTTTTATTAATTGTGGTAAATTTAAGACACGTAGATAAAAAACCGCTCTGTAGTGTACTGAAGAAATGTATCTATTATTTTTTGACATCTATTTTTAATACAAATCTCGTGGCTAAATAGCCAAAACGACAATTATTGCTAAAAGTGGCCACTTTTAGCAAAAATATCGACTTTGGCAATTATTTATGTTCTAAAGTACAAAACAGAACTCTCAAAACATAGTAAATACATTTCTTCAGTACACTACAGAGCGGTTTTTTATCTACGTGTCTTAAATTTACCACAAATAATAAAAAACGATTGGCGGCGCTAGTGGACGGAATACACGCTCTTAAACTGCACCCTGCATTAATTCTTAGATGATAACAAGAAAATATTGATACGAAATAATTATTTTGCAAAAGCACAATGCCCAAGTTGCACCGGTATTCTACATGATATTCTTGACTTAAGATCTAATAGTCCTGTATCGCAAGCGATCTTGAGCTACACGGTTCACGTCGCTCCACGTCACGTCATTCCGAAGCTCGTCGCTTCTGCCAACCAATTGCGTCGCCAGAATGACGGGTCTTTGAACCATGTTTCTGTTCTGTAACCAAAAAGTATTAAATAAATACCTGTAAAAATATACTAAATTGTCTTTTTCGTTGTTCCAGAGGGGCGGTGTGTGAGTGTCGCACCGCCATGTCCCACCACAGCGACGAGCAGGCGCTGCTCTCTGTCGCCTCCGACTCTTTCTGGGAGCCTGGTAACTATAAGCGGACCACACGACGAGTCGACGACGGACACAGGCTTTGCGGAGAACTACAGGCTCTCGTACAGGAGAGAGCAGACATTGAGAAGACATACGCTAAAAGTTTGAGAGGATGGGCGAAGAAATGGAATGACCTCATTGAGAAAGGTGAGTGGCTTGTATACTTTTTGTAGGGCTATACCGCCTGCTGTTGCTGGTAGCCTGGTAAAAGCACATACGATTTCATACAGATTTGCAGAAGGGTATACTTTCTATTAGTAACTTCAAAGTTATTGTATAGGTATATACCAAAAGCTCTCTAGACAACATTCTGTTAGCGGTAGCTTTGCGAAGGCAATTGTAAAAACGTCAAAAATGTAAGGGATTGACAAATGTTGTCGAAATGTCACGTTATCAATTCCTTATATTTTGGTATTTCGATAATTGCATTCGCTTATTGTTTTTTAAATTCGCTCAAGTTTCAAAAGTAAAATAAATAATTGAATCGCCAAAGGCCACAGGTAACCCCAAAATAAATCGCGAATCGTAAACATGAATAAATCACAAGAGTTCGTTGATTCATTCAACAATACAAATCCATTTATAGTTCTGTCTGACCTAGAATAGATCGGAGTTCGCTCCTATTTTTCACTGCCAGATTTATTAGTCTTAAAAAGACTAGATTTTTCTCTCCTGACCCAATTTTATCAACTGTAAAAATTCAATGAAACTTTAACCACTATCTCCATTAGTAGACGCGTCATGTAACTAAACCTACATGAAAAATTGATTGTTTGTTTATAAATATTTGTAAAACATTATCTCTGGAATTAATTATCCGATCACCATAATTCTTTTACGGACAGAAAGCTACAACATTTCCAACATTGCCGAGTATAGTAGCTAACACGAGTCGTGAGCTGAGCACAGATGATTAGCACAGCGGGGTGATCTCGCCAATGTACGGTGGGCGAACGAAACTTGCAAGCGCATAGTCGCTGAGCATTGACTGACGAACCAATAATGTAAATCGTCAGAGCTGTCATCATCAAACCGACCAATGGAGAGTTTGCTCACGGCTCTTGTATACCATAGTCTTCCTTAAACACGAGGAAAAGGCACGGGGAAGCCACGTAAAAAATTTAGTCAACAAATAATCTATATATATAAAACAAAGACGGGTTTGTTACAACACTTATAACTCGAGATCTGCTGAACCAATTTTCGTGGTTATTGATTCGTTGGATTTGTCTCCGACCCGAATAGCAGAATACATCTTAAAAACAATGAAAACTCGATATGTGCAATGAATACTTAATTGACGGGAGCGAAGCCGCGGGGGACAGCATTTAAATAAATAAATATCGTCACATTTTATTTTCATTTCCAACAAAAGCGGCTTCTGATAATAGCTCTGTTATTCCGATGACCGAGCGAAAACACAATGGGTTCGGTCCTCTCGACCCATTCATTCGGGGACCATCAAAGATTGATTGTGTAACGTTCAGGTCTTATCGCTGACAATGTGGTTTATTCATGTCTTTATTCATTATTCGGGGTTAATGTAGGTACCTACCCTTTTTTGTGGGAATGGTACTTACAATGTTTTGGGTCGGTTATTTAATTTGGAGTGGCAGTTACATGGTTTATTGTCAGCGCTTTTAAGATAACATGTCCTAATTGAATTTTAATTAGTGTAAACAATGGTGGGAGTAACAATCTTATGAACTTAATCTTCATCATAGGTATATGTATAAAAATGAATCCCTATTTCCCTTATCGTCTCACGCGTGAACGGGTGGGCCGATTTCGCTAACTCTTTTATTGTTGTGTTTGTTACTGTGAGTTGAAGGTTCTTATGAAAGAAAGAAAATAAGGAGTTGCAGTTGACGGGAGTGAGGTCGCGGGGGATGGCTAGTATTAAAACTGAAAGGATCTTCATGAAATTTGGCATAGAGGTAGATTATAGTCTGGAATACACAAAGGCTATAATTATATATCCCGGGAGTATGTACCCTAGAGATCACGCGGGCGAAGCCGCTGGCAGAAGCTAGTCAAAATATGCAGTCTACTCTTGCCTGCATAAAATCAGTGTTGAAATGGAGACAAACGCCATTTACAAATCATTATGCAGAGGAATCGTTTTTGTTTACCAATCGATGCTCAGCATGTGCTTAGATTTAATTAATTACCTACGCTTTAGACTAATTTGTATGCACCAGTCTGCATCACAGAACACATAATTAATAGAATAGCTAAAGCAGCTATCTTTACCAAAATTATAAACAGAGGAGACTGGTACGCCCCAGATAAAACAAAGGTCATTGCCACTACCTTCGTAAGTAGGTACCCAAAAAAAAAATGAAATGTTTATCATAACCTACTAGAAAATGTAAAGGATCACGATGCCTTTAATCCTGTTTTAAAAATTACCAAGGGCAAAAATGTAGCTAGGACAATGACTGCTATTCTATATAATATGCAATAAGCGACTGCTATAATAATCTTTTCGGTACCTATTAGTCGAGCTCGTCCCGACATCTTTGCCTTGGTATGGTTCGATGTCTTCTGGCATTGAACCATTCGGTGGTTCTTATAGCCCATAATATTATATATCTTTTTTGACATGTAGCAGACATGTCCGGCCCAAGGTACTAGAAAAGACTGGTCCCAACTAGCAAGTTCGGAGTTGCGTGAAAAAGTACGGCGACGCGCCACTGGTACATGGTGGACATCCCACCTATACGCACAAAACGTTTTGGTAATACATTCATTGTGCGTACAGCTAAGGAGTGGAATTCCATGCCTGAGTCTGTGTTTCCTGATAGCTACAACCTGAGAGTCTTTAAGCCAAGAGTGAATAGGTTACTTCTAGGCAAGTGTGTCCATCTTAGACCGCATCATCGCTAAACATCAGGTGAGATAGTGGTCAAACGTATGCCTATCAATAGAGAGGGGAAAGCCTTTGCCCAGCTGTGGGAAGTGGAAAAATAGACTAGATACTGCAGTAGTCGCCTCAAAGTCACCGCGGTACTCTGTGTCCTGATCAATAAGTACTTGTAATTGCTTATTTTAAATCAAGATGTTCTCAGTCTCTGCTGAACTCGACCACAATTAGCCTAAATGGGTTGAGTAACGAGGGTATTAGTGTATATGCTCTTTTATGCAATGGTTGGACTCAAGTTGATGAGATTGCAGGGCGGCTGTAATTAAGTCTTCTTCAGATTGGTTGTATTTAAATGATTTGGTGAGTTAGCAATAGAAGTCCTGATTTTTTTTGAGGTAGGTACTTTATTTGCGCGTACAGCTATGGAATGAATCTTCCTACCGGTTCCCGGATAGCTACAACTTTCTGATATTTTAGTCGAAAGAGATTTTGATCAAACGCGTGTCCAACAATGATAAAAACAAAATATAACGGAACCGATCATAACAACAACAACACACACCCAACAGAGTAAATATTTCCAAGTAAATACATTTGTCAGAGACTTAATCAAAATATTCTAGGTAGCGTACAGGAGGACATTTATGAACTTTCATATTCGATCCGATCGAAAGAAACAATAGGAAACAAACATAACCATAGAAAAATAATAAATATATAGAATCAAATTACCGATTACTTTTTCACGAATAATCTTTTTTACTGCGTATTGACACCTTTGAAAGAACTCCTCTGATTCTGAATGAATAATTTGAGTATTTGTTAAATGCGACTTTAGAGCCTAAAACACATAAAAAGGTTTTGATTCGTTGTTTACTTCATATCCAAATATTTTCTGGCCAGTGATGATCAGAGACCTAGCAACAAAGTAACTACAAATCATCTACCTATAAACAGCATACCACACACAAAACCAACTAGCACACACATACAATTAAGTATTGCAGTGACATCTGATCGAACAATGCCGTGAGAATCGGTTCTCTCCATGAGAAACACATCGGCTCAATAGTTCTGATGCTGAGCATCTCTTTAAATGTCGTTCCCGTATGAATAGAATTTAATATCCCCCCTACAACTGAACTTAGCAAAACTGGTTTTGAGAGGGTTCCGTAGAGAAGTACTGATGTTAGCAAAAAATGCGTATAAAAAAATTCGAAATTCAAAAGTCATTTATTCAAATTAGGCAGTGCGCCAGCACTTTTTGAACGTCAAGTTTTACAAAAGACAGTTCCCCGAAACGCCCGCCCGTCACCACTTCCTAGTGTTTTAGCTGTGGAGAAGAAGTGGCCAACAAACTCCCCAGCAACACTTCTGTCTGTTACGTTTTAGGAACTAGAATTTATACAATAAGTAGTATGTAAAGTAATTAATACATGTCACGAAAATAAATCACTTGTCAGCTAGCACACTATGACACTATAAAACAAAATGCTATGTTTTGCAAGAATAATTTTAGAACCGTTTTCTCATCTTCCAGCTCTTGCCTCGCCGTGTTACCAGCTTGGAATCAGCACAAAACGTTTTCTTATTCCATCCACACCTATCACCCATCATGCAATCAACAATTTTCTTTTTTTTTTAGATTTTCGTCTGACTAGAAATAAAATTTATAATGTCTTTTCGACCATTGTACACTTGTACAGGCTGTTTTCGAACCTCTTCATGTTCAGAAACCAACTAATAGATTCGTCATTATGATTTTATCAACATCTATATGCATTTTAGCTTTTAAAGTCTGACTTTGCGCGGTTTTTATTTGCATAATGCATGAAGTATGCGCACAGCCAAAGTGTAGAGCTCTCTGGCAGCATCCGTGTTTTCTTCCACCCTTATGCCTTCAAAGCAAGGGTTAATAGGCATCTTTTGGGCTCTCGCTCCGTCATAGACCTCATCCATCGCTTCCATTAGGCGTGCTTGTGATCAAAAGCAAGCCTATTCCTCAATAAAAAATAAACTTCTCAACAAAAATTTCTACCCTAATTCTGAGTATGCAAATCATTTGCCTCGACCATTGCATCTTCCTCACCTTTCGTTCTCTCTCACGGAACCCTACTAACAAATCACTGACACGCTTAACATTAAAACCGGAAACTTATTCATACATATTTCTTCATTGATTAATCAAAAGATCGGCGCAGTCTTACGACATGAATGTATTATGAGTATTATGAGCTCTTGTCCAGCTGTTGGTTTATTGTGGGCTTTCATAAGTATTGCCTAACTTGGTATCTGGTACTGGTATTGAAAGACGTCACTAAGATCACTACATATTATTAAACAAAGTCTTCCGCCGCGTTGTCTGTCTGTTCGCGATAAATACAAAAACTACTGCACCGATTTTCATGCTGTTTTCACCAATGGATAGAGTGGTTCTCGAGGAAGGTTTTAGTATAAAATTTGTCAAGCGCTAGAAGCCGCGGGCATCAGCTAGTTTAGGTTAAAACTAGCTGCCCGCGGATTCGCTCGCTTATTATCGATTTTCGTAGGAGCCGTCTCCAGGCACCCATTTATTTCTGTACCAAAACACATTAAAATCGGTTCAGCGATATAGGAGTGAAAGTGTAACAAACAATCAACTCACGTTTGTATTACATATTATTTAAAAAATAAGTGAGTAGGTAGTGTACTGTTCTGGGGGTCTACCGTATCACCGTGTCTCTAAGAATTAATTATTGTTTTATGATGATGTTGTCATTCATTCGGTTCGGGACCTAATTGTAAATCCGTAAATGATACGGATTAGAAAACCCCCGTATCTAAGGCCAAAACTACGGACTACGCTTGGAAGAGTAGACCCCTTGTTTAGTAGTTTGTGGTTATGTATCCAATAGTAGACGAAACAGGGCGATATTTTTTGGTGATGAGGCTGAATTTCCGTGTTTGAACATATATGTATACCACGATTTGCAGCCTTATTTATACATTCTGATATTTATTTCCTGTAATTAAATGCTTGCGCCAGTCGTTTTGTAAGTTATGCAAACAAAACTGGGTTAAATAAGCAATTAAGAAAACTTCGGTAGCAAGAACCATTATAGAAGTATCACAGTGATATCTAAAACGGTTCTGTTTTTTTCTGCTTAAAAATCTTAAAAGTGTCGCCGAAAAGCTTTAAACATTTTAAAATCCTTAGTTTTTAAGGCGCCATCGTCGGCAGTGTTGCTGTTGCTGGAGCTGCAGTTGTTGGAAATTAAATATTCAGTCGCTTAGCTCCAAGAAAGTAGTGTGTCATTAGTCCTTGAGGAGATGGTCGAATTTTTTTTATGGTAAAACAGCCTTTAAAGCTGATTTTAACGTTTTTTTTACGATTGGGCCCATTAACCGGAACCTTTTTCATAAAATTCACAAGCAAAATGGTTCTTGTTTCATTTTCAGTAGAAATGCACTTTCTAGCTTGCGATGACCACAATCTCATCTGATGGAAAGCGATGATTTAGTCAGCGATGGTGGACGCTTGCCTAAAAGGAACCTACCTTATTCCCTGCCTGAGTCTGTTTCCTGATAGCTGCGCCTGGGAGTCTTTAAGTCAAGAGTGAATAGGTTACTTCTAGGCAAGCGTGCTCCATCTTAGACCGCATCATCGCTTAACATCAGGTTAGATAGTGGTCAAACGAATGTCTATCAGTAGTAAAAAAAAAACCTATGTCCTCTTGACTTTAAGAAACCTACCTGGGTTTGTGCTGTTTCTCACCCTTCGGGAGTCCAAGGGGTTGGGGTTGGGGTTTATCAGAATCATAATATTAAGCACACAACAATCTGTCAAATGTCATTTATCATCTTTATCGCCAACGCATTAGGTTCAAGGTTGATTGGGAAAATTTGACAGTAACGGGTAACGTGATGTGCTTTCTGATTCTGCTAAAGTGGTCTTTTCAGACCCGCAGATGGTCGATATATTCAATACGTAGATACCAAACTCAATTTATTTAGAAACTTAGGTTACCTTTTAGACGATTTCGTAACGCTGATCTATTAGTTTTAATTTTTTAAATCAATAAATATTGTCATTGTTGTTGTTTGTTGTTGTTGTTGTTGTTGTTGTTCTTGTTGTATTGTTGTTGTTGTGTTGTTGTCTTGTTGTATTGTAATATTGTTGTATTGTTGTTGTTTATTAAATGTCACAGTCCACAGCTGGACATAAGCCTCTTCCAAGCTACACCACTGAACCCAGTTGTAAGGCGATTAACACACGGCATCGCGAACCGCTGCGGTAGGCGGTGAAGCGGATCTCATGTCGCATTGGACTCTAATAAATCCGTTGATGCTAAACACACGTAAACCGCCTTACCGCGCGGGGCACCGCTACGAAATCCGCGCCGTGTGATAATCGCCTAACTTCTGATTTCTCTAAAGTCTTATTAGAATGAGGAATTGCTTCAAGAGGATGCAAACTGCAGACTTAGAGATTGCACCATTCGAACAGGTCTCGTAAATTAGCATAAAGCACGATGGCATACCTTGTATGTAAGCAACTCACTTTCAATACCTATGTTTGCTGTTACCGGTGTACATAATGTCCATTGTAGTGTGCAATGACTTGTTACTTCATAATAGAGAGAAAATTCATTTATTCCGTGAGAAATAACGCACAAGAAAAAAACAAAATTAAAAAAGGAAAATAAGTGACAACTAAAAACTAAATGAAACCTGCTACATTTTATGTTCAATATTCTATTTGTATGGTAGGTCAGTAGGTCCGGGCATCAATCTACTACGAGTCTCTGGTCAAACCACAGACACAACAGAACACAGTTCAACAGTTGTCTATGGTGTGACCGTGACATCCGGCACTGACTGACAGTGAAAAGTTGACAACATAAAAATAAAATAAATAGAAATAGAAAGAATGGACAATTTATGTAACTACAAATAACATGAAAATTAAAGTTTTGTGTCGCATCCTAGCAAAAATTGGTCTTGCTTAGTAACATCATCATCCTATGATTGAGTCAATTCCAACTATAGATCTCGTCATCATCCTCCTGCCCTTATTCATAATACTTGGGGTCGGCGCAACACGTTTTATTCCGATTTGTTCCGGAACCGCCCACAAAGTTCGCCTAATTTTTGTTTTTCCCCAGTTTCCTCCCACTGTATCATTCCATAGATATATTTCTGTGTATCATTCATACTATGTTTATTTGAGTTTTTAACCGACATCCCAAAAAGGAGGAGGTTATCATGTTCCTATCCTTTCAGCTGTCACGCTGTCAGATCTAATGTTGCATAATATATTAACATCACATACAATCACGCCTGCGTTCCTCGGATGGTTAGGCAGAGGCATACCTCATGTTTGTCTTACATAATATTTCAAATAACTTTTATTAACAGTAAATCTAACATATCAGGTCCGGGAAAGACGACAACTAGGTTAACTAATTTGCACTAGTTATGCTCCATGGAAAACTGACTGACAATGATAATTAATTTTCATTATTATCCTATACTAGTTGATGGCCACGGCTTCGCCCGCTTGACTTCTTATACTTAGATAGGTACTTAAACCTTCCTCGAGAACCACTCTATCCGTGGGTGAAAACAGCATTACAATCGCTGCAGTAGTTTTTGAGTTTAACAGACACGGCGGAGGACTTTGTTGTTTAATATATGTAGTGATGTCCTATTTCAAATGCTTCCCTCCACTCCTTCCCTCTTGTGCTTCCAGTTATGTCTAATATGACCAGGAATAGTTTAGTTCTATATGACCTCTTAATATTTAGTACCTTTCCTCAATAGCTGTTGCTATAGAACATAACCTACGGCAACAAACACAAGTTTGCAACAAGGAACTGCAAAACGTATAGAAGCACGTACAATAGTCGCGAGCACCAACTATTTACTGTAGGAATACGATTTCAGTGTTGGATAACTGTCGTTTGTTCTGGACGTGACGTCACCAGAGTGCCTGGATACCTTGTAAATATTGGTTTGCTGTGTGTAGATGCGATTGTGTTAGTCGTGTACCTACATTGTTAAAATCAAATGAAAGTAATCCTAATCTCTACTAGTATTATAAAGCTGAAGAGTGCTATTAAACTACTTATGCAATTTGAAAAATTCTTTCAGTGTTAGATAGCCCATTTCTCGACGAAGGCTAAATAGGCTATATATCACCACGCTAAGACAAATAGGAGAGGAGCACTAATGAAAAATGTGACGCAGACGAAGTTGCGTGGGTCAGCTAGTTCATCATCTGCCTAGCCTTTTTCCAACTACATTGGGGTCGGCTTCCAGTCAAACCGGATTCAGCTGAATACCAGTATTTTACGTGGAGCGCCTACCAGACCTCCACAACCCATTAACTGGGTAACAAGGTAGGTACTCCTTGGCAAGACTGGTGTCAGATTTTCTGGCTTCTGACTAGCTAGTTATTAACATGATAAAGTTGAAGAGTTTGCTCGTTTGAACGCGCTAATCTCTGGAACCACCACTTGGATTTGGATTTTTTGTATTTGATAGCCAAATTCATGAGGAAACCTGTAGGCTATATGAATAATAAAAAAACTTTTTACAAAAAAATCCCATCTGACTTTCAAACCTCAAAATAAATCAAAACCTCTTCCTTTTTGGGAAGTCGATTAAAAAACGCAATAAGCTCGTACGAAATCGCGAGAAGTACACACATATCCTTCGTATTGTTGGTCTTTCTTAATGCTGATGATGGAGCATAGGTATTAGGTATGAATGTGAATCAGTCACACCTAGTACGCTATACCGTATGCTACATCATCGCTTTCCATCAGGAGGGCTAAAAAAGCTAGGAGAATCAATTTTTTTTTTTATACAAAACTGGGAAACTCTTGGCCCAAATCTCATCTGATGGAAAGTGATGATTAGGCCGAAGATGGAAGCGAGTTTCACCCGGAATCCTCTTACACAGAGGAACTGGCTATCATACCTCTAACTGCCGGAACACAACAATGCTGTTAACATTGTTGTTATGGCGACAGACTTAGATATGATGGTAGTAGCTTGCCAGGCGGACTTAGAACAAGTCCTACCAAACCGAGCAAAAAATTTGCCCCCGCTGGGAGTCGAACCCGGGACCTCTGGGTCTGAATCAGGTGGTACTAGACCACGGAGGCGGTTAGTGTCACCTGTTTAGCACCACCCGGGGACCACGTGTAGGGATTCGCTGAAGGGTATTCTCCTACGGACGTGGGTGACTCAACCCCCAATAGGATCATAATATTAATCACACAACTGACAAATTTAATTTTTCTCCTTATCGCTAACACCTTAGGTTCAAGGTTGATTGGGAAAAGAGATGTTCCAAAATGTATGGAGCCTGGGCCAGGTCCTTGTACACTATACTAAAAAATAGGGAAATACATTTAAAACAGTTCTCAATTGTCCAATTTCTTTAAAATAGCGTTGTTTGCTGGTAAAGCACAAAAAATTACCCTTAAATTGCAACACACAACAAAACCCCTAATGGCGGTAAGCTGTCATTTTGATTAATTAATGACGTTTGACATTCTTTCTGACATATTTATTTACTGACAACGAGACCAAAGTGTCTGAAGTGACATTGTTGTGACAGCTGACAGTTATCTTTCTATGATCAATGGTTTAAATCGGTGCGACGCCATATTGAAATACGATAAAAATAATTTATAAACATCAATTAACTACCACTACAGTAAACACTAAAATGAATTATCTGTATTTTTCCCAAATTCTACGGATTTTTTTCTTTTATTTAAGATAGTGTACATAGACCTGGCCCATTTTGAAACATCTCCTTTGATTGACAGTGACCGGTAGCGTGATTTGCTTTCTGATTCTGCTAAAGTGGCCTTTTTAGACCCGCTGGTGAGATTGTGGTCAAGCACGAGTGTTGTAATAATATTTTTATTTTTTTATTTGAGATGGGTTTGCTCTTGACTCTAGTCTTGGTCAGAGATGAGGATGACAGAGACAAAGTCTATGATGGAGAGAGCTTACCCAGAAGGAGCCTGTTTACTCTAACTTAGAAAAGATTAGGGTTGTAAGCGTTCGGAAACACAAAAGTAGGTGTAGGTGTAGGTGTGGTGTGTGTGTGGTGTATTGTTTTATAAAAATCACTAATGACGTAAATGAGTGTACACCTTTAAGGTAGATTTTTTGAGGAACTAATTGTTTATTTTTAAGATCTCATGTAAAATGTACCAAAAATCACACCAATAAATGAATCTTTAATCTTTCAAATATGATGTTTTCATAATACGTTTACATTTCTATTGAAAAGTTGCGTTCTTGACTGCATAATAATATCTTTTTTTAAGTCTCATAACAACATTCGATTCGGCTATCGATATTTTATAACAAAAATGCACAAGGCCTTGTTCTCAATTCGCTATAGATATTATTGTTAATGACAGTGTCTACACTTGCACAACTTATGATCTTTGCAGGTGAAAAATTCGATGTTATTATAATATCTAGGTTTTTCGACCGGCCGGGTTTGTCCCCGTGACCAATTTCACAGAATAGAGAATATGCCTGAAAAATATATTTATTATCTATACAGTTTATCTAAATATGTATTATATACAAATACTTGCAGAACGGGCAAACGTAGTATTGCCAAATAAAAAAAGTAGTTCTCTACGACCTATTCTCAGGCCTACATACTAGGGCTTGCAAATATTCGTCAATTTTGGAATTCGAATATTCGATATTTTTTTGGGGTATATTCGAATAATTCGAATATTATTCGAATATTAAATAAAAACATTAAAGTTTTATAGAAATCATGTGCTTTAATTTCTAAATAGTCTTAATTCTTTAAATCAATATAATATTATTTTTAAATAATATTATTTTAACGCAGTCTTACAAAAACAATCAAAATAATATTTTTTCTGTTATTAGAACAGCTAACATTGAAATAGGCATAACTGCTTGCAGTTACGTTTTTCTATATTTTTTTTTTAAGAATTTTAATGGTCAACTTAATAATATACTGAATATGTATCAATACATATACACTACAATGTTATTCTAATATAATATTCGCAAAAATTGGAAAGTAGAAACAAGTGCTTAAAATATTTTAAAACAAACAATATTTATCAAAATAAATTAATCTTATTTGTTTTTTTCACCCTGGACACAAACACAACACAGTCTTATAAAATCAGTTGTGAGTATTGTAATAATATAATAAAATCAAACAAAATAATAACAAGTAAGTAATGCTTAAAAATATTTTAAAACAAACAATATTTATCAAAATAAAATAATCTTATTTGGGTTATCCACCATGGACATAAACACAAGCACAACACAGTCTTATAAAATCAGTTATGAGTATTGTAATAATATAATAAAATCAAACAAAACAATAACAAATGGTGGACAACTGCACAGCGTCACAAAGGCGAACCACCCCCACCCGCCCGCGCGACGGCCGCATCTCCCGAATGTTCCCGATTGTTGCCGAATCCTGTCGTAAACTCGCAACGCCCGCGCTTCGAACGACGTTACCTTGTTTGGACGGCGTGCTTGAACGTTGAATTTTGTGTGACTGGGCACATCAGATTATTGAGTTTTGTGTCTAGGAATTGGTCGAATATTCGAATATCGCAAAATTTCTGTTCGAATATTTGAAACAGTTGTTTATTCGAATAATTCGAATATTCGACTATTCGAATGCAAGCCCTACTACATACTGAGTATGGTGTTTACTTATACAAAAAAAAAAAAAACAAAATCGGTCAAGCCGTTTCGGAGGAGTTCGATGACAAACACCGTGACACGAGATTTTTAGATACATATTATATATAATACTAACCGTGAAAATAGAATCAAAATTGCTGGAAAAACAAACGAGATATAAATTATTTAAAAAAAATCCTACATCTGTCCCTCTCGCGAAAACGCTGTTTTTTATGACAGTTGTCAACATAGGCGAAATGGACTTTGACGACAAAGTCCATAATAGACTTCTCTTTCTTATTGTAATCTTTGAAGCTTTATAACTTCATCGCGGATGAAGATCATCGCTGTAGGTATTTAAAAAAGAATAACATAATTGTTTACTAGAGCTTATAAGTACCTATTTCATTTTTCAAATGTTTAAATCGCAGGCATATTCCCTATTCGTGAATATTTTAGGGATTTAAAGAAAATTCTGCAAAATTAACGTTCTATTATAGAAACAATCTTCGCAATCAGATCAGTGCTTTCAGAAATAACCCTTTATAAACATTTCAATAAACCTTTTTTTATAACATGAGGATGAAGGGATGATGGGATGGTGATGGAGGGGATGTTCTTAATTGATGATTCAAATGAATGAGTTAAATCAATTGTAAATTATTTGTATCATTGCATTATCGATTGATCTTTGCTCTTTGATTTCAGGCTTGTAATTATACACGCGTTAAGCTGCAATAAAATTAGAAATAATATGTATTATTAAATCAAGGCGCCTTACCTGCATCATTATTCCGACACTATCTAAGCATTGTTTATTATCATTCATTACAATAATTACTAAACAATCGTAAACAGAACGACTCAATAAATCACGATTCTAGTACAGCAATCGCTTTTACATTCAAAGATCACGAACGCAAAAAGAATAACTTGACGACGATTCGACGAAACCGAATTTCCTCGCTGTTGAGCAACAAAATGTGTCGTGAATAAAAATATTCTTAATGAAAAGGAAAGTTAATCGAATATCAAGGATCGAAAGATTCGGAGTAACTTGTATTCGAATCACGAACACGAAATTGGTCCTCCGATACGCGTCGAACATCGCCGAAAGCGTGTTTTACATATATCATTGGCCGATTTAAAAATCGAAAGTGTCGCGATTGGTTGTTTTGAATTTAGAATGGTATGCGAATCGGTCATCGGTTTGGTGCACCCTTACGTCATGGTGTGTAAGTCTTGTTGTTATGAAATGCACTTGCGAAAATGGATGCATTAAGACTGATGAGGCTGGCTTGTTATGCGTAGCTGATTTTGTCGCTTTTATTTTTTATTACTGCTCGTTTCTCACGCAAGTATTACAACTTAAAACCTGTAATTGACGGTGATAACAATATTTTTTTTATGTAAATTTTACTCGAATTTAAGAAAAAATCTGACGAAATTGAATGCAACCAAAATATGTCGTTGAGTTTATTAAAAACATGATTTTTCTTCTTGAAACTTTGAATGGCTTCTTTTTTCCACAAAGTCAGGTTTTTGGAAAGGCCTTTCCACTGACAATTGAAGAGCCCTCTTTGAAAAGGGTCAACAAAGCACCCACGGTACATCTGGTACTGCAGATGTCCATATTCACCGTTGACCATCATGTATCTCTCCTTCTTAGTATGGAATAAAAATATGTTCTCGAAGGGCCTTTGCACATAGCGTTTTTTTAATCGCCGACGACGCGCAGATGACGCGCTCTAACGCGCTTTACCTATTGCTTTTTGGTCATCCGCACAGCACCGTGAGCGCGCGTTCGTAAAACGTAGCGCGTTAAGGCGCGTCCTCGAGCAAAACGCAGCGCTAGCCGTTTTTTGTGCAGTTTTTTGGAGCTATCTACTCGTTATCTAAAAGAAGTGTCAACTTATATAAATTACATCATAATCTTGGCTTCAAAATGGTAGATTTTATTTTTTATTACTAAGTATAATGTTTAATTAATCTCCTTACAACGAAACTACAGAAATGAGAAAATAATACTGAAAACATGCATCTTCTCGAAAACTAACGATTATTTTGATTTTGTACTTACACTAATGGATAGGCAATTTAATTATGAGCATTTTGGTAGAAATATTTTTTTCAAACGATCAAAATTAGATTTTTTAACGATTTCATTCAACATTCTGAGCGTATTCGCTATTGTAGCTCTTGCGCTGTTATTGAGGGAAAAAATGCTCAAGGTTATTTGGTCAGGTTACGGCCTTAAATATACGCCGTGTGCATAGTCGCGAAAATCGTGAAAACGTCCAGATGTTCTCATCACTGCTACCCACATTATACCATAAATTACCGTTTAATTTCCCTATTACTACCCATAACACGATCGCTGTCTACACCCGTCAGCACAGCACTATATCGACCGCAACGACCAACCGGTTTCTCCACTTACAGCTGCCCGCTTAAAGCAAGTGCAACGAAAGTTATTATGAGATCGACTGAATTGGTGCCGACAACGATTCGCAGAAAAATATGGTCAGGTTAAGTAACTGGGGTTATCGGGGTAACACTTTCGTGTGACGTATTTGATTGGGGACACGGCATTCAAGTGTAGGGACTGGTTATTTTAAGAACTTTTCCATGTAGATTTTCGCGGTGGTAAGGTATCAAAATCTATTTCAAATAGATCGTTACCTATAGACACTTAAATTTTCAATTTCTCTCAGAGAAACCACACGCCTATTTTATAGGGACACACGACCTGGCGAACAATACCAAAGTAATTAGAATATTCGTATAGAGAATAAGAAACCCTTTGTTACTTAGATGATTTGACTCAAAGGACCAAGAATGCGGAGTTTATCTTCATGATTATACAATCTGTTAATGTTAATTGATTGAGTATAAAATATTATGAAAACATTCATGATGGGTTGAATAGGCCGTTATAATAACATTTAGAGAGTGGTCTTGCAAATATTTCTCCTTAATGACCACCTCTGGATAGCAGCCATTTTGTACCTACCTGGTAGCAAGTCCAAGGCCGCGATAACCCCTTCGAACAAACCCGCAACGCTGGCAGGAACTACTATTATGGCTTCAAAACGAATACCAATAACCCAATATTTCTTCCCCAGGCCCAGAATACGGCACAATGGAAGCCGCGTGGAAAGGCGGCATGGTGGAGGCGGAGCGTCTCTCAGACCTACATCTGAGCGTCCGCGACCGACTCGTCAATGACGTCATGGCCCAAATCAAGAACTGGCAGAAAGATACCTATCATAAGGTTAGTAGTACTTTATACTATAGGCAGACACGCGTTAGAACACTATTTCACTTGATGGAAAACGATAATGATGATGTGGTCGACGATATACTTAGCACGCATGCCAAGAAGTAACCTTTTCACTGTTGACTTGTCAGACCCCCAGGTTGTAGCTATCAGGAAACAGAGACTCCGGCATAGAATTCCTCTCCTTAGCTGTTCACACTATGAAAACATTCCCTTCGATTTTTTTTTACACAAAACGGGGAAACTCTTGGCCCAAATATCACCTGATGGAAAGTGATGATTAGGCCGAAGATGGAAGCGAGTTTCACCCAGATACATACCTTTAACTGCCGGAACACAACAATGCTGTTAACATTGTTGTTATGGCGACAGACTTAAACATGATGGTGGTAGCTTGCCAGGCGGACTTAGAACAAGTCCTACCACCAACCAAACCGAGCAAAATCCTCCGAATTTGAATCTAACCCGGGACCTCGGGGTCTGAATCAGGTGGTATAACCAGTAGACCACAGAGGCGGTTAGTGTCACCTGTTTTGCACCACCCGGGGAGCACGTGTAGGAATTCGCTGAAGGGTATTCATCTACGGACGCGGGTGACTCGGCCCCCGAGGTTGTAGGTTGTAGGTTTATGGACGAATTTCAAAAAAAAAAAAACGATTTCGACGATTCTCCAAGTAGTGAAATAGAATTAAGGTACACAAGTGTAGGCTTAAAATTGAAGCCATTTCATGTCCAAGTTGGGCACTAAAATGAAAACATTATCGCTAACGTTTTGAAAAGGTCCCTGCAACAAGTGTTACAGCAAGTTTAATGGAGCGAAAGACTATTTGTCTAAACTTTCTCGTATTCACGTATCATTTGCTGCAGTTAAGTCATTGTCCAGTTTCGAGGCACTATTTTCATTCTTATGTAGCAGAATAAGCGCAATAACTCTTAAAGGGTCATTGAACTCATTATTATTAACAGCTTTTAATATAGGACCAACTTTTAAGTACATTTGGTTGATTTATGCGCACATAAATTGTATGGGGCAGTAGTTCTTTTTTGCGATTTCACTGTTGGTTTGATAGAAAAAGTTGTTCATGATGATGAGTACAATTTTTCCAGGAGTAACGTTCTTCCTATTAAACGTTGTATAATTTCAGGTAAAGCTTCAGTTGTATAGACTAAAAGTTAATAGTTACAGAGAAGTTAATAATTTCGTAGTCCTTGTTATAGCTAATGCAGTGGCCACTGAAACTAAAACTTGATCTGTGTCGTAATCACTGCCCTATAACAAGACTTCCAAAACTGACATGATTGATTTTATAGCAGCCACCCACTTCTGTTTAATATGGACTGATAATGTTCCTTTGTATGTCAAATATGGATCAAGCCTTGGCGACAAATTTCATACCAAATAGGTTCCAGGGCTATAGGTTATGATTATGAGTTACTGTTGCTGTTGAAATTCTGGCGAAGCTCCAAGTACATAAAGGTTTTATACAGGTCCCAGTTGGTTTTACTGGGTGTATATATTTTGTGTTAATATTCATACTACAGTATTAAGCAAGTTAAGCTTCTAGGTTAGGCTTTTTGAAGTAGCAAAACTGTATTTTAAATTTTAATGCAAACTATTAGTCGTGACACATTTTCAAAAATCGAATACTATTAATGTAACACGGTCAATTGTTGTTACAGTTAATTAGATAAATATTAACTGTAACACGGCAACTTGACACAGACGTGTTTTACCTACCCGTGCTAAAGTGAATTTGTAGGGTATACATAAATAAGGGAAAGATTCAATGAAACACGTACCTTGCTACACAATACAAAGTTCTTGGTTGGTATAAGCGGTCTTGGTTATAAAATCCGTTTTAGTCGTGCCGGACATTACGTCTCCTAGACCCCAATAAGCATCGTAAACATGAAATAACAAAAATAATGTAAGAGCACTTAAATACTTTTGAATTCATGAACAATGCTTTGCTTTCCATCTGAAGCATCGTCATGAATTCTTAAAAGATCCTTTAATTACCTCTAAACATTTGTCTTGAAACTTTTCCTAAAGAATTTTCTCATCATTATTTATATCAACTTACAAAAACAATGCATTTGCTCTCTAAAATAAACATATATGCATCCGCGAATTTAGAATACTAATCTAGATGAAAACGCCTTTCTAAGTTAGACCTGGGTTTAACATGGTAATTGGACCTAATGTGGTGATTGCATCTACATTTCTTGGGTCTGCTGCTTATTATAGAAAAGTCCTGTTACTATTAGTTGTTTTTTTATTTTTTTCAGTACACGTACTGTGTTACTAAGATTCGATGTTTTTCTCTTCTATTCTCATCTGAGACATTTTAATTCACTGCCTTTTCCTGTAACATATCCATAAGCTCTTAGAATTTTAAATTATCATCATGAAAAAAATGTAAGTTCTAATATTGTTTAAAGTCTCGTGGTGTTGTATCTCATAGTAATTGTCTTCTAGCTGCATTGGCTAATGGCGCATGAAACACACTCGTGCTACGAACATTTTCATAAGTAACGACAAAAACCTAATAATACTTATTTAATCCTGAGTCATATCACGTCACCCAGTCCTTATAATCCAGTTAAGCCATTTCTACAAGAATCCCCAGAAGAAACAGAATAACATTATGTCGTACTCGTACCACAGAATTCTAAGTAATCCTAAGTTGTGTAAAAGTAGCATGTATTAGCTACTTATCATTCTGCTCAAGTTGTTATGGAATTGAGAGAAACGACTAGTACTCAGAAGTGATGGACTGGTAAACAACGCTATTATGTAGTTTCGATCTGTATAAATGGGCGACTTTTTGTAGCAGATTAGTTGCTATGCAATCGATTACATCGAAGCATTCTTGACTTTTACAAAAGTTATCGAGTGTATTTTGGTATTGTAACGTTAGTATTTTCTTAAGTGTATACAGTCGATGCCTGATGGATATCCTCTTCAACATCTTAAGTTTCAGACTTAGTTTGCAGGATTTCCGCTAACATGTTCATAGCATGATTCTATGAAATCTGATGTCTAATTATCTGAAACTCAATACCGAATCGTAATCTTTGTTCGATTCCTATGTATCTACCAGTGGCGAAGGGTGAATTTTCTTAAAAGGGAAGCCGGACCAAAAAATGCTTACCTTGCTCAAGTGTGATGCGTAAATTCCAGCTGGTCCCTGTATCGGGCGTTTCATCAATCATGACTATTCATGACCGATACAAACTGAGCTTTATTTATTTCAAGTTTAATTTAAAATTCGCGTAAAACGAATGCGATAGGTACTTTGCATTAAATCATTTTGTATACCTATCACTCGAAAGGCCAGAGAATGTGAGATTTTGTGTTGAGGAACATTGTTCCAAATGCGAATCGATTACAGTATCATACTTGCTTAAATATAACAACGTTTCGATATAGTTACCGCGGTTATCGGATGCCGGATTTTCGTGGTGGCCGCGAAAAGCTAATTCTTGTTTACCTAGTAAAATTACTGTGTCGATGAACCGTTTCATTAAACTTCTATTCCGATCTACTTTTCTATTATGAACTTCTTACGTATTAGCAAAAAATGTTTCTATCCTACGATTTCCGAAATCATGCAAAGATAAACAACTTCGGATATATGTTTTTCGGTCTGAACATGTTTTTTGGACGAATTTGAAAGATTATTAATATCTTTAAATCCCGTGTGGCTCCATAAGCTACTAGAATCTGAACAGCATGCAAGGGAAACAAAACATTTTATCTAATTTACAACTTTCCGTAAGCCACGGGTATTTGTCGTAGGTACAAAGAACTGTTAAAATGTTTGAAAAAACCATCGCGTCGTTTATTATTTATAATCATGTCAGGGCGAGCACGGCCTATCTGAATTACATGTTTTTTATTTTTAAAACTCAACTTTGAAAAGGTTTCCTCAGTCAACAAATAATCTGTCAGACAGCATACTATGTTCAATAATGCCGCCATGCTATCGAACTTACTTTATAATAACAAAATCACTACTTAAATAACTAATTTCTAGTAAAACTATAAACTTACCTAAATACCTATTTAAATAGACGATCACCAAACAATACAACGCCACTAACCTTGTTTTCACTACGCAAAACTATCACTAGTTTACACAAATAACTCAATTTCAACAATAATACACGAGTAATGCTACAGGATTCTAAATATTATGATACGAATATAACAAAACAAATGAAACAAGTGAAATCATTAGACATGACACATAAACAAGCGCGAACCGCGAAAGAAGAACCAGTGTTGCCGTTAGGACAATCTTGTTTGTGGCTACATCAAAGTTAAAAATGTATTAATCCTATTTACAACAAAAAAATAAAAATCAATAAATGAAAGTCTACAATGTTATTAAAAATTCTGTAATATCTTCGTCAGTGGATTCGGTTTGTTTTACTGATTTGACCGTTTTTGTGACTTTTGTTAAAATTTCAGGTGGCCTAACATACCTATTTTAAATTGGTTTCTAATCATAATAATGGAATTAAGTGTTAATGCACATAGTCTGTTTCTTAATTTATTTTTCAATCTAAAAAGCAGCCAGAAGTAGCTAGATTTATTTTGGTGGCTAAAATGGATTATTTTTTGGCAAAAACACAAAGTGGCTAAAACGGCAACACTGGAAAGAACTCTGTTGTGGATCTGTCATCCAAATATTACTATCCGAACAAATTCGATTTACAACTTCAGGATCATTCCATCTCGTTCTGGCGTACACATTTCCTATCTCTGTCCTGATCGTAACTCGACAAATTCCGGCTTGCTAACTGCCTAAATCTAGCAGTGTTATATTGTGGCCTCAAGGTCACGATCGCTACAAGAGACTATGAACCAAATGTACTGAATTCCGGTGCGAGCGGCCGGCTTACTTTAGGCATAGATTGATTCTTTGATTGTTACTTTTATAAGCAAATGTTATACCTGCAATGTAACTTCGTAAATAATTATTTGTTTAAATGATAATTGAAAACAAATTAATTTCATACTAGTATTTGCCATATTATTATTTCGAAAGGGAAGCCGATAGGAATCGAGTTGTATGGACCCTTCGCCACTGGTATCTACAGTACCTTCAGCGTCTGTTTCTCTAACAGCAACAATCTTTCAACTGTCAATCAATGCACGAACATCTTCCTTGATCTTTTCAGTCGCGATCCTATCGCTAAATTTTGCCGATACCGTCTTGCAGCTTTATCAATTCAAAGACAAACGAGCGACCGTATCTGCGGAGTATTGTTATCTTCCCTTGTTAGCATCGACACAGCCGTCCAGCCATTATGTCAATTGATACTGTGCTGTCATTCTTGTACTTGTCGTGTAGTCACGATTGTGTGTATGCTGCGTTTATGTCGGTAATGTGTTCCATGTCTCATTCAGATGATTTCTGTTTCAACGACGAATATTCTGGTTAGTGGATGCTGCTATCAACTTACAATTCAACGTCCACGTAGACTGCTGATGGTTTGTCATTAGATTCTCTCCTGTCATCAGTGTCATATTTCTTACAATTATAAAGCTTATGAATTTTATTAATGTTATCATTATCTGTTCTGTCTCATTCAGTTCAGTCGGTATCTGTTTCATTATCTTTGCCATATGTTACTTAAGGTTGGCACACCGTGTTTTCTTTTTCGTACTCTCCAAATGGAGCCTACCAATCTGTTCAAAATTCTTCTCACCCCTACATCCAATATTCTTTTACAAAAAGCTTACACCACCCCTTTACTGAACTAAATAAAATAACACTATAACATGTATTTCGCTAAAAGCCTAACGCACGCGCTGCCCAAAGATGGCGACTCATGAATTAAACAAGTGCCGATGTACAGTCAGCTCGCGTTTGTCCCGTGATAGACGGACGGACGGAAACGTGCGTTTATGTAATGTACTTGATGTAATCGTTTGGCTAGTTGTTTATAGGAAATCGTGCGGGTATTGGGGTTCTCGTGCAGCTGTTAGGATAGGTTGTGTATTATTTTGATTCAAAACTGCTTTTATCGAGAATATTACTTTTTTCTTCTGACGTGACATCACGACTTGCTGATAGTTGAGCTCTTTGACCTCTTCTATTAATATAGCAGCCAGTTTTTTTCTAGCATTTCCTCAAGTTAAACCTAGTTAAAAAATGCATTAAAAAACATTTTAAAATAGACTTCGAGTCATCATTGTTCAAAACAGGAAGAAATCCTAGCCTTGGGCATGCCAGTCTAAAACAATGTTCCAAAGAACTGCTACTTACTGCTACCTAATCATAAATATTTCAAACCATAAACCAAACTAAAAATGTCTGAGCATTCAACATTGGTTTCCATGCAAATAGATACATACATTAACTACAATAGGACTCGAAACAAAGTGCAATATATTTACATAAGTATTTGCAGTTATAAACTTGGAAATCAATGGGTGCCAAGGATGAAACTGAATATTAATGTGAAAAGGCTGTTCTAGCATTTGAGTAGAGGTGTTTACACCGTTATTATGAAGAACTAGCTTTAATAATAAATAATTATCCAAGAAAACATACCTTTCCTTTTTCTCAGAAGTGTTCGCGGTACGCTTTTACTCTAAGTGAAGAAGAATTTTTCTATATAGTTTTGAAAACGCTTACCAAGGTTGGTCTCGGCTAGATGAGTTAAGCCGCTGGTCCCGGCCGTCATTTGTAGATCTTTGGCAGTCGTTACAGATAGTTAGAAGCCAGTAAATCTGACTCCAGTCTTGCCAAAAACTACCGTGTTAACCAGTGTATAGGTTCTGAAGGTCTGGGAGGCAACCGCTCCACGTGAAATACTGTAATTCAGCTGAATCCGGTTCGACTGGATTCAGACTCCAATATAGTTGGGAAAAGTCTATGCAGATTTTGATGAGTCTTGAAAACTTTTTGCCTGCTGTGCCAGGTCAAACCTGAGCTAGAAAATATTTAAAAATATAATAAATGCAAATATTGAAAGGCCTCTACCCAAATTGCTTTTCCTAAATAGTCTCCCAACAAACGATGTTACCATAGACAGGCTATAATGCAGGCAGGTTATAATGAACAATCACGGGGCAGATATTACCATGGTCACCACGCTAGATAGCAGAATTCATGAATGTAGATTAGTTATTAGTGCCCCACCGTAGAAGATTGATGCGAGCCCTTATCTAATATCGTCCCTCCCGTAGGCTAAGGAACGTGATTAAGTGGATGTAATCTGATTTATCTCCCTTTTTAATGCTTGCGTTTTCTCCCGTTGACCAAATTTGATCAGCCGCAAAAGAGCAGAATGTTCGGGAATATTGTACACCCAGGATAAAAGTATAATTATGCCCCATTCCAGGACATGGTCTAGCCTTGTGCCAAGTTTAATTAAATCCGTTCAGACATTTAGCCCTGATTAGATAACAGAGCTACTTTCGCATCTGTACGATTAATATTATTTTCTCTCTGTAAACATTTTGTTGCTGTTTCGCTTTAGGGTGTACCCCTATTAATAACTGTCCGAAATTTACGATTATATCATCAATTTTCTCATCGTAACCTAGTCTTTACTCGAAGATGTTCACGGTCGTCCATTGTTTGTAAAACATCAACCATTGCTACTTGTCGCCTTACGTCTGCATCTGCGTGATATAATGAGTAAAATTGCTTTATCGCCTTAACGCCCCCGACCCGGTAAACAAGTCACTTGATGGGTGTTTAAGTGCTGATTTAGATGCGCATCTGATCTAAGAGATAAGATGGTGGATAATTCGTTGCGGCTTCGGCTTTAGAAACTGTATTTATAATCTAACTGTTTGCATATTGAGGTGCTTACTTAGCTTACACTCCCACTTAACAAATGTCTGATTTTTTAATTTTACCGATGTGAAACATTGACGTAGACCTCTCTTTCAGATTCTCCCATCCAAGTTGCGAGTCTTTCAGATACTTTCAGATCATCTTCTTCCTGACCTTATTCCATATGACTTGGGGTCAGTAAAAATGGATAATGGAGGAAAAAAAAAACGTATTAAGCGTAATACGTTTTTTTTTTCCTCCATTATCCATTTCTTTCGACTATAACTGTCAATAACAAATACACATAACATGACTACTATATTCCCCGAAAGAACTAGCAGATTAATATCTATAGCATACCGCATTTCGACAGATACGTCATTAAATTCAGTTCCAACCATTAGCACTTTTAATCACTTCATTTCTTCAGTCGTCGCGTCTCGAATTCCGTCGACGTCATTCACCTGGGGCCTAATATCGATAATGGGTAGATTATTCAGGGCAGGCACCGCGATCGTAGCTTCATCGTCATCTATAGCAGTTGTTATGATCCCAAGGGCCGGTTTTAAGTGCTTTCCAGATTTTACTTCCATTTTCATCGACGCTTGTGAAATTTTTAATTTTATTGTTCCGGTCTGTTCAGTTTCTGTAACAGGTATTGAACTGAAAATTTTCTTAGACAAGATTAATTATGGGATTGATTTCAGCGCCTTAGGACCAAAATTGTTTGTTACCAAGTAAACGATGATTTTTTTCTATAGAGCACCTTTATCGTTTTGAAACGTTTCATACTCTCAACGTTCGTTTGATTTAAGTGTTTGTTTTAATGTTTCATTGTTGATTTTCGAACTGAAATCTAATATCTCCTTGAAGTCTGAACCGGAAAGTACTGTGTCCGGGTTGTAGACAATAAAAGGCTTATTCGCGTATTTAACAGGATTTATTCCTATGGAAAAAAAAACGATGTTTTTTATGTCTTTAATCTTTATATGTGCCATTACGTTCCTAAATCTTTAAAAATATCCTGATGGTGGTGGTCTACAGTACCTACCTACAGCGCATGCAAATATTTGAATCACAGATAACACTGAAACTCAACCACTCATTTACTGCCTCAATCGAGCCATGAAATTGTTAAACTCCTTCATTTACACATGACAATTACCTTCCCAAAATTACCCTTTACATACATAAGGTACCTTCTATTGTTAATTCGTAATACGCAAATGTGAGGTGCTTCTCATTGTGTTCACAATTAATTACTCTGTTCTCTGAGCTAACGATCTCGTATTCATTAGAATACGAGTATTATATAATGTGTTTCGGTAATACTTCCTTCTGCCTGTTCGTGTATTAAAATTTGTAACTAAATTAGTTTATTCTAAGTTGAGTTCGGGTGTGTTTTAGGATTTGTTGTTTTAGGATTTGTTATTTTAGGATTCCAGTTTTTTTTTTAATTTGATAAATTACAGTAATGATGCGAACGAAGAAACTATTCTATCTGTAAAAAAACTCGTTTATGCTTTACTGTGTTCGGAAGCTTGTAGAAAGTTACGATAGTAGGGAAGGAATGCACATCAAGTTTAAAAAAAATCGTGTGTGTGATTGTTTTTTTTTCAAGCTTGTACCGTTATGTACAATCAGTTGTGTATCTTGATTCTTGGTCCTCATAGTGAAGACTCATAAACCCAGTTCTGCTGATTTATAAAACTAGCCTCAACAATTCAACATAGATAAAAAAAGGGTCATATGTGATCGCTACTGTAACTGACGCCGCACAATGGTTTACTATCAAGATGAATCCTAACGATAGCTAAAATTGGTCCTCCCGCCCGCGTCCTACCGTAACTGGGTCCTTTTGGTTGGACCCACACATAAGTAAAACTGACATCTCCACAGAATAAGGAATCGCTGTGCCAGCAGCGATTTAAGATGAATTTTCGGAAAGCACAAGTTTCGGTTGTCAGGCAAACAAGATATTTTTATAACATTTCTCAATACCTAGAGAAAAGACAAAGCGCATTAAAAAAATAGCTTAAAAGATTATCGTATTGTGAATGTTTTAAAATCTCTATGGTAAACAGGGACAACACTAATTGCGTGTGACGTGACGGCACGCGCTATAGAGAAGTTGCAGTGCAAACGTTTTGCGTGATAAGGATAGAAGAGTAACTTCAAAAGCATGTAGCTTCTTTATTTTTCCACCGAGTTTTTAATAAATTGAGCTATTTTATTTACATCTTTAAAATGAATGTACATTTTTGATAGTGTTCAAATATTGTACCCTGTTGTGACGGTCCGTCAATTTAACGGTGACACTCTTGGTTTATTATTATGGAAACTTTACAATGCCGGTTCTAGCTCAACCTGCGGCCCGCAAAGTGTGGCCCTGTAGCCTAACACATTATTGATGCTATATTTAGTTAGTGCATCAATGTGTATTCATCTAAACTGTATTGATTCACTCCTTGACGATGTGCTGAGAATATTCCTCACACCTCATGCCATATGAAAACGATCCTTTGTTAGTTTTACTGTATCTTATTGCCACCCATCATGGCAATAGTAGAAGCGCAATATGGCCCAGAGAGAAACAAGGTCGAGTACGGCTGGTCTAGACGCTTCATACTCTGTGTGATCCTCTGTTATCTCCTACTGTTAAAACCATCAAAATGGGAGTCCACCTACTCACTAGATAAATACTAGCCAGCACGTAGGACCTTCCATTTTTAGGAAAATGAACGAGTTTACGAATCTCGCTTGAATACATAGCGATTATTATTGTTTCAGTGATTTTAACTTTTTAATTGGACCGCGATGGTGTTTATTGACAGGCCCGGTTTTATATAGATTAATAAAGCAACATATTTTGCTGATTGTAGATATTTGTGAGGGTATTGAGGTAACGCGTAAATACTGTCATAGACAGGCGAGATCCGACAATGTGACAACATGAGTTAAAGGTTTTCTGCGAAAATGTGTTGTTGCATAGTCGCATGGCGTCTGTCTGTGGTAGCCTTAAGGGGGGGGGGGGGGTTTAGGGATGGGAAATCATCCAATGACTCCTCCCGCTCTGGGTGGAGTGTCAGACTTCTACTGACTAAAACTCATCCATGTTCCTTCATTGCCCTTTGTGTTCCGGAGCCACGGTGTCTCTTGCGAATAATCCCGCGACTCCGGCAGGCGTCGGCCCTTTCGGGTTCCTCTGTAGGGGGGGGGGGGTAAGGTAGGTATTCGGTCACATAAAATGATTCATTATCATCATATCAGCTGAAAGACATCCACTGCCGGACATAGGGCTCCTCCAGGTATGGCCACAACAACCGTTCCTGTGCGTCTCGAATCCATCGGCTACCCGCGACCTTCACCAGGTCATCGGTCCACCTTGTGGGAGGCCGCGCCAACGTTGCGTCTTCCGGTACGCGGTCGCCACTCTAGAACTTTTTGGCCCCATCGACCATCTGTTCTGGAAGCAATGTGCCCTGCCCATTGCCACTTCAGTTTGGCGATTTCTTTTTAAATATGCTTACCAAATTCTTTGAAAGGCTAGGGCTTTTACAGCTATCTTTATCAATTAAGTTTTATAAATCCGCTTTAAAATAAAATACCTACTAGAACCGAGCTGGCCTGGGCTTAGATTGCTTAGCTTGGGACTATATGGCGTTGTGTGAAATGTCCAAGGATATTATTATTTTTTTTTTACCGCTGTAAGATACATAAATTACGTAATAAAAGTTAATTGAAACAACATCATTAGCTGATTACTCAGTTACCTCAAATTCAAGCGGTGAGGACAGTTTAAATAGGATTCATAATTAAACCTTGTTGACATAATGAACGAAAAATAATGGTCCACCTTAGTATCGCCCTCATAAGGACGTAATTAGTTTGGAATACAGCCTAATGACATTGATATGTAAAATGAATGGATTAACTATATATAAATTAAACATACATTTAATAAATATTTACGTGGCTTCCATGACTGAGACGACATTTATAGAGTTGAAATATACATGTTTCCGTATTATTTTAATGTAGGTACTAGAAACCCTACACTAAATGAGATGTATAATACATGAGTATTCCATTGCTAGCATAATAATTATCAATTAGGTAATCAACAAGACAACTTGTGTGCTTGTACGCATATTTACATCTAAATATATGTTTCTTCTTATAAGCTGCCCTAATTAAGGTTTTGAAGCACGCCTGGTGAGCAAGAGGTCACAATTTGAAACACCTCGCCCGTAACACTATTGAATTTCACTTAACTAAATTAAACTAAAAGGAGATTAATGTGTGTCTAAATGCCTAATAATAGCAGCAGGGCACAGTTGATCCTTGAAGTTAAGCAACGCTTCCCGAGGTCAGTTCATGGATGGGTGACCACCGTAACATACCGAGTCTGTTCAGGGTAGTCAGAAGCCAGAAAATCTGGCACCAGTCTTGCCTAAGGGTATCGTGTTACCTAATGTGTGTTGTGAGGTCTGTTTTAGCTGCATCCGATTTTTTTTTAATTTGTGATGTGTTTTGCTCTTGTTTCTAGTCTAGGTCAGAGATGACAGACAAGGTCTGCGATGGAGTGAGCTCACCCAGAAGTAGCCTGTTCACACTTAACTAAAAGATTAGGGTTGTAAGCGTTCCGAAACACAGTCGAAGGCAGAGTGTTCCACTCCTTTGATGTGTGTATTATGAAAGACGCTTGGCAACGCTTAGCGCGAATAGGGAATATGCATGCGATTTTTTTATTTGCTAAATGAAATACTTATTAGGTCTAGTAAACAATCATGAAATTATTTTTAAAATACCTTCATCAGTGATGAAGTTATAAAGCTTCGAAGATTATAATTAGAAAGAGTAGTCCGATATGAACTTTGACGTCAAAGTCCATGACGCTTAAACAGCTGCCATAGAAAACAGCGTGTCAGCGAGAGGGACAGACTTCTTTAAAATAATTATATCTCGTTGGTTCGTCGAGTAATTTTGATTCTGTTTTCACTGTTAGTATTTTATTATTGCATATTTTTCGATAAACTGTATAGAAAATAAATATTTTTTTCATGCATATTCCCTATTGGTGGAATAGCAACAAGGTAGGGATTAGACTGGATTCCCCAAATTAGTTATCAGATTCCGAAAAGGCTTGGCAGAATGACTAGTGAAGGTATAGATAAGATTTCTTTACGTTGAACAAGTTACATATTCTATGTATCACTTTACTTTACACATACTGACCTTGGACGATGACACATTTAATTTTTACTTAAACCCGACCACCATGGAAATAACACATTTAAATACGCAAAAAATACATTACGGCAGGTATTCAGAATAATTTAATAATTCTTGCAAAACCAGTTCTAAAGTCATATTTATGGAAGAGGTACACGTCGTTAGTTTTACAAATTATAGTAATTAGAGTTCAGTATTTATTTCTTACTAGCTTCTGACAATCGCCATGCCAGTCGAAAATATATTCCTATTCCAGGAAATGGTCTTATGGTGTGCATATTTCATCAAATCCATTCACTCGTTAGAATGTGAAGAGGTAACAGGCAGAATTACTTTCGCATTTATAATATGTAAATGTCACCGGAAAATAGCAGATTCCGTAAGATTGTAATGTCTTGATTAGATTATAATTTTTTGATATGTAATGAAACAGTCGTTTTGTATATAACTAGCTGACCCACGCAACTTCGTCTGCGTCACATTTTCCATTCATGCTCGGCTCCTTTTAGTCTTAGCGTGATGATATGTAGCCTATATCATTCCTCGATACATGGGCTATCTAATACTGAAAGAATGTTTCAAATCGGACCAGTAGTTCCTGAGATTACCCCCTACATACAAACTTACAATAAAGTTACCTCTTTATAATATTAGTAAAGATATATCCCATCCAAATTCAATAGTTTTCAATACATCCGTGTCTTATTTAGAAAAAATTGATTACAATTTTACGCGATATTTTATAATCTTACGGTGTTTGCCGGTTTCCGGTGACATAATATACATAATTATGTATTAGTTTGGAGGTATTTTCGCATAGGATCGGTTATTGTGGCGACACCTATGTGGGGTCTATGTCCTGTAGTGGACATCTTTCGGCTGATGATGATGATGGATGGATGGATGGATCTTTATAACACCCAATATAGTCAGGATTTTTGCTTAGCTGGTGGTCATTCGCAGAGTTTGTTACACAGTTTCTGTCGGGCAGCAATGCGCGCAGAACGAATGGTCAAAGGGATTCAGGCACTCTAGAATTCCCGGGAACCACTGTACCCGGAATCGGATACCACTGTACTCGGAAATGTAAAGTGCGAAGGTCTCCCACCAAGTAGACCGATGACCTGTTGCAGTCCGCAGGAACCTGCTGAGTGATGATCGATGTAGTGACACTTAGGGGAGGTTTAGGAGCAGGTAGACGTCGTTCACTTAATAGAACACACTTATTATTGAGTTTTTCATTAGGAAGTCAGGAGTCATACTGCGGCTCCGGAACACAAAGGGCAACGAAGGAACATGGATGGGTATTAGTCAGTAAAAGTCTGACACTCCCTTCCGCTCCGCCAAGAGCGGGAGAAATCATTTGATGATTTCCCATCCCTAAAAAAAAAGGAGTCAGTATCTGTGCCCACTAAAGGCAATATCTTTAAGACTCTCCCTTATAACGTGGAAAACATGGCTTTCGAAATGAGGGTCTTCCACTGTTCCACATCTAACCCTCCGGGAAATTCAAGCGCATGAGCGAAATACTACATATACAGTAGAACAGCAACGATTCCTTTGAAAATTGCCGTGTAATGTAGCTTTACAACTATTTGAGTGCTCGTACCTCGTACCTACGGTATTAAAAGTTTTCGCTTCTAAGTTTTCTAATTACTTCTCTAGAAATTGGTTCACTACAACACGTTTTCGAACTAATAACTACTACGTTTTGTTAGTTTTGTTTGTGTAGTTAAATACAAAATTATCCCTATTTTACTGTTATTGTTAACTGCCTCCGTGCTCGAATGGTTTAGGCGTTTTCCTTGTGACGGCGGTCGTGGGTTCGATTCCCACGGGGAGCATACGTTGTAAAGTTGTTTTCCAGTTTGGCTTGGACATTGCAGGCTTGAATCACCTGATTGTCTGATAAAAAGATGATTCCGTGATTCGGAAGGCACGTATAAGCCGGTGGTCCCAGTTGCCAAACAACGGTCGTAAAATAAACCATGTCAGACGCCTTTGAGGCGGTTTAGAAACTGACACTAGGGTGCGGGGTTATTCTTTTCGATTCGATGGTGACCCTTAAATATTTTGTGCCCAACAGGTGGCCATTGTTGCCTTGTGTTTAACAATGATCTCACCTGATCGAAAGCGATGATGGAGCGCGCTTGCCTAGAAGTAACCTATTCACTTTTTACAGAAAAACCCAGAGGTTTAATTCTAGTGTTATTGTATACGGAACCTTACTATTTTGCTTCCAAACAGCTTGGACCGTTTATAATTTACAAGCGGTTTCTTATCAGACTTGACACACTCATAAGTGAGATCAAATATGTATTAAATAGCCGATTAACGACTAATAGCTTAATATAATATTCAAACAGTACATCTAAATAGCTAAAATTACTATCTAAAGTCCGTTTTATCACCATATTTTTATCGTAACACCTTAAGGCCTCGAGATCACGGAAATTCTGGTACTTTGTCACAATAACGAATAGTAGGTAGTGCTATTCTGTAACAACATTTTCTTGTCTAGCCTTCTAGAGATATATTTGGTCTTAAGTTTAGCTTTATGGTTTCTGTTAATTTCGATGGATATCCTATGTCACTTCACACTACATTTTCAGCAATGCGATTCTGTTAACCTCTCACCATGTAAGCTTACAGTTTCGTACCCAATGCCCCAAACCAGCCCATCCGTAGTCCTATTCTGTAACAACATTTTCGTGTCTCGACAGCGGAATCCGAGGTATCCGTTTCGTATAAACATAGACCTTTATTCTGTGTGTAATAAAGCTCACTTTGTGAGCTTTGTCAATCAGGTGAATGTCGATATCGAAATGGTTATTTACAGAATAGACTAGCACTGACATTCCGCATGAGAGTCCCAGCCATATTTTTGCATCTTCATCATTTCGGTTCATCTAGCTAGGAGCGTTACGCCAAAAGCTCTAACCAAATGACATTCTATTACCAAAAGATATACTCGAAAAATAAAAATGGTTGACCAGCTCGGGCCTGCGGACGGCAACTGATTGCTGGCGGGCCCTTGTCAACGACAGGTTTCGTTCCACGCACGCCTCAAAGAGATGTCAACATAATTGACGGGGCCCTCGAGCGCCAGTGCCTGGCAGGGTTGCGGATTTTGTTCGAAATAGTTACCGTGGCCCTTGAACGCAAAAGGGCATAATTATGGAGTAGGGTTACCAGGCCTAAAAATGCAAAATCCTGTCTGACATGTATTAAAACCCTGATTTCGTCAGAAGTCCGGTCGCGCAACTGTATTAAATAAAATCATAGTATTTAAGTACGTTTTTATTTACTTATATTATTTAAACCCATATTTTTGGTATGCAAAAAGTTGTTTTTTTTCAAGCTACTTCGCAATAAAATTGTTCACACGTCACGTGTTTATAGTTATATTGCGTAAGCAATATGGCTCTCACTGACTCCACTGAAAGTCTGTTTCTCTCTTTGGTCCACTGAAAAGTCATGAGCGAAAAGACTCTCCACATTTGCATTGTGTGGCAAAATACTAAGGAAATATTGACAAATCTTCAGAAATTCTGAAACTCTTGAGCTGTCGTTAATTGTATTAAAAAAAGATACAATGCAAGTATGACAAAAATCCGGTCTGGCGTAAAATCCGGGCGGAGTCCGGTCTAACACGTAAAAATCCGGTCTAGACCGGCTTTATCCGGTCAGATGGTAACCCTAATGGCTAATTTGGAGGGACATGGGTCGGTTTTAGTCAGTAAGAGTCTGACACTCCCTTCCGCTCCGCCCAGAACGGAAGGACTCATTTGATGATGAAAAAAAAATGCATTGACCAGCTCGTTATCGCTGATTGAATGTCACATCGTCTTGAGATCTAGAGCTTGTCTGCTCCATCAGCCAATGGTCCTTCTAAAAGCGTGGTCAGCCTACAGCCTCGTTAAGAAAATCATACAAATACCTGATAGAACAGTTATCCATAATAATTCCTACCGAACTGACATTAGAGATATGTTATTGCCCTATAATTTAACCATAGGCTCGGCTCTATTAAGTATATGTTATTAAATAAAATGTAGAAGTAGATATCTCAATTATGTACTAGACGATTGGTCCAACGATTTGCTGTCAACATTTTAAGGCTAGATGATTTAATTGCGTACAAAATCCGTTAGTTTATGAGACTACGCTTGACCATTGACCTGGCTTCGTTTACTATAATTGATCGTTTGGTCCTGTGAGTCGCAAGAAATTTATTATCAGACTAGGTTTTAACTGAGGCATTGCCCGTGTGGTCAAAATGTTGCATGGGATCGTCCTACCGGGATGTCCTGTCCTAATCCCTCGTTCGAAGGAAGAACTTATTTTTTATTAGTGAGGGGCAACGTTTTCAAAAAAAAAAACACTAATAATCAGATTCATTTTAGTAAAACACTAGCTTTTGCCCGCGACTTGGTACCTCGTGTACCCCGTTATTTCCTATTCCCGTAGGAATTTCGGGAAATCCTCTCTGAGTTCTCCGAGGGAGTGTAGGGAAGCTACATGCCCAGCTTCCAAAGACCAGTAGTTTCGAATGTGCGTTGTCTGTCAGCCACTCGGTAACAGAAGAATTTTATGTTTTTATTTGTTTTTGACCTTTTTAAATACAATTAAATATATCTAAAAATAAAACTCCTTATTCAATAAACTCGCTTGGTAATTATTTCACTCACAATAAAAACAATTTTCCAGCGGCAGTAACCTTGTCCCGACGTCATTTTTTATTAAATTCCAATTTAATTTGTACGCTCCACAAATGTCACAAGTTTGTGGCGAATTGTTTCTCTTAAAGGTCTGTGTTTTACTGTCAAAGTTGGGTTGTATAACACAGCTGATGTCTGGCGTTGTATTTAATGTTATAATTTGACCCGACTGATAATTTTCCTGAAACTGATTGGGCAATTTAACTTAAAGGTGTATAAGCCGGGGTAGAAACGACGCGCCAATAACGATTAATTAAGTAAAAAATCATGTTCGTAGACCAAATTCTAGGTGAACACCAAAATAAGCTTAAAAACGAGTAGGCCTGTGCGAGTCAAACTAGAACATGAAGGTTTTTGTACCATACACCTTATTTTTTAGTATTTGTTGTTGCGGCAGTAGAAATACACAATCTATGAAAATTTCAACTCTACCCCGCTGACAGGCAGACGGACGGAAGGACGAACAGTCTAGTGTGAGTTTTGGTCACAATTTTTATTTGTTATTGTTCAAAAGGTTTAACTTATTAAAATAAGTCAGTAACTAAATCAACGTCATATTTGTACCTTACATTAAACATAAAATAGTCTTCATTAAAAAAAACCTTGAATTAGCAGACGAAAAGAAGAAAAAATAAATCACTCATTTTCGTCCCTTAGCAAAGTAAATAAAACAACAAAAATTACGTCGACTTTTCGCAACCAATGTTCATTAACTTTAGAAACTTGTTAACACACTTTTATTAATAAGGCAATTAATAACTTCGGTACAAGCGTCAATTATAAAAGCAGTAGGGTTTGTAACATTTTGTTCTGAACGTTCATCATTGATTAAATAATTGTAATTAACGGAAATGTAGAACAGTACTTAGTTGTTTTGGTAAATTAATTTAAAACATGACTAGCTAGCTTATGTAGAGCAGTATTTTTTTTTACAGCCAGGTAAATTACACTAGCAATAGTTACACTACAAATTGCATAATATAGTACCTGTTTTTTAAGATACTGCTAATCGGTGTTTGGACTAATGATTATATGGCTTGATAATTTATTAAAATGAAATGCCTTTCCTGAAGAGTTTTTTTGATTGATTGAACGAAAATGAAAAATTTGTTAACCGTTGGATAGCCCGACGAAGGCCATGACCAATAGGAGCGGAGCATTAATGAAAAATGTGACGCAGACCAAGCTGCGCGGGGGTCAGTTAATTTTGTTCTAAAATTGCATTAGATAGTATCAAAGACTGTCGCATTTCGTCTTGTAGCTAGCTAAAAGAGAGTTAACTGAACTCAACATTCATTTTTGATGAAATGTTTTCTCTCTTAAATTGCAATTTCGTTCCGTTTACGTTTTCTTTGAGCTGAGTCAACGCAATATTACTTTTAAATCTTACTATACCTACATTTTTCTCCTAAGGTCATAATCCCTCAGGGTTGGGGAATTTGTTCGAAAGAGTCACCTCGGCCCTGGAACGCAAAGGGCACTAGGAGGAACACGGATGGGTTTTAGTCAGTAAGAGTCTGACACTCCCTTCTGCTCCGACCAGAGAAGGAGTCATTTGATTATTTTCCATCCAAAAAAGGTGCCATAATCCAACAAGGTGTGCGACTACCCCGCTTAAAAAATAACACTCGTAATACATTTTAATCTGTGAGAATTTTCGTAAACGATTCTGTACCTACTTAGGTACCTGTTATACAAACACATGCACGCAAACAAACAATTTTACATCTTTTTAATGTAACTTGAAATCTTTTCGTCTCTTTAAGATCACATTAGATGAAACTAGCTGAGGCTTTGCCCGCTTAAGAAATTCAATACTATAACCTTCCCCGAGAACCGCTCTATCTATTGTTGAAAACAGCATGGAAATCGGTGCAGCAGTTTTTGAGTTTATCGCGAACAGACAGACAGACGCGGCGGAGGACTTTGTTTTATAACATGTAGTGATGTAGTGATCTTTCCTCTGAATGTGCAATTCCATTACTTTTATGTTTTCTTTGAACTGAGTAAATGTAATATTATATTTTATTTAAGTACGAGTATTTCGTTATGTAGCATTTCTACAAAACTTGCTTTTTCATGTTAAAGCTTTCGCTTTCACCAAAGTCGTTGGGGTTGCCTGAGGCGACAGACAGATTTTTGTAATGTGTGACGAATTGCCAAGTTCATGTCGACGACAGTTCCTTTATGATAGCTGTAGGGCAAAAAGTGTTGGAAAGTGTACTTCAAAACATTTTTTTTGCTTTTACCTTCAGGTTAGATAGCTCTCCTGCTTTTGGTGTCCCGCTGTTGTTTTCTGGTCGATTCGGGGATTCGTCTAGATTCAGTTTCTTGACGCATTTCTGGTGGTCGCTTTTACCAGTGCAAATTCTGGCTAACAGGTATTGCAGTAGTAGGCATTGATGTTGTCAGCTTGTCCCACACAATTTTTTTTTTTTTTAGTTGGGTTTGCTCTTGACCTTAATCTTGGTCAGAAATGACAGAGACAAAGTCTACGATGGAGCGAACTTACCCAGAAGGAGCCTGTTTACTCTATTAAAATATTTCAATCTATCAGTAACAAAAACATTTACTCAATAAAAATCCTAACTTAATTCAGTGACAGACCGCACAGCCTCAACGATTTATTTAGGATCGTGAAATTTTGCAGAACAAATCACGTATTCTTTTTGATTTTTACTTCTTTTAGGGGTCTAATAAGGGCTGTAAGTTTGTCATTTATGCGAGCACAAGCCAAGATGGGAATATGAATAGACCTGGAATAAAACAGTACATAGTTCCTACTCTATTTGATCGTGGTCAATCACATCTCCTAATAAAAAACCCCAAACAAACAATTCTCGGGTCAACAAACAAATTATTTCATACATTAACTAACACTAGACAATTGTGGGTTAGAGTAATTCGCCGCGATTTAAGTAGTTCAATAAAGCACTCATATGTTGAAACGAGAACACCCACAGTCTTGTTCATAGAAACGCTTCGAATCAGATTAAACAATTGCTGTGACATTACACTGGGATTTACTCGTAAAATACGCTTTAGTAGTTGGTACGGTTCTTTTAGTAGGTGTTTTAAATGTTTTGTTGGTCCTCAGAGTCATGTTTGACGATTGAGGTGTATTATCTCCGGGCCTTTAACCGTATACAGTTCAATGTGTGATTTTATTGTAGGTGTCCTCCTTCCGCTTGGACGGAGAGAAAAATTGACTTTGTCAATAGTTGCAAACAAGTCGTTTTCCAAGCAGTCGTAGTCGTATGCAGTTGGTGGTATCAGATCTGTGATTGAACTTTTTCATTTTAACATTTTTTTTATTTCCTGCATTTTAGTGACAAACATAACTCTCCTTCTGGCGCAGTCGGGTAATTAAGACGAATCTGACGACACCTTTGAAGCTAAAATCCATCGAGCCGTTCAGGCTGCAGAGCGTGCCAAACATTTGAATTTGGCGCCAAAAACCCGCCATTATGCTATTTTGATATACCTACACAGTGTCAGTGTCTCAGTAATTACGAATCTAACTTCTCAAGCTAAAATCTATCAAGCCGTTCAGGCTGCAGAGCGTGCCAAACAATTAATTTAAACATACATACTCTTGAAAAACATAACCCTCCTTCTGGCGCAGTCGGGTAAAAATGGTTCCCGTGTTCCTCCTCCCAAGCCCTTTGCGTTTCAGGGGCGCGTTAACTCTTTTTAACAAGCGGGACCGTCGATTATGCTGACAATTCATTGAGGCGTGTGTGGAACGCAAAATCCATATCCCCAACAAAACAACTACACGCAATAAAAATGTTAATGAATGAAATAGAAAATTGTTTAACCATTTACAAAACACACACTTTCATTGCCATTTCGCTACGTACATAGAATAAAATCGATGTGTTCAGCTGTTAAATATTTAGAGTAAGTGCAGGAGACGTGTTCAGACGAAGCAAACGTGATGGCTTGTACATAAGATGCATATATAAAATTGTGATAGGGCGTTGACCGAGCGGGAAAGGGGAAAATTGCTGGTTTAGTTGAATATAAATGCTACATAATGTGCACACAAGCTCTTGACATGAACATGTAACTGGGCTAAACTGAAATCTTGAAAGACTTGCTTGATATGCACTTTTGAAAATTGCAATTTGCATTTTTGTTTGTGTGATGCAACCTCGGGAAGATACTGGATCCGATTTAAAAAATACCGTAACTGATAGAGAGCTATTTTGAGTGTCTTAGAAACTTTGTATATCCCGCTAGAAATCGTGAAAACCCCGGTAATATACTAGTTTTAAAATCATTATTTTCCATTCATTCTCTGTTCACCATCATCGCAAGAACATTATATAGTTCTACTAACTTTTGAACTCGACTTCGAATGTGTCTATCCGGTTTTTTTCCGTTCCCGTAGGAATTTCGGGAAATGTACTCTTCGTGCTGCTGCAGATAGAATTTGGAATGTAAAGGAACGCGCCAAATTACAGCTTTCTACGTCTATCGACCAGTAATGGGCTTGTGTCCTGAAAAAAATCTAATTAGTCCGTCAGTTAGATTATCAAAAAATATTTGACCTGTGTTTTTTCATTTGTTACGGGAGCCAAAATTGACGAAGTTACGACGCTTTTAAAATTCTCAATACCTCACACCTTCGCATAATTTTTACTGAGTCGTGACGTCACGAGCCCCCACTCCCGAGTTTTGATGCGTTTTATCTTTGTCAATATTCATTGATTTACAAAAACAAAAAATACGTGTCCATTATTTTTCAATACTCTAACTGACGGAATAAATAGTTTTGCAATTTGTGGATGATGGAATCTAGCCTATTTCGGCTGCGAGTTGTCTGTCGGTCACTCTGTAACGGAAGAATAAAGTTTAATCTACAGTGCCTTTTAGAAAAACAGCAAAAACCCATCTGCAACATCAGAAAGTTTTGATAACCATCAAAACAACACCAAAATAAACTTACATCCACATTCACACAATTTGTAGTTTACGTGTCTTTGTAAATTATTTATCGCGACGCCTCTCCAAAGTTAGTGCGGTTGGCAGCGAGCCAACTGTCGGAGAAAGAGTGAAAATAACGCAAGTGACCTTTGCTGGCCTCCCGCCTCACCTTCGCTCTTGAGAATGGTGTATGAAATAGATGTATGGGAGTAGGATACATATGTTATCGTTACCTTCTAAGGCCTATGTAGGTAGACAGAGCAGTAAAGAAGTGGTTTTCATGCAGATGTATTAATTAACTTCAATAGCGAAGGATATCGCGGACGCCGTGTTTTACTGACGCCACAAATTGGCCCGATGTGGGCCCGCCTAGAACGGAACGAACTCGCTACAAGTACGTACGTCAATTTGTTCGTTCTGGAGCGGTGGTTGGCATGTGACGCTAAACAATCTGTGTTTTTGAAAGAACACTAGTACCTGGCCTATGAACAGTAAACTTTTTCTATTGAAGAAAAAAAAATAAAGTACTTAAAAATTAAATATTAAAACTTTAACTAAAATGTCTTCATATCGGCCTTAAAATTATCGACTATTGCATTTAATTCTTATATGAAGATTTCACAGTTCAATCATATTCGATTACCTGAAAATCTATATAGTCTTCAAAAAGCAGAGACCCTCCAGATTTCATGAATGATACAGTTTACAGTAAGTCTAAAATTAAAGGAAATCTGAAAGGAAAGGACCTTCTCTTTGGTATCCTCGCTTCCATGACAGGAGTATTTTCAGCATGCACATAAAAAGAAACGATCTCATTCTAGTCTGTATGTATGATTTCGAAACGTATCGCGAATTTTCATGAACATTCCTCTTCTGCGAAACACGGCTTTCTTTTTATTGTGAGTTATATTAGATCCACATGTTTTATACGCACTGTCTTTCTTGATAAAATAATGCGAGTGTCGTCTATAAAATATTCGACTGTGGTTTCACTTTTTGTCAACCTTTATTTCCCCTAAGATTGTATTCATAACTAGCCATTCCCGCGACTTCGTTCTCGCATATCCCGTGTTTCCCGTTTCGGGAAATCTTGTCTTAGTGCTCTACTGTAGTCTCTAAGGAAACTACATGCTAAATTTCGGCTTTCTACTTTCCTCCTACTCAGTAATGGAAGACTTTTATGTATTTTGATTATGGCAGGCCAGGGCGCCGTAACTCTTTCGAACAAACTTCGCAATCCTGGCAAAGGCCGCGCCATCGCTCGCCGTCTGCACATTGGACGTCCTTTACCGCTTCTTTTTCTTCTTTTCGTGTCGATTGACTCTTACTAAATTTTATCTGAGCAGTATTGAGCAACTTGTACAGCTCTATCATTGGCCTCGTCAAGTCTTGGATGGCACAGGTAGTTGTGCATGACTGTCAATTGAGGAGGTGATGCATGTCTTGTAAAGTTTCCGCACTGGCTCTGCGTTTGAGATAGGTGAAGATTGGATGGGATTCCTTTTGGCCTGTACCGCTATGTCTTTAGATTACCCGTTAGAATGAAAAATATTACCCATTTGATCTTTCTCAATAAGAATTATTCATGGGCACGATAATCATAAAGGTGTGCTCATTACTTAGCGCAAACTTCATTAAGCCGTGTGCAAACAGCGGACGTTTGCGCGTAACATGCGCTAACTGCGCAAATATGCGGAAACGAGAACCCTCAAACAACGCTAACCGTGTCTCAAATAAGAATGACGCACCCAATTATCTTGTTATCAGGAAGTGAGGCTCATCTTATGGTTACTATGCTAAGATGATCAAAATTGAATCACTTAATTGATACGATTGAACACGACCACATCATCCTTTTCCATCAGGTGAGATATCCTGATGGAAAGCGATGACAGTCAACAAGTCGGACAATGGAGCACGTCGGTCAAAAGTAACCTATTCATTTTTTGACTTAAAGACCCCAAAGTTTGTAGCGATCTGGTTGTGTCATAGTCGAGTTTCATATATTATAGTTTACGCCAGATAAACGTGGAATAAAGTACATTGACCTTTCCCTAATATCTCTTCGTAGATACTAGAACAATAAATTAAGAACTGTTTTTCATTACTAGAGAACGTAAAGGATCACGATAGAAGTCGATTCAGGACACCTTTGTGTCATTATTTCTGATTTTGATCTTAAGAAAGTCAATAAATGTATGTGGGTCAATGTACTTTATTCCACGTTTATCTGGCGTAAACTATAGAGGACCAAACGCTACCACACGGGCACTTATCCAGACTTCAGACTACTATTGGGAAATACAGAAAAAAAAAACAATAACACTGCCCGACCTGGGTTCCGAACCCAGCCTGTTGAGCTCAGTAGTAGCGCTTAAAACCTCAACACAAACGAGGCAATCAAAACGGATTCAGTGATGAGAATTCAAGCATTCTTATTCCACTTCCATCAAGCAATTTATTTTCGGTTTGCGGACTCCAAACGAAGCAGCTTAGCAACCAGGATTTCCTTTTCGTCCTATTGTCAAGTATAATCTCGAAAGATGGTAATTTCAGTCTCAAAACGCTTGTAAATGTGACCCATTGTTAATATTTTGGTACAAATAAACTTGCACGAGGGCGCAGCGCACGTTTTATAGTTTAAGAATTTTTTTGGTCCTTTTGAACTTAGACATTTTCTCTGTGCTGTCCTGCTTTGAAGCTCTGTTTGGTGTTCTGAAGAACAGCAGCCCTATAAACTGCTGTTTTTTTCGGGTTAATTTCGTTGCGGGATACAAATCATTCGAATCCTTCTCCTCGACAAGATTCTTTGACTGGACGGTTTTCTGGCTGTCACCACTGCTGATTCTGGCTTTCAGGAGTCGCGCTGCAGTTGGGAATAGTGCGACGAGCTTGTGTTGCCTGGCACGCATATTAATTAACTACTTCACTGTCCCATGAGTCACATGTGATACATGCTGATTGTTTAACTATCGTGTCTGCTTTGCAGACAGTGAAATTGTTAAAAAAAACGAGTTGCACTCCGGGAGTGCCGGCAGAAGTGAAAACTTAAACATTAACGTTGTGCATTTTTGAATTATCCGTCTAACGAATTTTCGATCAGGTCACGTATCCTGACGCGAGTTTTACAGCTTATACCCATCCCAAGAAAATTTCTCAGCGCCGCTAAAGAAGTTTTCACTTAAAAAAACAACCAATTGCGGATGTTAGTTACCATTTGTTTTAAAGATGGGAAATGACCCCTCTTAATGCCCTTTGAGAGGCTCTCTTTTCTTGGCACAAGAAAAGACCCGGCCTGCCCTATGCTCAGCATTGGGCGAAGTGAGGCTATGGATGATGATGATGTTATGTTCCAGGGCCGCGCTGACCCTTCCAAACAAATTCCGCTAGCGTATGTTACCCTGCGTTTTGTCTAATACTCTCTTATATTGATGTCCAATAATCTGGACACCCCAGTGTTGGAATTTTTCGTCGGTTCTTTTCTCATTTTTTTCAAGAGTACCACAAATAGGTATCTATCTGTTTGTGGTTTTATTCAGATTGCTCTTTTTAGTGAAAGTAGTTAATTGTGCGTCGATGTCAGATACACGCGGTATACCTATCCTGAAATCGTTCTAGAAACGCAGTCTCCCACAATATTACGTCGAATACCGTAAATATAGGTCTGTACTGTAATACCTAAGTTGGAATGACATTATCGCTGATAACGAGTGATTGATATCGCAATGCGCCGATACTGCGCTGATAAGACCCGATAGGTAGACAGTTCAACTTGTGTATTCAAATCTAAGTTTACTGAGAAGTATTGCACTGTTATTGGCCCCGCGGCTTACGCTATTTGAAATTCTTTCCAAACACGGCTTGTCATAAATTTTACTTTTTTATTATTACTGGCTGACGTGGCAAACGTTATATTGCCATGTAAAGAAATTGTCAACGACCCATTCTTAGACGTATCAAATATGCTTAAAAAAACATAAAAATCGGTCAAGCCGTTTCGGAGGAGTTCAACAACAAACACCGGTAGGTCTCAGAATAGGTCGTCGTAGGGTATTTTTTATATGGCAAAACAAAGTTTTCCCGTTCAGCTAATAATTTTAAACTATAGCAACACTTACCAGTTTCACGAGTATACTATCGTAATCGTATCCGGATATAATCGCGTATTCCGTTCGTATGTTGTAACTTTGATTGATTTTATAATAACGTTGATTGATATTTTATAATAATGTTATCCCGGTTATACCCATTACTAGCTAACCCGTGCAACGTAGTCTGCGTAACATTTTTCATTACTGCTCCGCTCCTATTGGTCTTAGCGTGATGATATGTAGCCTATAACCTTCCTGGATAAATGGGCTATCTAATACTGAAAGAATTTTTCAAATCGGCCCAGTAGTTCCTGAGATTACCCCCTACATACAAACTTACAAACAAATGTTACCTCTTTATAATATTAGTATAGATGTTGTATACTTTGTAAATTGTTTGAAATTTAATAAAATGTATGTGCAATTTTAGTAAATCAGCTGAATTATTTAAGTACAAGGATTTTGTCTCATTGAATACTTGCTGTATACGCAGCGTCGCTCCTGTGCCCTTTTCCACAGGGATAGAGCATGTTCCAACTCAAAAATACACTATCATTGAGTTGGAACTTTGTATCTGTGTGTTTTGTGTTATTATTTATTATTATTTATTTAATTTTTCAAATCGGACCAGTAGTTCCTGAGATTACCCCCTACATACAAACTTACAAACAAATGTTACCTCTTTATAATATTAGTATAGATGTTGTATACTTTGTAATTTGTTTGAAATGTAGTAAAATGTATGTGCAATTTTAGTAAATCAGCTGAATCATTTAAGTACAAGGATTTGGTCTTATTTAATACTTGCTTTATCCGCAGCTTCGCTCCTGTGCCCTTTTCCACAGGGATAGAGCATGTTCCAACTCAAAAATACACTATCATTGAGTTGGAACTTTGTATCTGTGATTTTTTGAAGTAAAAACTTCTTAGCGGCGTTGAGCATTTTTCTTGGGTTGGGTATAAAATGTTAAACTCGCGCCAGGACTCGTGATCTGATCGAAAATTCGTAAGATAGATGATTCAAAAATGCACAACGTTAATGTTCTGCCGGCACTCCCGGAGTGCAACCCGTTGTTTTTTTTTATGTAATCATATCACTGATTCCAGAGATTTTCTACCACCTACAAGCTATAATTAATAAAGTATCCCTTCATAAAATAAGCTTAGATTGCTATTAAAAAGGAATATTTTGTAGATCTTTGGAAGTCGTTACGGATTATCAGAAGCCAGATCTGACATCAGGTTGTGGAGGTCTGATAGGCAGCCGCTCCACGTAAAATACTGGTATTCAGCTGAATCCGGTTTGTTTGGGAGCCGACCCCAATATAGTTGGGAAGAGATTAGGCAAATGATGCAAGTTAAAAGAAACAAAATAATTTTGCTAGTAGCTAGGCTTCTGTACAACTAGAAATTGTTCTACTTAGGAGGGGTTCGGTATTTGGCAAGACTTGTCCGTAGAAGTTTCCGGGAAGCAAGTCTAAAACTTCTTAATTCCCTTGTTGAGTCGATAGCTACGAACGGACGGATTTAGTAATACTTACAACAACTTTGCTACGGGGCTCCTTAATTATTTATTTAGCTACTTGGAAACAACTATCCTTAACTAATAAATTAGTTGGTCTTACAACTAACCGACTAACTGTTTTTGCTGTATAATAAAGTATATTCTTTGGATCTATGCACAGCCCGACTTTGCCCACAGCTGACCATATACCTCTCTTCCCTTGTGCCAGTCCCACGTTCCTGTAAACATGGCGAAGTGAAACTCGGGTGAAGTGATCACGAAGTGAGCTGTCATTCCGTCTTGATAACTTGGATTGACAGCTCACTTGGTGATCACTTCACCCGAGCTTTCACTTCGACATGTTAACAGAATTGCACTGCAGGATTTGTTAGTAACTGTCAATGACGTATTATAAATAGACACGTCATAAACCAACATCGCGGCGCTTAAAAACGGCGAAAATACTAGATAGCTACTAATACGCATGAAGAAAGGGAAAGAAAATATGTCACCGTACGGCGGGATGCCTGTTGCTAGAGGGAGATAAATATACATCTTCAGTTACGTCACAGGATAAGTAATAGCCAAATTGATATCAAAACAAACGTAGTGTCACGCGACAGGTTAGTGCGTAACTAAGCGCGATGTGGCCAATTGGCTTCATTTCATGTTGTCATTTTAGAGTGCGGACAACGTATCTATAGTTTTATATATCATTGGTAACTGTCAAATTGTGTTGTCATTCATTCGTACATAGATCGGGTTCGGGACTAATCGTAAGTCCGTAGGTGATACGGAGAAGAAAACGCCCGTAACTAAGGTCGAAACTACGGACTTCGGGCTTAGAGCATAGACCCCCAGTACCAGCCTCATCCAGGTTCTAACCGCGATGGCAACAATATGGCGTCTGCCCATCACGCCGCCGGATGACCGTGGCTTTGGCGTTGGTTATTAGTTGTTACATCTATTTAATGAAACTATCAACTTCATCCAAAGCGCAACCTTGTAAGCTTTACGAAAGTTTTTGAAAATGCATGGTCTTAAATAGGGCTTCCTGCCCAAGTATTTTTTTCCGATCTGATTGAAAATCCTAAAGTACCTACGTTTGACTGATAATAATGAAAAGCATAGACACGCGCCCACCTTACCGATGACGACCATCATTGGTCACAAGGCTGTCACACAATGGCGATGATTCGTGTCCAATGCATACCATTCATAGTGACCCATTATCCTAGACTAGTCACTTGTACAGTAAGGTTACGTTTACATTGATTGTGTGAGTTCTTCTAGTACACATAATATACATCATAAGCTTCTTCCAGCGTCTACGAACTTATGGAAGTCGTTATTATTTCAAGGAAACAAACTTACGGGATAAAAAGTATTATCCTATATCCTAATCCAGGTCATGGTGTACACGTGTGCCAAATTTAATTCCAAACTGTTCAGTCGTTAAAGACGTGATGAGGTAAACAGATAGTGACTATCCCATTTAAACCATTAAATATGGAAGGATGGATTACACTTCTTGCAGCTTGATTTCTGTAGCTCATCTCACAGGAGCCAGAAGCCAGGAATAAAAAGTAATCTATGTAAGATATTGAGATATACGCACAGGACCGGCCATTATGGCGACCCTTGGTGGAGGCCTGATATTTTATTTACTTATTAAACACTTTCAGCACATAAAAAAGTACAGAGGCGGACTTAATGCCATAGGCATTCTCTACCAGTCAACCTTTGGGTGATGCAGAGAATAGTGGTAGGTGCAATATGGAGAATTAAAACGATTGAAAATTATTCAAATACAATTAAAATGAATAATATTATTATACAAACTATACCTACATACATTATAAATATATAATTAATACTCAAATTAACAAGATAAATATGTAAACCAAATACTCAAACAATAAATACGAATAAGTAGCTTTGTAATAATAAATTCTTTGTATTTTAGTTTAGATAACAGCCACGCCCCGACTGCTGTATCAACCATGGGGATTTTGATATACTAAAAGTTAATAGGTAAACCCCTTTTTGGTGCAGTACTTTACAGTAGGTATTCAAATACTTTATTTTACTGTACCAATATAAACACAACTTTGTGCCTATATTTAAATTTATAGTGGCATATTCAAAGCTTTTTCGACGCAAAAATGTAACTATAAAAGAAAATGGCGAATCCACTTGTGTTTGAAAAAGGAAAATCGATGTGACAGTATTAAATATGTATTTCAAGAACATTTAGGGATATTATTGATCATATTCGTACGTATAAATGCGCTCAGGAAAAAACCGTTCGAAAACTAAAAATAAAACGACTGTTTTCAGGTTTATTTATAAACAGGTTGACAGCGATTTTTGTCTTTAAAAAACCGGCCAAGTGCGAGTTAGACTCATGCACGAAGGGTTCCGTATAATAAAAACGGCAAAAAAACACGATTTTTTTGTATGGGAGCCCCCTTAAATATTTATAATATTCTGTTTTTAGTGTTTTATTTATATAGCGGCAACAGAAATACATCTGTGAAAATTTCAACTGTCTAAAATCCTTAAACTAATACCACTCAACATACAACTACACAAAGACATAATTATGCACCCACAGATGCGCAGGCGCGTGACGACGCAATCATGACTGTCATCAGACATAATATCACGTGATCATCTATCACCCATGTTATAATCGCTTAGCTTTGTGAGTAATTAAGATTGTAGTTAAATAGACCTTTGTGTTAAACCTTTTTGTTAGAACGTCTGACCAGGGGGCTAAAATGGCCGTTTTACGAGAATAATATTAGAATCAAAATATTAGTCATACAAAAATCTGTCAAATTTAATTTTCATCTTTATCGCAAACACATTAGGTTCAAAGTTGATTTGGAAAATTTTACAGTGACGTCATTTATGGAAATAAACTACTCCTCCCGCACTGGGCGGAGTAGAAGGTAGTGCCAGACTCTCACTGACTAAAACCCATCCGTGTTCCTTGTAGTGTGTCTTATTGTTTTGTACTTACGCTCTCTATAAACTTCCTAGATAAATTAATACATAGCTGCATAGCCATAACTTGATTCCTAGATTCTTTTTAATTTGTATTTTCTAAGTTTTTCTGCAAATTAGCTATCTTCAATGCTTTGTTTACATTTCTTGTTTTATGACATTGTCATTTAGACAGACCTAGTTTTCTTTTTATTTGTATTCTGAAGTTAGCTAGGAGTTTTAGGTCGCATATGAAACTGTCATCAGACCTTCATAAAGTCCATTTTTCCTTTTCCATCAAATTCTAGAAACTCATATCAAATTCAAAATAAAAGCGAGCCTTCATTTTAGAGCCGTCGTAAAGAAATAGTCAGTCTACGTTTGGAGCTGAGATAAGCAACAACTCGGAAAAAGTCCTTAAGAGTGACTGAGAGGACAGTTTGCCTCCTGAGAACCAGAGAAGTCGCCCTCCCTCCTATATTGAGAGTAGACTTAGAGGAGGACGTTTCCAAGTTTACCTCCTCGAACTTGATAAGTCGGCCTCTCTCCTTGCCGCCTTTAAAGGACACCTTGATGCCTGGGCTGAACGAGCCTGAGAGGAAGACGTTACTCGGCCCATCCTCTCCAGCCCATTGAAGAGTGACGACCCTCCAGTCCTCCGGTTCTTCAACGGACCCTGCTGGTCCTCCGGTTCTTCAACGGACCCTCCAGTCCTCCGGATCTTCAACGAAGATTTCATTTCCATCTCACGTCCACTCATCCTTTTCTTTCATCATCCGTTCTTAAGTTTTGTAATCATTAAATCTTTATACTATTTATTTGTCCTTTTCCCTTTTAGTACGCATTCCCCTCCTAGGTAGGTGAGTGCTATAGGTGACCTCACATTTTACCGGCTCCCCCTGTAAAATGTAACGTTACAGATTGACGCCCAGTTTTTACTAACCCACCCCTTAAATCATTTTCAGACATTCTGCAAGTTTTATTTTCAAAATTCAAAAACAAACTTCCACAAGGCGATTATATTTGGTAACTATTTCCATCATACATCCTCATCCATCTCAACCCTTACTCCTCTTACAAACTTTACATCATCTTATACTACACCCCCACACACATTCCATTACCCACTGGTAATTGGCACCCTTTCACTGCTTGGATGTAGTTTTTAAAACCAACTAGTGGCCATCACCACTTTTGGGCTTTACCAAGTAAGGGATTGGTTACTCTACGACGGCTATTGGACAATATCCCGTATGTCGTTTACTCCTTAAACTTAACTCTTTATCAAAATATTAAGTATATACAATCTATATATTCTATCACCAAGGTATTCTTCACCCCCACATACAATCCGTTATCATGAGATAATTGGCACCCTTTCGGCCTCTTGGATGCGTTTCTATATCCATTCGTGGGCGCTACCAAGGTTGGAGATTGGTTACTTTACGACAGACACAGGAGAGTATCCTGTAGACGTTTATACATACCTAAACAACTACGTTACACCCATTACAATTGCTTCATCATATATTCTGAAACTTACACTTTAAACGTTACTTCATCATCGTTCGATTCATTACCACTAGTGCAATCTTTATGAAGTTTTCGTAAAAATTACTTGATCCTAGATTATAAATCTGTGATACGGGAGTTTACATGATCTTAGGAGCTATGATAGTTTTGGTGATACTCTTATTAAATAACACCAAAACCTTTTAAGCATACTCTTCAAATAAATTACGAAAAAAATAATTTTCGTTTGACTTGTTTTTTTGACATCATTCGTTGCTAGGTAACGGACATAGTGTTCCAAGCGTGGTTTTATAAAGTTTAATTTTGTCTATTTTGTTTTTTTTTTTACATGCTCATGTTTTAATTTTAGTACTTATCTCGATGTTTTTAAAAAAATCTTAGTATAGTCTTCTTATTACTTGTTTTTGTTCAAAATTCTTATTTTAATTTTATATATTATATTAGGTACTTGATTGACTCTTGTAAAAACCATTTAGAATTAAGAACGGTATCACTACTCCTTTTCAAAAACTTTTTGGCTTGTATATATATATTTTTTTTTTTTTTTGTTGAGCGGTACACAACTCGTAAAATAAGCCATTGTGTCGAGCGGTTTTATAACTCGTAAAATAAGCCTTAGTGTATATAGATAATATTTTTTTTTAAACTTACTTGAATACTTGAAACTCGAAGGCTCTTTATCCTTTAATAAGTCTTGAATCTCCTTGAATCCTTGACTTAGGCTTGAAGGCTTTTCTTAAGCACTTTATGCTCTTAAACCTTGACTGCTTTTCTAAGCAGAAAAACTTTGTAAATAATTATTTAATTTTAATTTAATGGGTTTTAAAAAAGGTGCGGGTTACGACACCTAATAAAATAAATAAGCCTTCGTAAACCTTAAAAATAATCCCTTGTGGAGTACGCGTCATTGAATGTGAACCGTATCCCCTAAGTATGATGGTGATGTATGTTTGAGGAAGTGTAAAAGGTATCCTAGTTTGATGTAAGGTGTGTGAAAGAGCAAGGTTTTATTTTCAACCTCTAAATTTTCCTAGTTGTCAACTTTCTTTGGTTTTGGGTAATGTAGTATTTTTTTTTACTTACTGTATCATTGTAAATACTCATTTAATTTAATTTTAACTACCTAGTTACTGTTCTTCTATTGTTGCTCTCTTGAATTACTAAACAAGAAAAAAATTTTCATTGCATTCAAAATTTTTCCGGGGTTTTCGGGGTAATGTAGTGTGTCTTATTGTTTTGTACTTACGCTCTCTATAAACTTCCTAGATAAATTAATACATAGCTGCATAGCCATAACTTGATTCCTAGATTCTTTTTAATTTGTATTTTCTAAGTTTTTCTGCAAATTAGCTATCTTCAATGCTTTGTTTACATTTCTTGTTTTATGACATTGTCATTTAGACAGACCTAGTTTTCTTTTTATTTGTATTCTGAAGTTAGCTAGGAGTTTTAGGTCGCATATGAAACTGTCATCAGACCTTCATAAAGTCCATTTTTCCTTTTCCATCAAATTCTAGAAACTCATATCAAATTCAAAATAAAAGCGAGCCTTCATTTTAGAGCCGTCGTAAAGAAATAGTCAGTCTACGTTTGGAGCTGAGATAAGCAACAACTCGGAAAAAGTCCTTAAGAGTGACTGAGAGGACAGTTTGCCTCCTGAGAACCAGAGAAGTCGCCCTCCCTCCTATATTGAGAGTAGACTTAGAGGAGGACGTTTCCAAGTTTACCTCCTCGAACTTGATAAGTCGGCCTCTCTCCTTGCCGCCTTTAAAGGACACCTTGATGCCTGGGCTGAACGAGCCTGAGAGGAAGACGTTACTCGGCCCATCCTCTCCAGCCCATTGAAGAGTGACGACCCTCCAGTCCTCCGGTTCTTCAACGGACCCTGCTGGTCCTCCGGTTCTTCAACGGACCCTCCAGTCCTCCGGATCTTCAACGAAGATTTCATTTCCATCTCACGTCCACTCATCCTTTTCTTTCATCATCCGTTCTTAAGTTTTGTAATCATTAAATCTTTATACTATTTATTTGTCCTTTTCCCTTTTAGTACGCATTCCCCTCCTAGGTAGGTGAGTGCTATAGGTGACCTCACATTTTACAGGCTCCCCCTGTAAAATGTAACGTTACATCCTCCATATGCCCTTTGCGTTCCAGGGCTGCGCTGACTCTTTTGAACAAATTCCGCAAACCTGGCAGGAGTTTCGGGTAGCTTGATGCGCTAAAGTGGCCTTTTTAGATCCGCTGACAATCTGTAAAGCGGTCATTGTAGTTAGTAGTTGTAATTATTAGTTAATTGCGTTAAATTTTCGTTGGAGAGTTGGTTTACAAACTGGTGTTCGGAATTTGTTCAGTAGGTAGCTAAAAATGAAGGGTATTACTTGAAGGGTTTGACGAATAGTTAAGTCATTCAATTAATCCAAATATTTACAACAAATTAATTGAGTCAAGGGCAGGTGAATGACATTAGTTGAAAGCATAAACAGATTGTAGAGGCTGAATTATTTCCAACACGAAAAAAAAAAACATTTTACCACGCTAGAATTATATTTTCTGTGGTTGTACAGTTTACTAAGTGTACTTATTCGGTGTTCAGAAAACACTCCAGAAGCGAGAAGCCTCGGTCCAGTTTCGACCATAAAAACTACACTAACTCCGAGCAAAAAATAAAGAAAGACACTTTCTACCAAAACATATTTCACCAGTTCATCAACTATGTATGTACCTGATGTTCAAAAGCACTCTCCACGTCTCGGAAACCATTTTAAACTTTACCTAGGTACACGCCAAAGTTTCTCATTTTGGTAAACGTTTATTTCACACCCTTTTATTTTTGCATGAAAACATGTTTTTAGCTGTTTTTTAAATCGTCGCTAACATGAGAAAAATAAAAGAAAAAGAAAGCTTCATGCATCAGGTGGTTATTTCAGTGTGCAAGCTGCTCCAGGCTCCTGAAATTATTTTGTATTGTTTTTTCGGAGGTGTATTATCGTTCGGATAAACTGTAACTTCTAAAATAAGAGAATGATAAAACTAAAAAAATATATTAAGATGTACATTACCATGTAAACTTCCACCGAAAATTAGTTTGAACGAGATCTAGTAAGTAGTTCTTTTTAATACTTACATCATAAATCGTAAACCGCAACTTCTGCTTGTAATATAATACCTACAGGTTTGCACGGAACCCTCGGTGCGCGAGTCCGACGCGCACTTGGCCTTAATTTTTTGTTTTTCACGTAAACAAAAAATTAAGACGAAATAATACAGCTCACTAACTTCTGCCCGCGACTTCGTACGCGGGCACCCCCCGTTTTCCCCCTTCCCATTGGTTTTTTTAACTATTGATAGGCATGCGTTTGACCACTATCTCACCTGGGGCCCGAGTCTGCTATTTTTATAAATTTGTCATTCCGACACGATCCCATTGTCATGCCATTGTCATTTTGCTAAAAGTTCGTAATCTGCTAAATTCATAATCGCACGGTCACTGGCACGTCAGTGGCCGGTCACTGGAACGTCAATGGTCTCATAAAAGAATTGCGGTAGGAATGCCGTATTGTCATTATTATAAAACCGAGCTAATTTTGAGCATTTATTCATGCCAGATTCTATTTATATTTAGTTTTACATATTATTTATTAGTGTTATAAGCAATCTGAAGTAGTGAGAAGTTCGTAAATACTAAATCTGTCATTTTGTACGAGATTACCATTCATATGGCTTTCTTTCAATGGCGTGTCAGTGATTGATCATTGGAATATCATAATGACGCCATTATGTTGCCATTAAGTTAGTAGATTAACAAACTTGTCAAAATCAACCATTTTGAAATCAGTGATCGACCATTCTGACACTATTGTAATAGCAGACTCGGGCCCCTGATGGTAAGCGATGATGTGGAATTTCTGGGAATCCTCTCTTGTTGCTTCACTACAATCCCCAAGGAACCTACACGAAAAATGTCAGCTTTCTACGACTTGTAGTTTCGGCAATGCGTTTTCTGTCAATCACTGCGTAACGGAAGAATTTTATTCAATAGGATATGATTGATTTTTTGCTTTCAAAGTGATAGCCGCCAGTTGACCGATAAAAAACTAGGTTTCTAGTTTTATCTATTTAAATCAAGGCGTTCTAATTATATGTCAATGACACAAATTGATTAGATATGGATTTGGTATCAGCCCTAAAGAAAAGCAAATGAAAACTGATCATGGTATCTTTTATGATGGCCGGAATCAATCCTTTCATCCTTGCTTTAAAGAAATGTGTTTTCATATAATAAACTAGCTGACCCGCGCAGCTTCGACTGCGTCACATTTTCTTTTAATGCTCCGCTTCTTTTTGTCTTAGCGTGATGATATATAGCCTATAACCTTCCTCGATAAATGGGCTATCTAACACTGAAAGAATTTTTCAAAGCGGACCAGTAGTTCCTGAGATTAGCGCGTTCAACCAAACAAACAAACAAACAAACAAACTCTTCTGCTTTATAATATTAGTATAGATATGTCATTAATCGTAGCAAAGGTCTCATTCTTTTATTTAATCATCGTCATTTGTCATTCTCTGGCCTGGAAGTGTCCTGGCTGATCCAGAACCGTAAAACCTTTCCATAGCTCTTTAGTATTTATACTATAAATTCTGGCTTGTAACATTGTTGCGGAGGGACACTTATCTTCTAAGATACAGGTACTAACCTAGTTTATATAGGTCAGGGTTTCAGTGCCTACGCCTGCCGGAGTTGCGGGACTATTCGAAAGAGTCACCGCGGCTGCGGAACACAAAGGGCAATGAAGGAACATGGATGGGTTTTAGTCAGTAAAAGTCTGACACTCCCTCCCGCTTCGCCCAAAGGTTCAATGTATTACTACCTAACATAAGCCTATCAAATGTATGTACTTCTACTATATCTCTGTAAAAGTTATTTTAGGCTTTATTTTACTGGTAGCTTCTTATTTTATCCAGGCCAAGTTAGTTATCAACTTCACCTTCCAAGCCACTCATCACGCTGTCAATATTGTCAGCACAGAGCATTCAGCTCCCTAAAAACACGCTTCAACGCATTCTTCCCCAACGACCTATAGACTTTATCCTCGAAAACCCTGTCATCCAATTATATAAACAGCACCTAAACGTGCCTGCGCAAAAACCTCTTCGTTTCGTTCAAGCTTCAGTATATAGAAAACTAGTAGCGCCACGCGGTTTCACCTGTGTAGTTCCCGTGAGAATACGGGGATTAAATATAGCTTAACTATCTGACCCGCGCAACTTCGTCTGCGTCACATTTACCATTAATGCTCCGCTCCTATTTGTCTTATCGTGATGATATATTGTTTATAACCTTCCTTAATAAATAGGCTATCTAACACTGAAATATTTTTTCAAGTCAGACCAGTAGTTCCTGAGATTAGCGCGTTCAACCAAACAAACAAACTCTTCTGCTTTATTATATAAGTATAGATATGTTACTCGGTTAAGATGTAGCTTTCTAATGGTGGAAGTTTTTTTTAAAATCGGGCGTGTAGTTTTTGAGTTAAATCGTAACAAACAACCAAAAATTCAAATCTTTCCTCCTATAGTATATAATATGTAGCATAGAAAACGTAGAATGTTATCGACTCGATTCTCGTACCGTGTCACGGGCGGCATGACAAGTGTCGTCTACAGTGTCTGTGACATGTGTCTACTGTTTTCTGTATTGTGGTGTGCAAGCATGCAGTGGAGTGCATGGTCTTAGGGTGGTTTTGGTATGCTTGAGAGGTGTGGTTTGCAGATCATTAATGGTATTGCAATTTATCGTGGTCGGTGGTGGTATGTTGAGAAAGTGAGAATACTTCACAAAGTTGGCAATGAGGCCAATCATGATCTATTGTATTGATGCTATCGCGGGTAAAATTCGGATGAACATGGCACAGGATCGTAATGAATGTGGTAATTTACTAAAAATATCGATAAAAAAATACTAAAAACAGAATCCGTCAGATAGATTTACAAAATCATTTGGAAAAAATAAATGAAGACGATACATTGCGTTTAAAACTTGTGTGACGTCACTTTCCGATACACTTTTACAGGATAGTGTCGTCACAAGCCCTCTCCTGATCTTTGGATGCGATTTATCTTCGTGATTTTTTATTGATTTGATAAGAAAAAAAAATGTATCCAATATTTTGCGAAAATCTAACTGCAGGACTAAGTAATTATTTTTTTATTTTATACTTTTGCTAGGCACGTGTTTGAACCACTTTCTCACCTGATGGTAAGAGGTGATGCAAATATTTTTAACATCCTTAGGTATTTGTAAAAGTTAAGAGCGGCCTATTCCGAGCTATGGGCGAAGTCGGACTTTGTATGACGATGAATAATGATGAATGATGCTCCGCGTTTCTTTTCTTTCTTCATTTTTTTACTATCATATCGCGATTTAACAGCGGCAGGTACCAGCAATTAATTAATTTGGGTCAGCACAAAAAGCTCGTTAGGGCTTCGAAAGTTTTAATGCAAAACCACCCGTTCCTCTTCTGTTATTTTTAAGAATTTAATCCTAATGTAAAATATAACGGTCGCTCACTTCTGTGGGTAATTCAAATTATAAATGAGTAAATCCTACAACTTAATTAGTGGTTTGCTTTTACTCACAAGCGACAAGTCCCTCAGAGGAGAAGACATAACAGTAATCCACATACGGAAACCCTTTAAGAGAAATCCTCTCGCCTTTACAATTTAATTTAAAATTTTCTTTGTGGCTTTTATCCTATTTGTAAGTTTGAAAATGGAAAGAGAAGTAACCCTCATAGTACGAGTATCTAAATTTGGAACCAGCCAGTTGATTCTGGCGACATCTCACTGTGATCACTGAGGTGGAGTGAACGTCAAGTGAGCTGTCATGCCATCTTGTTTGTATGGTTTGACAGCAGTGCGATTCTATAAACATGTCAAAGTGAATACTTAGGCGAAGTGAACGTCAAGTGAGCTGTTAAATCATACAAACAAGATGGCATGACAGCTCGCTTGACGTTCACTCCACCTCAGTGATCACGGTGAGATGACAACAGAATCGACCGGCAGAAATTGTATTACCCCACGATGTTCCTGATATGTGATATTATTTTATGCACGCGATTTCGTCCGCCTGGAATAATTACTTTGCGTAGCCATTTTTGTTTTAAGATACTCATTTTTCATAACGCTTGAACATTTGTTTATTTATTTCTTATCAAATGCATAAATGCAAAGGTTAAGTCGTGGCTTCGCCCGCTTGACAAATTATATACTTAAACCTTCCTCGAGAACCAATCTATCCATTGTTGAAAACAGCAAGAAAATTGGTATTGTAGTTTTTGCGTTTATCGCGAATAGACAGACAGACCCTGCGGAGGACTTTGTTTTATAAGATGTAGTGATAGTGATAATGACGGACTACCATCCTTCAAGACTTTCATCCCCTATTTCAACCCCTTTTTCTCGTGACAAATGGTAGCCCATGTCTCCTTCAATGTCAAATCACCAAATATCATCAAAATCGGTTCTGCGGTTTAGGCTTGAAAGCGTAATAAACAGACCAGAGTTGCTTTCGCATTTATAATATTAGTATGGAAGTATCGATTTTATTCAGGAACTAGCTTTCGCCCGCGATTTCGTACGCGCATTTCCCGGTTTTTCCTGTTCCCGTAGGAATTTCGGGAAATCCTCTCTTAGTGCACCCCTACGGAGTGTAAGGAAGCTACATGCCAAATTTCAACTTTCTACGAACAGGAGTTTCGGCTGTGCGTTGATCGATAAGTCAGTCAGTTTCTGCTTTTGTAGGTATATTACTAGCTGTCCTACGCAACTTCGTCTGCGTCACATTTTCCATTAATGCTCGGCTCCTTTTAGTCTTAGCGTGATGATATGTAGCCTATAGCCTTCCTCGATAATTGGGCTATCTAATACTGAAAGAATTTTTCAAATCAGACGTAGTTCCTGTAGTTGTAGTAGTTCCTGAGATTACCCCCTCTTTATAATATTAGTATAGATGTCACTGAAAAATGGCAGGCTCCGTAAGATTGTAATATATCTTGATTAGATTATAATTTCTTGATATGTAATTTAAAAAATCGTTCTGTATAATAATATAATTATCCCATCCAAATTCAATTTTCACTTTACGCTGATTGGTTTGAAATTGACGCGCACGCCATCAAAGATGGTCGTTATCGAGGCCTGAAATATTATGGCAGATAATTTTGTTTATCTAAAAGGTAGGGCAATGTTTTGGTAAGTCACAATACTGATTTGCATAGTATTTTCATTCATCATCTGCCTAGCCTTTTCCCAACTATATTGGGGTCGGCTTCCAGTCAAACCGGATTCAGCTGAATACCAGTATTTTACGTGTAGCGGCTGCCTATCAGACCTCCACAACCCATTAACTTGGTACAAGGTACTCCTTGGCAAGACTGGTGTCAGATTTTTAACGACTGCCAAAGATCTTCAAATAACAGCCGGGATTAACAGCTTAACGTGCTTTCCGAGACACGGAGGAAACCAAATGTTAAGATGGTCACACATCCACAGACCAACCTCGGCAAGCGTTGCTTGACCTTAAGGATCGACCTGTGTGGTTGTTATTATTAATCCACGAACTCCTCGCATAGTATTTTCATTCGTTAACGTTATATTAACACTGCTCTCTCGATTCTTATCTTAATCATGTTTTAAAGCAAGAGCAGCGTTAGACAGCATATTAACTACAACACTGCTGAAATTGATCTTTATGGCGCCTCAAATTTGGGCTTTTTTGTTTTCACTGTCAGTCTTTTGTCCTACTTCTATGCGTGGGTTTTAGGGTTCCGTACCCAAAGGGTAACTAACCAGCGGAACCCTATTACTAAGCCTCCGCTGTCCAGCCGTCCGTCCGTCTGTCTGCCAGCGGGCTGTATTGTGTCTCAAGAAGGTAGACAGTTTAAATTTAACTTTTTTTTATTTATTGTAGCTATAACAAGAAATAATAAAAATTAAGCGTTATGGTAGACTCGCACTTGGTCGCTTTTATTCTAATAAAGCTACTTGAAAACCTCATTTCGTCAAAGAAGTTTATATTTTATTCGCCCACATTTTTCTGTTAGTCCAAGTTTTATCTATATCAGTCCTCTGTTAAACGTATCCTACGGTAGGAAATGTTTAACAGAGGACTGCTATAGGTAGGATTCCTATCTCACCTAAGTTCGTCCAAAGGAACTGGTTCTCGTCTGCCACTTACAGCGGGGCCTCAACCTGTATCTATTTTCTTTGAAATATGTTTTAACTTTTGTTCTCCCTTGTCCACAGTCAATGATTCAGCTAAAAGAACGCAAAGAAATGGACGAGGCTTTCAAGAAGGCGCAGAAACCCTGGGCCAAGCTACTGCAGAAGGTGGAACGCACCCGGCTGGAGTACCACACGGCCTGCAAGCAGGAGAGAACAGCACAGAACCAGGAGAGGAATGCTAGCGGAGACAGCTCACTTAGTCCGGACCAGGTCAGTGGAAACTTGAGTTATGCTGATAAAGAAGTAAGAGACGGAAGTGTATACAGGTCTTAAACAGAAATTAAGGCCGTAATAGACTTGCACAATAGGCTTGTGTACTGAAAAAATCTAATTAGTCCGTCAGTTAAAATATTTGACCCGTATTTTTTCTTTTGTTACGTGAACCAAAATTGACGAAGTTACGACGCTTTTAAAATTCTCTAAACGTCACGTCGTGGCATAATTTTTAGCGAGTCGTGACGTCACGAGCCCCCACTCCCGAGTTTTAATTCGTTTTACCTTTTTCAATATTCATTGATTTACAAAAACAAAAAATACGTGTCCATTATTTTTCAATACTCTAACTGACGGACTAAATAGTTTTGCAATTAGTGGATGATGGAAACTAGCCTATTGTATGCAAGTAGCTTGCATGCCAGTGACGTATACCAATCATTACTCATCATCATGCCGAAAAACACCACTGCTGGACATAGGGCTCCCCCAAGCGTCGCCACAACAACCGGTCCTGTGCGTCTCGCATCCATCGGCTACCCGCGACCTTCACCAGGTCATCAGTCCACCTTGTGGGAGTCCTTCCAACGTTGCGTCATCCGGTACCCGGTCGCCTCTCCAGAAATTTTCGGCCCCATCGACCATCTGTTCTGCAAGAAATATGCCCTGCCCACTGCCACTTCAGTTTGGCGATGCTTTGGGCTATGTCGGTAAACTTGGTTCTCTTGCGGATATCAACATTCTTGATTCGATTACGCAAGGAAACTCCAAGCATTGCCCTCTCCATTGCCATTTGAGTGACTTTAAGCTTTCCGATGAGGTCAATCTTAACTCTTATGACACAATGGCATGATAGCTACTTGCATACTTACTGCGAGTTAAAGGCATGTATATTACGGCCTTGATGGTTTTTTTTTATTAAAACTTTAGTTTGAAATCCAACAGTTCAGGACCTACACCAATATTTATTTTGCTCTATATACATATATTTTGCTCTATATACATATACTAGCTGACCTGCGCAACTTCGTCTGCGTCTATAATCGGTTAAGTGGTTTAGGAGTTAGATTTACCATAGCAGCGCCATCTATTGATTACTTACTCAACCCAGTCGAAAGGTATCGACATCTGTTAGAATCATTTGGAGTTAACAAATAATAGTGACTGTCAAATAATAACAGACAAATAATTAGCAATAAATTAAAATTGCGACTATAATTTGAGATTTAAACTATCCTATCTCTCAAATTGGATCGAACTGCACATGGTGTGCGAATTTTATTATAATCGGTTAAGTGGTTTAGGAGTCCATTGAGGACAAACATTGTGACACGAGATTTATTTATATATTAAGATAGCTGGTTTCAAAATAAGCTTCGGAAGCCTATATTCACATTCGGTGCCCTGATTTTTTTAAATAATAACGAACTATTAGAGAACAGTTTCGTTCGGCAGTTCAATAAACTAAACTAAATTTTTGTGTGCAGTTTCAGTATTAAATTCCTAAAGAACTCGCTGAACTGACACACAATACCGTCATTTGTTAAAACGGTCCTTCTATAAATATAAGGATAAATAGCACATTTTATTTCGCAATCGCCTCTAAATAATCTATTTTATTATAAAGAAAGTATGTAGATACAAAAAATATCTCAAAGAACAACCTCCATTCAAGAACATTTTCTAAGAAATTCCTTCTTGAATCTAAAACATAAACACGATTCTATATAAAAGATATTTATCAATAAACTCGCAAGAATACCTCTACACGTGTAAGTTAGGCCGGGTTCACACTGTCTGCGAACACGCGAACAGGCGCGAACGTGGATATGATATACGTTTCCATGCCTTGGTCACCAAGGCATCAAAATCAATAGTCAATGAATCAAGTAAGGCCGTGCTTACATTTTTGGAACGACAAAGTTTACAAAAGACAGTTCCCCAAAACGCCTGTCACCACTTCATAGTTTTTAAGCTGAGAAGAAGAGGTGATGCAACAAACTCGACTTCGGCAAGCGTTGAAGATCCACCTGTGCAGCTGCCGTTATACCTCTGTGTATACCAATTCTCTGATCGCTGTGTTCGGAGTTAGGGATGATATACATTATACCGGGCCGTACCCGCGGTAACCCGGGGCGTGCATTTGAAGCGTTACATACATTTTGTGTGAAGCAGTCTATATGACACCATGCATGATCCGTGTCCCGTCCGGTTGTTGTACCCGTCCCGTCCCGTCGTAATGCGAACACTATTCGCTTATAGGTTACGAGTACGTTTAACACTCTTTGTAATATAAACGTGCAACACGGACGGGCTCCGCTCTAGTTTCGCCCTGGCCCGTACTAATATAAATCATCCCTTAATTTTCGAAGGTAGTGTGTAGTCGGCATTAAATCAATACACTTGGGATTCTTTCGTTATGAGGTTCGCTGATATTTCCATAGTAGAAACAGCAGGTTTTACAATAATATAATATACAAATACAAAACACTCGAAACATATTCCTGGGTTCCTGGGTAGCTTATCGATTTCAGTCCAATGAAGACTGTTGCTGTAGGTAACATAAGGCACTTGACTCACCGCCGGCGATCAGCGAGTGCTTTGGTCTGACGAGCGATTATTCGCAATACTCGCTCCGGCCCGCACTATAGGTAGATATTACCGCTGGTTGGTGAGTTCTGACCGCCAAGCGAGCATCGCCGAGCGAGCGTCGCTAAGCGAAGTACAATCTTTGATAGCTCTTGTCGCTGCGATCAACTAGAGGTAATAAGAGCCGCTCGCCGGCATTGTGAATAGCCAGCTATCGACTATGAATGCATGTGTAATTTTTACTTATTCGAGATCTATAACTTTTGTTTCTTTCTTCGCATTTTTTTTTGAGGAACCGGGTGGGCTGCTCTCTAAGCCCGACGACGTCCGTAGTTTCGGACTTAGTTGCGGGCGTATTCTACTCTTTATCACCTACGAATTTACGATTAGTCTCAAACCCGAACTAAGAATGAACTACAATACGATTTGATAGTAACTGTCAAATCATGTTGTCATTAATTCTTAGTGGTTAGGTGATACGGAGTAGAATACGCCCGCAACTAAGCCCGATACTACGGACTACGGGCTTAGATAGTAGCCCCCCGGCAGTGCTATTCTCTACAACTCCAGATTCTGAAAATCTATCAAAAATTTCCTACGAATTTAGTTACTATTCGATTCGAAGATTCATGCGTAAGCAACCCTGTTAGGTATTAAACATACCTATCGTAAATTAGGCGGCACTGTCAAAACACCCAATACTTCAGCATATACTTCGAAATAAAATCGACAAAATATTTGCTTACTGCTTGTACAAGTTATCTGTTATCAGTTGATTGACTTATCAGAACATATCCGCGATGCATCCCGATGGAAGTGATAGCGATATGATACACATCATTAGACCTTAACTACAGCTATTTTGAATAAAATACGCTTATGTACCGGCCATAGATTAGAATAGAAAATATAGGGTCCGAATGTATTACACGCGTTCACCACACAAGAAACAAAAGTTTTTTTAATACCTCACGAGTCACGCAGCTTTCTCGAAGATAGTCGTCGCGAGTTGGTGTGGGTCTAGTATGACTCAAACTCCTTTTTTACAGTAAGGGAAATTATGAAATGACTCCTTCCGTTCTAGGCGAAGCGGAAAGGAGTGTCAGACTCTTACTGACTAGAACCCATCCGTGTTCCTCCTAATGTCCTTTGCGTTCCGGCCTCGGTGGCTCTTTCGAACAAATTCCTCAACCATGGGACAAACTCCTAATAGACCAAATCCGTCGTACAAATGTCGTAGGCCGTCGGTTCTTTTTTTTTCTTTTTCTTTCTTACTTTAAGTATAAATCAGTGGTACCCGTAGTATTTACAGAAAGTTAAAAAAAAAAGGTTATACAAAGAAAAGGAGTTTTATTTGCACTGAGCATGAAATGCCTCGAATCTCGCGTCGCCTTTAATCTGCCTCTGTTTTTACACATTTGACTTCCACAAGATTATGAGAAACGGTCTCACGTGTTTGGCGAATGTGTTTTCGCAACAAAAAGCATAATTTCTTCTTAAATTGGAATGGATAATCTAGAATTTAACAATCAACAATACTAGATAAATATCAACTCAATTTTACATTCGAAACAGCATTTCCTTTACGAAAGCATGACGAGCTCCCCATCTGTCTCAACGGTTCCGCATACGATTCGGTGGATATTCGTGAATCATCGGCTTTCTTCGGAATGTAAGTCCAATCACCTGTTCTGTACGATTTCTAACAATATACACTGGAATTAGGTTGAGTTGTTTGTAGGATGGAGTTAAAACAAGGAAGTTTGGATAGTTTGAGTTGAGTGATGTTTGGCGCTTCAAACACATTGTATTTCTGTTTTAGTTTGGTTAACACCATTGTAATGCACGACTTGTAAAAGGTAATATATCTTTATATATAAAAATGAATCCCTATTTCCCTAGATCATCGCATCATTTGCATCACGCGTTTACGGCTGGGCCGATTTCGCTAATTCTTTTTTGTTATGTTTATAACTGTCAGGAGAAGGTTCTTATGAAAGAAATTTTGCAGTTGACGGGAGCCAAGCAATTTATTGACTCAAAGTCAAAGTCAAAAGTCATTTAGGTATTCAAATTAGGCTGAGTGCCAACACTTTTTTAACGTCAACTTTACTACGAAGACAGTCCCCCAAAAACGCCCGCCCGTCACCACTTCCTAGTGTTTTAGCTGGGAAGAAGAAGTGGCCAACAAACTCCCCAGCAACACATCTGTCTGTTGCGTTAGAAGACTGTATAATTTATTACTGGTTTGTATTATACTCACTATTATTAAGTAAGTTTATTTGTCTGTTACGCTTTCTCGCAAAATCGCTGAACCAATTTAAATGATTTTTTGATCAGAGATAGATGGGGTCCTGAAGACGGTTATAGGCTATTTTTTTTGTTAATAAAATGGAAATGCAAACGGCCCGATCAACTAAACTAATAAATTTCTTCATTGACACAATAGGTTACAACTTGTCCAATCAGAACAATGTAATTTTGTGGAAACTCAAATGGAACGGTAGCCCTAAACATTTTGCGGAATTTGTTCGAAAGAGTCATCGTGGCTCTGGACCGCAAAGGGGATTAGGGGATTAGGAGGAACACGGATGGGTTCTAGTCACATTAGTCAGTTCAAATGACTCCTTCCGCTTCGCCCAGAGCGGGAGGAGTCATTTGATGATTTACCATCTTTAAAAAAAAAGTGACGATGCTAGCAAAGATCAATGTTGATTGAGAAAGCACCTATAAATAACATTAATACAAAAACTGCAATTCTGACAATATTACGTATATAAAAAAATTTTAACCTCCTTTTCTGAAGTCGGTTGAAAAATTTTTGCACTAAGAAATGAAATTTCTTAGAAAACTAGTTGTATTCTCCATGAAGTTTTTTCACAAACATGTTAAAAATTATTTACAAGTGAACTTTAAGCTAACAATAAAGCATCCCCCCATGCCCCCCTGTCAAGTTTACAACTAGAGCACAACATTCTGACGTTTCCATAAAAGCGAACTACGAAATGTTAGCTGAACTCGTAAAACTTACACGTCTTCTACTACTAAACTATAACTTTAATAGAGTAGTAAATTTTGTGAATACATTAACGCGGTAGAATGCTTTACATAGCTGGTTTAATTGTCTGCAAGAAACCATTTAGTTTACAGAAACTCACAGACGTAGCCAAAATAAACCAAAGTGCAAGTCGGACTCGCGCACGAAGGGTTCCGTACCATCATCTCATCTTCCTGCCCTTATCCCATGTTACTGGGGGTCGGCGCAACAAGTTTTTTTCTTCCAGTCTGCCCTATCAGCTGTCAAACTTTCACTAACTCCCTTTTCTTTCATATCGCTTCTTACACAATCCATCCATCTTTTCTTTGGCCTTCCTCTCCCTCTCCATCCATCCACATTTATGTTCATTAGGTACTCTTTTAGTTAAATGCGTTTTCTCTCTCCTCTTCACATGACCATACCAAAACAAGCGATTCCCTTTTAACTTTTCAGTCACTGGCGCCCTGGCGCCACTTTTAGTACCATTGTCTATAAAAACGGCAAAAAAAATCGTTGTATGTAAGCCCCTTAAATATTTATTTTATTCTGTTTTGTATTTGTTGTTATAGCGGCAACAGAAATACATCATCTGTGAAAATGTCAACTGTCTAACTATTGCTCTTCATGAGATACAGCCTGCGAGTCTGGTAAAAGACGGACGGATAGCCGAGTCTTCGTAATAGGGTCCCGTTGTACCCTTTGGGTACGGACCCTAAAAATAAAATAATCGAACGCTAGGCAAAACAGGTTACAAACAAGGTAGAAAACAAAGTGGTAAAATAGATAGGCTTTTGGCAAAATATATCAATAATCTACATTTAGAACTTTTTCAAACGAATACAAAATAATAATCGTCCAAATAAAACAACATTAGCCAGTGGCGTAGCTAAGCTCAAAGGGGGCAGTATCAAACATTTTTGGGGGCCCTTTTTAGGGTATTGTTTTTTTTTAATAAATAGCTCAGAACTGTCTTGGCAGGTCACGAAGGAGATGATGGGACTAAATATATAGCTTTGCGCACTAGGGGGCCCTTGTAGACCTGGGGGCCCCGTATCTATACCTACTTAATATTATAAAGCAGAAGAGTTTGTTTGTTTGATTGAACGCGCTAATCTCAGAAACTGCTGGTCCGATTTGAAAAATTATTTCAGTGTTAGATTGCCCATTTATCGAGGAAGGTTATAGGCTATATCATCACGCTAAAACAAATAGGAGCGGAGCAATAATGGAAAATGTGACGCAGACGAAGTTGCGCAGGTCAGCTAGTATTTTATACGGCAGATACGGCAGTAACTACGTCCCTGACATTACTAGGCCTTTATATTTGTAACAAACAGAGGCTTAGATTAGCATGATTGTGAACATTTGAAAAAAAAAGGATTCCACTGTTGACTAAATTCGTATCCCCTCATCCCTTTTAAACCGTACATTTTGTCTGACACCTACTGCCAACACCCCAGCCAATTACAAAAGCGTAAACTTAAAAGCAATTAAGGCGACGACAACTTTAAAATGTATTAAAAAGTTCAAAAACAAAGTTTCGACTTAATTTAGTTCGAAATCGGTTGCTTGAAGTCGGTGGTACAAATTGGGGAAGTGTTGGCTTTACAACTGTTCCTTGAGAGTTTTGAAATCGGGTTTTACTTGAATATGAGGAGACTTATGTGAAACGACTGAATTCTAGTTGGTTATTGTCCTGCCAGGGTCGCGGAATTTGCGGCCCTGGAACGCAAAAGGCGTTTGGAGGAACACGGATGGGTTTTAATCAGTAAGAGTCTGAAACTCTTCAGAAGGAGTTATTTGATGATTTCCCATCCTTAAAAAGCTATCAGGAAATACAGACTCCAGAGAATCTCTAGAAGAGTATCTCCGATTTCGAAAAACGCTACTTTATCTCGGAAAAACGCACAATCCCGGTAGAATATGCCACGGGAGCGTACCCGCGGAAAAAGACCTAGTAGCCTATTATTATTATTATTCTTTTATTTCAGGCAACAGTAGCCCATACAAAATAAAATACACTTTTACAGTAAATATAAAAATAAACTAATACATATAAAATAATTATGAAACACTAAGACACACGAAGTGACGGCGTCGTGTTACGCTGCGCGGTGTCACATAGCCTGCCACGAAAACGTCGGTAGACTACACCCTTCGGCCAAAACTCTTCCTTTAGGAACTTGTCGAGATGTTGTGTCGGAACTCGCACCACAAACGACTTGAAGTTGGTGGTCCTATAACTACGAGTAAGTCCCCTACATCATCATAAACCTAGATTAGTTATAACTGTCGCCCTCCACAGTACATTACAGTGATTACACTACCGTACACAATAAACAGCCCGCTTCCTTTAATTGAATGAACCACTAGTGCCAAACGATAAACACGATATTGTTGCCAGTTTACATTCATGACCATAACTTTTACGAGAATTGCTTGAAATTCTCGAAATAGTTCAGTTTTGTTGTCGTGCCAGAATAATTGTCCCATCGGTATTTTGTTTTATTTGTTACAAAATTGCATGACTTGTAAAAAGAGCAATGACCTTAAAATCTTAATCTATTGGATTGTTTTCTAAATGACTAATAAATAAATAAACACAAGATTTTGCTAGCATATATAACTATCGAACTTGTCTTTTATTTTATTATTTTATTTATTTTCACTAATTAATAAACTTAACCCCACAAAACCGTAGTAATGGTTTGACTCCACTTTCGGTGAGTCTTTACTTATACACTCATTCGTTAATTTGTACTTATCACTAATAATAATTATACATTACAGCACTTTAACGCGTTTTTAAATAGATAGTATTAATTTATTTTTAAAACAATTTTTATTTTTTTACTCCTTATGCCTTAGGATTTTTACTACCTACTGTTTTGACCTTATCTTATAAACTTTTTGACATATAGTATAGTCCCCTTTAAACTTGACTGTAACCTGTTGCTCCACCGCACAATAATTCCGGAACTCACGCAGAGTAATTTTGGGTCCCGCAAAATGTGTGGAACCTGACCACAGCCGCAACATGGCGTACCTTCTAACCACGAAGGTACAGGCCAACAAGTTGTAAATACAGAATAAATAAGCTTGGGTTAACTTTGGCTAAGCAATGCTGTGTTAAAGAATGAATTAAATAATATCACATTTGTTTGACCCATCGGACACACAATTATTTTTTTCTAAATCTTGTTGGTCTTATAACACTAGTCCTCGCATTCCACCACAAGTCTTCTGCGTCGCGGAAACTTATATAATTCCACCTTTGACGGTCAGATAAACTAAGTAATAGATAAGAAATAAAGAGATAAAATAAGATAAAAGCCGTCAAACTCGAATGAAGATAACTTCCTTTTAGGTGACGACACAGATGACACACTTAAAAATGAGCCATTATAGTCATGCAATGTGAACATTTGATGGCAGCCGTGCCTTCAGTAGAGTACCTATTAATCGTTATTAGTGCAACCGGCAAAGACAAAAGACCGGTCAAGTGCGAGTCGGACTCGCGAACGAAGGGTTTCGTGCCATCCCTACTATTTATCTATAAAAATTGCAAAAAAGTCATGTCTGATGTGCCCCTTTAAAAAAATGCTAGTTCTGTTTTTTAGTATTTGTTGTTATAGCAGCAACAAAAATACATCATCTGTGAAAATTGCGATTTTCTAACTATCACGGTTCATGAGAAACAGCCTAGCGACAGATGGACAGCGGAATCTTAGTAATAGGGTCCTGTTTTACCCTTTTTTTATTTTAGATGTGTTTGCTCTTGTCTCTAGTCTATGTCAGAGATGACAGAGACAAAGTCTACGATGGAGCGAGCTTACCCAGAAGTAGCCACTAGCCTGTTCACTTTAAGGTTTCACTAATTATTATAGATGATAATATTCATCCTAACTTATTAATAGAAGAAAAAGCCATTAGTTTTCGTAATGAAGTTTGATTTAATCCCCCAATAGCACCAATTATAACATTTATAATAATGATAAAATTGTTATCTAAATAATTAACTTTGAAAAGAAAAGATTAGGGTTGTAAGCGTTCGGAAACACAGACTCAGGCAGAGAGTTCCAAGCGCGCCTCAAAGAGAGTCAGCACACACGGCCCGAAAGGGCCGACACCTGCCGGAGTCGCGGGACTATTCGAAAGAGATACCGTGGCTCCGGAATACATGTCTGTGCGCATAACTCGATTTAAAATGTACTAAAGAGGGTTAGTCCTCTATATTTGTCTACAAGATAGGCCACTTATTCCACCACGATTCTACATATATGTAAATAGAATGAACTTACTTCAGTCTGTCTGTGCGGTCGTCTCGATCGATTGCAGGCCAGCAAAGTTCTTTGACCACTGGCCCCGTTCACACAGAACTTTGTACACAAACTATCCCATAGAAGGCGTGTTTCTGAGTAGTGTCAATATTAGATTTCTGTAGCCCTTCAGGGCTTGAATTATGAAAGCTAGGATTTATTGGTGTTTGTAGAAGAAAACTTTTACGTAAATTCATCTGTTCCTTTGAAACACTCGAGTTTTTTTTAATCAATAAGTTAACATGAAGCAGATCTCAGCAGGTATCCAAAGAAATTAGGATTCTTTCGGTTCAAAAGAATTATACCTGATGGTTATTTCTGAAAACTAAAACTTTTCGCTAGTCAAACAATGGCAATGTCCGAAATTAGACTTAAGCCGCATTTCAACCTGAAAGCAACTCACATGCAAGTTAAATTACATTGCTTGTCCTCATCGAGCGATTAATTACATTATACCTCAGTAGCCCGCAATGTAAGGCTCGTGGCTAAATAATAACAGCCGCACAGGTCGATATTCTAGGTTAAGCAACGCTGGCCGAGGTTGGTCTGTGGATGGGTGACCATCTTAACATACCGAGTTTCCTCCGTGCCTCGGAAAGCACGTTAAGCTGTTGGTCCCGGGTGTCATTTGGAAATCTTTGGCAGTCGTTACGTATAGTCAGAAGCCAGAAAATCTGACACCACTCTTGCCGAGGAGTACCGTGTTACCTAGTTAATGGGTTGTGGAGGTCTGGTAGGCAGCCGCTCCACGTAAAATATGGTATTCAGCTGAATTCGGTTTGACTGGAAGCCGACTACAATATTGTTAGGAAAAGGCTAGGCAGATGATGATCGTCTGAGTGTTAAGCTCAAGGTTGATTTGGGAAAATACAGTTATATAATACAATGACGAGCCCGCCATGTAAGGCAACTTACATGCAGATGGAAACGTGACCTTAGAAATTAAGATTTTGCTTTGGGTGAAGCAAATAAATCATAAACGTTGCCCACAGTCCACTAGTGGACTACAATGGCTGAATTTGAGTTGAAGTAAATTGAGTGTGATATCGAGTACCTACAAGTATCGCTTGACCATCGTAATAAATCTCAACATCTACAATTTATAACTAACTTTAGCATCACCGTACTTGTTTGTTCTTTGTATAAACTTTCAGTCATTACAAAAGTTAAAATAGATAGCTGTACTAATATGACAAAGTAAGTCTCCGTATCGACCGGCTAGGGTCTTTGACCATCGTCCACATCGGCTCGAACATCGAAGGGTGTATTTTAAATCATTTATTTACACACACAAGCAGTATCGATTCCTTCAGCTTTGTTCTTCGATGAATTTTTAATCTGTGACATGGTTTCAATTGTCATTTTTAATTCTTTGTTGGTGTTAGAATTATACGAGTCAGTGTTTTCAAAAGTAAAATTGATTGTTGGTCTTTAAATCGTGGGCATGAAGAGAATAATTTCCAATGACGACAATATAATCCCAAAAGATACACGTATCTCATTAATCTGCAAAAAGTACTGAAAGTGTACAGAACGTTGGAAAATTGATAACTAGCTAAAATTGCAAGCTATTAAGGGCGCTTTCACATTTTTTCTTGAATTTTAGCGTTTTATTCGAATTTTGACGTGTGATTTTGCTTTAGATATAGCCTTAAAAAAAATAAAAATATGCCTAAGACAGCTTTGTCAAAGCGCTCTTACAAAATCGAATTGCTCAGGTTGACTAAAGTTGAATACCGCGCGTCACAAGATTATATTGATTTTCGACAATTATTTAAAAATATTTACTTTACTTTTAATTAGACCAATTTTTTTTTCAAGCAATATAGCTATGCCACCTTAATTATTAAATATTTTTTATTTGAATTTTGATTATAATTTCATAGATAAAAATTATAGTTTCGTACGGAAAATTGTCAATAACTCTCAGTTTTACAGAATTATTTTTGGTGTATTACTGTATGAATCGTAATAAATTGATTTGAACATTCCAAAGTAGAAGATACAGTTGTACCGTAGACATTTTTATAAATGATTAAATTATAATATCTTCGGTGTACCTAGGTATCAAAAGATACCCTAAAGCAACGTTTTGTGAAACATCCTTTGCGGAGTCAAGGATTTTACTGATGTACGTGAACAAATTGAAATATTTATTTAGAACACTCCGAAGATAAATGATCAAACTATCTTAGGCATATTTTTGTTTTTTTTTTTTTAAGGCTATATCTAAAGCAAAATCACACATCAAAATTCGAATAAAACGCTAAAATTCAAGAAAAAATGTGAAAGCCCTCTTAACGACCGACATGCATAATTTACTTCTTTCTCTTACGAACGTGGGCCCAAGGTCCGACTCACCCACTGTTACTCATTCCAAAATTACCGAAGAAATTTAACGATGATGTAATTCTTCTAAGAATAATAAACTAAACAATTTTATCGCACAGATAACGTCTTCACTCACTCTTATCACTGCAAAAGTCTTATCATTGGGCGAAAAATTATATAAAATAAAATAGCGTTACGTAACAATTTCCTGGCAATCATGGAACGGAAGAAAAATCTTGATGTAGACGGAGAAGACGCTTTATGTGTGCTAGCAACGTCAAATCGGGAAATTGGTGCCGACGAACGTTAAACATTTTATGGAAGAGGAAGACTGAAAGCTTGCGCAATGTTGCTTTTAGATATATGAAGCTAACAGCATTAAATATAATACTGAGAAATATCTTAGTAACTGCTTATGATGACCTAATTTTGCTCGACAAGCGTCATAGATCGTTGACGTGGCTGGCGTGGAAATGAACTGCCGCATGCCCATCGAGTGGTGGGCCACAAAACACTTAAATCGCGAGATGAGGCCACGCCAGACCACGAAGTAGATGACTTGAATGTCTTTCCTTGGGAATCGGCAAGACGAGGTACAGATTTGGGAACGGCGCAAATAATGGAGGGAGGCCTTTGCCTAGCAGTGGGATAGTTCGGGCTAGATATAATGTAATAATAATAAGTGACTAAATCCCATCCCAAATAAAGCCTCGGGGTAATTGATTCATCAAGTCACCTTTCTTAATCTCCTAGATGATCCTTTTTTAATGTATTTCTAACGTCATCTTTATTTATTTATTTATTTATTATATACTTTATTGTACACCTCATAACAAGTACAGGAATAACGTTCCAATATATTCAACGTTTTCTCATCACATACCTCCATTTTAATCTACCTATCGTCTTAGCTTTCAATTTTCATCAGTTTTGTCACTAAATCTATGTATATCTAGAATCTTCTCATAGTTTATCAGCATTTCCCCATTAGCATTCATTCTCCAAATTCTTACCCACTTAGAAAAATCTGCCTTGTTCATATAGTTTTCATCGACGTTCCATGTAAATAAATAATGAGCGGCGTCTGGTTAGTGGTTATCTCCCGAAATAAAACACTTACAAACTCTTGGATGAGTGCTTACGTCATTCGCCCACCAGCTGCTTCGTACTCTTGTTAGAAATGGGAGATTCGTCTGTGACGTCATTGTTGATGAGCTGAGATTTTTTAGATTTCATTACTGTGCCTATATCATCTGTTGTCTTGGTGCTGTTAATTCTAGCATAGAATTACTTTTGGTCGTGTTCTCATTGGCTGTAATCACTTCTTTTCCTCTCGGTTATTCCAGCTCCTGTCTTGTCTGGTTCAATTAAAAGACATTTCTTAAGCATACAAATGTTTAGTGTTTCCAACCATTTGTAATTTACATAAAAACAGTTCAAACTCATAATTGAGAGCGCCAACTGTTTCCTTTGCTAATTAAAATGTATGTTTCGGTGCGATTTCATAATTTGTTTCCAAATTGAAATTGTGTTTACATCATAAATCTTTTACATATATGTATACGAGTTTTGCCAGTATTTACAAATTGATAAATGTAATATTATATTTAAATTAATACATTGGGTCATTCGGACTGTTATGGTCACACTACTAAATCATTTTAGTAAAACTGATCCGACACTGATATTTGATGAAAAATGATTAATGAAACTAAAATCATTCCGATCATCTGGCGTAATCAATCAATCATCTCAGTCGTACCTGGGACAATTATATCCAGCAATATTGGCATGACACTCTTACTTCTCCCGTCTATACTGTCTACAGCAACCTAAATATTTTTAGAGTATATACTATTCCTTCGGAACGGGTTCCTGCCAAGCGAATGAACCGATATACATTTCCACAAAACATTCCATGCACTAGGTCTCTTGAATTCCAATATATTCGTTCTCGATATTGAATAAGCATTACAAGTCTTCGATTACGCTACACGGTAAACGCCATTCGGTTTTATTTCCTCTTTGCTCAAGAATATATCTGTATCGTTAGAGATATAGAGCATTGCACTTATAGGCACCCATTCGCTCGATAAATTTAGATATTTGACCCTTTTTGTTTCGCTTTTTATTTCAGACAAAAACGTTATTTTTCTGTCTGTAAGGTTTCTAACTGTTGGTTCTTCTATTTACAGTATAACTGATATTTCAATGTAATAGACACTGTACCGCATTATCCTGTGTTTATGGTGGTAATTCTAAACGGTAGTGATGCATGTACTCAATTTTTATTTTCCGTTCGGAACTTTGAAACAATCGCTGGCACTATAGAGTATATTTAACTAAGTTGATATAATAAAATCAGCTTAGTTAAATTTTAGACCTAGTTTTTCAGCCAGATTTACCTTAGATTGTGGATTGTTCATTTACCATACCAAAATAATAGAAAAACGTGATTTCGCTCAACTTTCCCTGTTCCATAAAACTTATTCCAACTGTTGTAGAGTACACAATAGCATTCAGGATAAAATTATTAATTGGCACTTCATCATTCTGTCGCCTAATATTGAAAACGTCGAAAACAGAGTTGTTTACTAAAGTTGAAAACCTAATTAATTGTTAGGGTGCTGGCCCGTGCTGGGTGGCCTGTTTTAACTCTCAGTTTAAGTTTGTTTTCATAATGCTTTTCTACTGATGTTGGTTTGTGATCAAATATTGAAGTTTTGGAAGCAACGACATACACTGCTTTCTTTTGATTGAACCCTTTCCTTAGGTCTTTCCTCTTAACTAGCTTTTATTTCATACAAGCGTTGACATAAAATCATACATCCTCATACACCAATTAGATGCTTATCAAAATCCCAATAAATATTTCAAATTTTTTCATGTCTTGTCTCGCACTACTACAAAGTGTGGCTCATAATGTTTCATCATCTTTACCATACATATACATACCAGAAGTCGCTGGTTCAGCCCACTTAATATAATAAATAAAGAGGTATAATTGATTGTTTGTTCAGTAAGGCTATAGGCTTAATATCCCAGAAAATAAAAAGAATTCTGCGGCATAAAACAAATGAGCAAAGCTGCTGGGACAAGCTAGAACATAGTTTCTTTGCCCAGTCTTGGGACAGTCGCAACAACGACTGCTCATTTGCCATCATTATCGTTCGTCAGATCATCATTGCATTTGTACTTGTAAACCACTTAAGAGCGTGTATTCCGTCCACTAGCGCCGCCAATCGTTTTTTATTATTTGTGGTAAATTTAAGACACGTAGATAAAAAAACGCTCTGTAGTGTATAAATGTATTTATTATGTTTTGAGAGTTATGTTTTGTACTTTAGAACATAAATAGTTGCCAAAGTCGATATTTTTGCTAAAAGTGGCCACTTTTAGCAATAATTGCCGTTTTGGCTATTTAACCATGAGTTATGTATTAAAAATAGCTGTCAAAAAATAATAGATACATTTCTTTAGTGCACTACAGAGCGGTTTTTTATCTACGTGTCTTAAATTTACCACAATTAATAAAAAACTATTGGCGGCGCTAGTGGACGGAATACACACTCTTAAAGTACTACATAATATTCGTCGAAATTCAACCTTCTAATATCTAGAGCTTCTATCGAAACTTGTTCAGCTCCAACGAAAGTTGTATCTAATGTTATGCTAAATTCCGGGAATACTCTAATGCTTGTTGCGACGAGGTTCAAGTATCGCTTTGAAACGCAGAACCAGATTCTGTCGCTCGAGTGTACGTGAGAATTTAAGACCGAGTTTACTATACGGGCTTACATGTAGTTAGACTACATAGTAAACTAGAGGATTATAACACTGTTTAGAATTCATTCCACACTCGCTTCTGCCAGCGACTTCGTCTGCTTGAATGTCGATGATTATACCAAGGGGTAAAATAAAATATAGACGCTTGGGTTAAAAACGTACTATGTCCTATTTCAGGATATGGTCCGCCCATGTGCCGAGTTACTTTCGTATTTATAATATTAGTTTTGATTTAACTATCTTCGCTGTACTAAAGCGAAATACAGGTGATTAAATTGTTGTCAACTTCAAAAAAAGGGTCAGCATGTTCATGCTATTTTTCAACTTCATCATGTATTAAGGGCGGGTTGTATCAAACAGTTGGTTAACGTAACATACGTACGTCAAAAAGTTACGATTACGGACCATGTTTGACGTTCGTTAAATTAGAAGCGTTGTTTCAAAACATTCTGGTGTAAATTCCTGCTCATCCCAATAGCTAAGTTATTGACACGGGTCCTATCTAAATAGCTTTTTTTGCATTCCACCACTAATTTGTGTAATCAGAAGAACTGGCATTGAGGAATTCAAAAGAAATTTCACAATATTGTTCTATTTGACGCAACTAAAGTTACGTTAATCAGTGCTCAGACCATCTGTGAACGTAAACGTTATATTTTACGTGCGTTAACGCTGACATTTTGTGAAACAACCCAATTTTTTGATTTGACGATAGTTAGCACCATTTTTAACGTTTACGCGTGCGTTAAGTGTAGTTGAAACAACCCGCCCTAAGGGCGGGTTGTATCAAACAGTTGGTCAACGTAACATACGTACGTCAAAAAGTTACGATTACGGACCATGTTTGACGTTCGTTAAATTAGAAGCGTTGTTTCAAAACATTCTGGTATAAATTCCTGCTCATCCCAATAGCTAAGTTATTGACACGGGTCCTACCTAAATAGCTTTTTTTGCATTCCACCACTAATTTGTGTCATCAGAAGAACTGGTATTGAGGAATTCAAAAGAAATTTCACAATATTGTTCTATTTGACGCAAATAAAGTTACGTTAATCAGTGCTCAGACCATCTGTTAACGTAAACGTTATATTTTACGTGCGTTAACGCTGACATTTTGTGAAACAACCCAATTCTTTTGATTTGACGATAGTTAGCACCATTTTTAACGTTTACGCGTGCGTTAAGTGTAGTTGAAACAACCCGCCCTAAGTCTCCTTTATCATCCACAGTATTTTCTCAGTCGAGGGCATTTTCCCTTTTACTTCATTGCTTGTCTTGTGCCAATAGTTGCTTCTTGATTGTGATTCTCCACTACCGTCTGCTAAAACTAATCTTGAAACGAAAACTCCTTATTGCGAAGATGATGATTTCAATTGATACGTCACTTAAACGTGCCGCATTTAGGGCGGGTTGTTTCAACTACACTTAACGCACGCGTAAACGTTAAAAATGGTGCTAACTATCGTCAAATCAAAAGAATTGGGTTGTTTCACAAAATGTCAGCGTTAACGCACGTAAAATATAACGTTTACGTTCACAGATGTTCTGAGCACTGATTAACGTAACTTTAGTTGCGTCAAATAGAACAATATTGTGAAATTTTTTTTGAATTCCTCAATACCAGTTCTTTTGATGACACAAATTAGTGGTGGAATGCAAAAAAAGCTATTTAGGTAGGACCCGTGTCAATTACTTAGCTATTGGGATGAGCAGGAATTTATACCAGAATGTTTTGAAACAACGCTTCTAATTTAACGAACGTCAAACATCGTCCGTAATCGTAACTTTTTGACGTACGTATGTTACGTTAACCAACTGTTTGATACAACCCGCCCTTAGTAGTCACGGACTAAAAACTAGCTACCACATTTCTTTTGTAATTCTTTATTTTACATCAAACATGACAGTAGTAATGTAGTTTACAGTTATTAAATAATACAAGTACAAAACTTTAATATTTAGTTGTAGCACCAGTTAAATCACAGCCTTACAATCTGTGAGTAGCATTGATTAAATTATACAGTACAAAATGTCTCTGATTCACCTGAGCACGATATCACAGCCCTGACATAGTAATGAATCAAACGCCGTGTCATCTGATAATTATGTGTAGGGCTGCCAAGCTTACTTTAAGTTTTTGAATATTTCATGAGCAATTAATCAGTAATTAGATTTATGTTTAACTTGTATTCTTGTTATATGTGGATGGCATCGGTTTTGGATATACTCGATGTTTTGACACTTGTAAAAAAATTACAACCTGAGCTTGATATTGTCGCAGTGATTCCAGTTATAACTTCGGATAGTTCATAGATAGAACACAAAATCGTCTATTTTATTTAGTTATTCCTTCAATTGTGATGAATTGAATTGAATCAATTTCTGTAAGTGCATTAAGCGAAAGGTAAGACAGGAAAAGGGGGGGTGGGAAGAAGAAAGGGGATGACGAACAGTCCAGTAAAAAAGACTTAATATTGTGACCCCAAAGAAATTAGGATAAAGGCGTGAATAGTGAAATCGTACATAATTGTTATATACGATTACGCATCCTTCAATGCTGCAATTTAAATGAATGTACGTGATACAAGATTTTGGAAATGAATGTAAGCAAAAAATACAATTAATCATTGCCCTACGCAAGTAATATTCTTTGTAATTGCATGCGCTTTATGCGCAATAACTTTTCATAAATAAATAATACTGTGGTTTTTCAAATACGAAGAGACGTAGGTAATGATTGTTATTATGATGATCACAGATTCGTAGTAAACACTTAATTACCAGGTTTTATTAGCGTTGTCCAGGTATTTTGTGCCTACTATGAATGTTACAAAAAACTGGTACAAAAATAATAGTATGTAATACAAGATGAATAGATTCAGAAGTTTCATTGATATGTGGAAGGCTGGAGAAAGAGATTTAAAAATGGGATAAACGAAGACCGAGTTAGTTTATTGTGCCTCAAAAAGACCTCTTAATCCGTCTAAAATATCGAAACGTTCACAAAAACACCAGTGCTTGGCACTTGTAGAATGTAGTTGTTGTAATTTCTACTATATTCTTATTGTTTGCTAATTCTCTTAGATGTTCAATGTTTGCTTTTTCTTACACTTTATCTAAAGTAGCTATATCGAATAAATTTTCTGCATTGTCCATAACATTGCGTCTTCGTCGCGTGTCTTCCATGAGGCCATGACACACAATACAAGTTGTTACGACGCCATTTTATAATTGAAAAGATACTTTTGTTTCTATTTTACTCTGCTAATTGAACTGAGGTCAACATTGTTATTGGTAGGTAGCCGTATCGTTCGTGTGGTAATTTTTGGTTCATCTTTTTTACGGACTTCAGAAAGATGAGGAGATTCTCAATACGACTGTGTTTTTATATCTTTCGTATTTTTTACATTGTTTTGTATTCAACAACACATACCAAAACAAATTACGTAGATTGCGTAGGTCAAGATTTCTCATTACATAATATTAAATGTCACACGCATTCCTTCGTTTGGCGGCCATTGTGGGCGTGCGCACCACAGAGTACCTACATTGTGTGCGCGCCATTGCATTTAATTAGTGTGCATAGATTTTTTAGTTTTCTTGTCTGTGGTACGCAAAGAAAAGGACTGTATTTTTAGCTTTGTGCGCGCCACTATTGGTTGCCAAGCAACGTCTGCGCAATGGTCGTAAATTTTTATCACTTATGTTTTTATTTATTCGTTAGTTGTTTATTTATTTATTTAATTACTATTACTTTTTATGTCAGACATTATGTATTATATTTATTTCATTAGTTTTAATTTCTATACTGCTCCGATCGACGTCAAACCGTCAACGCCGGCTGTCACTGAAAACCAGCGCTGTGGCTCTGTCTCGCACACGAGTCCCAGCATTATGCTGAGTGATGGCCGTTTTGCGCAGATTTGACGCATATCTTCCTAATCTTTCATAGATATAATTGTATTTTTTTTCTTTTTGTGTACTTTTGATATGCGTCATATTGTCCGCAAATAAACTCTTTTTCTTTCTTCTTTCTTTCTAAAAATAGTCTTTGTTTGACCAAAATACTGTTTTTTCTTTAAATAATTGATACCACTACTACAATCTCACAAAGCGATGACGATGGAACACGCTCACCTGGAAGTAACCTATTCACTCTTGACTTAAATACCCCAGGTTGTAGCTATTCGGAAACATACTCCGGCAAGGAGTTCACATCTTTAGCCATAGTATGGGGTGCTATTAGCTTAAATCACATATCTACAATCACTACAACCTGCAGAAGCGTATTTTGGTTCGCACGCGGAGATGCCATAAAGATGACTATCGATATAGTTAGTGAGCAGATTGGCCACACAAAGACAGTCGTAGTAGTGATTATAAATGATTGAATTGAATAATGTTCCAGGATAGCCGTATTTAGGCAAAAAGTAATGACTTCCACGATATAATTAAATATCTTCATGGAAGCAAACGGGAAACTGAAAACGTTTTCAAAGCTGTACCCAAGTATTTCGTTCAGACATTTCCCGGAATCTATTAGAGAAAACCAGCAAAGCTGTCAGGTCATCGCACAATTACCGGTTATTATACGCACTTGTCACGAACATGAAACCATTAATTATCCGTGTACAGTCAACCGCAAGACATGTCTTACTCGAACTACAAAAACCGCCCTTACAGCTATGACGTAATGACGCTGTCTAATGAAAATTGTTACCATTACGTGCAGTTGACTGTACTAAACTGAAGTTAGGTACAAAAGTGTTTGTTTTGAAGGAAATGTATAGAAGTCGGTAACAACTAACGGCTTTACGGTTATAAGATATTGAATGGTTTTGATGTGTTTCTGGAAGACAATAGTACAATACAAATAAATAATGCATTACATTTATGAAACGCCTTGTTAATAATGCACTCTGTCCTTGGAACAGACTCTGACTTCGTTCGCTCCTGGATGTTTCAAACTATGTATGTGATGCGGTTTTTTTAATGAATGTTTAGTGGTCATTGGATATAATATGTAGTAGGCTAGATTCATTTTGCTAAAACATAATTGATTTAGCGTTATCCTGAACTGTCCCAAAAAAAAACTTAAAAAATTATGGAAATTCATTCACTTTGCACGTGTTCAGTTACCCATTTTCAACTAAGTAGGCCCTAGAATTCCCCTACATTTTAAAGCACTGAACAATCGCAACGTGTTAATAGATGAGCAGTTCCATTTACGCTTTGCAAGGCGACGAACCGTGACCCTCTTTGACCACCCTCTATAAACAATCAAAAATACACACTCGGATAAACAGGCAACAGCAAATGTTTTACTGTGTTTAAAATAAGCTAAATAAAGCTGCACTTGCTGAAATAAAAACTGAGTCGACTCTATTAGCATTTTTACTTGCACTGAAAAATTAAAATTTTGCTAGCATTTTGTAGTTGGTCTTATTCAAATACACGTTGCAGAAAACAAAACAAAAAATCTTTTTAATTCGCACACAGATTTTATGCTGAAAGGCTATCGTCGCTGTAGAATGAATACCAAAAAAAGCAATTTTTTTTTTGTTATAAAAATCGAACGAAAACTACGTAAATTTTTATTATTCTAATACGACAAAACCGTAAACCCATTATATGACTACTAGTAATCTTTGGAGTAAAACTAAAACCTCTTATTTATTTTAGACATTGACGAACTTAACCATTCTTTTCGTTTCCCTTAAAGTTTAAGGCTGCGTTTCCACCAGAGATGTGCAAGGATGCGTAGCGAGGGATGTGTCGGTTAAGAACCAATAGAATCGCTTAATTTACCTAGCCTCGCTTAGCGCAAGCGATTTTATTGGTTCTTAACAAACACATCCCTCGCTACGCATCCTCGCACATCTCTGGTGGAAACGCAGCCTGAATCTCACGACATTTGAGGCTATCATACAGCGACGTTGTATGAAAATAGTCACTTCTTTTCAAACAGCCGAAAAGTCCTAAACAGAACAAGGATCCTATTAAAACCTTTGCGTCTAATGATCTCAAAGTGAGTTTGATGCTATGCTATTTTCATTTCATGGATGCAAAAAATCATGGCTAACTTAGACGGTTACCTATACTAGAGTATAAAGCCGAAAAGCTAAAAGCAGGGACCACATCTTATAGCGTCAGTAAAAAAAAACTGTCCATAGCTTTCCAAACCCGAAAACCATCTTTCATAAACATCTGCCTACCATCTGCCTCGCCTTTTCCCAACTATATTGGGGTCGGCTTCCAGTCAAACCGGATTCAGCTGAATACTAATATTTTCACCAGACCTCTACAACTCATTAACTGGGTAACACGGTACTTCTTGACCAGACTGGAGTCAGATTTATTGGCTTTTTACAATCCGTAACGACTGCCAAAGATCTACAAATGGCAGCCGGGACAACGGCTTAACGTGCTTACCGAGGCGAAGATATGCGAGTGTAATTGGAGCACGCGAGATATATGGGTACATTACTTTCTTCATCAGAAAGTAATATACCTATTACCAATATCAATTTGTATGGGCAACCCGTGGCTACTATAATCACGTAAATTCTAATGCATAACAGCTGGCTAGCTAAAAAACTAATCATTGGCTCACGTGCTCCAATTACACTAGACATATCTTATCACAGGGGTAGTCAACAGTTTTGCCATCTGTTTTCTGTCAAGAAAAATGTAAAGAAAGACGGATAAGTAAATATGATTTCAGTTTTTATTTTTTGCTCTGTGTCTCCATAATAGGCTTGTGTCCTGAAAAAATCTAATTAGTCCGTCAGTTAGATTATCAAAAATATTTGACACGTGTTTTTTCTTTTGTTACGGGAACCAAAATTGACAAAGATACGACGCTTTTAAAATTCTCAATATGTCACACTTTCACTTAATTTTTAGTGAAACGTGACGTCACAAGCCCGACTCCCGAATTTTGATGCGTTTTATCTTTGTGAATATTCATTGATTTACAAAAACAAAAAATACGTGTCCATTATTTTTCAATACTCTAACTGACGGACTAAATAGTTTTGCAATTAGTGGATGATGGAATCTAGCCGATCAGAAAGAACGTAAAAAAAAATCTTTGTTGATAAAAACAGAGAGTGTCTTCTCTGAAAGCACGTTTGAACCCAACTGTCATTTGAACATCTTTGACAGTCGTTACGGTTTGTCAGAAGGCAGGAAGTTTGATTCCAGTCTTCAATGGGTGTAGTGTTACCCAGTTTACGAGCTGTGGAGGAGAGATAGGCAGTCTGGTACTCAGCTGCACTCGATTTGACTGCCGAGAAGAAGAAGCCTTTTTCCTACAATATAGTTGGAAAAAAGGCTTCTTCTTATTAGCCCTAACTCAATTATCAGACACGAGACAATATGCTGTCCATAAAAGCATCCTATTGAGCTTTGGGGTCAGAAAGCATTTCTTTTTCTTGTGATGGTATTTTTCCTTAGCAAGAGGTATCAATGCCACCACAAGAGAAAGACAACGGAGCAAATTTACATCGCAACTAAAATCACCCCGTGAACTATAGGGCACTTGCCCGCCAGACACAACAACCGCCTGTTCCGAGGATCCTCCCTTTTCAATGGAGGTTTGCGGGTTTTGCTCTGTGTTTCGCATGCCTCTCAAGAGGCTCAAGGGAAACCGCTCAAATATTACAACGACAAAATATTCATGTTCAGTATTCCGCCACATGGCCCACATGTGTCCCAAACGTTTGCCACACCCTGTTCTTGACATGCGTACGCGCAAATCGCGACGCTAGTGTATTGACATGTTGATTCCCGCGTTGAATCGCGCGGAGAGATTCGTTCTATGCCTGGTGTTAGATTAACGATCAATTGTCATGTCATTGCTTACAGGCAATTTATTTACTTAAGTGGTTATTGTTTTGTTATTTCTGATGTCGTGTGTGGTCTTGAAGTAAAGATTTCCACATCGCTTTTTCGGAGTGAGGGAGAGATCTGAGAGTAAATATAATAGTATGCTCACTAGTTAATTAAGTAAACACTTTAACAGCTAATAGGCGTGACAATGCGACTTCGATGCGTGACCTTTTTCATGTTCCACGAATATGACGATATCCTTTTTATGCTGCACCGATCGACGTACTGAAAACGCCGGCTGTCGCTGAAAACCAGCGCTCCCGAGTCCCAGCATTATGCTGAACGATGGCCGTTTTGGGCGAACGTGACATAATCTTTCCACCTTCCTTCCTTTCCTTCTTTCCTTTCATATAATTGTAATTTTGTTTACGTCATGTTTTGGTGCAATAAACTCTTTCTTTCTTTCTTACCCATCAACTTACGTGTGCCTTTATCGCAGTATATCTTCTCAGCCTAAAACTTGTGGTGGTTTAGGCATGAAGAAGAGACAGACAGACAGACAGAGTTACTTTCGCATTTATAATATTAGTAGGGATGTGTTATTCCAGTCTAGAATCTACCTGTGCTAAATATCCTGTCAGGCGTTCTGATGTGAAAGAGTAACAAACATCCATCCATTGATCCATCCATTCTCACATACTTTAGCATTTATAATAATAGTAGGAAGAAGGATATGGATTTGAAGGTAATAAAATCCCCCCGCACGTTGTGAACCCCTGAACATAACGGCGCAAATATAATTCCACAAGTATGTATCACACACTACTCGAACCTAATTTTCCTATTTACGTAACACACTCCAGTTGTGAGAGCTCTCATGTCTTACCATGTACTGTAGGTAAATAATCGTGAGCTTGATAAGCGTTATCACTCGTAGTGAACGTGGAAACTACCTTGTGTGAAGAGGCTTGGTAAATGTTGCATTACTTATATCTGTGAAGATGTATCTGCGTTATACGTTAAGTGATAAGATGTTGGAAGGTTCTGTCGAATTCTCTAGTTCAAGTATGTAGGTAAACGTATATTAGTCGTATTTCAAGTTACCTGTCTTGAATAGGCTAGTTTCCATCATCCACAAATTGCAAAACTATTTAGTCCGTCAGTTAGCGTATTGAAAAATAATGGACACGTATTTTTTGTTTTTGTAAATCAATGCATATTGAAAAGATAAAACGCATCAAAACTCGGGAGTGGGGCTCTTGACGTCACGACCCGCTAAAAAATATGCCAGGGTGTGACGTATTGAGAATTTTAAAAGCGTCGTAACTTCGTCAATTTTGGTTCCCGTAACAAAATAAAAATACGGGTCAAATATTTTTTGATAATCTAACTGACGGACTAATTAATTTTTTTCAGGACACAAGCCTATTAAAATGATTCCATCTTTGGCTAGATTTGAATCAATGCTATAATTTCTAGGTTACGTATAGGGTAAAACCAGGATAGTTGCTACACATTTTTAAATTACTTTATTTCTTAGTACAAAAAGCAAAATACTTTATTTTTAAAAAGGGGTAAGTAAGTACTTTGGTTTATAATATTTAAATTTGTGAAAGGAAAAACATTATCTTTGATAATTCCGATAATTTTTGTGGATTAATGAACATAATGCCCCACCGAGAAAAATACTTTCACCCCACTTTGATCGCACTTTGCCTTCCCCTGCAATCGCACAGACACATGCAACGTGGTCAACTTAAGTCGTGGTTGTAGCCTCTCGATTGATATATTACATGTATTTCATCCGTGAAACTAGAGTAATTAAAATCGCGGCAACTACACCCCAGGGGCAACTATCTTGGTTTTACCCTAGGCCCTGCCAGGGTTGTGGAATTGTTCTAAAGACCGTATCCGCGGTCAGGAAGGTAAAGGGAACGAAGGTACGTGAGTCTGACACTCTCGCTCCGCCCAGAACAGGAACAGTCATTAGATGATTTATCAGCAGACAAAAAAAAACTGACCCAGCATCTATACATAATTATAATCAATACATACATACTACATACCTACATATAAACAAAATTGGAGTGTCTGTTTGTTGTAAGAAGTAACCGTTTATTACTACATGTATAAATATGAATATATTTACGGTACATACACCAAAATAATATTTTTTACAATTTTTGTCTGTGTATATGTCTGTTTGTTCCGGATCTCTGAAATAGCTGGACCGATTTTGACGGGACTTTTACTGGGAGGTAGCTGATGTAATAAAGAGTAACTTAGGCTACGTTTAATTTAAAAATAATAAATAATCGACTGTTAGGCGGAACGAAGTTCGCCGGGTCAGCTAGTAGTTGATAATAAGCTAGGCAGAAGATGCAGATTATTTCTTCACCTATCACCAAGTTACGTACAATACTCCATTGAAACAGTGAAACAAGCACACATATACATTTCCGTAAATATTTCCGTGGAATTACGCTATCTCCCAAACAAGCACACTTTCAATATCATCAGCAAATATTAGAATAACCTTCTCCAAAGGCAAGTAATTTGGACCACGCCAACGCAATGTTTACGAAAAATTCAGCTGAAAATTTTACTGCTTTGATAAAAATGTCGTTTAAAAAGATTCCTTATCAGTTCCGTATTCACAGGGCACAAGTGGCGCGTATAACAAAATAAATAAATAATAAAAATGTAAACGTAAAAATAATAAAATAAAAAAGCTGCCATATCTGGATGTGGAAAAATAATCTGTATTATTAACGTTTTGCGGACATCCTATTTAAAATGTACTTCAATAAATTGTTAGAAGTCTCGAGCAAAATCGATGCTTCAGAAAATATAGCCGCATTAATACGGAACCCTAGTATTAGTAATGAGTAGTGGTAGTGACCATTAAAAATTACATACTAAAACCTTCCTCGAGAACCACTCTATCCATTGGTGAAAACAGCATGAAAATCGGTGCAGCAGTTTTTGAGTTTATCGCGAACAGACAGACAGACGCGGCGGAGGACTAGGTTTTATATATTGTGATGAAGGTTTTATCGTTTATTCGTGTCTCACTTTAGTATGTGCACAGTAAACAAAACAGCTATAAAACAGACGACTTGATCTCTATTTGAATAAAATTGAATTGAGTTTTCATACGAATATAATCAGAAACGAAAATATTGCTGCAACGTTTACTTGTGTTTTCATTCTATTGTGTTGGGGTAATGTTATTCCACTACCTAGTTATTTAACCTTCGTTTTAACTTGGCCAGGGATCGTCCAAGACGAGAGTTTTGGAAGTAGAGAAGGGGGCTTTGCCCAGCATTGAATAAAGAAACGGAAGACAGTGTCAGACTTGGTCAGACTGTTAAAAGCCATCCGTGTTCCTCTTGATGCTCTCTACGGTCCAGGGCCGCGGTGACTCTTTCGACCAAATTCCGCAACACAGGTGCAGAGTTACAACAAAAACCAATACCATCTGCCTAGCCTTTTCCCAACTGTATCTAGCTATCTGCTTCAAGTCAAACCGGATTCAGCTGAATACCAGTATTTTAAGTGGAGCGTCTTCTTACCAGACCTCCACAACCCATTAACTGGGTGACACGGTACTCCTGGGCAAGACTGGTGTCAGATTTTTCTGGCTTCGAACTATCCGTAACGACTCCCAAAGATCTCCAAATGACAGCCGGGACCAACAGCTTAACGTGCTTTCCGAGGCACGGAGTAAACTCGGTATGTTAAGATGGTCACCCATCCACAGACCAACCTCGGTAAGCGTTGCTTAACCTTGAAGATCGACCTATGCGACTGTTATTATTTAGCCACGAGCTCCTCCTAACAACAAAAACCAATTGCAAAAAAATATTTAAGACTATCCACATAAGTCCAGGTCCTGGGGCTTCCCTAACTCCTAACGATATTCCGTTTCTACGAACGGCCCAGAGCCCGTTCTTATGTGAACAAGCTTATTAAAAATGTATGTAAGCATCTTTTTACCGTCCCTGACGAAACGCTGACGGAGCCTAAACCCACCCTTATGTGTGTCGATAGGGTCTCATAAAATTATTGAAGGTCAAAGCTCACGCCGTCAATATAAGCTAGGAAATCCAACCAGTCCATGATCATGAATATGTCTGTACCATATTATAGAACTATGGTAGTTCTATAGTTAACCTAATGCGCAAATTCAACTGGTCATAATAGGGTATTTTACAAAAAAAAAAAATAAGTTCGTCAGGTAGATTTCCAAAAATATTGGATACGTATAAATTATAATTTTTTCACGTACTTATAAAAAAATAACGACGAAATAGCTCGTTGAAAACTCGATTGCAGTCACGCAATGAACTATAACATGACGTCACCAGCCCCCAGTCTTTGAACTTTGATTCTCTTTTATCTTTATGACTCAATTTTTCATCGATTTGTAATGGCAAAAAGTACTACATAGTCCAATACTTTTTGAAAATCTAACAGTTTGACTGAATAATTATAATTTTCCTATCAAGTAAAATACTTGTCTACCTATTAAACAGCTACACAAAACACCAGTACACATGTCTAAATCACCTGTGCAGGGTCGCTATGTCGCATTACGACTCTTAGGTGGTTTGACCTAAATACATAGGCATGCCTGACTATGTATGTACCAGTACGATTGTATGGACTTTAAAAGAGATTCTTCTCAGAGCAATCAGCTAGGAAACACCGGCCTCATCTAGTTTAAAATGACCAAAACAGATTGACGTGTAAAAGTGTAATTTACAACCTACTTACAAAATAAATATAATGTATCCACTAGATAGGTCACCACCGATGGTTGCTCACTTGTACCACTTTCTGGCTCAACGTCTTTGCATGGACTGCGGTATTTTTTTATTATTGGTTTCGTGAAAGAGAAGACAGGTGTATGTTTTTTTTGTATGGCGGGTTATTTCAAACGGTTGCTAAACGTAACCTACGTACCTACGTCAGAAAGTAACGATTACGGAAGATGTTTAACGTTCGTTAAATAAGAAGCGTTGTTTCAAGACATTTTGGTATAAATTCCTGCTCATCCCAATAGCTCAAATTTTAAATTAACACGAGTCCTACCTAAATACCTTTTTTGCAATCTACCCTTTTTTGTGTCATCAGAAGAACTGCTATTGAGGAATTCAAAAGAAATTTCACAATGTTATTCTACTTGTCGCAACTAAAGTAACGTTAAACAGTGCACAGACCCTCTGTTAATGTAATCGTTATTTTTTTTACGTGCGTTAACGCTAATATATTGTGAAACAACTAAATTTTTTTGATTTAATGATAGTTAGCACCATTTTTAACGCGTGCGTTAACTGAGCGTGAAACAACCCGCCCTTAGTGTTGATAGGCTCGCGTATGACCAACATCACCTGATGGAAAAAAATAATGTCGACGATTGACATACGTTTGCGTGGAAGTAACGTTTTCTCCCGTGACTTTTGTTTTTCTTCACTTTTGATAGGCACGCGTTTGACCGCTATCTCACCTGATGGTAAGCGATGATGTGGTCTAAGATAGAGCACGCTTGCTTAGAAGTTACCTAGTCACTCTTGACTTAAATACCCCCAGGTTGTCCTTGTCTGATTCTGTTTGACTCCGACAGGGAATTTCATTCATTAGCTGTAAGCACAATGAAAGTATTCATAAATCGTTATGTTCTTACGTTTTGTAGTCCGATATGGAACGGCCTGTCGGAATTGAGATAAGTTAGAATGGGCAACATACATTGCATGACGGGAATTGACGTAAAGGGAATCATTCAACAACAGAAATAATCGTGCCATAAAACTGTCTTCCTTAATGAAACCCTTGGTTTTTGGGAGCCTATTGAATACACTACCGTAACCACATTTATTCAGAGTTGGTTATTCCCATTCTATCGTAAGCAACTTAGATTTGACATTAATACACAAACGTGCCAGCCTCCAGAAATCATAGGTTATTTGAACAAGACGTGCATGCTCTTATAAATTCTCTGACCAAACAAAGTCAAAAGTTTTATCATAATCAAAATTGAACAACACCCCTAAAATAGAGACTGGCATAGTCAAAGCCAATAAAGAATTAATTTATCGACAGCCTATAAAATGATACTGATATTCAAATAAACTTGTATGTGTATGACTATATTTTGACGATATTTTCCCTTCCAGGGAGAGAACTCCAAACGAGGACACGAGGTACGTTGGTAGTGAGGCCGTGTACAGTGTTGTGGGCTTATTTATACCAATACTGCATGAATTGGTCGCATCTGCCTTCATACTGATAATATACATACAGTTACAAGCTGAATTGGCAAAGAGGGAGACGAAAATGGACATCTTATAGAGATCTATCTACCTAGTCCTTGAACAGGGGATTCCTGGTCTCCGGGACGTTCGTCAGTGTTAAAAAAGTGCATGCTTCTAAACATCTCAGAGTAAAGACACCTCGTGTTCCAGCCAATCGAAAGCCGAGATATCTTTACTGGTCCTGATAGAACACTGAGCCTGGATGATCCATAAAGTACCTGAGCTCGAAATGTGGTAATGGATCCTTAGATGTCCGACGATTTGTTCATCTCTTTCTTTTCTCAGGTTGCTTTTATTTTGCAGTTACAAAGCTTGCTTACTATATGTGTGTTAACTATATGTTGCATTTACTCTCTTCACCCGCGTGGCATGTCAAGCCTGTTTCACTGTATTTTTGCATCCTTAGTTCATTTAGGACTCCGGTCGCCATGAGGGCGGGGATAGAAATGAAGGTTATGAAGCACTGATACACCAAGTTAGTCAAAGTATGTCTTTATTTAGTTAGGATATAAAATGTGTTGGAACTCGAAAGACAACCAGTCTACAAAAGAGGTATCATAGTACGGGGATGTGGAAATCGTAAAGGCTGTAGCTCCATGTAAAATACTGGTATTTTATCTTCAGGCGGTTAGACTGGATATGCCTTCCCCAAAATTGGCGGATCCAGTGGTTTATGGGGCTCAAGCTCCCCCCAAAGTCTTTGGTACTTTTATTACTATTGATCGGCACGCATATGACCACTATCTCACCTGATTAAGCGATGATGTGGTCGAAAATGGAGTACGCTTGCCTAGAAGTAACCTATTTACTCTTGACATAAAGTCTCCCAGGTTGTAGCTATCAAGAAAATAGAATTTACGAAAAATAAACCAAGGAGGCTTGTTATGCGTTAAGCAAAAATGATATTGATTTGATTTTTTAGTATTTATTTTGCTAAAACCTACCCCAGCAGGGTCAAGTGGGGTCAAAGACAATCCTGGATCCGCCTCTGTTCTCCAAAATCGTTTGAAAAAGGCTAGGTAGTGGCAGAGCCTAGAAAGCTTCGACATTCTTGGACTCGTTCTTACACCAAAGTTTTAAACTATGACCATTGTAAATGGCGCACAAATAAAGCACAAAAACTATAGACACAACCATTCACAAAAAAGGCTTTACTAGCCATTGTCAAAAGGAATCTCCAAACATTCACTTCATCACTGTTTATAGCACTGCATGATCTTTTAAGCAGAATTCTTGAACACCGACTTCAAATCAGTCCACTTCGGTATAAGTTGTGGGTCGAAGGTCGACAGGCTCCACATAAGAACTGCCTATGCTGTTTCTTTGCAGCCAGGTAACTTCAAAAAGAAAGCAATCGAATTGCTGCAAGCGGTTCGGGCGCAAACTGAAGAACGAGAGGTTGTGAGTACGAACCTAACCTTAACAGTTGCACTATTGAAGACCCACCCCTAGCACAGATACTTACGAATACGTAAAATACTGGTTTGACTGGAGGTCAGGGGCGTAGCTATGCCGTATCAAACATGCGGGGCCCCCGGACTACAAGGGCCCAGACGTATCGCAAAGCTATACCTATATTTAGTCCCGTCATACCCTTCGTGGCCTGCGAAGACAGTTCCGAGCAGTAGGGAAAGTTATTTTTTTTTTATACAAAACTTCTAAAAACGGCCCCTCCCAAAAATTTTTGGGAGGGGCCTGGAAGTCGACCCTAATATAGTTGAGAATAGGCTTGGCAAATGATGACCTAGCACAGACACAAGGGGAAAATGTTTACTGGAAACAACAAACAGAACACGATTTTTCAAAAAGAGTCTTCCAAAAATGACTCCATATTGAACTTTTATTTACGTTCCGCGTCCAATTTGGGTCACATAAGTTCAAAATTATGTATACCAAATATCAACTAAATTGATCGAGTAGATACTGATTGTCACAGATGGACAGACATACACAAGTGATCCTATAACGGTTCCGATTTTAAATTTGGACGTAGGGAAACCTAAAAAACTTTTTGGGTAGTTCCATTGTAATCTGCTTTTTGAGATCCCTTATATCATAGTCCTTAAACAATGTTCATTTACTTCGAGCCCCGTACCTCCATAAAACAATGTGCCTCAAACATTTGATAGCACAGCCGCACAGTTTCACCCAGTGCTTCCCATGGCATGATGGCATAGTTTCGTGCCAATAACATAGTTTCATAGCGGCTTTCTTTCCTCCAAGCCGTCATACTTGCGGTTTGACGAAATATTATGATAATGTTTGAGCAGTATGGTTGGCAGTGACCTAGGAATGCCGTTTGAGTTTAAAGTAATAGCATGTTGTTTGATTTAGCTTAGAGTTAGGCTGCGGTTCTATCAGAGATGTGCGAGGATTCGAAGCGAGGGCTGTGTTTGATGCCTCGCTCATCTCAAGCGATTCCTCCAGTGATCATCTATGATCAAAATTCAGCTCACAAGGAATTTTTCAGCATATGAAATCTAAAAGGACTGGATTACTTGAGTCGCGACACGATTGATGTAAATGGCATTTTTATCCGGAATCACTGAAAAGTTTCATAAAGTTAAAAATTAACCTTCTTCGGGCTTCCTTTGATGTTTGTTTACTTATATAAAGTTTTGATCAACTGAACTTTGATTATTAGAAACCGAAAACCTTTCAAGAGTTCATAGATTTCATAACTAGACTAGTGTACATGAAAACCTTGATCAGCAATCCCACAAAAATATGTGCTCATTAATTGTCGGATACCTATATTTTTTCCAAACAAAAGCAGAAAAAAAAATACATTTTCATCCAGTTTTAATTGTCTGCGCCCATTTTTATGGTTGCGGTACTGAAACTGTGGTTTTCCGTTGTATGGACATATCCAGGTCGGTTTTAAAGGTGAATTTTCAATATTGCACTGTTCAAAATGATAAAAAATAATGTTTTTCGGCATGTTCTGTTGTTTTGTCAATTACCACTATTGCACATTTATCTGTCGTATTCCGTTTTGAACTTCCAAAGATTTCTTTTATAATAAAACAGAAAAAAAAAATCCTCTGTGCTATTAGTTCATAGTACTACTGTAGATGTACTGCATAGCACATGAAAAACACTATCAATAGGGAACGTGCAGAAATAATAATAATTAATAAATAATTGTTCGAAAGAGTCACCGCGGCTCTGGAATGCAAAGGGCACTAAGAGGAATACGGATGGGTTTTAGTCAGTAAGAGTCTGAGAGTCTCCGCCCAGAGCGGGAGGAGTCATTTGATGATTTCCCATCGTTAAAAGAAATTAAGAAAGGTGGCACAGTCTAGACATGGGTCATTGATGGTTTTCTGGTTAACGTAATTTAACTGTTAATCGTCAATGGTCAACTGGTTGAAAAAACTGTTAAATTATTAGCAGGTTTTGAACGGTAGCGATTGGCGTCAACGTCAATTTATGTCAACGTTTGTAACCTGTTTTTAAACTCAATGATTGACAATGTTGCAAATAATAAATTGATATTCATTGAAGATTACTGAATAGTTCGGCATTGTCCTGTATCATTGGGAAGTAATCGTTTCGCATTCGCATACCAGACCAGTTGATTTTCAGATATGAATAAATAGAATTAAGTTGAAATAATCCGTGAGCCGTTGACGAAAATGAACAGATTATTATAATTCAACTTGTTTTTTCGTTGATGAGAAACAGTTGAGTCGTTGACAAATGAAAAGTCGTTAAAAAAACAGTTTATTGATTCAACGACCACCTCTAGCACAGTCTGCCTCGTGCACGTTCCCCTAAACGGAGCGTGCACAAACTATAGCCAGCAGCACAGAAGCGTCAATGTCAAGTATTAAAGATTAGAATATGCTTCACTAGATGGCAAAGTCAACGCCAACACGTTCTCTATATCATATCAAACTGCTTACACTACAGTCGATATAAAAACAATTTCGAGTTCCACTACAATAGGTATACGTAACACGAAAACAAGCATGCGAACAGGGGCGGAAATTGAATCATTACCAACCATCTGTATGTACCCGCCGTCGTATGTAACTGTGTACACAGTGATAATGCGTTATCTACCGCGAGGTAGGTAGGACGGTAAATGCCTCAGGATTTGTGCGAAGGACTGTTTGTTTTGATAATCTTTGTTCAAGGTAGAAGCGTTCAAGTTCACGACTTAGTAACTAAAATGTCGCTCCATTTATCCTTTAGTTTCTATGGCAATGAGCTCAAGCTTGTATTTTTGCGATTCGGTCCATCATCTTCTTGTATATTTTTGCTAGCCCAAAATTGTGTCTCAATGCTAAGCTCTTTCTCCTTCCAAATCTCCCTGTCTTGTACGATTTCTGGCCAAGGTTGCCGCAGTTGACGTCAACGGCGACGTGCTTACTCAGGCGTCCAGTGAGTGACGATCTTACCCCATCAGTCCGCGCCATTTTCTTGTATGCCACCAATAAAACTTAGCAATCGTATCTATACGCGAACCTAATCGTCTCTTGGATCTTAAAGAATTCTTTGTCTTTTGTTAAATCCATGTTTAGTTTTATTTTGACTTGCTTGTACTCAAAAGGAAAAGAGATTCTGTCATGGACGCCGGCAGGACCATTTTCAGGGAAGTGCATCTTCAAAACCCCCTTCTGGAATAGTATAGGTTTCTTTTGCCCAAAACTAAAGCAAACTGATACAAGGCCGAACGCGAGGGAACTCGAAACACCTCGCTTCAGATTTGCTAGGTCTCCTTTACTACATTCGGCTTGTCTATTTTTATATGTTTAGTAAGTTGTATTCAAAGCTAGTGGAGTGCAAGTGCATCTCCCTCTCGGCGCCCATGCATTCTGTCAATCTTCTATCGCACCACTATACTTAGCAATCCTATCTATCTATACGCGAACCTAGCATTCGTCTTTTGGATCTTCAACGATTCGTTTATTTCTGTCTGTTCAATTTCCTTTTTAGTTGTCTTTCGACTTGATTTTTATCAATGCTTAAAGATATTTCTTCAATCTTCTATCGCCCATTGGCATACATTACTACTTTACCATCTGTCTTATGGGCTATCGAAAATTAATGTACCATCTTATGTGCCAGTCTGTCAAATTGTGATGTCTTAAATCTTGCTGCATGAAAAACATCACACTTCCTCAATAACCACTCCTGTACTTGATTCCTTTCGATTAAATCAATATATTTTCCTTCCACACCTTAAGCAATCACCTACGGTGGAGGTACCGGAAAATAAATAGTCAACACATTTGCGGAGCCACAATCTGTTTGCAAAGGACCGCAACGTCAATATTCCGGGCAACTGTTTGTGCTGTCGCCATCGTAAATACGGAGACGTATCGGAATCAATGTTTGTATAGATCATTGCAGGAAGTTGGAGATGGTTTTGTGATATTGATTAGGATATTGATGTCATCGTTGAGTTTATTTAACGCAAGTGATGGCAAAAGGGAGCCAGGCTCATCAAGGTTCATTCAAAGCGTGTTATAGCGATTTACTCAAGGTGCGTGGTGCTGGTAACATTAAACTAGGATGTATCCTTGCACACTAAACATCTTATTGCTTGAAAATATTATTGTATTGATCGAAGTTGCTTTCTCAGTCATTATGATTTTATCGAAGTGTTTAACTTTCAAATTTCTTGAAGTTCTATATAACTAGAGATGGAGAAAGGATGCGTATGTTAAACCCAAAAATCGATTTATAACCAGGTTTATTTTGTTAAACACTAACAACCTTACAGACATAAAAGAGGGTAGTCCCAAGTAACACACAAAATTTTTTTGCTCTCTTAAATTATTAATAAAATAAAATATTGAAAACAGTTTTTAAATGAAAAAAATTGTATAAAGTGGTACATTAACCTCTGGTGCACTCGGTCCATCAACTCTCCTTCACAACACTGTTCTACACTGACAGCACTGCACTCCAATACAATGGATCTATACTCCAAATTGTCAAGCTCTGTGGAGGAGCTCTCTTCGACATTTGCTTCAAGAATGAACCAGTACGAGGAAGACTTGAAGAATGCCAGCAATGAAGCACCACACAAATCCATTTCCAGCCTATCCAAGGACTTCACTGAGTTCAAGGGCCTAGTGTGGAAAACCTTGAGTGTACTAAAGACCCAGATGGAGTTGCTTGTGGTGGGGCTGGATCGACATGAGATGGCATCTCGTGGTAAGGTTCTCCTACTACACGGTGTATCTGAAGACAAGGAGTCTGATCCTAGCATTGGTCTCATAAAAATACTGTCAGAGCATCTACAAATTAAAAATGTAACCCTGAAGGACGTAACAGCTTGTCACCGCCTTGGAAGCAACACCAGCAAGCCTCGCCCTCTCCTGGTTCGATTTGAAAGTCGCATGGTGCGGAATGAAGTATGGCGAAATAAGACCAAATTAAAAGGTTCTGGTCTAACGCTCTCCGAGTTCCTCACAAAGCCCAGACACGAGGTATTTTTGAATGCTCGAAAGTACTACGGGGTACACAAGTGTTGGACGTCTGAAGGGAAGATTGTCATCCAGGTCTCCGATGGTACGCGACGGAAGATTGAGTCTGCCTCGGAGTATCGAGAACTAGTAGCTAAGTTCCCCGTTGCCGAGTCCTCAGCCGTATCAATGAAGCAAGTACCCGAGAAGAGAGCTCGCAAGCCAGCAAAATGATGGTACTTCTTCATCACTCTTGTATTTCTTTTGTGTATCTAGTATTTTTTTTTTTTACATTTTATGTGTCGGTCACTCGATTATTTTTTCTGTTTGTTTTTGTGTTGTTTTACTTTATGTCATGTAATTATTTCTGTCAATGTCAGTCAGATTGCCACAATAAGTTTCGTTCAGAAACATAACAACAATAACTTTGGCCTACAGGCTTTTCATCTATTTATGTTACCGGCGAGTGCATCGAGGTTAAGTACAGAAAATATTTGCTTTTTCTTTTTGAGTTAAATTAGTTTGTTTTTTTTTTTTTTTTAGATTGCTTATAATTTTGATATTTATTTTAGGTAAAGTTTATTATGTCAAATGATTTCGTTATTAATGATAGTTTCTTCTCGTGTTCATCCTCCTGTGCGTCGGATCAGAGCTTTGCTAGTGCTTTTGGTGACGAAATTTCTCTGACTCTTCGAGAACACCTGTCTTCTACTTTCTCCACCTGTCGCAAATTCTTTAACGTTATTCACATAAATGCTCAAAGCATTCCTGCTCACTACTCCGATCTACTATCCTCCTTTGACTCAGATCTTGTTCATGCTGTCCTTGTATCCGAAACTTTTTTGAAGCCTGCACTTCCTTCCACGCAGTATTCTCTGCCTGGATACAAAATCGTGCGTAATGACAGAACAGACAAGGGATGTGGAGGGGTCGCCATTTATCTCCGTGGTGATATCACATACAAGATTGTAGACCAATCTCCGAGTGTGTACACAAAGTTTGCTGAACACCTGTTTCTTGAAATAGACTTCCAACATTCAAAGTTACTTTTGGGCGTCTATTACAGTCCTTCCTGTCAAATCGACTATTTTTCCTCATTTGAAACCAAATTAGAAAATCTTTCCCCACTGTATGACCACACACTTATTCTCGGAGACTTCAATACTTGTCTGCTGAAGGGAGACTCGCGCAGCCGTAAACTTCAAACACTTGTCTCTTCTGTCAATATGCACGCTCTTCCACTCAATGCTACTCACAGGGCTCCTCACTCTACTCCTTCTCTCTTAGATCTCATTCTAGTCTCTGACCCTAACAAAGTAGCTATACATGGACAGCTTCCTGCTCCCTTCTCCTACCATGACCTCATCTATCTCTCTTATAAGATTCGACCTCCAAAACGCAAGGCCAAATATCTCTATCTTCGTAGTTTTAAAAACATTGACTTGGAGCGTTTAAGAGCCGACGCTGGTGGCATTGACTGGTCTTCTGTATTCAGCTGCGAGGATATAGATACTATGGTATCAGTCTTCAGCAGAACTATGTTAGACTTTACGAGACTCATGCTCCCCTTAAAAAGGTGAGAGTGAAGCACCTTCCTGCTCCATGGCTATCCCCAGTAATAAAAACTCTGATGGCTAAGCGTGACAAGGCTAAGCGGTTGTACAGGAAGCGTCCCATTGAGGAAAATTGGGATCATTATAAGAAGTTGCGTAATCGCTGCAGTCGTCTGTGTAGGAATGCAAAAAGACGCCACATTCACAACTCAATTTCAAACTGTAATCCAACACAAGTATGGCAATTTTTAAAGTCTCTAGGCATTGGTAAATCGTCTAGCAAGAGTTCTCCAGATAAAATGGACCTCAATGCACTTAATGCGCACTTTTCTAAGGCACCTATTACACTTGATTCCCATGTTAAATCTTCCACTCTACATGATCTGTCTATTCTTCCTATGCCTGCAAATACTTCGTTTTCTTTCCACCCAGTTACTGAGGTAGACATTAAGAAATGTATCCAATCCATCTCCACTAAGGCGGTAGGTGACGATGGTCTTCAACTCCAAATGTTCCTACCTATTTTGATTGAAATACTTCCTGTCATAACTCATATAGTAAATTTTTCTCTCTTCACTAATTCCTTTCCTTCAGCCTGGAAGAGAGCTCATGTTCTACCGCTTCCTAAGGTGGCTAATCCCACATCACTATCCCAGTTCCGTCCAATATCCATTCTCCCAGTCCTTTCCAAAGTCCTCGAGAGTATTGTTCAGAAGCAACTATCTAAGTTTTTGTCCTCTAATACATTGCTGAGTCCATACCAATCTGGTTTCAGACCTGGCCATAGCACCGTAACCACTTTAGTCAAAATTACTGATGACATTAGGCTGGCTATGGAGAACAAATGTCTTACGGTATTGGTTCTACTGGACTTCAGCAGTGCTTTTAACTCGGTTGACTTTGATATTCTCCTGGGAATCCTTTCCTCCCTTAATGTCTCCGCACCAGTAATTGATTGGTTTAAATCCTATCTTCGGGGCCGCTCGCAGTCTGTACGATCTGACGAGGACTCCTCTGAATGGTGTGATTTGGCTGCGGGTGTTCCTCAAGGTGGCGTCCTCTCTCCTCTTCTCTTCTCAGTGTTTATAAATGCTATCACTAAGGTCCTAACTTCTAACTATCATCTCTATGCAGACGACTTGCAGCTATATCGACATTTTAAAGTGGCCGAACTGGCTGGGGCTGTGGCTGCCATCAATGATGACCTAGAAAATATTAACAAGTGGGCTAAATCTTTTGGACTCTTGCTTAACCCAACTAAATCTCAAGCGCTTATTGTTGGTGGCAGATACATGCTCAGCCTATTGGATCATCAGTCTCTGCCGCCAGTATTGTATGACTCGGTACCTATTTTATACTCCAAAAGCGCTAAAAATCTTGGCGTCCATATTGATACTGGCCTCTCTTGGGAGGTGCATATCACTGATGTTAGTAGGAGGGTATTCTACACTTTTCAGTCTCTTAAACGTCTCCAAAAATTCTTACCATTTCACACTAAGGTCAGTCTTGCTCAATGTCTTCTTCTACCACTTATAGACTATGCAGATGTCTGTTTTCTAGATGCTACCGAGGTACTCCTGAACAAGCTCGAGCGACTACAGAACTTGTGCATTCGCTTTATTTTTGGCCTCCGGAAATACGACCACGTGTCGGAGTTTCGGACCAAATTGAAGTGGCTGCCGATTCGGCGTCGGCGAGATACCCATATCCTATCCCTTCTCTATACTATCCTTCACAATCCCAATTCTCCTCAATACCTTCGTGAACGCTTTGAGTACCTTATCCCGAGGGGTAAACCATGTCGCACTACCACTTCTCTTCTCCTGCGTACTCCGCGTCACAATTCTAGTCGCTATGGTGGCTCTTTCTCTGTTACTGCAGTGCGTCTCTGGAACTCGCTCCCACACTGCATACGCGACAGCCCTTCTCTTGACGTCTTCAGGAGGAAAGTTAAAGAGCATTTCCTTTCGGTTTTGACATAATATTCGTATTTATGTATGTGTATAATAGTTATATTTATGTATGTAGGTTTATTTGTTTATAAAATATTAAATAATGTGCACTGGATCCTACCCTCCATTGTCATCTTTCTCTATCACTCAAAGGTTTGCTGGGAGAAAACTCATTTTTGAGTTAAGCTCGCCTTTGTACATGAACATTCCATCACTGTATGTTATATAAGCTGTTTTGGTGTACAATAAAGAATTAAGAAATTAAGAACCTTTTAGGAAGTGAAAGTACAAACGATTTTAAACAACTTTTACTTTGAGACCAATCCTGAAAACTTTAAAAAAAACAAAGAGGTTTTAAGAGGATTCAATTCAATAGTCACGTTTATACCCAATTGACATATCCCTAAACAAAACAACTGCTTCAAGTCTTGCAACATCCTCAAAGTCTTCACAAATCCATAAAACTCACAGATCCATATGTGTATATCAGTACCCATGAATTCTTCTTTGTATAAACTGCTGTAGACTTGACCCGCAGTTCGCCAACTACTCAATTCGCTCGCCTGTCTCCCCTCGTCCATAGTAATTCTTTCCACCATCCTGATGGCCATTTAATTGCGTCAATTACTGTTAATCCCATTTAGAGGAGCATCCACAAGCCTCGGGTTTTTATTCGTTTAAAATCTTGCTTTGATTGTGTTTAAATTGATAGTATTTGATTGTGCGGACAGTCTTTTGGTATAATTTCTGGTAGCAAGTTTCTTTGGCGTTCCAGTGGTTCGTTTACTCTTAAATAGTTACTCTACCATTATTCTATCCTAGCAAATCGCGGTCGAAAGACCGCGATTTTGCTCGCGTTAATACCTACTGATTTCACGAAAAAGTAGTCTATAAACGTTTCTAGGGTCTCTATTTATCCCGACCTTGATCTATCTCTGTTTCAGAGATTTAAGCGTGGAAGCGTTACAATTAAACTCATTTTCGCATTTATAATATTACTAGCTGTCCCCCGCGGCATCGCTCCCGTCAACTGGCAACTTTTTTTTTACATAAAAACCTTCTCCTGATGATAACAAACACAACAGAATAAGAATTGGCCAAATTGGTCCAGGCGTTGTTGAGTTATGCGCTTACCAACACCTTTAGCGATTCATTTTATATTATAGATTATTAAAGAAGTAAGGATTAATCAATATAAATAAAATTCTCCTGTTACTGACTGACAAACTAATGGTCGTAGAGAGCTGAAAAATTGGCATGTATGTAGCTTCCTACAGTCCATAGGGGAGCACTAAGACAGAATTTCCCGGCATCCTACGGGAACGGGTAAATAACGGGATATGCGCGTACGAAGTCCCGGGCAATAGACATTCGAACTATATTTATTTATTCTAACAATATGTCGTAGTTTGAATTTATTTATGTACCTAAGTGAAAGCCCTAGTGAAATCGCAATTTTGCAACGTCCGCTTCAAACGTCTGCATTCAATTCAATCGAATAAACTTTGAATATACTCGACTTCGCCTTCGAGACTTCCTACCTACCTCTAGAGAGTTGAGACATTAAGTTTTCTCCCATATTTTTATTTACCAGGTGTTAGCAGTCAGAAAATGCATTCTTCCTAGAGTTCCGTACCCAGAGGATATAAACAACGGAACCCTATAACTAAGCCTTTCGCTGTCCGTCCGTCCGTCTGTCTGTTAGCGGGCTGTTTGTCAGAAACCGTAAAAAGTAGATAGTTGAAATTATCACAGAGTGTGTTTTTCTATTGCCGCTATAACAACAAATAATATAAATTTAGGTTTATGGTACGGAACTCTTTATGCGCGAGTCCGACTCGCACTTGGCCGGTATTTATGAAACTTCCTACGCATATGCAGGTTATAGATCTTAAAAATTAATTGAGAAAATTTTCAAAAAAAATTGATACTGTTACAGCTGAATTCTACCGATTTTTTTTACTAAAGAAACGAGATTTCGATTGACTAATAATATTTTATAAAATATATAAATAATAAAAGTTTAATTGAATTAAAAATTAAACGCATAAACGTGTTTTTTTTTTCGGTTTATGGTACAGAACCGTCATCTTCGTGTGCGAATCCGTCTTGCACTTGGCCGGTTATTTGTATAGTTAAGTCAGGTAAAATGTTACTGACTTTAACAAACTATATAACCCTAAACCGATAAAACTGTCACCATCGAAACGATTTCGCGGTGATAAACCTGACATTTTCCGGATAAAGTAACCCACTAAATTGGATTTCGATGGACCGGGTTCCCGGAAAGACCAGCCGTTTTGTTAAGTGTCAATTTAGGATCCAATTTCTTGCAAAATTGAAGAGTTGAATGGTTTTATAGAACCTTAATGCAACATTTTTTCAAGAGTAGTGGTCGTAGAATAGTTATTTATCCAATTAATCGAAAATATTATGCTTCGGTCACGGCTTTTCAGGGCATTTTCGTCAGATAAACACCCAGTGTTTTTCCTCCTCTTCTAGTTGACTAATGCTGTGCCGGGGTCCAAAATTGTGATATTTCCGTAACAACTGCATACATTATGGTACGCAATGAAGCCATTACAACACTTCTTGTAATTACTAACTGTAAATTTTAGTACTACTACATATTTGACTTAGGCAATAAAATTATTAAATGCAAATTTCTTATTCTTAAAATAATACTTTCTGCACTCCTCAATAATAAACTTCTATATCACATCTAAAACTATCTCAATCTGCAAACGTTTTTAAAATTGCCAAACTTAACAAACGAACTGAAAATTCATCGACATATCGACACACGGCGTCCCTGAACAAATTCTTTACGTCACACCACTACCACATACAATACAACTATTGACAGCCGCTGACCTAGAAAACGAAACGCGGGAAATTAAGTGTCATGTCGGCCGTCCAGAAACGAATGGAGATACAGAGCCTTTATATGCAATGCACATGAGGAGGAGCTCGTGGAAAAATAATACAGCTTCACGGGTCGATCTCCAAAGTTAAGCAACGCTTGCCGAGGTCGGTTTATGGGTGGGCTAGCTACCATCTTATGATATCGAGACTCCTTCGCGCCTTGGAAAGCCTTTGGTCCCGGCTGACATTAAGTCGTTAGGGATTGTCAGAAGCCAGAAATCCGACATCAGTTCTACCAAAAAGTACCGTGTTACCCAGTTACTAAGTTAAGGAGGTCAGAAAGACATTCGCTCCATGTAAAATAGTGGTATTCAGCTGAATCCGGTTTGACTGGAAGCCGACCTCAATATAGTTAGGAAAAGGCTAAGCAGATGATGCACACGTGGATTTCTTAAGGGACCTATTCGTCAGGCCTATGGGTTTTGGAATCTTTAGTATGGCAATTTAAGACGGAGGGTTAAAGTTATGGGACTTGAGGATGGTGGAAAATTAAGGCTGTGTTTGGGATTTTATATGTTTTTGTGTTGTCTGGGGAACAGAGGTTGGTAAGCAATTTTTGTAGCTGTAAGTATTTTGTGAAGATTGGGAATGGGATGGTGAAAGATGGGTAGTAGTTTAGAGTATTGTTTTGAATTAGTTATTTGTAGATGTTAGTATACATAAATTAAGATTTTTATAGATTTTAGTATAAAAAGGAAGCCTATAGTGAAAGATGTTAGATAAAATCAATGATATAAAACTATAGATACGTTGTCCGCACTCTAAAATGACAACATGAAATGAAGCCAATTGGCCACATCGCGCTGAGTTACGCACCAACCTGTCGCGCGACACTACGTTTGTTTTGATGTCAATTTGACTATTACTTATCCTGTGACGTAACTGAAGATGTATATTTATCTCCCTCTAGCAACAGGCATCTCGCCGTACGGTGACATATTTTCTTTCCCTTTCTTCATGCGTATTAGTAGCTATCTAGTATTTTCGCCGTTTTTAAGCGCCGCAATGTTGGTTTATGACGTGTCTATATATAATACGTCATTGGATAAAATAAATTGTTTTACTGTAGGCCAACTTATGAGGACCATTCGAGTTATCAAATAATCTGGCTGGCATGGCTGATCGTGGCATAGTTCATCAGTGATAGCAGTTTAGAGCAACCATGACCAATTTTCACAGCATTATTAGTTTTCTCGAACAGATTTTACCAGCTCATAGAAAATTGAAGATATAATTATTTATGTCGCTTTGTTCAATCTCTAACTTACAATTGCATCGTATTCAATTGATCCATTATACCCCTGTGTTAGCAACAAGTGAATAATGATGAAACAGCTTACCGTTATGAAATTAAGTTGTTTAGAAAATTGATCCTGATAAACTAGCCAATCGAATCATTTGTTGCACAGATTCACATCACTTATTCATTTTAATTCTTGCACATTCTTCTCCGTAAATAAAACTTATAACTTGCTTCATTTTTTTGTCTGACCGACCTTGACAACAATTAAAAAGTGCCTGTAAATGGTTTATTTTCAACTAGAGGCCGCCCGCGACTTCGTCCGCTAATAAATTCTCGTTATTCCGTGTAAATCCCGATCCCTCGGGAATTCCGGTATAAAAAGCCTATGTGTTATTCTGGGTCCTCAGCTACCTACATACTCAGCTACATACAAATTTCATCGTAATCCGTCTAGTAGTTTTTTCGTGAAAGGGTAACAAACATACATACACATACACATACATCCATCCTCACAAACTTTCGCATTTATAATATTAGTAGGAAAAATGCTTTGACTATAAGTACATGTATGTAGACTCTTTATTTTATCAATATCATAGGAAAACAGTGCTGCTTGCAAAAATATCCTTCTTTCAGGTAGATGAGCATAGCCATAGTAAAAGAATCTGGAGAACGAGCTATGATGTGATTTTTACCAAAATTTTGAGAATTTTTCGAAGAAAGAAGGTTCAAATTAACTTTCACGCAAAGGCAGGGCTAGGTCGCTTGTTAAACCTACATGGGAACATGCCAACCTTACCTATACATTATCTTGCATTTTAAAACAAACACTGCTCCGTAGCGTTAAGCTTACCTAGCTAAAACAAATTTTCACGAAATTTCCAATTTCAAAAATCAATCTTCTCGCCACATAACCGTATTCCGAGGTCCAATTATCGAGCCTCATAGGTCGGCTTAGCCTCTAGGCGGTCGTGTGATCCAATGAGGACGCAGGCACAGTCGGGCGACAGTTTAGTCGCACCATTGAGTCGCACCCTCTCACTTTGACTAGGTACCTACCGTTTAAGGGCTGTACTGATTGGAGAAGAGAACTACTTCGTTGCTTATTTTTAAATTTTGTTGTGTTTACATTTTGGCCATTGTACCTTGCGACCTCCGGGTCTTATTTTAGTTCAGTTTTGAATTCATTTTTATCATTGACTAGCTCGCGTCTGAACACTATCTCACCTAAAGAAAAGCAACAATATGACCTTTGATGGGGATTTCTGTACAATATTTTTCAACGATTTTTATTAGCCTACTAGCATCTGCCAGCGGCTTCGCCCGCGTGATCCCTAGGAAACATACTCCCGCGATAAAAAAAGTAGCCTATATGCTATTCCAGACTATAATCTATCTCAGTTCCAAATTTCATCCTGATCCCTTCAGCCGTTCTGGCATGATTGAGTAACAAACATCCAAACTTTCGCATTTTAATATTAGTTAGATAGTGGGCAAAGGCCTCCCTCATATCCTTCCAGACATTCTTCACCTGCACCGCCTTGCACCACAGAAAAACTCAAAACACAAAGCATTTATTTCAATTAAACCATTAACAGGCACTTTTGAATCCTCAAGGTCGGTCGGTCCAAAACAAAGATGAAGCCATTTGCACGTTCCAAAGCGTAGATCTCTATGGAGAAGAACGTGCAAGAAACTCTACGGATACTCTTTTAAAAGTAATGAATTGTTACTAAGTTTTGTTTATATCGTGTTTTAATTAAACAAACATGTAAGAACGATGATAAAACACCAGCCCTCGTGGTGCGCGCCCATGTCATTCCACCAACGATTTCTGAGCCGACCTTGGCATCCAATGCGTCAAGATTTTTATTAATATGTTTTCAACTTATAGCAACAAATAATCATTCAAATATCCGCATTCCAACCACCAAGTCTGTGGTGAAATCCGTGAAATGCCGGACTGTCCAGTGTGCGTGCAATAAATAATATTTTAATTACGGCACTTGTGATTAAAAGCAACAAGGGCAGATTCAATACCTAAGGCGTGTTCTACCAATCAACTAAGGGTGGTGGAGAGTTTCACTGCACCCTATTCTTCTTTAAGTGGGTGATAGGCGTACGAGCAAGTACGCGTACTTATGGCTCGACGACTTTTTTCTCAACGCTTCTTGTTTTTACGTACGCGTACTTAGGGTGACTCACCGAGCGAAAAAGGTCGTCGAGCCAGTACGTCTATCACCCATTTTCAAAACTCAATTTGCCTTATTGTAATCCTATTATATTTTTTCTAGATCAATAAAAAATATCATCTATACTAATAATAAAAAGCAGAAAAGTTTGCTTGTTTGTTTGTTTGTTTGGTTGAACGCGCTAATCTCAGGAACTACAGGTTCGATTTGAAATATTCTTTTAGCGTTAGATAGCCCATTTATCGAGGAAGGCTATAGGCTATATATCATCACGGTAAGACCAATAGGAGCGGAGCAGTAATGAAAAATGTTACGCAGACGACGTTGCACGGGTCAGCTAGTATTAAATAAATTACGTGTCCAAGTATCTCCCTCCCCTCGACTGTTCTCGCTCGTGTATCACCCTAAGTACGAGTTAAGGAACCCCAACCTACCAATATTAGCTTTGTCAGACAATAAGTATTTACTAGATTATTATTTCTCAATTTCCCCACTGCGCGATCAGCATTTATAATTATCTAGAACATGCGTCAATCTGATCACGCTGTGGATGTACTACGTTAGCAATTAAGTTAGTATATAAGATCAATATCTTGTTAGATGAATTCAATTACTGTTTCGCTGTAACTCTGTCGGAATAAAGTTATTTTTTAACACTTCCGTTGTCGCTTACTTAATTTACGCATACTTAAAAACAAGACGCGTAGAGAAAAATGTCGTCGAGCCATAAGTACGCGTACTTGCTCATGCGTCTATCACCCACTTTAAAAACTCAATTTGCCTTATTGTAATCCTATTATATTTTTCCTTGATCCATAAAATAATATCTTAAAAAAATCACGTGTCCAAGTATCTCCCTCCCCTCGACTGTTCTCGCTCGTGTTTCACCATAAGTACGTGTACTTAAACACAAGATGCGTAGAGAAAAATGTCGTCGAGCCATAAGTACGTGAACTTGCTCGTGCGTCTATCACCCACTTTAAAAAACTCAATTTGCTTTATTAAAAATTATATTTTTCTTTGATCCATTAAATAAAAACACAAAAAAAAATGACGTGTCCAAGTATCTCCCTCCCCTCGACACCCCTACTTCATGCTGAGCTAGCGTTAAATGTATAGCCCTTGAGCGACGCGACGTCTAGTCAACTTCCGATGGCGGGCCCTTGTGTTGGTTGCGGAGTCTACCTGAGACGCTTCGACATGCTAAGATTTACACTTCTCATCTGACTTACAATCTTGAGGAATCAGAGGTTTTAAGAAAAAAACTTAAAACCTTGAGGATATCTTCTCCGTGGTAATTTTTTGAGATAGCAGATTGGTCGTCTTACATCGAATCTATGATATTAAAGATCATTAAACAATTAGAATTTTCTCCTCCTTTGCGAGCCGATGGTGAACTCTTTAGATAGTATGGGCAATAGCTCAATAGGTTCGTTAATTGCGGCATCGGTGATATTGATCATAAATCCCCTAAAGTACAGGTTAATGGGCATTTGGGGTATTCCAACGTGTAGTTCGTGTTCTGAACATGGGCACTGCACTCACATTGAGAATCCGAAAATTGGAATGTTTTGCGCACAGCGACGCAAGGCCCCGGGAAGTCTTGCGACATTTGATAATTAATTGTGTCCTTATTCCTCGCTTGAATTATATCAAACACTAGCTGACCCGTGCAACGTCGTCTGTATCACATTTCTCATTAGTGCTTCGCTCCTATTGGTCTTAGCGTGATGATATATAGCCTATAGCTTTCCTCGATTCGATACATGGGCTATCGAACATTGAAATAATTTTTCAAATCGGACCAGTACTTCCTGAGATTAGCGCGTTCAACCAAACAAACAAACTCTTCAGCTAATATTAAGTATAGATTTTGCCATTTTTTTAGGGATTCTTCCGAAAAAGTACAAATACAGGGTATACGATTTTTAGTTTCGTTTTTTTCGCAGAATATTCCGATTCAATTGATTACATCTTTGTTTTTGTTATTTTTATGTTATTTTGATTTTGTTTTCTGTTTTAATTTCTTTTTATTTATTTTCAACGCCAACAGCGGGTGTTACAGGTAAGGTTAAGCTACCTAATTAGTAATGATCGCTAGTATGTACTTGATATCATTTAATTGGGCATTATGCCGTGTGTGCGATGCGTGAAGACAATCATTGTATTCGTACATTAGTGGTAGTCAGGGACGTACGTTTATTTCTAAAAGTGTTAATCTTGTGAATATTAGGTATTTGTTAGTTCGCAATGTAAAAGCAAATGTTTTTTTATCGTATTTTGGTTCCGTTGGAAGCATAATTTGTAAAGTTGTTTTCCCGTTTGTCTAGGACATTGCAGACTTGAATCACCTGATTGTCTAACTAATATTATAAAGAGGTAACATTTGTTTGTAAGTTTGTAAGTTTGTATGTAGGGGGTAATCTCAGGAACTACGGGTCCGATTTGAAAAATTATTTCAGTGTTAGATAGTCCATTTATCGAGGACGGTTATAGGCTATATACCATCACGCTAAGACAAATAGGAGCGGAGCATTCATGGAAAATGTGACGCAAACTAAGTTGCGCGGGTCAGCTAGTTGTCTAATAAAAAGATGATTCCGTACTTCTAAAAGCACGTGGTCCCGGTCGCCAAATGTCAGTCGTCAAATAAACCATGTCGAAGGACCTTGAGGCGGTTTAGAAACTCTAACACTAGGGTGTTAGGGATCGTTAGACCTTACTGCCCACATAGAAGAATGTAGAGGTAGAATAACGCTATTCCCTTTTCCCAGTATTCGCATTCCCTGATAAAGTACAGCTAAAGTGAAGTGCTCGAGTAATTATTATTATGAGTAGGTAAATTAGCTCGTCCTGCGCTTTCTCGCCTCGGCTTTATCCAATTTGTGGCAACCATTTTGCTAGGGTTCCCAGACGTAAAAAATATTTCGGCCTCATTGGTACACCTTTGTCTGCGGGATAATTGCGAAGCTTTTCATTTTGTCACATCAATAATATTATTTTTTTTACTATTGATAGGTAAGCGTTTGACCACTATCTCAATGAAGTTTCCCGAGCCGCTCTTAACTTTGAATCAACCCGTAACTCGCAGTTTTCAATGAGGTTTGGTAAATGGTAGGCAGGATAGCTAATCCGGAAATATATTTAAAAAAAATTGCTCTCTAGATATGTATAAGTTAACTTTTATATTTAAACATTCTTACATTAAGCAATATACTTTCTTAAATCTATCTATACAGGGTTATTTGTAAAACACCGACAACGAAGCGAATACGAAGTCTATGCGAAGCTATAGAAAAATAAAAAGAGCTTTCTTTTGCTTTCTTCGCAAAGACTTCGTAACATTTAGGCTAAGAACTCACGGAGCGATTTTCACCCGCGACCGCGGTCGCGGGTGAAAATCGCTCCGTGAGTTCTTAGCCTTAGAGCGTTCAATTTAAATATTTATTATTTTTGTATGAAAACCTGATGAACTAAAATATGATGAATTTTTAAAAGTCATACAACAAAAGTTGTTGATTATGATGTTGGTAACATAGTCCTGAGAGGTTGTCGGTGTTTTACAAATAACCCTGTATATAATATATATAAAAGCAGAAACTGACTTGACTGATCGATCAACGCACAGCCGAAACTAATGGCCGTAGAAAGCTGAAATTTGGCATGTAGCTTCCTTACACTACACTCCGTATGGGTGCAGTAAGAGTGCTTCCCGAAACTCCTACGGGTACGGGATATGTGCGTACGAAGTCGCGGGCGAAAGCTAGCCGTTTGGTCCCGGCGATGGAACCATTGAGGCCACCGGACGCAATTGATTTTATACTTTATTTGTATGACGTTACGATTTATAATCAGTGACGTCAAATGGAACCAATGGTTCCACTCCGGGCGCAACCGGTAGCAATATTTTTATGTAGAGCTACATCACCTACGTAAAGTTCATTTTTATGATAATGAGTTCAATTAGTTGGTTGCACTGCAGCGCTGTCGCTCCGTAACGAAGTTATCCAATTAGTGGCAACCCTCTCGCTCGAGGGTTGTGCGTGTTTTTGGTTGAATATTATTATTAAATTATTCATCTGTACATGTATGTAGGTGCTGAAATAAACCTTATTATTTTTTTAAACTAGCTGTCCCCGCGGCTTCGCTCCCGTCAATTGGCAACTTTCTTATTTTCCTTTTACATACTTAAATAGAATAGAATAGAATGCTCTTTATTATGAAGAAAACATTACATAGGGTGACACAATGGGCGGCCTTATCGCTAAGAGCGATCTTTAATCGATAAAAACCTTCTCCTGATAATAACAAACACAACAAAAAAAGAATTAGCGAAATCGGTTCAGCTGTTCTCGAGATTGGCGCTTAGCAACACATTCAGCGATTCATTTTTATATTACAGATAAGTTCGTAGTGATCAACTGCAGGGCAAAGACCACCTTTCCTTCTTTGAAATAAACCTTAAAAAAAGTTTTAGTAAAAACATAACCTCAAGTCTTTTAGGGTGCTACCAAAGCAATCGATGATCGATGTTAAAATGATTCAGGCAATGTGGATTTACAGTTCCTGCTTCACCAATTTAAAGCTAGACCTGTAATTACAATCTACCGTCGTCGTGTTCTTTAAATACCTCACCGCGACAACTTAGGTGAAGTTTACATAATGTGAGTTCACTTCCCTTAAGTTGTAGATGGTAAGATGTTTACAGAATATACCTACAGGACCAAACAATCGATGATCTTCATCATTCAATTTGGTCCTAATGTGCTATCATCCTTCCTTATGTAGAAGTTGGCAAAAAAGTCACGTAATACACCTAATCTCAAATCTCGAATTTGCATGAAAAAAAATTATTGTTTATACAGTTGCATCTAAAAATATACAAAAATATGATACTAACAGTGAAAATATAATCGAAATTGCTCGAAACACAAATGAGATTTAATTATTTTAAACAAATGTATCTGTCCCTGTCGCGTAAACGTTGTTTTTTTATGGTAGCTGTAATGTATAGGCATCGTGGACTTTGACGTCAAAGTTCATATCGGACTTTTCTGACTAATTGTAATATTTGAAGCTTTAGAACTTCATCGCTGCTGAAGGTATTTAAAAAATAATTTCATGCTTGTTTACTAAAGCCAATAAGTATTTCATTTTGCAAACATAAAAATTGCATGCATATTCCCTATTACAGCACAAACTTAATGCTGTATTTGAACAAAATAATAAAAACTCGTTCGCCCAACGATGCCCAGCACAAAAACTGGCTACATCCCCCACATCCCTATCAAACTATAAGTAGTTTAAAAAGCTCGCCACACCTACAGTGTGGTATAGTCACGCGTACCTAGATTCTCGGCGCGTCGCCGGAGGACGTGGCAATTTGCGACACCTCTCCCCCCTACCCCCATGGGTGATGGGGGATCACCATCGTCCCCGTAGCTCCCTTGTGTTGAATGTTGAAGCTACTGCACGCATGTTTGTGTTTGTTGGATTATTATAGTTAGTTAATTAAGTATTATAAATGGTACCTTTCTACAGTTGCTTGCTGTGATTAGGTATCTTTTACGCATTAAAGTAACTTCAGTTAAGTTGCAACATATAATTATTGCAGGCGATTTATATGAAATTGTAATCTAGAAGATATTCAAGTTAAATTATAGACGCTACGTTTCCTGTACTATTTATATGTTTCCAAGAAAAAACTTGAACGAGTAGACCCCAGTAAAGGAAAAGCTTTTGAAAATATAGAAGCATTATTTTATCCTTTCATTACAATAGGTTAGATTACTTATAAAAATATTTAGTCTGTCAGTTACATTATCAAAAAATATTGGACGCGTTTATCACGTCAAAAAATGAGTGCATTTAAATTTTTCATGACGTCATCTCTTGTAACAAGCCCCCGTTCCTAAGCTTTGATGCGTTTCTTTTTTTTATTGATTGGATAAAGGACAAAACATATTTTTTGCCCAAGAAACATTTCCATTAGTGAATCTATTCAGAGTTCCTTTAACGCTTGCTCTAGTATTTACAATCAACCTTCTTTACAGGTAAAGAAAATGGCAGAACGAGTAGCCAAATGCCGCGAAGAAGTATCAAAGAGCAGAGAGAAGTACCAGTCAGCCTTAGCAGAGATCACGGCCTACAACCCGCGCTACATCGAGGACATGACGGGCGTCTTCGAACGGTGCCAGCAGATGGAGGCACAGAGGCTCAAGTTCTTCAAAGATGTGCTGTTCAGCTTCCACAAGTGCCTCAATATCAGTCAAGAACCTTCGTGAGTACTTGTTATTGATAGATTCGAGCTACAATATAACCTTGATGGAAAGGGATGATGAGGTCGACGATGGAACTCGCTTGCCTAACTAACCTATTACTCTTGACTTAAAGATTCCCAGGTTGTATTTATCAAGAACACAGGCTACAACAAGGAATTGCACTCCTTTTTTTTTAGGGATGGGAAATCATTAAATGACTTCCCCCGCTCTGGGCGGAGCGGGAGGGAGTGTCAGACTTCTACTGACTAAAACCCATCCATGTTCCTTCATGTGCCCTTTGTGTTCCGGAGCCACGGTATCTCTTTCGAATAGTCCCGCGACAGGAATTGTACTTCTTAGGTTTTGATCATCTGAACCAAATTTGTGACTGAATTTGACAAAATACCACTAACTACATCAGAAGAACCACGAAATACTTATTTTGTGAAAAACATGTCAGTAAATTTTGACTTGTTGAACTGCTTGTTGCCTGTGTTTTCATTATTTTGGTATCCATAATATTACCAAATTAGAAAAAGCCTATCATCTTGTAAAATCCATTTACTGTCCCAAGCTGTCCTAACCTAACATTGAATAACATTATCACCTAAAATATTCCAGATTACCCCAAATATACGAAGAATTCCACCATACGATAAACAACGCGGACAGTCAGAAGGACCTCAAATGGTGGGCCAACAACCACGGCGTCAACATGGCCATGGCATGGCCACAATTCGAGGTAACATAACATACATTGCTGCTCTGACATTCGCCTGCATACAAACCCGTCCCACTTACATCGCAATGCATTTCTACCTATGATTCTGAGAGAATAGTGACGAGCACTCCATGCATCTGATTAAACGAATGCTTTTAGGTGTTGCATTCAGTCTTTAGGTACGGATTTTGTTAAACCATGTGAAATTGGCATACGGACAACAGGGTTCGGGAAGGGTCCATTCCGACTTTCAAAAACGGAGAAGATTCTTAATTCGGTTGGCATTTTTTTTCTGGTCAGTTATGTTTTGAAATCCTCACAGATATTTATTTTTGAACTGAAAATAAATATCTGTGAGGAGTAAAGATACTTTATGATAATTACCTCATTAAAAATTAGCCAAGGCTTAGAAAATTTTACAATCCAGGCGTGAAATCCGCTAATAAAATAAACATAAAAGTTAGTGTTTAATAAACCATGGTTTAATAAAATCTGTGTTAGTCTTAGACAAATCTTAATAGGCATTAGTCGCATAAAAACTAAGCATGTCTAAATTCTAGATGTCTATTCTAAATGTTCCCTATTATTATACAAAATACAGTATTTAGTTGTTTCTAATAATATTTAGATATCTTCTCTAGAACTTGTAATAATTCTTTAGTGGCTGCACACTGCGTAAACATTAAATTAATAAAGATATAGGCCTAGATTTTTTTGGCTTACTATTGAGAGGCACGCGTTTGACCACTATCTAACCTCATGGTAAGCGATTATGTGGTCGAAGATGGATCACGCTTGCCTTGAAGTAACCTATTCACTCTTTGACTTAAAAATCTTTTTATTTTCTCCATTCCCAATGTTTCAAACATAATGTACCAAAAAAGTTAATACATCCATCAATTGTTTCCTTATTTTCACTTGATGCGGCTACAAATTCTAAAATAAAAGTGGTCGTTAATCCCCACGAAATTTGGTCCTACCAGTGTGCTGCCACTGCGCTTGTAGTTAGACCTTCAACAATCCCCTTATCGCAAGGCCCCTTAATGCCAACCAAACAGCAATATTTGATCAAGATACCAACGTTTCAACATCGACTTACCTCGCATACCAACCTTACAAAAATAAATACTTCTACACAAACAATTCGAACGGATTTCCTTCGACTTTGCAATATTTAAAATTTATTATCGACCTAGAATGAGCGAATGAAAAGTATTTTTATCGTTTCGGGTCAAGTGCATCGTAATTGCTTTTGTAATATTTTATTTTGATTAATTCATAGCATTCGTTATAGTAATTATTTCTGGTCACACCATTTAGACGGAAAGAATTCGTTCATAGTATAAATTACGCTGCATTGCAATACAATTTTGTAAGGCCATTTTAAATAGTAAATAAATAAATCTTCACTTTTTTGGTGTTGTGACCCGAACTAGGCTCAGCCTCTATCTCTGTGACCCATTATTAAAGGATAAGTTATTGCGTCGTTCTGAAATTATTTTACTCCTTACTTTACAAAACTACTCAAACTCAACCCAATAAATGTGACAAAAATAATCAATCCTAACGATTAAACACAAGGTCGATACCCCGGAAACGGATCCAATACAAAACAAATACTTGGCGGAAGCTTCAGCCATCTTCGCCCGCATGATCGCAACCGCGCGCCGACCGCTACCTCGACCGCAGACCGCGCCCTGGGCGCAGGCCGTCCGGCGCGTGCGCATGGCCCTGCCCACTTTCTGCTTCGGTGTGGATGAGAAAGCCTCGAGTCGCGTGGCGCCGTCGGTCACCAGTAGCCAGTGCTATGGGAGCAGCCGGTTCTATAGCAACCCGCTGATGGTACGAACGGCATGTAGGGTCTGTGGTGCGGCCTGTGGTTTATACTTTGGCTAAGAAAATATTTAAAAAAAAAACAACCATATAACCTTTGAAGGAAATCTTCTCCCACTCTACCCACTTAGTCGCTGTGACGGAACAAAACAAAAATTACGGCTAAGTAAATGCTAAAAAAAAATTGAATTGTAAGATAGATTTCCAAAAAATATTGGACACATATTTTTGCTTTATCGAATCAATTACAATTGACGAAGAAAAATCGTACCAAAGATCAGGAGTTCAGACTAGGGGCTCGTGACGTCACTTTCCGGTAAAAGTGTACATGGAATGGAAAGTGGAATGTGACGTCACACGAGTTTTCAACCCAATGTATCGTCTTAATTTTTTGTTTACTTGAAAAAAGAAAAAATATGTGTCCAAAATTTTTTAAAATCAATCTGACGGACTATTATATTTTTTATTATTATTAAGGGAATAATATCATTCGAGATTGAGCTGAGTGGAAGAGAAAAAGGGTGAAAAAGATACCCTTTATGGTTGAAATAAAGTCTAAAGTCAAAGTATTGATCGCATGTCTACTTGTTCGTGGTTACAGAGTTTTCAGCACAGCTTTATGGTCTGACGATGGACGGTACATTTTGTGGGTACATGTAACAATATATTGGTTTGTTGGATAAATGCATAGGCTACCATAATTGTAACTATGTAGATATTTAAAAACCCACTTTAACATTTAGAGTTTTTAGCGGTTTATACATTCTTTTCAGAGTCAATTGTAGTCAAAGTTTCCTTAGTATACTCTATCATAAGTATTACGTAATTTTATATTGTCTAGAAAAAAACGAATGATGTAAAATATATCTTTTCCATGCTAATTTTTATAACAAAAGGTAAGTAAATTGCATCAACACAAAAAATGCAACGAAAAACAATTACTACATATCCCACAAAGTGCACTGTAAATCGCCTATCATAAAGGCAGCACTCGATACTGAGAATCGATTAATCGTAATCGAATTTCATCATAATGATTTTGCAAAGCACCGAAAGGCTTGATGGTGACACATAATATACAACGTGATGTTATGGTGTTAAGGACCAATTTCGCTCATAGAAAATCACAGCACCTTTTCATGGGGCATTTACACTTGGTCGGACAACAACATTCGAAGCACTGATATCAAGTTGAGTGATGCTTCAATATACCAGACATGCTATGAAGGTATCACTCACAAATATTTGCGAAACTGAAGCGCACCATTGAAATTCTAATTCGGCGAAATTGAATTTAAGTGTCGGCAATTTGGCAGCTTCTAATCGAATATCCCGATTCGGATTCCAATGAAATTCGATAAGCTAATGCTACAGTTCCGACCGATAACGCCGGAATTCAGGAACCCTGTTTGAGTTGCCGAATTAGACGAAATTCTGAATTTGACTCCAAATTAGATTACCGACTTCTGGATTCGGTTTGTACCTATAAATGCGAGCACTCCCATAAGCACTCATCCACACTGAAGTATGGGTAGCAAAATCAAAAGCAAACTGTTTTTAGAAAAGCACGCAATGTCACAGAAAATATAGGCGCTGAAAGCGGTACGGGAGGTATCCGCCATTTTGTGAATCTGCAAAAATCAGGTAAAAAGTTCTAAATCGGCACATATAAAAACCAGTAAAATCTAGAAGAAAATATGCACAAAATATAATTGCAAATTGAAACAAAATTTAAAATCAAATTATACTAAAACGTATATTGATCAAAGCTGCAAGATAGGTCATCTTAAAATTTTACAGTATATGCAAAAATGTCGGATAAACCTAGCGCCATAAATGACCGACAATGTTCCTAGTTTGTTTTTTCTATTGTCTAATAGCATGTACTTTATTTTCCCCTTTTCTACCCCCACTAGTGCAAGCTTGTATTACTTCTAACGAACACCGGCTTGTATGGACGTGTTTCTGTTTACCTAATTTTGTTCATTACTTTTTATTTTCACTTTGAGTTTGCATTTGCGTAACGAGACGTTGGGAAAACTATTGAGACTTGAAATACGGTTTTGATAGGTTAATTTTTTTCGAACTCACTTTGTCTATGTGTGAAGACCAATTTTCGACCAATCTGTAAATAAAGATGAAAATGATTTCTAAGCCTTTTGTTTTGGTGAGTGACTTCAAGTTTGTTTCTCCTTTTTGAAATGTGCTTTCATCATGATTCACGTCGAACATGTGATACAATTTTTTTTTAACCATCTGTTTTATAAGACACACGCTCAGTAAATATTAAAAAAAAACAGAAGCATCTCACAGTAAACGCAAAAAATCAGAAGCAAAACTATCCTAGTAAACGTAAAAAAAACAGAAAAAATCTCAATACGTGTTCCCAACGCACCGTTGCCCGCCGTGACCGCTTGTGACGTGTGTGTCGGTGGACAGGAGTACACCGAAGAGTTCCGAGACATCGCCAAGGGCAAGTCCAAGGAGAGCCTGCCCACGGGGCCCATCACGTTGCTGAACCAGCGGCCCGTCAGCGAGGATGTACGTAGTCTAGACTAAGCTTTACGACACGACTGCGATGGTGATTTCATACTAACGAGAATGCAGGAACTTTAGGTGGCAGCTCAGAAGTGTCAATGTCAATAGAGAAAAGTGTCAAAATTTAAACGGTAGATGTAACAGTCTACGCCCTGCACGTAAAGGATGTTTGTAGAAATGGTATTTATAAGGTAAACTTCCGAATTTGCTCCAATAGATGGCGCAGTCTATGCCATACACTTACCTTATTAACAATAGATTAGCCGATAGACGTTTGCAGCAGGATCTAGATCTCGTCCTAGCGCGACTAAAATGCAAAGTCCTGTGCTCGTGGTCTCCAGCGGACAAGACCTTAAAATAGGTATCGGTTTACCTTGGGTGGTATTCCGCAAACGGGTTAGAGGGTTGATTGTTGATGACTAAGGCTTCGTCCTAATACAAAGCGATCATCGCACGAATATGCGATCGTCGCGTTAATTTGTTTGGCAAAGCCGGAAAGCGTTCTTTGTTGGCGCGATGACGCTATTGCAAATGAACGTGACGATCGCGTATTTGCGCGATTATCTAGGGCTACTCCTGAGATTTAGAAAGTCGCTCTTGCTGATTGGCCAGGCGATAACAGAGGAGTATTACAGTAAAATGACAGAAGGAAAACGGATGATGGCTGAAAAAATCAGATGGCTTGTAAGTCGTGGACTATTCACAGAGTTCAAAATTAGTTTATTAATGAATATTTTTCTGTAAGTTGCCAATCCGTAAAATCTTCAACTTTGCCGTCGAGTACGTCCACCATCGCTGTCGTACGTAAAATGACGTCACACGCACGCGCCAGCCGCGTCACACATTCAGTGTTGCCAACTGAACATATTTTGTACCATTTTAGTACAATCTATGGTCCATACGATTTAAATGAGAATGAATGTAAGCCGGATTGGTAATTTGGTTTCTCGTAAAAGCTTTTTATTAGTTTCTAGCATGACGGGTCTAAAAGTATGTAGAATTATTCTGGGATGAGGTCATTCTCATTTTTATCTATTTTTAGTATTAGCTTAATTTTATGTATTTTTTATTTTATTTTTTTATCGATGTTGCATGATGGATGTTCGCTTCACTCTACAGTTTATGCATATTGGCATGAATTAACAATTTAACCTACGTATATGAAAATTTAATAGTAAAATTCTATATATATTTAAACGAAAATATCTAAGTAAATGTTTTAAAAATATTGATCAAGAATAATCCCCAAAGTAAAATAATAATGTACTATTTATATGATGGAGTGAAAAGACCAAATTATTTAATTTCCACGAACGATGTTTCAATTCACAAAAAGAAAGTTCGTTTTTCAAATCTGGTCCTTCCATTCCACACAAAAAAAATACAAATTTAAAAACGTTCCCATGTTGAGTACCAACCTAACGAACTGCAGGAGCTGCCGCCGATCAACAACACGAACAGCAAGATGAGCAAGGCTGCCAACCACACGGAGGCCGCTCCACAGCCGCCCACAACCGTCGTCAACAACACCGCGACCGCTAACAACACTATTGATAAGAAGAGCATCAGTGCGCCTATTGCTGTTACGTGAGTATTTTTTATAACCTGAAGTTCATCAACATCGTTGTCATATCAGCCGAAAGACGTCCAATGCTGTACATAGCCCCCACCCCCCACCCCCCAAGTGTCGCCACAAAAACCGGTCCTGTGCGTCTCGCATCCATCGGCTACCCGCAACCCTCACCAGGTCATCGGTTCACCTTGTGGGTGGCTTTCCAATAAGGTGAAGTTCCTTCAACCTGAAGTTCGTAACGATCTAGATGCTAACGACAAAGAGTGACGACGATTTTGGAACTGCCATCGAAAAAAAAAACAATTGGCTATATTCAAAAGGCCTAATGCGTCAATAAGGTCACCTGAATAAATAGCTGATCTTAACTTTGGATGTCCTTAAAAGGGGTAAAACGAACTACATAATAAGACATGACATCTTTAATATGCACCGGTGTTTTGATAACATCACAAAAACGCTAAATCCGGTTTGACTAGAAGCCGACACCAATGTAGTTGGGAAAAGGCTAGGTAGATGATGATGATGATGCATTTCATAAGTGACCGTAATCTTAACCGCATCCCTGTTCCTACCCTTGTGCTCTTAGGACCACTGTATTCGTTAAAATTATCTAAGAAGTCGGATTTGACAGCTGAGTAGAGAGGGACAGAAGATCGCTTTACCACTAAGTGCGAAAGATACTTATCTTCATGTCTCTTTCATACTTACAATCCGACAATATAGGTAGTTCATTGGTATCATCTCTTCCTAATCCTTCTCCCAGTATCGAACGCATAGAGATAATCAAGTGCACCGCCGCCTGCTCGCCTAATCGCCATGAGGACTCCTTCACTCAGCTGGTACGACTGGCCATGACGCCCGAAGTGCCCAGCAGTTCTAGGTTCACTATCACGGATGTGGGCGGCCCCATACTTGATACGTTAGTGTTTTATGGACTTTTAGTTCAATAGTTTAGATCGTTAGACGTATTGTATTTAGAAGTAAGTAGGTAAGGTATTTTATGTTAATTGGTTAGCGTGTAATAGTTTTTAGAAATGGTAACTTTTATTTAATTATTTAAATGCCTTGATGACACTTCTTGTGACCCTTAGCTGGCTTATTTATAGGTACCTTGGACAAAGGATGAGCATTGCCATGCAATGTGGAAATGCTGCCAGTCTTTTGGGAATACTGCCAGTCGATAGCCATTTGAAGAATTTTTGAACTTAATTTTAACCAGTTTACAGTGCCACAAACCACATATGGTCTTCGCTGATTGTTTAACCATTTTGTCTGCTTTGCGGACAGCGAACCTGTTTACTTAGAATTATTAAAAAAGGTGTACTTACTTTTAATAATAATACAAAATCTAAATTTTTAATTTTGTTGTATTTTAGAAAAACCTATTATGTCTTTGCTTTGTTTGGCGTAGACGTAGCTGGTAGAATAAAAATCATCCCAAAACGAAATCGTCACACAAAATCCTAACTTGGTCTCTTTAACCATTTCCAGCAACGGTACAGCTTCCGCGCCCAAATCGAACAAGACATCTCCAGCGAAGGACAGTATCAAGGGAGGGCAAGAGAACCCCTTCGACGAGGACGAGTGGGATGAGGAGTCGGCCGGAGCCCTGACGGACACGGGGGAGCCCGGCGTGCCCGTGCGAGCGCTCTACGACTACACCGGCGCCGAGAGTGACGAGCTCAGCTTCAGACAAGGTGAGATAACACTACCTACATAACGACACCATTAAGGGGGAGACAAGATAATCTCTTCGACGAGGACAGGTGGGACTTGTGGAGTGGAAGTCGCGGTTGGCAACTAGTCGTTAGTTAGAGTACGTTAATTTTTGAAGTAAAAACTTTTTTTGGCGTATCGCACGCAGATTTTTCCGTAGGTAGTAAGTTAGGCTGACCCGTCACGCTCTGAGGTGAAAGGATCGATCGGGTGAACTCGGGACCGCCGAGTGTACGCGAGCGAGAAAAATACAGCTGTTCTTCGCTGTTGGGTCGCTGTGTTTAGTATATTCTATTCACACCTACTAACGGTCTTTATTAATTTAATAGTTATTTCTAGATATATAAGTAAAATTCAATCTAAAGTATTTATTTCTTATTTTAGGTATCACAAACCCATTGTATCCTTTGTAGAATACGATAACGAAAATAAATAATTTGATTTATATAGAATTTAATAAATAATAACTTTAATTTCTGACTTGTTTCTCATTTATTCTACTAATACAGTCCAAATATTATATTACTAATCTAAAGGTACGTCGTCACCATTGCGTCGAGAAATCAGCTGGTCCTAGCTTACTGAATGTGGGTATAGGACACCAAAGTTATCTTAATCTAGCTAAGTCGACAACGCATGTATCCAGATCGAATCCTAGAACAACAATATTATAAATGTTTTGTGTTCATAAATTAACATGTTCTTGAGTTAGTATTATCCCTCGTTTAACCAATCATTAAACCTAGGGCAGCACCGCTTACCTTTACGCACAAAGAGTAGGAATGGGATGGAGTGCTAATACGCATATTTGTTCTTAGAATCAAACGCTCAGTTTGTGAGGAGCGCAGAAGGAAACGCATCGCCAGCGTCGCCCCGCCCGGCCACTCTAACTACTGTAGCGGTAACGATACATGCATTACTTGACACCGCTGCACCTTAGCACTCCATTTTATTACCTACTCCCTGTACATTTGAACAAGCTATTTGGTATTTAGGCACTGCCAATATTCATTTTTATTTTGTACGTAAAAACATTTAGCTTACGATGTAAACATATGTGTACTCAGCACTGCCTGTTCGCCAAATAGCTTGTCTCACTGTACAGTAAACCACGCGACCTTGGTAACAATTTGATGCTTTAATATCGCAGCAGTAAGAGCGGTTTTTGTAGTTTCATCGTTACTGTACTGACGTTGGTCTGCCCTTATACAGGGTTATTTGTAAAACACCGGCAACCCCTCAGGACTATGTTACTAACATCATAACCAACAACTTTTGTTCTATGACTTTTGAAAATTCATCATATTTTAGTTCATCAAGATTTCATACAAAAATAAAAAAATATTTAATTTGAACGCTCTAAATGTTACAAGGTCTATGCAAAGCAGTAGAAAAAGAAAAATAATGTGCTTTCTTATGCTTCGCATAGACTTCGTAGCATTTAGAGCGTTCAATTTCAATATTTTTTATTTTTGTATGAAATCCTGATGGACTAAAATCTGATGAATTTTCAAAAGTCATAGAACAAAAGTTGTTGATTATGATGTTAGTAACATAGTCCTAAGAGCTTGTCGGTGTTTTACAAATAATCCTGTATTTAAAGGAAAACTGAAGACGCCACAGCGAAACTACTGGGGCTAGGAACATGAAATTTGGCACAAGGCTCTCTATAGGTGGGCAAAAATCCCTTCTAAGTGATTTTTGTAAACTCAACTTTTAAGCGGGTGGGAGTGTTTGTACTAAATCTGCGTAGACAAAGTGTATATTTTAATCTTAATATGTAAAATTCTTACGTTACTGAGTAAGTGAAGGACTGACAGACAACGCACAGCCGAAAGTACAAGTCGTCGAAAACTGAAATTTGGCATACCGCGTGTATCTGACATCGACGCACAAACGATTTCCATGGGTCCAGGGCATAGAATTAATATTTTTCGTCGGCTTTTTTCTCATTTTTAATTTTTTTCATGGGTTTTTTTACTTTAGACTGCTCATAATCGTTATTCTGACCTAAACCGATGAGATTTAAAAAAAAATAACGACTTTCACTAAAAAGACCAATCTGTATAAAACCACAAATAGGTATCAGCTCAGCTGAGCTGATACCTATTTGTGGTACTCTTGAAAAAAATTGAAAAAATGAGAAAAGAACCGACGAAAAATTCCAACACTGGGGTGTCCAGAATCATGCCTTGGACCCATGGAAATCGTTTGTGCGTCGATGTCAGATACACGCGGTATACGTTCCTTGGCGAGTGTAGTGGGAGCACTAAGGGAGGGTTTTCCGGAATTCCTACGGGAACACCATATCCGCGTACGAAGTCGCGGGCAAAAGCTATCTATACTAATATTATAAAGCAGAAGAGTTTGTTTGTTTGTTTGGTTGAACGCGCAAATCTCAGGAACTACTGGTCCGATTTGAAAAATTCTTTCAGTGTTAGATAGCCCATTTATCGAGGAAGGCTATAGGATATAACAACACGCTAAGACCAATAGGAGCGGAGCAGTAATGAAAAATGTTTCGCAGACGACGTTGCACGGGTCAGCTAGTTAAAGATATAATGATGTATAATTCATTTTATTTTCTGTTTCAGGGGACCTATTCGAAAAATTAGAAGACGAAGACGAACAAGGGTGGTGCAAGGGCCGCAAGGATGGGCGCGTGGGCCTGTACCCGGCCAACTACGTGGAGCCCGTGGGGCACTAGCCCTCACCGCCCTCCACACCCGCCCACTGTCGCCCACCACCGAGCTAAGGGACGAACTGTAGCGTGTGACTGATGGGTTGGTAGCCTGATTACTGGGTTTAAAGTTTTTAGCCCATGTATACAATCTGATTTTTTTGTAACCATCTTAATTTTTTTTCTGGTCAATTAGGTGTCGATAAAAACACGGTTTATGTAAAAAAGTAGTCTAAAAAATAATGGATTAGCATCCTTTTGTTCACGTCATGCTCCCCAGAAACCCCATAATCTATTTTGCTATTTATAGATTCATACCACAATTGTACGCAATTTGTACTGAATTAGTACATACTTAAAAAAATAAGTACTCTCATAACTGGACAAAATGTTGGAAGTATAAATTATTATTTTTGGTTTATTAGGGTTATTTTTTGTTGTTGTTGTATAAATCATTTCTTTGATTGATACTCAACGCCTTGAATTTTTTTTTGGTTCTTAAAACTGAGATTGTATAGATGGGTTCAAATCAAACCACCAGGTTTAACCCGGTTATTGGGTTTTTCTATGTGTGACAGTGGGCACCAGGCCTAGAGGTGACTGAATGAGCTAACTTGTTCTAATAGCTATTTTCAACATTTTAGGAACAAATTGCACTTTGATGCTTAACCAGCAATTTTGGCCTTAGCAGAATTTAATATTGTTAAATAGTCGACTGATATATTTAGCTGACCCTACGCTGTATGTACGCTCGCGCTTTCAAACCTCTTGGTACTACTTAAAGTACTAAGTTGGGCTAACAAGGTGTTTTAAAGTATTACAATTATGATACCACTTCAATATTGAAAAAAAATACATAAAATAGATGTATATAAATTGTATAGGCCTGAATTTAATCTACCCTCAGCTTAACAGTATTAAGTACAGTATATTTGAAGATTGTAAAAAAATAAGTTAGTGTTATTCATTCATTTCTACGGCCGACAGAATAAAATGAAAGTAAATGTTACGAACACGTTATGTGAACGCGTGACAGATTATAAAATTAGTTTGTTTTATATTCGAGAGCCACGATGTTAGTCATTATATTAGTAACAGGTTCTAAGTACATTCAGATGTAACTTATGTGTTTACATATACAGGCGCTAATTTAATTAGCTAGAGATACTGCAGCCGTGATGGTTATCTACCTATATATTTGTAAAATAACTAAAATTTTGTAAAAAACAAACCCTAAAAAAAGCCTTAAAGGAAAAAGTTACAATAAAAAAAAGACGTTAAACCCGTAGCAAAATTCGATTTAAATAATAAATAATAATCATTTATTTCAAGTTACAAGGACTCATCAAAATAAGAATAATATTCACAAACACAGTCACATAATTATTTGAGTTGATGGCGATAGTATGAAATTATGTAGTACTAGCTGACCCGTGACCACTTCGTTGAGTTGTATTTCGGGTTAATATATAGCCTATGACATTCACAAATAACGTGACTTCCTATTGGTAAAATAGTAATCAAAATCGGTTCAGTAGATCCTGTGATTATTACCCCCTACAACGTCACAAACTCACAAACTTTATCTCTTTATAATACTAGTCTAAAGGAGTTCCGGTACTATAACCCTTTATGTATAGTACCAGAATCCCCCTCCCTTCAACAACAGCGCGTAATGAAGCTACCTGAAATTACGAGTTTACAAAATCTATCTATATTTTGTTTAATCATAATAGATATCGCTATACCTATCACACATGCTGAGTTCCTTTATATAATTGAATTAGCCCCTGTACAACGAGTAGCTATAGATTGTATTAGTTTCGCACCGTCACTCAGGCAGCAGCTTTAAAACGTCTTATGATTATCATTTCACTCGACATCGAAACCATTCTCATGGATCGAGCAGTTTTTGATGTATATAAAGACGATTTTCTAACTGAACACTTTTCGACCTAAATTTTTGTACATTTCTATTAAAAGAAATTTCAAATTAAACCAACTTTTTAAGGGTTTTGTTTTAATGTATGTGAGACGGTGTTCGGATATTTTTGGATGGAACTCTTTGTGTAGGTACAATACGGAAACCAAAAATTCTTTCTAACTTGTAGTGACACTGTGCATCCATTGTCAGCAACACATCTTACAGTACGAATATTCTAACTTTACCCATGCGAAGTTGGCTGTTAGTGACGACCGCGCAGGTCCCATCGTGTAGAAAAGTGTTACGTTCGTAGATTATGTTTTTTTTGTGTACGTGTTATATTTGAATTTTGAAAAAATGCATGCAATAACAATAACACGATCACAAAGTAACACAACAAACACATACACTACAAGAAAACACAAAATACAAGTCAAACAGTACGAAAAAAACAGAATAATTAATTAAAACAATAACAATGTTTAACACTTTTCGCACCAACAGTCGTATTGCATTGAGGAAGCGAGGCACAAGTATGCATCAAACGTATACGAGTGACTGAGACGGCATACGCGACGTACCCGCGCATGCGCTTTTCTATGTTTCTTGTCAAATTGACATCCTGCGCAATCGATTGCGACGTACTTCGCATGGGTAAACTTAGATTATTCGTACTGTACTGATGTGTGAGAACTACTCGTCAAGAGTAGCCAAATGTACTGCGGACCCGACGTCCGTATGGGCGTAAGTCAGAGGTGTATCGACTAATTTAGTGGTAAAATTGACAGGCTAGTCGACTTGTACACATATAGTTGACTCAGACCATCGGCTGTATATAAAATGTATAAAAGCAATCGACCTCATTGAAAAAAAGTCCCAAATCGATAAGTTGAATGACCCTAGCCGGTACATCTCTAAAAATCGATGAGGAATTTAGCTAAGCCAAAAAGTGTACGCCAATATAAATAATTAGGTAACAAATGATACCTGTAGGCGGCAATGGGATTTATATTTTTGTGATATAATGGTACCTACTCGACAATGTCGCCCACACCTAGTTGTGTTTATGTACATACACGATTAATATATACCTTGTCGTGCTTTTAGAGTATTTATTTCCCATTGTATATAATGTAAAATGCATTAATAAATGTATGTAAGTTATAACGGGGCGGGCGCTCAGCCAGGACTGACCGAAGGCCTAATGTCGTAGCCCCAAAGGGTTTTTTAACTTCCATTTACACGAGATGGTTCCGACCATACCCCGCTGGCGCCCCCCCGTTGTTTAGGTTAAATAAACAATAACGATTATTAATATATCACGAGAAATGTTTAATCTTTTCTTTTTCCCTTTTATACCTCGTTTTAAATATTGTTGTATTGTGTAATTATAGCGGGAGTCATTACGTTAGCCTGAGTTTGATCAGTTGACTCGAGAGCGGTCGTGTCAGCGGTCGAGTGAGCGGTCGTGTTAGTCCGTAGCTGTTTTGTTTTCATTGTTATAGTTCAGCGACCATTTGTGAGAAATTCTTTGTATTATATAATTATCAAAGAGGGTGGTTTTGGACCACATATGTTAATATATTATGAATATTGGTAAAATAAAATTGTTACATATGGTATTGAGGTGTTTTATTTATATATTTTCTCTTCATTATCATAAAATACATATAATTCACCAGACCGATTTCGGTCATGGGGGCGGGAATTCTCAACGGAGCAGAGGCGGATTAAAGGTTGTCAGCGCCTAGGGAGGCAAACCTCATCGGCGCTCCTAAGGTAAGGCACGAGTAAGCGCGGATCCCAAATTTCGATCAGGGGGGGGGGGGATATGTCTTTTGTGGAGAAGGGGGGAGTGAAAAAAAGCGCCTTGTCAATTAATCAAAAGCCGCGCTCAGAAAGCTGTTAGGCATATGTGAGGAGTATGCGAGGGTACACGGTCTCCTGTACAATGTTCAGAAGAGCGAGCTCCTGGTATTTTAAGCCAGGGGTCGTAAACTGGGGGATGTGGCACCTGTGCTGCTTAATGCTGTCGCTCTTCGAAGAGTGAGTGAATTTAAATACCTGGGCCATGTGGTCAACGAGGATTTAAAAGATGATGGAGACATAGAAAGGGAGTGGAGGGCGATGGCGGTCCGCTGTAACATGTTGGCACGCAGATTTGCGAGGTGTAGTTTTGAGGCAAAAATCACTCTGTTTATAGCATTCTGCCAAACTCTCTACACCTGCAATCTGAGGGTCAACTACACGCAGCGGGCCATCAACGCTCTCCGAATACAATATAATAACGCGTTCAGGGTGCTGGTGGGGCTCCCGCGCTGCTGTAGTGCGTCTGCGATGTTTGCGCACGCGCACACAGATGGCTTTCACACTGTGCTGCGACGCCGCATCGCTTCACTGACTGATGTTCCGTACGCCTGGGAGCGCCAACACCATCCTGAACGTGCTCAGCCACAAGCTGGACAGCCCCCTTCTGTGGCACTGGGTTCAAGCACAAGTGCGTGTGCCCGGGGCCCCAGAGGGTGGTAAATACTTAAATTAATTAATTTATTTAAGCAACTAACATAGTTTTTAAGGTGTACTACTAACAATATTATATGGGCCTTATGTCTGAAATAAAAAGATTTTATTTTATTGTTATTTTTTTGTTTATTTTTTTATTAATACGTAAGATAATAATAGCGCGCGAAAATAAAAATTACTATACTTTACGCCAGATAAAAGTGGAATAAAGTACATTGACCCACATACATTTATTGAGTTTCTTAAGATCAAAATCAGAATTAATGACATAAAGCTGTCCTGAATCGACTTCTATCGTGATCCTTTACGTTTTCTAATAATGAAAATCAGTTCCTTAATTTATTGTTCTCTACGAAGAGATATTAGGGAAAGGTCAATGTACTTGACCCGTTATAAATCTTAAACGTGGCTTTGAAACGAATCGAAATTTTGTTTAGCAGCTTTCACAAATCCTTCACAATTAATTAAAATGCAAATTATAAACACATAGGCAGTAAATTCTTGGATACGCGTTATGGCTTTTTCTTCAGTTGTCCAGATTGAGAGATCCAGTTAATAAGTTCTAACTTTTTTTGTTTAGGTTTCACAAATTTTATACCATGAAGTTTTCACAATTATTTACTAAATCCTCTTATAATTTGGTTGGGATTAGAAGAGTTTTTCGAAAAGATCTCTCAATCCACACGCACATACAGCTGGCCTCCGCCTACTATGACGTCTAAAAACGATCATGTATAAGCTGTGGGAGGGAGACAGAGTTATAGGTACAAGACGCATTCTATCCCTTTTTCCGAGCTTTATCATGATTGCAATGGCACGATAGTAGGGCCCAAGGACAGTCATAAGCAAGATATTATGAACGTCGTAAAACAGTTTGCAGATGATTGGTTTTCGGGATCGAGCCATGTAGTAGTTATCGAGTAGTAATAGTAGGAGCTTACTTCGGAATCCCTATGAAAATTATGATATTTTTTTATGTATTTACGTCTATGTACAGTCAGACTACAAAATTCGATAAGAATCTCTCAAAGTAATTACTTTGAGAGATTCTTATCGAATTACGTCAAGCCAATTGGCTTGACGTATAGTTTGACTTACTACCTTCTATTTCACCTTAGATTATATACCTCTAGATGTAGCCACCTCGTTGCCGCACATGAGACAGCAGTATAAAACTTCAATGTTGCTATTATGGAAACTTTTCCTTAAATATGACCAAAAACGTGAGGGTGTTTCGTTACCTACATACTAAATTATTATTAAATGTACTAATATGAGTCGCATAATGTCATTCATATGAAGAGTGCAAAATTATTTATATTATTCAACACATAAAATTGCCAACAGGATTCTAATGATATTAACAGTAATATTTTAGTAACACAATCTTGGAACATGTTACATGATACTTTAAATACTTACGTAACTATTGTTACAAAGCAGAATTAAAACTTTGATGGTTTATTTGATTGAACAAACTAATCGCAGAGACTCGAGAGGTCTATTTTATGAAATATTTTTGCCTCGTTGTTTGCACATTGAATTGAAGTTTTTGTATCAAACAATGTGACACGAGAATTTTATATTTAAAATATTAGATTAATATGAAGTTTACTATATAATTCAAAGTAATCTGGTGAACAAACTATTTATTTTATTGAATTTTATTTATTTAACTACTTGCACTTTTTATTACAGAGTTGAGGGAAAAAAAGATGACAAGGTATGGCAACACAACGAATATCAGGTTATAGGTTATGTGGAAAGAAAAATAAACGATATCGCTAGAATTTGGCCTAATTTTCATCGAAAGCCATGTCATTACATAAACACAAATGTATTTCTTCAATCAGTGCACAATAACTATTAACATTTGCATACTTACGAGTGAAAAGTAACATTCTCAACTTCCTTTCTTTCTGTGCGGCTTTTACAGCCTAAAATACTGCACCATCCCATTATATAGCACACAAATTGCACAAAACACTTAACTATTGGAGTCTATTTCTCATAAATGCACTAAAACTATTACTTTAATTGCCGAAATTATCTAAAAACATAAAAAACTGACTCGAGTCGACCTCTCAGCGACAGTGACAGGCCTTTGTTTGGCTAACTTTCCAATGTTCGCCAAGCAAAAAACCGGCACGCCGTATGAGACAGAGCATGTTATGTTTTGTCTCAATTTTCTCACTTGTTTCGTATATATGCTTCTCACTTCCACACTTCTCAACAGTCTCATGGCTACATCTAGAGGTATATAATCTAAGTATTTCACGTTGTCGTCAACACTAAATACTCGTTGCTTGTATGAGTATCTCAACATTCCACAGATAACACACACTAATGTACTGTCGTCGCACTACGCGCGTTAGTGTGTCATTAAGAACATGCCTTACACAGTCACAGCTGAGGCGACCATTGGATTGATAAAATTCGCGCTATTTACTCATGTGCTTGTAGCCGTCAGGGCTAGGTAATCGACTCGCAATCAACGAGGTCCGAGTTCAAATCCTGGTCCCTAGCTGATTTTTCTGTTATTGAAAATACCATATAATAAATAAGTTTTTTTATATTTCTACTATTGAAACTACAATTGTATTTTACACATTGTATTTTTTGTACTAATTAGTTGCAAATTACGAATATTATGATTTATTTATCGTATTCGTAGTTTGCAACTATTTAGTAGTGGTTGTAAGGTAGAAATAAAAAAGTCGTGCTGAATGATAATACAAATGTTTATTCGTTATATTGTTACCTAGACAAAAAAAGTTCTCTTGTAACCGTTGATAACATTGTTTGTTGGAAATATACCCCACTTAGACCATTCATAATAACAATGAAAGGATATTTTAATAATACAAAATATAACTGTCGATAGCTTGTTATTTAAAGGTATTGCTATTCAACCAGTTTTATTGAAAACTGATATATGGTTTTGACTTGGTAAACATGTTATTTTTAGGTAACGTCATAAATAATGTATTGAGGTTATAGCTTAATTGTTCATTTTCTTGGCGAAAAGAAGATTGAAACTCAACCTCAAAAAATTAAGACAATCGTCAATTAGTTGAGAAAAATAAATCTAACTATTAATTTATGTTACAACAATGCGGGTAGAAGAAACAGAACACAAAATAAAACCATGACTACCGTCAGCAAACTTAGTAGCGAGTTCACTGCATTCCTAAGATAAGGCGATGGCACAAGTTAAAAGAAATAGCTGTTTTAAACGAAAGTCAACACAACATAATTAATATGTCTAGTGTTTCGTTAAACGTTATTAATATTTTAAAATGACCTACTAAATATTTAGTTACACCGTCTGATTATTAAAACTAAAACAAGGATATTTTAATTTAATTAATATTTTGTATAACCCCCATTGTTTTCAACGCAGTCAAGTAGCCGTTTGCGCATGGACCCAACATTATTACCGCATGTGTCGCTCCCTCTTAAATTTTCCCACACCTCCATGCAATGGGTTTTCAATTGTTCCGTGGACCTCTCATTCCGTGAGTCCCACCTTTGCACCATCAAGCCCCATAGATTTTATTTACATAGGGTCCCCATACAATAAACGTGTTTTTTTCGTAGTTTTATAGATAAATGGTACCGGAACCCTTCATGGGCGAGTCCGACTCGCACTTGGCTAGTTTTATATAGTTAATACTCATATTTATTTAATATAATTTTAAAATAAAACACTGCGTATTTATAAATCCAAAAATAAACACTAATCTACATACATAAATCGCTTTTAAGCCTCTTAGTGATGGATGGATTCAAAAAATAATAAAAAGAATTAAGCCATATTCTACCAAATAATCTCAGGTATAAATTTTTAGTTAAAATATTAAAAGATTAATTTATAAAGTTACAATTCAAATATAAATATTTTACTCACATTCAGTCCGGTTTCTTCAGATATTTGAGTTCTATTAAGACCACTTTTATGCAGCGCAATAATAGTCGCCCTCACTTCAATACTAATGTTTGCCTGCATTTTGTGAATAATTACGCTACTGCTAACCACACGTCACTAACCAACAACTACAACCAACCGACAGTTCATTTGGTTCAAGTTAAATATTAATAATTATAAATAACTGATGGCTACCTCGCAGAAATCTAAATTCTTATTTGCATTTTTTTTGTGATCAACCTTTCTAACTTATTGCAATGTGAATAAGAACATACAAAAAGTCTGGTAGTGCGTGGGATTTGAACTTACGACACACTGGATCACACTTCTCTCTGAGGGCGCTAAACCGTTGGGCTATCTGAGCTTATTTTGTAATTACGAAATTATAAACCACAACCGTTTGTTGACTACTGCTGGAAAATAGAAGGTCGTAAGTCAAACTAACCGTCAAGCTGTTAGTGCGTAAGAATGCTTATGCATTTTTGGTTACTATTGTACACATACACACATTACGAACTTGGGAATTTTTCTCTTCTATGACTCTCATAATCTGTTGGGACAGGGATTACTGGAAGGATTATGATAATACGTAATAAAAGCCCAGCTGACAATTTTAAAAATCTCTTTATTTGATGGAACGCAAGTGCACTGTCACAGGTATTCATTCAGCCTACCGCCGTACATTGTGATCATAACGTAACAATTAAACGTAACTCTTACAAAACAACACTTTAATAGAAAACGTCAAAAAATGTGTTCCTGTGACAAAATCAGCAATAACATTGCAAACATAATAATCTCAGTCAGTTGTTACAATAAGGTCTAAATTTGAGTGTTTTGTTGCTAAATAAGTTGGTACACATCTATTAACAGGTTGCTCGCTTGGAACGTACAGCAATAGGCTAGATTCACATCGAGGTAGCATCTGTCCAAGCCTGGCTAAACACTACATTAGGTATTGTTTCAGAGCGGGCTGTGGAGTGGTTTCTTCTGTACTTATATGAGAATTATAATCATTCGCTGGCATTTTAAGTAGACATTTAGATTAACCGATAACGCTCATGTGAAATATGAACATACAGTATTGAATATTGTCGAGGTAAAATTTCTAAAACCACTGTACAGCCGCCCGTTGTCCGAAGCACACAGAAGCGACTTCGTATGCAAAGTATAAGGCAAACTATATTGCTATCGCGGCTCTGCCGAGCTAACATGCACAAAGCTACTACATTATATCGTAGCATTTACTGTTTTCGGCATAAAAATTTGTGCCGATTTAGGCTTAGGCCAACGAACGGATTTTCGGTTGCGCAAAATGAGCCGCGTAATTTACTGATGAAATTCGTTTCGTGTGGCACAAAGTGAAGGCTGAATCGTTTAATATCGTAATTTTAATTTACTCTGCACTGCTTTGAGTACATTTCCTTTGTGTCACACAGCGACACAAAAAGATTAAATGTTTCAGTCGGATGTAAATTACGCGACAAAAAAACAATTCGAAAAATCACGCGCGTTTTTTATGCACCGCACACTCACTACACATTTTTATAAGGAAATAGAGCCTGGTATGAATGACAGAACCACACATACATGGTCCAACTTTTTTTAAGCGTACCGAATAACGGGAGTTGTTGTAACAACAAAGTTTCATCGCTCTGTGCCCGCTAGCCCGGCAATGAAGCCATTACATCGGTACCGCAACATAGTATTAACGATACAACACACGTGAGCAAGGTATCCGTGCACTTTGTGCATTTTTGGCACAAATAATCTCAGCGCGCTTGTATGAGCGCTGGTCTTTACACTGTCTATTTTTTTATCACACCAATTTTTCCAGGTATTAGGTTTAAATCAAAAAATGATTTATGCATTAAAAAACAACTTTAATAAAACTATAAGTTGAACTCGGTCGGTTGATGTCGGTTAATAAAAAAGACAACTGCTCCTCCAACATTTTGTTGACTTGTGCAAACAAAAGTTTACGGAACAGCTATTACTGTTCCTTTAATCAAGGGTTATTTTTGTAACAATCGTTTCAGTGATTATTATCTAAGGCTTGGAAAAGTCGGGGTACTGATAAAATAATAACATTGTTTTTGCATCGAGAGAATTTCGGGATTTTAATGAAGTTCATTACACGTTCTAGACTTCAAGAATTATCTCTTAGCAAAAGTTCTAACAGTGTACAACATCGATCATTCAGATTATGTTCCATGGTTATCATTATCGACTGGCAGTCGACATGGTTATCATTATCGACTGTTCGACGTCGATCTATCGCAATAGCATAGCCCTTACACCTTGCATTTTGATTCCACCAGCAAATAACTCGCAAACAAGTTTAATTACAATATGGGGCACGATCCGGGATTGGTCACATTCTACCTAGGTAGCCCGAAATATTATCCAACTGGCATGGGCATTGATAACAGGTGGACACGCGGCCTGTGACTCTAGGCAAGTTATATTTTAGTAGCGGTAACGATTTTCAAAATGGCAAAATGAAAATATGTGGTCACGTGGCATTTCGATAGTGCTTTTCAATTGCCCATTAATTTTTAACACTTGAAAGTCAAAGATTGATGACTTTTTGGCTAACGCTGTCAGTAATTTACTTGTATAATGCCCAGTTTCTGTAACCACTAACCAACCAATGATGTTCTGACAAATAACGTTAACGGATAGACCAATAAAAAACTAAAAAGCCGGGATTAATGTTCTTGAATCCATTAGTATTGATGCAAAAACAATGACAGAAGACCATACCTGCGCACATAACAAAACCCACCCGCCGTGCTATTAAATGCAATTACCAAAATAATATAAGGTTAATATTTACATGAGCTAGGTATGTATGTACATAAATAGAGGTGGAACCCCTCCTGATATGTGAAACAAAATAAAACGTGTACTTATTTACAAATCATACAAAACATGAGTATGTAACATAGACCAAGATCCTGGAGCTCCCAGACTTTACAAATTTTCTCAGTTACAAAATGCGTTTGGTAGAATGTTCTGTCAATATATGAGCCCGTGGTTAAATTAACAGCCGCACGGGTCAACCTTCAAGATAAACCAACACTTGCCGAGGTCGGTCTGTAGATGGGTGACCCTCATAACATACCGAGACTCCTCTGCCTCGGAAAGTACGTCGAGCCGTTAGTCCCGGCTGTCATTAGTAGATCTTTGGTAGTCGTTACAGATTGCCAGAAGCAAGAAAATCTGACATCAATCTTGCCAAGAAGTTCCGAATTACCCAACTGCTGGGTTGTGGAGGTCTGGTAAGCAGTCGTTCCACGTAAATAGAGATGTTCCAAAATTTAAGGACTCCTTGTACACTATCTTAAAAATAGGGAAATACAGATCTCAACTTTCCAATTTCTTTAAAATTACTTTGCTTGTTGGTAAAAAACAAGAAACACTTGAAATTGCAACACACAACAAAAACCCGTCATGGCGGTAAGCTGTCATTTTGATTGGTTAATGACATTTGAGATGTTTATTTCTTTGGAGGTTGAAGGTTGAAAATAGTTACTTTACTCTTTGACAGTGACTGAATTACCACTGTTAAGACAGCTGTCAGTTATCTGTCATTGTTTTTAAGCATAGGGTATCTAAATCGATCTCAGTTGCCATAAAGGAAAAAAAAATGTTGAAAATCAAATTAATAAACATGAACTATTAATTTTCTGTTTTTCTCCCGAATTCTATGGATTTTTGAGGTAGTGTACAGACCGGGCCCATTTTGTTACTTCTCCTGTAGTTGAATCCAAGTTGACTGGTAGCCAACCCCAATATAGCTGGGAAAAGGCTAGGCCGTTGATGACCGCAAGTGTTAGCATACCTACCTGTTAACTTGGGCCGGCGGCCAATTATATCCCACAGATTTTGATATGGAGGAAATCAGCAAAGTCTCGGGGCTCTGGGATCTTGGGTTAACAAGTTATGGGTCACGGATCGAGATTCCAGGACGTGAATATTTAAATAATATCTCTTTACAAGGTATATTATGTTAGAACTAGTATAGCGTTCTACTTGTCTATAATGTACGTCGGTATAATAATATTTTAATAATCATATGTACGAGGGTAGTTTGATGAGCGTTGAAACGTAGCGTTTTTGATAAGCGTGCAATTTTTTTTTTTTTTCGCCACAAAAATTATAATTTTGAAAATGGTTTTGCAGTTAAATGGCTGTATAATGCAGTTATAATAATTATTGTTTCAAATTGAATCGTAATCTCCTAATCACATTTAAAACATCCAATTTCGAGATAAACATATCCTCGCACATTAAACCCAACCTCAACTGATGCGTTATTATTTATATAAAAATCAGCCGATTACGCGTGCTTGACATTTTTCTCAGTATTCTTTTACGATTAACGTTGCAGAAACTTATGTTTTTTATGTCAAGATTTTTAAAACGCCACATCCCAACGCAAAATTGCCCTCGACGTAAAAAAACAATACAAATAACATCTAACGCGACTAACAACATAACGTTACACGAACGGGAACCGAACCCCGTACACAACAGTCAGCGACACATTATTTACAAACGAGAAACACACGTACGACACTAATTCATTATTATTGATTCATATTAATTATAAATACTTTGACATAACTATGCTTTTTTTGGATTGTTTTTGTGAGACTTAAAAATACCTGAAATTGACTTTAGCAGAAAATAATTCATAATCTTGTAGAATAGAATGCTCATTATTATGTACAAAAAAGTCATATAAGTTACAGAAAAGATGAAACTTTACATAGCGTGACACATGGGCGGCATTTTCGCTAAAAGCGATCTTTTCAAGATTACATTTGGATGGATTTTAAAGAAAAGACGGAAAGGCTGTCATAATAATCAAGTTTTGGAACACTTGGAACAAAACTGAATTTACCAAGCAAGTCGTAAATATAAATGCTTCAATTAACGACAGGTGCAAAACACAGCAAAAGAGTGGAACTCTCTGCCTGCGTCTGTGTTTCCGAACGCTTACAACCCTAATCTCTTCAAAGTTAGAGTGAACAGGCTCCTTCTGGGTAAGCTCGCTCCATCGTAGACTTAGTCTTTGTCATCTCTGACCTAGATAAGAGTCAAGAGGAAACCCATCTCAAATAAAAATGAAAAAATGGCATTGCTGTTTATTTAATATATCGTAGCGCAATTTTAGACAAAGAAATGCTTATTTCAAATTACTTATCTCACAAAAACAATCCCGTCCGTCCATGTTCTACATCGCTTCGAGATCATAGCCCCTACACAATCAGTTTAAATATTTCAAAGCCTTCCGCTACCCCCGCGGGGTTCAGCGCGAGTATAAACTTCATATAACCGAGATAATATATTAACTATGGTCAATATACACAAGCCTATGTCCACTGTCGAACATTGACGTGCCTTAAAGCGGCCAGTGGCCGGAAATACATTTCTTTCTAATAATAATAAACATAGAAAAACAAAAATAATAGTCTTGTAGGTGATAACATTTTATATCAATCTAGTCTTGAGACTGATGGCATTGGAATAATCGACTTTTTCTGTATCGATTCGGCGAGAAAACTATCGATATTTGTCGCGTCACTATTAGCTTCACTGGCGCTATATCTGCGGTGAGATATACGTCAGTAGGTCGGTCGGCGCGAGTATCGACAGACCAGTCGAGGTGTGGCATCGTGTACAGCGTGCGCGTGAGTGTTCACTGCAGACACGCTTGTAACTTCTCGATCCACTCTTGCGCAGCGTTTGCGTCGCTCGCGCAGAAGTTGTATGTGCGCCGGCTTGTGCGCAACTGTGGGAGGAGATTATTTTCAACATTTAGTTATTACACAGACCAAGGAAAGGATAGCTTTTAACTTAAACTTTGTTTTGTTTTCTGTTTTGGAATAAAAACCAACCCGGGCCTTTTCTTGGGGGACCTAATAAAAACCAAATTCGATTGTCTTCTGGTGAGGTCTTCAGTGATTTTCAAGAATCTAGCAACAAAACTTTCTCAAGACATAGTAGGTAACACTATACAGGCAATACTTACGTCGAAGAAGGATCTATCGTCACATTTCTTAGGCGGGCCGGGCGCCGGCGACGCTTGAGTCACCGTGATCACCTCTGCCAGATCTAGAATCATAAAATGCCAATATGATTGTAAGTTGGTTACAATACAAGATGTTGTACTTTTGATCAGATTTATGTGCAACACCGACCGGTGCCTCTCAGACACCGGGCGTATAAACGAGTGATGCAACTGGTACAAATTTGTACCGGCTGGGAGTTGGCCTTAATAAAAAATAAATTGACACAATGACTAATGTAATGTAATGTGTGTGTGTGTGTGTAATGTGTGTGTGTGTGTAATGTGTGTGTTTAGCTAATGTATTGTTTTAGACGAAATAAATTCTTAAAACCGAATTCATTGTAAGATATTCTAGTTCCAAGGATATATGTAGTTGGAGCAGCTTAACAAAACAAAATAATGCTTACCAATAAACCCTTTGCAGTGCGAGTCTTCCATGGCATCGTAGTACCGCAGCTGATGCTTGATGGAGTCCAACACGAACCAGCTGTATATAATACCCTCATTAGGTAAAAATATCTATTTTCAGAACCAGAATGCTTTATTTGTAAACATAGGTAGGTTATGTGCCCAGAGGCGTACAAATATATTTAGTTAGTTAACATTGTCGAATTTTTAACACACATTCAACTTTTATCATAAGGTGGTAGAATATGTAATCTTTCACAATAGTAAAATTTCAATATTAATAAGTACAATAAAAAATTTAAAATACAATTAAATTTCAATAAATATTGAATAGGTTTAGTTATAATTAAGTCATATCAATAATGCTAATGTCAAACAAAATTTTAAAATCTTCATCGTCAATCGTACGAATTTTTAGAAGTTTGTCGCAAAATAATTATATTCACACGGTTATCTTACAGGTAAAACACGCTTGTATATCTCGATCTGTGAATTGGTGACCACCCCTTAAATATCTAGAATATTCCATGCCTCGGAAATCAAGTTAAGCCGTTAGTCCTGGCTGTTATTTGTAACTTTGACAATCGTCCGTCCATCTAAGGTCTGTTTTTTATTTCCTGAGACTAAATTGGCAAGTGCAAATATCAAAACTGACTAAAATGCTATTGTAATCTATGTCAGTTTGCCATTTGTACTTGTCAATTTAGTCTCCAGGATTAAAAACAGACCATAGTGTCGTCAAGGTAATCTCGTGTTACCTAGTTGCTCGGTTATGGAGATTAGAAAGGTAGTCGCTCCATATATTCAGTTGCATTTGGTCAGACTCAATATAGATGCGAAAAGGCTAACCAAATTAATAAATAAAGGAATGTCATCTTACCGTTGCTTCCACCCCTTAAGCAAAGCCCCTCGCTTGTACAGATGCCCCTCATGCGTTCTGTTCTCAGCCACGTTCGATGAGAACTGTTCGTAGTACTGTTGCGATGACGACTGCAACGTCGCTACTCCTAAACACAAATAAAAGAAAAAGTATTGGAGACTTTTCTGCCAGTCCTCAGTAAGGTGTTTGAAAAGTTAATGCGTGATCAAACAACTGATGCCGGTTTTACTCTCATAAAGAACATCTTTAACGCCTGGGAAGAGTCGCAAGACGACATTGGAATGTTCTGTGATCTCTCGAAGGCGTTAGATTGCGTTAACCATGAGACACTTTTGTTGAAACTTGAGCATCATGGGGTTAGAAATACAGCCATTGAGTTACTAAGGTCATAATAGATGGACAGATAGGTTAAGGTTCAGTTGAACGGTGTATACTCACTAGGGTCTGAAATGACAATGGCGTTCCTCAAGGCTTAATATTGGGTACATTCCTTTTTCTAGTTCTAGTTTATCGGAATTCGTGTAAATCGTCCGGCTTACCTGCAGAGAGTGGCGGACACAGCGCGTCGGTATCAGGCGGGGGCGGCGCCTTGTACTTGGTGCAGGGCGGCGCCCAAGCCTCTGCGCAGCGCTCGTGGCATGACGCGCCGCAGTCCACGCAGCGCACGCCCATCTGGAATAAGTTACTAAGTTAGAACCTATTTGCGCAAGGTAGATTGCTTAAAATTTTGTTTTATTCAAGGCCAAGTGGCAACAACGTGGGAGCTTTTTGCATCTCGGAGGTGGACCCCAGCGGGCAGTGCTTCCGCTGTGGACGCTCAGACCTCAATCGCGCTAGTCTGTCAGGCCCCGAATGGTCCGTTCTTCCTGAAAACCTCGATCGTGCAGGTCCGGGTGTCACCACCGGACAGGCTTGCTGATATCAACGGAGAGGCGGAGTGGCTCCGGGAGGCCAAGTTCGATATATGTGACGTGGCAATGCCTCGGGTCCATCCGCGGGGGGGGCGGGGGGCGGCGGCCAGGCGGCCCCGCACCAGCACTACGTACATAACATACCTTGAGCGGCCCCCACAGCAAGTCCTGGCAGTGGTCGCAGCGCGCGGGCGCGGCGGCGGGCGCGGGCGCCCAGCGGTGCGCGGGCGCGGGGGGCGGGGGGCGGCGGCCAGGCGGCCCCGCACCAGCACTACGTACATAACATACCTTGAGCGGCCCCCACAGCAAGTCCTGGCAGTGGTCGCAGCGCGCGGGCGCGGCGGCGGGCGCGGGCGCCCAGCGGTGCGCGGGCGCGGGGGGCGGGGGGCGGCGGCCAGGCGGCCCCGCACCAGCACTACGTACATAACATACCTTGAGCGGCCCCCACAGCAAGTCCTGGCAGTGGTCGCAGCGCGCGGGCGCGGCGGCGGGCGCGGGCGCCCAGCGGTGCGCGGGCGCGGGGGGCGGGGGGCGGCGGCCAGGCGGCCCCGCACCAGCACTACGTACATAACATACCTTGAGCGGCCCCCACAGCAAGTCCTGGCAGTGGTCGCAGCGCGCGGGCGCGGCGGCGGGCGCGGGCGCCCAGCGGTGCGCGGGCGCGGGGGGCGGGGGGCGGCGGCCAGGCGGCCCCGCACCAGCACTACGTACATAACATACCTTGAGCGGCCCCCACAGCAAGTCCTGGCAGTGGTCGCAGCGCGCGGGCGCGGCGGCGGGCGCGGGCGCCCAGCGGTGCGCGGGCGCGGGGGGCGGGGGGCGGCGGACAGGCGGCCCCGCACCAGCACTACGTACATAACATACCTTGAGCGGCCCCCACAGCAAGTCCTGGCAGTGGTCGCAGCGCGCGGGCGCGGCGGCGGGCGCGGGCGCCCAGCGGTGCGCGGGCGCGGGGGGCGGGGGGCGGCGGCCAGGCGGCCCCGCACCAGCACTACGTACATAACATACCTTGAGCGGCCCCCACAGCAAGTCCTGGCAGTGGTCGCAGCGCGCGGGCGCGGCGGCGGGCGCGGGCGCCCAGCGGTGCGCGGGCGCGGGGGGCGGGGGGCGGCGGCCAGGCGGCCCCGCACCAGCACTACGTACATAACATACCTTGAGCGGCCCCCACAGCAAGTCCTGGCAGTGGTCGCAGCGCGCGGGCGCGGCGGCGGGCGCGGGCGCCCAGCGGTGCGCGGGCGCGGGGGGCGGGGGGCGGCGGCCAGGCGGCCCCGCACCAGCACTACGTACATAACATACCTTGAGCGGCCCCCACAGCAAGTCCTGGCAGTGGTCGCAGCGCGCGGGCGCGGCGGCGGGCGCGGGCGCCCAGCGGTGCGCGGGCGCGGGGGGCGGGGGGCGGCGGCCAGGCGGCCCCGCACCAGCACTACGTACATAACATACCTTGAGCGGCCCCCACAGCAAGTCCTGGCAGTGGTCGCAGCGCGCGGGCGCGGCGGCGGGCGCGGGCGCCCAGCGGTGCGCGGGCGCGGGGGGCGGGGGGCGGCGGCCAGGCGGCCCCGCACCAGCACTACGTACATAACATACCTTGAGCGGCCCCCACAGCAAGTCCTGGCAGTGGTCGCAGCGCGCGGGCGCGGCGGCGGGCGCGGGCGCCCAGCGGTGCGCGGGCGCGGGGGGCGGGGGGCGGCGGCCAGGCGGCCCCGCACCAGCACTACGTACATAACATACCTTGAGCGGCCCCCACAGCAAGTCCTGGCAGTGGTCGCAGCGCGCGGGCGCGGCGGCGGGCGCGGGCGCCCAGCGGTGCGCGGGCGCGGGGGGCGGGGGGCGGCGGCCAGGCGGCCCCGCACCAGCACTACGTACATAACATACCTTGAGCGGCCCCCACAGCAAGTCCTGGCAGTGGTCGCAGCGCGCGGGCGCGGCGGCGGGCGCGGGCGCCCAGCGGTGCGCGGGCGCGGGGGGCGGCGGCGCGGCGGCCAGGCGGCCCCGCACCAGCACCTCCAGCGTGCCACGCTTGTGCCACGCCAGGGTGGCTCGTCGAACTACGCCCGAAGACATCGATGAGTTGCGCTGGGACCGACAGAACGACAACATGTTTACATACTACAACTTGGACACCGTGAAATCTTCTACATAAAAGTTAAAGGGTATGCGGTACAGAAAGTTAAGTCCCGCAATCCTCTGACCAGACGATTGTTGTGTCCGGTGGGCAACTGCCCGATAGTTGATATTCAGACTGCTGTATATGTTCAAATCGCACAGTGCGGTGCGGTGCGTGATGCAAGATTTCGGAGTAGTAATTCGCTGCTAGTCAACAAAAAGTACCGCAACGCCATCTTGACATCGACGCCATCGTCATAAATAAAAATATAATAAAAGTTAATGAATGTACAAGTGATACTAAACAATACAATATAGTACCTGCAACTCCAGTGTGTTGGGCAGTTCCAGCTGGTCCCACCGCACGCGCCACTTCTGCGGCAAGTGTCCGAGCTCCAACTCTAGCTGACGGATCCTTTCTAGTAGACCAGAGAATGAGTCTGGCATACTGCGAGCTATGCTGTCGTAACTATAAAAAATAAAAATTTTGAGATATAATATAAAAAGACTAGCTGACACGGCAAACGTTGTTTTGCCAAATAAAAACTCTCTACGATCTATTCTCAGACCTAAAAAATGTACACAAAAAGTATCATAAAAATCGGTGAAGCCGTTTCGAAGGAGTTCGATAACAAACACCGGCGAATGGATTTTCTGTACAAATAAAATTTATTTATTTATTTATTTATTTTTTAAAACTTAGAGCTATCATTACAGATTTTCCTTAACCTAATGCGATAGTCTTCAATCTATTTTACTTAAATCTATTTAAACCCAAATACACTTTACAAACACTTACAAAATAATATACAACAAATTATTACACTAATCCACATAACACAAAACAAACAATAGTCTCTTTGCAAATTCACTCAAAGGGCACACGTAAATGTCTACCTCGATATGGAGTCCATTAATGACCCGGATAGCCCGAGTAAGAGGAGCCTTGGCCAGTAAGTTGGTTCTGGCTCGCGGCAGGGCCAGCAGCGGCGGGCGGCGCCGCCTCCATACATAGCGATCAGGCACACACAAGTTCAAGCGCTGTAGCACTCCTGGATTGTATTCGATGCCACGGAGTATCTTAACCAGGTACGTGACAAGCGTGAATTCCCGGCGCACCCTCAATTGATTGTACCCGACCATACCCAGTACAAACAGAGTGGGGTACATTAACGGATAGAATGGATATACCCCATATAGTTTCTTATACAAGTAGCGCGTAAACTTGTTCTGAACGCGCTCCAGCATAACAGAATACTTGGCCTCGTGTGGAGCCCATATGATAGCACTATGTTCCAGATGACTCCTGACTAGTGCATCATAGAGGACGCGGACTGTTGCAATATTTGTGAAATGTTGCGTCTGTCTCAACACAAATCCCAAGTTTCTGAACGCCCTTTTGCAGATCTTAGTTATGTGATCGCGAAACTGCAGGTCAGAAGTTACCGAAACCCCTAAATCCCGTACTTGTGTGACTCTTTGCAAAGGCTGCGCATCCATCACATACTCGCGAAGTAGAGGTGCTCGAGCGCGTGTGATACTCATCACCGAGCACTTCGATACGTTGAAATAGAGCTTGTTCTCCTGACTCCATTCGACTATTCTATTTATGTCATCCTGTAAGCGATTGCAATCGGACTCACTCTCAACCTCAAGTAGCAACTTGAGGTCATCTGCAAATAGTAAACAAGACCCATGTCTGACGACATCGGGTAGATCATTTACCATTATGATGAATTCGAGAGGCCCCAAGTTGCTACCTTGACTCACGCCAGACCGAGTGTAATATGGATCAGATTCATACCCATTATAGTCAACATACTGTTGTCTATCCTGCATATAGCTGGCAAAAAATTGCAATAGATGTGGCGTACAGCCGACTTCTGCAAGCTTCTTTAGTAAGACGTCATTGTCGACTGTATCGAAAGCTTTCTTAAAATCAAAATAAGCAGCGTCAACTTGCACACCAGCATCTACCGCAGGCACCACCAGCGCCATGAAGTTCAGCAGATTGGTGGCAGTGCTGCGCGCCGGCCGGAACCCATGCTGCGCGTCCGATAACTGTCCGCGTACTTGCTCCTGCAAGCAGCACTGGACAGCAGACTCGAACACCTTGGCCGGCGTTGACAGCACGGCGACCGGTCTATATCCGACAATGTCCGAACCCCCCTTACCCTTGGGTACTGGGATGACTCGTGTGATCTTCCACTGGGTTGGGAACGTTGCAGTATGAAGAATGATGTTAAAAATGTATTTTAGAGGTTCAAGCAGTACCCTACTACAGTCCCTAAAAAGACACGCTGGTATCCCATCTGGACCCGCTGAACGCTTCGGTTTTAGGCGCTCCAGTGCACCCCTAACGTCTTTATGACTCAGCGAGTCCAGTTGAACCCGCGCACTGCTACCCGCCGCCGCCGCCGCCGCGGCTTGTGGGTCTAATCGCGGTGACTGACTGCTGTACACAGATTCGAAAAATGTCGCGAATTGTTTAGCACACTCGTCATCCGTTAAATGCTCACCATCCTTAATAATGGTTTGACGGCTTATTGCACTCTTCTTCGATCGTATGTATTGCCAGAATGACTTTGGATCTTTGGCAAATTGACTCTGGATTTTATTTTGGTGAAGTTTGTGAGCAGCTCCTATTGACTTCTTAATAAGCGCTCTATACTTCGAAAATTCATTATAATCACTACTACGCTTAGTTATTTTAAACTTCTTATGAAGTTTAGCTTTAGTTCTTAAGTTTACACTTTGCTTTTTTCTGGGGACGCTTTCATCCAAAATACTATAAAGATTACTATAGAATAAATCCAATATTGCATCCAGATCACTCATCTCATACATACTACTCCAGTCCAAATAAACCAGTTTTGAATAAAGTAACTGGAAATCCGCCTTATAAAAGTTCCATCGTGGTCTAATAGTGCGTGCGCCTGCACCGGGAGTGCGCGAGCCGACGGCGGCGGCGGCGGGGGCGGATCGGAGCCACGCGGACGCCAGCGGCACGCTCACCGCGAGCGGCGGGTGAAGCGCGTCGATGGGCACCAGCGACTCGTCCGCCGCCACAACCGACACATATTCGCGAAAACCAGAACTCAATACCAAATCTAGTTGCCGATTTAAACAATTGGGCACATTATTACTTTGAGTGAATTCGCAAAAGGACAAGAAATACTCATAGTAATTACTGACATTTAAGGGACACGAATGTAAATTAAAATCTCCTATCACAATCATTTCTTTATACCTAGTGCATAGTTTTTCTATTATGCTAAATAAAATCATGTAGTCACTCTCCGAACTACCGGGTGGAATATAAACCACCGAGCACAAAAACATAAATTTGTTATTTAAATGTACTGTAGCACTAATCATTTCAAATACGCAGGTATCTATCGAAAAGTCTGTCATGTACCTGTCGCAGCTCGTACCGTTGTGTGGCCACTAAAAACGCGCCTCCCTGTTTCCGACCATCCGCTCTATCGCAACGAAGTATATGATATCCTGGTGGTATACTTTCAGAATCTTCTATAGAATCATTGCACCCAGACTCCGTTACTGCATATAAATCTGAGTTGAATGACTCCACATTCATCCTAAATTCGTCTAACTTCGTTCGCAGGCCTCTTACATTTTGATATAAAATATCGATGTTATTAACTGGAAGTATTTTTGGGTGACTTGCGAAACCAAATCCACTCGTTAAATTCTGCGTTCAGAGGCCAGATTTCTGCCTTTTTCAACTTCTCAAAACATTGTTCAGGCACCCCTATAATAAACGATGAGTAATCTCGCTCCGTTTTATGTTTAATTCTATCTACTTTAATAAGTACATCTGGGCCACATACCTGTTTTACGTGGTCTGTTATGGCTTCCGAAGTGGTTTCTGGATGCAAACGCCAAACATGCAGGTGTTTTTTTCGTTCAGTAGTCTTGATTGCCTTTAACTCCGTGTTTGTTCCTATTGTGATATCTTTAGTTTGCCGGTTTCCTTTTTTGCTTCGGACAGTCATCCAGCCAGACTCATCATCCTGCACTTCCTCATTAATCAGTTCACTAGACGCTAGTGAGCTAGTAGTACCCATAGTCTTTAACTGTGATGCCGCAGACTTCGTGGCCCCACCTTTATTTACATTTTGCGTTTTGATGCAAAATAAATAGAGAGGTAAGCTCTAGTTTTACGTTTTTTTTAGTGAACCCCTATAAATAAATGTCACGAGCCGCCTTTGGTGGCAGGGTCTATCATCATAGGACATTTCCTACTTTTGAGGCATTAAGTCCGCCTTTATACCTTTTTTTTAGGGATGGGAAATCATCCAATGACTCCTCCCGCTCTGGGTGTAGCGGGAGGGAGTGTCAGACTTCTACTGACTAAAACCCATCCATGTTCCTTCATTGCCCTTTGTGTTCCGGAGCCACGGTGTCTCTTGCGAATAATCCCGCGACTCCGGCAGGCGTCGGCCCTTTCGGGCCCCTCTGTGTGCTGACTCTCTTTGAGGCGCGCGTGGAACACTAACGCGCCGTCGACACGGCCTGTCGTCACTAGACGGACGGACGGCGAGCCACCCATAGCTCGCCGTCCACAGGCCCGCGCCTACGGTGGCCGGAGGTCGCCCGGTGGTGTCCCCCGACGCCCGCGGCGTCTACCACGGCGGCCGGGACGAGAGGGTCTCCTCTCCCTCTCCGCCACCTCCTTCGCTAGCATGACTGCTTCGCAGAAGGAGGCAACGGCGTCCCATTCAGTCTCGCTCCGGACCATGGCTTGGACCAGGGCCGGACACGAGAGGTTGCCGCCGATCGCCGTTTCGAGGACACGGCGGTGCGCCGCCCAAGCGGGGCACACCTGCACAGTGTGCTCCACCGTGTCCTCCGGTCGATCCTCGCAGTGGTGACACCCGGGCGTTTCCTCCCGCCCGATTCGGTGCAGGAACCTCCCGAAACATCCATGTCCGGTGAGGACAGGTCCTCACCGTCAGGCGGAAGGTGAGGACGCCATGGCGCCTCTCTAGCCACTCCTCAAAGAGGGGACTTATCGCCACTATCGTGGCGTGCCCTGCACTGGGTTGCGACAGTCGTCGTCTCCATGACGCCATGAGATCGCGCCGGAGGTCAGTCCGCTGCGCGACAATTTGCCGCGTCAGCGGAGTTTCCCCCCGGCGTAGTACCTCTACGCGCCAATCATGTAGGCGCGCGAGGACTATCGCCTCCAGATCCCATGGCGGCAATCCGGCAAGGAGACACACCGCTTCGCGCGAGATCGTGTGGTACCCTCGGGCCATCCTTAGGGCCATCACCTTTTGGGGCGCGTTCAGATAGTTGGCAGCACGCTGCCGCAAGGAACGCGCCCACACCGGGGCCCCGTAGAGGGCCATGGACCGCACGACCCCCGCGTAGAGTCTCCGGCAGGAGGCGTTTGGTCCCCCCAGGTTGGGCAGGAGCCGCCTGAAAGCAGCCCCGGCCCGCTCCAGTTTGGGTGCCAAACGTCGGAAATGTTCCACGAAGTTCCACCGGCTGTCGAGGACGAGCCCTAGGTACTTCAGCGTCAACTCGACGCCGATGGAAACCCCTCCTACCGTCAGCAAGGATCCCGACGGTGGCGTATTGCCTCGGCCATGAAAACACATGGCCTCGGACTTGTGCAGTGCCACCTCGAGACCCAATTGCCGGATCCTCTCTACGACTGTCGCAACCCCGCGTGTCATAACGTCGGCCGCCTCCGCGTACGACCCCCCCTGTGCCAGCACCAGCGTGTCGTCAGCGTAACAGATGACGCTGACGCCGCTAGGGAGGTCGGCTCGCAGCACCCAGTCGTAACCGATGTTCCACAGGGGCGGCCCCAGAACCGAACCCTGTGGGACACCGCACGACATCTCTCGCCGGTTCCACTCACCGCTGTGACTAGGGTAGATTACTGCCCGGTCGGACAGGTAGTCCCCGACCACACGACGAAGGTAGGTCGGCACCCGATGATACCGGAGTGCTTCCCCAATGCAGCTCCAGGGCATGGTGTTGAAGGCGTTAGCGATGTCGAGAGACACCGCCAAGACAACACCACCCCGGGAGACCGCATCCCCCGTCGTGAGGGCTCTGACGCGCATGACGGCGTCCACCGTAGAGCGCCCCTTGCGGAAACCAAACTGGTTGTCCGCAAGATCCGGCCCCGTTCCCGCTAGGTGCCCGGCGAGGCGGTCCGCAATGACTCTCTCGAAGAGCTTGCCCACCTCGTCGAGCAACACCACGGGCCGGAATGCGGACGGAGAGTCCGCAGAGCGCCCAGGCTTCCGGATGAGTACCAGCTTCCCGGTCCTCCAAGGAAGCGGGAACTGGCCTCTCTCCAAGCATGCGCTAAAGAGCCCCTCCAGTCGAGGCCCGAGAGCCTCCAAGGCCAGGGCCCAGGCTTTGCCAGGCAAGCCATCGGGCCCTGGGGCGGTATTCTTGGCCTTGAGCCTTCGCACCGCCGCTCTCAGGTCTACCCCAGTCACAGCCGGGATGTCGTCGTCGTCGTCCTCCTGGTCCTCTTCCGGCACCGCAGGCGGCGGAGCCATGGGCGGGGGAGGATGTTCCCCTCGCGCAGTGAACAGAGCGCTCACCACGTCCTCCACGAGCTGAGGCCGGAGACTCTGCGTCAGCGGGGGGGCCCAGGTGCGGAGCTTGTTCCGCACCATAAGGTAAGAGCGCCCCCACGGATCTCTGTCGAGAGTCGCCAGCATTTCCTCGCGGGCCAGATCCCTAGCCCGCAGGACAGCGTCGCGGAGAGCGGTCTTCGCAGCTTTGTATCCCTCGTATAGCTCCGCCTCGATGGTATCCGCATCCGGTGGACGGATGCGGCGCCTGCGATGCCTGGCGTACCGGCGCCGCGCAGAAATGCACTCCTCGCGCAGAGACGCCAGCTCTCGCGACCACCAGTACACCTGGCGCCGGGCTCTTCCTGGCCGGACTCGGGGCATTGCCACGTCACAAATGTCGGACATGGCCTCCTGGAACCACCCTGCCTCATTGTTGACGTCGGCAGGCCTGTCCGGTGATGTCACCCAGGCCTGCACGATCGAGGCTTCCAGGAGGAGCTCCCGGTCCAGCTGCTTCAGAGCCCAACGCGGACCACTCGGGGTCTGTACGACCGGCGCGCTTGAGGTCTGGGTGGAGACGTCAAACCGGATATACCGGTGGTCGGAATAGGTCTCCACCTCCTCCATGACACGCCAGTCAATGACCCGCGGTGACAGAGCGGGACTGGCAAACGAAATGTCCACCACCGACTCGCCCCGCATCCGCACACACGTGGGAACAGAACCCCGATTGAGGACGACCAGGCCTGTCTCCAGAGCCCAGTCCTCCACCATCCTTCCCCGCACGTCTGTCAGACGAGAACCCCAAGCCAAGTTCTTGGCATTGAAGTCCCCGAGGACAAGCACGGGTAGGGAATAGTGTCCGACGACGACACCCAACTCTACCAGAGAGTTGTGGAACTCGGCGAGAGTTCGGTTCGGGGAGAAGTAGACGCCTACTACGACGATCTCCCCGAACCGTGCTGCTACGCACCCCTGTCCCTTCCTGACATTTTCAAGGGACGGGGTACCGGCGGCGGCCGACGATATGATGGTCACTGAGCCGCTCAGGTCCGCAACCCAGTCATCCCTGGGTGGGACAAAATACGGCTCAGCGACCACCGCAATGTTGATCGACCACTGCGCCATGCTCTGCATCAACAAGTGCTGAGCGCAGGCGCAGTGGTTGATGTTCGCCTGGAGGAAGCTGAGAGGGGCCGTTACTGGCATTCCATTTCAGCTTCCTCCTGCGAGGGCCCCTCTGTGGCGGCAATAACGGCAGTGGCGGCGGTTGCGGCTGCGGCGGTTGCGGCGGTTGCGGCTGCGGCGGTTGCGGCTGCGGCAGTTACGGCTGCGGCGGCGGAGACGGTGGCAGTGGCGGCGGAGGGCCTCCCCCTACCTCCGGATCTGGCCTTGGTGAGCGGAGCGCAGGCCGCGCTCCCAGCCCGGTGGTCGCCTGGCTTGCCGGCCGCCGCACATGCAACGCAGTGCGGCTTGGCGGTGCAAGTTACGGCCACGTGACCGGGCTGACCGCAGCGGAAACAGAGGCCGCTGCGGTCGACCTCCGAGGAGCACTTAACTGACACGTGGTGCCCCACGTGACAACGATAGCACCTCAGAGGCCTGGGCTCCAGCAGCTTTACCTGCGCTGAAACCCAGCCCACCAATAGCCTTCGGCCCTCCACAATCGTTTTAGCCGCCGTCACAGGGCAGCAGACCGTAACGGTTCGCATGCCCGAGAGGTCCGGACGTAGGGCGCCTGCCTTAATCTGCTCGGCAGAGCACCCTCCGGACCTGGCGACGGCGGCCACGACCTCCTCCTCGGTGACCGAGTCGTCTAGACCCAGGATACGCAGGTCAACGCACCTAACGGGCCTGGACACTCGGGCCTCGTCCGCGTTAAGGGACGCTCTTAGCCTTTCGGCCAGAGCGTCAGCGGACAAGCCGCTGGTCTCCCCGGGGATCTCCAGCATCCGCGCTCCAGTCGCAGTGACTTTAAGCCAGAGGCCCCCGGTGATCCCGAGCTCACGGAGATCCACCGTCTCCTTCGCCTTCGCTAGCAGGTCGCGGTAGGACACGCCCCTCTTTTCGGCTTCCGGCTGTAGCGTAATTACTACAGCGGCGGTTTTCGGGGCGCGGAGCCTAGCCGCGATCTTGCGCGCCCGAGACTGGCGCTGCCGCTCCTTATTTTTGGCCTTTTTGGCCGCCTTCCGCCGGTTCGCTTGCTCCCCGGCCACTTGCCATTCGGCTCCAGCCGGGGGAGGTGTAGGGAGCTGTGCGGGCTGGGAGGGCGGTGGCGGCGGCTGCCGCGGTTGACGTGCCGCAGGCGGTTGGCGTGCCGTACGCTGTTGGTGTGCCGCCGCCTTTATACCTAAGTTCATCAATCAATATAATTAAAATTCTTCCGATTCCGACTGACTGATTGAGTGAGTGACTGACATACAACGCACAGCCGAAACTACCGGTCGTAGAAAGCTGAAATTTAGCATGTAGGTTCCTTGGGGAGCGCAGGGAAGGACTAAGAGAGGGTTAACCGAAATTTCCACCGGAACGGGAAAAACGGCATATGCGTGTACAAAGTCGCGGCCAAAATAGTTAGGCTCAACTCACACCAAAAGAGCGTCGAAGCGTGGCGAAGCGGAGCGCAGTTTCAGTGTCATATGAATTTTAACTTTATTTTCATTACTATAATACTTATCGCATGAGAAACTCAAACGAGTCGTGCGGATGCCCGCGGCGCCGCGGGAATTCCGGCGAATTCCTTCTCTACCGAGCGGGTCGCTGCGCTTCGCTGCCCATCGCCGCTGTTTCGGTGTGAGTTGACTAAACGAATAAAAAGCTTACCCTGCGGTGAGGACCCTTCGCTGCGGGTGCCTGGTCTCCGGCTCCGAGGGAGCCAGCACCTCGAGGTCGTAGGGCGCTCCATGCGACAGCTCCTCGCTCGTGTAGTACTGCCACACCTCTAGCGCGCTTACTGACGACACTGGACGGAGTACCTGTCACAAACTAAGCTATAACCTGGGCGTCTCTTTTAGATGTACTCCTTCGTTGAACACGGTCAAAGGCGAGCCAGACAAAATAAAATTACACACTTTCAATTAACAAAAAAATTCATAAACTTTTCTCAATTTCTTTACCTCAATTCTTTTTTAACTGAGGAGAGACAATAATAACACTACTTTTCTTCGAGTGTTAATTTAGTTTTTGTTAATTGAAACAAAAAAAAAACTTTTTCAATTTCTTTACCTCAATTCATCTTTTTTAACTGAGGAGAAACAATAACACTACTTTTCTTCGAGTGTTAATTTAGTTTTTGCTAATTAAAACAAAAAAAAAACCTTTTTTATTTTTTTTTAACTTAGTTCTTCTTTTTAAACTGAGGAGACACAATAACACTACTTTTCTTCGAGTGTAAATTTAGTTTTTAATGGTCTATCTCTTTTACCACGTATAAAAAATCAAAGACCGAAAAATTGAGAAGCTTGAAACTCGAAACAAGTTGACTAGCAGCGAGCAGCGAGTGAGTAGTTTTGACGCTCGGCTTTAAGCGAGTGATTCTGTGTGACGGGCGATTACTCGCATCACTCGCATCGGCCCGCATTATAGGTAGAAACTATTGCTGTTTGGTGAGTTCTGACCACTAAGCTAGCATCGCCGAGAGAGTATCGCTGAGCGAGTGTTATCTTTGATAGCTCTTGTCGCTACGACCAACTAATCGTAAGAGCCGGTTCGCCGGCAGTGTGATCAACGAGCTATCGACTATAAATGTATGTCCCTCTTTAACTCGCCCGAGATTTATATAATTATTATCTTTTCTCTGTGTCGGTAGCTTATTTCTTCCTCATCGGTGAGGCAAGTGCCTAAAAAAAACCAAAGATTCTTACGGGATTATCGAGATCGGGCGTGTAGAGGAAGTTGTAGAAGACGGGCGCCTTCTGATGGTGGCGGTCGATGTAGTCGAACAGCGAGTGGCCCAGCGCCGGCGCGCGCGGGCCCGCCCCGCCCCCCGCGCCCGCCTCCTCCTCCGAGCCCGCGCCCGCCTCGCCGCCCGCGCCGTACAGGTACACCTGGGGGAGGACGAACTTTATTATTAATTATATTTTTTGATAATCTAACTGACGGACTAATTAGATTTTTTCAGTGCACTAGCTTATTGGGGATGATCTTGTAGCCACTATTTATTTCTACGGTCGGCGGCTTCTGATATATTCCGATTTAACACTTTTCCAACCCTTTTTTGTTTTTAGGGAAGGGAAATCATCCAATGACTCCTCCCGCTCTGGGTGTAGCGGGATCAGTGTCAGACTTCTACTGACTAAAACCCATCCATGTTCCTTCATTGCCCTTTGTGTTCCGGAGCCACGGTGTCTCTTTTAATAATCCCGCGACTCCGGCAGGCGTCGGCCCTTTCGGGCCCCTCTGTGTTGCTGACTCTCTTTGAGGCGCGCGTGGAACACTAACGCGCCGTCGACACGGCCTGTCGTCACTAGACGGACGGACGGCGAGCCACCCATAGCTCGCCGTCCACAGGCCCGCGCCTACGGTGGCCGTAGGGCACCACGTGGCCCCCGACGCCCGCGGCGTCTACCACGGCGGCCGGGACAACCCTGGAGACCCTGACTCCGTGGTCGAGAGGTTTAGGCACTTGCCTTGTGACACGGTGGTCGCGTGTTCGATTCCCACGGGAAGCATACTTTATAAAGTTATTTCCAGTTTGGCTAGGACATTGCAGGCTTGAATCACCTGATTGTCTAATAAAAAAATGATTCCGAGCATCGGAAGGCAAGTAAAGCCGGTGAGCCCGACCGCCTAATGTTGGTCGTTAAACCATGTCAGAGTCCCTTGAGGCGGTTTAGAAACTCTGACACTAGGGTGTGTGGAAGAAGAACCCTGGAAATCGAACCTAAAGTCCCTTCGTCCTGGAGCACTGAAGCGGCAGCTTCGTGGCGTCACAGTCGAAGGCTAGCGGGAACAGTTTCATACTGACCATTCTATTAGTATCAGCTCGCTTATCATCGTGGGCGGTGATGCCCAGCTCGGCTCTCTGCGCCTCGTTGTCCAGCAGGAAGGTCCTGAACCGGCACGACACGCTGTGGTACGCCACGAAGCGCAAGTAGTACTCGTTGAACTCGAAGGCTAGCGGGAACTGTTTCTGGAGCTGAAATAATACATCTGGTGAGATAAAGTGAAATATAGATATGTTAGGAGTTAGTCATGTGACTAATTGATACGCTAGAGCCACCTGGGTGCTCCCTATAGAGTCCTTAGGTTTTGAAAGCCAACGCTGAGAGAACAGTCCTCGGGAAAGTCGACCGTACCAGCTAACCTGCAGGTATCGTCGCCACCTCAACCCTGGCCGACACCCCAGGGCCCCGCAGGCGCGCAAGCTCGCGAGGGATTGGTTGAACTATATTTTGGATGGTGTCATCACTACCACCAGTGCTACCCAAAATGGAAATATGTGTTGGTAATTTTGTAAAAAAAAATCTAGTGTGTGTGTGAATTACTATACTAACTTGGAACCTGCTTGGTGAATTTCAGTGTACCTCGTCTGTGCCTCGATGACTGAGAAGAAGTAATTCTAGGCAAGCATTCTCCATCGTCGACATCATCACTTATCATCGCTCAATAATAATTTTAAAGTAGCTGAAGGCCGAGTTTTGGGGGCCGAGTCACCCGCGTCCGTAGGAGAATACCCTTCAGCGAATCCCTACACGTGGTCCCCGGGTGGTGCTAAACAGGTGACACTAACCGCCTCCGTGGTCTAGTGGTTATACCACCTGATTCAGACCCAGAGGTCCCGGGTTCGATTCCCAGCGGGGGCAAATTTTTTGATCGGATTGGTTGGTGGTAGGACTTGTTCTAAGTCGTCCTGGCAAGCTACCACCATCATGTCTAAGTCTGTCGCCATAAAAACAATGTTAACAGCATTGTTGTGTTCTGGCAGTTAGAGGTAATGATAGCCAGTTCCTCTGTGTAAGAGGATTCTGGGTGAAAGTAGCTTCCACCTTCGGCCTAATCATCACTTTCCATCAGGTGAGATTTGGGCCAAGAGTTTCCCCGTTTTGTATAAAAAAAGGCCTACCTGATGCACAGCATCCAGGAACATGAGGAAGGTGGGCGTGAAGCCTTGCTGCGGCGTGGCACCTATGTTGGACCGCTGCTGGAACTTGTGGCCCAGGGCCAGCCACTCCTTTTCTACCAGGATTCGGAAGCCCTCGAGCGTCCGGTAGTATGGTTCTAAGCAGATCTGGGCTAGTGATGAAATCTGAAATTAAAAAAAGAAAACGTTACTTTCCAGTTAAATATTGTTACATTTCAGATTTAGATTCAGTAATATCGGAAGAATTTCGATCATTTTATCATCGATCTACCCTAATATTTTTTTACTGTGACTTTAAAAAAAATTGAAAGTCATGACATTTAAGACTGACATATTTCAGACATAATATGTTTTACCTGTGCCGTGGCGTCCCATCCGTCTTCCAGAGACAAGAGCACGGAAGATCCCTGTATGTCCAACAGATCTACCACCGCACCAGACAGCTGGAACAACTGCCGGAGTTGCCACAGCCAGCCCGACTCTTCTATTAACCTGGAAGATACAAAACAGGAAATTGTGATATAGTCTTATTTTGAGAAGGAATGGTTGGTTGGGTGATTTTCATTTGAATTTGCCACCGTCTTGATCATTATCGAATGGCCTATTCACACGGACAAACAGAAGCGATGCTCTAAGAAGCGACTGTATTCTTTCGGAAGATGGCAGTCTAGACTAGGGCAGTTTCATTGTCATCATAAACTTAAAAAAATATTTCTGTAACTTCTTCATCCACCATTAATTTTGTGACTTCATTTTGGATCCACAAATTCTACCTGAGGAACCCAAAATGTTTCTTGTACGCTACAATGTCTTACCAAACAGGTCGTTATCTTTCCAGCGCTATGGCTCTGTCTTGCACACGAGTCCCAGCATTATGCAGAGCGATGGCCGTTTTGCGTGAATGTGACGCATATCTTCCCAACTTGCATAACTTTTGTAATTTTGTTTATTTTGTTTATACGCGTCATGCTTGGCGCAAATAAACTCGGCCGGCACCAGCTCGGCGCCCGCACAGTTGTGTGTGTTCTCTCACCTGAGGAATCCGGGATGATCAGCAGCGGGCGGTGCGGAGGGCACGGCGGCGCGCATGAGCTTCTTGAAGGCGTGCTTGGTGGCGCGCGCGTCGGGGTACTCGGCCGGCACCAGCTCGGCGCCCGCACAGTTGTGTGTGTTCTCTCACCTGAGGAATCCGGGATGATCAGCAGCGGGCGGTGCGGAGGGCACGGCGGCGCGCATGAGCTTCTTGAAGGCGTGCTTGGTGGCGCGCGCGTCGGGGTACTCGGCCGGCACCAGCTCGGCGCCCGCACAGTTGTGTGTGTTCTCTCACCTGAGGAATCCGGGATGATCAGCAGCGGGCGGTGCGGAGGGCACGGCGGCGCGCATGAGCTTCTTGAAGGCGTGCTTGGTGGCGCGCGCGTCGGGGTACTCGGCCGGCACCAGCTCGGCGCCCGCACAGTTGTGTGTGTTCTCTCACCTGAGGAATCCGGGATGATCAGCAGCGGGCGGTGCGGAGGGCACGGCGGCGCGCATGAGCTTCTTGAAGGCGTGCTTGGTGGCGCGCGCGTCGGGGTACTCGGCCGGCACCAGCTCGGCGCCCGCACAGTTGTGTGTGTTCTCTCACCTGAGGAATCCGGGATGATCAGCAGCGGGCGGTGCGGAGGGCACGGCGGCGCGCATGAGCTTCTTGAAGGCGTGCTTGGTGGCGCGCGCGTCGGGGTACTCGGCCGGCACCAGCTCGGCGCCCGCACAGTTGTGTGTGTTCTCTCACCTGAGGAATCCGGGATGATCAGCAGCGGGCGGTGCGGAGGGCACGGCGGCGCGCATGAGCTTCTTGAAGGCGTGCTTGGTGGCGCGCGCGTCGGGGTACTCGGCCGGCACCAGCTCGGCGCCCGCACAGTTGTGTGTGTTCTCTCACCTGAGGAATCCGGGATGATCAGCAGCGGGCGGTGCGGAGGGCACGGCGGCGCGCATGAGCTTCTTGAAGGCGTGCTTGGTGGCGCGCGCGTCGGGGTACTCGGCCGGCACCAGCTCGGCGCCCGCACAGTTGTGTGTGTTCTCTCACCTGAGGAATCCGGGATGATCAGCAGCGGGCGGTGCGGAGGGCACGGCGGCGCGCATGAGCTTCTTGAAGGCGTGCTTGGTGGCGCGCGCGTCGGGGTACTCGGCCGGCACCAGCTCGGCGCCCGCACAGTTGTGTGTGTTCTCTCACCTGAGGAATCCGGGATGATCAGCAGCGGGCGGTGCGGAGGGCACGGCGGCGCGCATGAGCTTCTTGAAGGCGTGCTTGGTGGCGCGCGCGTCGGGGTACTCGGCCGGCACCAGCTCGGCGCCCGCACAGTTGTGTGTGTTCTCTCACCTGAGGAATCCGGGATGATCAGCAGCGGGCGGTGCGGAGGGCACGGCGGCGCGCATGAGCTTCTTGAAGGCGTGCTTGGTGGCGCGCGCGTCGGGGTACTCGGCCGGCACCAGCTCGGCGCCCGCACAGTTGTGTGTGTTCTCTCACCTGAGGAATCCGGGATGATCAGCAGCGGGCGGTGCGGAGGGCACGGCGGCGCGCATGAGCTTCTTGAAGGCGTGCTTGGTGGCGCGCGCGTCGGGGTACTCGGCCGGCACCAGCTCGGCGCCCGCACAGTTGTGTGTGTTCTCTCACCTGAGGAATCCGGGATGATCAGCAGCGGGCGGTGCGGAGGGCACGGCGGCGCGCATGAGCTTCTTGAAGGCGTGCTTGGTGGCGCGCGCGTCGGGGTACTCGGCCGGCACCAGCTCGGCGCCCGCACAGTTGTGTGTGTTCTCTCACCTGAGGAATCCGGGATGATCAGCAGCGGGCGGTGCGGAGGGCACGGCGGCGCGCATGAGCTTCTTGAAGGCGTGCTTGGTGGCGCGCGCGTCGGGGTACTCGGCCGGCACCAGCTCGGCGCCCGCACAGTTGTGTGTGTTCTCTCACCTGAGGAATCCGGGATGATCAGCAGCGGGCGGTGCGGAGGGCACGGCGGCGCGCATGAGCTTCTTGAAGGCGTGCTTGGTGGCGCGCGCGTCGGGGTACTCGGCCGGCACCAGCTCGGCGCCCGCACAGTTGTGTGTGTTCTCTCACCTGAGGAATCCGGGATGATCAGCAGCGGGCGGTGCGGAGGGCACGGCGGCGCGCATGAGCTTCTTGAAGGCGTGCTTGGTGGCGCGCGCGTCGGGGTACTCGGCCGGCACCAGCTCGGCGCCCGCACAGTTGTGTGTGTTCTCTCACCTGAGGAATCCGGGATGATCAGCAGCGGGCGGTGCGGAGGGCACGGCGGCGCGCATGAGCTTCTTGAAGGCGTGCTTGGTGGCGCGCGCGTCGGGGTACTCGGCCGGCACCAGCTCGGCGCCCGCACAGTTGTGTGTGTTCTCTCACCTGAGGAATCCGGGATGATCAGCAGCGGGCGGTGCGGAGGGCACGGCGGCGCGCATGAGCTTCTTGAAGGCGTGCTTGGTGGCGCGCGCGTCGGGGTACTCGGCCGGCACCAGCTCGGCGCCCGCACAGTTGTGTGTGTTCTCTCACCTGAGGAATCCGGGATGATCAGCAGCGGGCGGTGCGGAGGGCACGGCGGCGCGCATGAGCTTCTTGAAGGCGTGCTTGGTGGCGCGCGCGTCGGGGTACTCGGCCGGCACCAGCTCGGCGCCCGCACAGTTGTGTGTGTTCTCTCACCTGAGGAATCCGGGATGATCAGCAGCGGGCGGTGCGGAGGGCACGGCGGCGCGCATGAGCTTCTTGAAGGCGTGCTTGGTGGCGCGCGCGTCGGGGTACTCGGCCGGCACCAGCTCGGCGCCCGCACAGTTGTGTGTGTTCTCTCACCTGAGGAATCCGGGATGATCAGCAGCGGGCGGTGCGGAGGGCACGGCGGCGCGCATGAGCTTCTTGAAGGCGTGCTTGGTGGCGCGCGCGTCGGGGTACTCGGCCGGCACCAGCTCGGCGCCCGCACAGTTGCACGCCGCGCCGCCCTTCTCGCACACCACGTACAGGGAGGCCCGGCGGCCCGCCGCTGTCTCGCCGCACACTGGGGACATAGGTGACGGAGATGTTGAAGTAACATGTCATATGGTCAAAAGAAATGGCTTAAAATGGGGATTCTAGATATAAAGCAGTACAAATGCATGATCAATTTGAATAAGTAGAAGAAATTTTACATCTGTGATTGGCAAAGACTGACAACAGAAAAATGCTCTTCTTGGTAGGATGAAGGTGCGAGGGCTGGCGCCGGTCCTTGAGCGAGCCCCAGCGCCCGAAGTGTCTCGCTGTGCCGGAGTGTACTCACCCGAGTCCGCGTCAGCAGTGGACAGTCTCTGGCGCGGCGCGTACAGGTCGAGGTGCGAGGGCTGGCGCCGGTCCTTGAGCGAGCCCCAGCGCCCGAAGTGTCTCGCTGTGCCGGAGTGTACTCACCCGAGTCCGCGTCAGCAGTGGACAGTCTCTGGCGCGGCGCGTACAGGTCGAGGTGCGAGGGCTGGCGCCGGTCCTTGAGCGAGCCCCAGCGCCCGAAGTGTCTCGCTGTGCCGGAGTGTACTCACCCGAGTCCGCGTCAGCAGTGGACAGTCTCTGGCGCGGCGCGTACAGGTCGAGGTGCGAGGGCTGGCGCCGGTCCTTGAGCGAGCCCCAGCGCCCGGAGTGTCTCGCTGTGCCGGAGTGTACTCACCCGAGTCCGCGTCAGCAGTGGACAGTCTCTGGCGCGGCGCGTACAGGTCGAGGTGCGAGGGCTGGCGCCGGTCCTTGAGCGAGCCCCAGCGCCCGAAGTGTCTCGCTGTGCCGGAGGCTCCGCCCTTGCCGCCGCTGTTGCGACCCAACACGCTGATACGTAAGTGACATGTTACTTGGCTTACAAACTACACGGAAATGGGACTCAACCTTTATGCTAAAATGTTCATTAATCATGCTGACAGCGTGATTACGTCTCAAACGACTACTCTCTGCAGTAGCTGTACGTCAAGTACACGTCTTTATTGAGCTTTGTTCAGCCATAGAAAAACAAGTGACAGTGGAACGAACGTTCATGATGCGCATCACTGGCGCAAACAGATGTGTTTCTGCTTGCGCCAATTTGCGGGAGTTCGTCGAGACGCGTTCGCGAGTTCGCGAAGTATGCGTGCGTGTACGATCGGTTTCTAATTATGGAAAAAAGTGAGGAGTGTGAGTGATTACAATATTATACACGGTGCCAGTTTTAGTCGTCTTACAAAGGCGGCTCTTTTAATGTACCCGACATACACTACCTCTGCGCGATTTTGGAACGAAGGTGCTTATCGCGCGTTGTGAAAGGGGGCTAGACGGAAAAAATTCTCACGAAAAGTTGTAACGACACTTTTTGCTATTGTAAGCCGTGCGGCGTGCGCATCTTTTTGGTACAAAGTTCCTTATCGCGCGTTGTGAAAGGGGGCTAGACGGAAAAAATTCTCACGAAAAGTTGGAACGACACTTTTTGCTATAGTAAGCTATTGTAAGCCGTACGGCGTGCGCATGTTTTTGGAACAAAGTTCCTTATCGCGCGTTGTGAAAGGGGGCTAGACGGAAAAAATTCTCACGAAAAGTTGTAATGACACTTTTTGCTATAGTAAGTTATTGTAAGCCGTGCGGCGTGCGCATGTTTTTGGAACAAAGTTCCTTATCGCGCGTTGTGAAAGGGGGCTAGGCGGAAAAAAATCTCACGAAAGGTTGTAACGACACTTTTTGCTATAGTAAGCTATTGTAAGCCGTGCGGCGTGCGCATGTTTTTGGAACAAAGTTCCTTATCGCGCGTTGTGAAAGGGGGCTAGGCGGAAAAAATTCTCACGAAAAGTTGTAACGACACTTTTTGCTATAGTAAGCTATTGTAAGTCGTGCGGCGTGCGCATGTTTCTCTGCCTGTCTCTCTCTCTCTCTCTCTCTGTTATAGAAAGCAAGCCAGTATTCAAATTCGTTAGTCATAGTTAGAAGTCAAAGTCAGAAGTCATAGTTAGAAGTCAAAGTTAGAAGTCAAAGTCAGAAGTCAAAGTCAGAAGTCAAAGTCAGAAGTCAAAGTCAGAAGTCAAAGTCAGAAGTCAAAGTCAGAAGTCAAAGTCAGAAGTCAAAGTCAGAAGTCAAAGTCAGAAGTCAAAGTCAGGAGTCAAAGTCAGAAGTCAAAGTCAGAAGTCAGAAGTCAAAGTCAGAAGTCAAAGTCAGAAATCAAAGTCAGAAGTCAAAGTCAGAAGTCAAAGTCAGAAGTCAAAGTTTTTACAAAGAAAACAACCGACTTCCAAATAAAAAAAACACTACAAAGTAAAAAATAACTTTACTTTCGGAAGTCGGTGTTTTTGTTATTTTCTTCGTATTTTGACACCGACTTCCGAAAGTAAAGTTATTTTTTACTTTGTAGTGTTTTTTTTATTTGGAAGTCGGTTGTATTCTTTGTAAAAATATTTTTTTATTTTTCACTTTTAGTGGTATCCCACACCTAACAACACTTTTGCAAAATCGCAGAAAGCAAAATTATGCAATTTCGACTGGTTGGATGACAAAAAACCATCATCCAAGTAAACGAATGCCAGCTATTTCGATTTAAAATTCACAATTCGTAACCAATTTTGATGAAATATAAATGGGACCAATCTCCTTTCAGATAAAACAAGAATTTTTCAAATCGGTTCATAATTGACGGAGTTATGAGGTAACAAACATTTAAAAAAAACATACAACCGAATTGAGAACCTCCTCCTTTTTGGGAAGTCGGTTAATTAAAATTTTACGGGACCAAATGGTATGCTGCATAGAACTAAAAAAGAATCACACAAATCGGATCAGAAACCTCGAAACTGATTAAAATCGTTCCAGTACTTTTTGAGTTTATTCGTTACAAACATACGAAAATACAAATCTTTCCTCGTTCTAATATTACTGTAGATGTGCATAAACTTGGAAACAGATCCAGCTAAAGAGGTCAGCTCTCACAGTATCAAAATGATTGTACTCACCCAAGTGTCCCGGCCGCTTTGGTCAACAAGGGAGTATGTGTAGCTTGCTGGTCTTCACAGCAGAGCAGCAGCGAGTCTAAGCTCAAGCTAGAGTCTTCGAGGTCGCCACGGGAGGCTGGAGTACAGGCTACCAGTGTTGCTAGGTAACGTTCCTAGGGTAAATGGAGGGAAAGCGGGGTTAGTATCGTTCTTGTGTTCGGTTGTGATGGATCAAAACGTGCAACTGACCTTGGTCTATTCCAGTTCGATAATTCCAAAACATGACAATATACATAGTATATGCACCAACATCTAAGTAGCCTTTTCACAACTATATTGGGATCGGCTTCCAATCAAACCCGAGTCAGCCAGTATTTTACAAGGAGGGGTTGTATAGTATAGTAGTCAAACGTATGCCTATCAATAGTAAAAAAGGGACTACCTACAAAACCCTTTAAAACCTGGGTAACGCGGTACTTTGCAAGACTGGTGTCAGATTTTCTACAAGATACATTTTTTTTTTAGATTCATTTCATCAATGGCAGCAATAGCCAAGCACACGCATTTGACAACTTTATGGTGTTACCACAATAGATCGATCGTCAATCGATAGTAGAATGGATTAGTCGACGTCGATCGATAGTTTCTATTACACCAATGGATCCGAACCGGGAATAATGGATAGCATAAAGGGCCTTTGCCCAGTCGTGTTAGTTGTAGTAATAATATTATAACTATGCCTTACCTGTTCTAAACTGGATGTTGTTTCTGTTCCACTTTGTGTGTTGCCAGGAGTTTGGTGACTCGCTTTCAGCATACCCATCACGCCTTTGTGGTGGGGGGCGGCTGACCTGTATCGTTACATTTTATTAGTAGGTGCGTGTATGGGATATGAAGCGATACATTGTAATTTATGTGGTTCTATTAGTGACTTGCACAGAACAAAAAACAAAATAAAATGAATGAATAATTAACAATAAAAGCTATAGAAATATCACTGTAGGTATATGTCACCGGAAAGTGGCAGACTTCGAAAGATTATAAAATAACTTGAAATGTAGCTTATCAACTAAAAATTTTAATTCCAGTTGGAACAGCAATAATTATAGTTGCTGAAGTAAAATAAGCTCGAGAGTTAGTAAACTCACGATAAATTGTCAAATGAGCATTCGAAATACTTTTTTAAGTATCAAAATTTGATAGTTCATTATATCTCGATTTCATTCCGAGAAATTGTGAACTGAAATAAAATGGCGACCAATCAGGGTCAACAAGAAATTAGGATCTGATTGGTTTGTTCATATGTCGTAACTCTATGGCGTGCATGTCACGTCACATCTGAACACACCAAATTTTGAAGAGTAAATAAGCATTGTGTGAAATGTCCAAGGATATTATTATTATTATTTTTTTGTTTTCTTTCTCGGGTCTCTGGAGACCCGGTCCTTTGGTAGGCGTACGAGGGGCCGAAACCAACTCGCAGAGGCCCCGTTAGAAATTTCAAATGTAATGGGGCACTAATTATTATTATTATTATTCCAAATGTTCAGTTGACAATCTCTCAAGTTATTTTACAATTTTCGAAGTTTGCGACTATACGGTGACATTTACACCGTGTACTTCACGTTATCCATAAACTTTAGCAAGCGCTTCTATAGCTTTAACAAATCAAATCAAACAAATGAAGTAGTACTTAAAAGGCTTCAAAGATTACAAAGATATTTTTCATTTAATTTAATTGAGCTATGCAGTATGAAAGGGTCTTAACGTGGCTTATGTTGCCGCTTAGTGCAATTAAAATGAAAAATCTATCAAATGACTTTCATTGAATTTCATTTGTTTTTCGTTGCCAATTCGGATCAAGAGGCATGCATATCGGGTGATTTACGTCAAGGTATTGTTAAGTTTGTGTGAAAATTAACAAAAAAAAACAGTTGTGTCCATAAATAAAAATGCTTATTTCCATGTTCTAAACATCCGATCGAAGTTAATGTATATCGTCCGGGACACCGTGTATCGATACACCCATCAGAGGCCAAATGGCTCTATCTTAGCATAATTATGCTGCAATGTTTTAAAAATACCTTTTGATTTGACCATGGGGTCTAAAAAGGTCACTTTAGCAGAATCATATTAGAACCATAATATAAATCATACATTAATCTGTAAAATTTCATTTTCATCTTTATCGCTAAAGCATAAGGTTCAAGATTGTTTGGGATAAACTGACAGTGACGGGTAGCGTGATGTGCTTTCTGATTCTGCCAGTGGCATTTCAGACCCTCGGATAATTTGACCACTGACAACATAGCGTTGTGGAAAGGAGTGGAACTCTCTGCCTGCGTCTGTGTTTCCGAATGCTTACAACCCTAATCTTTTCAAAGTTAGAGTGAACTGGGCTGCTTCTGGGTAAGCTCACTCCATCGTAGACTTTATCTCCGTCATCTCTGACCTAGACCAGAGTCAAGATCAAACCCATCACAAATAAAAAGAAAGAAACAGAATAAGCGCTAATATAGAAGAATGTATGACAATCAAGAATTGTCATACATTCTTCTGAAGAAAGTGTACCATCTCACCTAGATAATAAGGCATGCGTTCGCGGATGTCTCCAAGTTATGACCGGCAATCTTCCTTGCCGGTAACATCGTGATATTCTGCGCAACGAGTCGTCGCCAAAACTCTCTGGTACAGGGATTACAGCAGGATAGCTAAACAATAACAATACAACAACATTAAATTTACAGGTCACACGCGTTTAAAAAATCTCATTACCGCATAGTCAAAGCTAAAAGCTACTGGGTCTGTCAGTCTGTGTTACGTTGTAGCGCCTTAGTCAGGGTATGCTACGTCGTAGCTCTTTATTCAGGGTGTACTACGTCGTAGCTAGTTAGTCAGGGTATGCTACGTCGTAGCTCTTTATTCAGGGTGTACTACGTCGTAACTAGTTAGTCAGGGTATGCTACGTCGTAGCTCTTTATTCAGGGTGTACTACGTCGTAACTAGTTAGTCAGGGTATGATACGTCGTAGCTCTTTATTCAGGGTGTACTACGTCGTAGCTAGTTAGTCAGGGTATGCTACGTCGTAGCTCCTTATTCAGGGTGTACTACGTCGTAACTAGTTAGTCAGGGTATGCTACGTCGTAGCTCTTTATTCAGGGTGTACTACGTCGTAGCTAGTCAGTCAGGGTATGCTACGTCGTAGCTCCTTATTCAGGGTGTACTACGTCGTAGCTAGTTGGTCAGGGTATGCTACGTCGTAGCTCTTTATTCAGGGTGTACTACGTCGTAGCTAGTTAGTCAGGGTATGGTACGTCGTAGCTCTTTATTCAGGGTGTACTGCGTCGTAGCTAGTTGGTCAGGGTATGCTATATATGTCGTAGCTCTTTATTCAGGGTGTACTACGTCGTAGCTAGTTAGTCAGGGTATGCTACGTCGTAGCTCCTTATTCAGGGTGTACTACGTCGTAGCTAGTTAGTCAGGGTATGCTACGTCGTAGCTCCTTATTCAGGGTGTACTACGTCGTAGCTAGTTAGTCAGGGTATGCTACGTCGTAGCTCCTTATTCAGGGTGTACTACGTCGTAAGCTAGTTAGTCAGGGTATGCTACATCGTAGCTCTTTATTCAGGGTGTACTATGTCGTAGCTTCTTAGGGTGTGTGTTTGCAACGTATTGGGGGAAGACTGACCTCCTGCATAGCGTGTAGACAGCGTTGGCATGTGCTAGTCTGAAGGGCGGTTGCGCCAGTCCCAGACGCGCCCAGTCGCGAGCGTACACACGCTCTCGTACGCGTTCTAATGTGCGCGCAGCTGGGCTTTCCGTGGTCTCGCTGCCACCCAGTTCTAGTTCTTCCACTGTGAAACAAATAAAATACGTTATTCTTCTATAAATGCGGGTACTACGCCGTCTTTTTGTTTTCAAGGTGATGGTGACCCTTATACAATTTGCGGCTTATGTAGCCGTTATAAACGTGGCCAACTCCTGGTCCTACATAGACCAGATGTAAAGGCACTTGAGGCACTCCAAGACCTGAGCCATCAATAGACAAAGACACAGCGCTTCGATGAACAGGCTGTGCTAGTAGCTCGAAGTTCGTCGTAACATAAACCTGGATATGCTATCGTAGGCAGCTATGGCAGCGTAGCACGGCACAACCTTTTTTTTTAATTGAAACTTACATCATAGTGCGTACAGCTAAGAAGTGGAATTCCCTGCCAGAGTCCCGATAGCTACAACCTGGGAGACCTTAAGTCAAGATTGAATAGGTTACTTCTAGGCAAGCGTGCTCCATCATCGACCAAATCATCGTAAAAAATAATAATAACACGCATGAAGTTTTAGATTTTCAACGCTAGGCTCAGCGCGTAAAGTTGAAAATCCAACTGCGTAGTTTTACGGCAGTTATGTAAAGAGACTCACAGGACAGCGTGTCAGCCGATAAGGAAGACATGAGCGGCGGTGACGTCAGCGAGCGGGCGTCCGCTGACGGAAGCACGTACTTCTGACGTTTGGACGGCTTCGGCTTAAGACCGGCGCGCCGCGCTGTTTTCAATAAGGTTTTCTTGGCGAAGCCCCTGTTGGTAAAAAGTTTTGTAATTGTATCATACACATACAAATAGGTTTGATTACATTTTAAAATTTTAATATGGTAGGCGCCATATTAATTTGCAATAAAAGGCATTGAACAATAAATTATGAATAGTTTTGAGAACGTAGATGATCATGAAAGCAGAAGATTCAGAACAGCTTTATTTCTGTTTTTGATAGTCAGTCAATAATGGTATGTGGGTCACCGAAAATCTGTCCACCTCGCCGCCATTTTGATTTTATTTCAGAGTTGAGGCGCACGATATGACATGCATATATGGGTAGAGAGCATCAAACAAAAAATATAGGAAACATGAATAGAATGGTGGTGGTGGTGGTGGTGTCCTAAAGTGTAAAGTTGCTTAGATGTTTCGAGGCTAAGTCACCATTGTGCTCAGATATTATAGCGGTTATCGAGTTGCTATGTTCGTGGCGATTCCAATTCTGTACTTTCTGGGTACTAACTGGGTTTAGCAGTGGCCGACATTAAATGTTTTTATTCTTGTTTACATAATATCCCACATATCTCGAAGGATCGCCAAAGTGGCAGTGGGCAGGGCACGTTGCTCGCAGAACATTTGCAGGCCGAAAAGTTCTGGAGTGGTGACGGGATACCAGAAAACACAACGTCGGAAGGCCTCCCACAGGATGGACCGATGACCTAGTGAGGATCGCGGGTAGCCGATGGATGCGAGACGCACAGGACCAGTTGTGGCGATACTTGGGGGAGGTCTATGTCCAGCAGTGGATGTCGTTCGGCTGATATGATGATGACATAATATTGTATTAGTAGGTACTTGAGCGTGTTGTGCTTGGGCTGGCTGTGCTTGGGCGGCGGCTGCGAGCGCGGCGCCAGCGCGAAGTGCAGCAGCACGTGCTCGGGGTGCCTCAGCCGCGCCACTTGCTTGCGGAACGCCTCCACCGCCTCGCTGCTCACCTCCTCGTCTAACGCCACCTGCGATCAGAGCGTTTTTGTTATGTTTAGGAAAAGGAAATGTGTTTTTCAAATTCAATTCAAATTCAATTCATTTATTCATTCATAAGACAACTCTTGGTCCACAGAAGCTGTTAGTAACACTAACAGCCTTAACTTTTTAATCGATTTCCCAAAAAGGAGGAGGTTCTCAATTCAATTATATTTTTTTTTTTTTTTCAGAACGGTTCATAATTGTCAGAGTTATGAGGTAACAAACATAAAAAAGTACAACTGAATTGAGAACTACCTCCTTTTTGCGAAGTCGGTTAAAAATTCTTTATCTGAAAGGATATAGTTGCAGATTCGTCCCATTTAAATTTTATCAAAATCGGTTACGACGAACTTTGGATTTTAAATCGAAATAGCTGGAATTCGTTTACTTGGATGATGGTTTTATGTCATCCATCCAAGTAATCGAAATTGCTTATTTTGCTTTTCTGCGATTTTGCAGTGATGTTGTTAGGTGTGGGGTACCACTAAAAATTGAAAAATAAAAAACTTTTTCAAAAAAATACAACCGACTTCCAAAAAAAAAACACTACAAAGTAAAAAATAACTGTAATATCGGAATTCGGTGTAAAAATACGAAGAAACTAACAAAAAGACCGAGTTTTATGTAGTGATTTTTTCCATCATAAAATTGCTGATATGCGACCATAGCACGGGAATACGCATTTTTTTTGTTCGGCAAACTCGAACGCGTCATCGGGCCGACAGAGGGTGCCTTTGGTTTTGCCGAACAAATAAATGATCGAAGAATCGAATCTGGTCAAGTTCAATACTGCTAAGACCCACGTGTTTTTTTTCCGCCAAAAGAAGCCAATCCGAGGTGCAGCCGTGCCAATAACCGACCAACTTGAGCTTCTTGGGGTTACATTTAACATCTACCCTCAATTTTGTGCCCTTTCATAGAGGCAAAAGCTGAAGTGGCTGCAAAAAAGTTGGGGATCTTAGCAAAGGTGAGACGGTACTTCACGCCGGAACGACTGCTCAAACTCTATTGAATTGAGAAACGAGCCAAGAGGATCATCGGTAAAAATGGATCGTCAAGTCGAATCTCCAAAGTCTTGAGCAACGACGGCGAGTTGCTAGCCTGTCGGTTTTCTACCGGTTGCATTTTGGAGAATGCGACGGAATTGCATAATTTAATTCCACCAAACCCATCATTGGACCACAAGACGATCGGCATCTATACAGTTAAATATAACTAGCTGACCCACGCAACTTCGTCTGCGTCACATTTTCCATTAATGCTCGGCTCCTTTTAGTCTTAGCGTGATGATATGTAGCCTATATCCTTCCTCGATACATGGGCTATCTAATACTGAAAGAATATTTCAAATCGGACCAGTAGTTACTGAGATTACCCCCTACATACAAACTTACAAACAAATGTTACCTCTCTATAATATTAGTATAGATGACCTTGAAAAATATACCTAACGATTTACGAAGTTCAAAATGTTCTCTACGAGTATTGAACATTTCCAACAGCTCAACAACAATCATCGGAGAGTACGTCAAAGTGTATTTAAGTATTACCTTGATGAGCTGGAAGGTGGCAGATCTTAACTGTAGTCCTTCTTGTAACGACTGCTCCAGGTGTGGCAGGTAGTGCGTGCGGACTTGCTTCTCTCGCGTCAGGGAGCACAGCGGGAAGGATCGGACCACTGTCTGTTCGCAGGCTGTTGATAGAAAAAAGAAAAATAAATTTTAGCTTTACATCCATTGCCTAGCCTAATCTGCGGATCTTGCGGACTTCGCTTTGGAGCATTAAATCTAAAAATTTTACTGTTAACAAAATACAGAACAAAATTCTTAAGAAAACCGGTAACTGAATATTCCAATAATTTTGAGTATGTTCACATTCTAATTTCAGTATCAATGTGTCAAAAAAAAAAACTATATTTTCGACTTAACTTGAACACCGTCGAATTTCGTCACCGACGGCCCAGTAATAACACCCCGGACTTAGTTGTGGTTCAATAAAACAATTTGAAGATACTTCTAACAACCCGCACCTAAGAGTCTCTCTACTCTCTACTCTCTATGCCAGCTGTACTCAACTTTATTTTCTCTCAGGGACACATTGTGCTAAGATGCTATGGCCTAAATTTGGTCAAGAGGATGCTTATGATGCGCACCGTAGGGGTCAGTAGGCGTGCCCTTGAACACGAGGCGGTAGTTAGTGAGGAACAAGGCGCCCTCGGCCGGCAACAGCGCCGTGTGACGTCATCACTAGTACAATACTACTCACCGTAGGGGTCAGTAGGCGTGCCCTTGAACACGAGGCGGTAGTTAGTGAGGAACAAGGCGCCCTCGGCCGGCAACAGCGCCGTGTGACGTCATCACTAGTACAATACTACTCACCGTAGGGGTCAGTAGGCGTGCCCGTGAGGAACAAGGCGCCCTCGGCCGGCAACAGCGCCGTGTGACGTCATCACTAGTACAATACTACTCACCGTAGGGGTCAGTAGGCGTGCCCTTGAACACGAGGCGGTAGTTAGTGAGGAACAAGGCGCCCTCGGCCGGCAACAGCGCCGTGTGACGTCATCACTAGTACAATACTACTCACCGTAGGGGTCAGTAGGCGTGCCCTTGAACACGAGGCGGTAGTTAGTGAGGAACAAGGCGCCCTCGGCCGGCAACAGCGCCGTGTGACGTCATCACTAGTACAATACTACTCACCGTAGGGGTCAGTAGGCGTGCCCTTGAACACGAGGCGGTAGTTAGTGAGGAACAAGGCGCCCTCAGCGCCTAGTGACGTCATCACTAGTACAATACTACTCACCGTAGGGGTCAGTAGGCGTGCCCTTGAACACGAGGCGGTAGTTAGTGAGGAACAAGGCGCCCTCGGCCGGCAACAGCGCCGTGTGACGTCATCACTAGTACAATACTACTCACCGTAGGGGTCAGTGGGCGTGCCTTTGAATACGAGGCGGTAGTTAGTGAGGAACAAGGCGCCCTCAGCGCCGTGTGACGTCATCACTAGTACAATACTACTCACCGTAGGGGTCAGTGGGCGTGCCTTTGAATACGAGGCGGTAGTTAGTGAGGAACAAGGCGCCCTCGGCCGGCAACAGCGCCGTGTTACGACCATCGCTGACAAGGTAGGCGCGTAGTGCTGGCACCGACACCGTCTCCCCAGGCACTAAGGCGGGCGCTACTATGCGAGGCTGCAACAATACGGGAATTTATTAGAAGAGGTATGTGATACATCTTTTTCCCACTTGATGAACCATATGATTGAACTTTGGCGGAGACGTAAATCAAGCACAATAAAATTACACTGTCGTCTTTTTTTCATTCAATGCCCAACGCAACAACGTAACTTCATTCAATGTCAAATTCGTTTTACTTGAAAAGCACTTCAAAGATCAGATATTTTGATGCTCATGAAACAACAGTGACATTTAACATTCAGATTCTGAAACGAAAATAGGGAAGATGACTAAAAAAATCGAATCAGTCAGCCGGTCGATTCTGTAAATATGTCGAACTGAAGGCGTGGGCGAAGTGATCACAAACCATACAAACAAGATGGAATGACAGCTCACTTGTCGTTCACTCCATCTAAGGCTCAATTTACACCGCCACTGAACGGAAACGTCAATCAGAAACATAACATGGCAAATTCACCCTTATTTTCACGACGTAATGCATACACTTCTTCTGAGATAAAAGTCTGAGCAGAAGAAAAAAGTCTGAGCGGCAGAAATATCTCAGAAGAAATATATGCATTATGTAGTGGAAATAAGGGTGATTTTGCTATGTTAAGTTTTAGATTGACGCTTCCGTTCCGCGGCGGTGTAAATTGAGCCTAAAGTGTACACGGTGAGATGTCAACAGAATCGACCAGCTGATCATTTGTGCGTTTTATCTTCGTCCTTTTTTATTGATTTGGTAAGGCAAAAATACGTCTCCAATATTTTTCGAGTATCTGACGGATTAAAAAAATGCCTTTTTTTTTCGTCGTTGTGGCGACGCTTTGGAGAGGCCCATGTCTAGCAGTGGACGTCTTTCGGCTGATATGATGATAATAATATTTTTGTTATTCAATAATCATCCCTATTGTCACAAATTCAATGTCAAGCGCGCAGTATATGCTATGATTTGTTGAATGAACAGCGAATCGTAGAACATGGCCGTTTAATTTTGAAAATCAACATTCGGAAGATGCAGTTTCTCCTTTATTTAACACATAAAATCCCTTGAAATCCCAGAAATCCTTTAAATTTTCAAGGCATGCATTTTATGTTAGTGATTAGAATAAGTTAGCATGCCTTGTTATTAGCTAAATTATAAATAATATAATGTCGACGCGACAGGACGAGACAAATGAAAGCTACATACACATAAACCCGAACCACCCCAAATGTGTCACGGAAATATGTACCTTTTTCAGTACTCTTTTACTTCCATATTCGTTTGTTGTCTTGTGTGGGTCTCGTCTCGTCGCGTCGTTGGAGGCAAGCAAACTAATGCTTGCGTGATTTTATGAAAGATTTTCGAAAAAAGCCGGAGAGGCGCTAGAACGGAAAGAGTAAGGTGTCATCCTAGCACAAAGCGATAATCCCGCGAAAACGCGACCGTCACGTACAGACGCCAACACATTTTCCCTATCAACTTTGAACCTAATGCTTTAGTGATAAAGTTGAAAATCTATTAAAGGTATTTGACAGATTGTTATTTGATAGCCTGTCTGTACATTTGTATGGCAAGCGCGATCGCGTAGTTGCGCCAACAGAGGGCTTTCCGGTTTTACGGAACAAATTAACGCTACGATCGCGTATTCGCGCGATTATCGCTTATTATTAGGACTTTGCCAAGAAGTGAAACCAAAATACACAGATTAGCATTCTCTTGTAAATCTCATACATGCCTCTCTGCCACTCTAAAGTGTAATTTATTAGAGTGAGAAGACAATACACACGTAAAAGCGCGTTCAATTGCGCTGCCTTCACTAACCTATAACGCGCGTATGAGAATGCAATAAGAAAAATGCAAATCTGCGTTTAACTATGATTTCATCTTAATGCGCTGTTAATTAAATATTAGAATTGTTTATGGATGTGCATCTGCGAAGAATGAAGCCTCATGTTTTTTACATGTTTTGTATTGACATCAATATGTTACCATGCCACAGATCAAACTACATTTCTTTTTCATTTCTCTTTCGCAGGTCTGCTGAAACATTAATTTAGAAACCAGTTTTTGCCCGCGACTCAAATCCCACTTTTTCGTAGAAAATCCTCTCTTAATACTTCCCTACACTCCCAAAGAAACCTACATGCCAAATACACCTGTCTACGACCAGTACATACTTTCGGCTGTGCGTTGTCACTCAAAAACACAGCCAGTTAAAATATAGTATACTAATGAGTATAGTATAAATCTATTGCTGTTTCTCAGTGTGCCTGTGCATGCATAGTAAAATAAATAATGAATGGCTGGTTTACCTTCTGCACGGGAGGTAAGCGTCGACTCTCGCGCGCGACGGCGTCGAGTGTCTCCAGGTGCATGTGCACGACTCCCGGGATCATCTGGTGCAGGCAGCGCACGTGGTCGGCGGTCACACCGCCCTCCGTACACACCTGGAGAACGATACAACTTATATGATTAAGGGCTATTTTTTCCATAGTCAAATATTTTTTACTGTAAAATAAATATGGCTGTTTGACATATCTTATGTACAAAAGCTATCAAAGCATTTTTACTCCACTGATAAAATTTATCTGACTATTGAAAAATCGGCCCTGAAATCTATATCTATATAATAAATCTGTAGAGAGGTCAATTCTGTACATGAAATATATTTCCAAAATAACTATCAGGGGGTGATTAGGGATCGATACTGATGCCAAAAATGCAATCAGTAAAATTTTTGTCTGTCTGTCTGTCTGTATAACCGTTATAGAAACAAAAACTACTCGACGGATTTTAACGAAACTTGGTAGAATTATTTTTCATACTCCTGAGCTGGTTATAGTATACTTTTCATCACGCTACAATCAATAGGAGCAGAGCAGTGAAGAGAAATGTTGGGAAAACGGGAGAAGTTACTCCATTTTTTAAGCTTCCATCGCGTGTACAACCTTAATGGTTAAAGCTACACAGAAATCATGTATGACGGAAATGTTCTCCTAAAAATTATATAAAAAATATCCCACGACAGCATATGTCTATATTTTATGATTGACGCACAATAACACGTGTAACTCCCGATAGCTTAGCAGTTCGAAGCTTTCTGATTATATTTGTCTACTCTTACGTTTATAACACTCTCAGTCATTCCTAATTAAAAAAGTTAACATTATTAACTATTCCATAAAAAAGAATCATAGAAATCGGTATAGAAACACCAAAGTGATACATGAAATACGCAAATAATAATAAGCCATCGCGCGTGAATACTGAATCATGCTATAAGGAATATTTTTGTATAAGGTCGCGAACGCACAGGCAGGCGGCTTGCTTGGCGCCTAGAGGCTAGCGCAGGCTAGCGAGTAGCTTCGTAAAACGGCTTACGACAGTTTGCAATATCCTTTAATATAATGTCGAGGGGAAGATGGTTATAATTTCGCTTTACACCAAACGAGTAATAAGTGTTATTGTAAAGATTGGTTGTTTGTTACTCAATCACGCCAGAACGACTTAACGGATCTTAATGAAATTTAGAACAAAGATAGGTTATAGTCTGGAATAGCACATAAGCTACTTTTCATCCCGGGATATGTTCCCTAGGGATCACGCGGGCGAAGCCGCTGGCAGAAGCTAGTTACTAATAAATAACACTTCGCTCGCGACTTTGTACGCGCTGCTATCTTCTTCAGGATCCCTGATTTGTTCTTGGAATATATATAGTCTTTGTTACTCATGGATAATGGTAATTATGTAACATTGTAATGGTGAAAGGATTTTTGAAATCGGTCCAGTAGTTTTTGATCTAAACAGACTCAGACTGCTTCGCTGATTGATGAAAACATACCAATGTTTCAAAAAAAAAAAAACTAGCCTAGGTAACCATTGCATGGTTCTAAATTATAATTACGTACAAAATACGATTAATATTTAATGGAGTTCAATTTGTAACTTGGACAAAGAGCATAATTTTCACTGGCTTTGCATTAGCGAATACTCTTTAAAATGTTTCAATTAGATCTTTTTATTCTGGGACAGGTCCACCACATCATTCCCGCATTCATCATTGCAACTGCTAAGAGCCAAAATCAATAATAGCGAACAGCAGAAAAACGCCAAGTCAATGTAGCTCGACGAGTCCCAAAGAAACGTTTCAAGTGTCTTGGATAATCAAATGACTCCTCCTGTTCTGGGCGGAGCAGAAGGGAGTGTCAGACTCTTACTGACTAAACCTCATCCGTGTTCCTCCTAATGCCCTTTGTGTTCCAAAGCCGCGGTGACTCTTTCGACCAATATCCTCAACTAATGGTCTTAGATCTCTACAAAACAGAAAAGAATAGCGGCTTAGAAAGAAAACGTTCAGAATATTTTACTTACTTTATCAACAAATCTGGAGACCAATTTGATGACATTGTTGCCAGCCTCCCCTGGGTCTGCTTCTTCGAACCCTGACTCCGCGTCCACACTGTCCGACTCAGCGACACTGGACAGAAAGATAGGTTTTGCTAAATACAAACACGCATAGCAAACCGTGGCGATGCGTTGTCTCATGTACATAAGGTCGTTTTGACCGATTCGCTTGCAGCCCCGTATTCGGTCACCTACTAGTGTCAACGGGTTTTCGGTTATCCGTATTCGATCACATATTCGGTCATCAATTAGTGACTAGTGTAAACAGGTTTTCGAATAGCCGTATTTGGATGTCTTCCGTTTTCGATGACTGAACTCGGCTGATTTGTTGAAACGCGCCACTCATTTTTCGGCTAAATTCAGTCGGCGTATTAGATAACCGACTTAGGGACTATTCACATTTATTCAGCTCCATTCGCGTGTCGCTGAACGTTTCGGTCACACTTATACAGTTCTGCTTATACATTCTTAAGAATGAGAAGGCAGGCAGCGGCAGAACAACGCTGAACTATGCATAAGATGCAAAGGGCTGAACGTTTCACCGAATTGATAAATCAAATTGGACTGTGTACATTAAGGGACTACTGTTCAATTTTTTTTTTTTTTTGTATACAAAACGGGGAACTCTTGGCCCAAATCTCACCTGATGGAAAGTGATGACAATCAATTCGGTGAAACCAAATGCGTTCGCCGCTTTCAGTGACCGACTTAATTTAAACGCGCCATTAAAATAGTAGCCGACTCTTTCAAGTAATGCTTATTGCGTAATTGTATTGAAAATTCATAAGGAAAGGGTATGGACTTTATTCTTAAGCTAGTAATATTCATATTCGTCTAAGCGAATGTGAGCATGCGTTTCGTACACTTAACAACTTAAACATTGCAGCAATAAATTTCAAATTTAAATGTGACATTAGACGTTTATAGACTGATGTTTGTTATAGCCATAATCTTATGTGTTTTCGAAAATCCGATTGGGGAGTTACATTTTAACACTCGCTTAGAAGAAGCAAGGTATAATCTCACCTGTTAGTAATACTATTGCTGGCTCTATCAGCATCATCGCCTCTGACGTCAGCGCGTCTGCCGGCGCCCTCTAGCGGCAGTAGAAGGTAAACCATACGGTTCGCGTAGTGTATGGCCTGGCTGTACAGTGTTGACTCTTCGCTTGCTATTAATTCGCGTTGTTTTTCTGCAAGAAATAATACCACATGATTAGAAGCCAAAACGCAGGACCAGCGTGGTGACCAACTCCCATCCCCATCGATAAAGAGACCTTAGTGGACTTCGTTAAGGCATTTTCTCAGCAATGAAACAGCCCTAGTTATTTAAAAACCGGTTAAGTGCGAGTCGGAGTCTCTTACGAAGGGTTACCGTACCACAAACCGAAAAAAAAAACACGTTTCTTGGGGACGGGAGCCCCTTCAATTTTTTAATTTTATTTTTAGTTGTTGTTGTTATAGTGGAAATGGAAATACAACTCTGTGAAAATTTCAACTGTCCACCTATAAGGATTCTTGAGATAAAGTCCGCTGACAGACAGACACTCAGACGGATGCACAGCCGGACAGCGGAGGTTTAATAATAGGGTTCCATCCCCTTAGGTACCGAACCCTGTAAAGCACTAGTTATTATATAAGAGCTTAGAATAATAACGCATAGAAGCCGCGTCTAGAACAAAACCCGAGCAAAATCGTGTGTCCACTTCATTTTCTTTGTGTGCGTGAGCCGAATGTGTCTACGTTCCTCTAACGCACACAGATATAGCTTTCAGTGATACCATTACTAAGCCGTTACCCACAAAATATGGGAATACGCATTACTATTTTTTTTGCTATCAAGGCAAGTATTTTATGTTGTTGGGAACTGGAAAAGGTAAACATGATTTTTCATGTAATATGACATATTTTTTCGGAAGGTATAATTCAATTTATTTCAAAATAAAAGGAAATAAATCGCATAAAGAATGAGATATTGTTCAATGCGTTTAGAATGCTTGATGGGTTATAATTATAAACAATGTTAAAACATCGGGTTTGATATGAATTAACAGTAAGTATTGTATTTTAAAATTACAAAAATGAAAAACATGAATGAAAGCAATGTGGGTATTTTTTCCTCACAAATAGCAACACTGTGTTATGACAAGTTAGGTTATTAGAATTTTGTTTTATTTATCGATTTACGTAAAAATAGTGCATAGAATGGTGTACGTTACCCCAGCAAGAAAGTATCTCCTAGAGTTAAATGAGTGGAACGTATAGTTGGTGCCTTATCTGGTGTAAATGTGCCCCCACATAAAAAATGTGTGCCCCCTGTCGTTTTGGAAAAAAACGGAAAAAACGATTCCTGCTGGGGTAACGTTTTTCTAGCAGGAAAATTCTAAACGAATGATCGGAGAGAGAAAAATTGTGCATGGCCAGAGAGCTTACATGTGTGCCAAAATGTGCCCCCAAAAATAAAATCTGTGCCCCTTCAGATTTACGAGATATTGCATTTCCTGCTGGAGTAACGTTTTGATGAATCGTATATCTCCAAAACCATTGCATGTGCCCATGTAGAATAAACATACACGGGTAGCTCTTAATGTGTGCCCCTATGTGCCCCAAATTAGATTTAAGAAAATATTTATAGTTTTCAAGTTATCGCGGTTTTATGAAAACCCGAAAAAACATCGCAGCGCCTAAATGAGACAAGGTACAAGTTCGCTGAAAACTGTATTCGGTCCTTCTTGACGCTAATAATAACCATACAAAGTTTCAAAACTGTTCATGCATGCGTTTTTGAATAATCTTGCTAAAAGTCAAAACAATGGTGTCATAATTTTGACGGCAAAATACAAGGAACCGGCTCAATCCCAGATGTGTAGGTGTAAACCAAAATCTTGTGCCTTTAGTCAAAAATATATGGTGAAAATATTCAGCTTGGAATGTTTCGCATTAAGTAAATATTAACAAAAAACCAAATTATGTAATCCACGGCTGGTTATCCGACCAAATTTGAATGACTACTAAAAAGCGACGGATTCATACATATCGATGACCTTCTTTACTTTACTCACTAACCGGTTCACACGTGTTGTGCCTGAGTACACTGAAGTAGAAAAGTAATAAGAAATAAAATAAAGTTGTTATTGGATTATATTCTACTAGCTGTTTCTATGACCTGTAACGAGCCTTTTTGTCTCATCACATGCTTCCGCGTTTCTTAGTCGATTTCCGAACGCACATCTCTAGTTTTTATTCTATAATCTGTGGTATGCGAATCGTTTGACGTTTCACTTTCCGACCTGCCCTTGTATTAAGATGTCATGTTTTCAAAATTTTAATTAATCTTATGGAATCCTGTTTATTTTGGGACAGTTTAACGTCCAATAAGCTTAAACAAGCTACCCAGGATGACGCTATGGAGAAATTGCCGTAATTTGTGATATTGTTGTCTTTATTACAACGCACACAACCCCTATATGGAGGCGCGTGGTGATTGCGTGACGATTTTATAAGGAAACGCCAGCACATTTGTTTGGCGTTTCCTGTTTCCTACGTTTTCTTTTCCATCTACGTTCCTTTTTCCATCTTCGTTTTTCTTATGGACTGGTTTTTCTACAATTGGATTTTTCATGACATGAACGGAGACGTGCTGTCATGCCAACAGGAGACTCTTTCTTCCTGTGGATTTTTCATGACATGAACTGAACCGTGCTGTCATGCCAAGAGGAAACTCACCTGCGGTTAACTTAATAATTTTGTTTTTATAGTAATCTGGTATGTAATTTAAATTTATTTTCAAAAACATTTACATGAAGATGCAATAGTATCCATAATTCGATACTATCCTTAGTAATTATTATCCCTAATCAATAGTACCTAGTCTAAAACTTTAAGTGACTTTAACTATAAGATTAGTTTTAAATCATACAAAGCCCTGTAATTAGGAAGCTACTGGCTTATGAATAGAGAAAGACAAAAGAGTTTAATTTGTTTTATTTGTTCTATTCAGCTACCCACCGGCAGATTAAATGTTCCAAACTCTTCCGATAGATACTTTCCGGCATAATTTATTTTGAAGTGGTCTCCACGGCGCCCGAAATTGAATTTTAGTTTATTTTTTTTTATTAGGAGAACACAAGCCTTTCTTTACACCCACTGTAATATCATATTATTACAATTGTCGACACGAACAGGGATCTTGAAGTAGTTTTCGGCTCCACTTCGTATTACAAACTCTGGGTTTGGAGCTTGATTATTTTTTTGGGTAGAGTACTCTTCTTGTAGAACACTATCACAAAGTTTCATAGCGCGCAAACACATAGTTTTAGAGAAAAAAAATCCTAAAAATTCAATTATTTCTAACCTATTTACGAAAAAATTACATATTTTTCCACAGATAACTTAAAAAAAATCGGTCTAAGGTCGTTTCATTTTACGGTCAGACTAAGTGACCACTCATTTAAAAGTTTTTTTATTGAATATTATAGTTTTTGACTTTATTTTATTTTTAAATAGTTGCGCAAGTATTATGTTTTCAAATAAAAAGCAAATAATAGACTTAATTAAATAAAATAAAAAAAGTATTTTAGCGATTGTGGGTAACGAAACGTAATTTCAGAATATTATGATGTATGCGACGTTTACGTTTGACAATTGTCATTCACCGTTTGTACTCACGGTCGAGAGCGTCTATCGTACTCCTGTTTGTTTCAACGATTGAGTGACACCATGGCGTCTCCGAAGTCCCCGACTCAGAATGCAAGAGCAAGCGGAGCGAGCTCTGGGCTTGGGGGCACTCCGACTCGGATAGGTTAGGTTAGAAGGGGAAGGCGGGGTCGAGTGAGCGAGCGAAGCGAGCGAATAGACCCCGCCATCCCCTTCGAGGTTATTTTTTTATAAACCACTCAGTAGGAGCCCCGCGCATATTTTGCAGGCATATTTTGAACTTGAAGTGTTTGACCTTGACCTTTACGAGTTTGACCGTGACCTTTACGAGTTTGACCTTGACCTTGAACATGCCTCTGACCTTAATTTGGATTAAAAGCTTATATAGAGTCGCCATATAATCTACCCCTACCGAAAGAAAGTTTTGGCGATTTTTTTTTCAGCACCTATGGTTTTGCGCGTTTTGGTAATTTCAAATTTACTATAGTAAAGGTACATTCTACCGAAAAAAAAATATCTACTATAAAAAACGACAGTTAGCTAATACGAAGTGCTTCCTAGTTTTCTTTATAACTTTATAAGGGATATTATTGCATCATCTATTCTATTGTTTACAGGACACCTTTTGTTCCTGAAATTAATTTATGTCATTTTGTTGTAAACAACTTAGATTGTTTAATATTTTTTGTAGACAATATTTTTCTACTAACAATATTGTACTATTGTGTTTTGTTAACTGTTATTGTTACAGCATATATCTTTCTACCCTTACAAGACCATCATAATATTGTATGGTAAGACTTTCGTTTTGTAAAAGTATCTCAACAGTTGAAACTTAGTGCGGTGTAACTGTGTTTCATATTTAACTCTTAAGTGAACTTTAGTTTTAACTTTGTTATTATACTATAAGGAATTTAAACTTATCTTGTAAGATAATATTGCATCTTTTTTTTCTGCTAAACACTTTGATATTTTCATAAAAATAACTTGCAACTTTTAAAATATTTTAACTTAACCTCAAATATTTCACAACTTTTTGAAGTTTTTGTTTTGGTTTGTTTGCTCATTGTTTTGCTTATTCATCATGGATAAGGAAGTTCAGTTTTCTCCGCCTTTAGCTGATAAAAACAACTTAGATTCTGACGTTGCATGTACAGTTTCTAATGCTAATGCACATGTTCCTGACATGATAAATTTGACAGAAGTACAACATTATTTTGATCATAATGACAGAATTGCACACTCTTCCTCAGCTTTAGCTACGCATGCATTACCTTCTTTTAATTCCATGAATGCTTTGGTTAATGAACATTTTAAAAAGAATTTGCCTTCTGCAATTAAATTGCCAGATTTAAAAAAGAGTAGACTTAAATTTAATGGGAAAACTTGTGTTAGAGAATTTATTACTGAAGTTGAAGAATATTTCTTATATAAAAACTTTGATGAGATTTTATTGGTTGGTTCATTTACAGACTTGCTTAGTGATATTGCTCTTAAATGGTTTCGCACTGTTCGTATTCGTATTTCATCATGGCACGAGCTTAAGCTTGCTTTACTGAAACGTTTTGACAGGCCGGACTTTGACTATTTTTTGGAAAGTGACCTTCGTACGAGGAAACAGAAGAGTTCTGAGTCTCTTCCTGACTTTATTACAGAAATTATGGACATGGCTAGTCGTCTTTCTTTTCCATTGTTTGATACAGTTTTGGTTAGTATAATTAAACATAACATGTTACCTATTTACACACCTTTTATTTTTGGTAAGCATATTGATTCTGTGGAACAATTTCTTGATCTTGCTAAAGAACTTGAAGTTTTTGTCAATAGAAAATCTAGTAAGGACCTTAAAACTGATAAACCCACAGTCAAGTCTAATGCAGTTTCAACAGATTTCATTTGTTTAAAGTGTAAAAAATCTGGATATCATTTTAAAAAATGCACATCCATACCTGGCGTTATTTGTTTCAAATGTCAAAGGGTTGGAGTCACATCTAAGAATTGTGATGTTTGTAATACTGATAATAAAAACTCTAGTGAGTCAAAAAACTGATTAGGTCTCATCGAGCCCCTGTTATTGATGTAACCGCGAGTGTCTCGATAAAGAAAAAATTTGCTAAATGTCACAAACCTGATGATGTTACCCGTAACAAAGAATTTGCAGACTGGTTAGATTATTTAAAAACATTCTTCAAAATTTATAGATCAGCTCCTGTTTTATTTGTTAAACATAACGATACTAGACCTTATTTACGATTTTCCGTAGGTGACCATACTTTTTCTGGTTTGTTAGATAGTGGATCCAATAGTTGTGTTTTAGGCTCAAATAGTCATAAACAATTTACACATTTAGGTTATAAAATAAATTCTGTTTCTAGTGCTGCTTATACAGCCGATGGTTCTTCACAGAGAATTATTGGTACCATTGAATTACCAGTTACTTGTGATAATATAACTAAAAATATTAATTTCTTAATTATACCTTCTTTTCAGCCTGATTTCATTCTAGGTTTTGATTTTTGGTTAAAGTTTGATTTGGCTAAGGATTTATGGAAAAATATAACTTATGTCCAAAGCAATAAAGTTCAAGTTTGTACAATCACTTCTGCTAGTGAACTGTCTCCTTCTGAGAAACAAAAATTAAATGAAACAGTTTCACTTTTTGAAAATATTTCCTATGAAAAGAAAGGTTTAGGTCTTACTCATCTTGTTCAACATAAAATTAATGTCACTAGTGAACCTTTCAAACAAAGGTATTGGCCTTTAAGTCCTGCAAAGCAGAAAGAACTTTATGATGAAGTAGAAGTTTTATTAAAGGAAGGCATCATTCAACCTTCTAAATCACCTTGGTGTTCACCTGTCTTGGCTGTAGATAAGAAGGATAGTAGTACTAGATTATGTTTAGATTCAAGACGTTTAAATTCAGTAACTATAAAAGATTCTTACCCTCTTCCTTATACCTCTAGAATATTAGATAACCTTGGGGGAGCTAAATATATTAGTACAATTGACCTTTCTAAAGCATTTTTACAAATCGCTCTTGAAGAATCTTCTCGAGAAAAGACTGCTTTTGTAGTTCCAGGAAAAGGACTTTTCGAATTTGTTCGAATGCCATTTGGTCTCACTAATGCACCAGCTGAGTTGCAGAGACTTGTTGATAAACTTTTTGGTCCTCAATTCGATAATACTGTGTTCTGTTATTTGGACGATTTAATTTGCGTAAATTCGGATTTTAATTTACATATAGAATATTTACACAAAATTTATAATACTCTGAAAGATGCTGGATTAACAGTTAATTTGAAAAAGTGTAATTTTTGTAAAGAGTGTAATCTTGGTTATATAGTTGATAGTGATGGTTTGCATACTGATCCTTCTAAATTAGATACCATCAAACATTTTCCACGTCCTGAATCCGTTAAACAACTTCGTAGTTTTCTTGGTTTATGCTCATATTATCGTAGGTTCATTTGTAAATTTGCTGATATCGCTTCTCCTTTAACTAAATTAACAGCTGGTAGTAAAAATTCTAAAAAACCTCTTTGTTGGAATGATGAAGCTGAAAATGCATTTGATGAGTTAAAACAAACATTAATTACTGCTCCTGTTTTGCAATGCCCTAATTTTGAAAAACCTTTCTTTTTACATTGTGATGCCAGTTCTGTTGGCATTGGTAGTGTTTTGAGTCAAGAGGATGATAATGGAGATCAACATCCTATTGCGTTCTATTCTAGATCACTCAATAAATGTGAACGTAATTATAGTACCACAGAACGGGAATTGTTAGCTATTTTAGTTTCCATAGAACATTTCAGACCTTATATTGAAGGAATGAAGTTTACAGTTATAACTGATCATGCTAGTTTAAAGTGGCTTTTAGGTCTTAGTAATCCTAGTGGACGTTTAGCACGTTGGGCTGCTAGAATTTCTCAGTTTACATTTGATATAGTTCATAAAAAAGGATCTTTACATTTAGTCCCAGATGCTCTATCCCGCATAGAAGTCGCCGCTATAGGAATCTCTCAGAATAATTTAGTTTTGCCTGATGATGATATTTATGATCCATGGTATAAAAAAGTATTTATTAATTGTCAAAAATCTCCTTGCAGATATAAGAACTTTAGAGTAGAGAATAAAACTTTATATAAATTCTGTAAAAGTAAATTTGACCCTAATAATCGTCTTAATTGGAAAATAGTTATCCCTAAAGAACATATTTTAGATACAATTCGTTCTAATCATGACGACATTAATTCTGGTCATCTTGGTATTCATAAAACTTTAAATAAATTAAAACAACACTATTTTTGGAAAGGAATGTTTAACGATGTTCAAAAATATATTATAGCTTGTGATACTTGTAAAGCATATAAACATACCACTCATCCTCCTTTTGGTATTATGATTAATCCTAAAAAAGTCGATCGACCTATGTTGATGCTTTCAGTTGATATTATAGGTATACTACCTAAGACTTATTCTGGGCATAAATATATCCTCTCAGTTGTCGATGTTTTCACTAAATACTGCTGGATTTTTCCTATGACGAATGCTACTACTAGAGTAATTAATAAACTTTTTGAAAAAGAAATATTTCTTAAATTTGGTTGTCCTAAAATAATTGTTTGTGATAACGGTACACAATTCACTTCTAAACACTTTGTAGAATTTCTGAAAGGTTTTAACATCACTAAAATATTTTATAATACTTTATACACCCCTCAAAACAATCCTGTTGAGAGATATAACAAAACTGTTGAAACTTGCATATCTTGTTTTGTTAACAATGATCATAGAACCTGGTCTAAATATTTACCTCATGTTCAATTAGCTTTAAATAATAGTGTTAATCTTGCTACAGATTTCACACCTAACTTTTTGATGTTTGGTAGGGAACTTATTTTTGATGCTTCTTTACATCGTTTAAGTAACTCTATTGATAACTTAAGTGAACTGGAAGTTACCAATAGAAATCACTATGCTGATTCTCTTAATTCACTTAGTGATATTTTTGTTAAAGTTCAAACTCATTTATTAAAAGCTTATCAGCGTAACGCTCGCTATTATAATAAGGGTCGGAAAGTCATTTCTTTTGATGTGGGTGATGTTGTGTGGAGAAGAAGTTTTGTTCAATCTAATGCACCTACTTATTTCTCGGCAAAATTTGCTCCTAAGTTTATTAAATGTAAAATTATTGAAAAGGTTTCTGATAACGTTTATGTTTTGAAAGACCTGAAAAAGGGAACAACTGGTCGTTATCATATTAAAGATATAATTAAATTTTAGTTTGGTTTCCAAGTGTTAGTCTTGATTTTGATATTTTTGTCTGTAGGGCCTTATGATAGTGTGATGTATGTTGGGATGGAAGATAGGTTTACAAGCCTTTGAATGGAAATGTATGTTAGGTAGCATCAAATAAATTTATTGAATTCAATTTCTTAACATTCTAAAATATAACTTAGGACATTTTAGGTTTATTCTGAAAACTTTTCCACCCACACAATTACATTTTTCATATCAAAAGATCTTATGTTTTTTTTTTGTTTTAACAGTATTGAATACAGTTTTTATACATTCTTGTATACAATTTCTGTTTATATACATTTACCTACGTATTCTATACACTAGGTATTTTCTTTTTTTTTAGGATCTGCTGAATCTGCTCGCTAACTTTTTTGTGTTAGGATGCAAGATCTTAACTTATATTTTTTGTAACGCGGATCATACTGTTTTTTTCTTTGTAGAAATAGTATTGATATTTGTGTTCCTTTTTTTGCAGAACTGCTAACTCCTTTTTAGGTTGGTTTTTCTGTACATTTGTACTCTAGGGATTTAGAAACATGTGTTCTTGTTCTCACTCGTGGACATATTCCTATATTTTTTTGCGGATCTCGGTATATATTTTTTCCCTTGATTTCGTTCTTTTTTTGCTACTGTGCTCGGGAAGTTGGTGGAGTTGTGCCGATCACAGTATGCAGTTTTGTTTTGCTACTGTGCCCGGAAATTCGGTAGAGTTGCTCCGATCACAGTATGCAGTTTGTTCCGCTATTGTGCTCGGGAAGTTGGTGGAGTTGTGCCGATCACAATATGCGTTTTGTTTTCGAAGGTGTTTGTGCTCGGAAAATTGGTGGTGTTATGCCGATCACAACATTCTTCTTTAAATTTCTTCATCCTTAAAGATGTAAAATTTGAAACTGTTCGATACAGTCATTTATAATTTGTTCTTGCTAGTCAGTGGCGATGGTGCCTAACTGTACTCATGGAGACATTTTTGGATTATTCTTGTAAGACAGCGGCAATTGTGCTTAACTGTACTCAACTTTGCATTTTATTTTGCTTTAAACTTATTAGTCGGTGGCGATGGTGCCCAACCGTACTCATATTGGTTTTTTTTTGTTTTCTTTTTGTTAAGATATACCTTGTAAGACGGTGGCGAAGGTGCTCAACCGTACTCAAATTGTATTTTTTTTTCTTTTTTAATAGTCTTGCACATATAGGAGAGCGACGGTTGCGGCTAGCTGGACTTGTAATATTTCTTGGATTTAGCTAGTTAGTCAGTGGCGATGGAGCCTAACTGCACTCATGTTGGTTCTTTTTGTATTATAGGTCGGTTATTCTAGTGACTTAACTGTATTTTTTTTTTGTTATTTTGGACGTATTTTTTGTTATGGAGTTATATATTTTTGCGATTTTCCATGACTGTTCTTAAGATGTGGTTGGTTGATGATGGACTTAGCAGATGTTTTCCTTGCAGTCTAGTAATTATCCTAATCATTTCTAGGATTGGAATCGTTGTTTTTTTTTTGTTTTTGGAATTTCTATTTCCTTTTCAAGAAGATTTTTTTTTGCTTTTCTCTTTTGTTTTAGGCATAAAAGAAATTGCTTTCTTTTATTTTTTCGGGGAGGGATGTAATGTAACGAGCCTTTTTGTCTCATCACATGCTTCCGCGTTTCTTAGTCGATTTCCGAACGCACATCTCTAGTTTTTATTCTATAATCTGTGGTATGCGAATCGTTTGACGTTTCACTTTCCGACCTGCCCTTGTATTAAGATGTCATGTTTTCAAAATTTTAATTAATCTTATGGAATCCTGTTTATTTTGGGACAGTTTAACGTCCAATAAGCTTAAACAAGCTACCCAGGATGACGCTATGGAGAAATTGCCGTAATTTGTGATATTGTTGTCTTTATTACAACGCACACAACCCCTATATGGAGGCGCGTGGTGATTGCGTGACGATTTTATAAGGAAACGCCAGCACATTTGTTTGGCGTTTCCTGTTTCCTACGTTTTCTTTTCCATCTACGTTCCTTTTTCCATCTTCGTTTTTCTTATGGACTGGTTTTTCTACAATTGGATTTTTCATGACATGAACGGAGACGTGCTGTCATGCCAACAGGAGACTCTTTCTTCCTGTGGATTTTTCATGACATGAACTGAACCGTGCTGTCATGCCAAGAGGAAACTCACCTGCGGTTAACTTAATAATTTTGTTTTTATAGTAATCTGGTATGTAATTTAAATTTATTTTCAAAAACATTTACATGAAGATGCAATAGTATCCATAATTCGATACTATCCTTAGTAATTATTATCCCTAATCAATAGTACCTAGTCTAAAACTTTAAGTGACTTTAACTATAAGATTAGTTTTAAATCATACAAAGCCCTGTAATTAGGAAGCTACTGGCTTATGAATAGAGAAAGACAAAAGAGTTTAATTTGTTTTATTTGTTCTATTCAGCTACCCACCGGCAGATTAAATGTTCCAAACTCTTCCGATAGATACTTTCCGGCATAATTTATTTTGAAGTGGTCTCCACGGCGCCCGAAATTGAATTTTAGTTTATTTTTTTTTATTAGGAGAACACAAGCCTTTCTTTACACCCACTGTAATATCATATTATTACAGACCTTACACATGATTAAGTACATTATAAATAGTGGCCTAATGACTAAGTACTATTCCAAGGTAAGCTATCTTCTCCATTCTAAATTTAATTAAATACATTCAGCAGTGCGATTCTGTAAACATGTCGAAGCGAACACTTAGGCAAAGTGAACGACGAGTGAGCTGTCAAACCATACAAACAAGATGGCATGACAGCTCAATTGTCGTTCACTCCACCTAAGTTATCACGGTGAGATGTCAACAGAATCGACCGGCAGTAATTTATGTGTGAATGAAAGAAATAAGTACATCCAGATATTTGCCATTTGTCAGGTCTTTGACCCAAAATTTGATTGGTCCCGATGTTTAAAAAAAAATGTAGTTCATGAAATGTGTGATGAACCTACCTACTATTAAAAAGAGGTAAGTAGCTCTTTTTTGTAAATCAATTAAAAGCCCGTATTTGTAACGCCTTTATGAACTTGGAGGGTTGTATTGGTGATTTTGATGATTATACTTTCTTAATAATATTTTAATCAACATACAACCTAGCACTGGCGTGCAAATTTCAAAAAACGTAAGAAAATTTGAATTTCGCGGGTTGGTTGGAGTGTTCACCATAACCAAATAAATTTTGGTACCTACAGTTTTGATAGTTTATTAGAATACTCTGTCTACGTTTTATTTAGGGTAGGTATACCTATTGTCAACCGCACAATGATCTATGTTGCAACAACGTGTTTCCATTTTGTATGTCGTATTACGTAGCTATGAGGGATTTATAATTATTATTAATCAACGATTATAAGCTGATTATGTAGGGTCACATAATTTTGATTTGATGGCGTTTTAGATATATAAGTGACATTCCACAGTCAGGTGATAATGCTGTTACTTATATATGTTAAATATGATTATTTATAGCCAAATACCATCAGATAATTTGTGCACATTCGATGTTTACAGTTATATCTTTATGCGGTTAACTATAGGTACTAACACACTTTATCTGAATCTATGTATAAGCAAATTACTCGTTAGAAAATTATTTATCTGTGATTTCAAATTTAATGTTTTTCTTACACAATATTATACTTTTACTTGACTCTGGCAAATGCACAAGATGTGCGAAGCCAAACTCCTCTGAGGAGGAAAAAAAATATATATTATACTTTTACCTAATACTGATCTGTGATTTTTTGTGATGAAAATTTACTAATTATATGTTAGACTTAGATGACAAACTGATCTGAGATTTAAATAATAATGACTACACAACGTGCAAATAATTTCTAATATTAATAGGTAGGAAATTTGATCTGTGATTTGAATTACTTAGGGAATACCTAATTATAATAATTTCCACATCAACAAGCTGTTTTCATTAATATAGTCACAAGGTTCATTTAGTATACATATTTTAGCCCCCAAAACTTTTGAACGCGACTTTACGGACAACAGCTTAGGTATAATACGTCCATTAAAGAAGGTCATCGATATGTATGAATCCGTCGCTTTTTAGTAGTCATTCAAATTTGGTCGGATAACCAGCCGTTGATTACATATTTTGGTTTTTTGTTAATATTTACTTAATGCGAAACATTCCAAGCTGAATATTTTCACCATATATTTTTGACTAAAGGCACAAGATTTTGGTTTACACCTACACATCTGTGATTGAGCCGGTTCCTTGTATTTTGCCGTCAAAATTATGACACCATTGTTTTGACTTTTAGCAAGATTATTCAAAAACGCATGCATGAACAGTTTTGAAACTTTGTATGGTTATTATTAGCGTCAAGAAGGACCGAATACAGTTTTCAGCGAACTTGTACCTTGTCTCATTTAGGCGCTGCGATGTTTTTTCGGGTTTTCATAAAACCGCGATAACTTGAAAACTATAAATATTTTCTTAAATCTAATTTGGGGCACATAGGGGCACACATTAAGAGCTACCCGTGTATGTTTATTCTACATGGGCACATGCAATGGTTTTGGAGATATACGATTCATCAAAACGTTACTCCAGCAGGAAATGCAATATCTCGTAAATCTGAAGGGGCACAGATTTTATTTTTGGGGGCACATTTTGGCACACATGTAAGCTCTCTGGCCATGCACAATTTTTCTCTCTCCGATCATTCGTTTAGAATTTTCCTGCTAGAAAAACGTTACCCCAGCAGGAATCGTTTTTTCCGTTTTTTTCCAAAACGACAGGGGGCACACATTTTTTATGTGGGGGCACATTTACACCAGATAAGGCACCAACTATACGTTCCACTCATTTAACTCTAGGAGATACTTTCTTGCTGGGTAACGTACACCATAGAATGTGAGTACTTATTTGTGAAATGTTATTTTATCACATTTTTTTGTTTTCCTGATGTGCTATAACATCCTTTCACGCAATAAACTGTCATTTTCAATTATTTACTCGCGAGCTGTGTTCGACGGAACGTGACATTGAGTACTGACGGCCTGACGGCTAAGTTTGACGGATTAGGCTAAGTTTTAGTTGCCTCACTTTTTGCACTCGTACTAGGTTTCTATGCGTTATTATTCTAAGTATAAGAGATAATTTTTCATCCAAGCCATTTCTAACTATATTAGGGTCGGCTTCCAGTCAAATTGGATTTAACTGAATACCAGTGTTTTACGTGGAGCGACTGCCTGACAGACCACCAAACCTTTTTTCCTTTTTTATGGATGGGAAATCATCAAATATCTCCTCCCACTTTGGGCGAAGCGAAGGGAGTGTCAGACTCTTACTGACTAAAACCCATCCGTGTTCCTCCTAGTGCCCTTTGCGTTCCAGGGCCGCGGTGACTCTTTCGAACAAATTCCAAAGCCCAGACCACCACAACCTAGTACGTAATTACTTTTAATAAGCAGACAATATGCGTTTACTGTTTCGATGATTACCTGGAGGTAAACTGGGCCATAACCTCATCTGTTCTGCCGCGATCTCCAAAGCGCTCGGTTCTTGGGCTTTTAACAGTGACATGTACTCCTCATCGTCTCTGTAACAATCAAAACAATTATTAAAAAAATAATCTTTTGAACTTTTTTGGCCAAGTGCTACTCATTTGAATTAATAAAATTGACCAAAAAATTATTATAAGAAATTCGTGTCCATTAAAAAAGAAATAGTGGTTCCTAAAACAGTTTTCCTTTATTTCTTAACGATTCGGATTATCAGCCAAACAACATCTATACGATTTTTTCAGTTACTTACACTTTTGCACACCAATCGCATAATTCATAAAATCATATATTCACAATCGAAAGGAATCCAGATCCATTGCTTCAAATGTTAAGAATTCGTCTGCTGTGTAAAACACGCATTGAAATCAAAAGCAATGTGAACATTGCTCAATGTTGCAGATTTTTCTGATGTATTAAGTTTTCTAAGGAGCCATAATTTTCATTTTGGAGACTTTTCCCTTCTCAACGTGAACCTACTTCTTACCTGGGGCTGGGCACTCTCTGATGATGTGTGGGTTGGTTGGGCAGGTACAGAGCCTTGATGTCCCTCTGCACATCTTGGTAGAAGGCAGCCTCCCAGAACTGCTGGCTGGTCCACACTGGGTGTTCCTGAACAGTATTTAATGTAATTAAAACACACTCTTGGTGAAACCGCAGTCTCATGAAACATTTAAACATTAGTTCTTGGGCATATCTATGCCCAAAAACTTTTGTTATATGGAGATAATGTGTCAGCGTGTGTGTGTGTGTGTGTGTGTGTGTGTGTTATCTTTGCGAAAACAACACGAAGTCGTTGATTCAATATCAACTGCAGTTTGTTGAATTTAAATTTTATTTATTAGGGACAAAAATCAAATAATAATAGGATCGACCTAGCGCTATATTGTGACGTCATAGCTGTCAATTCAAACCAATTCGGTAGGGTGAGCAAAAAAAGTTTTTATTTTTATTTTATTAATATAATATATACATAAACATTGAGTGAAAAAAGTGTTTTGGTGTGGTTTAAAATAACTAATAATGACTTTAAATAATTGAATATTATATGTATTTAGCCATTTTACTTCTATTGAAAGACATTCAAAGAAAAATAAAACACCTTTACAAAAAAGTACAGCCGACTTCCAAATAAAAAAAAACAGTACAAAGTAAAGAGTCGGTTTTTTTTGTTAGTTTCTTCGTATTTTGACACCAGCTTCCGAACTTAAATATATTTTTATAACTTGGAAGTTAGTTGTGAATTTTTATAAAAAGTTTTTTGTGAACCTACCTGTATGCACATGTACGCGTATTGTATGACTCCAGTGCAGAGTTTCCTGCAGTAGGCCGTGGCTAGCGGCAGCATGGCGGCTGCTATCGTGTGCTCGTCTAGAGCAGTCGCTGATTGGAGAGCGCAGTTCATTAGTCTGAAACAAGAAGAATACAAGGTTAGACTTTCTAAATCTGAAGTAAAATTGTTTGTTTATAAATTTGTAAAAGTAATCTTCTGAAATGTAGTTCATGTCACAACAAAGCAAAAGCTACCCAGAAGTTAGAGCTGCATAACACAAAATCCTGAAATAATTTCAAAAAAACACTACTAAGTAAACAATAACTTTATTTCGGAAGTCGGTGTTTTTGTTAGTTTCATCTTATTTTGACACCGACGTTTATTTGGAAGTCGGTTGTATTTTTTTTGTATAAAGTTTTTATTTATTTATCACTTTTTAGTGGTGGGTACCAACAAAAAGTGCGAAATAAAAAAAATACGACACACCACACCTAACAACACCACTGCAAAATCGCAGGAAAGCCAAATACGTAATTTCGTTTTCTTGGATGACAGCTATTTTGATTTAAAATCCAAACTTCGTAACAGATTTTGATAAAATTTAAATGGAACCAATCGACAAGTATATCCTTTTAGATAAAACAAGAATTATTCAAATCGGTTCATAAATGACGGAGTTATGAGGCAACCGAATTGAGAACATCCTCTTTTTTGGGAAGTCGGTTAAAAACAAATTAAATTCAAATAGCATTAGATAGATTTATTATATAATTTTACTAAGACCCTTTCATACTGCATAGCTCAATAAAATGAAATTACAGATATCTTTGTAACGAAGCCTTTTTAAGTACTCTTCTTTCGTTGGATTTGATTTGTTAAAGCTATAGAAGCGTTTGCTAAAAGTGTATATACAGACACCAGCTCATCAAGCTACAAAAATCTGTATGAATTTTCTATTTTATCACTAGAATTATAGGGTTCAAGGTTGATTGGGAAAATTTTACAGTTTCGGGAAGTGCAGGCGACTGTACATATATCGTCCGGAACACGGTGTATAACGCATACGAGGCCACGGACAAAGGCTAGTGAATCATAACTTAACTCGATCGCTTGTCGAGATACCGATTACATCGCTCTCTATGAAACACAATTAAACAGGATGTGCTCACAGAGGTTGCATGATACTTTCATGCGGAAGCTACAAATAAGGACATGCAAGTCAAAAAATGTTCACCATAATCGTGATTTCTTGTTCTGTGCAGATCAGCATTGTATATCACCAGTAGTATTATTAATTTTAAACGATCAAATGTGCAGCAAACAAAAATAAAATGGAGAAAAGAGCAGGCAGGGATTTTAAACTCAAATGACTAGACTGAAAACCAAGTCGGACTTGGACTCGCTCTCTTCGGACTCGCGGTTTTTGACTAAGGCATTGACCCAATGTCTGGGTGTCTGACCACCATGCACCAGTACGATGGAATATTGTGTTATCCAGTAAATGAGTTGTGGAGGTGAAGAGGGACACTCGCTCCTATATAATAGTTTTCGGCAGGTTCGGAAAAGGTTGGGAAAAATGAAAAATATACGAGTAAAGGCTATTGTTTCTGTATAACGACAATGTTGCGTATCACGCTATCAGATAGCAATAATTATAGGCTCAGGACATGACATGCTGTATATATTTGGTCTAAGGGGCAGTGAAGTTTGTACTATTAGCTAGTGATATGTCGGGAGCGTTGGTAATATTTAGCGCTCTCTGTGTTAGTGTTTCAGTGGTGAACACGAAAAATTTTGTAAGATTTTTAATAAACTATTAAATATTTATTCCGTTTTCTTTTTGCATTGAAAGTTTTAAGAGAGTTTATCAAACATGGCAAAAGCTGAAGTGACTTCGCTAAAAACGAAGTCTAAGAATGTACAACATGTAACAGAATAGACGCTCGCTATTCTCCCGCCATTAAAAGTATACTGCGCTTTATTTCAGCTCCTAGATTCGGAACTTTTATTATTCGTGGAATTCCTGTGTCCTTTTTTTTTAGTAAAACAAAAAACCGTAAAGGATACGCAGGCACGTAAGTACCTACTTTACCGCACGCTCAGTTGTATGGCGATACAACGGAGCGTGTGGTAAAGTAGGTACTTAGGTGAAAGTACCTATTTTACCGCACGTTCCATTGTATGGTGCGTAATTTTTAACTTTCGAACAATGCATTTTTGAGCAAATGTGTTGTAAAAATCCATATTGAAGGTAGCACATACCGTAACATAACGATGACTACAATGACACCTTAAGAGGTATTACATTTTTTCGATTCCACGTTGTATTGGCTATCTCAGATAGAATTAGAAATGCGGGCATTGTTACCATCTTAGTACCTAGTTCGTTCTCCAGAACTTGTTAGAACGAGATTGTCACGGCTGATTTCTGGTCGCTGGCCACTTGATGATTTTTTTCCAAGCATCAAGTGATGCCTTTACGGATTCACCAAAGCTCTTTTCGAGACTCATATAATTATCATCAATCAATTATTAATAACATCTATTTTTTACAGGGCGTTGGCGTATGGGAAATATTAGCCATCAACAAATGTGAAATGGATAGCCACATTTTCAAGTTCGACATTACTCTGACAAAGAACATCAACGATACCCATGACGGATGTAAGGGACATATCGTACTGGACGAAGATTTCAACCAAGATTATGGAGTATGTCTTTTTCATAATAGGGAATCGGATGCAATTTTTTTAATTTGCTTAATGAAATACTTATTGGCTCTAGTAATCATGAAATTATTTTTAAAATACTTTCATTAGCGATGAAGTTATAAAGCTTTAAAGATTACAATGAGAAAGAGAAGTCCAAAATTTATTTTCTGCGAACAGATAACCCTTGAAGATTGCAGGGACCTATTTAAAAGAGTATAAATTATGTGTGTGGGCCATGGATGCTCGTAAGATAGATACATAGGGACTAGCACGAATATTTTGAAGTAAAGTAACGTAAGTTAATTATGAATGTGAAAAACTACAACCACATAATATTTTGGTTTAATTTTATGGGACATAAACAATATACATTTAAAAATATGAATATAGTATCTAATTCAAATAAATATTATGTGCGAAACGAGTAATGTAGCTATGGTAAAAGTTTACGTTACGTTACTATCTGTCAAATAATATTCGTGCTAGGCCCTCATAACAATTTTTATATATTGTTACTGACCAGGTCCGCTTAGAAATATGCAAGATCGAGGACGGCACCTGCAAGCAGTCCCAGACGATAGCAGATGCGTGTTTGATAGACTTCTTTGAAACGTACGCAAAGGAGAGGGTCGCAGATTGCTTGAAGGCTATTAAAAACTTAGACTCAACAGAGATGCCAATACCAAAGGTATAATATTACTACTAACTATACCGCGTGTATCTGACATCGACGCACAAACGATTTCCATGGGTCCAGGGCATGATTCTGGACACCCTAGACTTAGAATTTTTCGTCGGCTTTTTACTCATTTTTTCATTTTTTTCAAGGGATTTTTTACTTTAGACTGCTCATAATCGTTATTCTGACCTAACCCAATGAGATTTTTTATAAAAAAAATATTAATTAACTACTTTCACTAATAAAAAGAGCAATCTGAATAAAACCAGAAATAGATATCAGCTCAGCTGAGCTGATACCTATTTGTGGTACTCTTGAAAAAAATGAAAAAATGAGAAAAGAACCGACGAAAACTTCCAGAATCATGCCCTGGACCCATGGAAATCGCGTTTGTGCGTCGATGTCAGATACACGCGGTATCTATCTTCGATTTGGATGACATTTGGGATACTGGTAGAACATCGCCAACTTATAGGTATAACATTCTTGGCATTGATGCTTCTGTGCTTCTGAGCATGGCAGTTACTACTTCCAATCATTATGGAGTTTGTTTCATTGCGATGGATTGTTTAGTTGAAAAGTTACACAGATGTGTTTGTACTGAGGTCACAGTTGTAAACAAACTTTTCAAAAAATAAAAAATAAAGATTTTTTTTTTTAATACGTTTTCAACCGATAAAATTAAGTATAGTTCCCTCATCATTTTCAAATGTGCACATTATAAAGACTCACACTGTATAAATAAGAAAGAAAAAAACGTACAGTCGCCGCCGGCACATCAAGCTACAACAATCTGTCATATTTCTTTGTTAGATTTTCAACTTTAATGCTAAAAAGATTGGGTTCAAATTTGATTGGGAAGTTTTGACAGTTTCGGAAAGCCTGATGTGCTGGCGACTGTACAATAAGCCAGCGACAGCATGATAACAAAATTTCTTCAGACATCTTTGAACCGTCTTTGCCATCTAGCCGTGTGGAAATAATAAAAAATAATTCTATAACACTATACTAATATTATAAAGCTGTTTGCTTGAATGCGCATATCTCAGGAACTGCTGGTCCGATTTTAACAATTGTGTCAGTGTTAGATAGCCCATTTATCGAGGAGGGCTATAGCCTTCATCTTCTTGTATAAAAATGAATTGCTGTTCGTTAGTCTCGCTAAAACTCGAGAACGGCTGGGCCGATTTCGGTAATTATTTTTTTGTTTAGTTCGCCAGAATACAGGGAAGGTTGAAAAGCAAAAAAAAAAATGGGTAGTTGACGGGAGCGAAGCCGCGGGGCAGCTAGTAAATAATAAACATGAATTGCTGTTCGTTAGTCTCGCTAAAACTCGAGAACGGCTGGACCGAGTTGAATAATTCTTTTTCGTTTCGCCAGATTACAGGGAAGGTTTAAAAGTCAAAAAGAAAATGGTTAGGTAGAGTAGCCAGTCGACGGGAGCGAAGCCACGAGGGACAGCTAGTTAGGTATATATTTATATATTCATTCATTCACGTAGATAGGTAATGTCTCTGCATCGTAATAACGAGAATACTAAAATGTTTTATTTTATTTTTACAGGGCGAATACGACATTGAAAATTACGTTTTCAGCAACGAGCCCGCCATCAGCATGTTTGGAATTTACAATGTCACGGTTTTCGTTCTGGATGGAGACCAAGAAGTCGGCTGCATGGGGACACAATTGGAATTCAAGAAGACAGAAGATGATGACAAATAAATTATGTTATTGAGATTATAAATGTCATTAAAGTTTAAAAACGTAACAAATAATTGGATTTCTATCTTTCTTGTCTCGTTCGATCCGTGTTAACAAATCGCACCAACATAATACCTGTTAATAAAATAACTGGCGAAGACTGGTTTGTTCTTTTCAATCCCAAAATCTGATTACATCTGAAACACTCAACTCGTAAATCATTTCATTATGCGAGGTGCAGATGCTGGTAGATTAATCTCAAAAAGGATATATTGATAAATTACGCCATACATATTGTTTATCATACCAAAGAATCATTACTTAACTAAAAATCTTCACTTCTATTGTGAAACACTTTTTATAACAATCCGAAACGATTTGAAAGAACATTTTTCTATGGGAGCCATCGCCATTTTGATTTTATTCAAAACCTAGCTCATGCCCGCGATTTCGTGCGCGCATATCCCGTTTTTCCCGTTGGAATTTCGAGACAAATTATACATTCAAACCATCCTCTTGAATCACTCTATCTATTGCTGGAACTGGTTTAAAATAAGTTGAGTAGTGAAAAAGATCTAAGCGAAGGGAGCGGAAGCGACTTCATTTTATACTATACTAGCTGCCCCCCGCGGCTTCACTGCCGTCAACTAGGCTTGGGCTAAGTAACTCCACTAGAAGATTGGATATAAGACATATCATTCCAGCCAAAGACACATATCCCATAACTATATCCATATCCGCTAATCATATCCGCAGATATGATGACGAGAGAGAGCGAACTGAGCGAAGACAAATCCCATATCGCGCAACTATGTTGCTGTGAGAGATTTCAAAAGTTTCTCGCTCTCGCTCCAAGAACAAACTATTTGATTTCCCTTCATACTTTACGCTTCAAGCGAAAACAATAAAAAACGACGTCTAGTAGTATATTTTTTTATCAAGCGCTACTCTCGCTGCCTGCGTATAGAACAGACGACCGAACGATGAACAAACCTAATCGTCCTTTCTCTTTCGCTCACTAGCCGCTGCGTTGTACGGTTGTATTACGCTCTCGCTCTTTCACTTCCGTCCGAACGAATGAACGAAACTGATATAGAGGATATATTTATTTGTTAGAAAGGGAATGAACGATTCATATCCAAAGTGAGACACATATCCGAAGATATAACTGTGTCCGGAGTTACTCATGCCTACCGTCAACTGGCAATTCTCTTTTTAAAAGCTTTTATTTAACTTGACTTGAAGTGTACTGTACTGTACTGTGAAGGTGGAATCTTGCAAGTTACATTTGACCCACTTCCCAATGTCCGATGGAGCTGAAATTTTACATACTGGTCCAGTTCCGATGACAATGCATGTTTATGATAAGCATGACGTGATGCTGCTGTCAGGATTGGCTCCAGACGAGGGAACTCCTGAACGGTTAACAGTAGGGACATACAATTTTGCACACATTCGATTATGGATTACAGTTAGTGGGTCATTTACTCATTTAAAAACTTGTTTAACAAAAGAACCTTCTCCTGTTAATAACAAACACAACAATAAAAAAGAATAAACGAAATCGGTCCAGTGCGATGACCAAGGGAAATTGGGATTCATTTTTATATTTATAGATTTATAGATAAAGATAGCGCACCATGAAACATAATTTATGGGTAGAGGACACTTAAAAAAACACAAAATGTTACAAACATGGTGTCCTTCAATGTCAAGTTGCCAGATATGTTAGCGGTAGCAAAGGCTGAAAACTGGTAAGAAGACACCGGTGGTGGCCATGGACGAGAGTGCGAACAGACTGTTTGTACTCATCCCTGGTTATACGTGCTAGTAAATGGTAAATGATATTTCTTTTGCATATAAGTTAAAAATAACTCTTCACACGTCAATATTGTTCGTCAAATTAATGAAGATGACGTCGATGTTTACTAGTTATCTACCCTTCAAAGAAACACCGTAAGATAATTATTCAAAGATCAGACCATTCATTTAAATGCTGTAACGTATAACTGTTTTCAAATAATAACTATGAATCAATTTGTAGATAAGAAGGAACAAACCGGTCAACGCTTGTACCTCATAAGGAGTGCGGGTGGCGTACCATGTTTGTTTGGAGAAAATTCAGCAAATATATGTATGTCTTATTACCATTTAAAAAATCAAGTCGAAACACGGAAGGACTCCGAAAGGTAGGTAGGTACTATTTGCCACGTTTGCACGTTTGGTGTCATAGCTATCAATTTAAGATTGCAATAAGAAAATGCTTCCTATGTTCTTTACAGCTTTTATCAGTAGACGTATACGATGGAATGATTTGTTTTTCAAAAACTGACACATGTATATTTAAGTTGCCTGTGTCTCTTTGCTTGTATGGCGTCGATCTACTGTGCATCGCAGATTCGAGTGGACCTGTCCAATCAGTGCAAGCACCCAGTACCTACTTAGTCTAAGAGCGGATAAACGAGCGTCATTTTTTTTATTTGTGAGTCATGTGAAACAAGTCACGACTTTTAAGTGAATGGGTCTGTTTTTAAAATGTTTATAGAATGCGTAATACGAGTGTACTTCTTCTCATTTCTGAATCCAGTATTTAACGATCGTGTAATACCTAATCGTCTAGCGTCGGCCAATTTACCTTCAAATATCTTGCAACTTTGAGTATGGTGCTATGTTCCGATTTTCTGTATTGATTTTTTTGTAGAAATGTCTTCTACCTATATTATATACCTATGCTCGTAACTAAATAATAACAGCCACAAGGGTCGATCTTTAAGGTTAAGCAACGCTTGACAAGTAGGTCTGATGGGTGACCTTAACATACCGAGTTTCCTCCGTGCCCCGGAAAGCACGTTAAGCCGTTGGTCCCGGCTGTCATTTATCGATCTTTGGCAGTCGTTACGGATTGTCAGAAGCCAGTAAATCTGAATCCAGTCTTACCAAGAAATACCGTGTTACCCAGTTAAAGAGATGCCTGGTAGGAAAGAGAAAGAATATGCCGTAATCCATTCTGCGTACATAGTGCAGGGTGATGAATTTCGTTGAGTGGCTCGCCGACCAATCCGAACCGGGACCGGGTTGACGGCGCGTTGTGGTCAGGAGTAGAGTAGGTCCGCTAGGGCCAGTGGCTTTGAAAACCGCGGTAATGAAAAGCAAAAGGCATTTTCAAGGAAAACGGGTGTGTTTTAGTTTTAGTGAGTCTGACACTGCCTCCGGCTCCGCCTAGTACCTACGAGTTAAGTCATTTGATGATTGCCCATCCAAAAAATAACTACAAGAGCTGGCTTAATTTGGACTCAACAAATCAACCAATCACTCGCAATTAATAAGATTTATAACATTAAAATAGTAACCCTCTCATCACATTATTGGCATAACTACGAGATAATTGAGTCGTAACGATAGGAAACAATGTAAATAACGATGTGTATCACGATTCTTGTCGAAGCTCATCATGCTTTCAGATATAATCATTATGACCACTGAACATGTCATGTTTGTACGAGATGATATTATAAATTGGGTTCGATTGGCAGAAAAGCAGTGATCGTAATTGAATACGAGTACAAACAGTGCAATGCTGAACTTGTGGGTTCTATGTGGGGTAGTGTGGTGTGTCGTTCCTGAGGTGTTCAGTACAGGTGACATTGTAAGATTTTCAGACCATACTCATAATAAAAAACAGTTTTTCCAAGTATCGTTTTACCTTCTAAGCTCAATAGGTGGACACGCTCTGCATCAGTGACAATCATAAGGTCCTCAACAGTGCTGGTGTACGGGTATAGTAGTTGGCACGAGTCATGAGCACAGATCATTGGCCCCCACCCTGGGATGCGACGCCCAATAAGAGCTACGATTTTTCTTATTGGGCGTTGCATCTCGGGTTGGGGGCCAGGCCCCCCCTGGATACGCCAATGACCTGAGTTCATGGCTCGTGCCGATGTATTTGGGGTAGATACTCCCAACAAGCAACTGGCTGGTAGAGGTCAGATAAGCAGTTGCACCATTGATTATACAACTGCATGCGGTAAGCCGACCCTATCATAATTGTAAAAAAGTAGGCTAGATGATTTCTACTTCGCCGACTTCTTCTGGATGAGAAGAGTCTGGGAAACGAACTGCAATAACCGTAATAGACACAGGAAACTAATTTAATCAAAATTTTCTCCGGACTGCAAAATATAATAGGTTTCTGGCTATCTATTAGAAGGCGTAACTTGTTTCCGTATTTTTGTTTGTCAGGGTCCCGGCGTGTGGCAGGTGAACTACATAAAGAAATGTGAGACCGACCTACATAAGTTCAAGTTCGACATCATCCAGAAGAAGATTAACAGAACCCACGATGGCTTTACCGCAAGTTTCAAATTGGAAGAAAGCTTTAATGAAGATTTTGGGGTGAGTTTTAACACAGTTTTAGATGCGACATTTTTCGGCTTTGTATGAGTGTGATTGCAGTTTTGTTAAGATTTTCGACAAAAAAGACCTATAGCCTATTTAAATTTGTAAAGCATCAAGTTCTGAAGTGGCAAACGCGTACTGGAAGACGCAACGTTGTAGCCTCCCACAAGGTGGACCGATGACCTGGTGAAGGTCGCGGGTAGCCGATGGATATGAGACGCACAGGACCAGTTGTTGTGGCGACACTTGGGGGAGGCCTATGTCCAGCAGTGGACGTCTTTCGGCTGATATGATGATGATGAAGGCATCTTGCCTTCATCATCATCATCTGCTATGTTAGTTAATTAACTGCTACAATAATATGTTTAATTTTCTTGCCAACCTTGCGCCACGTAAAATACTGGTATTCAGCTGAATCCAGTTTGACTGAAAGCCGCCCCCAATCAGATTGATAAAAGGCTAGACAGAAGATGAATACAGGGTGAATTTTAAACGCGGGCCTGTGGACGGTGAGCTATGGGTAACTCGCCGTCCGTCCGTCTTATGACGACAGGCCGTGTCGACGGCGCGTTCGTGTTCCACGCGTGCCTCAAAAAGAGTTAGCATATAGAGGGGCCCGAAAGGGCCGACGCCTGCCGGAGTTGCGGGACTATTCGAAAGAGATACCGCGGCGGGCCTGCGGACGGTGAGCTATGGGTAGCTCGCCGTCCGTCCGTCTTATGACGACAGGCCATGTCGACGGCGCGTTCGTGTTCCACGCGCGCCTCAAAGAGAGTCATGGCAGCATATAGAGAGGCCCGAAAGGGCCGACGCCTGCCGGAGTTGCGGGACTATTCGAAAGAAATACCGCGGCTCCGGAACACAAAGGGCAATGAAGGTACATGGATGGGTAACAGTAAAAGTCTGACACTCCCTTCCGCTTCGCCCAGAGCGGGAATCTAGGATTAAACCTAAAAAAAGGGGTGAATTTTAAAACTGTGTGTGGGTGGCCAAATCCGAAACTATGAGTAATATCGCAAAATACTGAAAGGAGTTTCGAGCCCTATGTTGATGAAAACTAAAAGTTTTTGAAAAATGGAATCGGACCGGAAAACACAACCTGTATTATTACACCATTTGAAAGTGTTGCTCTTATGGGTCAACTTCTGGGAAGCAATGACACACGGCAAACTAAAAGAAACTGCTCGTTTTCATAATGTTAATTTTCCAGGTGCGCGTAGATATTTGCAAGTACGTCGACGGTGGATGCAAGCAGTACCAGGTTCTGTCCGACGACAGCTTCGTCAACTTTGTCAACAAATACGCCGAAAACAACGTCAGGGCTGCTCTAGAAATAGCTGGTTTCGACCCGCCGGAATTTCCCTTGGCAGCGGTAATATTCTTTCACCAATATAAATAAATAAAAAATCAAGAGTGATGTTCTAAGCTTCTATACAGTAAATAATGACACAATATCAAAATTAAAAAAAAAAACATCTAAATAGACGATGCGTATGACGATGCGAAGGTAACGTCTATTTTAATTCACACAGATTCGATGCCACTAACTGAACCAGATTGTTTGAAAAGTATTTTTTTTACTAGTTTTCGGAAGTTTGGTTTTTTGATAATGTTATTTACTACAAAACATTACCCTGAATCATGGCTGGTTACGCACTTCTGGAACACCTGTATACCTACAGAGTTTCTGCCGTCCTAAAAATCACGATTAGCCGTTATTCCTAGCTGTAATTTGAGCATCTTTGACAGTCGTCACAAGTAATCAGAAGCCAGAAACTCTGATCAGATAGATAGATATTGTCTTTATTGTACAACATTCTTAAATCAATTATCCCAACCAGTCTTGTAAGGAATATCGTATTACCCAGGGTTGTGGATGTCAGATTAGCTGTCGCTCCATGTAAAATACTGGTATTCAGCTACATCAGGTAAGACTGGAAGACGAGACCAATATAGATGAGAAAAGGCTAGGCATATTGATTAATCAGATATGAGAGAACGATACGCGTACCGGAAGACGCTACGTTGGAAGGCCTCCCACAAGGCGGGCCGATGACCAGAAGGCCAAGCACGATTATTTTGTTGTATAGTAACGTTAACGTAAGTGAATTTTGAATTTGTAAAACTACAACCCCATAGTATTTTGGTAAAATTTTATGAAACATATACAATTTATATATTATAATAGGCTAGATTCCATCATCCACAAATTACAAAACTATTTAGTCCGTCAGTTAGAGTATTGAAAAATAATGGACACGTATTTTTTGTTTTAGTAAATCAATGAATATTGACAAAGATAAAACGCATGAAAAACCCGCGAGTGGGGGCACGTGACGTCACGACTTAGTAAAAATTATGCGAAGGTGTGACGTATTGAGAATTTTAAAAGCGTCGTAACTTCGTCAATTTTGGTTCCCGTAACAAAAGAAAAAACACGGTTCAAATATTTTTTGATAATCTAACTAACGGACTAATTAGATTTTTTCAGGACACAAGCCCATTCAAAAATATGTATAAAATATGTAGGTATCTAATTCAAATAAATATTATGAGCGAAACGAGTATTGTAGCTATGGTAAAAGTTTACGTTACGTTACCATAAACCAAAAGTTACCAAAAATATTTGTGCTAAGCCGTCTGGTGAGGGTCACGGGTAGCCAATTTATGCAAGACTTACAGGAGCAGTTGTTGTGGTGACACTTGGGAGAGGCCTATGTTCAGTGGACGTCTTTCGGCTGATATGATGAGAAAACGACGCCGACGTATCGATCCTAATATCTTTTTTACTGGTCCTCAGGGAGACTACGAGATAAAAGACTACATATTCGACTACAGCGAGCTACCTAGCGATGCCATCTATGGCACCTTCTGTGCCAGGGGTTTCATGCTAAAGGGTTCTGAAGAGGTGGGCTGCGTCGAGCTGCACGTGGAGTTCAAAGAAGTACAGGAAGAAGACGACGATGATTGTGATGATGAATAGAGAAGAAATCAAGATTTAGTTTATAATTAATTATTTTCATTGACATTATTCGAACGAAAATTTGAATAAAAATTTAAAATTTGAAAAATTTCTATTTTTACTCTTGACATTTCTAATTATTATGTAAATGCTAAATCCATTCCATTAATGTAATTATGTTATCAATTTTAACATCAATGAAATCAATAAAATAGTTGTATGCCTTCTGGCAGAACATAGCTCGCTTGTAATTTTCATTAACTTAAATAAATGACTTAAGGCGGGGTTGCAGTACTTTTTAAGATTTTTAATCGTCTGAAAATCTTATTAATTATGAGTTTTTTAATAAAAATTGAAAATCAAGTAAATCGTAAAGATAGAAACGCGATTTAGAATGATTGGCTCGATACTTTTTTCAAACATGACACTAAATTACAATATTAAACGTGTACTGCTAAGATATTTCATCACGAATATATATAGAAGTTAAGTTAAGTATCAATAGATAGAGCTTTTTATTTTGAAGTAAATGTTGAAACCATATTGTAAAATTTCTTTATCAGTTTTCGCCAAGATAAAACAATCAAAATTTAGGCATTTTTTCGCTCGCCGGACAGTCGCTGTTGTTCGTTAAAACACACAGTACTGCAACCTCGCCTTTAACTTTTGAAAAAAAAAAAACTGATTTTGGAATAAGGAATGCGTTTGATTTTTGTGTGCATCTAAATGTCCGATGGTAGAAGGGGGGCGTTTAGATGAGGTGGTGGGCACACTCAGCAAAGTACAATCTGTAGAAAACCGACAAGCAGGCAACCTTGGGGCACTGAACCAAATTTTATGGTTTGGAACCCTGCATGTCCGAGAACGACAGTTTTTGTTTGAGGGAATTTTTTTCGAGAAGTATTATCAAATAATTCACAGCAGATAAACAATAACGCAAAAGCTTCCAACAAACACGTCAATGAAGAGTTACATGGATTTTATTTTAGCGATACCTTATTAAACTAAGTTATCCTCACGATGCTTTCACATACAATGCGATTCAAATAAGAATAGGAACGCCAATGACCTCTATCTGTCAAATGTCTCTTGAAAAGTACGGTTTGCATAGAAAGTCTTAAATCAAATTTAAATAAAAACGTTCTATAAATTAGCTAAATATAATATAATTATGTAATTGTTATTTTAAACCATACCGTAACACTTACTTCACTCAATATTTGTAAATAATAATAATCTTGCTTTGCTCGGGTTTTTGGTTTTGGTTTGAATTGACAGATTGAATTGTCGATCCTATTCTTTTGAATCGCATTGTACTGTGAGTAAATACATTTCGTTATTTCCCCAGGAACTCACATTATGTAAATTATGTAGTCTATTTGTTGACCTAAAAGTGGTCGATTGAAACCTCCGATACTTCCGGAGAACCATGACCTATGTACAGACGCCAGAACATCAAGGTACAACAATCCGTCATTCTTAAACAGATTTTCAACTTTATTACAAAAGATATTGGGTTCAAATTTGATTGGGAAAATTTTGAAAATTGACAATTCAACAATTTGAAAATTGTTTTATTATTATCTATACTAATATTATAAAGCAGAAGAGTTTGTTTGGTTGAACGCGCTAATCTCAGGAATTACTGGTACGATTTGAAAAATTCTTTCAGTGTTAGATAGCCCATTTATCGAGGAAGGCTATAGGCTAGATATACCGCGTGTATCTGACATCGACGCACAAATGATTTCCATGGGTCCAGGGCATGATTCTGGACACCCTAGACTTAGAATTTTTCGTCGGCTTTTGTTCTCATTTTTTCATTTTTCTGGGGTGTCCAGAATCATGCCCTGGATCCACGCTAAGACAAATAGGAGCGGAGCATTAAAGGAAAATGTGACCCAGACGAAGTTGCGCGGGTCAGCTAGTCTAACATATAATCTTTGTCATTTTCAAATAGCAGATGAAGGTATATAATATTTCTTAAGTCGTCTCTCGTACTATGTATTTCTATAAAGCAATTTTTCGAAAGCGGAAAAAAACATAAAATAATATATCAAAAACATATAATCAAATTGTAATGTCTATAATTCTACAAATGCTATTTATTAACTTGGAGATACGATCAAAATGTTCATTTGACATGTTATGGGATGTTATTGTAGAATGTATTTAAAGCCATGCAAATTCATCATTCGTATTTTAGAAGCAGTAAAATGTTGAAAAATTTCCTGATCTTGGCGACATGTCTGTGTATACCGTTGGTGATTAGTTGGCGTGGTCTTATGCTGGTAAGTTTTCTCATAATACGTTGTGTTCTGCCTACATCGGTTTAACGTTAATGTAGGGTTTCAGCGCAGTTGCTGAGTTTATTCGAAAGAATCACCTCGGCCCTTATTTATTTTTATTTTTTTGGGAAGGGAAATCATCATATGACTTCTCCCGCTCCGGGCGAAGCGGGAGGGAGTGTCAGACTTCTACTGACTAAAACCCATCCATGTTCCTTCATGTGCCCTTTGTGTTCCGGAGCCGCGGTATCTCTTTAGAATATTCCCGCAACTCCGGCAGGCGTCGGCCCTTTTGGGCCCCTCCCAATGCTGAATCACCTCGGCCCTGGGGGGCTACTATCTAAGCCCGAAGTCTGAAATTTCGGCCATTATTGCGGGCGTTTTCTACTCGAGTAGCGTTCCAGGGGGACGCAAAGGGCATTAGGAGGAACACGGATGGGTTTGATTCAATAAGAGTCCGACACTCCCTTCCGCTCTGCTCAGAGCGAAATGACTACGTCATTTGATGATTCCCATCACAAAAAAAGGGTTTCAGCGCAATTTCCAACCAACGCTGTAACTCTGTTTAAGGAGTCTCAATATGCGGAGTGATGGCCGTTCTGCGCGTTTGTGGCGCTTACTTTCCCTAATTGTTTAAGTTTTCTAACTTGTTTTTATTCGTGTATTATACGTTGTGTCATGTTTGGTGCAAATAAACGCTTTTTTCTTCATATCTATAAGATTAAAAAAGTGGGCGTCTCTGAATGTTTGAATACCTACTACTAGCGCTATCTATCGGCAGTTCTGCACATTATCTTTTTATTTTATTTTTTTCAGGGCCCAGGAGAATGGCTGGTTATGAACATAGTACATTGCGATAATCCGGAAGAATACGAGTTTATTTACGAGATTAGTCGCAAGAAAATAAACCGGACCCACGACTGCTTTGATATCTCCATGCAGCTGGACAGAGAGTTCAATTCTTCGTTCGCTGTAAGTTAGGAAACATCCAAAGTATTTTTTTTGTTAGCATATTGGTCTACCCGCTGGTAAAGTAGCCGGCAAGAGTCTTGAGCACAGGTGACTGAAGCAGGGTGATCTCGCCAATGTACGGTGGGCGAACGATAATTGCGTCGATTCGAAGCTCCAAAGTCTTGAACATCGACGCCGAGTTGCTAGCCTGTCGGTTTTCTATCGGTTACATTTTGGGGAGTGTGCGACGGAATTGCATAATTAAATTCCGCCAAGCCCGTTCCTCCATCGGACCACAAAACGTACGGCGATGCGCCACCGGTACATGGTGGACATCCCACCAATCCGCACAAAACGTTTTGGGAATACATTCATTGTGCGTACCGCTAAGTAGTTGAATTCCCTGCCGGAGTCTGTGTTTCCTGATAGCTAAAACCTGGGTGTCTTTAAGTCAAGAGTGAATAGGTTACTTCTAGGCAAGCGTGCTCCACCTTAGACCGCATCATCGCTTAACATCAGGTGAGATAGCGGTCAAACGTATGTACGTCGATGAGTATTGACTGACGAACCAATATCGTGAAGCAACAGAGCTGTCGTCGTCAAACCGACCAGTGGAGAGTGTGATTACGACTCGTGTCGGTTATATTAGTAGTAGGTAAGATATTTGCTAGATTATTATGGAGGCTTTCAAGGTAAAAGTTGGATTGGGTGAGGATCGAGATTGATACCTGTGTGGATCTCCCGGAGGAAATGGAGGTCAGCCCTGTTTGGGTGGGGCGCTGCCGTATCCACCACGCCGCATCCCGTCCTGGTTCAATCCATAATCCGGATCGAGCAGGATGGGAAGCAGTCACCTCCTTCTTCGAAGCAATAATGCTAGCGAAGAAGGAGGCGGGCTGCGTGAGAGAGAGGCAAACGTCACGCTCCAACCACCGCAACAGAAGGAGACGCTCCAACCACCGCAACATAAGGAGACGCGTCGGGAGTCGCAAGGGGATTCCCGGCCACCATAAGCGCGGGCCTGAGGACGGCCAGCGTCCACTAAATCACTAGTACTCAGTTTTATCCGATTGGACTGGAAACCGAGCTCAACATCCCTAGTTGGGAAAACGCTAGGAAGATTGAATTGGTATGCCACCTTTCAAACATTCATGTTTATGTAGTGAGATAATAATTCGTTGTTTTTACATATTATATATGTCGTTATTTTATATGTCGTATTACAGATAAAAGTTGACGTATTTCAAAAGCTTGACGGAGGATTCAAGTACTTTCAGACGATATCCGACGATTGCGCCTGCACATTCGTCATGAAACATGCTGAAGACAACCTAAGGCGCGCACTGACTATGGCCAATATCGATCCACCCGAATGCCCTTTTGTAAGTATGAGTAATCCAAACTTAGACCTTATAGAAAGAAAAGAAAGAAAGAAAGAAAATTGTGTTTATTGACATTATTTAAATTAAAACAACACCTTAAAATTAAACAAAACAGATAAACTATTAATGACAAAGGGCCTCAGCTCAGCATAATGCCAGCTGGCAACACGAAGTATACCATCTGACGCTGATTTTCAGCTGCAGCCCACGAGTGCCATACGCTCGAAAACATAAATACATATAAAAAAATACATACAATCTAGAAGTCCGATTTGACAGCTAAGTAGAAAGGGACAGAAGATGGCTTTACCCCTGAGTGCGAAAGAGATGTATTTTAAGTCTCTGTCATACTTACTATAGTAAAGCAATGTTGTATCCTGCTGTCAAATACGACTTTATAGATTATTTCGAATATAGGCTGTGTTTCCGACAGAGATTAGTGAGGATGCTTCAAGAGAATCGCTTACCTAGCCTCGCTCAGCGCAAGCGATTATTGATTCTTAAAAACACATCCCTCTACGCATCCTCGCACATCATTGGTGAAAACGCACCCTTAAGAATTAGAAATCCATACTTATATTATAAAGCTGAAGAGTTTGTTTGTTTGGTTGAACGCGCTTATCTCAGGAACTACTGGTCTAGTGTTAGATAGCCCATTTATTGAGGAAGGTATATACTATGTTACATGCTACGGCCAATAGGAGCGGCACATTAATAAAAAAATGTAACGCATACGGAGTTGTGCGGATCAGCTAATTTTATATTTATCACCGAAAAATGGCAAACTCCGTAAGAATGTAAAATATCGCGTAACATTTTTTCTTAATTAGCTACAGACATCTCATATAAGTGGTTTTTGTACATGAAAGAAAAATCCAAAAAAAATTGCTAGGGTGTTACAGAACAACCAATAGAACCCATTTCCAGCATTTTTCGAATTTTTGTCTATTTGTCTGTTTATTTGTTCGGGCATCACGTAAAATGTGCGAAAGCAATGTAGATAACTTTTATACACAAGGATTGAGCGTAACTTGAAGTAACATTTAGTTTTTGTTTGTTGCAATCGGTTCAGTCTATCAAAAGATATTTGAATTTTAAGTTTTCCAGAAGTACAATTATCTATACTAATATTACAAAGCAGAAGAGTTTGTTTGTTTGGTTGAACACGCTAATCTCAGGAACTACTGGTCCGATTTGAACAATTCTTTCAGTGTTAGATAGCCCATTTATCGAGGAAGGTTGTAGGCAGGTATATATTATCACGCTTAGACAAACAGGAGCGGAGTAATAATGGAAAATGTGACGCAGGCGAAGTTGCGCGGGTCAGCTAGTATGGAATATATGGAAACTATTAAATTTGGGTGGGACAATAAATCCCACCCAAATTCAATAGTTTCCATTTCAAAAAGATTTTTCCATAATATTTCGAGAAATCCTATTGTAACAAAGATTTATTACAATCTTACGGAGTTTGCAATTTTCCGGTGTCATCTATACTAATATTATAAAGAGGTAAAATTTGTTTGTAAGTTTGTAAGTTTGTAAGTTTGTAAGTTTGTATGTAGGGGGTAATCTCAGGAACTACTGGTCCGATTTGAAAAATTCTTTCAGTGTTAGATAGCCCATTTATCGAGGTTTTAGGAGGTTATAGGCTATATATCATCACGCTAAGGCAAATAGGAGCGGAGCAGTAATGGAAAATGTGACGCAAACGAAGTTGCGCGGGTCAGCTAGTATACAATATATTGATTAAACCTTATGAATATTGAAATTTTAAGGGATTTTATGTTAATTACAGGGTTCAATAAATATCCGGAACTTCGTGATGAACTACAGTGAGCTTCCAAAGCATGCTATTTACGGGACGTTCCTGGCCAACGCGTACGCTACATACGAAGGAAAGAAAATGGGCTGTGTCAAGATTATTCTCAACTTCGACAAGCGAAACGACGACGATGATTTTGATTTACTGTAAAGTAATATTTTTATGGGCGTTCTAGAGGGCGGTTTTTTTTATTTTAGGACAGTACTTATAGGGGAAAAAATACTTTTGAACATAAAAAATACTGGCCAAGTGCGAGTTGGACTCGCGTGCAAAGGGTTCCGAATATTTTTTTTTTTTTACGCTACATATTGGCACTACGGACTATTTATGGGTTTTCCTGTAATCTTTAGGTTTCTAACAGCATTTTTTTTTAATTTTAGGCTCATTAGTTTCGGAGACAAATGGGGGGAAATGGTCATTTTTTGTTTTATTTCTTATATAAATTTAAAATTGTTTATATTACATTATGAAAAAAATATAGTTAAACCCTCACAGTAAGATCTTTTATTTGATATGTCGCACGATGCAGTTTGAAAACGTTTTTTTTTTAATTTTCTACTTTGACCCCCAAAAGTAAAGAGTAAAGAGTATTAATAAATTTTGAGTATGGGGGTCGGGGGTCACCCCCATACTCAAAATTTATTTATTTACGTTACGCGTCCGTATTTGGGTCACAGAAGTCCATATGTATACCAAATTTCAACAGAATCGGTCCAGTTAGATCCGGAGAAAACTAACTGTGACAGAAAGACACCTGAGTAGTCCTATAAGACGGGCCTGTGGACGGCGAGCTATGGGTGGCTCGCCGTCCGTCCTTCTAGTGACGACAGGGCATGTCGACGGCGCGTTAGTGTTCCACGCGCGCCTCAAAGAGAGTCAGCAACACAGAGGGGCCCGAAAGGGCCGACGCCTGCCGGAGTCGCGGGATTATTCGCAAGAGACACCGTGGCTCCGGAACACAAAGGGCAATGAAGGAACATGGATGGGTTTTAGTCAGTAGAAGTCTGACACTCCCTCCCGCTACACCCAGAGCGGTAGGAGTCAATGGATGATTTCCCATCCCTAAAAAAAAAAAAAAAAGTAGTCCTATAAGAGTTCCGTTTTTTATTCGGAACCGTAAAAATGCAATGGGATGAACATAACCCGACAAAATATACGATGCATTTGATTATGGGGTTGGTTGCATTGTAAAAGTTGTTGAAATGGTTAGAAAGTCACCCTGTAGAACGCCATAGCCTGCTACTCTACCACACGGGTTCTGAACGGCCCATAGCTTTTGATTAGATAATTCAATGTCAAATTATCGACTGTCGGAGAGCATAACATTCAGTATAATCGATATAAAACCTTAAGCCATCATGGTCTGTCTACTTGTCTAGGTAACTTTGTTTTAAATGAAAATCGAGGCTCAAACAATAAAAAATACTATCACAATTCGTTTTAATAGAATAGAATAGAATAGAATAGAATAGAATAGAATAGAATAGAAAACATTTATTCGATACAGACACAACACAACAGCAAAAACACAATATGAAAAGACAATGAAGAAATAAGAGAAACAAAAACATAAAATTAAGAAAAATAATGATATACTAAAATTGTGCTGAGCGTGCCCATGCCGAAAGGGTTACCATCTCAGCATATGCTGGGCGTCAGACACCCAGCGCTGGTTTTCAGTTGGCACCCTGCAGTGACTCACGGACGAGGGTAAATAAAATAAATAGATACTGTGAAATTATGTCTGAGAATAAGAATACGTAAATTAAAATAGCTAAATAATGAGTTTTCCATGCATACCACTTTGTGTAGAGTAAATTTTAAAAATACCCACAAATCAAAAATAAAACAAAATGACGCGGGCTGCTAAACGCGGTGCCGCATTACCATTCAGCCAACATCGTCTCAAAAATCAGTCATTTAACACCAGTGATGGAAACAAACGTATCCTGCCCTAGAATAGGGATATTGTGCCAGCAAATGTACACTCCTAGGACACAGGGCCCACCTGTCAACAGTCTAAGTTGACAAAGCCTTGTGGTTCCTGGGGACATACCGCGTCATATCCAGCCTAACATGAGGTTAGTATCTGCACTAAGTGATTTCAAATAAAATAATAAATAACGGAGAAATACTTAAATTCATGATTAATTGAAACATACACTATTAGAATAATTAATTGAATAAAATAAAATGTTAAATAAACGATTTATCAATATTAATGTCATTTAATTTGATTTGTTCATCTAAAATAAAAGTCTTTAATCTAGTCTTAAACGTACTAATATTTTTAAGGTCCCTAATGGGCGGAGGAATATTATTCCAACATTTGGAGGCCGCGTAACGAAAACTTCCTCGGAAGGCTGCAGTACGGTGATGCGGGGTAGCCAGTTGCTGAGCACAACGCCTGGCCTTGCGCTGACGGTGACTATTAACCCAGGCAAGCTTCGAATAGAGGTATGACGGACATTTATTCTTGATGACACCGAACAGCAGACAGGCCAAGTGCAACTTCCGACGTGATTTCATTTTCAAAGTGTTATGTTTGTTTAGAAACGGGGTAATGTGGCTCCTTGGTGGTACGTTATATTTCAACTATTTAGTTCCTTAGCCAAAAACAGAACTCTTATAACTTCGTCGTGACCTTTATTGAGATATTTTAAGAGGTCGCTGATGGCACTATTTCAACGGAATTAAGAACAAAGGTGTTAAATTGACAGACCACGTCCGAAACACTACACTGCGCTCCAAAACACAAATCGTCGATGTGGCTCAAAAGGCTGCCCAACTTAAATGGGACTGGGTAGGAGCAGGACATGTATGCCGCATGCCGGACAAACTGTGGGCCCGTAAAATACTGGATTGGAACCCTGAAACAGCGAGACGAGGCCGCGGCAGACCGCAAAAGAGATGGCGGGGCGACCTGGATGTCTTCCTTACGAATTGGAAGGAAGAGGCACAACACCGAGAGAATTGGAAGGAATGGAGGGAGGCCTTTGCCCAGCAGTGGGACAGTACAGGCTAGTAATAATAATAATCAATGAATATTGATAAAGATAAAACGCATCAAAACTCGGGAGTGGGGGCTCGTGACGATACGTAACAAAATTATAGCACGGAGTGACGTTATGAGAATTTTAAAAGCGTATCTTCGTCAATTTTAGTTTACGTAACAAAAGAAAAAATACGGGTCAAATATTTTTTGAAAATCGATTCTACGGACGGACTAATTAGATTTTTTCAGTGGACAAGCCTATTGCATCTGCATGTCCCTCATCATGAACGCATGGGAAAACGTGTAGCGAAGTCGCAACTTATAATATAATACCTACAGGTTGGTACGGAACCCTCGGTGCGCGAGTCCGACTCGCACTTGTCCGGTTTTTTTCTCTATTAATTTATTTTATTAATAATCATGTGTTTACTTAAATAATTTAAGCATCTACTCAAACTATTTTAGATGAGCTCGTGGCTAAATAATAACAGCCGCACAAGTCGATCTTCAAGGTTAAGAAACGCTTGCCGAGGGTGGTCTGTGGATGGGTGACCATCTTAACATATCGCGTTTCCTCCGTGCCTCGGAAACGTTAAGCTGTTGGTCCCGGCTGTTATTTTGAGAATTTTGGCAGTCGTTACGGATAATCAGAGAGAGAGAGATAGTCGGAGAGCCAGAAAATCTGACACCAGTCTTGCCAAGGAGTATCGTGTTACCCAGTTAATGGGTTGTAGAGGTCTGGAAGGCAGCCGCTCCACGTAAAATACTGGTATTCAGCTGAATCCGGTTTGACTGGAAGCCGACCCCAATATACCGCGTGTATCTGACATCGACGCACAAACGATTTCCATGGGTCCAGGGCATGATTCTGGATTCCCCAGTGTATGAATTTTTCGTCGGTTCTTTTCTCATTTTTTCATTTTTTCATTTTTTTCAAGAGTACCACAAATAGGTATCAGCTCAGCTGAGCTGATATCTATTTGTGGTTTTATTCAGATTGCTCTTTTTAGTGAAAGTAGTTAATTAATTATTTTTTTATTAAAAATCTCATTGGGTTAGGTCAGAATAACGATTATGAGCAGTCTAAAGTAAAAAAACCCTTGAACAAAATGAAAAAATTAGAAAAAAGCCGACGAAAAATTCTAAGTCTAGGGTGTCCAGAATCATGCCCTGGACCCATGGAAATCGTTTGTGCGTCGATGTCAAATACACGCGGTATAATTATACTATTCTTCCGTTACTGGGACTGAGTAAGTGACTGTTGAGTGACAGAGTGACTGAGTGAGTGACTGAGTGAGTGACTGAGTGAGTGACTGAGTGAGTGACTGAGTGAGTGACTGAGTGAGTGACTGAGTGAGTGACTGAGTGAGTGACTGAGTGAGTGACTGAGTGAGTGAGTGAGTGAGTGACTGAGTGAGTGACTGAGTGAGTGACTGAGTGAGTGACTGAGTGAGTGACTGAGTGAGTGAGTGACTGAGTCAGTGACTGAGTGAGTGACTGAGTGAGTGAGTGAGTGACTGAGTGACTGAGAGAGTGAGTGAGTAAGCGACTGTGTGAGTGAGTGAGTGACTGAGTGAGTGACTGTTGAGTGACTGACTGAGTGAGTGATAGCATTAAAGATTTCCCGAAATTCCTACGTGAACAAGAACAAACCGGGTATGCAGGAAAAGGCTAGGCAGATGATGATCACTCATACTGTACTAGCTGTCCCCTTGCTATCGTTTTGCTCGCATAGTGCCCGTTCCCAGAGGATTTCCGGGATAAAAACTATTAGATGTCCTTTCTCGGGTCTCAAACTATCTTAGTACAAAATTTCATCCAAATCGGGTCAGTGGCTTAGGCATGAAGAAGAGACAGACAGACAGAGATTAAGGATTATGGTACTTTCTTTCTTATCTTAGTTTTAAAAACGTTGACACACTAGGAATTTCTCCTGTATCGTGGGTGCGTTTACAAACATATAAATACAAATACACAAACAGCCAGACCTGGTACAACTATATGTAGGCCATACAAATATTTGTTCCGTGCGGGAATCGAACCCGCGACACGCAGCGCAGCAGTCGATCGCTCAACCACTGCGCCAACCGTGTCGTCTCAACTGTTAGGGCATAGAGTCATTGCAATCTATACTAATATTATAAAGCAGAAGAGTTTGTTTGTTTGTTTGGTTGGTTGAACGCGCTAATCTCAGGAACTACTGGGCCGATTTGAAAAATTCTTTCAGTGTTATATAGCCCATTTATCGAGGAAGGTTACAGGCTATATATCACCAAGCTAAGACAAAAAGGAGCGGAGCAATAAAAACAATGGACGCAGACGAAGTTGCGCGGGTCAGGTAGTCTATACTATTATTATAAAGAGGTAAAATTTGTTTGTAAGTTTGTATGTTTGTAAGTTTGTATGTTTGTAAGTTTGTAAGTTTGTATGTAGGGGGTAATCTCAGGAACTACTGGTCCGATTTGAAAAAATCTTTCAGTGTTAAATAGCCCATTTATCGAGGAAGGTTATAGGCTATATATCATCACGCTAAGACAAATAGGAGCGGAGCAGTAATGGAAAATGTGACGCAGACGAAGTTGCGTGGGTCAGCTAGTAAATAAATAAATAGATTACTGACTTAAAGTGAAACCTACACCGACACCGCGTGATGACTAGTCAACGCTCGTCGCTTTACTGTAACAAGGCAGGAAGTTTCCACTAATCACAATAAACAGTAACTATCAAATCATCTAAAAAATGTCGACACTTCCTACACCCTTGTAGATACAATCAAAATGGTATTTAGACATGTCATGGGTTCCATATTTAATGCTGCTCAAACAAGCTTCGTTGCTTCGCAGGTTGTTAGCAAAACAGTAATGTGGATTGTGCTGTTTTTCGTTAGCTGTAGTAGTTTACTGGTGAAGGGATATGGCAATGATGAAATTCTAGTGAGTACCTATCTATACTACTAATATCTGGATCGACTGAACCTATTTTGAATTATTTTAGCAATCGAAAACCACATTATTTGTGAGTTTCATGCTATATATTAACACGAAAATTGAAAAGAGTTTTTAGTGGTAGTTTGATTTGCAAAGTAAGTCGAAGAAAAAACGGTGTTTACCGCCCAATGACGTGGGCACAGGTCAGCTAATGTGTTTTGCTTGTATTTTTGTTTTTTTGGATGGGAAATCTTCAAATAACTCCTTTCGCTCTGGGTGGTGCAGAAGGAAATGTCAGACTCTACTTACTAAAACGCATCCGTATTCCTCCTAACGCCCTTTGCGTTCCAGGGCCGCGGTGACTCTTTTGAACAAATTCCGCAACAAATACCTATATATTTTAGAATACCAATAGGCTAGTTTCCATCATCCAAAAATTACAAAACTATTTAGTCCGTCAGTTAGATTAATGAAAAATAATGGACACGTATTTTTTTGTTTTTGTAATTAATGAATATTGACAACGATAAAACGCATCAAAACTCGGGAGTGGAGGCTCGTGACGTCACAACCCGCTAAAAATTATGCCAGGGCGTGACGTATTGAGAATTTTAAAAGCGACGTAACTTCCATCAATTTTGGTTCCCGTAACAAAAGAAAAAATACGGGTCAAATATTTTTTGATAATCTAACTGACGGACTAATTACATTTTTTCAGGACACAAGCCTATTGTGACCACACCGAGTAAATTGGGAAAAGGGCAAACAAAACAAAAAATTGACTCTCTAACGTCTCCGCTGCACTTTTCTGATTTCATTATCCAAGACGATTGAATCGTTTCTCGGGACTACACGAACGGGACTCGACTAGCTTCATTAAATCGGCGTTTATCCTTAGGGCGGATTCCATCAATGAAACAACGCGATCAACATACAAACCAAGTTTACGAGCTAATAATAATAATATCCTTGGACATTTCACACAACGCCATCTAGTCCCAAGCTAAGCAACCTAATGCTTGTGTTATGGTAACGAGATGGCTGATAAACTACTTATATACATTTTTTTTTATAAATACGTACATATTATAGATAGAAAAACACCCAGACTCGAAACAAATACTTGTAGGTCGTACACATATTTGTTCCGTGCGGGAATCGAACCCGCGACAGGCTGCGCAGCAGTCAATCGCTCAACCACTGCGCCAACCGCGCAGCGCCTGCGCTGTCAGTTTCATTATTTCCTGTGTTATTATTGACACTGACAACTCTTGAACGCAGTTTAGATGTACTGATCGCGATGAGTTACACTGGTGAAAGCCGCTCTTAATAATTTTCTGTCGTACAGGGCAAAGGACGATGGCTCGTATTAAGCAACCTACAGTGTGACGACCCGGACCAGTATGCGATTCCGTTAGACGTAACCCGGAGGAAGATAAACAGGACCCACGATGCTTTCAGCGTGCGTATCGACTTGGACAGAGAAATCAATGACACCTATGGCGTAAGTATAAGGGCGCCTTCAAATTTGCCACTAAAGCCGCGCGGCCGCAGCGCGGTTGCAGCGCTGTCGACGTACTGCTTTGTTAACCCATATAAGTAAAGCGATTATCACACGGCGCGGATTTCGTAGCGGTGCCCCGCGCGGTAACGCGGTTTACGTGTGTTTAGCATCAACAGATTTATTAGAGTCCAATGCGACATGAGATCCGCTACACCGCCTACCGCAGCGGTTCGCGATGCCGTGTGTTAATCGCCTAATAAATGCGCGGAAACAGCGCATCATTTTATCGATTGATTAGTGATGATGCGCACATAGTTTTTGTTCATAGTAAACAAAAACGAAAATCAGGTTGAATAATTTGTCGATGAGGTTGAGAGTCATCCAGCGATATGGGATTCGAAGTCAGCGAGTGTTTTAAAGAGTCTTTCTTCAGAAAAAATAATATGAGGATGAATTTTATTTTCCAATATAAAAAACCCCAAAGGGGAAGTAATTCGTAGAATTGTCCTCTTGATAATCTTTAATCATTCTGAAATTTTTGTTCACGGTTATCCTTTTATTTTATGAAATTCAATTCGTTGACTTATACAAAATAACGGCAACATTTTCTTAGGTTTATTTTTCGAAAATCTTTTTTCTTTTTGATAGTAACACTAACAGCAGCTCAGTTTTTAGTCGTCAGGATCCATGAACGCACGTTTTACGAACAAGCGCTCACGGCGCAGTCGATGGCCAATAAATTCCCACTGTCTGTGTTTGAATTTCGTTTAAAGCGCGGTAGTGCTCGCCATCTGCACTTCGTCGGCGCGTTAAAAAAACGCCGCGTGCAAAGGCCCTTAGGCTAGGGATATTCTAAGCGAAAAAGCGCAGCATAAACTCACGATTTTTTCACTCATTTCACTTTTAAAACAGTTTTCCTTCGCACGACAGAGAAAGCCTACGCAAGCACATCGAAAAGCGCAAGGGTTTAAATATAAAATGTGACGACCATTTTGAAAGTTTTCTTCTGCATTGATGTAATATCTTTTTTATTCGTAATATCTGATTATTTTTTTCTAATTCATTGTGTAACTATTTTTGTTTGTTCATTGAGAGTTCAGTTGTTCAAAGATCAAAAATATATATTTTGTTTGGTTAAAGTTTTTATGTATTTTTGATCTTTCTCCTTTCGTAATAACTTGCAAAGTTTTTCTGCATATTTTCAGATAGAAATAAATGCAGACAAGGAAGTGGACGGTGGCTACAAATTTTATCAAAAATTGACTGACGAAAGTTTCTGTAACATGGTCAGGAAATACGCTGGCGATAACTTTCCACAAATCCTCGCAAAGGCAAAAATAGATCCTCCAGACTGTCCCATTCCAGTGGTAATTCAATTATTATTATTTTTTTTAGCCTGTTCTACTCCAGTGCAGAACAAAGTTCACCCTTATTTATGCCTTTACTATTATAGAAACTTACCTATAAAAACAAATCTAACTTTTATCCTAAAATCTTATCTTCAGGGGTGTAGTGTAGGTAGCATGGATGACCCGGTGCCGATAATTTGGTGTGAACCCCGACAAATTAACGCCCCCTCGCCCCCCAAATAATTATGGAGTTGTGCCCTTCGTTCTGTTGACGGCAGTCGCAAGCCATTTATTGGGAATGCACCTCACCTGGGTTTATTTTGTTTTCACCATTAAATCTACTGTTTTTAGTGACTCTAGTAAGCTCAAGAACTAAAAGAGGGCAGAACACAAGGGCGACCGAAATGAGCTATAAAGTTTTTATAACCTTCCGCCTATATTAACTCTATGGACTTATGTAAAAAAGGTCACTATTTGAGAAAGTGGAAAACAGAGCGAGTGAAGCAAACTCGAATTTTATTGCATCCAACATCGGCTGGGATTCAATTCTTTTGATCATTCATACTCAAATAGAAGTGACTTATTAGACTGATGCAAGCAACTATCAACATATCATTAACAGATAGAGGGGAAAACACAAGCTCGAAAATTCATGCACCCCGAAAAGGTTTTATTTTCTTATGATCATTCATCCATACACATAGTATTTTTTTTTTTGTTGAGTTATACAGAAAAGCTCGGGAACAAAGAGAGGGCAGAGTAAAGAGCGAGCGAAAAGAGCTTAAAATTTTTTACACCCCACCTCGTATAGGTTTCGTTACGTCACCCGTTTATGGGTGACATCTGACAGTGACAAAAAGCCAATGAAAGGTCGAGTGTCACCTCTGTGCCCGTTTACGGAGGCGAGGGGCGTCCAGCGTCCCGTGCGGCGTGGCGGCGAGCAGGGCGTCGGACGCTTTTTCGCTTTTTTTTTTATATTAATATTATTATTTCATAACAGCTATGACTAACAAGACTGACATATTTTATTTTGTATTTAGTTATAACATTACAATATTTGCATACCCATGTGATGGTTAAACATGAAGAACATTATTACTCTTATAAAAAAAAACATCAATGTATATTACCCATGTTTGCAAATAAATAAATGATTTCTGATTTCTGAACACAAACATAATTATGCCAATGTATGATGTTGTTTATAAATTCAAAATTAAAACAATTATATATATTTCAGGGTGAAGTTGTAATAGAGGATTACGTGCTTAACTATCGCGAGTTAGAAGAGACGGGTATGTACGGGAAATTCGATACAGTTGCGTACATCACATACTTGGGGCAGAAAGTGGCTTGCTTGCGGTTGATCGCACAGTTTGAGAAGCAGCGGGAAGATTACGACGACGATGACGATGATTACTAACGAAAGTACTTTGATGCAAGTTTGCCATTGAAGAGGCTTAGGTTATAGCTGTGTGCCTGATTGATTTCATTTTCATGATGAATAAAATATAGCTTGGGTAGACAAAAATGTGTTTTTTTTTTAACCCAGTGTATGTATATGAAACTTGTTTCACACTTCTTTGTTTCTGTTCGTTGGTTTGTGATGTGTGATCCCTTAGGGATCCATTTTCATCGTTTGTTTTCTGTCGCAGCGTTAAAGAGGGTATTCCAGAAGTGCAAGGTCATATTTAACGGTGATGTTCTGTACCTGATAGATAATTAGGAAACCTAAACAATAAAACAACTTTCGTACTTGTAAAAGTCAACCACCCAACTCATCCTGGAATTTGAAACCGTTACTTTTCAATGCATTCTTAGGCTCGTAACCGCTCCGCAATTCCTGAGAAGCTTCCCGAAGCTTCTTTGATCGCTCCTATTTGCAATCACACGCTTGTGCATGTCAAAATATTGGTTGAATAGCGTTAAGTTTATGATCAATGCAAAACATATGCACCACGCCGTGAGGACAGACAATATGACTGACCCGACGACGAGCTCGAACTGGTGGTGATGCAGCAGATGCTTGTTGCTGGGCAGGCGCGCCGCCAGGTCCCGCACGAGCGCTGCACAATATGACTGACCTGACGACGAGCTCGAACTGGTGGTGATGCAGCAGATGCTTGTTGCTGGGCAGGCGCGCCGCCAGGTCCCGCACGAGCGCTGCACAATATGACTGACCTGACGACGAGCTCGAACTGGTGGTGATGCAGCAGATGCTTGTTGCTGGGCAGGCGCGCCGCCAGGTCCCGCACGAGCGCTGCACAATATGACTGACCTGACGACGAGCTCGAACTGGTGGTGATGCAGCAGATGCTTGTTGCTGGGCAGGCGCGCCGCCAGGTCCCGCACGAGCGCTGCACAATATGACTGACCTGACGACGAGCTCGAACTGGTGGTGATGCAGCAGATGCTTGTTGCTGGGCAGGCGCGCCGCCAGGTCCCGCACGAGCGCTGCACAATATGACTGACCTGACGACGAGCTCGAACTGGTGGTGATGCAGCAGATGCTTGTTGCTGGGCAGGCGCGCCGCCAGGTCCCGCACGAGCGCTGCACAATATGACTGACCTGACGACGAGCTCGAACTGGTGGTGATGCAGCAGATGCTTGTTGCTGGGCAGGCGCGCCGCCAGGTCCCGCACGAGCGCTGCACAATATGACTGACCTGACGACGAGCTCGAACTGGTGGTGATGCAGCAGATGCTTGTTGCTGGGCAGGCGCGCCGCCAGGTCCCGCACGAGCGCTGCACAATATGACTGACCTGACGACGAGCTCGAACTGGTGGTGATGCAGCAGATGCTTGTTGCTGGGCAGGCGCGCCGCCAGGTCCCGCACGAGCGCTGCACAATATGACTGACCTGACGACGAGCTCGAACTGGTGGTGATGCAGCAGATGCTTGTTGCTGGGCAGGCGCGCCGCCAGGTCCCGCACGAGCGCTGCACAATATGACTGACCTGACGACGAGCTCGAACTGGTGGTGATGCAGCAGATGCTTGTTGCTGGGCAGGCGCGCCGCCAGGTCCCGCACGAGCGCTGCACAATATGACTGACCTGACGACGAGCTCGAACTGGTGGTGATGCAGCAGATGCTTGTTGCTGGGCAGGCGCGCCGCCAGGTCCCGCACGAGCGCTGCACAATATGACTGACCTGACGACGAGCTCGAACTGGTGGTGATGCAGCAGATGCTTGTTGCTGGGCAGGCGCGCCGCCAGGTCCCGCACGAGCGCTGCACAATATGACTGACCTGACGACGAGCTCGAACTGGTGGTGATGCAGCAGATGCTTGTTGCTGGGCAGGCGCGCCGCCAGGTCCCGCACGAGCGCTGCACAATATGACTGACCTGACGACGAGCTCGAACTGGTGGTGATGCAGCAGATGCTTGTTGCTGGGCAGGCGCGCCGCCAGGTCCCGCACGAGCGCTGCACAATATGACTGACCTGACGACGAGCTCGAACTGGTGGTGATGCAGCAGATGCTTGTTGCTGGGCAGGCGCGCCGCCAGGTCCCGCACGAGCGCTGCACAATATGACTGACCTGACGACGAGCTCGAACTGGTGGTGATGCAGCAGATGCTTGTTGCTGGGCAGGCGCGCCGCCAGGTCCCGCACGAGCGCTGCACAATATGACTGACCTGACGACGAGCTCGAACTGGTGGTGATGCAGCAGATGCTTGTTGCTGGGCAGGCGCGCCGCCAGGTCCCGCACGAGCGCTGCACAATATGACTGACCTGACGACGAGCTCGAACTGGTGGTGATGCAGCAGATGCTTGTTGCTGGGCAGGCGCGCCGCCAGGTCCCGCACGAGCGCTGCACAATATGACTGACCTGACGACGAGCTCGAACTGGTGGTGATGCAGCAGATGCTTGTTGCTGGGCAGGCGCGCCGCCAGGTCCCGCACGAGCGCTGCACAATATGACTGACCTGACGACGAGCTCGAACTGGTGGTGATGCAGCAGATGCTTGTTGCTGGGCAGGCGCGCCGCCAGGTCCCGCACGAGCGCTGCACAATATGACTGACCTGACGACGAGCTCGAACTGGTGGTGATGCAGCAGATGCTTGTTGCTGGGCAGGCGCGCCGCCAGGTCCCGCACGAGCGCTGCGCGTGCGCCGGCCGCCCGCAGCGCGCGCACCACTCCCGGCAGCGACTTGCGCGCGTCCGCATAGCGGCACTCGAAGATCGCAGCTATGCACGAGCGTAGCACCTGCCACACCAAGTAGTATTATCTAACTGACTGCTCAATGCCAAATTATACTACACTCGCTTATTCAAGTCGCATCGCTCACGTGATCCCTAGGGAACATACTCCTGAGATACATATAGCCCATGTGTTATTCCAGACTATAAGCTACCACTGCGCTGACACAAAGAAGAAATACCACGTACAAACAACAAGAAGAGTATTCTATTTTACAAACATGTGTCGGACACCGTCTCGTCAGTCATCATTTCATTTGACAGACATTACCAGTCGTGGACATACATAGACCTCCCCCAGGTGCCAGCACATCGACCAGTCCTGTCCAACTCGCATCCGGCGGATTCCAAAGGCCTTAACTCAATCAGGTACTCGGTGCACCAGTACTGTGATTGGTGAACCTTGAAAGAGATCTTCCGGAACGCGGTCGTCACCCCGGAATATTTTGAGCCGATCAACTTTCTATTTCACGACCTGTGTTTTTCTGCCACTTGATTTGGGTTATTCTTCGGGTTATATAGGTAACCTTGGTTCCTCTGCGGATATCTTCTTTACTGATTCGACCACAAAAAGAAATGCCAAGCACAGCCTTATTCAGATGAGGTCGGTTGTGAGCGGAAAATGTTGGAATTCCATATAATGCCATCAATACACACTGGTAAACACTTTGATATGTGAGACAAGAAGATACCGCGCAGCTCTCCGATACCGTAGCGGGTAGCGTTCAGTAGTTTCTGCCGTGTTCAGTAGGCAAATGGCGTGAGTTTATGCATGTGTGTGTACCTCTAATCTCCTGGCGGAGTTAGTGAGCAGTAGGTGTCCGTAGTCCGCAGCGCCCGTGGGCGGCGCGGCCGGCGGCACGATGCGCGCTTGTGGCGGACGAAGCGCTGTCAACCTGGAAGTATTACACTATTGTTTTACTCTGATTACACACGAACAGAGGAGTTATAAATTGTGCCTGTGTACGAAATGGTCAGTATCTTGCACAGGCAATTACAATTTTAAAATGACCTCATTATTCTTAAACGATTTTTTTTAGTTCTGGCGGCCATATGCTTATAGATAGGGCTTTGTTCACAGGGTAAATTAAAATGCTCATAGGGTTTTTATTTTTAAGGCTTTTGCTCATAGGGCTTTTACTCATAGGGCTTTTTCCCATAGAGCTTTTGATCAAAGGGCTTTTGCTCATAAGGTTTTAACCCATAGGCCTTTTGTTCATAGGGCTTTTGCCCATAGAGCTTTTGATCAAAGGGCTTTTGCTCAAAGGGCTGTTACTCGGGCTTTTTCCCATAGAGCTTTTCATCATAGGGCTTTTGCTCATAAGGCTTTAACCCATAGGCCTTTTGCTCATAGGGCTTTTGCCCATAAAGCTTTTGACCATAGGGCTTTTACTCACAGAGCTTTTTCTCATAGGGCTTTTACTCATAGGGATTTTACGTTTAGATACGAAGACAAAACGAGACGTACTTAGGATTGGTAGCGCTCCTCTGCGCCACTTCCCGCATGACATCCCTGACCCGCGCCGCGTCCAGCGCCGGCAGCGGCGGCTGGTGGATGCGGGACGACGCGCCCTCGGGCGGACGCAGGATGCGCTGTTGGAATGCCTGCAACATAAGCATTTGTCACATTATTGTTGAATATAAACAAGAAATCTATGTTGGTTATGTGTGGCGAGCTTGTCCCAAAAAAAAAAAGAAATCTATGTTGTTAACATATTCACTGTCCGCAAAGCAGACACAATAGTTAAGAGGGTTTACGCGTGTCGGCATTTCATACAAATTTTCAAGTTCTTATTCTTCGATGTTTATGAACCGATTTTAATGAAACTTGTTATCAATACGCTTGAGAGCCAGGCCTAAATAGTTCGTAGAGAACATTTTCGAAAAAGAGTTTAGAGGAAGAGTGAGGACAATTTTATGTTTTCTATAGAAAGTGAAAAATCACTCTATCTTTCCCCCTGTACTCTTTTTAGAAAATGTTCTCTGCTAACTATTTAGACCAGGCTTTGAAGGGTACCCATACCAAGTTTCATTAAAATCGGTTCATAAACATCGAAGAATAAGGACTTGAAAATTTGTATGAAATGCCGAAACGCGTAAACCCTCTTAAACAATCAGCATGAACCACATGTGGTTCATGGGACTGGGAACCGGTTAAGGAAGTCAATTAAAGAAACATACAAGAGACTTCGCTACATAACAAGAGTATTCTTACTTGTGGATTAGGATTTTCGTTGAGGTGTAACTGCATCGCCAAGTCTTGTAAATGCTGTAACTCCAGTTCTGGGTTCAGAGACTCGAGTCGATTTTGTTCCGGAAGGTTTCTGAAAAATAACGAATCATATTAAACGTTTACATCAAGAAAGTTGTATGCAATAAAACAGGCATTGCAAATGAAGGACATCTGAAAATGTCACTAAGGCTTGTATTATTATACCACTACTCATATGTTTCAATACAAAATAGGTCTAATGGTTTCCACAGAGTATGGAAGGGGAGGTGGCCTGTTAACCAGCGACAGGGTCGAACAGATCTCAGTTAGGCAGTCATTCAATGTGAAATACTAAACTGAACTTTTTTGACTTGAATGTACCCTGGCGGTTGGGAGTGTCATGCTCACTCAAAAGTCTAGCTGATAGTGGCGTATGCGTTTGATCATTTGGCTCCCTTCAAAATGGTTGAGCCGAATGGTGCTGGGACATGCGTCATGTTCGTGAACGGGCGCCGTCAGTCGGGACTGGTCATTTCTCAGCTGCCATGGTTGATTTTAATTATTTCTTTGAATTGTTCCTCGTTTATTCCGGACGCTTTTATCCTGCTCGGCTTTTGTATAATTGTATGTATAATTTCAACCCAATGTAAATAAATCTTTGTAAAAAATTATTATTTTTAAAAGAGTGTCCATGGAGTATCTTGCACATTCTTCTCCATAGAGATCTACACTTTGGATCGTGCAAATAGCTTCAACTTTTTGGACCGACCGACCTTGACAATTCAAAAGTGCCTGAAAAAAGTTTAATTTAAATAATTGCTTGAATTTTTGAATTTTGAACCGGTTAGACTGGATCCGCAATATAGTTGGGAAAAGGCTTAGCTGATGTTGATATTGACTATTCCCCGGCGTTTCACTCGTGTTAAAATAGCCTATAACCGTCTCCAGAGTCTATCCCTGTTCCAAAATACATTAAATTGGTTCAGTGGTTAAGGAATTACTCACACTTATTCAGATCTATTCAGTTTATGCCCATAGAAAACAACGATTTTGTATGGAGAAGCGTACGCATCCGTTCAGCTTTACTAATCTATTCAGTATACAACAAGTATAAAATGAGGACAAATGTGTCATAACATGCGAGTGCATATATAGTGCATGATAGATTTCAGCGCTGTTCTGCCGTACGCGGCTGATAGAAGCAGAACTGTATAAGTGTGACCAAAATCGTTCAGCGAAACGCGAATGGATCTGAATAAGTGTGAGTAGTCCCTTAGGCGTGAAAACGTTAAGAACAAAGAAACAACCTCACTTTCGCATTTTTAATATTAGTTAAGATTTTATTCATGACGTTAACTTACTGCACCAGCTCGTCCCATATATCGGTGGCTCTCCAAGGCGGGCCCCTCTCGGCGACCAGACCATTAAAGAACATGGAGTCCAGTAGCCTCACTGCGAACTGGCACTGAGAGAGTCCGCGGGCTCCTAGGAAACCCATCTTGTGGAATGTCAGGACTGGTGATGGATGGATGCGGATTATTGTGAGGCAGTGTCTGGAAAATAAAGAAGGATTAGTTAATTTAAATGAGGAGCTCGTGGCTAAACAGTAACAGCCGCACAAGTCGATCTTCAAGGTTAAGCAACGCTTGTCGAGGTTGGTCTGTAGATGGGTGACCATCTTAACATACCGAGTTACCTCCGTGCCTCGGAAAGCACGTTAAGCTGTTGGTCCCGGCTGTCATTTGGAGATCTTTGGCAGTCGTTATGGATAGTCAGAAGCCAGAAAATCTGACACCAGTCTGGCCAAGGAGTACAGTAGAGGTAGGCAGACTGATATTCAGCTGAATCCGGTTTGACTAGAAGCCGACCCCAATATAGTTGGGAAAAAGGCTAGGCAGATGATGAGTTAATTTAAATGAAGCAAAATATGTTTCGTTGCCTTAAGGACGCATTTACGAATTGACGCGCTTCAACTCTAGGTACTGTGTCTTACTACTACACGTGCACGGCTCACCCACACAGCGACATGCGTGAAGCGGCGAAATTATGAGTGGACTGAGACGACTTGATACTAATGCCTTCTTTTATTTATTTTTTGGCATATATTTTTTTATTATTGTTTTTTAGACTTGCGGTGATTTGTAAAGCTTGTTACGTCAATAGTCATAAAAGTAGATGCCTACCATTGGACAATAAATAGTTAGAAAGTAAACCATTCTCTGTCCAATGGTAGGCATCTAGTTTTTTAACCGACTTCCCATAAAGGAGGAGGTTATCAATTCGGTTTTATGTTTTTTTTTTTATGTTTGTTACCTCATAACTCCGACAATTATGAACCGATTTGAAAAATTCTTGTTTTATCTGAAAGGATATACTTGCAGATTGGTCCCATCATATCAAAATCGGTTACGAACTTTGGATTTTAAATCGAAATAGCTGGAATTTGACTATTTAGATGATTCTTTGATAATCGAAATTGCGTATTTTGCTTTTCTGCGATTTTGCAGTGGTGTTGTTAGGTGTGGGGTACCACTAAAAAGTGAAAAATAAAAAACTTTTTCCAATAAAATACAACCGACATCCAAAAAAAAATACTACAAAGTAAAAAGTTTTTTATTTTTTGACAATTCGACTACTTGCCAAAGTAGGTACCTATTTTATTTACTCTAATAAAATAGGTACCTACTTTGGCAAGTCTCGTACTACGCGTGAAAACAAATAGTTGAAAACAAAAGCTTATTTTATTCGTTTTATTTAGAATTTCATGAGCTTTTATTTCGTTTGCCTTGCTTGTTAGTTATTTGGTTGGTTGGTTAGTTAGTAAGTTACTGAATTAAAAAAAAAACCAGTTCATATCAACCAGTTGAGCTGAATTTTACGAACATCTCTGACTCTGGTGACAATACACTTTATCACATACATGAGTTGATCCTGCAGCCAGGATCGTCTTCTCATGAGAGAACTCCTCAACGGTTATTAGCACGAATACGATAGATAGTATACGCGTTGAATATTGATAGAAAAACCTTATGATGTACTTTTCATTTTGACAAAAGCTTGTTTAATTTTTTTAAATAGTTAAATTTATAGGTACTTCATAAATTTGTCAAATGCAAGTGGGTTTTCGAAAAGAAAAGAAAAAACTTCGTTACAAAAGAAAAAACATGTTTATTTGGAGCACACTTTAAGGCACACAGTATCAAATTAGCAATAATTAAGATTGCTTCATAAATTTTAATAAATTCGTCAGCAAGACATTGGAAACAACGCAAGTTATACTGTTGAACTGTCAAATTGGAATGAATTGCCATTGCCATTCCAGGTATTACTCAATTAGCATGCCATAACTGTTCGCCGTGCGCTATCTCCGGAGTACCGTGTGCTATAGTCAGCTCGTACAATAATATCGAAAAAGTAGTGCAATCATTTGTTAAACTTCACAAAGTTAAATTGTGGCATGCAGTGGCTACTGTGTTTACGAATTATCGAAATAAGTTCCCAATAAACTCAGTGTAATCTCAGTCATTGCGAAAAAGCTGTTTAAAACTTTAATATTCGTCAGTGTTCAAGGTGACATTCTATCGTTGAGAACAAAGGAACCAACAGCCACAAGCTCATTGGTGTTCGTTAAATGTTTTGCCTTCTGTTAGTAGTCGTGCTAAACTTCAACTAATAACGCACAGTCACCGTGGTCGAGTGGTATTGCTCACGCTTTTTGTCTCAGTGGACCCGCGTGAGGTGTCGCAGGTTCGGATCCCACTAAACGCACAACTTTTTCTGTTTTCTATTATTACTATAACTTGAACAAGTTTAATTTGAAGAACTTCCACCTACCGCACCAAAATGTCACAGTTCTCAGAGAATAAAAAGTTTCTTTCTGATACCGACCTAAATAGGGATCCTGGCACAGTAATGACCGGCGAGCAAAATGTGTCAATACGTAAGCGAAAACAACCGGATTGTGAGTGGACCCAGGCTATAAAAGATCTGACCATGGAGTTCAAGAGTACGTTAAATGAGTGGAGGGTTGATATGGAAACTAGTATCACAAAAATATCTGATAACGTTGTTTCAATAAAAGGCGACTTAGCTTCCCTAGCTCAAGTTACGTCTGAGATTAAGAGTGATATAAATTCCCTTCGTTCGGATCAGCTTCTTTTACGCCAGCGAGTATCTGAACTGGATGTGAAACAAGAAAGTCTGACGTGTCAAATCAATTCTCTTAAGGACTCAGTCCAGTTTGTTACTGATGATCACACCGATCTCAGCAAAAAGATTGACCACTACTGTAAACAAATTCAAGAGTCCGCTGGTTTAAAAAGGCTGGTCTCGGATTTAGTGTCTAAAATAGATAGCCTTGAACAGGGCGCTCGGAATTGTAATATAGAAATATGCAATATACCGGAACGGCGTAACGAAAATCTTATAAATTTAATGCTGAATATTGGCTCCGCTGTTAAGTGCAATATACAACAAAACGATATAATATCTATTCATCGAGTCCCACACGCACAACAGCATAATGACAAGCCTAAAGATATTATAGTGAAGTTTGCTACGAGAATATTACGCGACAACATCCTGAGCGCTCATCGACTTTGCAAGGGGCTTATGACGGAGCAACTGGGAGTGTCGGGTACCTCACTACCAATATACATGCACGAACACCTTACCTTAAAAAACAAACAATTGTTTCGAGAATGCCGGGACGCTGCCAAAAAGCATGATTATAAGTTTATCTGGGTTAAGCATGGAACCATACTTGTCCGTGAAAAAGAAGGTACTAAGGCCATTGCAATTCGAACCCCACAGGACATCGTTAAGGTCAAGCCTTGCTCTGCTAATATTTAAAATACTTTGCTGTGATAATTTTGCTTTGCACAGGAAAGGCTTTTGTGTTCTGGATTTACTTGCTTTGTTTTTAATTATTGCATGCATTTCTATCATAGATTCCCCTATTGTAATAGTTTTAGTTTTGGAGGGAGAGACTTTTGTTGTATTCTTGTGTGATCTTGAGTATATAGCCCTAATTTTAATATGTTCTGCCTCTAAGGTAGCTACAGTGAAAAATCCTATTGATATGTTTGCTATGCGCTTTTTGCTAGGCTTTGGTGGTATTTCAAACTATATTAGCCTGGACTACGAAATCAAATACTCGCTGTTCTTGTTCTACAAAATTGCATTGGGTCAACTGTTTTTCAGGTTTTGTATACATTTTTCTCAATATTACTTTGTATTGATATTAAATAAACAAACTTCTATAAGTGAATTAATTAATTTTAAGGTAGATAATCTGTTTGATGTAATTGCAATGTGTTTTTTGCTAGGCGTTGATGGCATTTCGGATCATGTTTGCCTGGACGTTTTACTACTGTTTTTGAGCTATAAACTTACATTGTACTTTGTCTTTTTCATGTTTCATAGGAAGTGGTATTGGTTTGTATTGATACAGAATGAGTTTCTTATGACTACAACATTATTATTGATGTTAATATTCACAATGGATAATGCTGGCACTATTTTATTTTGGATAGCTCAACATTACAATGACAGATAATTTAATAATATATTACCAAAATTGCAGGGGAATCCGAACGAAACTGCATATACTATATATGAATATACTTGCTAATTCGTATGACGTAATAATCTTGACCGAAACGTGGCTTATACCCGATATAGCTGATAGTGAATTCATCGACGAACGTTATATTGTGTACCGATGTGACAGAGATCGCGCTGCCACCAAAAGGAGAGACGGAGGTGGCGTTCTCGTCGCTGTGTTAAAAGGACTGCGCTCAGTAAGATTACTTCCATGTTCCTCTGTACATACGCATATTGAGCACATACTAATACAGTTGCCATGCTCTGGTCGAGATGGAAATTTAATAATTGCTGCAGTTTATATACCACCCAAAACGCCTGAAAGTATTTATGTTGAATATTTTGATTTATTACAATCCCTACTAGGGCATAATATTCCTAAACATTTTTATTTTTTAGGAGACTATAATTTGCCCGAGATTGAATGGGTTACGTGCACGACGGGTACCTCACAAAATGCTCAGACTTGTAAAGGTAGTTCTGCTATATGTGGTCACTTAGGTCAATTTATGTCTTTTCTCAACGCTCATCAATTTAATAATGTTAGGAACCTGAATGGGAGAATATTGGATCTGGTCATTAGTGATGACGACTGCACCACATACTCGCCTACGGACTATTTACTGCAGTTAGATAACCATCACCCCCCATTTTGTGTCTTGATACCTGTTTCATTACCCAATAATTCAATGGTTCGTAAGACAATCAAGAAATATAATTATTTTAAAACAAATTACGACAATATAAATCAAGATTTAAAAGAAATAAATTGGGAAGATGCGTTTTTAGATGATCAAACACCAGACGAGCATTTAGACACGTTTTATAACATTATTTTTGGCATAATAAGGAAACATGTACCTTTGGTTGGTGGTAGGTCTTTGAAGTTTCCTGTGTGGTTCTCAAAATCCCTTATACACATATACAAAAACAAAGCCAAAGCATGGATTAGATGGAAAATGTACAAGAATTTATTTGATTACGAGCAGTTTTCACTATTTCGCACGAGATTTCAGTTTGAGTGCAAACAATCATATAGAAAATACATAAATTCTGTAGAGAATGGTATTCAAGACAACATTAAACATTTCTGGACGTTCATTTCTAAGCAAAAATCCACTGCGGGAGTTCCTTCCACTATGAAATATAAAAATCAGCCATCTAATAACCCAGAAGACATTTGCAATATTTTTTCCGACTTTTTTAATTCTGTTTATGAACCATCCACCTTAAAAAGTGTACCATCCTCGCATACCGATTGCTCCCCTAACTGCTCGCTGATAAGTGACATTAAATTTTCCTTAGTTGATGTACTGAGTGGTCTCAAGTCGCTAGACCCTTCTAAAGGACCTGGACCAGATGGTTTACCAGCAATATTTATTAAGAACACTGCCAATAATATCTGCGTACCATTGCAAACTATATTTAATTTATCTATTTCACACGGGAGATTTCCACAAGCTTGGAAACTTGCAAACATAACCCCAGTCTATAAGTCGGGACCTAGCCATGACGTCGAGAACTACAGACCAATATCGATATTATCTACTTTGTCCAAGGTTTTCGAGAGATTAGTACACGATAAAGTTTACCCTCTACTTCACAACGTTTTATTGCCGCAGCAGCATGGTTTTGTCAAAAGGAGATCAACTGCGACGAACCTGGTGACTTTTGCAGATTATTTGTTTAACAGCTTGGATGCCCGTGTTCAAGTTGATACAATATATACTGATTTCAAGAAGGCCTTTGACAAGGTTGACCATGATATGCTTTTGCGGAAAATTGCGTTTAATGGGATACGTGGGGACCTTTTGAGATGGTTTTATTCATATGTTTGCAATAGAACGCAGAGGGTTGTATTGAACGGTTTTTGCTCTGCCACTGTGGATGTTACTTCCGGAGTGCCACAGGGTTCCATTTTGGGACCTCTACTTTTCATTTTATTCATCAACGACGTCGATACATGTTTTAAAAATTCTAAATTACTTTTGTACGCTGACGATATAAAAATATTTAGGTCTATTAAAAGTCACCGTGATTGCACTCTCTTACAGGAAGACTTAGATGCTTTCTCGGCATACTGTACACGCAATAAACTTCAGCTTAGTGTATCCAAGTGTTGTGTCATTGGTTTTACTAAAAATAAAAACAAAATACTATATCCCTACACCTTAAAAAACGTAAATCTAAAAAGAGAAACCCTGGTCCGTGATCTTGGAATTCTGCTGGATGACAGACTCCATTTAGATTTCCACATTAACAAAATTGTTAACAACGCCTTCCGAATGTTTGGTTTTATTATGAGAACGGCCACAGTATTTACCCGATCTTCTACCTATTTGTACCTTTATAAGTCGTTGGTTCGCTCTCAGCTAGAGTATGCTGTTTCGGTATGGAATCCCCACTATGGTAAATATTCCGATATGATCGAAAAAGTTCAAAGAAAATTTTTAAAGGCCATGCATTTTCGTTGCTATCGCACTTATGCATCCTACAATGACCTACTGAAGAAGTATAATCTGCAAAGTTTAAAGTCTAGAAGAATAATGTTGGAAACGATGTTCTTGTTTGATCTGTGCAATACTTATGATTGTATGGATGTTCGCAACAAGATTGGTTATGTGGTGCCCAGAACAACAATTTGCCGTGGGGTGCGAGCAAGACCTTTATTTGCAGTAAGTAGCTGTCGTACAAACGCAGGTTTGCGAGCACCCCTACGCCGCCTTACCAATCAATACAACAAAATCTTTGAAGACATTGACTTCTTCTCTGTCTCTGCTCCAAAGTTTAGAGGTCTTGTCTACAAAATTATTTTGGATTATAATAGTTAGTTTTATATTTATTTTCTCTCTCCCTCCCCATTTCTGTTATTTGCATGCCTATTTATATACCGTAAAGTTCACTACTGAATACTTTTCTGTTTTAATAGCTTAGAATAGCGCACTGTTAAGTATTACTTTTAATATGTTGTGGAAAATGTCGTAGGTTATACATTTGTCATTCTGATGTATTTATAACTTTGTATAACATTAATGTATAACTGTTTATTTTCCCGAACAAATAAAATAAAATAAAAATAAAAAATAAAAATAATAAGTCGGGCCAGGAGCTAGTAAATGATAATCCAAATATATAAAACAATTTCGGTTTTGGTACACTATTTGTGACACAAAACCGGCTGGGCCGATTTTGTAGATCTTTGAGTTGTTTGATTTAGTCAATATAAACAATGAAAAAAAATACGGAAAAAATATGTACAAAAATGATATTGAAATAATTATGACAAAAAAAACAGGCCAAAAATTAATTCTGAGGCGGAACGAAGTTTGGCGGAACCACTAGTAATTAATTAATTATTATTAATTAATTAATTATTAATATTATAATAAATCTGTAGAGAGGTCAATTCTGTACATGAAATATATTTCCAAAATAACTATCAGGGGGTGATGAGGGATCGATACTGATGCCAAAAATGCAATTAGTAAAATTTTTGTCTGTCTGTCTGTCTGTATAACCGTTATAGAAACAAAAACTACTCGACGGATTTTAACGAAACTTGGTATAATTATTTTTCATACTCCTGAGCTGGTTATAGTATACTTTTCATCACGCTACAAACAATAGAAAAAATGAAAAAAAAAATGAAAATGTGAAAGTTTGGTTGTTTGTTACTCAATCACGCCAGAACGGCTTAACGGATCTTAATGAAATTTAGAACAAAGATAGATTATAGTCTGGAATAGCACATAAGCTACTTTTAATCCCGGGAACATGTTCCCTAAGGATCACGCGGGCGAAGCCGCTGGCAGAAGCTAGTAATTAATAAAACTATGGAGGGATGCGAAACAGAGAATAGTCCCGCAGACCTCCATTGAAAAGGGAGGATCCTCCGACCGGAAGGTTGTAGTGTTCGTTGTGGGCAACTGCGATCAGCCCTAATGTATAATTATGTTCAAATCGCACGGTAAACTCTGATTTCGCGATACAGCATTTTAGTTGGCTGCTAATTGGATAGTTGGTGTCGCGGTTCTTTTTGTTGCGATGTAGGTTAGCTTTGGTTTTAATTGTGGCGATATTGATGCCGCTATAAAACTAACGAAAAAACTAACATACATTCACAATCAATTCTTAGTTTTCATAATATTATCATGACAGTGTGAAGAATGTTCCCGTAGTTTCATATTTCTTTTGAATCTTGGATCGATCAATTCTGGAAGGAGGCAGTTCTTATAGAATCGAACTAAATGTGTTTCCATATTCTCTTTCCAGAATTGATCGTCTTTGGCTATAAATTCGTATTTTATTTTTCCAGGGCCAGTCCAAATCGCAAAAACACAAGTTTTTTTTTTATGTTTTGTGTTCACAACCAATTGATTGGAATTCGTAGCGTATTTCCAAAAGTCAACTTTTTTTTGTCTTATCGCTTCTTCTGGGTCCATTTCAAACGCCGACGACGGGCATTTGATTTCCACTATGCCGTGTTCACACCTTCCATCAGGACTTGCACCGAGAAAAGAAATTTCTTTCTTGCTCAACTCGTTTATTAGTTCCAGTAGCTGCCTTCCAGGTACACCTTCAGGTCACTCCATCAAGTTCGGAGGTAAGATCTCAACGTAACTAACAAAACGAGCCTAAACTCGGCACCCCTAGCTCAACTCGTTTATTAGTTCCAGTAGCTGCCTTCAAGGTACACCTTCAGGTCACTCCATCAAGTTCGGAGGTAAGATCTCAACGTAACTAACAAAACGAGCCTAAACTCGGCACCCCTAGCTCAACTCGTTTATTAGTTCCAGTAGCTGCCTTCCAGGTACACCTTCAGGTCACTCCATCAAGTTCGGAGGTAAGATCTCAACGTAACTAACAAAACGAGCCTAGACTCGGCACCCCTAGCTCAACTCGTTTATTAGTTCCAGTAGCTGCCTTCAAGGTACACCTTCAGGTCACTCCATCAAGTTCGGAGGTAAGATCTCAACGTAACTAACAAAACGAGCCTAAACTCGGCACCCCTAGCTCAACTCGTTTATTAGTTCCAGTAGCTGCCTTCAAGGTACACCTTCAGGTCACTCCATCAAGTTCGGAGGTAAGATCTCAACGTAACTAACAAAACGAGCCTAAACTCGGCACCCTTAACTCAACTCGTTTATTAGTTCCAGTTAGCTGCCTTCCAGGTACACCTTCAGGTCACTCCATCAAGTTCGGAGGTAAGATCTCAACGTAACTAACAAAACGAGCCTAAACTCGGCACCCCTAGCTCAACTCGTTTATTAGTTCCAGTAGCTGCCTTCAAGGTACACCTTCAGGTCACTCCATCAAGTTCGGAGGTAAGATCTCAACGTAACTAACAAAACGAGCCTAAACTCGGCACCCCTAGCTCAACTCGTTTATTAGTTCCAGTAGCTGCCTTCCAGGTACACCTTCAGGTCACTCCATCAAGTTCGGAGGTAAGATCTCAACGTAACTAACAAAACGAGCCTAGACTCGGCACCCCTAGCTCAACTCGTTTATTAGTTCCAGTAGCTGCCTTCCAGGTACACCTTCAGGTCACTCCATCAAGTTCGGAGGTAAGATCTCAACGTAACTAACAAAACGAGCCTAAACTCGGCACCCCTAGCTCAACTCGTTTATTAGTTCCAGTAGCTGCCTTCCAGGTACACCTTCAGGTCACTCCATCAAGTTCGGAGGTAAGATCTCAACGTAACTAACAAAACGAGCCTAAACTCGGCACCCCTAGCTCAACTCGTTTATTAGTTCCAGTAGCTGCCTTCAAGGTACACCTTCAGGTCACTCCATCAAGTCCGAAACGAAATATACCTATTATGAATTTGTATATCCCTTCTTACTTCTACTAGCTAAAATATAAGAAACTGTGAATAAAATCTTTGTTGTGCGTAGTCTGTACAAAATGCGTGAAGTATCAAGTTTGGTGTGTCCATTATTTTGTATTCGTACAGCGATCTTTTTCAACTAGAGCTCCTGCTTACAAGCGACACAGCGTCCACTCACGACGGCGGCCGAGCGCGGACTAAATTATATTTTCATTTCAAATTTTTATCAGTGACCAGTAAAATAGCCCTTAAGACTAGCCATTAAGATTCACGCGATTAAGCTAAATATGTGAAAAAAATAGATTAGATTTTATTTATTTTCTGAGACTATTTGTAACATTTTGACATTTCTTTTTTCTACGTTTTTGAGTTGAACATGTCTGCTTACATAAAAAAAATTTAAACATATAATTTTATGTTATTATGTAGAAGAAAAATTAACCTAAACTAGACACGTCAATTTTGTGTGACGAGGCAACGGAAATTATTTTTTTCTATATTATAAACTAAAATTTTCGAAAAAAAAATCTCAACCAGTTGATGAAGAAGAAGTAATCTATCTGTGGTTATTATTAGTTACAGTTGGTTTAGTTTCATTTTGCCGCAAAATGTACCGAAAAACTGCTTAATTTTGTCAAATTTGCAAACGCGTCCTTAAGAGTGAAAGCCTCGGGAATGCATTATTGCTCAAATTTATTTTATTGCGATTCTTGGAAGAAAACTTTGCAACGCACATACTGATCTGACTAATTTGTTCATTCGATACTCGTAAGTCGTAGCGATCTATGACAGTAAATGAGAACCTCTTAAATACTCGCATCTGTCAGTTAGGCTTGAATACCTTACAGCTAATATGTCGTTTTATGCATTTCGGACAATATTATAGTATCAAACAGTTGTGGATATATAAGCGGTTTAAATTTACATATTTAATTAGTAAAAGACGCCGAACTAAAACTTTACAGCACGCAGTTTTTTCTTCCTCCTGAAAAGATACTTCTTTAACACTTACGAGGTGTTCACTCTAAGGCGTCGGTTTATAGTTGTGGGATATAAAAATACATTTTATGGTTCAGAAATATTTTAAGAGGGTCCTGAACATTATGGGTACTAAGACTTGTAAAACATAAAATCACGATGGATTTTTATAATTTATTCATCCCAGTTATTATCGAAGTGGGGTCTTACAAAATATTATATCTGACCTAGACTAGCGTCAAGAGCAAACCAATCACAAAAAATAAAAATAAAATAACTAAGATAATTCTTCATCTATACTGTGTAGGTTGAGCTTTCGAGACATGCCAATTCATGACGCTGATTCTGATTACATGTCCAAATTACTGAGGCAAGAGCATTTCGAACCAAGTCTCTGAATGGCCAATAGGGAAACTGCGTGCAATTTTCTTTTTTTTTCTTTTTTATTCCAAACGGGGAAACTCTTGGCCCAAATCTCACCTGATGGAAAGTGATGATTAGGCCGAAGATGGAAGCGAGTTTCACCCGAAATCCTCTAACATAGAGGAACTGGCTATCATACCTCTAATTGCCGGAACACAACAATGCTGTTAACATTTTTGTTATGGCGACAGACTTAGACATGATGGTGGTAGCTTGCCAGGCGGACTTAGAAGTCCTACCACCAACCAAACCGAGCAGAAAATTTGCCCCCGCTGGGAATCGAACCCGGGACCTCTGGGTCTGAGTGGGATTAGTGTCACCTGTTTAGCACCACCCGGGGACCACGTGTAGGGATTCGCTGAAGGGTATTCTCCTACGGACGCGGGTGACGGATGAAATATTTATTAGCTCTAGCAAACAATAACGAAATTATTTTTTAAATATCTTCATCAGCGATGAAGTTACAAACATTACAATTAGAAAGAGAAGTCCGATATGAACTTTGACGTCAAAGTCCATAACGCCATAGAAAACAGCGTTTTCGCGAGAGGGATAGATATATTTGATTTAAATCTTCTTTGTCTTTCCCTGATCCGTTTATGGGGTGTCGGGCCTCCTTCACTGTTAGTATTATATTGTTGTATATTTGTAGATAAACTGTATAGATTAAAATATATTTTTTTGAGTAGTATTTAATCCTACAACTATTCTGATTCACTGTTGTAATTCAAATATTCGAAGTTACCACCAAAAATACTAAATTGCACACTAAATTTGCTCATAAAATAAATCAAATCTTTTATACTGTTTGATCTATAAAGCTAAACTGTTTTACTGAATGACTATCTGTTAATTAAAAATTATCTAACAACCCGTGACGTCGACCGTCTAGGGTTATCGGTTCCGTCAGCAGGACGACGGAGCCCCGCTGCGCGGGTCTCCTATTTCTGTCTGCAGGGTTTAAAGGAACCTAACTAACCGTACCTCAGAGTGCCCCTGACATTGACCGTCATTATTTAGTGTCGTCGTAATTTAATGTGCAGATCAGTATTTTTGTTATACAGTGGGTAATTAGTTGGAAGATTTAGTTTGCTTGAATTTTAAATAGAGTTGCAATTAAAAATTCCCCTGTTTTTTTTTTTCAAGCATTTTCCGTATTAGTTAGGGACATATGAACAGATTAGGTCGATTAGAAGACACTTCCTCCATTTCAAAACAAACAAACGAGCTTTTGCCCACTGTTTCATACGCGCATATCCCATTTTCCCCGTTCCTTTAGGAATTGCGTGAATTTGTCTCTTAGTACTCCACTCCACTCCACTCCACAAGCAACCTACATTTTTCTTTTATTGAGGAATGGGCTTGCTCTTTACCATAATCACACCTGATGGAAAGCGATGGATGAGGTCTATGATGGGGCGAGCCAATTTTCAGCTTACTACGACCAGTAGCTGGGTGTTCAGTCACTCATTCATCAGTAAAGAAAGAATTTGATTAGGATGGTTTTGTCATACAATATAACATCAAGAACAACTAACTCTTTAAAAAAGACATCGAAATACCTATAACCCTGCAGCAGCTTCGCCAAAGTCCTCATAAACACAGCCCTGATCTCCTTATCAAGCATGTGAGGCGGTGACGACGCTGGCGGCGGCGGAGCGAAGGCCGAGTCTGCGGACCGGAGCTCCGGCTGCAGGACCAGCGCCAAGGCTTCCTGAAGAGACGAGAGCAGCTTGCCTTCTGGACGGGGGATGTTCACGCCGGCTGGTATGTGCAGAGAACCCACGTCTAGGTCTGCTACTATTACATCCAGCTGGAAAAGTTACAAGGAAGTATGAGTTGGTAAACTCGTGTTGTCCACGTGCTGAAATTTTTGGTACTTTTTGTGATCTAATTAATTTAAAACCAAGGTAAGTAGAGCTCAAACACGACAACCGCCGGTTAGATCTACTCTGTCGTATTCTTCAAACGTGATCTACTACATTAGCGAAGGGCATCAGGACACATAGGTTTACTATAGAGGAAGTACGGTGTCTATTTACCTGCTAATACTTAAATGAGCCTTCTTCTATCAACGAATTGATACTAAAAACTTACTCAGAATCTGTCGTAAAGATATCCAGAAATCCTGTAGCAGGTACAGCAGACACAACACAACTTACCAGTTCCGAAACCTCCTCCTTCAGACTGGAATGCACACCGATCAGGAAAGGCGTGGGAGTAGCCAACACTTCTGCCAGCCCCGCCGGTAACAGCGGGATGTATACGTGAGCATATCTGAAGGGGAACATGAGAGCTGCTAGTGCCCTGCAAGCGGCCGCTAATCGAGCAGCTGCTAAGGAGACCAGCAGTACTTTGTTTTCGCTCATCACTGCACACCAGAGGGTTACGGAGTTGTGGATGCCTAGAATGTAAAAAAAAATGTTTTACAACGAGAAAGCAAATGCCAAGAAAAAACAGAAGAGCCAGAACGCTATATAAATGAATAAATAATCGAAGGAACACCTCTGAACGTTCACCTTTTTGTTAGTTGAGTAAGATGCTGGTTTTAAATACAAAAGTCCAATCATTAAACGACCAGTCCTGTTTTTTCCCAATTTTCGTCAGTCCGTCGGTTTATCATCTATTGATATGTCATCAACGATTTTGTTTTGCAGAACGAGGTCTTACCGAACAGCCTCAGCGGCATATAGACAGCAGTATGCGTGATGGAATTTTTTACTCATTAAAACCTGGGACCTCTTAATAGGTCCTGAAAAAATCTAATTAGTCCGTCAGTTTAAAACACGGGTCAAAAAATATTTGACCCGTGTTTTTTCTTTTGTTACGGGAACCAAAATGTACGAAGTTACGACGCTTTTAAAATTCTCAAAACGTCACGAAGCTTCGCATAATTTTTAGTGAGTCGTGACGTCACGTGCCCCCACTCCCGAGTTTTGATGCGTTTTATCTTTGTCAATATTCATTGATTTACAAAAACAAAAATACGTGTCGATTATTTTTCAATACTCTAACTGACGGACTAAATAGTTTTGCAATTTGTGGATGAAGAAATCTATCCCATTGGCCAGTTCCAGAACAGAGCGCAGTATGACTGTTAGAGCACAACCCTGGAGGAGATTGATAAATGATACGCAGTTTATCGTTTAGAAGAGACTGACATTTATTGACAGGTGACAACTTATAACTCCGTTATATTCACATAGAAACAACACTGTAATATACTGTTTTGCTTCTAAACTTAATTTTTTAAGCGTTGCCCATAACCTGATAAATGATACGCAGTTTATCGTTTAGAAGAGACTGACATTTATTGACAGGTGACAACTTATAACTCCGTTATATTCACATAGATGGCTCTAGTAGTCACATACATTTATAATTTTGTTACAACATTAACAGAGATTCTCTCCTCTAGCCGTTCTTCAGAAGAAGGAGTCCTTCCGAAGTTCTCACTTACACAGCAACCATAGCAGCATATAGGAAGGAAACAGTATGCGTCATGGAATTTTTCCACACTAAAAGCTCCTTAAAGAACGGAGCGCTGTGCGACGCTACTTCAGGCACAAATCATCGGTCCTTTATATGAACTTTGCATTGGCTGGGTGCCTAGCTGCGTAATCTATACTAATATTATAAAGCAGAAGAGTTTGTTTGTTTGTTTGGTTGGTTGAACGCGCTAATCTCAGGAACTACTGGTCCGATTTGAAAAATTCTATCAGTGTAAGATAGCCCATTTATCGAGGAAGGCTATAGGCTATATATCGTCACGCTAAGACTAATAGGAGCGGAGCAGTAATGAAAAATGTTTCACAGACGACGTTGCACAGGTCAGCTAGTCTAGCTATACGAGGGGTCTGAAGTTCTCACTTACCCAGCAACCTCAGCAGCATATAGACAGCGGAGTGCGTGACGGGCATGGGCGGTGCTGCGGGCGGCTGCAGCGCCTGGCGGTCGCCGGCGCCGATGCTGAAGCGCACCTGCGGCCCGCCCGCGCCCGGCACCAGCACGCCGCCCACCAGGTTACCGACCAGCGTCTCCAAAGGCACACCTAGATTCTCCACCCATACTGTGTAGATTATGCCAAGGCAGTTCTGGAACAGGGCAATAATGGGTTAAGACACATTACAGTCGAAGAGTGCCTGTAAATAGTTTAATTGAAACTAATGCTTTGAGTTTTACATTGATCATCACACAGACCCTTCATCGCGCTATTCAAATTTTCGGACACCCTAACAACAACTTTCGGGCTCACTAGCCACCCATCTGGTCGGATGATGCTCCCTTTTCGATGCAGGATGCGGAACTTTCCACGCTGTTCCACATTCCTATAAATCACTACAGTTACCTAACAATCAAGTTAACAAACAAGTTCAGCTAATCCTCGTATTCTCAATTATTATTTTTTAACTTTGAATAATGAAAAGAAATTCTTTAGCAGACTTAGATGACCATAAGCGTCTGCTTCTACATGACAAAAACTCGTTTCTTGTTTAAAACCGCTTCTATTTTGTTCGAAAAAGCTAAAAAAATACTTTTTGAAAACATTAATTGAACTGAGAATTTCTTTAACAACAAAGGCTGCATTTCAGCATACTGTCTCTTCGCCATTCACCAAAAAGTTTCTGAACGACCATCAAAACCTCCACCGACCGATCCCAAACCAAAGACAAGGATCATAGAACTGTCTCAGTACTTACTCTGAAGGTATCGATGTAGTCTTGTCTCGACACAATGACGAGACATTTGGGCGCATACATGATGCTGTGGTGGGTGATGTTTGGTACTGGCCGCGTTGATTCTAATGATTCCTCGTCCTGTGAACAAAAAAAAAAGACTTTTAAACATGGAAGTAAAAAAAAGAATGGTTCTGAAATATCAAAGATTGGAGCATTGGAACATCTGCAACGTTAAAGAACATAGGGCAATTCTATTATTTTAAAGGACCGTTCGGATTGGCATCAACTTCGGGAACTATCAAAACCACCTCTTATTTCTCTAGATTGCCACATTGATTTATGCTATTGATACACTCAATAGATATTGCGACTTAATTTGTACGCTTTTAAAGTAGGACAATTTATAGGAGTTTTTTGTATGGGAAATCATCAAATTACTCCTTCCGCCGGGCAGAACAGAAGGAGTGTCAGACTGCCCTTCCTTTATTTATTTATTTAACAATTTATGTACACACACAAGTAGATAACAAAAAAGGAGACAGAAAAATAGGTACAAAGGTTATGCTTATTTCTAGTGAAATCTGAGAGAATGCCCCGTCTACTGTTGTGACATCTCTTTGTAACGCGCGTGGAACACCACGCTCGCCGTTCACTTGTTCCGTTTGAGAATACTCAAAATTCCATTGTTCTGATTCCTGTATATTTACCGATAGAAAGATTCTAGTTTTTTCAAAATAAATACATAATGTTAACATAAAAAAATAATTGAAAACCGAAACCTCATGAAAAAACTCTTATGTTAACGGTCAAGACATCGGAACTGCGATAAAAACGAACATAAACTGTGAGATAGCCGCCTCAGGCAGGATTATCGCAAAAATGACGTGATATTAGGCTATAAAGTAAGCGTTTTTGATAGCGCCCTACGACGATTCCTTCCTCAAATCATAATAGCGTGGGGTGCTAGACGGAATCTCATTTTCTTGTATGATAGCTCAGTTAACAACAATTTAGATCGAACACTTCAATTTGATGGGTATTGAAGTTTTAATTGATTTCGGAAATTTCGTTGGGAAATCGAAGGGATTCGACGTTTGATGTTACTAATTTTATTAAATATTTATCTTAAATGAACTTATCAGTAGGTCACTGCTCGAGATTAGAATAAGATATCATATTTACAAACATTTGACCGATCGCAAAATTGTGCCAGTCAGACATCAATGATCACAAAATAAACAACACAAATTACTGCTTTTAAGTGCAGATACCCATACATACTTCGCAAGATACCCTATATCACAATATCTTAATTGCTATGCAAAATATGTCCTCAACAACCGAAGGTCGCAAAACCTATCGATAACACTCTAGCACAATCGATTCCTCGACCCTCATCTCTTATCGCACTTGAGGACGAAGCGATGCCTTAGCAGAATGACACAGAAGTTCAGCTCCGTATAACGAGCGAAAACCGGCGCATGCAAACATGGACGCGATACGTACGGAGAATTGGCGATCTTATGATGTTTGAATCACCGCCGGCGATCAGCGAGTAGCGAGTAAAACTTTAAACTCGAAACGAGTAGGCGAGTAGCGAGTGAAAAGTTTCGATAGTCTTGACGCTCGGCTTTAAGCGAGTGCTTTTGTGCGAAGGGCTTTTACTCGCAATACTCGCTCCGGCCCGCAATTTAGGTAGAAATTACCGCTAGTTGGTGAGTTCTGACCGCCCAACGAGCATCGCCGAGCGAGTGTCACTGAGCGAGTAAAATCTTTGATAGCTCTTGTTGCTGCGATCAACTTGAGGTAAGAGTCGCTCGCCGGCAGTGTCAACAGCCAGCTATCGACTATGGATGTGTATGTATCTCGTTTACTCACACGAGAAGTCTCCAAAAACGATTTGTAAATTTTTTAAACTTTAAATGGAACAAACGTCATGCTTCATATCTTGTAGACTGTAATCACTATTGCTTGCTTCCACTCAATGATAGACGTAAAATGTTGGACATGCTGCTCTTATTTGATATTCTTCGCGGAGAGATTGACTGCAGTGACCTTTTGTCATGCATAGCATTTTGCACGCAAAGGTACCCACTTATTTAGTGACCTTTACACCGTTCCAATTATGGGCAGAATGCTGTTATGACTCGACTGCCTCGCTTATACATAGACAAATTTGAAAGCCTGGATATATTCCAGTTATCCAAGGCATCCTTTCGTAAATTCCTTATGAAGATACTCACCAGTAAGTAAATAATATTCGTATAATAATGTTTATTAGTTGTTATATTTTTCTTTTCTTTTAGTCAAGAATTTAAAACCATCAACTTTTTTTTCCTAGCTACAATATGCAAGTTACATTTTACATTTTTCTAACTATATCTAGTATTATATAAGGCATGCTGTGAAACTCTATAATTGGCTTGAGAACCCCATAGGACATTGTTACCATATATTGAATGTTGTAAAAAAAAGCTGTTGAGTTTCCTATCAAATAAATAAATGAAATAAATAAATAAATAGATCTATATCTTTTGTCTCTTTCCTCATTGGGCAAATAGTCGAAAGCTAATCGCTTCCTCGCCGGCGGTGCAAGTGCCTAATCAATGACAGTCGTGAGTGCGCTTGCACTCGCTGTACGTGAAGCGTGGCTCCGTGTTTTGCGTTTTCGCCTTTGGCTAAATAATGACAGCCACACGAGTCAAGCTTCGAAGTTAACTGTACGCTACGCTTGCCGAGGACGGTCCGTGAATGAGTGACCATCCAGTACATAATACCGAGATTCCTCCGTACCTTGGAAAACTCGCTAAGCCGTTGGTCCCAGCTGTCTGTTGAAAAACTTGACAGTCGTTAGCGTTACGGGCATTCAAAAATCAGAAACTCGGACACCAGTATTACCGAGGAATATCGTAATTATTGATCAGTTACTGAGTTGCCGAGGTCAGATAGGAAATCGCAAAATACTGGCATTCAGCTGTTTTCGGTTTTACTAGAAGCCGACCCCTACATAGTTGGGAAAGACGGCTTGATTTTTATAGAACCGACTTCAACCGACCTTCTGCACTTTTCTGTTGTCCTAGTACCAGCAAAACGAATGCATTATCGTTTGAAATTGAACAGAACTATTGTGTACTTGAGTCTTGCACCGGCTTCTTGTTAAGACGATTCGCAGAAGTTATGCTACAAAGGTTTGAGGAATTATGCCCATTATTGGTTTTCTTGTTATTTGGCTTCGGAGCAATGGCAGTTACGTTTACTTGGAAGGTATGTTGAGCTACTTATAAACCGTTGCTAAAAATAAAGGGTATTCGCCAAATGCTAGCTCTGCGAGCAGTGGCGGAAATAAAACAGCGATTTGATAAAGAAAATAAAAGCATTCTCTGAGCTCAAACCAGATAACCAGAGCCGTAAAAACAGATCCTCGTACCCCGCATGATTATTTTGAGAATTCGTACTAAAATGAAAATTAATCTATAATTCAATATTACTTCAGCCTTAGTGCCACGCGCAGAATACATGATCTAAGAGGATTTCGATTTTTTTTTTGCAGGACGACAGACCTCAATTTCTTTGACATTTTGTTGTAGCTGATAGAATGTCACTTTATCTAGATCGCTCTTGGCAGTAGCAATCAACCATTGACTTCTGAAAGCGTTTTTTAAAGCCTTCGATCTCCTTGACAACAAACAAGGGCTGTATATTAACATAAATTATAATATATATCAACAGATAATCCCGACTGTTGACATTCGACAAGACTAATCCCCACACAATCAAGACATATTCATCCACTAATTACATTCGCGAATAGATTAGCCTCAAAGATAACATGGAAAACGTACACGTTAGTACCTACGCGTGACGGCTCATGAAACTGACCTATCATTGTACATAAACACTGAACACATCGAGTTCTGCGGATCTAAAAAAGCCACTTTAGCAGTATCAGAAAGCACATCACCGCTACCCGTCACTGTCGAATTTTCCCAATCAACTTTCAATCTAATACAAATGCGATAAAATTGAAAATCAAATTTGACAGATTGTTGTAACCACACAACAAACTGTCAAATATCCAGAATATTATGATTCTATACGATTCTGCTAAAGTGGCCTTTTTAGACTGGTTACACTGGTAGGTACCTGTCTACCGTCGAAAGCCCACGATTAACATTTCCAGAAAAAGCTGATCTATCATTGTAGACAAAAGCTATACAATGCGAAGTTAGGTAGGTTATACTGGAGAAGTGCTTACCACTGAGACCCGACGTTTCCGCCGGCGACGACGCGGAAGCAATGCAATAGTAATAATGATGACTTTGATTGTGTATTACGATGTTTAGTCGCAAGAGATTGTGCTGTATGCCGTAAGGTGGGATTTGAAGATAACCAGACTCACAGAGTACGCTAGCTGAAATAGCAATGGTCTAGACGTTGTCGTATAACGCATGACAGTTTGCTTGGGATAGACTTGTTCATGACTGGAGACCACTAAACTGAAAAATGTTTCTCACGTAACGTGTTAAACACATTTCCATTATAGGAATGAAAAAAGGAAAAAGAAGTCATAATAACTTAACAGAACTGTTTCTGGCTAGGTTAAGCGACGATATTCGACCTTAGCCGGTTTGCAATAACATGACCGCCTCTTATATGAAACCCTGTTCAAAACGACCTTTAAACTACAAATACACACTTTAAATCAAAGCACACAAGTAAAATCTAAACCAAATGTTTTTGGCTTCACTTGCTTAATTTACGATCAAAAGCTTGATTTATTACGTTCTGTATATAAACACTACTACAGTTAATATTACGTAAATAAGGCCAGACCACACATGCGGTATTGTCGGTACTAATGTGGACTGAGAAATTATTTGAACACATGCTGTCGGCAAATATTGGCCTACTATATATTACGCCATATTAGAACAACGGTAGTCAGATACCAACAAATAGAAACTGTTATTAATATTCAGATTGCTTCAGAATGATGACAAGCAAGCTCATGTTTTCGGAGTGATCGTATCGTATGTGGGACTGCCAGGGTTGCGGAAAATGTGCGAAAGAGTCACCGCGGCCCCGGAACGCAAAGGGCATTAGTAGGAACACGGATGAGTTTCACTTCTATCCGCTGCGATCAAAGCGGAAGGGGTCATTTGATGATAACCCATCCTTAAAACAAAAACTCTTTAGTCCAAATCACCCGTTTGCCTTGAGGTATCCCAATTAATTTGGGATCGGCCTTTGATGCCTTCTGCTACCTATAATCGTAGTCGTCATCTCAGTAGGTACCTGCTATCTAGCCATAGCCAATCTTTCACACAGTCCATCCATCATTTCTTTGATTTTCTCCTCTTGCAGATTCATTTGATTTTCTCCATCCAAATTACAATACATTTCTTCAGTGCACTACAGAGCGGTTTTTTATCTACGTGTCTTAAATTTACCACAAATAATAAAAAACGATTGGCGGCGCTAGTGGACGGAATACACGCTCTTAAGAATCGTTACATTGTTTTTGAATGTTACCTTCATAATGCTTGTCGAATCTTCAAACAATTTATATTTTATCTTTCAGATTACTTAACCAGAAGTGCCTACATATTATACTCCTTTTTTCTGATTCCATTCTTGTTAGAAATAGGGATGTCAATTTCTTCATTATGATGTCCAGCAAAAAAAACAAGCTGATTAAAAATTTCAGGAACCTATTATTTACGATAAACCGGTCACACTTTTAGGAGCATCCCAGGACAACCATAAAAGTCTATCCGATCTAAGATTGCCACCTTATCAGAAATGGCTAATTCGAAGTTTACCTATTCTAGAAAAAATACTAGATTGTCTTTAACATGCTACCTTTGGTAGTGCCTGCCTGGTGACAATCTCTTAATGGACTGTTTACTTCTTCCACATGTTATGACTTACAAAGACCATTTTTAGGTTAACTGTTAACAAAATTCAGCTTTTTCCAGTTCCAAAGCCGTTGCTCCCTTTTTATCACTCTTTATCTTGGCAAGGAACATTCGCACAGCTTTGTTTAATATGGCTTTGTCTCCCTTTGAGTTTTGACCCGGATTCCGTGTTGGGAGCAGTGTTTATGTGAAATCAGGAAACCGTGTGTCGTTGTGTTCTATTTCAGAGGATTCGCATTTAAAGTTTTCTTTGCTTTGAAGACAGCGGATGTCTGTAATTCTGTACAGAGATCCGGTGACATATTATGGCATGTTATACGATTCATTGTTTTAGACCAAAAGAGAGGGATAACGCTATACAGAACTAATGGCACCATCCCTTTTTTGACAGCGAACACTGATGACTTTAATGCTTTAAAAATATTATTATGGCTTATGATAGGGAAGAAAACTAGGATTAGGTACGTAGAAACTTAGTCGTGGTACACAGTGGTGTACTTAATGCTACAAGACTTTCTACAACTGTGGAACCCTTGGATTAAAAAGACACCGTTTTATACGTAAGATTTTTACAATGCAAGTGCACTCGCAACTCTTGCTTTGACTCACGGAATAATTAAGATGAGAGTCAGAGAATTAAAGTACCTATTACTTGTGTAACATCAGTGTACCACATAATAGTCCTCCTGACCGATTTCGGCCATGGTGGCCAATCTCAAGGTAGGCTAGCCATCGGCGCAGGACATGTAGTAAACAAGTGTGTGCGCAGACACAGGTAAACTCATAGATACAATAACTCCTCCCATCACTCTCATATTCCAATGGGACGGCAATCTGACACGACCGGAGAGAAATGTGCTTTCCGAGGCACGGGGGTGTCACATCCAATAAACTTCCTTCCTCACCAACTCCGGGCTGTCACATAGAAGTAAACCACATAACCAGTAACTCAAGATGGATTGGTATGAGGGAAACCTTTGCCCAGCAGTGGGACAAAATAGGTTGAAAAATAAAAGAAAAAGTAACTCAATATAACGACGAACGCGACGAGATGTAAACTGACCTTTAGACGATTAGGGAGAGGGGCGGCAACTCATCCGTGCTCCGGGATTTGACGTTGTTGGAATCTTTCAAACGTTTTAACGTCTTAAATATTTCCTTTTAAATCCCTCGCTGTTTCCGCTTTAAATTATTGTTTTGTCTTGTGATAATGGATTAATTGTTCGAAGCGCGAAGCCTTTTGCTTTGTTTGCGATAAGCTTTGTTATTAAAAAAATATGGTTGAATTAAAGCGTTGAACATTCGTTTTTATTTATTTTTTCCTTGAGATGGGTTTGCTTTTGACTGTAGTCTAGGTCACAGGTGACACAGTCGACGATGGAGCAAGCTTACCCAGAAGAAGCTTGTTCACTCTAACTTTGAAGTAATTAGGGTGGAATGCATTCGGAAACACTGACGCAGGTAGAGCTCCCACTCCCAAGGAGATGTCAGCATAGTAGACGGGGCCCGCTAGTCAGTGCTTCTTGCCAGGGTTTAAGATTTTGTTCAAAAGGCATTACGAGGAAAAAGGATGATAAAGAAAAGGTCGAGTTCCACTCCTTTTTTTTTTGAGATGGGTTTGCTCTTGACTTTAGTCTTGGTCAGAGATGACAGAGACAAAGTCTACGATGGAGGTCTTTGCGGTGCGTTTTAAAAAGGATAATGTTGTATTATTGTTATAAAGGACGTGCCATCACTTCATCATCCTCATTGCTTTCCTATTCGATAAACTGTCAGCTGATTCTCGTTTGAGAAAGCCAATTCGCCTGTCCGCTCCAATCAATCAGTTCAATTTATTGCAGTTTACTGCTGAACTTAGACTTCCTTGTTCCGCCTTTTGGATTTAGGTTGCCTGGTTCATCAGGCAGAGGAATCTCCAATAATACGTTTACCAATACGTGGACCCGTCAACGAACCTCGGCAAGGCGAGGTTGCAGTACTGTGTGTTTTGACGAACAACAGCGACTGTCCGGCGAGCGAAATAATGCCTAAATTTTGATTGTTTTTCTTCTTGGCGAAAACTGGTAAAGAAATTATACAATATGGTTTCAACATTTACTTCAAAATAAAAAGCTCTATCTATTGATATAACTTTTATATATATTCGTGATGAAATCTCTTAGCAGTACACGTTTAAAATTGTAATTTAGTGTCATGTCTGATTAAAAAAAGTATCGAGCCAATCATTCTAAATCGCGTTTCTATCTTTACGATTTACTCGAAGGTATGTTCAATTTTTATGTAATGATTTTTATTTATTAAAAAACTCATAATTAACAAGATTTTCAGAATTTCAAAAATCTTAAAAAGTACTGCAACCCCTCCTTAACTACGAAGTTCAACCCGTGCAGTTATGGATAATCATCTCCAGATTTCAGCTCAGTCCGTATTCTTTGACTCTGTCATGTCATAAAATGCATCTACCTAAATCAATGCGAATAATAACAATTCCCCAATAAACCCATTAATTAACAATGTGCTAATGAACAAACAGACACGACATTTATTGCCTAATGAACTGCATTCATTCGATAAATGTGTAAACAAATCGAACGTAGCTTTAGTGCAAGTGTGGCAGAATTTGTACAGTATGTATTTATAGCCATGCCATAGTTACCTAACTTTCAGTAGCATAACATGGAATGGCATTTTTATTTATTTTCTTTATTCATTTCAATATACAAAAATATATATATAAAAAGCAGTAGTCCACCGGTGTCGGAACAAGAGTCAAAGCTACCGGTGGTTAGGGTTCCAAAGAAAGGAACCTGAAAATACAAGACATATCGAGGAGTACTGCCTTCTGTATCTGCCTTATTTATTTATTGATTATGTATTATATAAGAAATTTAGTAAGAAATGTATTTAAAGAACAAACTATATACACTTAAAATAGAAAAAAAAAACTCCTAACTAAAAAATGGCATCAAAAAATTCGTCCCCATCGCTATCGACTGGAAGTGAGCCCAAAAGACTGGCTGCATTGCCACGTTGTATGGCAATGCTTATCCTCTGTCCAAAGTAAAAGCCAGCTCTTGGGTCACGCGAAGCGTCAACTAAGCGTTTTGCAAGATCTTTAAATAGGACGTGAGCACTCGGACCCCACGGTCCAAGAGTTTCAACCCCAAACGGCTCAAAAATGTAGTTGCCAATAAGGCTACTATATTTCCGCCGTTTGAGGTTTTCAGCAGCCGAAGCCGCAGAACCAGCACAGCACGACGAGCTAGGAAGATGGGATGGCGCAAGAGTATCGACACAAGTAGCGTCCCACACTAAAGGCCTACCCATCTTCCATGGAAATAAAGACATACCGTCCGGTCTTTTGCCATCGTCGCGTGCCAGGCCAATGGGTTCTTATATAAGTACTTTATTGTAGGTACACCTTATCCCAAATTAATCTGTAGCATTGTAGGCTGTAGCCAAATACAAGTTAGGCAGTAGAAAAAATTATAATCGATATTTTCGACAGCTTTGCTTGCGTCTTCATTCTGCGGATCCAGTCTTCATCTAAAGCCACCTTTCCACCAGCAACTAGTTGCATTACATTGTGGGCTACCGAGGTAAATGTAACTAATCGCTCGATCGTGCCCCGCAATCTAATTCAACTGGCATGGAAACGGGCCCTAAGGATGCCTGTCCATAGACGCGGAGCGAGGCAACGTAGCAGAGAAACGGAGAAATATTAAGCAATTCAGAGGCAGCCTAAGAGGTTGGCTAGAGCTAGACCACCGTCAAGCACTGAGAGCGTTGAATAAATATTCACAGGTAGAAGAATGCTTTTTCCTCCAACTAGAAGAACAACCGGACTCGGAAATCATTTGCGTATAACCCAAACTGCATTCGACGTGACTGACAAATAAAATTATCTTTATCTTTTATCTTTATCTTTACCTACTAGAAGCGACTGACTCATCTAACCAACTTCCACCAAACACAAGCTTACTCCTAATACCAAGAGCTCTGTATATTACGTAGAAGATTAAAGTAATCCCCGAGTGAATCCGGAAGTAGTCGAACATAGCCGAACATTTTGCGGAGTTAAGCCTTATACATGGTGTAATATTTTAGGCTTCCGCACTACTTTTGGACTTAGTAGCTTTGCCAAGTTTCCATTACTATTATTCTCGTCATTTCATCATCCCGATTCCAATCCTAGTATTTAAAATCTTCCGATATTGAGTGAGTGAGTTTCTGATTCGACTACTGGTCGTAAAGATCTGAAATTAGGCATGTAGGTTCCTTGGGGAGCACTAAGAACTAATTTTAAGAAAGAAATTATATATCCTACCAAAATTTTGCTGTCTTTATCTAAGACCTAACAAGCAGAAATCCTATACCTTGCTAAGACATAATATTATCCTGTTGTTTTATCAGGCGAAATTCGTAACATAAGAAATGAAGACAGAACGAAATACATGGTAAATTTTGAAACAAGTGGGCAAAGTCATTCGAGGCAATGATGATCAGCGCATTTTTCCGCACAAGTGCGAAATAAAAGAGATGTTCCAAAATGTATGGAGCCTGGGCCAGGTCCTTGTACACTATACTAAAAAATAGGGAAATACATTTAAAACAGTTCTCAATTGTCCAATTTCTTTAAAATAGCGTTGTTTGCTGGTAAAGCACAAAAAATTACACTTGAAATTGCAACACACAACAAAACCCCTAATGGCGGTAAGCTGTCATTTTGATTAATTAATGACGTTTGACATTATTTCTGACATATTTATTTATTGACAACGAGACCAAAGTGTCTTAAGTGACATTGTTGTGACAGCTGACAGTTATCTTTCTATGATCAATGGTTTAAATCGGTGCGACGCCATATTGAAAATCGATAAAAATAATTTATAAACATCAATTAACTACCACTACAGTAAACACTAAAATGAATTATCTGTATTTTTCCCAAATTCTACGGATTTTTCTCTTTTATTTAAGGTAGTGTACATAGACCTGGCCCATTTTGAAACATCTCCTTTGATTGCGTGCCTTAAATCTGTGGGGTACGGGGTAGTTTCGAGTAAGTGTGCTGTTAAATTCAAAGCAAATCTATACTTTAATATTATAAAGCAGAAGAGTTTGTTTGTTTGTTTGGTTGGTTGAACGCGCTAATCTCAGGAACTACTGGTCCGATTTGAAAAATTCTTCCAGTGTTAGATAGCCCATTTACCGAGGAAGGCTATAGGCTATATATCATCACGCTTAGACTGGAGCAATAATGGAAAATGTGACGCAGACGAAGTTGCGCGGGTCAGCTAGTAAATGATAAAACACATGTCACACACAAAAATATTGTGTATTACTTCTGCTTTATCTAAAGAAATGGAAAAGAAACGTGTATAAGAAATAAACATCACTCAATCCCGTAACACGGACGCAAACGTAAACGTACATGTGTACGTTAAGCAAACGAAATAACGATCGAAAGAGATATCGAGACGTCCAAACACATTTTAATCACAAAGCCATTCCCGTATCATGTTTCCTTACTTCAAATGCGGGTACACCAACTGTACTCTATACATCTACAATCCACCTTCACCTCTACTGCTTAGGACAAATGGTTTACAATCGATTGTCTGGTCTGTTGAAAATATCTTCTGTCTGCACTAATTCGAACTTTAAAGTTTTGCACTTAAGTCCTTTTACACTAGAACGGTCTCATTGAATTATCGTTTTCAACTGTGGACTCTAAGACCTATTCTTAAAGTCGAATATTGAGTGCCTTATCGCATGAAATCGGTCAGTGCCAGACGGTGTCGCTTCCTTGCTATCAAAGCTTAGTTTACTTACACGATGTAAACCAACTTTTCAGGGCGGTATTTATATTGCTGAATGTGGGTAATTTTACTTAACGGTAATTTTACTGGAAATAGGTTGAAAAGTGATTAGCCGATCAACCTATTTCCAGTTAATTGAAAAGGAAAACAGAGCGTATATAATAAGTTTAATGATGTCAGCAACAACATTTAAATTGATAGGTTTACTTTTTATTTCCATAACCCAACTCTTGATAAGATTGCCTGATAGAATGTGATGGCCAAAAGCATATGACAGAACAAAGCTACCCGCCAGGGCCTGTACCTGCCAAAGGTGTGGGACTGTTCGAAGGAGTTACCGCAGCCCTGGAACGCAAAGGACATTTGAAAGTTGAAGGGTAATAGTAACTCTTGACAAATCCTCCCAATTTTATCATTATCGTCATCATACCAGCCGAAAAACTGGTATGATGATGATAATACATAACACATAATGATAATACTGCTGTACAGCAAGGCCTCCCCTTAGTGTCGCCACAACAAACGGTCCTGTCCGTCTCGCATCTGACGCAATTGTTTTTATACTTTATTTTTATGTTGTTACGATTTATATCAGTACCGTCAAGTGGAACCAATATGGTTCCACTCAGGGCCGGTTCCCTCACTGGTAAGGGTCGCGGCAGTCATCGGTTCACCTTGTGGGAGGCTTTCCAACGCTGCGTCTTCCGGTATGCGATCGCCACTCCAGAACTTTCGGCCCCATTGACCATCTGTTCTGCGAGCAACGGCTATGTCGGTAAACTTGGAGCTCATGCGGATATTCTATCACACAAGGAAACTCATGCTTTGTATTCTCGATAGCCGTTTGGGTGACTTTAAGCCATTGTGAGCGGCTATGTTTCGAGTCCACATGTCAATACTGGCGGCACGGTGTGATCTTAGACCTCCCAATTTTAGAGTGAAGTTAACATATACAAACTGTCGTAGCCAAAACGTTAAAATACCGTCACCAAACCCACAAGCCCAGAACTACTCAGTGTGTAGAACAATGAACATTTTTACGTCTAGCCCAGACTGTCGCATCGGGGGCGAGCGGGCGGCGACCCAATTATTTTAATACCTAACCATTGTGCTTGTGAGTTGTGACATACAAATAACCAAGCGACCGTTTCATCAAATGGCGTATGTATTTACGACTTGGTTCCTACATTATTTTTTCGTCTGGTTAACTGTGTTTTGCAACCAAAGTGCAAATGAATGTTTTTTTGAGTTTCTCATTTCTTATGTTGATTGTATACTACGTGAATTGTAAAAAGAGCATAAAATGAACCACTTTGATTCTACACAGGTGTGCATATTTGCATACCATGATGGATAGCTGTTTGAAAAGCATCGATCCGTATGAAGCTATTTCACCTTCGAATTTATTAACTGGCAGATTAAAATTATGTGCCTGAAATAGGAGCTGGTGCGGTCTTAAAACGATTTTTATTAGGCGTTTGAACTGCAAATCCGGAGGTGTGAGTCGGACTCGCGCACGAAGACGACCCTTCAATATTTATTTTATTCCTCAGACCAATAAAAAAGTACAGTACTTTTTTATTGGTCTGAGTTTTATTCTGTTTTTAGTTATAGCGGCAACATAAATACATCAACTGTGAAAATTTCAACTGTCTAACTACCACGGTTCATGAGATACAGCCAGGTGACAGACGGACGGACAGCGGAGTCTTAGTAATAGGGTCCCGTATAACTATTTTGGTTCGGAACCCTAAAAATAAGTTGGTTTGTGCAAGTGGGCCCAACTCTTAGAGTTAAAAATAACTCTCCTTCACGCAAGCGAGCCTTATATAAATTAGTTCCCGTAGTCTTAGGCACACTTCAAGCACATCAAACCAACTATTACATCCACACTCCGACAGTTAATTTCCTACACCCGTAGCACAAAGAGGGCCTCACCAAGATCAGTTCAATTAAATCTATGGATAAAAACTTCGAGCTATTACACATTACATGCAGTCATAAATGGAGAAGGCATTGTGACTGTATGGTACAGACGTGAGCACATCAAGGTACCCAAAAGCCCAAAACTGTCAAATTATCCCAATCAAACTTGAACCTAATGCTTCAGCAGTAAAGTTGAAAACCTATTAAATTAATTTTACAGATAGTTGTAGGTTGATGAGCTGGCGTCTGTACATTGTAGGTATGTTACGGAGTCTCGACTACGACTCCGATCAATCGGATCTTCCGATTATATGTATATTACACTCCCGGTTGCGACTTCGGCTCTGACACTTCTTAATCGGGGGTCTAAGGATTGACTAGTATTTTTTTTTAATTTGCCAATTAATATTGCAAACTTGTAATAACTAAGTATTTTTTATTGTTAAAACTAACTATCCCTAGCGCCTTTGCTCCCAGTTGACGGGAGCAACTTTCTTATTTTTCTTTAATTAGTACCTTCTCCTGGCAGTAACAATCACAACAAAAAAAAGAATTAGCGATAATCGGCCCAGCCGTTCACGCGTGATGCGATAACCAAGGGAAATAAGGATACATTTGTATTTAGTGGAAATTAAAGAGTTAATTGTAAAATTGATCTACTTTTTTATTTTATTAGGCACTTCCGTCCACCTCCGACTCCGACAAACCAAAAAAAACTCCGTCTCCGACTTCGGTTCCGAAAACTACCTCCGTTACATCACTGGTACATTGTATAATGTATAAAAAGTAATTTCTACGTTTATAAGACGTCGATTCATGGGCCACGCTAATTGTAGACTTCCCGTAACTTCCCATGAGTGTCATAAAGCGCTATAAAGTATGATTAAGTTGAAGAAACATAATGCACCTCGTAACTTAGAATTACGTCTATGTAGCTGTATTTTATTCATGTAAACAACAGCCGTTTGTGTTAATGTTCTAGTGTGCACAATCAGTGCTTATGTTAATTATTTATATTTGTGTTTATTAGCTGTTGCCCGCAGTTTCGTTACAGTAAAAGTAGCCTGTTTTAACCGTGTCCCATCACCAATAATATGTGTCCCGTGACCAACTAGACACATCTACCTCTGTACCAAAATTCATCAAAATCATTTCAGCAATTTAGGCGTGAAAACGTAACATTTTTTTACTGACTGTCCCATTTTCATTCGATAGTCAATGTTGGCTGGAAAAATATGGGGGAGGCCTTTGCCCAGCAGTTGGACAGCAAAGGCTAACAAAAAAAATTAAAGTTGGTTAATTCCATCACAAGCTAAAGCAAAACCTTAAATTATTGAGCAAAAACCATTTTATCTAACCCCTACATTACCTTATTCCTCTACTCATCATAATAAATACACACATCCATACACCCATAGCCAAGTCCGCGAATCCTCACACAATGGCCCACTACATTGGGGTACGACCTACATACCGCATCCATCACGTTACAGATATTACGCGCTCCGCACATTCGTCGAACAATTCCGTCTTAGGCGCAAGGTCGTTGAACCCATCTGCCGAACTACGCACACTTGTCGCACCCTCAGTGGAATAAAGTAGTAAGTACCGTTATGATTAATTAATTATAGGGAGAAAATTGTATGCGGAACTGCAATTTCCTGATGAATAATTTAATGCAGGAGGGGGCGGGATGTTTATAATTTAGGGAATGGCTAGTGTTTGGCCTTTATGTTTTCAATCCGTTTAACACAAAACGGATTAAGTGATTTGTGGCGAAGTCACTATTACAGTCCCATTACGCATGCATCTCATCTCCCTTGAATCTTATAGTGCGTTGACACATCTACAGATTTTTACAACCTAAAACTATGTTTACTTCCAAAAATGTAAACAAGAATCACTCTAGTTGCGTTTGCCTAAACCAGCCCAAACAATTGCTGTAACTTTTTACACCAGTTTTTGCGGAAAACTTCTGAAAGTAATTTTTAAAATTGATACTTTCGCATTTGACCTGGGCCCCAATTCTGCTAATTTAAGAATGGCTCAATTGAATATCAATTGGATCTCAGTAGCAGTTTTAACTAAATTTGGTATTCCGCTACTAATTTAAGACCAATGGTTTTCCATTGACATTCCATTGAACTGCTATTGGAATATTTGCTAGTCTGCTCTTCAATCGTGTTACAATTGTAAATCGATTGTGGACTTTATCGGTATTCTACTCTTATTTGACATTTATATCAATGGACACTCAATTGAATCTGAGTGTCAATTTTACGATTGAAGTACGATTGTGCAACAATAGATAATCTTAGGATTTTACAAGCCACTCAACGAAAAATATTAAAAAAAATACTGAAAAGATGCTGCGGTTATTGTTACGATGGCGTATTCTAGCATTAGCTAATGCGCAAGATCGCCGTCAGCGTCGTTATCTTTTGGCTCAGCGCCGTAAAAAGCGGGCCTCGATGAGGGCAACGGTGGATGCCGTGGAAGATTTACCCAATGCGGAATTCCGCGTTGGAAAAGTGGAAGAGAGAGCCCTGACAATTATTATAGGCATGGAATGGAAAGGAGAGAGGAGAGAGGCCATTGCTCTCCTGTCTTTTGGACGCAGTCTGACGATATGCTGTTAAGAACTCCGGCGCACTCTTGCCAAAGCCTTTTCGACAGACTGCGCCCTTCTTTGGACCGTGAGCAGCGTCCAAGGGCTAGCTCCTGCTGCCCTTCTAAATACTCTATCAGAGCTTCAATTTGTTGGACGCTCATATTATTAGCCTAAAATATAGAAGAAAACAGTTAATATGCTGTAATATTACAGCGCAGTATACAATACTCATACAATAAAACTTTACAAAAAAATACAACCGACTTCCAAAAAAAACACTACACAGTAAAAAATAACTTTAATTTCGGAAGTCGATGTTTTTGTTAGTTTCTTCGTATTTTGACACCGACTTCCGAAATTAACGTTATTTTTAGTATGTACTGTTTTTTTTTGGAAGTCTGATGTATTTTTTTGTAAAAAGTTTTTTATTTTTCACTTTTTAGTGGTAGGTACCCCACACCTAACAACACCATGCAAAATCGCAGAAAAGCAAAATACGCAATTTCGATTACTTGGATGGCATGAAACCATCATCCAAGTAGACGAATTCCAGCTATTTCGATTTAAAATCCAAAGTTTGTACCTAGCCACCGTATTTGAAATAAACTCTTTCTAACATCGTTAAAGTCATGTTTTATCGACAAGGCGATTCATTGCAGACAATTTAGTTCGTAATTGAATCACAGAAATGGATAAATCGTATTGTTGGAAGTGTTAGCTAGCTCCCAATGCGTTTTACGACTTTTCTCCAAAGGATGATGTTAAGGCAAGAAATAAAATAACTTTGTTGCGTAAAATTGCTGCGGTGAAAGTGTGACGTGTGACGTGGGCGGCGCTGGCCGATAGAATGAACATTGAGCGAGCGCGTCGCCCATATTTATAATGTAGCCGCACATGTCAGCGGCGTGGTGTGTGTCTGCTCAGTGTGGACGAATAGGCAGCTTATATATTTGATCAATTTCTTAGAATTAGGTACATGGAATGCTTAAATCTAGTAACGATTCCAATAAGAATCTTATTGTACATTTTAAAGTATGTTCCTAGTTGAGATTTTATTGTCTCATAACGATTAGCATTGAGTTTACATATAAAGTAGGAACTTGTAACTAATTAGCGTTTTTAGTCAACACAATAATGGAAATTGGTCTTTATTAGACTTCTAAGTTAATATTAAAGAACGTATAAAAGGTAAATAGGTAAGAAAATTAGGTATAACAAAGAATATGGCAAAAGTAAACAAAAGGACTTAATCTACCTAAATAACTAGCTATTATTTACGTCTAACTTAAATGTCTAGAGCTGTTATTTACAATCTCCCCCTCGTGCGCAAGCACCACCATAACTTGGTGATTAGTCCGTTGTTATCACGATGAGACGGGAGGCTGGGCGACGAATTAATCCGGCGGCTGTACGGATTTCGGTAACTCGAACACGTCCATCTGGTCCGGGGTAAACTTGGGTCACCTCTCCTCTGGGCCACACTCCTCGAGGCATTGTATTGTCTACTATCATGACAATGTCGCCGATTTTTAGGTTTCTATGTTCAGGATTGGAGCCGGGTCGGGGCATCAGCAGTGGTTTGTATTCCGCCGACCAACGTCCCCAAAATGAATCAGCTAATGCCTGGGTGGCTTTCCATGTATGTACGTCTATCGTGGTATCTTTGAACGAGCCGAATGGTGATATCCCGCTTGAGCGTCCTATTAGGAAATGATTGGGAGTCAACGCTTCTTCATCAAGGTTGGGATTCACTGGCGTCAGTGGCCTTGAGTTGACCACTTGTTCGGCTTCTAGCAACAACGTGTGTAGCACTTCATCAGAGGGATATTTCTCTTTCAGGGTAACTTTTAAAGCTGTCTTTATTGATCTGACGAGGCGTTCCCAGGCACCGCCCATACTCGGGGCGCCCGGTGGTATCTTCTTCCACGTGATCATTTTCTCGGATGCGAAGGCTTTTAGGCTTTGGTCGTTGCCTTGCATCGCTTCTTGTATTTCTTTTTCAGCGCCGACGAAGTTCGTTCCATTGTCGCTGTATATTACAGTTGGCGCGCCGCGGCGTGCTATCAGTCGTCGTAGGCTCATTATCATGGAAGAGGCCGTAAGTGATGTGACCATCTCCATATGTACTGCGCGTGTGGTAAGGCATGTATATAATGCGCCCCACCTTTTCTCGCGTCTTCGCCCGACTGTAGCGTGCATGGGCCCAAAATAATCCACCGCAGTGGCTGTGAATGGCGGTTGATTTTGGGCCAGCCTTTCAGTAGGTAAGTCGCCTAGGGGAATTTTTGAGGGGATTCCCTTGTAGGTCCGACACCATTGGCATTGGTTGCATATGTAGCGTATAACATTGCGCAGTCCTATTATGTAGTATCTTTGTCGTAATTCATTCATGACAGTTTGATGGTTGCCATGGTTGAAGGTTGCGTGCGTGTGATGCACCAACAGCTGTGTAAAGCCTTCTTTGGCATGTAGGACTGGCATGTTTTGCTCATCTTTTACTCTGCTGTCCAAGCACAGGATCCCGTTGCGGTCGATCTTCACGGAGAGTTTGTAGAACGGCGACTTCTTCGGTGGTCGTCGTCCAGCCTCAATCGTCACAATGTCTTCGGCAAACGAGTTATATTGGCTTCTTCTTACTAGCAATAACTCGGCTAGTTTCATGTGGTTTGGTGTGAGTTCAATTCTCGTAATTCTATTGAGTAGTTTGGCTTTGAATACCTCAGCGGCGAGAAGTACAGTAGCAGCAGCACGGACTAATCGAATGTATTTTGAGAAACGTTCTACTTTCGGTAGGTAATCACTGACGTCATGCCTAATAGTCACGTGAACTTGTTTTATTTGTCGTTCTTCCCCTGAAGGGGGTGGCGGCGTCACGACTCGTTTCTCTTGCGGCCATTTACAGGGGTCGCATCGTATGAACTCGGGTCCACTAAACCACCTATGTGTGGCATTAAAATTGGCGGGAATGCCCTTGGTCGCGTCGTCCGCGACGTTATCAGCGCTGGGCACCCAACGCCAGTTTGCTGGCGTAGTTAAGCTTTCGATCTCGGCTAATCGATGCGCAACAAACGATTTAAAGGTACGCGGGTCGGATTTAAGCCAAGCTAGTACTGTTTTTGAGTCTGACCAGTAATGGCATTTTATTATTTTATAATCGGACTCGCACTTGACCGATTCGGCTAACCGGCTGCCTAATACAGCGGCTTGTAGTTCTAGACGGGGAATCGAAATAGGTTTTAGTGGGGCTACTTTGGCCTTTCCTACCACTAACCGAGACGATTTGCTACCATCTGTCCTAGTACTGACGAAATAAATTGCGGTCGCGTAGATCTTTTCGCTGGCGTCGCAAAAAATGTGCAACTCCCCCTCGTTAGAGGGCGTAGCAGGTATGTACCGATCTATTTCTAACTGTTTTAGCAACTGTAAGTTATTTATGAACGATAGCCACGTCACGTGATGTTCGCTAGTTATGGGATCGTCCCATCCTATTCCGCTACGCCATATTTCCTGTATGAGACGTTTACCTATCATCGTAATCGGTGAAACTAAACCTAGCGGGTCGAAAACTGACATGACAGCGCTAGTTACCTGCCGCTTGGTAGGTAAAGTGTCACCTTGTATGACGCTAGCCGGTGTGTTTCGTAGGTTGACGTTGAAGCCTAACGTATCGCGCGCGTGATTCCATATAAGACCTAACGTTCGCTCGGTGTCGCTTTTACCTAGCGTGGTCGTATCACTACTGCGCGTATCTGTGACGTCACTGATTACGTCGGGCGCGTTCGATGCCCACCCGCGTAACTGAAAAGATGCTGCTAGATGGACTTTATTTAGGGAGTTTATTATTTCTTTCGCTTTACTCTCGCTATCAAAGGCGCCTAGATAATCGTCCATGTAAAAGTTACGTACTGTAGCTCGAGCGACCTCAGGATATTGCCGACTGTGACTTTCTGCGTTTTTATTTTTAACATAAATGGCGGTACAAGGTGATGACGCTGCCCCGAATATTAATGACGTCATTCGGTACTCTTGTGGCGGCTCTCTTCTATCCTCACCCCTCCATAAAAATCGCAGACTGTCGCGGTCTTGCTCGGCTATTTTGACCTGTAGGAACATCTCTTTTATATCGGCTACTACCGCGATTCGACCTTCTCTAAACCTTACTAATACGCCGAATAGCGACTGCAACAAGTCTGGGCCTGCTAGGAGTGCATCATTTAGACTTTTGCCTCCATATTTTGCAGCTGCGTCGAACACCAAACGTATTTTTCCCTTTTGTGGGTGTACGACGGAAAAATGGGGTAAGTACCAACTACGTGGCGATGTGGCCGGGAAATCTACTTTTTCGGCGTAGCCCGCTTCTATTAAATTATTTACCTGTTTAGAATATTCAATTTTTAAGTCTTCATTTTTGTCTAGTTTCGACTCTAAGCAATGCAGACGGCTGAGGGCTTGTTTTTTGTTATCTGGCATCATCTCAGTGTCTGTGCGCCATAATAAACCCGCTTCGTACCTATCGCTATTAGGCATCTTTTTACATGTTTTATTTAAGATATCTAGGGCGCGCTGGTCTGGATCCGACTTAGGTTTTCGTGGCTCTATACCTAACGACTCGATACTGAAGTAATCTCTTATCAGCTGTAAGGCCGGGTCGTCAACTTGAGCTGGTCGCATGTGGTTTATAGTTGCGACGGTATTACGCGGTCGTGAATCCTGGCCATGCAGAACCCATCCTAATTTAGTCAACGAAGCTACGGGTTGGTTTTTATTGCCGACGCGCAACTGCCTAGACGTTATTAAATGCCAATTGTCTTGGCCTATCAATACGGTAGGTTTACCTAACTCGTAACATAGCTCCTCTTCTATGTCGGCGAGATGACTACATTGGCGCGTTAGATCGCTGCTTACCTCTTGCGGTGATAGATTTAAATTACCTATAGTTTGCGCGTTCATAGTCTCTATGTTTCTATTATATAAGCCGCGAATAGATAACTTAACGTGACACGATTCCGTTTCGTCGATTCGATTTCCCCCTACTCCTTCTATAGATAAGAGCTGGCCGCGTCCCCTAGGAATGACACCGTCCGCCACCTCCTGTTCGACCAACGTCATTGTCGAGCCTTCATCTAACAAGGCGTGGGTGGTGACGGTACCTAACGGTCCGCTTACCTCGATTGGCACTATCTTTAAGTAGGTATTCGACTTATGTATGTGGTTAATCGAGCTTACGTTCCCGCGTGCAGATTGAGACGACGAAGCCGGTTTGTCTTCTCTTTTGTTGCCACCGTGTAATAGCTTATGGTGCGAAGCTTCACACCCGCTCACCCCGCACGGTATATACTTGCATTTAAATACCTTTATGTGCGAGTCACGTAGGCATCGGAAACATAGTTTATTATTTTTGACCGTGTCCCATCTATCGCTTACGTTTAATTTTATGAAATCGGCGCACTCGGCGTTGCCATGACTACCTGCACATAGAACACATTTAACCGACTGCGTCGGTGCTACAGGCGGTCGCGACTTTTGAGACTTTGGCGCTTGTTTTCTCGTAGACGGTTTATTTAATGAGGCTACCGTCTTTCGAGTTTCGGTGTCTGATTGACACGAACTATCGCTATCTTCGCTGTATGAGCGATCGCGGTTATGTAACTTCTTACGAGTCGTATTTACTGCCCGCGGTTTTTGCTTGAATTTACGATCTTCCCGCGCTGTTTCGTATGCGAACATGGCGCCACATCGATCGGCCGTGATGTTTAGGAATCTCGATAATAGCTCGAGCTCGGGGGCGCCACTGTGCTCCGACCTGAACTCGTACCATTTATATTTAAGAATAATACTTAGCTTGTCTACTATTCTATTTACTAATTCGGGCGAATATAGGTATTGCGGCTGTTTGAGAGTTTTGATTGCCGCTACCGTATTGGCAACTTTGCTCGCGAAACTACATAAGTTGCGTCCATCGTCGGACATGCGTGGCATACGTTTAATATTTTCTAGTTCGGATAAGACGAGTAATTCTGGTCTGCCATACCGTCGTTCTAACGTATCTATTATTTCGTACGGATCCGATACTGTAAACAATAATGCCCTAGTCGTTTCGCGGGCTGCGCCTCGCAGCGCTTTTCGAAGGCGGGCCACGTTTTGGACGTCTGTAAACATATCCTCCGTGTCATTATATACCGCCTTAAATGACATCCACTCTGCTATTGTCCCGTCGAAATGGGGCAGTTCATGGATATACTTTGGTACCGATGCGCTAGATTTGTTGGAGTTAACCGTCTGCACTATCGCGTTGGCTAGCATTGACATGTCGTTTCTATCATTTTGCGACGTGTTCTCGCCTACGCGTGGTTCACTCCTACTCGCGTCAGGAGGCCGTATGGGCTGTCCCGAGATTCGAGGTTCGTCTGCTATTGCCGGCCTACTAAATACGTGTTGCTCCGATATCCAACCTTCAACACGAGACTTTCCAACATTAGGCGGTTCCGCGCCGTTTGAACTTTCCAGTTCTATTCTGGCTATCTCCAAACGACTTAAAGCAGCTGCGGACGCCGCCCTAGCCTGTGCTAACTCGGAATTATGCAACTCTAATTCGGCTTTTAATATTGACAATCGACTACTCGCTCGGTCCGCGGGGACATTTACAACTGTGCCCGGCGCACTTACGACTTGAGTATTTAAATCTGCTGTCGGATTTATATCGCTGGCTATTCTATCGGCCCTATCTGTACGTGTGCTGCTGTCACCGGACGCGTCCTCTGTGCCGGTGCCCTTACTCCACGTTTCTGTTTCTGTAGAGCCTGTTTGGCCCGACGCCGGCGTGGCGTCTGTGGCTGGCGTCGACTTGCCTGAGCGCAACATTCGCGCGTTTTCCATTGCGCACGAGGGGTCCCTACGCCTAATTATAACTTAAAATTAACACTTCACTTTCACTTTCTACTAGAATTGTTCTGGAACCTAACTTGCCTATCAGCCTGGCCGAGCTCCTAACGTGGTGATGTCGGACCAGGAATGGGAACGATAAGGTAAGGAAGGGTAGGAACCTCCCGGCAGAGGATGCGGGCGCTTTATGGGTGCATCAGAGTGTGGTGGGAAAGTCCAACACTCGTCGTTGCGTGCCAACCTGTGGCTCCAAAGCGGTCCACACCGTACCGGCGGGGTCTGACTGTGACACCTGTGGGGTGCGTGGAGTCGTCAGGTCGTCCACTATGCTTCCGTACGCTTGTGGCCGTTTATCACCGTTAGGTGGCCGCGTACGTAGGTAAGTATATGATGATTGCTTCCAAGTATCTTAGTGTGGCTAAGCAGACCACACTAATAACTCGCGCGTACTTGTTTCTTTCTTGCAATACTGGATTTCTTGAAATTCTTGTCTGTTCAGCCTTGATTTCTTCTGTTTTCTTTGCTTGACACAGGAAATCTTCTTGTTTCTGGCTTGATTCAGGAAATCTTCTTGTTTCTGGCTTGATTCAGGAAATCCGACGACGAAGGACCATTGTTGGAAGTGTTAGCTAGCTCCCAATGCGTTTTACGACTTTTCTCCAAAGGATGATGTAAAGGCAAGAAATAAAATAACTTTGTTGCGTAAAATTGCTGCGGTGAAAGTGTGACGTGTGACGTGGGCGGCGCTGGCCGATAGAATGAACATTGAGCGAGCGCGTCGCCCATATTTATAATGTAGCCGCACATGTCAGCGGCGTGGTGTGTGTCTGCTCAGTGTGGACGAATAGGCAGCTTATATATTTGATCAATTTCTTAGAATTAGGTACATGGAATGCTTAAATCTAGTAACGATTCCAATAAGAATCTTATTGTACATTTTAAAGTATGTTCCTAGTTGAGATTTTATTGTCTCATAACGATTAGCATTGAGTTTACATATAAAGTAGGAACTTGTAACTAATTAGCGTTTTTAGTCAACACAATAATGGAAATTGGTCTTTATTAGACTTCTAAGTTAATATTAAAGAACGTATAAAAGGTAAATAGGTAAGAAAATTAGGTATAACAAAGAATATGGCAAAAGTAAACAAAAGGACTTAATCTACCTAAATAACTAGCTATTATTTACGTCTAACTTAAATGTCTAGAGCTGTTATTTACAATCTCCCCCTCGTGCGCAAGCACCACCATAACTTGGTGATTAGTCCGTTGTTATCACGATGAGACGGGAGGCTGGGCGACGAATTAATCCGGCGGCTGTACGGATTTCGGTAACTCGAACACGTCCATCTGGTCCGGGGTAAACTTGGGTCACCTCTCCTCTGGGCCACACTCCTCGAGGCATTGTATTGTCTACTATCATGACAATGTCGCCGATTTTTAGGTTTCTATGTTCAGGATTGGAGCCGGGTCGGGGCATCAGCAGTGGTTTGTATTCCGCCGACCAACGTCCCCAAAATGAATCAGCTAATGCCTGGGTGGCTTTCCATGTATGTACGTCTATCGTGGTATCTTTGAACGAGCCGAATGGTGATATCCCGCTTGAGCGTCCTATTAGGAAATGATTGGGAGTCAACGCTTCTTCATCAAGGTTGGGATTCACTGGCGTCAGTGGCCTTGAGTTGACCACTTGTTCGGCTTCTAGCAACAACGTGTGTAGCACTTCATCAGAGGGATATTTCTCTTTCAGGGTAACTTTTAAAGCTGTCTTTATTGATCTGACGAGGCGTTCCCAGGCACCGCCCATACTCGGGGCGCCCGGTGGTATCTTCTTCCACGTGATCATTTTCTCGGATGCGAAGGCTTTTAGGCTTTGGTCGTTGCCTTGCATCGCTTCTTGTATTTCTTTTTCAGCGCCGACGAAGTTCGTTCCATTGTCGCTGTATATTACAGTTGGCGCGCCGCGGCGTGCTATCAGTCGTCGTAGGCTCATTATCATGGAAGAGGCCGTAAGTGATGTGACCATCTCCATATGTACTGCGCGTGTGGTAAGGCATGTATATAATGCGCCCCACCTTTTCTCGCGTCTTCGCCCGACTGTAGCGTGCATGGGCCCAAAATAATCCACCGCAGTGGCTGTGAATGGCGGTTGATTTTGGGCCAGCCTTTCAGTAGGTAAGTCGCCTAGGGGAATTTTTGAGGGGATTCCCTTGTAGGTCCGACACCATTGGCATTGGTTGCATATGTAGCGTATAACATTGCGCAGTCCTATTATGTAGTATCTTTGTCGTAATTCATTCATGACAGTTTGATGGTTGCCATGGTTGAAGGTTGCGTGCGTGTGATGCACCAACAGCTGTGTAAAGCCTTCTTTGGCATGTAGGACTGGCATGTTTTGCTCATCTTTTACTCTGCTGTCCAAGCACAGGATCCCGTTGCGGTCGATCTTCACGGAGAGTTTGTAGAACGGCGACTTCTTCGGTGGTCGTCGTCCAGCCTCAATCGTCACAATGTCTTCGGCAAACGAGTTATATTGGCTTCTTCTTACTAGCAATAACTCGGCTAGTTTCATGTGGTTTGGTGTGAGTTCAATTCTCGTAATTCTATTGAGTAGTTTGGCTTTGAATACCTCAGCGGCGAGAAGTACAGTAGCAGCAGCACGGACTAATCGAATGTATTTTGAGAAACGTTCTACTTTCGGTAGGTAATCACTGACGTCATGCCTAATAGTCACGTGAACTTGTTTTATTTGTCGTTCTTCCCCTGAAGGGGGTGGCGGCGTCACGACTCGTTTCTCTTGCGGCCATTTACAGGGGTCGCATCGTATGAACTCGGGTCCACTAAACCACCTATGTGTGGCATTAAAATTGGCGGGAATGCCCTTGGTCGCGTCGTCCGCGACGTTATCAGCGCTGGGCACCCAACGCCAGTTTGCTGGCGTAGTTAAGCTTTCGATCTCGGCTAATCGATGCGCAACAAACGATTTAAAGGTACGCGGGTCGGATTTAAGCCAAGCTAGTACTGTTTTTGAGTCTGACCAGTAATGGCATTTTATTATTTTATAATCGGACTCGCACTTGACCGATTCGGCTAACCGGCTGCCTAATACAGCGGCTTGTAGTTCTAGACGGGGAATCGAAATAGGTTTTAGTGGGGCTACTTTGGCCTTTCCTACCACTAACCGAGACGATTTGCTACCATCTGTCCTAGTACTGACGAAATAAATTGCGGTCGCGTAGATCTTTTCGCTGGCGTCGCAAAAAATGTGCAACTCCCCCTCGTTAGAGGGCGTAGCAGGTATGTACCGATCTATTTCTAACTGTTTTAGCAACTGTAAGTTATTTATGAACGATAGCCACGTCACGTGATGTTCGCTAGTTATGGGATCGTCCCATCCTATTCCGCTACGCCATATTTCCTGTATGAGACGTTTACCTATCATCGTAATCGGTGAAACTAAACCTAGCGGGTCGAAAACTGACATGACAGCGCTAGTTACCTGCCGCTTGGTAGGTAAAGTGTCACCTTGTATGACGCTAGCCGGTGTGTTTCGTAGGTTGACGTTGAAGCCTAACGTATCGCGCGCGTGATTCCATATAAGACCTAACGTTCGCTCGGTGTCGCTTTTACCTAGCGTGGTCGTATCACTACTGCGCGTATCTGTGACGTCACTGATTACGTCGGGCGCGTTCGATGCCCACCCGCGTAACTGAAAAGATGCTGCTAGATGGACTTTATTTAGGGAGTTTATTATTTCTTTCGCTTTACTCTCGCTATCAAAGGCGCCTAGATAATCGTCCATGTAAAAGTTACGTACTGTAGCTCGAGCGACCTCAGGATATTGCCGACTGTGACTTTCTGCGTTTTTATTTTTAACATAAATGGCGGTACAAGGTGATGACGCTGCCCCGAATATTAATGACGTCATTCGGTACTCTTGTGGCGGCTCTCTTCTATCCTCACCCCTCCATAAAAATCGCAGACTGTCGCGGTCTTGCTCGGCTATTTTGACCTGTAGGAACATCTCTTTTATATCGGCTACTACCGCGATTCGACCTTCTCTAAACCTTACTAATACGCCGAATAGCGACTGCAACAAGTCTGGGCCTGCTAGGAGTGCATCATTTAGACTTTTGCCTCCATATTTTGCAGCTGCGTCGAACACCAAACGTATTTTTCCCTTTTGTGGGTGTACGACGGAAAAATGGGGTAAGTACCAACTACGTGGCGATGTGGCCGGGAAATCTACTTTTTCGGCGTAGCCCGCTTCTATTAAATTATTTACCTGTTTAGAATATTCAATTTTTAAGTCTTCATTTTTGTCTAGTTTCGACTCTAAGCAATGCAGACGGCTGAGGGCTTGTTTTTTGTTATCTGGCATCATCTCAGTGTCTGTGCGCCATAATAAACCCGCTTCGTACCTATCGCTATTAGGCATCTTTTTACATGTTTTATTTAAGATATCTAGGGCGCGCTGGTCTGGATCCGACTTAGGTTTTCGTGGCTCTATACCTAACGACTCGATACTGAAGTAATCTCTTATCAGCTGTAAGGCCGGGTCGTCAACTTGAGCTGGTCGCATGTGGTTTATAGTTGCGACGGTATTACGCGGTCGTGAATCCTGGCCATGCAGAACCCATCCTAATTTAGTCAACGAAGCTACGGGTTGGTTTTTATTGCCGACGCGCAACTGCCTAGACGTTATTAAATGCCAATTGTCTTGGCCTATCAATACGGTAGGTTTACCTAACTCGTAACATAGCTCCTCTTCTATGTCGGCGAGATGACTACATTGGCGCGTTAGATCGCTGCTTACCTCTTGCGGTGATAGATTTAAATTACCTATAGTTTGCGCGTTCATAGTCTCTATGTTTCTATTATATAAGCCGCGAATAGATAACTTAACGTGACACGATTCCGTTTCGTCGATTCGATTTCCCCCTACTCCTTCTATAGATAAGAGCTGGCCGCGTCCCCTAGGAATGACACCGTCCGCCACCTCCTGTTCGACCAACGTCATTGTCGAGCCTTCATCTAACAAGGCGTGGGTGGTGACGGTACCTAACGGTCCGCTTACCTCGATTGGCACTATCTTTAAGTAGGTATTCGACTTATGTATGTGGTTAATCGAGCTTACGTTCCCGCGTGCAGATTGAGACGACGAAGCCGGTTTGTCTTCTCTTTTGTTGCCACCGTGTAATAGCTTATGGTGCGAAGCTTCACACCCGCTCACCCCGCACGGTATATACTTGCATTTAAATACCTTTATGTGCGAGTCACGTAGGCATCGGAAACATAGTTTATTATTTTTGACCGTGTCCCATCTATCGCTTACGTTTAATTTTATGAAATCGGCGCACTCGGCGTTGCCATGACTACCTGCACATAGAACACATTTAACCGACTGCGTCGGTGCTACAGGCGGTCGCGACTTTTGAGACTTTGGCGCTTGTTTTCTCGTAGACGGTTTATTTAATGAGGCTACCGTCTTTCGAGTTTCGGTGTCTGATTGACACGAACTATCGCTATCTTCGCTGTATGAGCGATCGCGGTTATGTAACTTCTTACGAGTCGTATTTACTGCCCGCGGTTTTTGCTTGAATTTACGATCTTCCCGCGCTGTTTCGTATGCGAACATGGCGCCACATCGATCGGCCGTGATGTTTAGGAATCTCGATAATAGCTCGAGCTCGGGGGCGCCACTGTGCTCCGACCTGAACTCGTACCATTTATATTTAAGAATAATACTTAGCTTGTCTACTATTCTATTTACTAATTCGGGCGAATATAGGTATTGCGGCTGTTTGAGAGTTTTGATTGCCGCTACCGTATTGGCAACTTTGCTCGCGAAACTACATAAGTTGCGTCCATCGTCGGACATGCGTGGCATACGTTTAATATTTTCTAGTTCGGATAAGACGAGTAATTCTGGTCTGCCATACCGTCGTTCTAACGTATCTATTATTTCGTACGGATCCGATACTGTAAACAATAATGCCCTAGTCGTTTCGCGGGCTGCGCCTCGCAGCGCTTTTCGAAGGCGGGCCACGTTTTGGACGTCTGTAAACATATCCTCCGTGTCATTATATACCGCCTTAAATGACATCCACTCTGCTATTGTCCCGTCGAAATGGGGCAGTTCATGGATATACTTTGGTACCGATGCGCTAGATTTGTTGGAGTTAACCGTCTGCACTATCGCGTTGGCTAGCATTGACATGTCGTTTCTATCATTTTGCGACGTGTTCTCGCCTACGCGTGGTTCACTCCTACTCGCGTCAGGAGGCCGTATGGGCTGTCCCGAGATTCGAGGTTCGTCTGCTATTGCCGGCCTACTAAATACGTGTTGCTCCGATATCCAACCTTCAACACGAGACTTTCCAACATTAGGCGGTTCCGCGCCGTTTGAACTTTCCAGTTCTATTCTGGCTATCTCCAAACGACTTAAAGCAGCTGCGGACGCCGCCCTAGCCTGTGCTAACTCGGAATTATGCAACTCTAATTCGGCTTTTAATATTGACAATCGACTACTCGCTCGGTCCGCGGGGACATTTACAACTGTGCCCGGCGCACTTACGACTTGAGTATTTAAATCTGCTGTCGGATTTATATCGCTGGCTATTCTATCGGCCCTATCTGTACGTGTGCTGCTGTCACCGGACGCGTCCTCTGTGCCGGTGCCCTTACTCCACGTTTCTGTTTCTGTAGAGCCTGTTTGGCCCGACGCCGGCGTGGCGTCTGTGGCTGGCGTCGACTTGCCTGAGCGCAACATTCGCGCGTTTTCCATTGCGCACGAGGGGTCCCTACGCCTAATTATAACTTAAAATTAACACTTCACTTTCACTTTCTACTAGAATTGTTCTGGAACCTAACTTGCCTATCAGCCTGGCCGAGCTCCTAACGTGGTGATGTCGGACCAGGAATGGGAACGATAAGGTAAGGAAGGGTAGGAACCTCCCGGCAGAGGATGCGGGCGCTTTATGGGTGCATCAGAGTGTGGTGGGAAAGTCCAACACTCGTCGTTGCGTGCCAACCTGTGGCTCCAAAGCGGTCCACACCGTACCGGCGGGGTCTGACTGTGACACCTGTGGGGTGCGTGGAGTCGTCAGGTCGTCCACTATGCTTCCGTACGCTTGTGGCCGTTTATCACCGTTAGGTGGCCGCGTACGTAGGTAAGTATATGATGATTGCTTCCAAGTATCTTAGTGTGGCTAAGCAGACCACACTAATAACTCGCGCGTACTTGTTTCTTTCTTGCAATACTGGATTTCTTGAAATTCTTGTCTGTTCAGCCTTGATTTCTTCTGTTTTCTTTGCTTGACACAGGAAATCTTCTTGTTTCTGGCTTGATTCAGGAAATCTTCTTGTTTCTGGCTTGATTCAGGAAATCCGACGACGAAGGACCATTGTTGGAAGTGTTAGCTAGCTCCCAATGCGTTTTACGACTTTTCTCCAAAGGATGATGTAAAGGCAAGAAATAAAATAACTTTGTTGCGTAAAATTGCTGCGGTGAAAGTGTGACGTGTGACGTGGGCGGCGCTGGCCGATAGAATGAACATTGAGCGAGCGCGTCGCCCATATTTATAATGTAGCCGCACATGTCAGCGGCGTGGTGTGTGTCTGCTCAGTGTGGACGAATAGGCAGCTTATATATTTGATCAATTTCTTAGAATTAGGTACATGGAATGCTTAAATCTAGTAACGATTCCAATAAGAATCTTATTGTACATTTTAAAGTATGTTCCTAGTTGAGATTTTATTGTCTCATAACGATTAGCATTGAGTTTACATATAAAGTAGGAACTTGTAACTAATTAGCGTTTTTAGTCAACACAATAATGGAAATTGGTCTTTATTAGACTTCTAAGTTAATATTAAAGAACGTATAAAAGGTAAATAGGTAAGAAAATTAGGTATAACAAAGAATATGGCAAAAGTAAACAAAAGGACTTAATCTACCTAAATAACTAGCTATTATTTACGTCTAACTTAAATGTCTAGAGCTGTTATTTACACGTATATTTAAATCAAACCAATAGTTCATTCATTTTCTTGGTAGATTTTGAATGGCAACACCTATAACTGTTCAACTGAGAGTCAATTACAATTACACTACGATTCCATTACGACTCTATTGAGCTTACATACAAGTTTTTGCAGAATACCAAATTTGTTCTAATCGTAATGGAGTCGTGATTGACTCTCAATTGAATATCAATAGCATGTGAGTTAAATAAAATTAGCAGAATTGGGCCCCTGTTGTCTCACCTGTTGGACAGCGATATGGTCAACGATGCAGCACGTCTGCCTGAGTAACCTATTCACTCTAGACTTGAAGTCACCCTGATTGAAGCTAACAGGAAACACAGAATCTATTAGACTGTCATTATTATTTATATATAACCAACGACGTTCGCATTCGCATAGCAATCCCAATCTGTCAAAGATATACGGAAACGCAGGTGTGTTTTGAGTTTTCACAGATTGTGACTAAAATGCTAATGCGAACGTTGCTTTGAATTTTTGGCGTATAGTAACGTAACGTAAAATTTTACCATATTTGCAATAGGTACTCGTTTCGCGCATAATATTTATTTGAATAATTTATGGGAATATAATATATTACGGGAAATTATATTTTATGACACCACAATACTATGGGGTTGTAGTTTTTTTTACATAAGTTTACGTTACTACACCTTCAAAATACTCGTGCTAGCCTAGCTAGGTAACCTTTGGTGGAATAATGTCGTAAGTACACCGACACTTACGACCTTATTCCACCAAAGGTTACACAAATGCGCCGATGTGTTTATCGCGATCCACCCGCCACCTACAAACGCAACACATGTGCCTGTCTACGAACACCGGATGCGGACGACAGAGAAATTGTTTTGATCGAATTACACAACCCAACATGTTTGCAGATATTTTTATCGGTTTATTTGAACAGATGCAGAGCGCGAGGGATTTTCACGTCGAAAAGTTCTGAATCGTCAAAGCAACTTGATCACTCTAAACATGGTAGGTAGGTATTGTTATAGACACCACTATTGACATTTCTAATTTCAGAAACGAAAACAAAAACTAAGAAACTCCGCGTTGCTTATGAATAAATTCGTACCATGTACTAGCAAACACCTTACGTAGTTACGTCCCAATTTCCAGAAGCTCAACCAACCTTGGCAAGAGCCCTAAACACGCTTGGATGATAAAAAAGCTGTCATATAAATGTCAATGTCAATTGTCCGGTATTTACTGTTACCTAACAGTTCAATGATCTGACTTTTTATTTACATGACAAATTAGTAGAAGGTCGCTAAACGATAATACCCTCGGAACAACTGTAACAATTTTATTTGTTTAACTTTCTGTAGTTTCTGTCATCCGTAGGTTTGAAAAGGGCTTCACATCTGGGGGCATGGGCAGTGCCCCGCCACGATGTAGAGTTAAACCTTCACCTAGCCAACCACACTTGTTTTCTCGAGATATAGGGTTTGTAGAGTTACGGGGCTTGGCTCAACTCGAGATCTGATAACTTTTTAACAGCGAAATCCAATTCTTGCCAACCAATTTATATGTAATGTTTTTGGTAAGATATTTACTACACAACTGGCAGTTTTGATCGATGTTAGGGGTGCCTTTGTATTACAGGTCTTCATACTCTTTCTACATTTTATTTATAAGAACAAATAAGAACATGAACCACATTACAGAATGATAGTGCTATCCACGGCGTTGTAGTAGTTTAGAGTTTCGTAGCATATTTAACCCGGAAGTTGTTCTTATATTCGAATGTTGTTAGTACAGTCGTCAGCACATTAAGCTACAACAATCTGTCAAATTCCTGTATTAGATTTTCAAGTTTATCTCTAAAGAGATTAGGTTCAATGTTAATAGGAAATATGCATGCGATTTTTTTATTGTCAAAGTGAAATACTTATTAGCTCTAGTAAACAATCTATAAATTATTTTTTTAAATACATTCATCAGCGATGAAGTTATAAAGCTTCAAAGATTACAATTAGAAAGAGAAGTCCGATATGAACTTTGACGTCAAAGTCATGACGTCTATAGAGCTGCCATAGAAAACAGCGTATTCGCGAGAGGGACAGATACATTTGTTTAAAATAATTATATCTCGTTTGTTTTTCGAGCAATTTTGATTCTATTTTCACTGTTAGTATCATATTTTGTATATTTTTAAACAAACTGTATAGATTATAAATATTTTTTTCATGGATATTCCCTATTGGGAAAATTTGGCAGTTTCGATTAGCTTGATGTGCTCTGGCGACTGTACATCGGGAGCTTAAGTCCCGTAACGGATACAACTCGAACCATAATATTTGCCCAGCCATCCATTAGAAGACGAGGACCCTTCGTCAGTTCTAACAGATGAACACTAGAGCCCTTTGCTGAACAAAGGGAGGGTAGGGGGTGCGAGAACTGTAGATGCAAAACATATCCGTGTAAGAATTATCTTGAATATCTTGACACCTTTTGCTCTCGGAAAGGGTGGCTGCAATATTTCAAATGTCACTTTGAACTATTTAGTATGCAATATGCACGCCGTTTTATGTTTTTGCAACCAAATGACAAACCAAGAAAATTATGTAAGTAATTACTAGGATTTTCCGCAGCTTCGATTTTTACGAAAACACGTCATAGATTTTCGTTACCCGTGTTTTATATTTTCGTAAAAAATCCAAGCCATCTGCGTGGCCTTATTTATTTACTAAAATCCCTACCAATGTATTTCTTAATCCTCTGCTTCATCTATCTATATAAACACTTCACAATTCGCCGGCCTAGTCGTAAACACATACATAAGGTCGTATATTAACATCGTACATTACGTAAATCGAAGTCTGATTCGGTGGGGAGCGACGCGTATCTCCGGCCCTTGCGTGTGCGCAGTTGCAGACTATTGCCGTGACACAAGGAGTCGCAGAAGACCGTACTGGCCTAGTGTCTGAATTTTGAATAAGATAGGGAGTTCTGTAGAGGGGGACGTTGTGTAAATGAATGAATAAGGTAGAACCCGATTTATAGATGAAACCAGATTTTTGATGGCGTGGTCTTTTTCGAAACGAATGCCGAAATCTTCTTTGCCAACGGGGCTCCCTTTTGTACCGTGTAAAAGTCATTGAATTGTCAAAACAACTTGACAGCACTGGAATTGATGGTTGCGGAATTTATTCGAAAGGGTCACCGCGGCCCTGGACCGCAAAGGGCTTTAGGAAGAACACGGATGGGTTTTAGTCAGTAAGAGTCTGACCACAGAAATAATTTATTATATCTATGAGTCTGACACAAGCTGGAGGAGTCATTTGATGATTTCCTACCCATAAAAATAGCAAATAATGGTCACTCTGACCCTCCCTTCTGCTCCGTCCAGAGCGAGGGAAGTAATTTGATCCTTAAAAACAATATTAGAATTGATGCATTAGCCGAGCGAACTGACCATTGTGTCCCAGGCCTAGGATATTTTACGTATTACAATGAAGGCAACTCCAAGAAGGTGTGAACTAGTGGGTTGGAGATTTAATATAAGCAGTACTGCATTTTCTCAAATTCTACAGGCGAATTATTGTTCAGACTGGTCTTACTGCTCCAACCTTTTATACGCCACTATTATGACATCGCAGTACATCTTTTATGATAAGTAGGTATTGGAAAACGTGGTATTGGTAGTTTCTGGTGCAATATGAAGTCCGCCAAGTCCTGTGATTTTGAAATACTTTTTTTATCAACCTATAATGACCTATATAAGACCTGCAGGTCTAAATAGACCACTTTAGCAGAATCATAGTAAATTTGACAGTGATGGGTAGCTTTCTGATTCTGCTAAAGTGGCCTTTTTAGACATGCAGTACAGAACAGACGAGCCATTCGCTACGCAGTGGGAACCGACTGGCGTCTTCGCCGAGGAAGGCCCGTTCGTGACGGATTGGTCGGATAGGGACACACAATAGGAAAACTGGAAGGCTATGAGGGAGACCTTAACTCAAAACTGAGACAGTTTACGTTCGTTACCCCATGCTTATACAATCTACATAAGTCATATTTCCCATATCTATACTAATATTACAAAGCTGAAGTATTTTATAGTTTGTTTGGTCGGTTGAACGCGCTAATCTCTGGAACTGCCAGTTGAAATTAGAAAATTATTTTTGTATATGATAGCCAAATTCATGAGGAAGGCAATATAGGCTATAAAATAACGTGAAAAAAGGAATATGCAGGTACGAAGCCACGGGCAAATGCTAGTAGCGAATAACAGCGATGTTGTAACTCTAAAACGATTTGTCGGCAAGTTGGCACATCACTCAAACAGATCACTTAAGATTTTGTACCACTTGGATCTCTGCCAATACCATAAAAGCAGAAAAAGGAATAACGTAAACAAGGGCTGTAATACTTAAAATATTTGACGAAAATAAATTATTTGATGAATAAATCAACATCACAGTAGACGAAGTGGGTGTCTGTTTCTTACGTATCACCTAAAGGAACACGTTAGCTGAGCGCGCTCGTAAATCGAGCTCGGCAGATTTTCGTTGTGCTGTTCACACGTTCGCGTTGGCGTGTTTCATTCCGCGGTTGTCGCTAGATGAAGATGAACTCGGCCAACATGTGATCTCTGTTTGCGGCTGGCGGCAAATTTCTTTTATTTAAGCACGTAAAACCGACACTTATCGCCTTGTCGGCAAGTGTTGGCCGCAAACGCCAAGTACACACAAAACGGCCCAGTATATTAGCAAAACGCACTCGTACGGACGCAACGCATACTGGAGCCTTAAGATTTGACAAATTTAAAAGTAAACCTACACAACTATCACACCAATGTTAAGTTTGTTAACCTTGTCCGAATAACCTTAAAAACCGGGAAATGACAGAGTCAAAGACAAAAACAATAAGTCAAAGAATGTCGATCTACAAAATCTTACTAACTATATTTACAATCCAATATGAAGAATCTCAGTTGAGAAACATCAAAATCTACCCTGAAATCTCTGCTGTAATTCATGTACATGGGCATGGATGGGGGAACTATTATCAAGCCTCGAATACCGTACATAAGGCAATGTTCAATACACCAAGTCACGTAGCTGTTATGGCTCCACATTTTAGGGTGGATTGAGATTGGTATATATTGATTTATCCGTGCAAATACCTGTGATAGTTCGATGTTGTCTATATCTAAACTACTAGCTGACCCGCACAACTTCATCTGCGTCATATTTTTCATGAATACTCTGCTTATTTTGGTCGTAGCGTGATTTTGTACAGGGTGAATTTATAAAGTGTGCCTTTGGGGCCAAATCCGAAACTATGAAGAATATGGAAAAACATTGACAGGATATGTACGATTTTTACGACGCGATTGAATTATACAGAAAGTTAGTTAAGAATTTAGGATTCTGAGTTCCCGAGGTACTAGAGCTAGATACATAGACACCCCGTCCAGAGGCCTTAGTGTGAGTTTTTTCGACTCACGTTCGAACGCGTTCGATTGCGAGCGCGTTAGAATTTAGTATGGGAAATTAGGTTCTACGAGTGACCACCAGGTGGCACTAAAACTAAATTCACATACTAAATTCTAACGCGCTCGCAATCGAACGCGTTCGAACGTGAGTCGAAAAAACTCACACTAAGGCCTCTGATGCTCTCGCGTGTTGAGCCTAATTTAAATTGAAACGCGTGAGTGACGCTCCCGTCTGGACAGGCTCTTAGTACAGTCTGCCCAAAATCTAGGGGCAAGGCAGTGCCCCAGCCAAGTTTCGAGCAAAGCGGGCAAGGCCGTACCATCCTTTTCTCGAAGACATTCGCGGCAATTATACCCCTCTATATCTTCGACTAGCTGACCCGCGCAACTTCGTCTGCGTAACATTTTTCATTACTGCTTCGCTCCTATTGGTCTAAGCGTGATGATATATAGCCTGTGGCCGTCCTCGTTAAATGGGCTATTACCACTGAAAGAATTTTTCAAATCGGACCAATAGTTCCTGAGATTAGCGCGTTCAACCAAACAAACAAACTCTTCTGCTTTATAATATTGAGTATGGATTATTATAGTATAGATGTGGACAAAGCTAGGGATTTAGATTGTAGGGTCTTCCCAACCGAATTTTGACGAAGGCAGTCTTTGTCAAAATTCAGTTCTTGTGCTCTTTGCCAAGTCACTATAATTATTATAATATAAATAAAAAAACTATTTATACAGTCACTAACTAAAATAAAGTTATCTTTATCTTTATCTAAATTTTGATTTTTAAATACAAAATAAGTTGAACAGGACTTGGCTTCTATGAGATCTCAAAGCTTTTTACGGCGGAAAGATTTCATAGAGAGACTTGGCATTTTTTTATTAAATTTAATGTTTTAGTTGGGTCTACATTTTTTGGTTAATTTTATCCCTATTTTATTACTGGGCTTCGCTTTCGTTATCAGATTTATTCATTTGACTGTTTCCTCGTTTCTTTCACTTTTATCGTCTATTACCCTTTCCTGCTATTAGCCGTTAACTTCCACAGCAATCACAAGCCTCATAAACTTTATTGCAAGGAAGTGCACAATCTCCCTCGTAAATACTATCCGTATATTACATTTCTTAAAGTTATGTTTTATAACTAGAGTGAGTCTATATTTATGTACATGTCAGTGTAGCAGGTTGTAGTCCCAATCCATGAACAGACTAATATTATAAAGAGGTAAAGTTTGTGAGGATGTGGGGGATTATCTCTGGATCTACTGAACCGATTTTGATTATTCTTTTACCAATAGCAAGCCACGTTATTTGTTTGTTTAATAGGCTCTATATTAACCCAAAAAATACTGTCCAACGAAGTGGGCACGGGTCAGCTAGTGATATACTATAAATGCGAAGTAACTCCGTCTGTCTGTTTGTTACCTCTCGGCTGAACGGATTTGGATCAAACTTAGCACACGGGTCAACCGTGTCTTTTTCACCGGAAGTTTGTTCCTTTGGGATAATTTTCGAGAGACACGCGAAGTAATATAATTGTTAATTCGCCCGTGTGTCACTCGGAAATATCGGAAAAAGCTACAAATGTCAACAGTAATAATTCATGTTTTTAGAAGGCTTTCTTCATCATAAACATTGAATGTAATGCTTATGATAAAACGCCTTCCTAATACTGAAAGCACTTTTAAAACACAAACAATTATTGGAGAGACTTAGAACAAGTTCAGACCAGACCTGGAAACCCCTTTGTCACTACAAAAAATACCCCAACCTTATACCTCTAGCAATTCATGTGCCATCAGATAAAACCCCAGAACCTGCTTTCATGCATAGCCAACCCAACACTCCGCTCTGCTAGCAAAATAAACACTTAAACACGTGCAAACTATCAAAACCAATTCAGAAACTTTTTCTAACAAACAATATCTAAAAACACGTCGCACACAAAAGTTACAGTTGTTCTCCCCTAACAAATAGCTCACGCACCTGCCCAGCTTGATTATTCCTTTCCGCCCTTTCGAGGTAGAAGGTAAAAAATGTACTTCAACGTCCCCTGCATGCATGCGTGCGTGACCGGTAATAAGAAACTGTGGCTCAAGTGGATGACGGCATATGGTAGAGAAGGCTGAATAGGTTCAGTCTGCAATTTGTACTGGACAAGGTTTTTCTGGGAATATTAACTGCGAGGCTCTCTCAAAATTGCTAAGCGTTAGGTTTAGAGAAAACTTTTGGGTTCCACTTAGTGAGTAGTCCTCACACTTATTCAGCTATAATCCGCTTATGCCCATAGAAAACAACGATTTTGTATGGAGACGCGTACGCATCCGTTCAGCTTTCACGGCAAACAAGTATCAAATGAGGACTAATGTGTTATTATCATGCGAGTGCTATACATAGAGTTCAGCGCTTTTCTGCCGCTGACGCCTTCGCATTCTTACGACCCTGTATGCGGCTGATAGACCAAAATCGTTCAGAGAAACGCGAATGGAGCTGAATAAGTGTGAATAGTCTCTAATTGTACTATTTTATTAAATCACTTGCAATGCTTCTTCTTGATAACGTGTGGCCAGTAAGGTCTTACGACCCCACACATTCTAGTGTCAGAGTTTCAAAACCGCGTCAAGGGCCTCTGATGGTTTATTTGACGACCGCCATTTGGTGACCGAGACCACCTGCTGATACGTTCCTTTCGAAGCACGGAATCGTCTTTTATCAGACAATCAAGTGATTTAGGCCTGCAATGTCCTAGCCAAACTGGAAACAACTTTACAAAGTATGCTTCCCTTGGGAATCGAACCCACGACCACCGAGTAGGGTAAGTGCTGCGCTCCAACCAACTTTTAGTTCTGAGGCACAGAAACGTTAAAATTCTACCACTGAACCATGATTCTAGAACTGATACAAATACGGCAGAGCCATCAAGAAGCTCGGTATGAAAATGGTGAATTCTAAAGAGTTGAACTTTTGCTAATTTAACCATTTTGTATTTTGGCTAAGTCTGAAACAGCGAGGTTCAAAAAAGCCAGTAATGTATGAATATCTAAAAAAAAATATCGGATAATGTATTGTTTTCTATACTAATTCATGATAGTAGTTTCTGTAAAGTTTTGGGTGAAAAATTATTATATTAAATTATTTGGGTAATGAATGTGTTTACAATAGCAGGCAACAGAACCTGCAATAAAGTACATAAAACCTTCGTAGAAACCCGAATGATGTTCATAGAGTCAATAAATGTATTTGGGTCATTGACCATTATTCCACATTTATCTGGTGTCTACCATAAGCATAACATACGAGTAGCACACAACTTTTACAACTCTTTTTGAGCAACAAGATTCTGTTTCTTGTTTCGGACATTAGAATTTTATAATCAGTAATTTTCAACATCTTTAGAAATTCAATCCGACCGTATTGTAATTCATTTAAAAATTGCTTACTGCCATCCTTCTCTTACAATCTTTAACCATAACAAATCTCAATACCACCACACGCAATGTGCTACAAAGTTTCCTCTTAGGATTAAAACAAAGATGAAAAATACAATAACTCTAATTTGCAATACGGCGTTGACATTCTCTATATCCTTCCACTCAAGAACATCTCTTCCCATCTCATGACAAAAAAAAACTTCACACACTTTCTAAGTCCCAACCCGTCTATCCTTCATGGTCCAATAATTTCCCAAGTTATTAATAATCGTGGATCAGTGAACGGTTTCCGCAGCGGCGTATTATTTATAGGTCATTTTTATGATCAGGGGCGGTCTGGTACCGGGAACCAGGGAAGGGAACGTCGCTGTAAAATATATTCCTGATATAGGCAAATAGACGAAGGTGTGACTGTGTACTGGGTACCTAACTGTTTAGTCGTAAATTCTGATGTTGAGATGGATTAATGGGTTTTTTGAAAGGTAATAAATATAACAATGATCCTTAATCATTTGGATTGTTAAAACTAGAAAGTTTAAATACTTATTGAAGTAAAATTGAATTTTCAAATAACTCTACAAACTAAAAAAAAACAACGGGTTGCACTCCGGGAGTGCCGGCAGAAGTGAAAACTTGAACATTAACGTTGTGCATTTTTGAATCGTCCGTCTTACGAATTTTCGATCAGGTCACGTGTCCTGACGCGAGTTTAACATTTTATGAAAGTGCTCAACGCCGCTAAAGAAGTTTTCACTTCAAAAAAATTAGCTCATAACATTGACTTATTCGAAGTCTTGGTCCAACTGTCAAGTTAGAGTGAACAGGCTTCTTTTGGGTAAGCTCAATAAATCTTCGACGTTGTCTCTGTCACCTCTGGGCTCTGACCTAGGCTAGAGTCAAGAGCAAACCCATCTCCAGTAAAAATTAAACTATCTTTTGTACCTACCTACAGAATAAATTTCAAAATCGAGATTTTGGGATGTGTCATACCAGTCGGTACTCTTCATAAATCCAAAAATTAAAGTCTAAACATAACTCAGCAAATGTTTTTCATCCAAAAGCTGAAGAATGAATATCAAGTTTCTAACCAAAACAAAACTCTGATCGCTTATTTTCTTTACACCCAAAAGTTGTTTCTTCAATCATACTACCCGTACCGACTGTAAACTTAGTTTCCTTTGAATATCTTCCTGAACCCACCGCTTGAACTCAGACGACCAGTTTTCGTAGCTATGCGTTTATCTTGGCTTTACACCTTGCAAAGTATTACTTGTCGTATCTGTTGAGGGATGTTTCAGCAAGTTACTTTACTAAAAGAAAAAGCTTTTGATAGGCACGCGTTTGACCAATATCTCACCTGATGGTAACAAATGATGCAGTCTAAGATGGAGCACGCTTGCCTAGAAGTAACCTATTCACTCTTTACTTAAAGACTCCCAAGTTGTAGTTATCAGGAAACACAGACTCCGGCAGGGAATTCCACTCCTTTGCTGTACGCACTATGATTGTATTCCCAATCCCATACATTATAGCTGCATAATAGCTAAAAATAACTGTCATGTTATCTTCCTTAACATAAATCTGAGATACGTTATTTTCAGAAATAGAATTTTGATTATCCCGTGTATGCACAATTTGAGTCAGGTTTATCAGTTATATTCTACTATACATTTTCAAAGCCATGTTTATTATTCACAATTATTTGTTACCAGCACTATCAACAAAAAACATACAAGGGTAAAATGGATCTGATTGCAAAATAAACGTTGAATCGTGTCGTACTCTAATCCTTGAACGGTTCTGTCTTCTGTCTGGGTTTTGAACAGTATTGATCGATACAACATTAGGAAGCATTTCTCTTAATTTGTTTTAATTTATACACAAGATAGGACCAAACATAGCTTTAAATTTTGCAGGATATAATCTGGTTTGTTATTTAATTTCATTGCTATAGCTAAGCTACAATCTAAACTAGAAAGGACCGTAGTGGTCCAAAAATACGTCCCTTTAGCACTCCAAAAATGGATCAACTAAACTAGGTTTCATTATCACTAAACAAGACATTGCGTATAATTTACAACGAAATGTCTAACAAAACGAATGACCACTTAACAACTGCACTCGATCATATTAAAGTCCAATAATAAACCTTCATGAGCGAACGCATTCTGCCCACACTAATGACTCGAAGCCCTCGGGCGGTTCAAACGAAAAAAAGGGGGCAATTTCATCGGCAAGAAATGGAACTCAGTCACGACATTGTGACATTTCGAAGACATTGAATATTCAAGGAATGATGAGAGAAATAATGCTCAAAGGCGGAAAAACGAACGAAATACTCGTATACACGATGTATTACTATATGACACTTTGACTGTCCATGACGTCGTAGGTCGTAGTCCAGTTTTAGAAGCAATTCTGGAGCAACTAAATCTAACGCCACTGACTTAACTAAAATCGATATAAAGCCAAAAGCAATGGTTATGAAACTAAACCTGCATAGTTTGCTTGCATACATTGATTATGCTTTGCCGTAAAGTACCTAGACGCTTCAAAATCACGAACAATTTCCTTCAAACTACGAGTATTCACCACCAATTTTCGTTTTCAGTATAACAGTACCGTTCTCAGAGCCCACTGCTCCTCATCCTAAGTTTAAGATAAGTTTCAGGCCTCTCATATTTTAGTGTCAATTCCCTAGTGTTTTATGACTCTATAACATCGCAATATTTTCATAAGGAAAAACGTGAACCGGGTCAAAATGGTACGGTAACTCATCGTCTAAGTATTGTATTCATCTTCTTTTCTTTGCGATTAATTTTATCAATTTTGCTCTGCGGATTTACGTTTCGTTAGTATGTAAATATTCAAGTTTTTCCTGACACAATCGTTGTAGTATTTAGGTTATCTATCAACCTTGACAATGTCGCTGATGCGGTACATTACGGCTTCCGAACAATGTAGGTCCTTGTATTATCGGAAGTGGGACACGTGGAACGATGAATAATAATTATGGTTTTGCGGTTAAACGTCTTTAAAGGATAAATAATTAGGTCAAATGCTCGAGTCTAGAATTTGTACCTAAGTCAATTGAATCAAAGGTATGAAAATATCAAAAGCCACTTTTCCCTGTCCAAATATCACCGAAAAATGTTCAGGAAGTATTCAACTACACGCAGGTACCTGCGTGTAGTTGAATACTTCCTGAACATTTTTAGTAGTACTTCTTAGACATAAAAGATGACTCATCATCAGGTCCCATTCGCCAACAGATTGCCTGCCGTGACGAGAATGGGTTCCACAGCCGTCATTAGTGACCACATCTCTAATTTTAGTCTCTAAATCTAGAATCTCAAGGTCGATAATGCAACACGCGATACGGAGAGGCAATTAGGGTCGTTACCATCATAAGCAAGATTATTGGCAGATGGTTGTTTTGTGTTGTGTTGTATGACGATTTTTTGAGATTGCGTAAGTCGTTACTTTAAATGATTATGTTCCGACTGAGAAATTACATTTTGTAAGAATATTTTGCTTTGTTAGTAGAATATTAAAATACGAAAAGCGTACTTGCGGAGTCATCTTATGTAGATGAGTCGCAATTCCAAGTTTACTTTTCTCGGGAAAAGGAAATACGTCTAGGGACTTACAAATTTGAAATAAGTAACAAAATTAATGTTTCAGGTGACATTGCGTTTCAACGATTTGTGTCACAATTCGGACTATTCTCTTTTTAAGATATCTTACCCAAAGAGTTACCAACGGAACCCTATTACTAAGCCTCCGCTGTCTGTCCGTCCTTCTGTCTGTCAGCGAGCTGTATCTCAAGAACCGTAATAGGTAGGTTGAAAATTTCACAGATTATGTAGTTCTATTGCTGCTATAAGAACAAATAATAAACATGCTCGCATCCGAAGGGTACCTTACCATAACATCTTTTATGGCACGGAACCCTTCTCGTGCGAGTTCGATTCGCATTTGGTCGGTTTTCAGGGTTTCATGTGTCGAAATGAAAAAACGGAACTCTTGCAGCCTCGTGTTTCCTTTTATGACAGCCCAATTTGGTCTGAATCTACTGTACCGTTTTACTTTTATAGTTCCAACACCACTACTCTCTAAGCCAAGTCCGTAGTTTCGGGCGTATTCTTATTTCTATACGCCGTATCACCTACGAACCTACGATTAGTCCCGAACCCGTAATATGAATGAAAGACAACGATTTTACATTAACTGTCAAATCGTGTTGTCATTAATTTTTAATGGTTAGGTGATACGGAGTACAATATGCCCGCAACTAAGCCCGAAATTACGGACTTCGGGTTTAGAGAGTAGCCTCCCTGAAACCTGACTTTCTCTCCGTTATAAAAATAACCCTTAGTTACTCTAAGTTACCTTAACCTGTTATTAAGCAGGATGACCTTACACCTAAGCTGCTTCGACTATTTCAATGGGCTTAGTATGACGTTATGATTTAAACTAAACGGCTCTGAACAGTTCGAACCGGTACTACCTACCCTACTAGACCTACCCACTACACAGAATTAGAACGATCTTAATACACCTGTCCTTTTACCTGAACTAAAACTTATCGAGGTTAAAGTTATCACAGTTTATATTATGCGTAATAAATTACTGCTATAAATCATTGCTCAATAATAAATTTATATGATGTTAATGCAGTGAATTGGTTTTAAGCCCCATTTAAAATTCTAAGTGTAAACAAGATCTACGTGGGTTTTTAAAAAGTTGTCAGGAGTTTAGGACAATGGCCAAAGCGTATATAAAGACAGGAAGAGTGAAGTCTTCAGGACTATTAGTTTTAGTACAATAGTTATACATAATTATAGTGGTGTGTAAGTATAAGGTACAATGGGGTTGACGTATCCGTTTGGATAAAACCCCCTTATTAAAAATAATTAAAAAAAATATATCTGGAAGTACCGATCATATTTCGTATCACATAGGTAATGCTAGCTAGTACAAAGTATAAACATGTCCGCAAAGGCAGTGTTCGGTTTACCGCAACGCGTCAAAGGTAATCGTATACCGTTGACACTGGCTTTATGTAAGCGACGCTGCAGCTGGTGAATGAAAAATATTTTTCATATACTGACGGGTCAAAGCTGAGATTTATCATACCAAAGATTCACACGACGTAGTTAAATTCCCGGCTGGTGTCTGTTTTATGATATCTACAACCTGGTGTCTTTTAGTTAAGGTGGAAGCTCTAGGGTTGCCCGCGAAATTCAAATATTTTTATGTTTTTTGCAATTTGCCGGTCAGCGTGAAGCTGTATGTTGAACAGAATACGGTTCGCGATCGTAAAGAGCATTTATCTAAAGGATTATAACCATTTGAATCATCAATATAACCCTCTAAGTTCATAGAACTCGATTGAATGTTATTTCGTGAAAAAGTCATTCATTCAATCGAGTTGTATGAACTTAGAGGGTTATATAGATAATTAAAATGGGTATAATTCTTTAGATAAATATGCGTTACGGCCGCGAATTGTATTTTGTTCAACACACAGCTTCACACTGACCGGCAAAATGTAAAAAAACATAAAAATATTTGAATTTCGCGGGCTACCCTGGCGCTTCCACCTTAAATGTAAATGTTACAGACATAGCCAGAAGGATCGCCAAATGGAAGTGGCAGTGGGCAGGGCACATTGCTCGCAGAAAAGGTCGATGGGGCCAAAAAGTCGCGTACCGGAAGACGCAACGTTGGAAGCACCCACAAGGTGGACCGATGACCTGGTGAGGGTCGCGGGTTGCCGATGGATGAGAGACGAACATGACCGGTTATTGTGGCAACATTTGGGGGAGGCTGATATGATGATGACGATAAATAGATTTAAAAAATAGTCAAACTTGCTTTATTATGCGAGCCAATCAATAAAATAAATTATACAAAAATACAAAACCAAAAGAGCTGGGTAAGGCTAAGGACATACGTATGTATGTGGTAATCTATTGTAACGTTATTACGTGACTGTAAATTTTACATTAATGTAGTCGCTACGGACGATATTGTAAATAAGTGTCAGTTTCTTGTCCATGCTGGAATAAAATAAGGAAACCCTTCCCCGTTTTATTACGGAGTCAATTGACTACTGACTGAAATTTAGCTACCTGGACAGCTCGTTAGCTTTTACATTGGCTTCGTTTTATCCTGCAGGGGTTGTGCATAATGGGCAGAAAAGGATGTGGCTCATATTTTGTTCCGTGCATTACACCGAATTTTGAACATTTCTTGATCAAACTTAGCTCCTGTTTTACCTTATACAGGATTAAGATTCTGATGTTCGACTTATCTGACACCAACAAGACCGCTATAGTACACTACATTAAGCAGTAATTACCCGTACCACAAACCTCTAAAGCTGTCACTGTATAAATTATAGCTTCAAACAGAACGCAACAAACGCCGGAAACGGACCATAAAAATAAACTGAGACCACATTCAAAGAAAGCAATGCCGTAGTCCGAATGCACTCGTCAATCACGTACGTGTAAACATTTCAAGAATAAGTCTGTAAAAGATTTATTACGTTTTGACTTGATGAGGAGGGATGAAACCCAAAGACCAATGAATATAAGTATAGATTGTTGAAGAGGAAAACCAAAGAAAAGATGCATAGATTGTAGAGGAAAGATAGGAAAGACAAGGGAGTCAGTGCTATCGTGATAGATGGGAGGACAGAATTAAAGAAGATAATTTGTTGCACCGGCAACGGGCACGAAGTTGATGATTTTATTTTGTTTCTTAGTTCAAACTTTAAATGCATTATAGCTTTCGTGTCGTTTATGCCAATGTATTAATAAAGACGGCTTATCCAATACTTAGAACAGGCCTATGTCCACGAATCTATAAACGCCTCTCCCAAGTTGAACTACACTACCCAAGGATGGGAAATCATCAAATGACTCCGCCCGCTCTGGGTAAAGCAGGAGGGAGTGTCAGACTCCTACTGACTAAAACCCATCCGTGTTCCTCTTCCTCCTGCCCTTTGCGTTCCAGGGCCGCGGTCGGTGACTCTTTCGAACAGATTCCGCAACCCCGGGAACTACATCACCCTAAGTTGCCATCTATCTAGCTTTTTGCAGCGTCTATCCTAGCTACCCGCTTTAGGGCGTCCCTCCTCTGAATCTATTTGCCTAAATCAGGACAGCAGTTCATCTAGCCGGGTGTGTCATTGCCCATAATTTTTACGGTTTAGAAAATCCTAGACTAGAAGATATTCGGAAATTCACCCGTTCCTTCTTCATCAGACATTACAAGTGCCTTTGTTGTACTATTAATCCGGCTTGTATTAAGATGTCATTCACTTATAAGCACCACCCTAAACACATTTCGAGACTGTTTAGGGTAGAAGCTTTCTATCAAGGGATTATTAACCCCTTTGCTTCAGTCTCGCATCACACAAGATCATTCTGGTGGAATGGCGGGTCTGGGATCTACTAAAGACCTGTTAATTAATGTGAGGACATTTACCATGATACTCGAAAACGTTCCTACTACATCTTTTGGTTTAGCGTTACGTGTAATGTCTTACCTTGTAAATTGTTTTGGGTCAGGTATCTTTAACCACCGTCAGTACTGTTTATTTCATAACTTCCTCCTTTGATGCTTTTGTTCACGAATTGTTTTAAGACGAGTTACATTAGTTTTCGTGATTTACTAAACTATACAGTCACTTTAGTCACTGTTCGAGTCAAATTGTATGTGCTTATCGATAGATTAGTCGCACCATATTATTATTTTAATACACATAGTAATGGTTGAAAGCTATTAGCTAATGTATCATTCTATTTCGACTACCTACTCGTACATATGTATAAGCTAGATAGTCAGCATACCTTGCATAGTTTTAGGAATAGCTCTCGCATACCTCAGAGTCCGGTCGTGATGTAATTATGGGTTTATTTGTACTTGGAATATTAGCTAAGGCGCATTCAGAATAGGCGTGAGCCTATCCAACTAGAAAAGTGCCCTTACTACTTTTTACGGTGTTTTTATCATCAGAATTATTTCAATTCATTTCATAATTATTGATAGGCTCGAGTTCGACCACAATATCTCCTGATGGAAAGCTGCTATGATGTTGTCGACAATCATGGAGCACGCTTGCCTAGAAGAAACCTGTTCACTCTTGACTTAAAGACCCTCTGGTTGTCGCTATAAGAAATAGTCTCCGGCAGGCAATTCCACTCCTTAGCTGTTCGCAAAATGAAAGTCTCAAAACGTTTTGTGCGGTGGGTGGGATGTCGGGAACGTACAGGTTTATTACTACTAAAATTTTGATTTACATGTTGTACATGTGCTGAGGCGTCATACTTCCCGTAGTTATATGGGCCATATCAGTATCTGAACGGAAACGCCTAGCGTTGGCGTGGACCAATGTCAACCGGTCAGGCAGCGATACCACGATTAATGTGGGCTCAGATTGGGTCATTACCAATAATGGAAAGGGTACTCCTTAGTACAGACATATACTGGGGTGAAGTATGTGGTGAAATCTTATCTTCTTTTTTTATGAAGCTTGCAATCGTCCTTCGACGTTTAGTCATAAATAAGTTCAACCGTCGTTAAGTAATACTGAGTGCTGAGTCGTAGGATTTTATCCGTCAGCAAAATTGCATTTGCTTCTTTGGCGTACACTTTTTTTTACTATTCACAGGAGACTTTGAAATCAACAGTATCATATTCAACACTGATTGTAAGCGTTCTGTTGTGGTCTACGTATGAAGCACGCTTGCCTAGAAGTAACCTTTTAACTCTTGACTTTACCAGACTAGCTATGAAACTACTAGGAAACGCAGACTCCGGAAGGAAACATAATCTGTATCATAATGAAAGAATTCTCCAAACGTGCTGTGCGAAAGTTTTGCAGCTACTTTAATTTGTTCTTAACATGGAAGCAACATACCTCGTCTGCAGGCTTGGTGGGTGTGATAGCGACGGTCTCGTTGAAGCAGAGACAGGCGCAGTAATGGCGGTTGGCGTCCACGTCCGTCAGAACGGACACGTAGAACCGGGGCTCCGTGCGTTCGGTTGAGAGAGCCCATCCTTGCGGTTGACAGAACTGCGGAAAAAAGTTACAAGTTATGATTTGGAAAAGAAGCAGATACATCTAAGTATTGGTTACTAAATTCCTGGCTATAATTAATATCAGCATCAGGATATTTCATTGGGACTACACGACAATTGACGACTTCGCTTTTCTTTGGTAGGTACTTCTAAGGAATAATAATTTGAACTTTGGAATTATGTTTTTGTTCAGTCTGTTTCTTCACCTACTTCATCTTATCTCGCAACTGATTTTGCTATGGTTTTAACTAATAGACCGATCAAAAGACGAAGAAGGTTTATGTATATAAACTGGACCCATACGAAGCCCGGGACGCTAATACCTTACAAGGAATTCTGTGCACTATCTCGCGCCCGACAAAAATTGTCGACGGGTATCTCAGGCCCGACAAAAATTGTTCATCAAATTGCAAAATCTCGTCTCGTACATCGCAGTTCGGACTCTGTCCACAAGACGTTTGCCTCACGGCTTCGTTACATAGTGTTACGAACAAAAATACAGCTTGAAAGGACTTTATTTATCTTGGGCTCAACAATCGATCGAAGAGGGTCCTTCGTTTCAATTACTTTAGTAAACTTTGGTCCTTCCACGACATTTGTTCAACTGGAATTATTTCTGGTGCATCCTACGATTAAGGGACTACTCACACTTATTCAGCTCTATTCAGCTTATGCCCATAGAAAACAACCATTTTGTATGGAGTCGCGCTGTCGCGTACGCATCCGTTCAGCTTGCCGCGTCTATTCAGCTTCAGCGAAATGCGAATGGAGCAGCATAAGTGTGAGTAGTCCCTTAAAGGGACACGTGTAGGTACACATCGAGACACGTTCTTGTGTCAGAAAGTTCGTTAAGCCATTGGTCCCGGCAGTCATTTTAACAACTTAGACATGTTACGAATAGTCAGAACCCAGGAAATCTGACGCCAGTCTTGCCAAGGGATACCGTGAATTACCGTGTTATCCAGTTACTGGGTTGTGGAGATCCGATAGGCAGTCGCTCCATATAAAATACTGGTATTCAGCTGAATCCGGTTAGACCGCAACCTAATTGGGAAAAAGGCTATTCTGATGGCATAGATGACGAAAATTTCTTTGAGGAAATCTGGACTTAAAGTAAAGTCCACTTAAGTCTAAAATCGCAAACGAGCCGTGATCTAAGAATGGTGATTAACGCTCGTGTCTTCTGTGTATGAGAAGATGGCTTTGCCCTACTGTTTGTCAGTTATAGGCTGGTATCACAGGCTGATGTTTATGATTCTACGAACATATCAAGAGTATGCAGACGTGCGTCCATTGTAATCGATTCCAATGGCCGATGTTTAAAGAATGGTTTAATGGAAACGTTTGAAACGGTTTCAAGGAATGGTATGTCGCAAAATGCAGCGATATTGACGTAAGTGAACATTGTTGTAAAATTAACGAGGTAGGTCAAGCTTTTCTAGCAGACGGGGCCCGCTAGGGTCAGTGACTGCCAGGGTTGCAGAATTTGTTCGAAAGAGTAACCGCGGCCCTAGAAAGGGCACTAGGAGGAACACGGCTGGGTTTTAGTCAGTAGGAGTCTGACACTCCTTTCTGCTCAGCCCAGACGGGAGGAGACATTTGATGATTTGCCAGCCTTAAAAAAAAGTCAGGCATTTCAACATCAAATCTCTTGTTCTTCAATTGCCATGTTCTTGGTAGCAGTATCATTAACAGTCCATCCAAAGTTTTTATATTTTTCTGTATTACTTTGTGCTTATTGCTGCTGCGTATGTGACTGATACAAGACTGACTTTTTTTTTATTCTCCTTCTCTAATAACAGCTAAAGGATAGCGGAAGGAGACAAAAACGTTTCCTATTTAATCTACACTTTACTATTTAATTCATCATTCGTGTCCAAGCCTTTTTTATTTTCGATACCCTCAGATTTGTTCGAAAACATTTGTTGTTCCTCAATAAATCCTTCTACAGCTCAAGAAAACCTTTTCACTATTTCTATTGAACCTTTCTAAAATTCCTACTTTTCGCGTCTTTTAGTGCTAGCGTCCTAAATAAAGGCGTTATTGGGGGAAAGGGTATTTCTTCGTAAAAGCTTCAACAATTGAGAGTGCCTAGTAACAGTTTCTTTGAGCCTTTCTGCGAATATCGTTACTTTTCAACCTACTATTCGTCTTGGTTCAGGGCCGTTTGCTATTTCTGGAAGTAGGTTGGATTAGATTTATTAATGGATGGTGGAAAATTGTTATTATTAATTTATTATAAGGTAAAAACACTGGTCAAGTGCGAGTCGTACTCGCGTGCAAAGGGTTCTGAACGAATTTAACTGTTTTTTTTAACATGTTATTTTAACTGTATATACTTCTTATAATCGTTTTCCTGTAATCTATAGGTAAAGATCTATTATTTCCATTTTAGTTTCAGAGATAAGGAGGGGAGTGGTAATTTTTCGTCTAATTTCTTAAATAACTTCAAACCTTTTATTTTAAAATTATGAAAAAAATATAATTAAAACCCTCACAGTAAGGGCTTTCCTTGATATGTCACACGATATTGTTTTTTTATTTTATTTACTTTGACCCCCAAAAGTAATCCCTGTACAAAAAATTTAATCATTTACGTAACGCGTCAGTGTTTGGGTCACAGAATTCCATATGTGTACCAAATTTCAACAGAATCGGTCTAGTGGATCCAGAGAAAACTGGCTGTGACAGACGGACAGACAGACAGACAGACACTCGAACCCATAAGGGTTCCGTTTTTTGTTCGGAACCCTCAAAAGAAACCAAAACACTGACTTTCGAAATTAAAGTTATCTTATACTTTGTACTGATTTTTATTTGGAAGACGGATATACCATTTATCTCAAAACTATAACTTCTGTCTACAGATTCGACCGGGTAGAAGTTGGAAATTATCCCAAGCGAACTTTTTTTTAACCATCACGTGACTCCTTACTGACTAAAACCCATCCGTGTTCCTCCTAATGCCCTTTGCGTTCCAGGGCCGCAGTTTCTCTTTCGAACAAATTCCGCAACTACATTTTTTGGAGCTTACTACTGGTACAAAAAGTATACATCTATGTCCTTATCCAGGATATTCACTCGTTCCACATACGAAGGGAAGGCCTGTGTAAGGATGTGGGATTTTTATTGGCTGATTAATTTGAGGCGTGATTGAGTAACATACATTGATACATCCAAATATTTCCCATTAAATAAATATCGCAGTGTTTCTGATATCTGTGTCAGCGATGCTTGAAAAAAAAAACCGCCCAAGTGCGAATCCGACTGTCACATGAAGGTCTTTTTCATGAACCGAAAAAACACGTTTCTTGTATGAGAGTCCCCTTTAATATTTTTTTTAAAGCGGCAATAGAACTACACACGCTGTGAAAGTTTCAACTTTCAACCTATTCCGGATGGAAGAACAGCGGATACTTAGAATAGGGTTACGTTGGTACAGAACCCTAAGAATGCACATTATGGTTCTATTGCCATACATGTTTGTTTAATATTAAACCTATTCCGGTTCTTGACATACAGCTTGCTGACAGACAGACGGACGGATGGAAGAACAGCGGATACTTAGAATAGGGTTACGTTGCTACAGAATCCTAAGAATGCACATTATTGTTCTATTGCCATACATGTTTGTTTAATATTAAACCTATTCCGGTTCTTGACATACAGCTTGCTGACAGACAGACGGACGGATGGAAGAACAGCGGATACTTAGAATAGGGTTACGTTGGTACAGAACCCTAAGAATGCACATTATGGTTCTATTGCCATACATGTTTGTTTAATATTAAACCTATTCCGGTTCTTGACATACAGCTTGCTGACAGACAGACGGACGGATGGAAGAACAGCGGATACTTAGAATAGGGTTACGTTGGTACAGAATCCTAAGAATGCACATTATTGTTCTATTGCCATACATGTTTGTTTAATATTAAACCTATTCCGGTTCTTGACATACAGCTTGCTGACAGACAGACGGACGGATGGAAGAACAGCGGATACTTAGAATAGGGTTACGTTGGTACAGAACCCTAAGAATGCACATTATGGTTCTATTGCCATACATGTTTGTTTAATATTAAACCTATTCCGGTTCTTGACATACAGCTTGCTGACAGACAGACGGACGGATGGAAGAACAGCGGATACTTAGAATAGGGTTACGTTGGTACGGAGCCCTAAGAATGCACATTATTGTTCTATTGTCATACATGTTTGTTTAATATCCTCTAATTGTTCAGTTCCCAAGGGCTTTACTGAGTACTCTGCAGTAACGAGGAAACGTTTCGTTCCTACAAACGCTAATCTCAATAATCTCAAGTACTAATGACTTGCTTTTGAAATACACTATAGAAAATGTCCTTAATAGATTACTGTGTTATTGCTACGTGATGATAACACGTGAAGGTGTTACAGTAATTTGTCTAGCTGGAAGATTTATATCTGTGTGACGTGACTATGACTGAGATATCCAAGAAATGTCAAAATTTGAACGTCTGTATGTTGAAATGCTTGAAAGATTGTATGCTAGTCTTTTTGAACGTCAAAGTTCTACTAGAAGACAGTCCCCCAAAACGCCCGCGAAAGGATTGGGATTATACTACGCACAGTTTGGCTATACTTTTCCTTTTTTTTAGCCTGTTACAAGCACTAGGGTTAAGCAACGAGGTTGAACTTGCCGAGGTTGGTCTGTGGATGGGTGACCATCTTAACATAACTAGTTTCCTCCGTGCCCCGGTAACAAGTTGTTGGTCCTGGCAGTCATTTGGAGATCTTTGGCAGTCGTTACGGATAGTCAGAAGCCAGAAAATCTGATACCAGTCTTGCCAAAGAGTACCGTATTACTCAGTTAATGGGTTGTGGAGGTCTGGTAGGCAGCCGCTATACATAAAACACTGGTATTCAGCTGAATACGGTTTGACTGGAAGCCGCCTCGATATAGATGGGTAAAGGCTAGGTAGATGATGAACACTACTGGGCAAAGGCCTCCCCCAAGTCTTTCCAAGTATCCTTTTCCCGCGCCATTTCGTGCCAACCCTCACGGTATACTTTTACTTACTCAGATAAAAAGCATCCTACGCCCTTATCAAGATCTAAGGCTTGTTTCACACGTACCACAACCAAACCACACCGTCCGCGACAAAAGGTGGTCATTGGTTAAGCTGTGGTTAAGTACGTGTGGATAGTGTCGCTGCGGCTTCTTGTGGTTGAGTTGTGGTATCTACAAAATGTGGAAATGTTTGCAATATGGCCGGCCGCACCTGGCTGCGATGTGATCGGAATCACACAATGTGAAGACAACTATTAATTTTCGCATAAATGGGCGCCTGCTCTTGTGTTGTGGTTGTGGTACAAGTGGAACAAGCCACTGACAGAAGTTAATGAGATAGGTATAATAAAATCACGTGATGCATAAAATTGCCTCCACCAGACACAGGTTTTTAATTTCCCGCGGAAATTTGAAAAACGACTGTTGATATTTCAGCCTTCATTTCCTTTAGATTTTAGATTTAAATATGACGGGTGGCGGCGCAGACAGTGATAGATTCTTTCCTGCTACTTTATAATGCCGGTAAAGCGAAAAAGAACTATGATTATATAAAACTAGATAGGTAGCGAAATCTTAGTTGGAAATCATTTAGGTGGGTGGAGTAATGAAGGAAATTTTCATATTTAGCTGAAATACACTGGACATAGACGTCTCCCATGCGTCACTACATCGATTTGAGGAAAATCATGAGTGCTCTCTGAATCTATGGTCTCCACACTGGCACTGATACTCATGATTATATAGAATGAACCGTGAAGAATACGTGGCGTATAGAAGAAAATGATCGCTCGTCGTTTTGAGCATCGACGTCGAGTTGCTAGCCTCTCGGTTTTCTACCAGTTGCATTTTGGGGAATGTGCGACGGAATTGCATAATTTAATTCCATCATCGGAAAAGACGAACGGCGATGCGCCACCGGTACATGGTGGACATCCCACCCACACGCACAAAACGTTTTGGGAACACATTCATAGTGGGTACAGCAAAGGAGTGGAATTCCCTGCCGGAGTAAGTGTTTCCTGATAGCTACAACCTGGGAGTCTTTAAGTCAAGAGTGAATAGGTTACTTGAAGGCAAGCGTGCTCCATCTTAAACCGCCACATCGCTTACCATCAGGTGTGATAGTGGTCAAACGCGTGCCTATTAAAAGTAAAAAAAGACATGCAGAGTCAATGGGCCAAATTTTGATTAGTGCAGAACAATGATGAGGTAGAAATACTTTCAACATGTATGAGCGAAAAGAAACCATTACGAGAACCAGACATCAAGAATTTTCAATCTACAAAAATGTAACCACCATTTTACGACGACTTTTTCTACACGGTCAGTTAGCAGCTGGCTATGTGAAAAATCTAGACAAGTATCTAAAACAGAAGCCAGACACGTGTTTAATAATTCATGACGCTGCCTGTATGCTGTGTTGACAAGGCGTGAGCGATGGAAACTATGATTCGAGAGATGTTTGCTTGTTAAAAAGGTATTATGTCCGTGAAGCGTTTGGTTACGGAAGTGCTGATCTTGCGGGTTCCGATTGTTCCGAACATCCATAAAAAACGGAACCCTTATAGAATCACTCGGGTGTCTGACTGTCTGTCCGTCTGCTACTTTTGGGAGTTAAACTAGAAAATAAAAAAAAGGTTTTTCGAACTGTATCGTGACAAATCAATTGAAAGTTCATAATTTTAAATCAAATAGTTTTGAAGTTATTCAAAAAATTTAACTAAAAATTAGCATGCCCTTATCTCCAAAACAACTGAGCAAAATTTTGAAAAAAAAAATCGTATATAATAGTTTTAAACCTAAAGATTACTGGAAAACCTATAAGAGTCAGTAGTGTTAAAATATGTTAAAAAATAAATTGGTCCGGAACCCTTTGCACGCGAGTCCGACTCGAACTTAGCCAGTTTTTTTTTCTTGTGAAGCCTGATTCTCTATACTCAACCACTGCTACTCCTGAAAGCTAAAATTAGCAGTGGCGACCAGCAAAGCGGAAGACAATGAAGCTAAAGAATCCCGGAGAACTTGGATCCTTTGGAGAAGAGAATGACAGGAGTAAGAAACCCCTAAAAATATAATTTGTACATCCCTAGGTGTATACTTTACAAAAGGACCGCCGGTTTTTAACCGACTTCCCAAAAAGGAGGAGGTTATAAATTCGGTTGTATGTTTTTTTTTTATGTTTGTTACCTCATAACTCCGACAATTATGAACCGATTTGAAAAATTCTTACTTGCAGATTGGTCCCATTTAAATTTTATGAAAATCGGTTACGAACTTTGGATTTTAAATCGAAATAGCTGGAATTCGTCTACTTGGATAATAGTTTTATGTCATCCAAGTAATCGAAATTGCGTATTTTGCTTTTCTGCGATTTTGCAGTGGTGTTGTTAGGTGTGGGGTACCACTAAAAAGTGAAAAATATTAAAGTTATTTTTTACTTTGTAGTGTTTTTTTTGGAAGTCGGTGGTATTTTTTTGTAAAAAGTTTTTATGTTATGGGACAAGCCCGCCATACATTTCCAACCACTGCAACTTCTGAAAACCAGAATCAACAGTGGCGACCAACAGAAAAATGCCAAGTCAATTATGCTCGACGAGTCCCGGAGACACGACAGAAATTAATAAGAAAAGAACAGCGGAGGAGTAGGATAAAATATAATTCACCGGTTTGTATTTTTTTCTTAAACTAAACTTAAATAAAATGCACTGTATTTTGGAGTATTCATAATAAGATCTATTGGCAAGTCCACCCCCATTCATTCATAATATTGCAGCCTTACACAAACTTGCGGTGAGAACTAGGTTAGCAATTTGTTAGTTTGTCGTCAAGTTGGTCCTTCGGCACAGAATACTATCTGTAACATAAATTAATTTAGCCTACTTCTTTTCAGTCACTTCTTCGTGATAAATTAAGGCAATATTCTAGATCACCTTTGAGGACCTCGACTCGCAACAGTCAACAAAAAAAAGACAAGGGAGACAAACCGTTGATGAATAAATTACAAGATACAACTGTTAAAGTCATGATTCGAGGTGGAGTCGACTTGACTTGGGATACAGGAAGGGTTGGGAGAAGCTCGTGGCTAAATTATTAAAACTGCAAGGGTCGAGGTGGAGGAGCTCGTGGCTAAACAGTAACAGCCGCACAGGTCGATCTCCAAGGTTAAGCAACGTTTGCCGAGGTTGGTCTGTGGATGGGTGACCATCTTAACATACCGAGTTTCCTCTGTGCCTCGGAAAGTACGTTAAGCTGTTGGCCCCGGCTGTCATTTGAAGATCTTTGGTAGTCGTTACGTATAGTCTTTCCATCAGGTGAGATTTGGGCCAAGAGTTTCCCCGTTTTGTATAAAAACAAAAAAAAAACTGACACAAGTCTTGCCAAGGAGTACGGTGTTACCCGGTATACCGCCGTTTACCCGAATTTTATTTGCCCTAATATAATTTGCCATAATAGTCAACATCCATAATATCATACGACATAATACTCATTTGCCCTACTCTCATTTGCCATATTACTCACGTGCCAGAATCATTGTTTCCCATAAAGTCACTTACCATAACCGCATTTGTCATAATCATTGTAAGCCCTAATTATCACATGCCATAATTATGATATGCCATAACATAATTTGCCATCGACATCGGGTGTGTAACGGTTGTTTATATCAAGAGAAATTGGATGCAATTGGGACTTTAGGGCACCCCGACTCGGACAGGTTAGGTTAGAAGGGGATGGCGGGGTCGTGTGAGCGAGCGAAGCGAGCGAATAGACCCCGCCATTCCCTTCGTGGTTATTTTTTTATAAACCACACAGAAGTAGGAGCCCTGCGAAGCGGGGCTCCGTCGACCTAGCCCACCATCAACCATGCACAGAAAAAAAAACCTTGCACAGAATAAATAAGTTTATTCTTATTATACCAAACATTGCGTACCCATCGACATTGACAGCCAGAAAGCTAATAAGTAGGTAAGTATTAGAATTAAAAACAAGTTTAATAATCAAACTATATAATTATAATTAGGTAGTACAATTTCTTTTTTAATGCAAATACAAATTTACAAATACAAAACAATTTATTGTGGCGCTTAAATATAATGTCATCATGTGTAATGATTATTACGGGGCTTAAATATTTGTCTAATACTTGTTATGCCATTTAAATATTATGTCTAATAATTAACACATAAAAATAAGGCAAACAATACTTATGGCATTCGTATCTTATGGTATCTAAAATTCGGGCAATTAAAAGTATGTCATATGTCTTTTAGGGCATATGAAATTCGGGTAAATGAAATTCGGGAAAATGATGATTATCTGCACTAATACTATAAAGAGGAAAACTTTGTTTGTTTGTTTGTTTGTTTGATTGTAATGAATAGGCTCAAAAACTACTGGACCGATTTTAAAAATTCTTTCACCATTCGAAAGCTACATTATCCACGAGTAACATAGGCTATATTTTATTTTGGAAAAAAATAGGGTTCCGTAAGATATTTGGGTTTTTCGGACACAAGGTGTAAAAATCAACCGGAAAAGTTACTTATTTTGCGTACGCTGCCTAAACTATAAAAGATAGAACCATACATTGTTCTAATTAATTGTAGATCTTATAAATATCTACAAAAAAGTCCGCGACACACTATACCTATCTATGTCGAGTGAGGCACAACAACCATTTTTTTTTATTTAAAAATCTTGTTTTTTTTTTGGACTACATTTAAACGCGTTTATTTTACTCATGCTATTAATCCTTATCAAAATAAACTATTTCATCACTAAGTACAGTTTATGTAGATAATATTTGGTCTTTGAATGATTAAAATCGGACGTTTGGTTTTAAAGTTATGGCGAAATTAAAATATTACGATTTCTGCTGCACGGCCTGTTGCGAAGTGGACGTCACCAAGGCGGGGGGCGCGTGCGGGAGGGGAGTTTAGATCTATGAGTAAGGTAATACGGCTCCCTACGCAGCGGTCGTGCGCGAAGTCTAAATATTCTAAAGAGGATAACTTTGTTTGTATGTTTGTTTGTTTGATTGTAATGAATAGGCTCAAAAACTACTGGACCGATTTTAAAAATTCTTGAATCAGCTTATATACCAGGAATACCCATGATCCCTACTGATTTGCCTATACCCTTCAAAAGGCTCCAATTTCCAGTAAAAATTTCTTTCGCACTAACGATAAACAAAGTCCAGGGCCAAACATTCAAATTAGTAGGAATTGATATACGAAAATAATGATTTAACGTCAATTAATTTTGTAGAGAAGCTCTACAATAATCGCTTTAGTTATCTATCCTAAAACAAAGGGTTGCACTCCTGGACTGCCGGCAGAAGTGAAAACTTAGTATTAATTATAAATATTTTCATCATTAACAACTTTAACATCCACAGAAAGACAATCTGTGCAGCCTGCGGATAATGACTGCGTCGTCGATGTTAGTGTCGGTGTCTGTGATTTGTCCTGGGAATCATTTTTCTGACCGTGTGTTTCCTGGGTAGGCTTTTTGCAGCGGTAACCGACATCCACGCGGGCGGAGCCGCGGCCGCTATTATTTATATTTTCTTTTTTAAAAGTGTGAGAAAGATTAAAAATGACATTCATAATCTCTGATATTATATTCGTACTATTTCATTAAGTAAGTTATCCTACTCCTGCTATATATTATTTAATATAATAAATGCGAGTTTGTGAGTGAGTTTGTGTATATTTTTGTTACTCAATCACGTCAAAACGGCTGAAGGGATCTGGGTGAAATTTGGAACAGGGATAGATTATGGTCTGAAATAACACATAGGCTATTTTTTAAGTCGCGGGCAGAAGCTAGTGGCATATAATCTTCGGGCAAACAATAGACAACCGTGTTACCCAGTTAATGGGTTGTGGAGGTCTGGTAGGCAGCCGCTCCACGTAAAATACTGATATTCAGCTGAATCCGGTTTGACTGGAAGCCGACCCCAATAAAGTTGGGAAAAGGCTAGGCAGATGATGAAGGGTCGAGGTTAGGTTGCGGAATTTATTCGAAAGAGTCACTGAACGTACTGTCTTGGAACGTAAACGATTTAAAAACGTTATAAAATGCGCGCATTATAAAACGTCTTTTATAATGCGCACAGCAAAGGAGTGGAACTGGGAACTATATACCTGCGTCTGTGTTTCCGAACGCTTACAACCCTAATCTCTTCAAAGTTAGAGTGAACAGGCTTCTTTTGAGTAAGCTCACTCCATCTTTGACTTTGTCTCGGAGATCTCTTGCCCTAGACTCGAGACAAGAGCAAATTCATCTACACTAATATATGCTGTGGCTGTTTTCCCCTCGAGTATGACGAATTGAACAGTTTCTGAAGGGCCCTAATCTCTTCAAAGTTAGAGTGAACAGGCTCCTTCTGGATAAGCTCGCTCCATCGTAGACTTTGTCTCTGTCATCTCTAACCAAGACTAAAGGTGACTAGAGTCAAGAGCAATCACTTCACTAATAAAATAAAATGACATTAGGAGGAACACGGATGGGTTTTAGTCATTAAGGTGGAAGCGCCAGGGTAGCCCGCGAAATTCAAATATTTTTATGTTTTTTGCAATTTGCCGGTCAGTGACAAGCAGTATGTAAAACAAAATACGATTCGCGGCCGTAACGCATATTTTTTCTAAAGAATTATAATTATACCCATTTTAATTACCAATAATAACCCTCTTAGTTCATACAACTCGATTGAATGACTTTTTCACGAAATAACATTCAATCGAGTTCTATGAACTTAGAGAGTTATATTGATGATTCAAATGGTTATAATTCTTTAAGTAAATGCTCTTTACGATCGCGAACCGTATTTTGTTCAACATACAGCTTCACACTGACCGGCAAATTGCAAAAAACATAAAAATATTTGAATTTCGCGGGCTACCCTGGAGCTTCCACCTTAAGAGTCTGACTCTCCCTTCTGGTACGCTTAGAATGGGAGAAGTCATTTGATGATTTCCCATCCTTAAGGCCAAATAGGCAGTCGCTCCATGAATTAAACTCGAACTCAGCTGCTAGGTTAGATTGTAAAACGACCTCAAACAATGGGCTTGTGTCCTGAAAAAATCTAATTAGTCCGTCAGTTAGATTATCAAAAAATATTTGACCCGTGTTTTTTTTTGTTACGTGAACCAAAATTGACGAAGTTACGACGCTTTTAAAATAAATACGTCACACCTTCGCATTATTTTTAGTGAGTCGTGACGTCACGAGCCCCCACTCCCGAGTTTTGATGCGTTTTATCTTTGTCAATATTCATTGATTTACAATAACAAAAAATACGTGTCCATTATTTTTCAATACTCTAACTGACGGACTAAAGTTTTGCAACCTGTGTTGAATGATGGAATCTAGCCTGTTGGGATAAGGCTAGGCAGTTGATGGAGGCTTATGACATTTAAAGGACATGGTAAAAAGTGGCCTATGAATCAACACATGCCAAACCTTTACTATTATTCCTAGTTCTTTTTTAAAATTACATTTTACTGATTAGAATAGAACGGACACTTTTTAATTACGAAACCATTTTAAAAAGTAACTCACTTAGGTTTTATAACCCGGCGCCATTATTTTAAAATGAAACAAAGCACTCTCAGCGCTGTAAGATTTTTAGTTACCTACAAAAAGAGTAAAGCGATTAAAGCGCTGTATGACACGAACACTATTGACACTGACAGTCGATGAAATGACAGTTGACACTTTGATGTACCTAATGTATTTGGCACCTGATACCAGGGAATCGGCCGTCGACTTAACTTACCACGCTTTCGTATGTTAGAAGAACATAGTAACACTACTCTATACATTTTTTGGTGAGATAAAGTCTGGCAGCTCTGGGATCTTAGTCCATTTGGTATGTTTCTATTGTTTGGTACGTTTTATAACCTCAAAATCCGAAATCATTTTAGATATTTTACAATTCTGGCAAGTGTCCGTGATTTTAATTTAGGTTTAGTCGAACATATGCATTATTTAAAACACAGATAGTAAATTCACGTCTCTGTTGGTTCTTAGGCGAACGATGTATGGGCGATGAGCAATGTCCTTTCTGGCAAAACATGGGCATGCGCGATACACACCCTTCTGTGTAAACAGGGTGTTTCATTAGTCAGTACACAAACCGGTTCCCAAAACACAGCAACAGACGTGCCGTTTAATTAATGAAGTGTTGACAAGCGTTGACAAACAATAGCGTGGCTCGTGATATAATCAGTGTAATACAGATATTAACTGCCAAGTGTTTAGTCTATGATAGCACAATGTCGGTTATTTCTTTGTGCGCTAATTGTTTTCACACTTTTTCTGAGTTTTACGGCGCATTCACTGATGGCAATTACTTAATTGGAAATTCGATTGTTCAATTTAATTAGAATTTGGCTTTGTATTGGGGAACGATTACGTTTCCGGAAATGGGGGAATTGAGTGAGGACTTCGTTTTAAATGAAAAAATAAAATAAAAGGGGAAGTTTCAAGCGTTTGGTGTATTATCAGGGTGTCAAACACCATGACCGGGTAGTTAGAAGTTCAAAAAATACTTTCTCAATGTTTAACTTTTTCAACGATCCGCGAAGATGCAGAAGAATGCTAGAAGTGTATTCTTATCTTCAAAACGACAAGATCTTCAGTGGTTGTGCGTTTTTGGTTGGTATTCCACTAGGATAAATGTCATCATCATCTGTCTAGCCTTTTTCCCCCACTAAATCGGGGTCGGTTTCCGCTCAAACCGGATTCAGCTCAATGCCAGTATTTTACGTGGAACGGCTGCCTACCAGACCTCCACAACCCATTAACTGGGTAACACGGTATTTCTTAGAAAGACTGCAGTCAGATTTACTGGGTTCTGACAATCCGTAACGATACATGTAAATAACTGAAATAATATTTAGATACATACCCATCCTATTCCGTCGTGAAAAGGTGTGTCTTCCCAATTGATCTCAGGAAATCGCTGAAGGACTACGCCGCTGTTCAGACCGCCCCCTGAAACAATACATATTTACATAGATTAGCTTACATTATAAAATATTAGGTATACCTAGTACCTACGTGTTTGATATCATTCATAACAGACTTTGAAGGGAAGTATAGACGTATTCAGTAACAGATAGCGCCATAAAGTTTCCACTGCTTTCCTAAATACTCAGAGCGGGTTGGTGAATGTCACATAATATATTCGATTTTTTTTTTTTTAGAGACATCGCCGGTTTCCTTTCGATGTTTTTCTTCAGCCTTTTAGACATGCGTTGATGTTATAAAGATACACTAAGTGTATGCCTAGGTTTGAGTTGAGTTGCGGAATTTGTTTGAAAGAGTCACTGCGGCCTTGGTGCGCAAAGGACATAAGGGCTAGGAGGAACAAGGATGGTTTTCAGAAAGAGTCTGACACTACCTTCCGCTCCGCCCAGAGCAGGAGTCATTTGATGATTTGCCAACCTTAAAAAAAATTGTTCGAAGGTGTCATCACTGGGCCACCGACCAATCATTCAAGTTTATGTTGGAAAGCATATTATATGGTAAAGATTTGTTCTGTGTAGGTGCAACAGTCTGTAGAAATTAATGCTCCTTGACACTGTTGCAATTGCAACACAAATGACACAATGCATATTCAGTAACACAATGGAAATGTTGTACTATGACAATCTACGTAGCTATATAAAAATACTAGATGACCCGCGCAATTTCGTCTGCGTCACATTTTCCGCTCCTAAATAATATTGCAAAAAAACATTGAGATGTAAGCTACCCTATCTTTCAAGTTGGATCAAACTGCACACGGTGGGCAAATTTGATTAAAATCGGTTAAGTAGTTTAGGAGTCCATCGCGGACAAACAACGTGACACGTGATTTATATATATTAAGAAGATTATAATGAGAAAGTGAGTTTAACGCTTTCACATCTAATGACCTACGCCAACCAGAATGGAATTGCAAAGGATTGAATGTTTTACCAAAGGATATTCGAACTTATACACCAACTAATACAATATCATTATTTCGGACCCGCAAACATCCATATAGTGTTGTTCAACGTACAAAAATAACTTGTTGCCTAGTGTTAGTAAAAATCAACCTCCACACAAACTGCTGTACAATCGGAGAACCAAAGCTCTTGGACGGATTTATCTCGTTGGAATACGCCATAAATGCAAATGTTAAAAATTGATTCCGTGGCATCGAAAGGTATTTTTTGACACCGCATCATTGGAGAGCGCACTTAGGGATGCCGCAGAACATGAGGGATGTCTTGTTAGGCCGCCGGAATGCTACAGTTAGCATCCCGCCACGGGATCTAAGTGGCTGACCAGTGACAAAATCTTCTGCCGTACCGTCCCGGTGTGGGCCTTTCATCGCCGAACCGATTTTGATGAATTTTGGTTACAGGATTAGATGGCTGTTTTAACGGGAGGCAAAACCGAGTCAACGTTTAAAAATAAAATAAAAAACTCTTTGCCATTATTATTCGACATTACTTTTGTATCGTCCATTTCGAAGAAAGCGGGTTCCGGTTCTTAGCCCTAAGAACAATGTAATCGCTGTTATGTTTATGCAAAATAACGGTTCGCCACACTTATTGTGTTGTTGTGTAGTAGGAGACCGAGCATGTGGTAGTGATGAGACAGTGTGATATCGATAGTTAAGTAATCGAATGGTGAATAGACTTGCAATAGCACTGAATAAATATCATGAGAAAGTTGCACTGGGGTTACCAAATATAAACCGACATAAAAAAAAGTTGAAAAACAAAAGAACAGTAGCAAAAATTTCGTAACCAAAAGAAAATGATGCGTTGAAAAAAAAAACCCTAGCAAAAAATTTCGTAACCAAAAGAAAATGATGTGTTGAAAAAACAAACCGTAGCAAAAATGTCATAATCAAAAGACAATGATGATGCAAAAAGGGCTAAGAATGGCTAAACAGATGATCTATCTGTCTTGCCTTTCCACATTTCTTGACTTTAAATATGGGCCGAGAATTCGAGATAGATTATGATGTCTTTCAGGTTCCATAAATTGAACCCAGAAACATCGATACATTTGTCAGTCTATCGATATATTTTCTGGTATAAAATTAATGACCCATCCACGCCTAACACTAGCTGTCGTCATGCTTTCAGCAGATCAACACCGATTGTACGTCTTCGGGACAATTAATGTAGAACGGTCATACTTACAACAGAGGCTAGAATTTCTATAACAAATGTCAATACTCTGCATATTATTGTGGAGTAAAATGAAGTCACTTCACTTTGAGAGAAACAAGGGTTTTTTTTAATGACAATTTTAATAAGTAGGTAGGTACTGCGTTTTATTTTAAGGATATGAAATAATCGTAATAAAAGAAAGAAAGAAAGAAAGAAAATTGTGTTTATTGGCATTATATACAAAAAACTTCTTAAAATTAAACAAAACAGATATTTAAAACTATCAATGCCAAAGGGCCTCAGCTCAGCATAATGCCAGCTGGCAACACTAGGTATACCACCTGACGCTGATTTTCAGCTGCAGCCCACGAGTGCCATACGCTCGAAAACATAAATACACATAAAAATAACTCGAAACAAAAGATGATAACTTCCGCTGTGGGCGGAGCCGAAGGCAGCGTCAGACTGTTACTGACTAAAATAAAACCCAGCCTTGTTCCTCAAAATGCACTTAGCGTTCCAGGACCACATTGACTCTTTCGAACAATTTCCGCAACCCTGGCATGTAGGTACTATGCTAATTTCGTTATTGTGAATTGAAGGAGGTGGAGTCACCCTCTAGTGACTACTTAAATGACGACTAATAGAAAAGTATGAAAAAATAGATACATTTAAATTATATGAATACATCTCTTCTGATTTTCTAAATAGTGTAAAAAGTCGCTATCTATTTTTCCCCTCACTTCTTCTAAACCATGCAACGTTTTGTTAGGTTTTCACTGATAACACTGGCCAAGTGCGAGTCGGACTTGGCCAGGATAAACTTGTTATAGGTTTTCCTGCAATCTATAGGTAAAATTCTATTAACTTTTTTTTATCATCTCGTTTGACCCCCAAAAGTGAATACCATTCCAAAAAAAATATAATTTACACAACGCGTCCGTGTTTGGGTCGCAAATTCAAATTCAAATTCAAATTCAAAGCATTTATTTCAAATAAACCATTTACAGGCACTTTTGAAATGTCAAGGTCGGTCAGTCAAAAACATGAGGCTATTTGCACGTTCCAAAGCGTAGATCTCTATGGAGAAGAACGTGCAAGAAACTCCATGGACACTCTTTGAAATCATGTTATGTTTTACAAAAATCTTAGTTACATGTACTTGCTTCTTCATGTGAGGACAATGCAAAATAAAAAAAACTTAAAACAACAACTTAAATATAAAGATGAAAATAAGCCAGTGGTGGTTAAGAGATGACCAGTCTCAACTGACGGCGTCCGTTCACGAACCTGACGTATGTATCGGCACCATTCAGCTCAACCATTTTGAAGGGAACCGAATGATCCAACACACACGCCGCCATCAGCAAAAAATTTGAGTGAGCATGACATGCTCTCGATCACCATGCTCGTTCATGTCAAACAAGTAAACTAATCACATAAATATTATGTAAATGGCCCCATGGTACTCACATTTACAAAATTTGAAAAAATGCTTCTACTTTACATAAAACTATGGTTGTCAATGACCAAGTAATGAAAGATGTATAACAAACAATTCAATTACTATAAAACAGCATTATTATAAAGAAAAAAAAAATTAAATTATTGTATTATGAGTACAAAACAAAAAATAAAATAAACTATAAAACAAAAAAAAGAGGGTGAGCATCTCTTCCAGACATTAAAACCTAACTAGTGGACCCCCGCGGCTGTGACTGTGGATCAGGACCGGCATTTAGCCAAACATTTTTATCGAGGATATAATCTTCCAGTTTATAATATGCTTTACTACATAGTGTGCGTTTTATGCATGCTTTAAATTTTCTCTCATTCAGTTCGAGAATATCAACTGGTATTTTATTATAAAATTTAACACAGTACCCCATAAAAGAAGTGTGTACTTTAGCTAATCTGAACCGGGGTTGATCTAATTTGTTCCTATTTCTCGTATTAAAATTATGCCTGTCACTAATCTTGTTAAAAAGATGAAGATTTTTCCGAACATACATAATGTTTTCGTAAATGTATTGACAAGGTACTGTCATGATGTTAATATCCTTAAACAGCTCCCTTAGGGAATCGCGCCGCCGGAGATTGTATAAGGCTCTGATGGCTCTTTTCTGCAGAATAAATATGGACTCGATGTCTGCAGCTCGTCCCCATAATAAGATACCGTAAGACATGATACTATGAAAATAACTAAAATAGACCAGCCTCGCGGTATCTATATCAGTGAATTGACGGATTTTTCTGACAGCGTATGCTGCCGGACTTAGCCGTCCCGCAAGAGATATTAAATGAGGACCCCATTGTAGCCTTGAGTCAAGCGTGATTCCCAAGAAAACCGTGTTTTCGACGAATTCTAGTTTCTCTTTGTTCAATACTATATCGCAATCATTACTTTTAACATTCGGTAAGGCAAATCTGATGCATTTAGTTTTTTTCCCATTTAATACTAAATTATTAGCAGTAAACCAATTTTGGACCTGCTGTAGGGCGTTATTGATGTCGTCAAGATTTATGGAACGCCTGTCTATCTTAAAAATTAAGGAAGTATCGTCAGCAAATAATACTATTTTAGGTTGATTTTTCAAAAGATGGGGTAGATCATTAATATATACTAAAAAGAGGAAAGGACCCAATATTGAGCCTTGCGGTACCCCCATTTTGATTTTTAAGCCCCGAGAATTGACACCATTTACTTGAACTTGCTGCTGTCTGTCACTTAAGTAAGATTTCACTAGACTAAGTGCAAGTTTACCTAGTCCGTAATGTCCCAGCTTTAGGAGCAAGGTTTCGTGATTTACGCAATCAAATGCCTTGGAGAGGTCACAGAATATTCCTATGGCATCTTGAGCCTCTTCCCACGCTGTATATATGTGTTTTAACAACGTGGCACCAGCGTCAGTCGTACAACTACCTTTGGTAAAACCATACTGTTGATCGTGTAAGATTTTATTGATGTTGTAATGATTGAGCATCTGATTGAGCATTACTTTTTCAAACACTTTGCTAAAAACTGGAAGTACAGATACAGGTCTATAATTATTGGTGTCTCTGCTGTCTCCAGATTTAAATAGTGGTATAACCTTACTGTATTTCATTACATCTGGAAAGACTCCTTGGTCTACACATAAATTAAATATTAAAGCCAAGTATGGTGCTATGGTCTCTATTATGGACGTGCACACTTTGATAGACATTCCCCATATGTCTTCGGTCAATTTGATTTTAATTTGCCGGAAAGCCTTTATGACTGTCATAGGGTTGATATGTTTGAATTGAAATTCAACCGTACAGCCTGGAACGTTTGCTCTTAATAAATTATATGAGACCTCGGGTGAAGAATGTAAAGCTTCCGTAGTTTTAGTTGGTATATTGGTGAAAAAATTTACAAAATCTTGAGCTACTTCTAAATTAGAGCTTTTGGCACCATGTGCAGTCTCCAGTAAAAAAGCAGTGTTTCGTTCTTTATTTCTATTGGTTTCATTATTTATTACTTTCCAAACTGTCTTTATTTTATTTTCTGCCGATTTGATCTTATTACTAATGTATAGGGCTTTCGCTACCTTACAAGTATTTCTAAACACTTTAGAATATTTATTTACGTACTTATTAAAGGAATCAGTGTTTATGAAAGGCTTGAGGCCATATAGCTCATATAGTCTTTCCCTACTTATCCTAATGCCTTTAGTCGCCCAGTCACTAAATACAAACTTAGGGAAAGTATCTTTAGACTTCTTTTCAAAAGTTGCATTGAATTCTTTTAATACTACTGAAAAGAAATTATCATAAAATTTATTCGCATCCTCAATGTTATGTCCTAGAACATTTAACTTATTTTGTAAGGTACCATTGAATTTTGATAGTTTGCTTGTTGTAATTGGCCGATATTGTGTAGGATTTTTTTTCAAGGATGCTTTAAACTTAAACGTTACCAATTGTCCACTATGATCAGAGGTAAGGTAATTAACTATGGCTTTATCTAAATATTCACAATCGCAGAAAACATTATCGATACAGGTTGAAGATGTTGTTGTTACCCTAGTTGGTTCTGTAAACACATTACACAAATTAAACGATTTAAAAAGGCTTATAAATCTGCTGCTATTTGAATTATTTTCTAAAATATTAATATTAAAATCTCCACAAATAATCGCGGACTTGTTACCTGCTGCAAGTTTCGCAAGGATATCTTCCATTGTTGATTCAAATAAAGTAAAGTTTTGAGGGTTTGGGGGTCTGTACACGCACTATTATATGCTTATCTAGCTCAACACAGGACAGTTCGATGCAATGTTCCACTGATAAGTTAACAATATCATTACGTTGCTTGAATTTTAAGCATTTTTTTACTAAGATGAGGGAACCACCGCGCAACATAGATTTGCGGTTAAAACAACTCCCCACACTATAATTATCATAACTAATTATCATCTGGTAATCCTTCAACCAATGTTCACTAAAACATACAATGTCAATCATTGTTTTTTCTAAAAACATTTCAATTTCTAATAATTTGGAAGAGATATCTTGAATATTTTGATGACATAATTTCAAGGCACGCTGCTTGCCCCCTTTTTGACATCTAGATACTGAAGAGCAAGAAGATACTTTATTTATATATACAGGGAAATTGAAAAAATACCCGAAACCTCTTAGGCAGTGAAAGTACACATGATTATAAGCAACTTTTGTTTTGGTAAAACTCCGAAATCTCGAAAAAAATATCAGCTGTTTCATACAAAATGCAGTATTTAGCCAATGAAAATGTATGAAACAGCTGATATTTTTTTCGAGATTTCGGAGTTTTACCAAAACAAAAGTTGCTTATAATCATGTGTACTTTCACTGCCTAAGAGGTTTCGGGTATTTTTTCAATTTCCCTGTATAGAGCAAGAAGATTATTCGCAGATGCTGTGTACCAAATTTCAACAGAATCGTAAATGCGAGAATGAGATCACAGAAAAATCTACAATCACTACATATTATAAAACAAAGTCCTCCGCCGCGCCTGTCTGTCTATCTGTTCGCGATAAACTCGAAAACTTTAGGTTTTAGATTTAACATTTGTCAAGCAGGCGCAGCCGCGGGGATCAGCTAGTAGATAACAAATTATGTAAGTAGCTCAAACACTGAGAAAGTGCGGAAGGAAGCTCTGTTAGAAGTGCTATCATTTTATTTTTATTTTTTGCTATTTATAGGCATACGTTTGACCGCTATCTCACCTCATGTTAAGCGATGATGCGGTCATTTGTGTTGATTTTCAGTCAAATTTGAACAATTAAATTGCATGGTGATTTGTTGTTGACATGTAGTACCCATCCTATTGCACGTCTCTCAATCAAAAGTAGAACCAAATCAAAGTTAGCACGAGAGAAATTAACAAAAAAAAAAACTCCCAAACTACGTTAAAACTTATACAGGACCTCACAGAGAACATCAAAAAGTTTTTGAAGATCTAAATTAAACCGTAATCATTTCCTTACAAACTAAGTTAAACAAGTCATTGATCCAAGCGAAAGTTCGCCAATCCTCACTGGCATTTCGGAGCAGAAATAATTGAAAGGAAATCCTGTTCGAAAGTTTATAATTAGATATTAAGAACTCCTTAGAACAGTCAAGTTAAACGCCTTAACCGTGTCATTAAATTTCCAGTTAGGTTACCACCAAACCAAACCCAACAAACTCAAGACCCTTCAAAAACTGTTCGATTCCGTAATATTATACTCGAGGGGAAAACGCCCACAGGCATGGAGCAGAGGTGTGGTGGTACACTGGTAACTTCTTCCGTAAGAAAGGCGACAATGCTCTTCTCAAGAATAACACCTCCATCTCACTTCTGAGCCATGGCTACAAGCTGTTTTCCAGAGTCATCGCAAACTATCTTGCGCGCAGGTTTGACTACTTCCAGTCTCCCGAACAAGCCGGCTTCAGCACCGTAGAACACATACATACGCTGCAGCAGGTTATACAGAAGACCATAAGAGTATAATCTGCCCCTCTGCTTAGCGTTTGTGGACTACGAGCAAGCCTTCGATTCGATCAAGACATGGACTTTGCTGCAGTCTCTCCAACGTTGCCAGATCGAATATAATCGGTACAAGTTGGGCGTGAGAGCGAAACAGACAGATAGATAGACAGGCAGAGTTTCTTTCGCATTTATAATGTTAAATATTTAATATTCTAAATTGCAAGTTGACGAATGCTAATTTTTTATGCCAACTTTCCTACATTTCTTCCATCCTCATCTGCGAAACGTTAAACATAAAACGCAAACTGCTTAATATGCTGTTAGCCTCCTGAGAGAAAGTCCTATTATTGTTGACTGACAAGTCCGACCGGCAGCTTGACACAGTTACTAGTTTGTCAAGTTCACCAACTGTATTAAGTACGTCAAAAACAAGTATACAAACTATTAATTGAAGAGTACCTATAAACATAAACACTGCATGGCTGATCCGAATAATTATTAAGGGGCCTAAAAGAATTCCTTGCTCAAAAATATGGCTTCTGAAGTAAAAATATTCCTCTTTTCTTTCGTAATACCCGGGCACTATTTGCCGTCAAGGCATCCACTATTTGTAGAGCATTAAAAATCCAAGGCGCTACCGATACCGCCCAAAGAGAGGTGGCTAGACGCGAAAGTTGAGGGCTGGTATGAGGTGGCGAGGAAATAATGCCTGGAAGAATTTGGGGTTGGCCTTTGCTCAGCAATGAGGCAGTAGGTGGACAGGTTATTAGCAGAAAAAACAGGATAAGTGCGAGTTGGACTCGCACAAGAAGGGGTACCAAAAACCGCTAAAACAGAACCCACTTACAGACATACGGACGGACAACGGAAGCTTAGTAATAGGGTTCCGTTGGTTACACTCCGGAACCCGAAAAAATTATCAAAGACCGAAGAGAACTGCCCCATATATCTCTAGGAGACCCGAACGAACGACCGAAGTAACTAATGAGGTTTTTACATCACTTTTTTCATCATTCGAGGTCAAGAGCACTATTTTGTTCAGTCCTATAAAAGCGTCACTAACAAGCGCTATCTAGAGACTGTTGCCTTTCTATGTCTCCCAGTATGCGTGGACTAAATATAGGCCCGTTCGCTGCTGAGTCGCCTCATCCAGGTCAAGGTCGCCTGTCAAATGAGACCATCAATTCTAATTAAACAAGCCTTCCCGGAAAACTGGAGATTGGGTTACTTTGTTGTTTATTTTGAATGTCAAGTCGGAGGTAATTCACTTAACGAAGTGCTTACATTAATGAAAGATGACATTGGGGTTCTATGTTTTGAAATTAGGAATGATGATCGTGAGTTTCTTGCTAGTTATTTTTCGTAGGAAACGACCAATTCGGAATTACATAATTTAATTCCACCAAGCCCATTCTATCATCGGACCACAAGACGAACGGAGATGCGCCACCTAGCGGTGGCGCATCTCCGGTCGTCATCTCCGTAGTGGACATCCCACCCACACGCACAAATTCTTTTTGGAACACATTCATATTGCGTACAGCAAAGGAGTGGAATTCCCTGCCTGAGCCTGTGTTTCCTGAAGCTACAAACTGGGAGTCTTTTAGTCAAGAGTGAATAGGTTACGCAAGCTTTACCATCGGGTGAGATAGAGATCAAACGAGAGCTTATAAACAGTAAAAAAAAACTAAACGTGCATTAGCGTCTGACTAGAACTCCACGACATCACATCCCACGGGCCCCTTTCTAAAATCGGAAATCTAGAAGCCCAGCAAGGTACAACTCTACCTTGTTGCTATTCCACCAATTCGCACTAAGCGTTTACAAACGTTTTTTATAATGTGCACAGCAAGGGAGTTGAACTCTCTTAACTGCTTCTGTGTTTCCGAACGCATTTAACCCTAATCTTTTCTGGGTGAGCTCACTCCATCGTCGATTATGTCTCTGTCACCTCTGACCTAGACAATAGATAAGAGCAAAAAAATCGTCTTTACATACAAAAATTAATTGCTGTTCGTTAGTCTCGCTAAAAGTCGAGAACGGCTGGGCCGATTTCGGTAATTCTTTTTTTATTTAGTTCGCCAGAATACAGGGAAGGTTTAAAAGCAAAAAAAAAACAAATGGGTAGTTGACGGGAGCGAAGCCACGGGGGACAGCTAATCTCAAATAAAAGACCGGCCAAGTGCGAGTCGAACTCGCACACGAAGTGTTCCGTACCATAAACCTTAACTTTTATCACTTGTTATAGCGGCAATATAAATACACAATCGGTGAAAATTTCAACTGTCCACCTATTACGGTTCTTGAGATACAGCCCGCTGTCAGACAGACAGAGTCGAGGGTTCTGATGGTTACCCTTTGGGTACGGAACCCTAAAAAAGTACCCATGCAGGCTATGTGAAATAAATTACTTTGAACTTGAAGAATAAGAAAATTCATTAACTTTCTAAGCAGACTGAAACTTTACCCAAGAAGCTAAACACAAAAACTATCAGCGATATTTAAATAAAACAATTACGAAATTTCTGCTTAGCCATAAAACGCTGACCAATTTCGACAACGGCATGATGGGGTATATCGATAACCATAATAAATATTTAGCCACAAAAGCACTAAAAACCAACGAACCATGTCCTACAAATTATCACAGATGAAAGATTACGTACAAAAGAAAATAAGGCACTGAATTCAGCAAAGGTTCAGTCCAACATTGTATATCGAAACTATTCACTGAAAGTTCCATGTAACACCTCATTGAACGTGACTGCTTTCCACTCAAGCGAGTAACGAATAGCTTTTCAATCTCGAAGTCGTTTGAGCACAAAAATATTTCCCGTTGGTAATATTTAAGTGGTATTTAGCGGGTCATTCGAAACTCATGAATAAAAGATCGTTTAATTCAGGCTTTTCCGTCCGTTTCTTCAATTTGCATGAAAAATAGAAGCTTTCGGATGCAGCGCAAAGTATTTTTATTAGGTAGATAGATGCTCAAGTGGTCCCCAGAAACCTCAATTTTGGTCTTTCGATACCCTTTTTTGGCGAACAGGGTCCTTTTAAAAGCCTCTGGAATAAATAACGCGTTTCAAATCCAAGGAGAACCCTTGAATATTTATTGGTATTTTTTTCGGCATAAGCCCAATTGGAAGCATTGATCAAACATTCGAAAAACCTAAAATTCTGACGAAAAAAATTACGGCAAAGTTCATTTCGTATTCATTACGAGTTCGGGGACTCGAGCACGCCATTTTTAATGCTCGTCACGTTTTTGGCAGGCGGTTTTCAAATTATTTAACCATATTACTAACGTCCTTTTGAGTGACTTTTTGCTTAGTTTTGGCCTTTTATGTAGCTACCTGTGACGCAGTTAGATACTTGTATTCGTTGGAAAATATTAACATAAACACATACCTTGAATAATAACGCGCTTTGATTTAGATCTATGTTCCGTTTGGTTTTTTATTCCATGATCGTTGAGTCAAACACTTCCACCGGTATGATTAGTGCGAAGGCGCTCCTTTTTGTTTGGAAATGTATAAATTAGATGAGTCTAAGAAATCAGGATAGATACAGTATCTAATATCTATGGCATTTTATTGAGAGTCGTATCTTTGGCTGCAGATTTTAGGGTGACTCACTGTGTACCAAAGCGATGTTTGCGCTGCAAGCAACCAACGATGCCGTGGAAGTGGCAAAGTTTTAGGCAAACAAAATTCGAAGCGCAAGCGACACGAAGAAGTATAAAAGAAAGACGCCTCAGCAGAAGATGGAAATCTGATGGCATTCATATTAAAACTTTGCCGCTTGGAAAACTTCAAATATCAGCACACCTTCAATGTTTGTGCAGACTTTCCGCAGACCACCTTTTCATCTTGCACTGGAAGCCCTGTTACCTCTTGACATGAGGAGTCGAGGACCTTATGACGGAATTGTCGTGGCCGAATACTGGACCGGGCAAGGGATTTAGTTAAGAATAAATTAAGAGCTCGTGGCTAAAGAATAACAGCCATACGGAGCGTTCTTCAAGGTTAAGCAACGCTTGCTAAGTTTGGTCTGTGGATGGGTGACCATCTTAACATACAGAGAGTCCCGGCTGTCATTTGTAGACTTTTGAAAGTCGTTACGGATTGTCAGAAGCCAGTAAATCTGTCCAGTAAAAACTACAGTCTAGCCAAAAACTACCGTGTTACCCAGTTGACGGGTTGTGGAGGTCTGGTAGGCAGCCACTCCACGTAAAATACAGGTATTCAGCTGAATCCAGTTTGACAGGAAGCAGACCCAATTAGAGTTGGGAAAAGGCTAGGCAGATGATGAATATAGTTTTGTCATCGTCACACTCATAAGAAGAATGGTTTCCTTGAATCTCTCTGCAGGCTAATAAAAATAACGATCAAGCAACTAATACAGTTAGAACTATTTTACAAAGAATTTATTACTGTTAAGGCCTCACAAGCTTAATTAAAATGCAGGCGTCTAGACGGATTTAAAGGCGGGCGTTGTTTTGTTGCATTACGTCATTTTCAATCCTCGTCACCCGCCATAACTGCGAACTGTGATGTCATTTTATGTAATATTTATTGATTTTACCAATTTTGTAATTTATTGGTATAAGAACACGGTATTTTTGGACTGTTTTCTTTAGTTTTTGAGCGAATAAATATACCAAGAAGGAAGCGCGAGTAGTTTTGGGGAGATGCTTGATGGAGGCGAAAGTTCAGCGGTGAAAGCCTATGGAACGAATTATAAATGATGTGACTCCTCCACTTACATTATCATATAATCATAGGTAAATGAAAATACCAGTTAAGTAGGACCAGTGGTTGTGGTGATGATTGTGCGTACAGCTAAGGAGTGGAATTCCCTGCCTGAGTCTGTGTTTCCTAATAGCTACAACCTGGGAGTCTTTAAGTCAAGAGTGAATAGGTTACTTCCAGGCAAGCGTGCTCCAACTTAGACCGCATCATCGCTTAGCATCAGGTGAGATGCAGGAGTCATAATAGCACAAGTCTTGGTGCGAGCGCAAACACAGGATCACTCTCTCTTCCTTTTATACCTTTAACGGATAACCCTGTGCTCTAACGACGGTCATTATTAAGGTTCATAAGGTTTAATATTCTAGAAATAAAACTCTATGAGAAGACCTTGAAGCGACCGCCGTCCAGAATGTCCAGATACTGGGCAGTTTGAATGGACCGTATTACAAAGGGTTAATTCATTAGAATTGAGTAAGTGAAATTATGAAGAGGAAAAACGTTTAGTTTGAGACGTGTATGTGGTCAGTCAGGTTGTCCAAATATTAATAGAAAAAACCGGTTAAGTGCGAGACGACTCGCGCACGAAAGGTTCCGTTAAATGTTTGTCTTATTTTAGTTTCATTATTTATTTTGAAAGTGAATGTTACATAACTAAATATTCTGTGAATATTTCAAGCGTCTTCCTGTTGCCGTTATCAATATCGAGCCAAATATCACGTTTGTTGTATGGAAGCCCCCTTGAAAATTTGTATATTCTGTTTTTAGTAATACATCATCAGTGAAAATTTCAACTGTCTAACTATCACAATTCATGAGATACAGCCTGGTGACAGACGGACGGACAGCGGAGTTTTAGTAATAGCGTCCCGTTTTACCCTTTTGGTAGGGAACCGTAAAAAAGCGGGTTTTGACAAATTGTTTTTTTTTTTTTGGGACAAGTCTGCCACACATTGCACACTGGAAAATGGACATTGACTTCATAAAAGAAGGGTACACTGGTGACCCTGATAAAATTATACAAAGCGTTAAAGAAAACAGCACAAAACACAGCAATACAGTATAGTATTATTCTCAATCAATAACAAACGATAGGTCGATGGCGTCTGTTTATTTATTGATTACAGTTTCCTAGCACGCTTTAATGTGTTGTGTGTCAACAACATTTGCAAGCCAATCGTTATATCGTGGAACTAGCTGACCCGCGCAACTTTGTATGCATCCCGCGCAACTTTGTATGCATCACATTTTTATTTATGCTCCGCTCCTATTGGCCGGAGCATGATGTTATATTATAGCCTTCCTCGGTAAATGGGCAACACTGTAATATTTTTTTAAATCGAACCCGTAGTTCCCTGAAATCAGCGCGTTTAACCAAACTCTTCAGCTTTATAATATGTATTATAGTATAAAACTGCAGGTCTGCGGGTCTAAAAAGGCCACTTCAGCAGAATCAGAAAGAAAATCACGCTACCCGTCACTGTCACATTTTCCCCAATCAACCTGGAACCTAATGCGTTAGCGATAAAAATGAATATTTAATTTTCAACGGACGGCATGTTGTTATTTCCTTGGAAGATGGGTAGGCCTTTATGTGGGACGCTACTTGCGTCGAATCTCTCGCGCCGTCCCATCTTCCTAGCTCTTCGTGCTGTGCTGAAGCTGTTGCCGGGGCTGCAGAGAACCTCAAGCGGCAGAAATATAATAACCTCGTTGGAAGTTATATTTTTGAGCCGTTTGGGGTTGAAGCTCTCGGGTCGTGGGTTCCGAGTGCCCGTAACTTGTTAAAAGATCTGTCAAGACGCTTAGTTCGCGTGACCCAAGGGCTGGCTTTTACCTCGGCAAAAGGAAAAGCATTGCCATACAACGTGGCAATGTTGCCAGTCTTTTGGGTTTGACATTACCAGTGGCTAGCGATGCGGAAGAATTTTTCCACGCCATATGTTAGACTTATTTTTAGTTAGTAAAGAGTTTTTTTTATAATTGGAGTTAAATGAGGAACTGTAATTAATTACATATTTATCACTTTCCTTACTTTATTATTTTGACGAATTACATTAGTGTGATTAACAAACAATATGATTCTCCTAAAGTGGCCTTTTCTTTCAGCCCTACTGTTCTGTCAATATCAGATCGTGAAAGCTTAGGTGGAGTGAGTATGAAGTGATAGGTCATTCCATCTTTTTTGTATGAATTGACAGCTGACTTCATGTTAACTTCACCTTAGCTTACGGTGAGTTGTTTACAGAACCGCACTCATCAGCATCTTCCTAAACATAATAGGGTCGGCTTCCAGTCAAACCGGATTCGGCTGAATACCGCTGCTGGTATAATAATGAACATTAGAATAGTTTACCATCGCCTGGCATTCGAACCGCAAGTTAACTTATGAGCCCTTCACAAGTATAGTTTAGTTCAGCTGGTGCTGAGCCAAAAGTTCAAGGCACTGTCGCAGGTGTTTGTGCTACATTAAATTGTGATGAAGGGAAACCAACAGTTTGGCGTTATTACTATTTAAGTTTCAATTTAATGTGTTATTATGACCGCTAGCGAAAATATACTCATATTTTGTGCCCAATAGGGAACGTGCAAGGCGAAGACTGTGCCATTCTGGAGTTACAAAAAAAAATGAGTTTATCATGATCTGCCAATGGATATCCGCTCTGTTCTGAACTCATTGAAAAGTGAGGTACTAGTCTTTAAGGCCCGAAGACCTTAAAGACAACCTGGATATTGAGCGTGAGCGCAGAGCGTTGGCTGTCCGCTGCAATATGTTGGCTCGCAGATTTGCGGAATGCTCGACTGACGTAAAGGCTACGCTGTTTAGTCGTTTTATACGTGTAGTCTGTGGGTCAACTAGGACTCGGAGGGCATACAGTGCTCTGTGAGTCCAATATAAAAATGCGAGGCGAGGCGGAGATTGATTTTCACGACATCATGCGCAAGCGATGCGCTTCCGCCATGCACCGGGTACGCGCCAGCCTCAACAGCATCCTGAGAGCTATACCGGACAGTTGGGACAGCATAAATGAGTTCGAAACATCTTCATCATTGTTATTACTCTCGTAATTCCAACTCATAGCTTAAACAATCAACCGTTATCTCGACCAATTCATAAACAAAACAACCGCGATTCGTTTCTTCGTATCATTTTGTACTTTAGTGTCCACACTTCGCACTCACGCTCGGATTACGAGTAACGACGTTTTTTTATCATAAACGGTCCAATGAACATTCTGCTCACTTGTACAAAGGCGAAGCGCAAAAACTGTGCTGACTAAAGCGATGAAATAGCTTTGGGTGCCGATAACACACGAGTTTAACAAGAAGAAAGCAGATTTGGCGTAAATAAGATTTAAGTTACCTCGGAGTTTTGTGGAAGAAATGTTGTTTGTATTTGCTCAAAGATATGGAAACTTTTTGGGAGCTTGTTGTCACTTCTTTGTAAGCCTTTAGGCTGCGTTTTCACTAAAGATGTGGGAGGATGCGGAGCGAGGGATGTGTGTGTGTGTGGGGGTGTGCGCACATATCTATTGGAAACGCACCCTTATTGTTCACTTCCTCATCCTAGTTAGCTGTACTTATACATAACTGCGTAGCTGGGTTACTCTCTAAGCCCGACGTCCGTAGTTTCGGACTTAGTTGCGGGCGTATTCTACTCTTTATCACCTACGAATTTACGATTAGTCTCAAACCCGAACTAAAAATTAACGACAATACGATTTCATAGTAACTGTCAAATCGTGTTGTCATTAAATCTTAGTGTTTAGGCTATATGGAGTAGAATACGCCCGGAACTAAGCCCGAAACTACGGACTACGGGCTTAGAGAGTAGCCCCCCTGTACAGTACAATCTAATTCGCGAAGCACAGCACTTCCATTTCATATTCAAATCGCAAAGAGGATTAAATAAAGTAATAAAAGTTTACGATTTAATACCAAGTGTGCGTATTCGTGAAAGCATAGACCTGCTTAGAGTAACTGTAGATACTGAATGTATCTCATTTCAACGTTGCATAACTGGAAGGCTAACTGGTCGCCTTATGCTTAGAGGCCACGCAGCCGGTTCTACGTGTTAAGGTGTTGTGCACCATCTCTTTACTACGCAGTAGCAGGAGGTGGGAGAAACTGATTTGATTACAATAAGTAGATTTTTTTATCGGTAAACTAAAAACGTGTTCGAGATCATCAAAGTTCGCGACTGTTTCATATAGAACGGTAGAACGGAGGCCTGGATCCCCGAGCGGCAAGATTGTCTGAAAACGACTCGACATCGCCTTTAAATGAGTTCTACTTAAACATTACACGAGGTGCAAGTTAAAAACAATACATTTTTGATATTCCGTACCCAAAGGGTAAAACGGAACCCTATTACTAAGACGCCGCGGTCCGTCCGTCTGTCACCAGACTGTAACTCATGCACCGTGATATTTAGTTTATATTTTCACAGATGATGTATTTATGTTGCCGCTATAACAACAAATACTAAAAAACAGGATAAAATAAATGTTGAAGGGGGCACTCATACAACAAACGTGTTTTTTTTAACGTTTTTATAGAAAGCTAGCTAATGCCCGCGGCTTTGCCCGCTTGATAACTTATATGTATACTAAAACCTTATAAGAGAACTACTCTGTCCATTGATATAAACAGCATTAAAATCGGTGCAGTAGTTTCTCGAGAACAGACAGACAGACAGATGCGGTGGAGGACTTTGTTTTATAATATGTAGTGATGGTACGGAACTCTTCGTGCGCGAGTCCGACTCGCACTTGAACGTTTTTTTAAGGACATAATGGGGCAAACGATGACCTGTTCAAGTCGCTAAGTAAGTACGTACTGAGTGGAAATATAAGTCGTAGAACTAGAAAAATACCTGTACAAAAATAAAATATCGTGCTTATTTCAAACTTACAAAGCAAATCAATGTCAAAATCAAAACGAATAACCAATTAACAGTTATCAATGTTTCACTCGGCCTTCACAATCGCATGCAAATTCACAGTTAATTACATCAATTATATCGCTTACTCTAACAATGCTAAACATTGTGTAATGGCTTAAGGAAACATTGTAAGTAACCGCATATAGCTTCAGGAAAACATTTGTAAACAAGACGAAGACGACGAGAAGTGACGTTTTAACGTAACCAAACTGACTTAGGGCCTTTGCACACAACGTTTTTTAACGCGTTGACGACTTACGCTTACGCGCTTCAGACACAGAGACTGCTTTTTGGTCATATCTACAGCGCCGTGAGCGGGCGTTCGTAAAACGCGCGTCATGGCGCGCTAAAAATACGTCGTGTGCATACGCTCTTATTGGCACAGTGAGAGGTCTTTCAACGCTGTGTCTGGACCGATTGCCTTGTGAGGGCCGCGGGAGTCTGCTGGATGCAAAAACTACAGGACCGGTCGATGTGGTGAGGGTGCAACTTGCGGGAGGCCTATGTCCATAGAGAAAATAATGACATATCAGCCGAAAGACGTCCACTGCTGGACATGAGCCTCCCCAACTTAAATATCTACTTTGTGCATTATCAGGTGAAGTCTCCCATAAAATTTAACACGCAAAAACCTAAAAGGACCATAAAAGCTGGTCATAAAGTCGCCAATCCCATCATATAAACCACCTAAATTGGAGAGGCCTATACCCAGCCACGAATTGCGATCGTGTTTATAGCACATAACAATAAACTGAACAACGTTATACGAAACAAAGGAATCTGCGTGCGCGCAATAGAGCGAACTATGCTGGTTCAAATACTGCAATAGAATATGAATAGAATTACTCCAGTCCCACTGTTATGAAACAGAAAAATGAGAAGAATTCTGAAACAGAAAATGAGAAAAATGAGAAATCATGGACACAGTTCATGTCACAGACATAACAAAGGCTTCAATGAAGATGAAAGTGATCCGATATCAAAACAAAATGAATCACTAAATGAAATAATTGACATTGAAACGATTGTACAATTATATCGCTTGTCGATGTTATATTAGTCACACAAGTTCCAGGACCATATTATACTAAAAGAACTTCAGCAGGTTATTATGTGCATGTATTGTCAAGCCTATCTCAAGAACAATGGACTGCAAAGTTCTTTCTCAACCGACGGCGAAGTTTTTTGGAGTTAGCTGTCTGGAAAGTATTTCGGAATTGTCGGGTAGTGTCCTAACTTTGCTTTCTGGCTGGAAAAATCCATACTGCAGTCTGTGAAGTCGAAATTGTATGAGTTTTAATTTTGAGTACACAAAGACTACATCAGGAAGCTGTCGCCTTGAGACATTAAAACAAACATGGCCACACAAACATGATACGGGAAGATTGAAAACAAGTTAGATTCTTCTTCTTTTCATGTCGATTGACACGAGTTAAATTTTGTCCGACCAGAATTTAGCAAACTGTGTGTGTGTGCCTCGTTTATACCCTGGAAGGTGCAGGCGGTTGTGTACGCCGCCTAGTAACCAATAACGTGACACATTCCCTATGATGTTGGTTCATTCTGGCACTGCGATTAGGATGAGTGGAGAATTCCCCATTTGGCCATATTATTTTTACAGCAGCCAAACAGGGTTATCTCTCTTCCCTTAATCTCAACCGTATTTAGAGATTTCCAGATTGATCAATGCATTCAGTTTTCGGGCAATAACATATTTTTCGTCTGGGAATCACGTTTTTCGCCTAAGACTGCTACAGTTGTTTTTCTGCACATCATTTTGTGGCATGACTCACACGCGCAGTCGCGCGAACGGTGACGTAATACTGATGTCAGATAGCAACTAGGAAATGGGCAAAAAATGCACTATTGTTGAACTTGTTGTGGTATTTTAATGGTAAAGGTTACGTGGCTGCACACTGATTTTTGTGTTCGCAATTTCGTTTGGAGAGTATAATTTGGGCGTGTGTGTGTGTTTTGATTTTGACGTTATAGTAATTGGATTTCAACCACATGCGCCGGATAGTCTGCCATTTTCTTGAGTAAAATGTCGTGATTAACAACACAGAATTCTCGTTGTTTTGTGGTTTAACTTAATTATTTATTTAGGTCCAATGTTGACTTGAATGGTAATGAGACTGGTGTTTATGGATCCCACACTGATTTTCGTATTTGCACATTCGTTTGGGGAGTATTGTTTGGGCATTCTTCCTGTTTAAATTTCGACCAGATGCGCCTGAGTATCTGCCATTTTCTTGTGTAAAGTTTCATGAATCACACCACAAAATTCTGGTTGTTTTGTTGTATGACTTTATTATTTATTTTAGAGCAATGATGTGTTATTGCCTTAAAAAGATTTTTTATTGTCCTTTTATTTTTTTGGTCTATTATTCTACTTAATTAAAGCTCTTGCCCATCTGCAAACCAAAAATGCCCCAATACTAACAAAGATTCTCCAAACGGACAGGTGATCTAGCCTCATTTATCTGTTTAGCAAGTGCCATAAAACACCCATTTCCTCATGAACTGAGCTGAGTCATAAAGAATCAGCTTATTCACCGCTGAAACAGTATGGAAATTGAATTCGTTACTAGTAACTGCGCAAATACTTTCAGTACTGCATACCTCATCAATTACCTACTTTTAGCGGTGGTCGTAAAATGGTAACTGCTCGGAGTAAATGAATGAAATTCTTTCTTTACAAGCATTTGGCAGACGAAAATATGCTTATTTCTAGATTTTGTTTTTGGGAGTTTTTTTTTTCTAGCTTGATTTTAGCTGTTCCGACTTCAATTGTAAGATCTTCGTCATGGGAACTCTTTAATACTCCTCTTTGAGTTTTATTTTATAGCTATCTCAATACGACTGGCTCTGGATCTCAGTTCATTGCTCTATGTTAGGCGCATGTGCCAAAGTTGTTAGGCAATCAATCAATTTACACATTCATGCACACTCAGTGTTGTGTTGGCGCACCGTGGACGATGTACAGAAGCCATAAAATGGTATATTTCCCAAAACCCTTGCTGACTCAGACTAGCTAAGCAAAAACAGTTGATTCACAGGCAGAGTAGCAAGTAAATGAAAATAGAAGTAGCGCATTTGGGATACTGTGGTTCTATGCTGTAAAAATCTCACCGTGTTAGCTTAGGTGAAGTGAACATAACGTGAGCAGCTGTCAATCTATTCTATAGAAACAAGGTGGAATGAGAGTTCACTTCAAGCTGATTCTTAAGGTGATATTTTTACCAAGTGATGATACCTATAGGATGTCCTGCACCCTTTTTTTAAGGATGGGAAATCATCAAATGACTCCTCCCGCCCTAGGTAAAACAGAAGGGAGTGTCCTTACTGACTAAAACCCATCCGTGTTCCTCCTAGTGCCCTTTGCATTCCAGGGCCGCGGTGATTCTTTCGAACAAATTCCGCAACCCTGGCAGATGTACCGCACCCTCAGGTTTGTTCTAACTAGACCACCTGCTTAACGCATTGCTTATTGGCTATTACGTTACCCCTATACGAACTTCTTATAATAGCGTTGACAAAATGTTCATCATAATCATATCTGCCGAAAGACGTCCACTGCTGGAGATGGCCTGCACCAAGTGTCGCCACAACAACCGGGGCTTTGCGTCTCGTATTCATCGGCTACCCGCGACCCTCACCAGGTCATCGGTCCACCTTGTGGGAGGCCTTCCAACGTTGCGTCTTCCGGTACGCGGTCGCCACTCTAGAACTTTTCAGCCCCATCGACCATCAGCTGTTCCGCGAGCAATGTGCCTTGCCTACTGCCGCCACTGAAGTTTGTCGAATAAACATTGCGTCGACCAAAAGTATGGACAGGATTGCGGGAACATGATGATGATTTCATGAATGACCTAATTTGATGGAATACATTACATTGGGAATACATTCATTTTGCGTACAGTGGAATTTTCTGCCTGAGTCTGTGTTTCCTGATAGCTACAACCTGGGAATCTTTAAGTCAAGAGTGAATAGGTTACTTCTAGACAAGCGTGCTGCATCTGAAACTGCATCATTGCTTAACACCAGATGAGATAGTGGTCAATCGTATGCTTATCAACAGAAAAACAAAAAAAGATCTCTTCGATAAACTGGTTACCGTTCTGCAAAATTCATTACATTTCCGGTACAGGAATAAACACAAAATTCTTCAGTTCAAAGTTTAAAGAAGATTCTCATAAACAATCAACGACTCCGTATCTATCAAAGCAGCTCTTGACCTTTGCGGAATCGTGTAAAAATAATCACGACTGATAGATTTAATTTATAGCTTCACAGTTGTTCAAGATAACGAGGTATGGAGAATTTGAAATATTTCTGACGTTGATTGAGTCTTCGTTAAAACTGCGTACTTCTTGTTAAAACTCTATGAATACGTAAAATATATCTAGCTTTTAGCCGCTGGTTTCCGAATCTTGATTTTTTGTAAGAGTATATAAAGATTCGAATAAAATCACTTTCGTTATTTTCTTCTACCGATTGGGATCGCTTAGAGACTACACGGTGTTGATCCTTTGCAATGCAGACGCGAGGAAGCTACAGCTACTATAGGTATGATTTTCTAATAATGAAGACAGGGTAAATTAGCAAGGTTATTTGTGATAAAATGATGTTAAAGAGTGTCCGTGAAGTTTTTTTTCCACGTTCTTCACGTGCAAATACTCATAGCTTCACGTTTTTGACTGACCTTGACAATTCAAAAGAGCCTGTATGTCCAAGCACAACAGCCAAATATTGTATAGCAGTCTATTAATAAGTACCTATGTGTCTATACAGTCCACACTACTTCAAATCATATTTAGTGAGAAATAAATCGTCAAACCGTCCACACGTATTTTTATTCAAAAACTAATACAAGGGAAAAACAACCTTATCGCCCTAGATATTTGGTCCTAATTCGAGCGGATGATTGCCGCTAACCGGCTGTGGACGAGCGCGTCGCAAGAACAAAAGAAAGCGATAAGGATTCTTAGAAGTGCCCGTATTAGTGAATGCAAACTGTTGTGATTGTGAACTGTGTTAAAACCACGAACATAACTAGGTAATATTCTGTGAGTGATCGGATTATGATTCTTTTAAAACGACAAATAAGTGCCTAATTAATAAAAAAGTGGAACATACCCTCAACGCGTGGACATTGTGAACATTACTTTTTGTTTTGACGGAATCCGTTGACTATTCAAGTTTATTGTTGAGTGAATCATACTTACATATTGTGAATTAACATGGAAGATCTTTTGGTTTATCAATTTGAACTATTAGATAATTTAAAGGCAGCAGAAAAGAACTTTAAAAAGTCACCAAAAGATAGGATTAAAAAACCATACTTGGAAACGAGACTAGAATTGCTAGAAGAGCTTTGGAAGAACTTTAAGGACGGACACAAAGGCATTATTTTGAGCATCACTAAAGACGAAGATAGAAAAGATCCGTACTTTAAAGACAAGACATACGATGTATTTCAAGAACTGTATGTACTATATAAGTCAGCTATAAAGGAAGCTCTTCAGCCGTTTCTCGATTCAGCGGTTCAAGCTGCTATGCCTAGTGCTACTGAAGGTCAAAGGTCAGACAGTAACGAAATCGATTTACCAAAAATTAATATACCTACCTTCAGTGGCAAATACGACGAATGGCAGACATTTTTTGACCTGTTTTCTTCTTTAATTCATAAAAATATAAGATTATCGCCAGTACAGAAGCTACATTATTTAAAAAGCAGCTTATCAGGAGAACCCGAATTGATATTGCGCAATTTTACTACGACAGATGCGAATTATGATGACGCCTGGGGAGAATTAGTGAAGCGGTATAACAACAAGAGGTATAATTGTAACGCAATTTTGAGAGTTCTTTTTACACAGAAATCTGTACATACTGAGTCTGCGGGTTCAATTAAGCACCTAGTAGATACAACTTCAACCTGTTTGAAAGCCTTGAAGAATTTAGGTGTTGAGTCTGACAAATGGGACATAATCATCAACTACTTGGTTGTGTCTAAGCTGGACCCCGAATCAATGAAGCAGTGGGAACAACAACTTAGTACGAACAATTGCGAGCTGCCCACTTGGCAAGATTTGAGAGATTTTCTGGAGTCAAGGTTTAGATCGCTGGAAATGATCGAAAGTAACAATATCAAATCTTCGCAGCCGAAACCAGCAGTTAAACCTAAGGCTTTTCATACTAATGTCAACAAGGATCAAAAAGAACGCGAAATTAAGTGTGTAATTTGTAACAGCGAGCACTATATCCACCGTTGCAAAACATTCACCGATATGTCTACCAAAGAAAGACAGGAGTACGTTCAGAAGAACAAACTGTGTTTCAACTGTCTTGCGCCATCACACTCGGTGAAGAAATGTCGACAGTCAGCGTGCTGTAAAAGGTGTGGAAGGCGACATCACTCCCTTCTCCACTTCGAGAGAGAGCAAACTACAGCGAAGTCAAAAGAAGAAGGAAACACGGCTACAGGTATTGTTAGTGAAGAGCTCAGAGGTAAGTCCACTCCCACTTCAAACGATGCTATTGTTTCTTGTCATTGTGAGCATATGCAAACAAATTCTGTGTTATTAGCTACGGCTAGAGTGTTAGTAAGTAGCAAGAACGGTTACAAACATATCATTAGGGCCTTGTTAGACCAGGGGTCGCAAGCGTCATTCATATCTGAGGCGACCGTTCAGCTATTAAACCTTAAACGTGAATCAGTGAGTGGTTGGGTGTCCGGTGTGGGAGAGGGGCAAACGAGGATCAAGCACATGGTTTCATTCTGCGTGAAATCACGCCACAATCCCAAAGAGTCAATTCGAGTAAATGCATATGTATTGCATACACTGACAACGCTGCTTCCAACCATTAATCTTAAATTGCCTGATTGGTCTGAACTCAATCAACTGGAGTTGGCTGATCCAGGGTTTACAACACCAGGTAGAATAGATATTCTACTTGGAGCTGAGGTATACAGCGACGTTCTGTTAGACGGCGTTATTAAGCACCCCAAGGGAAATCTACTGGCTCAAAACACAATCCTAGGGTGGGTGATATCGGGAAGGATGATACAACCATCCACCTCAGCAAGGAGACACATCACAACTCTACACGCTCAAGTTAAGGAAGATGAGCTACTAAGACAATTTTGGGAGATAGAAAAGGAACCAAATAGTATACAAAAGATATTTTCAAAGGAAGAAGAAAAGTGCGAAAAATACTATGAAGCGACAACAGTTAGAGACGAAGAAGGAAGATTTGTGGTAAGGTTACCATTTCAAACGGAAGATCCGAAATGTCAATATGGTGAGTCGAGGAAAATAGCTGCGAAAAGATTAAATTTCTTAGAGAAAAGGTTGTCAAAGGATCCTAAGCTTCGAGAAGAATACCATAAAGTTATGGAGGAATATATAAACCTAAATCATATGGTACAAGTTAATTCTTCAGAGATTGATAACCCAAAGGCTGTCTATCTTCCTCACCATGCCGTAGTTAGAGAAGATAAGGTAACCACAAAGCTTCGGGTAGTCTTCGACGCTTCGTGCAAGGGCTCAAATAACTTTTCTTTAAATGACGACTTATGTGTTGGTCCTCAGCTACAGCAGGAATTACGTCATATATTAATGAGATGGAGAACACATAAATTCTGTATTACAGCAGACATAATTAAAATGTACAGAATGGTTCGTGTAGCAGAAGAGGATACTGACTACCAGAGATTATTATGGAGGTCTGCAACTCATGAGCCAATAAAGCACTTTAAACTTTTGAGGTTGACCTTCGGTACAGCATGTGCACCGTACCTTGCTGTAAAATCACTTCAGACACTTGCCAACAAAGAAAAATTAAAGTTTCCTATTGCTGCAAATATTACTGAAACTGATTATTATATGGATGATCTCCTCACAGGATGCGAGACAGAGAAAGAAGCTATCGATATTTATAATGAGATGAACAACCTTATGAACTCAGGAGGATTTCAACTACAAAAATGGAGCAGTAATAGTGAGGCCTTGTTACAGTACATTAGAAAAAATAAGCGGGATGATAATGAGTTACCCTTCAAGACCAACAGTGTTGTTAAAGTATTAGGTTTGAGCTGGAATAGGGAAGCTGACACCTTTGAATACACTGTCAACCTGCCAGAACCTAAGCTACCCATAACCAAACGCCATATCCTTTCCGAAATAGCTAAGCTTTATGATCCTTTGGGATGGATAGCTCCTGTTGTGGTAGTCGCAAAAATGATCATGCAGAAATTGTGGAAGACAGGTCTAGATTGGGATGAGCCTATTGATGGTGCTTTAAAATCAGAGTGGCTACGATATCGAGAAAATTTGACGCACGTCATGGGCCTAAGTATACCCCGATGGTTGTACTGCACACGTGTATCAAGGGTTGAGTTACATGTCTTCGCAGATTCATCACAGGTCGCATACGGAGCAGCAGTGTACATGCGTGTCATCAGTGAAGAGCGAGTCTACGTGAGCCTAATGTCCTCAAAAACAAAAGTGGCTCCAATCGAGAAGCAAGTTTCCATCCCTAGATTGGAACTTTGCGGTGCCGCATTGGCAGCCAAACTAATTTCGGAGACGTACCAAGTGTTAGGTGTACCTAAAAACAACTTATTTGCGTGGACTGATTCCACGATTGTTTTGGCTTGGTTGAGAGGTGGACCAAGCCGATGGAGCACATTCGTGAGTAACCGAGTGTCAGACATACTAAACATTATAGAATATGAGCAGTGGGGGCACGTGTCTACAGATATGAACCCAGCTGACTGTGCGTCACGGGGCTTACAAGGTCCAGAGTTGTTAGACCATGCAATATGGTGGAAAGGGCCGGTTTGGTTGTCTAGCTTAAACATAAGTGTCAGTGTTCCTAATATCGAAGAAACACAAGAAGAAACACGTGTGAGATCTTTGGCTACAATAACTAATATTAATGAGGAATTCATTTGGACTAGGTATTCAAATTTATCAAAAATGTTAAGAGTCATTTCATATTGCAGACGATTTATTAATTTTAAATTACCTAAACATAAACGTGAATGTTTTTCTAAATTAATTACGCCAAGAGAAATACAGGAAACTTTAAACAATTGCATTAAACAAGTCCAGGCTATTTATTTCAAAGAGGAGATAAAGCAGTTAAATATTCAAGGCTATGTACCTAAAATGAGTAAGCTTCGCAACCTTTGTCCCATTATTGATAACAACGGGATTTTAAGAGTTGGCGGGCGCATCCAAAAATCTCAGACAGCCTATGATATTCAGCACCCTATAATCTTACCCGCTACGAGCCATCTTAGCAAACTAATTATTCAGGATGCCCATCATAGGACATTGCATGGTGGTCCTCAAGTTATGCTTAATTATGTAAGAACAAAATACTGGATTTTACGAGCCAAAGATCTAACAAAGAAAACTTATCGAGAGTGTGTTACCTGTATAAGGCATTCTAAACAGAAAACCAAACAACTGATGGGGCAGCTGCCAGAAGTACGAGTGAAACCCGAACGAGCCTTTAAATCAGCTGGTGTGGATTACGCAGGTCCCATCAACATTCGTTTCTCACCGGGTAGAGGGGCTAAATCATACAAAGGTTACATATGTTTGTTTATCTGCATGATTACGCGTGCCATACACCTGGAAGCTGTCACCGACATGACTGCCAAGGCGTTCATCGCAGCCTTCCGCCGATTCACCTCGAGACGAGGTCATTGTTCTGATATTTATAGTGACAATGGTACCAACTTCGTGGGAGCAGAGAAACAACTTAGAGACATGTTCAATAGTGCCAAATCATCGATTCATGGTGAAGTAGCAGAGCTGTTAGTCTTGGAACGTACTACATGGCACTTCATACCACCTCATGCACCCAATTTCGGGGGTTTATAGGAGGCCGGAGTGCGCAGCACAAAAACTCACCTTAAAAAAGTAATTGGCGATGCTACACTCACTTATGAGGAACTTGCCACCGTATTGGCACAAATCGAAGCGTGTTTGAATTCCCGACCCATAACCGTGCTAAGTGATGACCCTAACGACCCACTTCCGCTAACACCGGGCCACTTTCTGATTGGCGAGCCTTTGTTAAACTTAACTGACGAAAACTATACAAATTGTAATATTTCTAGTTTAGATAGATGGCGGCTAATACAAAAAATGGTCAACGATTTCTGGAAAAGATGGTACAAAGAATATCTCGTAAACTTGAACCTAAGATATAAGTGGAATACCAAAATCACTGAGCCGGAAATCGATGACGTGGTTATTTTAAAGGAAGACAATCTTCCTCCAAGTAAATGGATATTGGGCAAAATAATAGAAAAACATGTGGGCCCTGATGGCATTACTCGTGTGGTGTCAGTTAAATGTAAAAACAATGTTTATAAACGACCAACGAGTAAATTATGTATGCTACCTAAAACAAAATCTTAGTGATAAGTCTAGTTATTAATTTTAACCTATTCTTGTTTACTTACTACTTTTTTTTTATGTTTTAAGAACTTATCTGTTTACTTTGTTTAGGTAAAACTTGGATAAGCATTTCTAACTTCAAACAACTTAATTATGTGTAGGTGTTTATGTAGGCACTTACTTTGTTACAAACGGATGTAATGGAACGGTGGGCGGTAAGAGGTTGGGAATGCAAAAATCTATATGTTTGTCTACATACTTGTAAAAAAAAAAAAATACTGACGTGTTTTCCATTAAGCTATGTTATATCTACTAATTCTAGTTGCGTAGTATATTACTATTGATGTATGTACTTAGACCTAAGACATCTATACATATACATAATAATACTTACCTTTCATAATCCGTTATATATTTGCTTTATGTTACCTACGAGAGTAGTAATGACGAAAGTTAATTTAGTTGTTGCTGATTTCTTTTTTTTTGTTGAACTAAAATTGTGTAGGTAAGTAATATTTTATTGTTTTGATTTTTATTGAAAGGATAGATCCTTTGGTGGGCGGCATGTCCAAGCACAACAGCCAAATATTGTATAGCAGTCTATTAATAAGTACCTATGTGTCTATACAGTCCACACTACTTCAAATCATATTTAGTGAGAAATAAATCGTCAAACCGTCCACACGTATTTTTATTCAAAAACTAATACAAGGGAAAAACAACCTTATCGCCCTAGACACTGTAAATAGTTTATTTGCAATAAATGGTTTGCGTCTTGAATCTAGGTTTACTTTACCACTTGAAAGCAGTGTCGTCATAGTGTCCCACATTAAATCGAGTATCGTTTCCAAGTATCTTACGCATGTCTAATTGTGAATTCACTGAATAATGTGAAAACATTTGCAATACAGGTCCACCCACTGTCGCAGACAGCAGTTTTTAGGGTTCCGAACAAAAAAGGGACCCCTTATAGGATCATTCGGGTGTTTGTCCGTCTGTCACAGCCAGTTTTCTCCGGATCTACTGGACCGATACTATTGCAATTTGGTACACATATGGACTTTTGTGATTCAAACAAGGATGCGTTTCGTAAAAAAATAATTTTTGAATATGGGGTCAAAAAAAAGGTTTGGTAAACTGTATCGTGCAACATATCAAATGAAAAGGCGGTGAGGGTTTTAATTATATTTTTTTCATAATTTTAATTTAAACAGTTCTGAAGTTATTCAAGAAATAAGACCGAAAAGTACCATTTCCCCCCGTTATCTCCCAAACTACAAAGCCTAATTACCTACTTTGACTTTGTTTGACTTTGACTTTAATAAACTAATACATATTGATAAAATAGCCTACACGTTATGTTGTCGGCGTCGTGTTCCGCTGCAGCGTGTCGCTTAACCGTCCTCGGAAACGTCGAAATACGACACCTTTCGGCCAAAAGTCCTCCTTCAAGAAGATTTGTAGATGGTCTGCCCAAAGATCTACAAATGACAACCAGGACCAACGCGCAACGGCTTCCGCAACAGGATCCCGCAACGAAAATGATCAGAAAATAACAGCGGAGGAATAAGAAATGGTAAATTTGCATCAGAATAGCACTGAGCTGAAAATCAATAAAATATTTTTAGTTCGCGATTGAGTCTAGGCTAAACGAAGCCAATGAAAATAAATCTAGAACCGTCGTGGGTAGACAATACGTCTGTTTTTTACATTCATACCTATAAGGAAATTGAATTTGGATACAAAAGCTGAAGGACATTATTACTTAAATAGATACCGGTTTATAAATTAAAGTGTTTACTAGCATTATAATATTATGTTGGAGCTCGTGGCTAAATAATAAAAGCAGCACATGTCGATCTTCAAGGTTAAGCAACGCTTGCCAAAATTGTTCTGTGGATGGGTGACCATCTTAACATACCAAGTTTCCTCCGTGCCTCGGAAAGCACGTTAAGCCGTTGGTCCCGGCTGTCAATTGGTGACCTTTGGCAGTCGTTACGGATAGTCAGAAGTCAGAAAATCTGATACCAGTCTTGTTAAGGAGTGCCGTGTTACCCAGTTAATGGGCTGTGGAGGTCTGGTAGGCACCCGCTTTACGTAAAATACTAGTATTAGCTGAATCCGGTTTGATTGGAAGCTGACCCTAATATAGTTGGGAAAAGGCAAGGCAGTTGATGACTAGCGTTGTAATATTATTGCAAAAGTTTGGTACCTACTGGTAGATATTTTCCGTCGGATTCACTCCTGTGACATATTATAAACGAGATAAAAGATGGCGTATAAAACTAGACGATATTGCAGCATCTTATAAGTGAAACAATTTTCGTAATCGAAAATAAAACAGAATGAAAAGTCTCTACCTATATAATATGTGCCAATAACAAAGACTATTATATACTCTATGGCCAAGAATGACACATACCATACAAGTCGCAAATTAGTAAATTAAAAAATCCGAAAGCAAAATTTTAAACATATTACTTATAGCTTATATGTATATTTTTGTGATCTCCTTTTATTTCCTTCATGTTGGTACCTTACTCGACAGGTTTGGTTAAAAAACGAGTTACAATTTAGCGCCAAAAATCCGCTAATAGTATATACCGTTTTGTATCTATCTCTTAGATATTTGAAATTAATCTAACGACACCTCAATAGTCGAAATCCATCCAACCGTTTGGAAGGTACGAGGTAATAAAGAAATTTACAAACAAACATACATACAAGAAACGTGCGAAAAACATAACCCTTCCTTGGAACTCAGGTAAAATTAATTATTTGTACATGTTGGGATAATGGCTCGTCACATTCCCGATTCGACAGCATGTCAAAAGTACAAATCTATATATATAAAACAAAGACGGGTTTGTTACAACACTTATAACTCGAGATCTGCTGAACCAATTTTCGTGGTTATTGATTCGTTGGATTTATCTCCGACCCGAATAGCAGAATACATCTTAAAAACAATGAAAACTCGATATGTGCAATGAATACTTAATTGACGGGAGCGAAGCCGCGGGGGACAGCTAGTAACAAATAAAAATAAGTTAAGATTTTGATATTCACATTCGTTCCCGATTCGTCACCGTTATCGGGAATGTGACGAATCGGGAAGTAGCCGGAAGAATATAATTATGTCACATTCGCACAAAACGTACTATATATCGCACATCATATTGCTAGAAGTCAATAACAATTTTTTTGTATAATATAAATAAATAATTTTATCTAAGAAACAAAAACTTTATTTTTATTCTAGGTACCTAGTATAGCAGTTCAGATTGATGTGCTTACTAGGTATCTACCACAGAAATATAAATCTACTTTCCATCTTCCTTTGAATGCCAACATCAGTTGGGTAGGTATCTACATAATATTTGCTTTTATAAGTAGGAAACTTTTCACTTTAATATGGCCTCCAATACCATATAAATAACGCTCATTATATTTAAACGTGTTTCACATAACTGCCCATTATGTAATAGCTTGGAAACGGCAATGACCGGACCTTTTTGCGATCAGTTTTAGACCGTGGGTCAATTACGACCTTATTAAGAGCGCATGATTGGGCTGCGTAATTATGTACACCTGTGCTTGACAAGCTCGCTTACTAACTATCAGTGTATTATTTGTAATAACACAAAACATAACTGGTGGATAAATACTAACAGCCACGGCGCACGGGTCGATCTTCAAGGTAAAGCAACGCTTGCAGAGATCGGTCTGAGAATGGGTGACTGATCTTAACATATCGAGATTCCTCCGTGCCTCAGAAATCACGCTAAGCCGTTGGTCCCGACTGTGATTTGTTTATCTTAGGCAGTCATTACGGATTGTAAGAAGCCAGAAAATCTGAGTCCAGTCTTGCCAAGAAGTACCGTATAACCGGCCGTAAGCCGGTTCACGTAAAATACTGGTATTCAGCTGATTCCGGTTTGACTAAATCCTACCCCAATTTAGTTGAGAAAAAGCTAGGAGGATGATGACTATTGATGACATCCATATCAAGCAAAAAATTGCACCCATTTTGGGATTCACTGCAGTCGGGTAAGTACGCAGTGGGATTAGTGTTGGGTTTGATTCCCGGTTCGGGCAAAATGTTCTTGAATTTTCCGTCAGGAATTTCCAACTAGCAGCCAAGACTCCGGGAATCGATTCGTGATGACAAAATCTCATGCGATGCTCAACTCTATTCCTATGCAGGGGTACACCTCTAATAATAATAATATCTTTGGACATTTCACACAACGCCATATAGTCCCAAGCTAAGCAACCTAATGCTTGTGTTATGGTAACGAGATGGCTGATAAACTACTTTTTTTTTTGTAAATACATACATATCTATATATATATATAAAAGAAAGTCGTGTTAGTTACACTATTTATAACTCAAGAACGGCTGAATCGAATTAGCTGAAAATTGATGGGGAGGTAGCTTAGATAGAACCAGGAGACGGACATAGGACAGTTTTTATCCCGGAAATCCCACGGGAACGGGAAAATGCCACGGGAACGGGAATTATGCGGGTTAAACGGGAGCGAAGCCGCGGGGGACAGCTAGTTATAGATAGAAAAACACCCAGACTCGGAACAAATACATGTAGGTCGTACAAATATTTCTTCCGTGCGGGAATCGAACCCGCGACATGCTGCGCAGCAGTCAATCGCTCAACCACTGCGCCAACCGTGTCGTCAAACCAACGTCAAACCTCTGCTTAGCCCTCCGGCAGATACTGGTGTGAAGTTAGTACGACGACGTTTTTTTTTTATTTGAGGTGGGTTTTTCCTTTCAAAAGTTGCGACACAACGGACAATATCTTCGACTACGCCTACCAAAACCAGCCTGAACTATGCGCCAACAAAAAACCTTTCCAAAAATAATCGTGATTACAATTTTAACATTTAACATCTACGTTTCGTCCACTGTAACTAAATCCCTACAGGAAACCCTGAAATGTACGTCCGTTCCTCTCATTTACATGTTAATAATTTTATAATGAACGGCTGCCCCTGTTTCTATCTCACCGTTTTGTTTAAATTGGGTTACAAACTCGATTCAAGTCCACGGCCCTGAATAAACAATGTAATATCACAGTGTAATGACCGACTATGGGGTATGAGCGACCGGGTATGAAAAGATAGGGGCGGTAGCACATCGTCTAGCTACAACCTTGCTGACCGATCTAATATAATTTGCAAAGGATTATAAGAAAACGTCTTTGATGTTTCTCGGAACCCTTCTTAGAACCCTCGGTGCCCGAACCTTCGGAAGGCGTAAGAGAGTAAAGATCTCACGCACGCTTGCCTATCTATACTAATATTATAAAGCAGAAGAGTTAGTTTGTTTGTTTGGTTGAACGCGCTAATCTCAGGAACTACCGGCTCGAATTGAAAAATTCTTTTTGCGCTGGATAGTCCATTTATCGAGGAAGGCTATAACATCACGCTATGACCAATAGGAGCGGAGCATCAATAAAAAATGTGGCGCAGACGAAGTTGTGCGGGTCAGCTAGTAGTACATAAGTCTATAACTCTCGATCTAAGAACCCACAGGTGATTTCTCGTAATTCGAGCCTACGTCAGAGAAAACATCGTTAGTTTCCGAACACTATCTCTTTCCATGAATAATCATCACTATTACGTGTGACTTACTTTATTTGTGGCATGGCTTTTTCTTCTATGCTGTGCTAAGGTCTGGTAGGCAGCCGCTCCACGTAAAGTACTGGTTTTCAGCTAAATCTGGTTTGACTGGAAGCCGACCCCAATATAGTTGGGAAAAGGCTATGCAATACAGATGACTCTGCTTAGCCTTCTCCCAAACATTTTGGAGTCTGCTTCCACACTCAATGTATACAGCTAAATACCAGTATTCTACATGGAGCGACTGCTTATCCGTCCTGAAATACCCAGTTGCTGTCTAATTTCACACCCCTTGGTAAGACCGGTAGTCTTGTCAGACCTTTGGGCTTGTGAATACCCTTAACCACTATCAAACATCCATAGTCAGGACTAAAGACGTAACGCGCTCTCCTAGGCTCAGAAGGATCTCGGTATTTTTAGGGTTCCATAGCCAAATGGCAAAAACGGAACCCTTATAGATTCGTCTTGTCTGTCTGTCTGTCCGTCCGTATGTCACAGCCACTATTCTCCGAAACCTTAAGAGCTATGCTGTTGAAATTTGATAAGTAGATGTATTTCGTAAACCGCATAAAGATTTTCACATAAAAATAGAAAAAAAAAAACAATAAATTTTGGGGGTCCCCATACATAGAACTGAAACTCAAAAAAAAATTTTTCGTTGTATCCATACGTGTGGGGTATCTATGGATAGGTCTTTAAAAACGATATTAAGGTTTCAAGATCATTTTTTTCTAAACTGAAAAGTTTGCGCGACAGACACTTCCAAAGTAAGAGACTGATAAAACTAAAAAAAATATATAATGATGTACATTGCCATGTAAACTACCAGCGAAAAATGGTTCGAACGAGATCTAGTAAGTAGTTTTTTTTAATACGTCATAAATCGTAAATCGCAACTTCTGCTTACGGAACCCTCAGTGCGCGAGTACGACTCGCACTTGGCCGGTTTTTTATTTTTACGTCCTCGAGTGGGAAAGAAGTAGGAGACCTGAAGGAAAGTGGTAATCGCCGCCTACTTCAGGTACGTTGTCTTTTTGTTCCCCTTTTAAAAGAGGACACTTTTTAATTTTTGTACGGAACTGTACTATGTCCATATAAAAGCTTAACTTTCGCCAAGCCCCCAAAAAATATAAGGAAGATAAGACGTCTATCGACTTAAAAAGGACGTTCGATACCGTAAACATAATTAGGTTCATGTTTTGGGGCGTGGACCCGTGAAATAGGTCAATCACATCAATTACTGACGGTCGAAGTTCATTAGTGTACTATTTCGGGAGCCCTCAACGACTCTATGATTCGTGTTTTCGAACGGGCGAGGCACGTGCCTGTAAATACCTAGGAGTGTACGAACATTGTAGTTTTGGAATATAGAAGCTTTTCCTTTCTATGTGATCATCAGCAACTACTTAGTTATTGCTGTTGACTGATTTGTGATGGTTTTTTCTGCTCTTTTTTGCATGATCTGGGTGTAGTCAGTTCCTACATACATATCGTCGTAATCTATACTAATATTATAAAGAGGTAAAGCTTGTGAATTTGTGAGGTTGTAGAGTAATGTTTGGCTCTACTAAACCGATTATTTTAATTCTTATACCAACATAAAGCCACGTTACTTGTGATTGTCATAGGCTTTATATTAACCCGAAAAACACCGCCCATCGAACTGGGCACGGATCAGCTAGTAACTACTACGTCGGACAAAGTACATTTGATTATCACCGCATTTGGTTGGAACCTCTTATCAATGGGCTAGTTCCCACCATCAATAAATTGCAAATCTGTTTAGTCCGTCAGCTAGAGGATTGAAAATAAAGGACACGGTTTATTCATTTTTCTAAATCAATGAATATTGACAAAGATAAGACGCATCAAAACTCGGGAGTGGGGGCTCGTGACGTCAGAACGCATTAAATTTGTAATTTGAACGTCACGCCGTGGTATAAATTCCACGGCGTGACGTATTGAGAATTTTAAAAGCGTCTTATCTTCGTCAATTTTGGTTTACATAGCAAAAGAAAAAACGTGTCAAATGTTTTTGACAATCTATCTGACGGACTAATTAGATTTTTTCAGTAGACAAGCCTATTGTAATGATATTGAGATTGAAGGTATATTTGTCTTCAAGCAAGACTTTTTAACTACACTACATTACATTTTTTCAGTTCATGGCAAACAAATCATTAAGGCGGGGTTGCAGTACTTTTTAAGATTTTTGAACGTCTGAAAATCTAATTAATTGAGTTTTTTAATAAATAAAAATCATTACATAAAAATTTTACATACCCTCAAGTAAATCGTAAAGATAGAAACGCGATTTAGAATGATTGGCTCGATACTTTTTTTATCAAACATGACACTAAATTACAATTTTAAACGTGTACTGCTAAGAGATTTCATCACGAATATATATAAAAGTTATATCAATAGATAGAGCTTTTTATTTTGAAGTAAATGGTGAAACCATATTGTGTAATTTCTTTATCAGTTTTCGCCAGGAAGAAAAAACAATCAAAATTTAGGCATTATTTCGCTCGCCGGACAGTCGCTGTTGTTCGTCAAAACACACAGTGCAACCTCGCCTTAAACATAATAAAATCGCTGCTATCTTCGGATTAACTACTTTAACAAAAATATAGTATACAGTAGCGTTCAGAGCAAACAAGGAATGAATAAGAATACTCTTGTATATTTGGGTTCCCTTTTAAACATTACAACGTACAATTTATATGGATTAAGTAGAATATTAAAGCAGGGTGGTGCGCAATAAAACACGAAGTGAGCAGTAAAACACAAGCGGGTATCCTGCCAGCGCTGTGTTAGCGTTTCCTTACCCATCTCCACATGTGCGGAATTGCACTACAATGTACTGCCTAAACTAATGTAATCAAGAGGGGAAATTGTTTCTTCATATATATTTACTAGCTGACCCGTGCAACGTCGTCTGCGTTACATTTTTCATTACTACTCCGCGCCTATTGGTCTTAGCGTGATGATATATAGCATATAGCCTTTCTCGATAAATGGGCTATCTAACACTGAAAGAATTTTTCAAATCGGACCAGTAGTTCCTGAGATTAGCGCGTTCAACCAAACAAACAAACTCTTCTGCTTTATAATATTAGTATAGATTACAAGCACTTCTACCCGCGACTTCGTCACAGTATAAATATGGACAGTACGGAAACTACCTACAAACGCTCGAAACGGCTCACTCACACAAACATGCGCACCGACGAGACTTTTCGGTGCCCGTCGCGGTACTCTCAGTAGTGAGTGCCGCCGACCGCGTCAAGACACATTTAAGTTTAGCCCTGCGATCTTTTTAAAAATGCTTCGAACGTATTGCGTAGTATACGGTTGTTTGAACTCGGCTTCATCACAACCGGAGCGAAAATACGTTATATTTTAAACTTCCTGCTGATTTTGAAAGGTAAGAATCATTAATGAAATTGTTATTTAGTCGTTATCGAATTATAAGTCCGTATGATCGATCAAAATGAATTCGTGAACTTCAAAACTATTAGGTACGGTCTACTACTACTTCTTGTAAATCCAAGATGGCGCCTGCTATAGGTATAAATTTTGTCGTCATGGGTGTCGTTTTCATGGTTCTCCAGGGTGTTGAAGCCGCTAGCGCTGTCAAAACGTGAATCCAAGATGGCGGCTGCAATAGGTACCAATTTTCTCGTCATGGGTGTCGTTTTCATGGGTTTCCAGGGTGTTGAAGCCGATAGCGCTGTCAAAACGTGAATCCAAGATGGCGGCTGCAATAGGTACCAATTTTTTCGCCATGGGTGTCATTTTCATGGTTTTTGAGGGTGTTGAAGCCGATAGTCATGTCAAAACGTGAATCCAAGATGGCGGCTGCAATAGGTACCATTTTTTTCGTCATGGGTGTCATTTTCATGGTTTTTGAGGGTGTTGAAGCTGATAGTGATGTCAAAACGTGAATCCAAGATGGCGGCTGCAATAGGTACCAATTTTTTTCGACATGGGTGTCGTTTCCATGGTTTTCGAGGTTATTGAAGCCAAGAGTCATGTCAAAACGTGAATCCAAGATGGCGGCTGCAATAGGTAGGTACAATTTTTTCGTCATGGGTGTCGTTTTCATGGTTTACGAGCGTGTTGAAGCCGATAGTGCTTTCAAAACGGGAATCTAAGATGGCGGCTGCAAAGGTACCGAGCGCCCGAAACGTTTTCGTCCAACAGCAACTTGCGTACCCGCCAAAACTTTTAAAAGGTAACGCCGTAATGACAAAGTTAGTGCTACAAGTTGTTGTGTGTATTGTGTAAATATTAAATTGTTTTCCGTGTTTAAAGTATCGTGTTTTGTTGAGATTAACCAACGCCATGAGATTACCTATTTATTGTATTTGTAAGCTAGATAATCAAATTCGATTGATTGATCACTACAGAACAATAATGTAAAAAAAAATCAAAAACATTAAAAGTGACAACCCTTTTGCTTCAATGGAGCGTAGGTAATTATATTCTCAACTAGGCTTAGTTTCCGTACTGTCCATATTTATACTGTGACTTCGTTCCCGCGGGTATAGTAGGTACCTACTCCACGAACATCATCGCCTATACCTCCCTCTTTATAGGGTAATGTGTAAATTACTTATTAATAGATTCAACGTAGGGCAGTTCGCTCTAACCGCAACATTTTTCTTACTTAGAGCGTTTTATTCTCGCCGTAACTTTTAAACGAAAGGTCAGGTTTGAATAATTTTGTGTAAATACATGTCGGTAGGTACATAATCAATCTTAATGATCAAATTATTTTAATGAATAAGGATTAATGTCATGACAAAATCACCTCTATTCCATTCCGCCCGGCTTTTGATTGAATTATTTGAACAAAAAGCGGTCATTGCGACTTAACCACAATGGTTAGACATACCATCGCCGCGAACTTTTTTAAAGGTAATAATGAGTCCTTCAATACTGTAGTGCATCATTTGTATTTATCATTAATAGTTTTCTCAGCGCACGAGAAATACTGATCCGTACACTGCTGATCTGTTTCCGACTAGTTGCCCCATCGCTGAGTGATATCCTCATAATTATTAGGCTACCTTTGTCTCATTTTTTTTTCTGTTGTAAGCCAAGGGAGCAAAGTCAAAAGCTAGTTATGTGTTTCTGAAGGTTTCTCTGGATGTACTGATCCGTTTACGACTAGAAACAACATGGGCTGAGTGTCAAAGGCTACTTTTCTCTGGATAAATGCACGTTTTCTCTGGGCTTAGCCACGGGAACAAAGCCGCTGAGAAGGCTAGTTATGTGTTTGTTAAAGTAATAGGCAACTTCGACAACTGATCCGTTAACGACTAGGTTAACAAATTTAACAACGCTGAGTGTAAAAGGCTAGTTTTTCCCTGTGATATACACGTTTTCTGTGGGATAATCCACGGGAGCAAAACCGCGGTTAAAAGCTAGTTATAGTACATGGCGCAGTTATTCCCGTTTATCCTCATTTTCCACACAACCACCACGCCAAAAAGATTATAAGTTGCGAATATTTTATGTCAAACTGCTGTTATCCATACTACAAAGCAAAGGCCGCTTTTCATCACACAGAATTAACGAGCTATGAATAAAAAAAATACTTAGGTACATTGTAAAACGGACTATTCAACCGAGTTTCATAACATAAATGGTATCGCTTGTATAACATTTAACAGGTATACGAAACTCAAACATAGATCTTGCTGTAATGGCATGAAAATGGTTTTGCCTGAGTTCTACTTTGCCGCCAGCAATATGCTCGTATACAAGCTGCAAAAAAATAATAACCTTGTTGGCAATTATATTTTTGAGCCGTTTGGGGTTGAAACTGAAACTCTTGGACCGTGGGGTCCGAGTGCTCATGCCTTAAAAGAATTTCCTAACGTTTAGTGGACACTTCGCGTGACCCAAGCACTGGTTTTTGCCTCAAACAGAGGATAACCATTGGCGGACAACGTGGCATGGCAATGCCGCCAGTCTTTTGGGCGCCGACAGCGATGTGGACGAATTTTTAGACGCCATATTTTAGTAAGGAGTTTTTATCTGAAGTGTGCATAGTTTGTTATGTTAAATGAATTAATGATATATGTATAACTATATAATTAAAGTTCCAGTTGCAAAAATCCATTGCGAGCTACCGAGGTATGTTGTATAATCATTCGCTCTTTCGTGCTCTGCAACCTGCAATCTCGAGCTGCTTGCAAGTCGAAACACGGCCGTTAAGTGTATCGAGACGACTATAATAACTACTGAATACAACGTAAGCAATAAATAACCAATTTTTTCGTGTGTTGAATGTCACAGTACGAAGAAATTAAAGGCCAGTAAATACTCTGACAGCCGAATCTTGGGCATCAACTGTTCTTCTCGGTACTATTTTTGGTTAGCGCAATATCGCGGCAAGTTATTTTATTATAGCATTAAGTGATCAATGGTCAAACGCGAGCGTGACAATAAGGAAACCTCTCTTGTCGCTGCCAGCGCGGCGTCTATGCTCTATGATTCGCCAATGAATAGGTACACTCGCCAGAACATCATGGCTATCCGAAACTGTCAAATTTTCCCAATCAAATTTGAGCCCAATCTTTTTAGGAATAAAGTTGAAAATCTAACAAAGACATTTGACAGATTGATTTGCTGGCGTCTGTACGCTCTAAAGGCCGCTGTACACATTGGGCCAAGGCAGTGGGTCAGCATGTTGGGCCAAAATAAAGAATTCCAAAGTCGCTGTTTACACATTGGTGCACGTTTGCCAACTAGTGAACACTGTTTGCGAAGCACGCCAAGATCCTTTGATTGGTGTACGAAAAACCGACAACATTCGGTTGGCCGGCCAATATTGCCGCCAACTACCAACATACCGCCAAGTAGGTCTTTACACGCTGGCCCACTGCCTTGGCCCAATGTGTACAGCGGCCTTAAGGTGCGCACCTTAGAGCGTACAGACGTAAGTACGTAACAACAACGTAGGTTTTGCTGTCAGTTTAAACACAATCAACGCTTTGACTGACGAATAACCTATCGTGGACTGCAGTGACTGAAGGTTGCATGAATCAAATTGAAGAAAATCTTTATAGGTCATTAGTCACGCCTTTTGAGTGAATGGGTATGTTTTATGTTTATGGAATGGGTAATAATAGTTCACTCCTTGTCCTTTTTCGAATCCCGTATACTAGCCAATAATATATCGTAGCATTTTGTAACGTCGATTGAATTCCACCACTCACCATCAGTCATCCGACATCGACATTCATGACTTATACAATTGAGTGACGTTTGCCTGAGCGCATAATGGGAGCCTAAAACGTTGCATTTCAACCATTGTGTGGTCGAAACAATAAACTTTTACCCACAACGTTAAAAATGTAAACTAAACATACTCTTAGCAATGCCAAACAAAAAACAACTGTTTGAAAATAAAATATGCGGGCGCGTGCCAAATCGTTATTTGAATTTTTACTATTACTGTAGATTGAGGAAAAAGCATGAGGATATATTAGAATTAGTGGACAGATGATGACTTCATTATTACGTAGTATCCTCCCAATCAATGTTAAAGGGTACAGCAATGTTGGCACGTAATTTAAACTGCACCTTATGACCCAGAATAACCAAAGGTATATAATATCAACGTCGTTTTTGGCCACACGGACAACGATGTTACAAGACACGTATGCAATGTTTTTTTTTATTTATTCAGAATGAAATGGCTTTGTTGCAGGCCTGTAATGTTGTGTTCCTAATGTTTTTTATCTTCCCAATCAATCTTAATGGGTACAGCAATGGTCGCACGTAATTTTAACTGCAACTTATAAGCCTGCATAACCAAAGGTATATCAACGTCGTTTTTGGGCAGACGGACGACGATGTTACATGGCACGGATGTCTGCAGTGTTTTTTTATTTTATTTCAGAATGAAATGGCATTGTTGCAGGCCTGTATTTTGTATTCCTAATATTTTTAATCCTCCCAATCAATCGTAATGGGTACAGGAATGTTCGCACGTAATTTTAACTGCAACTTATAAGCCTGGATAACCAAAGGTATTTGTATTATCATTATCGTTTTTGGCCGGTAGAAGTACCGAAGTAGGTACTTAAATACATTACGTGAAACCTAACTTACTAGGTACCTACTAATTATTACGATCTCATTGAGCGCTTAGATACATAACAAAACAGCGAATTCTCTTAATTTGACGGCAAAAGACAACAAAACTATTTAAAACCTGCCATAAATTTTATTCATAGTTTAAGTGGCCCCAAAACTGTCTGAACGAGTCGCGTCATAGGCCAATAAATAAATCAATACAATAAGATCAGATCTGTCTGACTATTTAACGTGAACGTAGCCCAAGGCCGAATGAATTAGGTATCAATTCAGACGTGCACTCAAGAATTGTATTCATAGTAATATTGTTAGACATTGTTCAGATTGTTGTTTGTTCACATTGTTGGTGTACAGAAATTCTAGGAACGGTATTAGATCACTAATAAAAGTTTTCTCAAACATGGTTTGAAATTTGAGCATTAGTTTGAAGAACCTTCTTCGACATATTTTATTTATTAGTGATCTAATAGATCACTAATAAAAGTTTTCTCAAACATGGTTTGAAATTTGAGCATTATTTTGAGAACCTTCTTCGACATAAATCGAAATTGTGTATGAAAATTCATTTCTGTCGTGTTTTGCGGCCAAAAAAATTACAAAGTCAGCTCATATCTGTCGTGTAATTTAAAAATGGAACGATCTTTTATTACGAAACATGGCAACCAAGGAGGTAACTTTTCAAAGGTTTTATTTAAATTTCGAACTGATTTGCAATCAAGAAGCTGTTTATTGAAATAAAAAATGAACAGTTTTACGCGGGAATAATTATTGTTGTTGGTTTTTCGTCATTGATTGTGAAAAGTAATTTTTTTATATTTAAATTTCCGCGCATTTTTTGAGAAAATTACTATGTAGGTTACAAACCTTGGCCACACCACAACTAGGCATTGAACAGACTGAAGGCCTGGGCGGCCGATACTTCCTCCACCATAGTAAGACAATTGATGAGAACTTGAGAAGAGTTATACCCTAGTAGTTTGGTGTTTTAGAAGAGGGATGATCTTCTCATTAATTCGGCTTTAGTTAAATTACTAACAATAGTGTTTAAGTGTAAACCTGTTACTAACAATTTATGTATCTCTTAGTTATCCGAAATAAAATTATCGGCCCACATTTACACGTTCGTCCATCAATACTTGTTTTGCTGGCCGCTGTATGTACTATTTAACGCTAAAAAATACGAGTTAGGCTGCGTTTCCGCCAGAGATGTGGTGAAGATGTGTCTGTTAAGAACCAATAGAATCGTTTGCGCTGAGCGCAGGTAGTTTAATGAAGCGATCCTATTGGTTCCTAATAAAACAAATCCCTCGCACATATCTGGTGGAAACGCAGCATTAGTCGGGTTGTTGCCTAGGTTTTCACGGCTTTATTAGGCTCTTAACTTGGTCTTCGGACCATTTCAGGGTATCAGCGATTCGGTGCTAGATTGATGTTTTTTAGCATCCTTCATAAGTATAATTAACCCGTATTACAGGTAGAATCAAAGCTTGTGGCGGCCCAGAACACTCCTTACATTCCGTAATCGCTGCGCAGTAGCAATTTCATATGACAGCGGGCTTGAGGGTGTTACTGCGGAGCGAAAAGCCAATTTCACACTGTCTTTGTACCCGTCGCGGTAGCAGTCGAAGGACGTGGACAGAATAAGCGATGGATTTTTCCAGTGCCTGATGAAAAGTAAACATTCCCCGTGGTGTCTGTACTTTTCATCAGGGCAATCCTAACTAATATTTAAATTCGAAAGTTTGTTTCTTGTTACGCTCTACATCTACGCCAATCGCTAAACCTATATTTAGATGAATTTTGGTACAGAGATGTACCATCACGGGAAACGGTTACAGGTTACTTATTGCGAAATATTTAAAGCGAGCGGAACCACATGTTCTCTGCATCCTATCTCCTACAATGTCCTAGATAGTATAATGGCTTCGAATGTGTGTCATACTGTCAATATTCGAAGGCTAAATAAGAAACTATGTTTATAATGCCGTTAGGTATTTAGGCGATTAGTCAGGTAACGAACTGTGTTTGTTTATCATGGCAATTAGGTTACTTTTTTAATTAAAGATCTATTTTCGGGAATTCTATGTGCCTATCGTATTACGTAGCTAGACTCAAAGGGCGTGTATCAAACATTTTTGGGGCCCTTAATTAGGCATATTTTTTTTTAAACAAGTTAGGCCCTACTAGGAGAGGACTGTCATCATGGCAGGCTAAATTATGGTTAGACAGGGACAGACTTTATTTTCCTTGGGATTACCCAAGGAAAATATTTATTCGTAGTGCTGATATTAATCAGCACTACAAAATAAATATAATAACGACATACAATATCAAACTAAGAACTAGTCATCATCATCAGGCCAGTATCGTCATCAGTCAGTGCTCATTGACTATTCCCTAGCCTGTTGCTTTTGCCCACCATACATCGGTGAGATCACCCTTCTGCATTTGTCTGTGTTCAGGTACTATCCCACAACCTTTATTAAACCAGCATGCATAACATTGCCCACTAAAAAGCAGAGCATCCAGATAAGTATGCACTGTCAATGAACTTCATGAGTCATGTTTATATAACTATGGTTATTGGTTAATTGTTGAATAGGGGTCCAGTATCGGTTGGAAGTCTTTTTTCAATGTTAAGTTATGGTAGTAGAATTAAATCTCTAAATATTATTTAATTAAGGGTTGATTTTTCCAACGCCAGATAACTTTATGGGAGGAATAATTTTGAATTCTTGACAGTTCTTCCATACAAAAACTGTCAAACGTTAAATTTATTCCATGAATAAAAGTTATCTGGCATTGGAAAAATCAGCCCTTAGTTCCTTTATGTCTCAGTACTTTTCTTTACTTACTAAACCATGCAATAGACTTTAATATGGTTCTTAATAACAGAAAAAGTGACGAAGCTAAGGCAGGTCACCTATGCTTGGTATTATAAAGCTGTAGAGTTTGTTTGATTGGTTGAATGCTCTAATGCAGAAACTCCTGGGTCAAATTGAAAAATTATTTTATTGTTGGATAGCCCACTTATTTAGGAAGGCTACATCATGCTACAACCAAAAGGAGCAGAGCAAAAAATGTGCTGCAGTTCAAGTTGCGCAGGTCATCTAATAAAGTATTTGTAAAATAATATTATGGATCGTCAAAAAGTCTGACAACCAGTCTTACTAAGGAGTAGATTGTTGTGTTTATGCACTTATAGTAACTAGGATGTGGACACTTTGAAAGCTGTAATTTGGTATAGGATACTTTTTTTAAAGCATGCCATGTGATTAGTGGCAGACTTAGCTGTTTCCAGTGAATGTTTTTTATTTTGCATTATTTCAAAACTTAAAAATAATGTTTAAAATATCATCAAATGATGATATTTTAAACATTATTTGATGATGAGAGATGGCGCTAGTGCCACGCACAACATAGTCTCTGAGTATTTATATCGTAAAAATATTTAAATCGCATCTAAACAAGAAATATCTTTTGAAATATAAGTATAATAGTGTAATAAACAAGTACTATTGTTATCTGAGTGTTACATGCAAGTATAGTGAATAAAAAACTACTTTAAATAAAATGACACAACTGATATTTACATAATGTGACTCCAAACAAATAACATTTAAATAAAACTAGTACAGTGAAGTAACATTAAATATAAGTGAAACAATAAGTTATTATCAATAAAAAAGTGTGTTTGTGACAATTAAATAAAAGTGACGGTTGCGGTAAAATTATCTACAATTATTCAAATGAGCTTCTTAACGATCGTTTAATTTAGAGAAGCGACTAAAACCAGACCAATTATTTCAATTAACTTTCGTAACTACAAGTTGGCGCAGTGGATACGGCACCGAACTTGAGCGCTCGGTGTCCCGAGTTCCGTCCTCACTTACACCTTAAGACTTTTTGTGTTTTTAAAGTTCTTGTGGACCTAGTATAACCACAATAGATTATTAAGTTGTGTGTACGTTACACATAAAAATAAAATAAAATGGATAGTAATGACCAGCAGAATGTAACGTTCCGACGAATGAGGCGATCTATATCATTCCACGAAATATCTAACACAACGATATTTGACTCAACAATGTTAAGTCTGCCGGATACCTCTATTACTACGCAAAAATCTTGTTGTGAAGACTTGCGATACAAGATCGACTCATTGACAAAAAATCTTGTAACTGCGACCAATGAAATAGACAACCTGCATGATGAAATTAGCAACCTGAAAAACGAATTAGCTAAGTATTTGAAAATTATAGAAGTTTATAAAAAAATAGATTGTTCTGATTCATCAAAAACTCTATCAAACAGAAAGAAGAAAAGGCTGTCTATGCATGACAAGAACAGAGCAACCCTAATATCTTCGTCCCCTACACAAAATGTTATCGTATCCCCAGTTACGGACAAATGTGATACGGTTTCTCCTGTCAGTGAGTCTCCTGCTATCAATGTGCTGACAGATGACACTGACACAGAACCCATATTGACCCCGGGACCTGTAAATCGTAAGAACTCAAGCACTAATACTCTTCCACAAGAATTTATATCCACTATGAAGACGACTTCGACCCAAGAAACCGTAGCACCTGTGCAACAGAAGAAGGTCATTGTTTTAGGTGATGACCAAGGGCGCTATATTCGATATACCTTGCAGGCCCTGCTGGGTAATGATTTTCAAGTGATAAGCTTCTGGAAACCTGGTGCAAAAACCACAGATATCATCAATTCTTATAACTTTGATTCTCTTACGAAAAATGACTATATAATTTTATTGTCAGGTACCAATGATAGCAATCCTCTTGATTTTCAAATTGACCTCGGTGTTTGGTTAAGAGGTATTAAAAATGTCAACATTATTGTATCAGAAGTTCCCTACAACAATCACTTAAATGAACGGAGCTTGAATAGTTCTTTACGCTTCTTGTGTAATAAATATAATGCTTTATTTGTGAATATGCGATATAATCAATTTGTACCACGAAGACAGCGCCATCTTACTGTTAATATTTGTAGAAATTTACTGAAAGAAATATTACATATTGACTTCAAAACTAAATTTGTGACATATATCGAGCAAAATCGCATTCTCAATAAGATAAAAACTGACCAATCAACTCAAACTTTTGACTTACCTGGCGACGTTGTTATTAATGCCTGTGATAAATCCGTTCAAACTAATGACAATTTTGATAGCAATATTTGTAACTCCGACTTGCCCATGTGTATGGACAAAGTGCCTAAAGCTGGTAGTAGCAATTTTTTTCGTATATAAATACATTAATATCTTTCATCAAAATATTAATGGCTTAATTGGTAAGTCGGATCTTCTTACTCTCCACTTAGAAGAATTATGGGACAAGGGACAAAATATGGACTTAGTATGTATCACTGAACACAATATGTTGAATGGAGATCAGTTCCATCTATCTATCCTTAACTATGAAGTAGCCACGTTTTCAATGCGGAATACTAGGCGTGGTGGTTCTTGCATCCTTGTAAGTCGTATGCATGAATATAAAATCATTGATTTAAGTAAATTCAATGTAGCTAACGTCCTTGAATGCTGTGCAATAGAATTAATGATACATAATTTAATAGTGATTTGCATCTACAGACCACCCAAACTTAAAAATGACTGTTTAGAACAATTTTTTGCTAACTTGAATGGTATTTTACGAATGTGTAGCCTCGGTGGTTCGAAAAAGGTGGTTATATGTGGTGATTTTAATATAGACACTTTGACACAATCAAAACCATCTAATACTTTTCAAACACTCCTTTTAAACTACAACTTAAAAATTGGAATTCATCAGCCTACACGATTAGCGAGTGGTAAATGCATAGACAATATCGTCCATAATATCAGAGGTAGTAAACGTACAGTACTTGATCTTGCGTTATCTGATCATACTGCCCAAGTGATCAAATGCCCTGTGAAAAAAACATGTTGCATTAAACACTGGCATGCTCAAAAGCGCGACTATTGCCAAGAAAATTTAAATAAATTTTTTGATTCTCTTCATAATCTTAGTTTTAGTGAAGTCTATCTAAACGACAATCCTGAAGAAGCATTTAACTGTTTCTATGACTTATTTATACTTTTTTATGAACTCTGCTTCCCTTTAAGAAAAGTAAGAATTACACTGCATAAAAAATCAAAATGGGTTTCCAAGGGAATCAGGCTCAGTAGTAAGCGCAAAAGAGAAATGTTATGGCAATGCAGGCGAGCTCCTACTTCCAAAAATAAACTTTTACTAAAGCAATATACTGCTCGTTTAAAGAAAATAATCACATTGACCCAAAAATCTCAGAATGACTTTCACATAAATTCAGCCAGGAATAAATCTAAAGCGACTTGGAACATTATCAATAAAAATAAGATTAACTATCCCAGAGAAAATATACCCGAATATCTAAAAATAAATGATAATAAAATATATGAACCTCAACTAATTGCACAAGCTTTTAATGACTATTTTATAGACGAAATTCAACCGCATAATGCTACTCCTTCCTATAAATATATTGAGACAAATTGTAGCTCGATATTCATTCCTCCTACAGTACCAGCAGATATAGCAGATATTATTAGCTCTTTAAATAATACCAATAGCCATGGATATGATGGCATCAGTACAAAAGTGGTTAAACATGTGGCGCCATTAATAGGACCTCCTCTGAGTTATATCATTAATCTTTGCATTGAATATGGCCATTTCCCGGATAAATTAAAAATTACTGTTATTAAACCTATTCATAAAAAAGAAGATAAATGTATAATGGGTAATTATAGACCGATAGCGCTTATTCCAATTTTTTCCAAAATTATAGAAAAGGTTTTATACAATAGCCTATCGTCGTTTTTTGAAAAGCATGATATCATAACCAAAGAACAATTTGGATTTAGAAAGGGTAAATCCATAAATATGGCGATTTATGACGTCATCAAGAAAATCGTTTCTAGTGTTGACGCTAGGACTCCAGTGGCGGCCTTGTTTATGGATATGTCTAAAGCCTTCGATCATGTAGATCATGATGTATTGCTAAACAAATTAGAGCGTTATGGGATTAGAGGAACTGCATTAAACCTGTTTCGATCTTATCTCTCGAATCGCTCTCAAATGACAGCGCTTGTTAGGCTATGTCCGAGCTCGAAAGTTGAAAGAACATACATGTCAGGTCCTAGAAAAACTACTTATGGCGTTCCTCAAGGTAGCATTCTTGGCCCTCCATTATTTAACATTTACGTCAATGATATGCCTAGGGTCAGTAAGCATCAGATGGTCTTATTTGCTGATGACAGCACTATTTTATTCTCTAATAATGACATTGATATTCTCGAAAATGACATAAATGATGATCTTAAAAATATGGTTAATTGGTTAGTTAGTAATAATCTAAAAATAAATCTTAACAAAACTAAAATAATGACATTTAACCAAAGAGCAAATAAACCGAATTTGAATATTAAATATGGTAACGTAACAATCTCTGAAATTAACATGACAAAATTTCTGGGTCTTTATATAGATAGTCATCTGACTTGGAAAAACCATATCGACGCTTTGTCAAAGAAGCTTAGTCAATTTGCGTATGCTTTGTACAAACTTTCAAAAACAGTTAACCGAATCACAGTAAAAATAGCTTATAATGCTTATGTGGCTTCTAGCATTAGGTACGGAATAATTTTCTGGGGCAATTCTACCGACAGAGATATTGCTTTTAAAGCTCAGAAAAAATGCTTACGATCGTTTACCAAATTACAGTCAACTGATAGTTGTAAACCATTATTTAAGGAACTTAGTTTGCTCACCTTACCGTCTATGTACATTTACGAAATGGGAGTATTTGTTCGCTGTAACCTGCATTTGTTTGAAAAACTACGTTCTTGCCGTTATCCGAATACCATTCATGTTGCTTCTCATAAAACCGCATTTTTCAGCAAAAGTATCCTAGGTATGGCCCCAAAAATATATAATAGTATACCAGCAGCGATTAGAAATAAAGATTGTCTGGGATCCTTTAAAAGGTCTTTGTTTGCATTTCTAATAGATAGATGCTACTACTCCATAACTGAGTTTATTACTGATGAACAGAGGTATGACGATTCTGGCTTGCTAATTAAGCTCCCATAATATCATTTATTGATTAAATTTGAAATTTATCTATCTGACATTGTAAATCTGACATATTTTTAAATTCAATTACTATTATTTTTTATTCTAGTAAATCTGTTGACATGCCACTTTATTTTTATCTGCTGTACACCTGACATTATTATTAATATTTGTAAATGTTATTTATTGACATGCCAGATTGATTTTATTTGCCTTTTTTTTTGTTCATTTTGTACGCCATCTACTGGCAAAACATAGTGCACATATTTTAACTCCATACCGTCTGTAACTTTACCTATGTTTTACAAATAAATGATTGATTGATTGATTGATTGATTGATTGAAAAATGAACTTTATTTCTGTAGTAACAGAGTTGAGATAGGATCAGAAATAAAGTTTTAAAAATCAAATTCTTGATGAGACAATGTATCGGACAAGAAATTTAAATAGATAGTTATTGTGAACTCGGGGTTCTAAAAAGGCCACTTTACCAGAATCATATTAGAATCATAATATTAACCACACATTAATTTGTCATATTTCATTTTCATCTCCATTGCTAACAAATTAGGTTCAAGGTTAATTGTGAAAATTTGACAATGAGGGTAGCATGATGTGCTTTCTGATTCTGCTTATGTGGTGTTTTTAGACTCTAAGTTATTTGTTGGTACTTTGCAAGCGTCCAGCAAAAATATCTTTTGATAGGCACACGTTTGACCACTATCTCACCTGATGGTAAGCAATGATGCCGTCTAAGATGGAGCACACTTGCCTAGAAGTAACCTATTTACTCTTGGCTTAAAGACTCCTTCCGAGGTTGCAGCTATCATGAACTGATAGACACAGACTCTGGCAGGGAATTCCGCTCCTTTGCTGTGCGCACTATGAATGTATTTCCAAAACATTTAAATATAAATGTTATTTGGATTAAGAGTGGTGTAAATTTACTTTGTTGTGATACATCACTCATGTAGTAGCTCACTTATAAGGCAGATGCAAAATAAGTATTTGATTAATTATAAGGATTATTATATTGATTCATTAATGCTTTGATTGATTGATTGTAATATCACGGGCAGCAACCTGTGATATTACATTACAGCGTCCATTTCCAATGTCTTATTTATTCTTTATAGTATAGTCCATAATAAATTTAGTGTTCAAGACTGGGACAAATTCAACAATGAGCACTCTTATCACCAATTATCATTAAGTAACATAATTACATTATGGTTTTACTATTACAGAAACAAAAAATGTGAAAGGCTTATTTAAATAATTTTATTCAAATTACTAAAGTGTAGTTTTGTTGAGATAATTATAGCTTTTATATTCATATTTTCAAAACTTTTATTGAGTTGAGTCAAGATAATTACCTACATCATTCATTTGCATATAAGATGATGTTTCATTAGAATTTCTGAGGCATTGTTGTAGTTAACAAATTGTTGTTGGTAACTACAAGAAAAATCTGAATTTAAATATTGCGTAACATAATGATTGACAAAACAATATTTTAAAACGATATCAAAATCTAAGATAACTTTGACTTTAACTAATTACTTATTAATTTACACCTATTTCAGGCAAAGGTCATTATGTATTCAGCCTGTTGCTTTTTATACCTGTTAGTTTTTCGCGCCACATAAGTCCGCAATGATATACGTGAGGAGAATAATCAAGTGCAGGTACAATTATGAAGTATTTCTACTTACGCTCCTTCTCGTGGTCGAAGCCCACAATAACGAAGTAGTCGACGAGCCTGGACATTGCACTCCTACGGCAACATTCCAGCACAAATACAACAAATACACTTCGTAATTCGATTACACGAATTTACACACATTTTATACACAAAGCTACTCGTTTGCACATTTTCACCGCACTTTACCGATCACCGAGAGTTCCGTACACACAACGCGTAGAATTCGCACACCATACACTTCACGGAATGTAAACAACACTTTCATTTATCGCGAGCTACAGAATTTTTAGCAGCAATTACGAGAAAGATTATAGATTGTCCAGACGGAGAGGTTATGCGCTAATCCTTAAAAATATACCGGTATTCAACGAAACTTTATTTCGGATAAGGTCATCCACTTTAAAACATATTGTTAATGTAACAAATAACGCCTTATATTGTTTAATTTAGAATTAATTTTGTAACTAAACGTCACTACGACCGCGACCCATCGCTCGTCCGTCCGACATTTCTAAAAAATCTACTAAGAATAAAAAACTACCGTTGGTAATTGCCATGATTGTTATTTAAATAACTACTACGTCTTATTTTACAAGTCACCGGCTTTTTTGCATTTAGTTGCATAAAAAGTAATATTTACTCCTATTGCAGTTTGGTGTTTTTTCTTGAGACAAGCACTCTAATATATTCTTCATACTTGTCACCCAGTTACTTTGACTACAAGAATAAGTTTTAAAAAAATCTTCGTACGCGTTATTCGCTCTAGTAAGTAGTAAGATAATACTTTTTTTTTGTATGAATAGTCATAATAAATTATACCAGATGCTATCACTAAAAATGTTTGAGCCATCAAGATGTGCTATAGGCACAAACTTCGCCCGTCATGTCATATGCAGAATTTTCATGTAGGTACCGTCAATTATTTTTGGGAGTAAGCCTTGTTTTTGTGAAAATCCTAAAATTTTCACAGGAAAAAGTTTTTGTATTGCCGTCTATAACCATCGAGGCGTCTCGTAACTTAAAACTTTGTTCGTAAGAACCTGGGATCCAGCTTTGTATCAGCTATGTAACGAACGTGCATGGTGGCGCTCGAGCATCCTTAGGCATCCATTACAGGCTCATGCGAAAGTCACTCGTGAATACTCGTGATCTTTGATTCACAAATAAATATAAATTAGCTAGCTTTTCCCGCGGTTTTGCTCTTTTGGCCTTCGGAAAACGTGTATGTTTACGGGATGATAAATAGCCCGTGAGTCGTGACACTCGGTTATTATGTAGCTTTCTGTCAGTACATTTGATATTATTTTTTAGAAACATGACGTACCTAACGTGATGTTCTAATGCCATCAAGATTTTACAAAATATCACAGACATATAAATAGTAGCAGACCAAACATTAATACGTAGATATATTTTTTTATATGGTATGATTCTTTATCCTTTTTTTTCTAAGTGACAATTCATAAGCATGTCTCGTTCTGTCACGTGTTGTCACACTGACTCATACATAGACAAAATTTGACTCGTAGCTTGTCTGCCATATTGATAAGCATCAAATGTTTTTCAATCGCGTTTAAAATTGATAAAATATTACTTGGTTGGGACATAAAACACACGAGGACGGTAAAATAATATGGTGAAGTGCGTATCGTATCGCTGTGACAGTGCTAGCTACCACAAAACACCTGGATTGACCTTTCATCGGTAAGTTTTGGGAAATCTTAGTGCTTTCTTTACTAAATTCAAATGTTTCCATACTGTTTATTCGTATTTTACATACAGTTTTTAACAAAGATGCGATTTGTCTGTACCGTTAGCCTACAACTAAAGAAATAAACCATAACAAGGACAAAATAGTCAGAAAGTGGCATCAAGTGACAGCTCAAGTACCTGTTCAATTAGTCAGGGACGAATTAGGCAACAAAGACGAAACTTTTAGTAAATTGCATTTGTTGTATGTATTTATGTAAAATATTTATTTCCATTGAATTATCAAATAAAGCCTCAGTTTAATGTATGATGTTTTATTCTTTTTTGGTGATACAATTCCAAAATACCTGTAGTAGTTTCAGTGTATGTACACATGTCATGCTAATATTAAAAATAAATTATAAAATCAATATTATGTTACCCAGTGTCTGTGTTATGGAGAACATGAACATAGGCATATGTATAAATACAGTATAGGCTACTCACATAACGATGAATTTTCATTCAGCAGGCAATAATTGAGCATACTAATATTTTTCCAGGTTTCGCAAGGATGAAAGTTTACGGAATGCCTGGATTAAAAACCTGAAACTCCAGGATTGGCAACCAAGACCTTCAAGTGTACTTTGTTCAAAGCATTTTGAGAATCACTTGATCGATCCCAGCGCTTTTCGAACAACATTACGTCCCAGAGCAATTCCTACACTGTTTACCGAATTTACTCCATATGTAAGCATTATGAGAGTGTAAGATAGAAGAGTGTCCCTGGAGTTTCTTGCACGTTCTTCTCCATAGAGATCTACGCTTTGGAACGTGCAAATAGCTTCAACTTTTTGGACAGACCGACCTTGACAATTAAAAAGTGTCTGTAGATGGTTTATTTGAAATAAATGCTTGAATTTTGAATTACATACATTACTTTTATTTAAAAAATCCTGATTTATTCCTAAACTAGCTTCCAGGCATACTAATACCTTGACTCTCGGTTCTACAAAACATGGCATGCGGGTTAATGACTGCAGTGCCAGTTTTTCTAGCTGATACTGACGTCCGTCAATGGTTTGTAAACACCGTCAAAAGATAAAGAGTGGACTGCTGCCCATCGTCCTCTTAAAATATTCCCTTAGTCGCCTTTAACAATAACCACGGGAATAGAGGGTGGTTCTATTCGTTAAGACTATTGATGAGTAATCTATATTTCATGTACCCAGAGAATATAGATTTTCAGGGATTTTCAGAATATCGTTAGATAACACTGGCAACCGGTCCTAATTCGGCCCTGTAATGATATCATTTCCTAGGTGTGCGTAATGGCTACGCAAATTTTAGCGAATGTTTGGTCTGCTACTATTTATATGTCTGTGCAAAATATACATAATAATTTTTCACCAAACTACTGATAAGACACGAAACTGGCAACAATTGCATAAATTTTCTTCCATATTTTGTATCTCTGTATTAAAAACTTAATGTAATGTTGCTAAATAAAAAAGAAACGAGAATTTATCATCCTTCTCTTCTCTACCCACGCAAACTCGTATAGTAGTGACAGCAGTTGAAATATTTTTAATTTGTTCGCATTCTTGCCACTGATAACGCAAACAATGTATCAAAATATTATTGATGTTTGATTATTACTTGAGACAATTAACCTTTTTATCGTAAATTTCCGTATTCCGCACTCAAAACAATGTCGGATGCCCCAAATAATCAAATACCGGGATTAAAACAGAAGAAAGTGTTTAAAATAATAGTGTTAGGTGATTCAGGCGTTGGCAAGACGTGTCTAACTTATCGGTTTTGCGAAGGACAGTTTTTAGATAAATCTGAGGCCACAATCGGTGTTGATTTCAGAGAAAGGAACATAAAAATTGGAGGGGAAGATATAAAGGTAAACAGACAAACCAACTCATCATTTTCTGTTCGAAATATTTGAGAATACACAAAATGTTTTTGCCTATTACCGTTATTTCGCACAATCTGTTGTGAAGTTTTATATATATAGTAAAAACTGTATTTTTGACCTTGACACAGGGAAAGGGATGTGTCTAAGGTACACCTTTTTGTATGGAGCAAATGGTTTACATAAGTACTAGTTAATTCACTGGTTCCGAAAGCTTAATTAACTTTAGATAATTTGACATGCTAGGAATCGCTTGAAGAGGTAGACTAGCTATTGCCCGCGACTTCGTACGCGCATATTCCGTTTTTGCCGTTCCCGTAGCCGCCCGTAGGAAATTCAGGAAATCCTCTCTTAGTGCCCCTACACTCCCCAAGGAACCTACATGGCAAATTTCAGCTTCCTATGACCAGTCGTTTCGGCCGTGCATTGTCTGTTAGTCACTGAGTCAGTCACCAGTCTCATTCGGTCCGTTTTGCGTGGTTATCCTAGCTACGCTAGCCAGCCTAGCTCCGCCCAGAAGCACAAGTTTTCTGCTGGCTTCACAGGCTTTGCAGAGTGACCTCACCATTCCGAGGATTTGTTGACATTGGATAGCCACGGCCTCACATTACAGAATGACGTGGCTTTTGGAATCTTCAGCGTCCAAGGAGTCCCTGTAGAGTGAACTTTCTGTGGTGACTATTATGTTAAAGAGATGTTAGTTAAGGCGGTAATGGCTCGTTATTTTCCAAATAATTATTCTGAAGTTATTTTAGGCTGTGTAGTCTGTAGCCTGTGACCATTTGTTATTATGAAGTTCAGTTGATCTCTGGCGGGTCCAGGAACGAAACTGCGAGAAAGGTAGGGGGAGGAGTGGGTACGAGCCTAGCACTTCCATCTCGGAACCTCTTCAAGTTTGTCCGTGACATTGTTCCCTTAGGAACCACTTTGCCCCTTTATCTACTGGAGGGTAATTCTGTGTGACTGTGATTAAAATATGCTCTCCAGAACAAGGTTACATTCAAATAATAATTTACTGTTGGTTTGTTTGTTTTCAAGGGCTGTCAGATATGAATCTTATTGCGTAGTTGTGTATCCCTAGAAACTTTACTGCTGTTGCGGCTTGTGTTATGGCGACACACTCACATAGGAAAATCGGGCTGTGTTCGCCTAGTGGTAGGTAGGTAAAAATTGATGTTGAGGTCTAGGGAGTGTATGCCAGCCCCTGAACCAATTTGAGTTTTTGAACCATCTATGTAGATGTGTACTTCATTTATAACTCCTGACTGATCCCTTTCTTCCTCTGTTGTTTATATGCTATAACTTTTGTTGAACATAGGTTTATTTGGTGTCCTATCACACAGTGCAGCGATGAGAGGCTGGTACTCAATCTCCCAGTCCAGGATGACAGCATGTGGACTGGTGTGGTTCTTGCCCCATATGCCTAAATGCATATGCCTAATAGCTGTTAATGCCGCCTCTTGCTGTATGTATGTCAGCGGAAAGTGGCAGGCACCGTAAGATTGTAATAAATGATAGTATTTCTTGAAATATTATGAAAAAATCGTTTTGTATAGTACTAGCTATCCCCCGCGGCTTCGCTCCCGTCAAGTGCAACTTTCTTATGTTTTTCATTCATAAGAACCTTCTCCTGACAGTAACAAACACAACAAAAAAAGAATTAGCGTAACCGGCCCAGCCGTTCACGCGTGATGCAATGACCAAGGGAAATAGGGATTCATTTTTAAACATTATATAGATATTCCATCCAAATTCTAAAGTGTCCAATAAATCTGTGTCTAATTTAGAAAAAATAGTTTACAATTTCACGCGATATTTTACAATCTTACGCTATTTTCCGGTGATATGTACAAGTCAAGGGGAGTTCATTGTAGGGTTATTTCCATTGCTGCAGTTGGGGTTGTCTTCGTACAGCCAGTGATAGCAGAATAGGCTAGCCTTTGGAATTACTGGAGCCTGGAGACGGTGGTCGAAAGTTCAGTTCTCGGCCACCAAACCAAGGCGCCATAGGTCAGCATTGGTCTGATGACAGATGTGTAAAGCCACAGCGCTTTCTAAGCATAAATGCAAAAGAGAATGAATTAAAAATATATACTCTTTGATTACAGCTTCAACTATGGGACACAGCGGGTCAGGAGCGGTTCCGCAAGTCAATGGTGCAGCATTACTACAGGAATGTGCATGCAGTCGTCATCGTCTACGACGTCACCAAACCTGAGACGTTTCATGTGAGTGCTTCTGTTATCATATCAGCCGAAAGACGTCCACTGCTGGATATATGCTTCTCCAAAGTGTTGCCAAACAACCGGTTCTGATTACCAATTCAGCAGTTACCTAAACCAATATTCCAAAGAGGTAATTTTTTTTTTAAACTCATATTTAAAAGAGGTCAAATTATTATCTGGTTCTGGTGTAAAACTACACTATTCCTGAGTGTTAAAAGCTCACGGGAACAGCACATTTATCTAGAGCAAGAAATGTGCTGTTGGTGAGACAGCCAGAAGCATCTTTTTTGGTTTATCTAACTAAGGATAGCATTGATATTAATCAAATAAAAAACTGGCCAAGTGCGACTCTGTCTCGCACACAAAGGGTTCCGTACCACAAACCCTAATATTTATTATTTGTTGTTATAGCGGCAATTGAAATACACAATCTGTGAAAGTTTCAACTGTTCTTGAGATATAGCCCGCTGGCAGACAGACGGACGGCGGAGGCTTAGTAATAGGGTTCCTTTGGTTACCCTTTGGGTAAAGAACCCTAAAAATAATTAAATTCTATTACTAGCTTCTGCTTCTGCCAGCTGCTTTGCTTGTACAAAGGTCAATAATAATCATAACGGAACTTAGACCAGGGACAGGGTAGGCAGGGTAGTCTATGTGTTATTCCAGATTTTAACTCTGTTCCTAATTTCATCCAGAACCATTCAACCGATTTGGCGTGATTCATAATTCAAAATTAGAAGTTCAAAAGTCATTTATTCAAATAAGGCTGAGTGCCAGCACCCAGCACTTTTTGACGTCAAGTTCTTACAAAAGACAGTCCTCCCGTCACCACTTCCTAGTGTTTTAGCTGTGGACACTTCTTCAGTGGCTAACAAACCCCCCAGCAACACATCTGTACGTTTTAAGAACTTGATTTTTTACAATACTTAGTACGCAAATTAATTAAAACAAAAAAAATATTATCACTTATTAGCTAGCATAACAGACTATAAAAAATGTACACTCGAGCATAAATAAGTTTCTTAGCTAAATAAGCTTCCAGGAATAAAATTAATGTGCCTGCCTACATGTACAGTGGTAGAATTTAACGACAGAACGTATTGAAGATGTTGTCAAAGTTAGAGTGAACAGGCTCCTTCTGGATAAGCTCGCTCCATCGTAGACTTTGAATAAAAAAAACATTGCTAAACTTTCGCATTTACATAGCAGCAAGAGTAAGTTTCAACTTTCATGTATTCCAGTCGATAGCAAGTTGGATGCAGGAGGTGGAGTCGCATGGTCTCATGAGGGCCCCGAGGGTACTGGTCGGCAACAAGTGTGACTGCGGAACGCCGGAGTCTCGGCTAGCCACGACCTACGCACAGAGGCTCGCTGATAAGTATGGAATGCCTGTAAGTCTTCATTTCTGTATTTCCGAACGCTTACAACCCTAATCTCTTCAAAGTTAGAGTGAACAGGCTCCTTCTGGGTAAGCTCGCTCCACCGTAGACTTTGTCTCTGTCATCTTTGACCAAGACTAGAGTCAAGAGCAAACCCATAAAAAAAAAAATGTCTTCATCTTTATATAACCACTAGCTGATGCCCGCGGCTTCACCCGCTTTTATTTTTTTTTTTAATAAAAAGTATCCTATGTTACTTCTAACGTCTCCAAGAATATGTGTGCAAAATTTCACAATGATCGGTTAAACATTCTTCGCGTTTATCTATACTAATATTATAAAGAGGTAACATTAGTTTGTATGTTTGTAAGTTTGTATGTAGGGGGTAATCTCAGGAACTACTGGTCCGATTTGAAAAATTATTTCTGTGTTAGATAGCCCATTTATTGAGGAAGGTTATAGGCAATAAATCATCACGCTAAGACAAATAGGAGCGGAGCAGTAATGGAAAATGTGACGCAAACGAAGTTGCGCGGTTCAGCTAGTCTATACTAATATTATAAAGAGGTAACATTTGTTTGTAAGTTTGTATGTAGGGGGTAATCTCAGGAACTACTGGTCCAATTTGAAAAATTGTTTCACTGGTAGAAAGCTATATCTTATAAAGCTGAAGAGTTTGTTTGTTTGCTTGAACGCGCTAATCTCAGGAAGTACTGGTCAGATTTCAAAAATCCTTTCAGTGTTAGATAGCCCATTTATCGAGAAAGGCTATATCACCACACTAAGACAAATAGGAGCGGAGCATTAATAGAAAATTTGACGTAGACGAAGTTGCGCGGGTCAGCTATAGTTTATAATAAAACTCGAGAATGGCTCACATACAATATTAGATATCTTACGTTTCTTCCCGTTCCCGTAGGAATTTCGGGAAGTACTCTGTAAGCACTCCCCAAGGAACCTACATGCCAAAGTTCAGCTTTCTATGACCAGTAGTTTCGGCTGTGCATTGTCTGTCACTCACTCACTCACTCACTCACTCACTCACTCAGTAACGGAAGAATTTTATATGTATTGATTTTACTATCCTCAAAATCAGCCACAACTTCCTACACATACACTCATCCATCCTACCCCACTAGACCTACAGAGACTCAGAAAAAATAAACATAACACTGTTTTAAACATAATTAAAACATAATTAGGTAAGCAGTTTGTAAAAAGAAACCTGCCATCAAGCATGCAGAAATTCAATATGCTGTTGTTTTTGCCATAGTTCCACCGCTCGTCCTGGCAGTCATACCCAGGAGTTCACGCTCCTGAGTCATGCTGTTGTATAAAATAATCCAGTGGACAAAAGCTACTGTCAAGATGCCTATATCCATTACCTCCACCGTAGGCGCGGGTCTGAGCATTGGGTAGCTCGCCATTTAATCAAAGAGATGTCAGCATCGTAAACGGGGCCCGTTAGGTCCAGTTCCTGCCAAGGTTGCGGAATTTGTTCGAAAGAGTCACCGCGGCCCTGGAACGCAAAGGGCACTAGGAGGAACATGGATGGGTTTTAATCAGTAAGAGTCTGACACTCCCTTCTGCTGCGCCCAGAGCGGGAGGAGTCATTAGATGATTTCCCAATTTCCCATCCTTAAAAAAAAAACCATTACCTCGTAAAAAATGCCGGAAAATAATGTCAATATCGCTCAAAACCAGAGCAGACAAAATAATCTGAGAAACATTGACGTTTATCGTTGACGTTACTGTCAAGTGGCTATCATTTCGCAATATGTTTATCTACTTTATCAGCGGCCTTATCAAGGTCGTCACAGCATACTGGAAGGAACACTCATGGTAATGAGTCATCATGTTGTTATTCATCCAATGCAGTATTTGCCTACTCTGTACCTAAATAGTGTAAGATGAGGTTGCTTTTCGTTTTTATTTATTTATTTTACTTACTTTTACTAACTAGTTGTCTCGAGTTTTGCGCTTAGCAACACATTCAGCGATTCATTTTTATATTACAGAAGATATATGTACACGAAATCAGTAAAAGTTAACACAATAAAAATATGAGTACAAAACAAAGGAACTGTTTATTTCTAACGAAATTTCTTCCAGCAGACCTGCGACGGGAGAAATAAAAAAGAAATGTCGACACACTATTGTTTACATTTCTTTAGAACAAACTAGAAATAGGCAAAGCCACAGCTTGCAAAACTATTTAGTCCGTCAGTTAGAGTATTGAAAAATAATGGCTTATGTTTAACTTACCACCAGATATAGTAACAAATAGCAGACAAAAGTAGTAAATGATCACCAAAATGAAACTCGCATTTTAATGTAAAATTATAACCAAAGTTTTTGCTATCATATTTAAGTAAAATGAATCCCAAGTAAATCATGAGTAACCCAAAAATAGTAAATGATCACCAAAATTAAACCAATCTGGCGCTCGGCGGCCGCTACCGCGGCACGCTCGCTTCGCTCGCTCGCCTTCGCGCGCTAATGGTCATGGTTCTAAACTAACCTAACCCACATTTTTCACCAGCCATAGAGGGGATCTGACGCAGACACGTTACTATAGAATTTGAATATTATACTAACTGAATATTAATTTGCTCGCTAAGATTTGGTGATCATTTACTAAATTTGGTGGTCGAATACAATTTAAAGTGGAGTCGTGACTAAAATAGCTGGTACTATTGTATTTTTAGACTTTATTTTTCTGGTGTTAAGTAGATATTTTTGGTTACAAAACTAAGGGTATCAAAGCATTTTATGGTGGTCATTATATTTATCCCCAAAAATAATGGACAAGTATTTTTTGTTTTTGTAAATCAATGAATGACAAAGATAAAACGCATCGAAACTCGGGAGTGGGGGCTAGTGACGTCACGACCCGCTAAAAAATATGCCAGGGCGTGACGTATTGAGAATTTTAAAAGCGTCGTAACTTCGTCAATTTCGGTTCCCGTAACAAAAGAAAAAATACGGTCAAATATTTTTTGATAATCTAACTGACGGACTAATAAGATTCTTTCAGGACACAAGCCTATTAAAGTAACACATAAAAATAATACGAAAATGTACCTTGTGTAACTAGCAAAACATTACATTGTAAGGCTTCGCTCAGCGCAAGCTATTCTATTGGTTCTTAACAAACACATTCCTCGCTAATCATCCTGGCACCTGGTGAAAACGCAGCCTTAGAGACTACTCACACTTATTCAGCTCTATTCGGCTTATGCCCATAGAAAACAACGATTTTGCATGGAGACGCGTACGTTACGTTTGACGTTACGTACGCAGCCGTTCAGCTTTCCGTCTATTCAGCTTTTTTTTTATACAAAAAGGGGAAACTCTTGGCCCAAATCTCACCTGGTGGAAAGTGATGATTACAAATACAAAATACAAATACAAAATCCTTTATTTCAAATAGACCAGTTTACAGGCACTTTTGAATAGTCAAGGTATGTCAGTCAAATAGATGAAGCTAATTCTGCCGCGCTAGCGACAAGAGTAGCAAGTTATTCTGCAACAAAACAAACTCACCGACCCTATCTCCAGCGCGGCAGTTGCACGTTCCAAAGAGTAGATCCTATGGAGAAGAACGTGCAAGAAACTCCATGAACGAAGAACGAAGATAAAGATAAAAGATCATTTATTTGTCAAACATGCGTTTACATACACTGACTAATCAGACATGCAAGGTAAATGATAATAGTATTTTGTGAGCGTCCATGTTTTGCCAATAACGGCGTACAAAATTTGTTGGTATAAAATTAGGTAGGCATTTAATTGCATTTACATATTGAAGTCATTTTAAATTTCATTACAAAATACACAAGAAATAAATAATAATTGATGTCAAGGCTTTATGGTATAAGTAAGATGGAAGCGAGTTTCACCCGGAATCCTCTTACACAGAGGAACGCATTAAACAAGTAAAATGATGACAAATGTGTTACTATCATGCGAGTGCTATAGATATATGTATAGAGTTCAGCGATTCTGCCGCTGCCGCCTTCTCATACTTACGATGCTGTATGCGGCTGATAAAAGCAGAACTGTATAAGTGTGACCAAAATCGTTCAGCGAAACGCGAACTTAAATCCCTGCAGTAGAATCGATTGCATGCAAATGCTAGTTATTTTTATAAACAAGCCATTGCCCGCAATTTCCACTTGATAAGAGCTCCAGTTCCATCGCTTATCTAATACTTATAATGTTATCTTTTGCAGCTGTTTGAGACATCAGCGTTACTGGACTCGGAGTGCGACAACGTGGAGTCTATATTCATGACGCTGGCGCACAAGTTGTACTCTAAACAGCCTCTGAGGGTGGTCAGCGTGGAGGTAATATGTGACGCACTAAGCGTTCCCAAACGGCTTTTATAATGCGCACAGCAAAGGAGTGGAACTCTCTGCCTGCGTCTGTTTACGAACGCTTACAACCCTAATCTCTTCAAAGTTAGAGTGAACAGGCTCCTTCTGGGTAAGCTCGCTCCATCGTAGACTTTGTCTCTGTCATTTCTGACCTAGACTATAGAGTCAAGAGCAAACCCACCATAAATAAAAATAAATAAAAAAAACTTTAAACAAGATGTTCATAGCATGCATTCCTCGAAAGAGAAGGCGACTGTATGTTTAAGCGATTCATTGTTTACCATTTACAAAAATAAACTTTAATTATGGTGTCCTTGCATACGCTAGTTAAGTTTAACTTAAATTGGTTAATTTCCAAGAATATGTTAAGAGAAATGTACTGTCTATTTTCATTCATATTGCATGCTCAAAGTCTAATTTAAGTAATTTATTTATTTATTTATTAGGTTAGCCAAAAATTGTTTACACATAAAAAATACATTGCGATTGATAGATTTGCAAGTGTAACAATCACAAAGGCTAACACTGCATGCACAGCAAACGGCATATTATAAAAAATTAATTGAAGAAAAAAAATTCAATAAATAATTTTGTCATTAAAACAAATGTTATCAATTTCCAGGGAGAGCACGGCCCAGGCGTAGTGAATCTCCAGCGACAGAAGCGGTCTACGAGTTCCAACGACAGCTGTCTATGCAGCTAAACTATACACCTCAAAGTCACCGCGCAATGAACGCGATACAAAACAATTCCGTCTAACATCCATGACCAAACCTACCACGACACAAATTTATTTTTTATGATGATGCTCTGTGCACGGCTTCTCTCATTTTGTATGTTGATATGAAGTATCCTGTTCATCGCCATGTCCTTGGCTATATCTATGTTCATTAAGATCAGTTTAGCGGTAATGGCGCGAAAACTTATCAAACAGAGACAGTTACTTTCATATTTATAACTGGCTGACTCGCGAAACTTCGTCTGCGTCACATTTTCCATGAATGCCTATTATATAGCCTTCATCGATAAATGGGTTATCTAACACTGAAAGAATTTTTCAAACCGGACCAGTTAGTTCCTGAGATTAGCGCGTTCAAGCAAACAAACAAACTCTTATAATATTAGTATAGATATTAAAAACCGGCCAAGTGCGAGTCGGACTCGCGCACCGAGGTTTCCGTATAAACCAGTAGGTGTTATATTATAAGCAGAAGTTGCGATTTACGATTTATGACGTATTAAAAAAAAGCTACTTACTAGATCTCGTTCAAACCAATTTTCGCTGGTAGTTTACATGGTAATGTACGTATATATTTTTTTTAGTTTTATCATTCTCTTAATTTAGAAGTTAAGGGGGGGGACACACATTTTCTTTGACAGGCGTTACGGATTGTCAGAACCCAAAAAATCTAACACCAGTCTTGCCAAGGAGTACCGTGTTACCCAGTTAATGGATTGTGGAGGTCTGGTAGGCAGCCGCTCCACGTAAAATACTGGTGGATTCAGCTGAATAGCTGAATCCAGTTTGACTGGAAGCCGACCCCAATATAGTTGCGTCGTGTAATTTCATATTTCGGCAGTCGGGCAGAATGTGTTAGTGGGTGTTTTAGGAAGATCTCAAAAAGAGCTCGGAGTTTGGGACTTGGCGATGTTACACTCCAGTACCTCGAACTTTTTCTAAATATGCATGGTTATGGAAAATTACTCCACAATAGTATAAAAAAAAAACAAGCTTTTATACATCTTGGAAGATCCCCCATTGTGACGTATTAGTTTTCGTGTTCTCCTCAACAAGCCCTTTCATTTGATACCCATGCTATGGTAGTGCAGAAAAAATAACTAGTCCGCCGTCTTGGATGATCCGCCATATTGGAATTAGAATGACGTCACATAAGTAAGCATGCATTGTCATCCAAAATAAGTGTGTATACCAAATTTCAAGAGAACTGAGATTCCCCCCGGACAAACACACATACATTGCAAGTTACTAAAAAGCTTGTAATAATAAAAAAAAAACACTTGTTCCTTTGTTTCATACTGTAAATATATGTATAGGGGTCAAGAATTCAAGATGGTCAAGTGAACAGTATTTGGTTAAGTTTATAGTATAAAATAACTAACGATGAACTTATACTTATTGCTCGTTTTAACTAACACATAATAATATGTCTTATGAGATTTCTAGCGTTTGAAAATTCTTCTTTAACACTTTTCTCTACAATGTTCAAATGTATCCAATATGTGTATGATAACACTTTCTAAGGACTTATTGCCTTGTTTTTAGCCATTAAACATGCAATTTGTCCTTAAACTGTATCCTCTTTAAATTCCGAGCTAAATATGAACAAGTATATTATTTAATAGCAAACTAGTGACAGTGCCAGTGCTGCCATCTACTTTAAATCGGTTCTTATTTTAAACGAAATCAATGTAAACCATCATGGCTGTGCTCTGTTGATTAAATTCGTTTGCTTACCTGAAAATGTAGGTATCAATCATAAAATTGTTCCCGTATAAAATTAAATCAGTTTGGCTCAGTAGTTTTAATTTTATGAGCAGTTTTGCTTACTTGGATGATGTGATTTCTGCGTAGACGATGACGTCGCCCAAGTATCTTCATTAAAATCGGTGTCAGAAAACGAAGAAACAAAACCAAAAACACCGACTTCCGATATTAAAGTTATTTTATCTTTGTAGTGTTTTATTTGGTTGTATTTTTTGTATAAAGTTTATAAGCACAAAAAAATGTGTTCCTAAAATAAGTACCCAAGTCTGAATAATTTTTGTTATGGTTATTTAATTATTTTTTTAAAGTTGCTCGTTTGAGGCATTACAAACATAGACAACAACCATTGTATTGGATGTAGGTAATTAATATAAAAGTGGAGAAGATTAGTTTATTTGCGCCAGGCATGACATAACATGAACTTAATAATGTAAAAATATTATTTGTAAAGTCTTATTTATTACCGTATATGTATAGTATACCAGTCGACACGAGTCGTGAGCACAGATGAATGCAGCAGGTTGATCTCACCAATGTACGGTAGGCTTACGAAACTTATGTCCCATAGTCGATGAGCATTGACTGACGAACCAATAACGTGAAGCGTCAGAGCTGTCGTCGTCAAACCGACCAATGGAGAGTGTGCTCACGACTCGTACCGGTAATTACAATGCGATTCAAATGAGAATAGGAACGTCAATGACCTCTATCTGTCAAACGTCTCTTGAAAAGTACGGTTTGCAAAGAAAACTTAGTTGCATATCGATAACTGTTTATTTTATTTTATTACCAGATTTAAAAAAATCGTATATTAGTAAATTAGCTAAATATAATATTTTATTCCCTTTATTATTAATTTATTATAAGTAATTATTAGTTATTTTAAATCATACCAAAACACTTTTTCACTCAATATTAATTATAAATAATAATTTAAAAAAAACTTGCTCTCCCTACCGAATTGGTTTGAATTAACAGCTATGACGTCACAATATGGCGCTAAGTCGATCCTATTCTTATTTGAAACGCATTGTATGTTAGATTCTATCACATTCAGACATAATTTACACCTTGAAAGCTTAAGGCAGCTCATTAATCATCGTCGCTATTTCTAAAACACTATTAAAACGTGCACCCACTATGTGTAAGAACTGCCTGCCAAAGCAAACATGCCTGTTTAAATTTAACTTCGTGCCAATGATAAATATTGCAATAAAATAGTTCTAAACTGTAAGTGGTGGTAAAGTACGTCAACTTCTGTAAATAATAAAAATTACAATATTTATAACAGTATTTTTATCTTCCATATTTTGTCGTCTATTAAATAAATGTCCAATATTTTTACCTTTATATTCGATTAATTAATTAAGTATGGTCGATTATAGTATGTGCTGTGGAATAGTAAATAAACAATGTACTTCAGGCCTTATTTATAAACAGTAGACCTGTTGAAATGTGAGAATAAGCAGAAATGGCATTTAATAGATACCAATGAATTTAAATATATTATGTGAAAATGATAAAATTGTGTAATACTTAATTTATTTTTATATAAGAATAGCACTATAAGTATTCGATGGAGTACATGAAATCATTGAGATATTAAATAAATCGTTTTACGTTGTTATTTTGGCGTTTTATTTATACTTCACACGTGTAGACACTGATTTGCAAAAACAGTATCTAGGGCAGTTATTGATCCAATATATTGTATACAAATCATCTCGCCCTTTCCCAACTTCACCGTTTGCAACACTGCTGCTTGTGGCAGTGGCGAACTATTGAAGCCTCTCGACGGCCCGGGGCGGCAAGACTAAATGGCCCGCCATCCGAAAAGTTTTAAAATTAGGAGGACATAAGTGTTACGATGTAAAATCTGACGTGTGATAACTACTACTAAGTAATTGATTAATCTATACTAATTATCCTACTAATATTATAATATTATAAATGCGAAAGTTTGTGAGGATGGATGTATGTGTATGTATGTTTGTTACTCTTTCACGCAAATACTACTGAACCGATTACGATGAAATTTGGTATGTAGGTAGCTGAAGACCCAGAATAACACAGGCTACTTTTAATCCCGGAGTTCCCGAGGGATCGGGATTTACACGGGAATAACGAGAATTTATACGCGGACGAAGTCGCGGGCGGCCTCTAGTCTGATATAAAAATAAGATAGTAAACAAAAACAAAATGAGAGGTATGTATGAATTCGCTCCATCGTAGAATTTGTCTCTGTCATCTCTGACCAAGACTATACTGAAGAGCAATAACATCTCAAATAAATATTTTAAAACTACTACCTACTAGTGGGTCTTCGCAATGCCGTTCTTTTTATAACGGTACTTACATAATGTGAACTGAGTGGTAATTTGAGCGTCTAATGCATCGACTCCGTGGCGCAACGGTAGCGCGTCTGACTCCAGATCAGAAGGTTGCGTGTTCAAATCACGTCGGGGTCAAATCTTCTTTTTTGATTTTGGGAATAAACTTTCATCTTCTGTATTTTGCAATTTTCTCCTAAATCCTTTTTCTTTCCATAGTCCAAGAATTTTCGTTTTTTTTTCTCTTCTTCGAAACACAACAGTAAATATTCTCTTACTAACACTACTTCGTTTCTGAGAAATTAACTAAAATACTAAACCCGGGGGTTTTGAGATCTTGTTCTCTAAGTAATACTTTTATTTTATTTATTATATACTTTATTGTACACCTCATAACAAGTACAGGAAAAACGTTTATAAAAACAAGTATACAATGGGCGGTCTTATCGCACAGGGCAATCTCTTACAGACAACCTTAGGATGGATTGAACGAAAGAAGTTAGATTTAGGGCGGTCAGTGTACAAACATCATAAATAATATTATTTAGATATAATAATATAAAATAAACGAAAAAAATAAAAAAATGTTAAGAATTAATAATTATAAATAATTATGTGTATGAAATAATATAAAACTTTTACCATTCGAAAGATAGCCAGCGATTTAAGTCGCCCTGTATTGGTTTGCGATTTTTGTGTGCTTTTAAATAAAACCAACTGATAATTTCATCTCAATTATATTAATTTAATTAACAAGAGAACGTAGACAGCATTCGCCGTAAGGTACAACCATAGACGGAGTCCCATATACAAGGGAGCTAGCCAAAACACTTGACATACTAGAATTATTAAGGGGAATGCTCCAACCAGCCCGAGAAACTCAAATTTTCTTACGTTTTTTGCAATTTGCAGGCCAGTGCTAGGTTGTATGTTGATTAAAATATTATTCGCGACTGTAAGACATATGTAGTTACAGAATTATAATCATCAAAATCATCAATACAACGTTCTAAGTTCATAAAGCTCTAGGAATGACTTTTTCTGTTTTTTTTTCCTAGGCTTTTATGAACTTGGAACTTTTATCACCAATACAACCCATTGGTGATTTTGATCATTATAATTCTGTAACTACATACCGTCTTACAGCCACGAATAATATTTTAATCAAGCATACAACCTAGCACTGGCCTGAAAATTTGCAAAAAACGCAAGAAATTTAGAATTTCGCGGGCTGGTTGGAGCATTCACCCGATTACGAGTTACGAGCAATGACGACACAAATAGACAGGAAATACATCAGTGACCAAAAATAGATAAAGATAGAAAAATATCTCTTTCTTTCTTTATTTGGTGTTAATTAGATTAATAAATCCGTTGCCAAATGGTTCACGTTTTTATTACAAGAAAATGTCTTTGGCTTAGTTATTAAAAATTGCTTAATTTTGATGTGATGGTAATTGGCAACGAATATTTCGTGTGTTGATTTGTTCTATAAATTATTGCTATTTTTTAGTCTCTTTAAATCTTCGCACGAAACGCATACTAAGTAACACGTACTTAATCTTCACATTTTATTTATATTTTCTAACTAACTAAGTAAATACACATATTACATTTTAAATGGCGGGATGGAGACAAGATACATATTACAAAGCAACACACATCACTCCAACTATGCAGATGAAAAAAAAAATTGCGCTTTAATATTTAAAAATACAAGTCAAATGTAAGAGTTCACTTCCAATTAACCGCCCATACATCAACCCTACAATCATATCTTCGAGAACCAGCTTCGTTCAATTCTGACCTACGGGCGACTAAACATTTAGATTTAATGTATCACATTAATTTAAACACAAACTGCAAAGCGTCTGTTGTATTCACAGCATAGTTAATTTTAAGATTTTGAAAATTGTTTATAATATTACGGGTACAGTCAACAAAGTTTTGATTTACAGGAAAAAAAATCCACTGAACTGCCAATATTATTTCTAACTAGCGAGTGCCAGCGGCTTCGGCCGCGTGATATCTAGGGAACATACTCTCGGAATATAATAACCTATTTACTTTCATAGTTCCCATTCCCGTGGGATATCCGGAATAAAAACTATCCAATGTTCTCTTCTCGGGTCTCAAACTATCTTTGTACAAAATTTCATCCAAATCGGTTCAGTGGTTTAGGTATGAAGAATAGACAGACAGGCAGAGTTACTTTCGCATTTATAATATTATTAGGGATGTGTGCGTTATAACTTTTGAAGCTTATGACATACAAGACTTACGAGTGTGGCGTACAATAATAGGGAATATGCATGAAAAAAATATTTATGATCTGAAAAGTTTATCTAAAAGTATTCGAAAATATAATACTAACTGTGAAATTAGAATCTAAATTGCTCGCAAAACGAACGAGATACAATTATTTTAAACAAATATATCTATCCCTCTCGCGAAAACGCTGTTTTCTATGGCAGCTGTATAGTCATCGTGTTATTTGACGTCACATTACGTATCGGACTTCTCTTTCTAACTGTAGTCTTTGAAGCTTTATAACTTAATAAATGATGAAGGTATTTAAAAAATATTTTCATGATTGTTTACTAGAGCTAGGAAGTATTTTATTTTGAAAATAAAGAAATTGTATGCATATTCCCCATTGTCGACACACAGTAGGTACAGTCACAACATTGTTTAAAAGTAGTTGCAAGTTAGCTGCCTGCATACCAAATAGCTTTGTTCACTGCACACTGAAAATTACAGTCATCCGCAACACTCACTCGTGTTACGATACGAATTAAAAGACTCAAAAGTGTAGAGAATAATATCAATAGTGCAATCAATAACACAGTGCTAGATTTTTCGTCGCTAATTCATTGTTATTATTAGCCTTATTCTCCTAAGAATATTAAACAGGGAATCACAATCTAAAAAAAAAATATTAGCTTTATTTCTGTTCACCATTGGCGGTTGAGAAACGCTTAAAACCAAAGCTGCAACGTTTTTATGAAATCTTTTGTGTTAACAAGCTCTTTAAGTAGTAAATATGTGTGGAATACAATCTAGAAAGAACATTAAAATTTACATAAACCTATCTAAAATTAAGAGGAAAACACGGACACACGATTATTTTACTAACTATTGCACTAAGAATTTCATCAAATTTCCGAGAGGAGTCTACTCACATAAGTACTTATGTCAAGGCATGAAGGCAATAATTTCATTGTGAAAAAAAGATAAAACTATTCGTCATGCATAGCTCTGTCTCTCTTTCATAATGTTGGGTTTTGTCACGTCATATTAAGCCCCTGATATGATTGGTTGACTGATATGAAATGTCGACAGGCAATCAAATTGCTCGTCATTCAAATGTGTGAATGTTATAATATTTAAAATGTAGTTAGAAACTAAGTTATGATAATGTGTTATTAGTGTGGATTTAGAACTAGTTTCATAGGTATTATTGCCACGTAATCCCGGCTAAGATAAGGCTTCGGACATATCCAGTGGCATTCTAGTCTAATTATTATGTATTCGAATGAAATTCGGTATTGCAAAAATACATCAGTGTGCCTATTGCATACGTACTTTAATAAGTCACAACTTCACTGCCTTAGTGTAATCCTAAAAAACAATAAATTTAATTACAAGTAGATTGCTTTTTTTGCTCTAACGAAACGCGAATGACTGTACAATTGATTTATGAACGAGAAAAATATTTTAGATTTTTTTTTATCACCATTTTTTAGTTTTCTACGCCATCAAAATCAATATAGCAAAAATATAGGGAATAATATTTTGTTTTAATTTTAACTGACTCGGCACACGTTGTCTTGCTATATTAAAAAAAAATAGCCTACGACCTATTCTCAGACCTAACGAATAAACACAAAAAAAATACAGAAATCGGTCAAGCTGTGTCGGAGGAGTTCAATAACATGAGATTTTTACATATAATATTAAATAGGACAGGGCACACTTTTTTCTGACAACGAGATTGGACCGTGTACCACACTGAAGCGAACTGAACTCGCCATACCGTCGGCAATCTTCGGGAGAGATCGTGTGGGCGAGCGGTGTATAAGGGCAGGTTTTCTTAACGCGCCGACGACGCGCAGACGCAGACAGTATTGCTTTTTGGTACACATTCTTGGTTTCTAAAAAATGACAATCTTTTAAAACTAACATTGATTTAAAAATTGGAGTCCAATGTTGCAGGTAGACTTTAAATAAAGTGAAAATGCCCTTACAAGTTTTGTTTCTATTCACCGCTGTGTTTCTATTTACCCCGTTTTACGGTATGTAAATTGCAAAAAAGGTTCCAAATCAGTTTCACTACAACTACATGCGTAAATGTATTATCAAAGAATATTTACGAGAACTGTTTTTTTGTTAAATTTTGGCGCTTAATATTTTCTTAGTGTGGCACGTTTGCATGACAATAGGATATTTTCCTGGATTAAAAAAAAAAATATATATATTAAAATTTGTTCAGTCAGTTCGATTTTCTAAATCCGTATTTGTTGCCTTTTCAAATCAATGAAAAGGTTTCTTTATTTTAGATGGGTTTGTTCTTGACCTGACTGACAAGTGAAAATGGCAAACTGGCGTAGATTACAATAGCATTTAAGTCAGTTTTGACATTTGCACTTGTCAATTTAGTCTCCGAGATTATTAAACAGACTATAGTCTAGATCAGAGATAACAGAGACGAAGTCGATAATGCATGGTGTGAGCTTACCCAGAAGTTCACTCTAACTTTGAAGAAGTAGCAAAAAGCAAATGGAGAAAGCAGAGCAAAGCACATCAACATTGAGATGTGATGACGTCACTTATTGGTAAAAATTGTACCAACGCGTGGCGTGACAAAAAAAAAATGTCCAATTTTTTTTTTTGGAAAATAACTTACTCAGCAAACATACAACATGTAACAGTAAAGCCGATTGTAATTATCATTATGAACAACTTTCACTACAGCATCAATACAGAAATCGCGAAAAAAAATCGACAAAATATACTGACCAGTTTATTATTTGACGCGATTTTTGGTTGGTTTCATAGTGAAAGTTATTCATAATGATGAGTGCAATGGTTGCATAAGAGGTATTGCTTTTATCCTGTTGTATATTTTCAGGAAAATATCCTATTTGATTTTGGAAGTAGTGTTACCACTGATGTGCTACTGACCGTACATGGTAGGTTATTATTTAGGTAAAAATTGAATTTAAAAATGGATTAGGTGTTAAGAAATTAGTATTAACTCTATGGATCGGGATATATCATGATTTAAATACCATTCAAAATCGTTTACACATTTATTTTCAAAACATACATTTTTGGTACCCCTTTATTCATATAAAAGATCATTGTTATCCCTGATAAGATTTTAAAATTAGACTTATCTTTAGCATGCTCTCAGTATAGAATAAACACAGATACTATGTAAGTGCAGTTCAGTGTTGTTTTTAATGAATAAGAGTGCTTGATAAAATATTTTGATCCTATTTATATTTTAGGTCCAAGATATTATATGTCTTCATTTAAAAATAAACCTTATTTTAGTTACACAAGACTCCTTTCAAAATATGAATAAAGGGATAAATCAACTCAATTTTAAAATCTATGTTAGATCTATAATCATCAATATAATCATTGGTTAGTATTTCAAAACACATAATATTTAAAGAAAATCACAGTGATTATAACTAGATTGTCTTTGTGCCAAATTAACACTATATGATTACACTGCTGGTACCACTAGCCCAATGTTGGGCAAACAAGGCCATTGATGGGCAAAACGAGCTATCATATATTTATATATAAAAAAGAAAACTCAGAGTACTGAATAGATGCCGTCTTACTTTGAGTTGTTGAGCTATTCTCTAAGTGTCCGTAGCAGTGGCAAATATAATATATGCGAAAACGCACGCATAAGCTCAGCGGCGGTGAATGATGGACGATGATTAAAGTCTCAGCTCAACCTCGCGAGGCCACGTGTTGGTATCAGAATAATTGTCGAAACGTATAAAAAGTCCAGCTCAACATACGAGCGAGTTGTTGAGCTATGTGAAAAATTTGTGGTGTTAACGAAGTTCAGCTCAACGTATTTGAGTTCAGGTCAAGTTCTTGAGCTACACGCGATCGGTAGTGAGGCGAGTGATATTGAGGAGCGTCTGCAGCAGCGCCAGGTCGGCGAGTGTGCGCTCGTCTCACAAGTTCCGCCACATGGTGAATTCCAGCTCAACGTATCAGTGGGTTGTTGAGCTACACGCGGTCGGCGGTGAGGCGAGCGGTATTGAGGATAGTCTGCAGCAGCGACAGGTCGGCGAGCACGCGCTCGTATCACAAGTTCTGCCACGTGGTGGTGACGAGCACGTTGGTGTCGAGCGCGCGCGCGATCCGCTCGTGCAGGCCGTGCGCCAGCCACTGCATGCGCAGCGCAGAGTAGCGCGACGCGCACAGGTGCAGCGGGTTGCCGCGCCTCAGACCCTGCACAGGGAAACAGTTATTTGGAGTTATGTTTTCAAATTAATGTTTATGAAGGCGTAATAGATATACAGACTTATAGAAGGTGTGTGTTCAGAGAGTAAAGTCCCGAAAACCTTCACTGAAAAGGGAGGATCCTGCACCCGGAACGGTTGTTGCGTTTGGTGGGCAACTGCCCCATCTATACTAATATTATAATGCAGAAGTTTATTTGTTTGTTTAGTTGGTTGAACGCGCTAATCTCAGGAACTACTGGTCCGATTTGATCCGAAATTCTTTCAGTGTTAGATAGCCCATTTATCGAGGAAGGCTATAGGCTAAAGATATATATCATCACGCTAAGACCAATAGGAGCGGAGCAGTAATGAAAAATGTTTCGCAGACGACGTTGCACGGGTCAGCTAGTAGTTGATATTTGGACAGTTGTATATACAACTGTCCGAATATCAACTACTAGCTTCTTCAAATCGTACTGAAAACTCTGTTACCGCGGTGCAAGATTTCTGTAGTAGTTCGCTGCTAGTGGGATAGATGCCGTTAGTTTTGTTGCACGCAGCTGATGAGTCTATAGTAGTGAAAAGGCTGTAAGGAATTGTTACCTGGTCCGTCTCCCCGTAGGAGTCGAGGTAGGGCGCCGGCAGCTTGGCGCCGCGCGCGGGGGCGGCCAGTAGCAGCAGCTCGCAGTCGCGCACGCGCATGAACACGCCGGCGCCGCCGCCGCACGACACACAGTGCGCTACTACAGCGCCCACGCGCTGCACTTCACTGCCGCGACCCGTCTGGGAAGAAAACAGATTCTATGTTTACTAAAATAACCTCTATTATTTAATGGTTTCCTTGCGTGATCGAATCAGGTATGATGATATCCGCAAGAGAACCAAGGTTGCCGACAGAAACCAAAGGTTGCCGACAGAAACAACATGGTTCGTCTGGAGTTGGAGACTCACATCTTCAAGCAACAATGGAAGTTCATTTTCCAAGAAGTTTCTGTAGGTTTCTCCTTTAAGTCTAGATGGCAGTTCAAACGGATTAACTAGTTCTTATTCAGGATTCAGACCACAAGTTAACGCTTAGAGGATGTGGAAACGTAGAAGCTCTCAATTTATATAGTTTCAATCGCCCACATGGTAAATTGTGGAAAATGACCAAAACTTTATTTTTAATCAGTTGGCTAGTTTTCAGAATTTTGTCTCTTCCATTTTCTCAGATGTCTTTGGAGGTCAGTTTCAGCCAAAGTTGCCGTATGAAAATTTAATGATTATGAAAGCTGAATGTTGGCCCATTCTCTAGACCTACTAAGGAACCATGAAGTCACCTGTTTAGATTTTTAATTTAAAGTACAAAATTTAGGTAATGTACCGAACGCAATTTTTTCACTTTAGACCAACATTTTCACAACTTTCAACACAGTTACGAAGCTGATAATTTTAATGCATAAAAGTACAACTCATGAAGATTCAGTTGCAAAAAAGAAATCTTGACCAAATCTTCTACTTTTATTTTTAGATTTTTTTGTATTGGTCAGGTCGATAATTCGAAAAAATTCAGAAGCAATAATCCATAGCTCGAAAACTATGAAAAGTCGCGGAACATAGGTACATAGGAGGTGAATCGGAGACCCCACGATACGAGGGACCTACATTTTATTTTTGGACGTGGCCACCCTGTACAATGGCCACCCTATATTTTTACACATTATTATCAATCAATCCTAATATATAAAACTAGAGGCCGCCCGCGACTTCGTCCGCGTATGAATTCTCGTTATTCCCGTGTAAGTCCCGATCCCTCAGGAACTCCGGGATAAAAAGTAGCCTATGTGTTATTCTGGGTCTTCAGCTACCTACATACCAAATTTCATCGTTATCGGTTCAGTAGTGTTTGCGTGAAAGAGTAACAAACATACATACACATACATCCATCCTCACAAACTTTCGCATTTATAATATTAGTAGGATTCTTCCGTTACTGAGTGATTTTAGCAGACAACGCACAGCCGAAACTGCACGTCGTAGAAAACCGAAATTGGAGCATGTAAGGGAGCACTAAGGAAGGATTTCCCGAAATTCCCACGGGATAAGCACGAAGTCGCGGGCAAAATCTAGATCGTCATACAATAATTATCAAAACTCACCTTTGGTATATCAGCTTGGCAGCAATAACTCTGCGAACACAGAATCTGTCCGCACACCAGACACATGGTAGGTTTCTTACTGTCCTCTCTCTCCGAATTCGGACACGAGAACTCAGAAACCAAATTCATTAATTCCGAGAAATCATCAGGCAACTTGATCAATCTCGGCGGTTCTTTCGGCTCGGTCACTACATGGGCGGGTATATCACCACTGAACCATTCAGTTGATAGTGCAACCCATTCTGAAATCTTCTTCTTGGCTGTGGGAGTATCTACAAGGTCCTTGAACGTCGTTGGCATGTCTAAGTACCCACACATACTCTCCCAGGTATCGCCGTCGACAACAGCCAGTTCTGATGGTGCGCTGATGTCACTCAAAAAGTGATAAAACAAGCAACAACAGCGGAGGAACGTATGACATTGACTTTTGATCTTCTGCCATACTTCTATCGGGTTCAAACTGTCCTCTAACACCCCTTTGCGGAGCTCCTTCATGAAAGGCAGTAAGTTCTCTAAATCAGTGCTTTTGAAATCTTCCTGTCCTTCCATTGGCTGGCTCTGGCAATTGTTGACATCTGTGACCAATAAGGCTCTAGCTAGGGTGGCTCTTAAACACTGTAGAGTAATTTGTTTGGCTAGATGTGTCGGTCTTGCAGGCGATGCGACTTTGCAGAATAACGCTGGAGCGGTTAGCACTAAAGATACGAGCGTTCCGAATGGCTCATGAGTCAATGGGGACGTACTTTCTAAGGTATTTAAAGTACTCAAGGCATGATGGGAGAGGTGTTTAGGTGAAGCCCAAACGGCTGGTAGACAGGCTGCTAGTCGGATCAACGCTTGTAATGTGTCCCTATGTCTGGCGGGGAGGTCTCCCAATAATGCTCGTTTTTCTGCCTGTAGGACCGCGTTTGTGCTGTAGATTGTGTAGGAGGTTGAACGGTAGAGGGCGGCGCTTGATACCATGCCTCCGTATTCGGATATGGGAAGAATCTGTGGAAAAATAAAATTGTGAATAAAGATGAAATTCTACTATGGCAGGCTACAGACAAATTTGCATTAAAGTAATTGATCATTCTCCAATATTCCTTCGTAAATACTCGAATAATAAATTATGAACCGTTTTTTATAAGTAAAAATCTGGTTTTCATGTTAAGAAATTCAAAAAAATAAGTGTGGGTCAGTGACCGTTATTGCACATTTAAATTAACCATAGTATTGTGTCAAATATAATTAATTGCAAAACAAGTTGAATGTGCTTTAGAGAAACAATCAGCTAGCTTGTTAGTATAATAATATTATGGTCACTCTTATAATGGTTTAAGATTATTATCAAACATACTACTACATAAATTCTTAGCTACCATGTACAACTTCGAAATGACATGGGACAGCATAATAAAATAAACGTTAACCATACTTACATTAGCAAAATCCTCAATCAACGCCTTAGTCATTTCATTATACGGCGGAATCTCCCCTTCAAAGTGCACCAAGAAGTCCGGCTTTAACAGATTCTCGGCATGAGTGGACACATACACCTCGGTCTCATCAGCTGACTCACCATCCTCCATATCGGAAGACATGGCGCCCACACTCCTGGCTCTAGCTTGGCAGTGCATCTCCTCGCAGAACTCAGTGCAGATGTGCAGGGGCTCGGAGCTGACTTGGTGCTTGAGCTTGAGGATCAAGTTGACGGAGTCGTTGTAGGTGTCGTCGGGCAGCGGGGGGGGCGGGCCCAGCGGCATGGCGGGCGCGGGGAGCAGGGGCAGCGCCGTGTTGCACAGCCGCTCGCACAGGGGACACAGGTACTCCTTCTTTTCCACGTCGAAGGCTGCCGGTTGGCGGCCACGGTAAGGCCTTTGTAAAAAAAAAAATAATTGAGAACTAAAAGAGTTTCGTTTGTGGTCTTGAATTTCGTCAAGGGCTATGAGGTTAGAAGTACTTAGATGAATTACATTAATATTTAGCTAACCCGTACTGTCCAAACGCTGGGCAAATGCCATCCCAAGTACTAAAATGCCTACTTTTGATAATTATTTACTCAAATGGCGAAATGGCAAAAAATTTGATCATTATGTTTTGGGGTAAGCTATCTACCAGAAATCGGTCTGTCGGAATTTTTTCTCGTCATCACGGTTATACCTATAAATAGTTACTGTTCCTATCAATACAATGCTTTTATCTTTAAAGCCTGATGCTAAGGACTAACGTTTCTATAGCTCCTGTTTAGCAGTGCTCTTCTATAACCACATTTTCGTGTCTCGACGGCGGAATCCGAGGTGAGTACCAACATTCGTTTAAACATAAGACCTTTATGTTGTGTGTAATAAAGATCACTTTGCGAGCTTTGTCACGCAGGTGAAGCTTGAGGCCTGACTCACCTCCTGTTCTCCTTGTCCTGCACATTGTCCACGTAGTTCCTCCAGCAGGCGGCGTGTAGCGCGTGTCCGCAGCTGGACACGTGCGGCTGGAGCCCCAGGCCTGCGGGCAGCCAGCTGGAGCGCCAGTGCTCCGGTATCCGGCCGCAGCCCCCGCGACGCAGACGGTTGTGGACGCTCGATTGTTGCACGAACGCAACCAGGACTAGTGGTTCGGTTTTGATGTCAACGCGAGCCTGGGAGAAAATAGTTGTAAGTTAGAACACGTTTCGTAGAGCACTAAGTTAGAGGGGTTCACACGATGCATTGCGGGGACTGAGCGATGACGCTGTGCTGTTTTAAGGTCATGGCATATTATACCGGCATCGCAACTGCACAGCTGCAGCACGGCGTCGCCTCGTATTTAAGCTACGGCTACCCGGTTACACGTCGTCCGCTCGCAGTCCGCGCACCAGCCGCGAAGTGCAAGCTTGCTGTCACCGCAAACACAATTTTACATGGCATTTGTCATTGAACACGCCTAGCACTGGCAAATCGGAATTGGCGCGCAGTAAACACGCGGACGGCGCGCTGTAAGCACGCAGGCTGCGAGCCATGTTGTATTGAAACGGTTAACACGCTAACTGCCTGCCGTTGGCTTTTTGACATTGACATTATAAAATGTAATATACGACACACGAATTAAGGACTAATTTGAATTACAAGATAATTGCTGGGCTGGAGCGGTGCCGTTGCGATGCTGTTATAGTGTGCCATAACCTTTAGTGTCGCCGCACACGGGCCACCGGCCACAACCACAAAACGCCGCCACCGGCATATTTCCTGTAGTTTTCATACATTTAGGATTGTAGCGTGTGGCGGCCACCAGCGTCAACCGTGTGCGGCGAGTCCATATAAAATGTACGAAAACTACAGGAAATATGCCGGTGGCGGCGTTTTGTGGTTGTGGGCGGTGGCCCGTGTGCGGTGACCCTTACATACAAATCAGAACGACGTACCGCACGTTGCTAAATCATCGTGCGTCGACGGAACGCGCCCTCGAAAGATCCAACGAGACGAAGCGGTTGGGGGGGAAGAAGGTTGATTGGGATAATTTGTCAGTGACGAGTACCGTGATTTGCTTTCTGATTCTGCTAAAGCGGCCTTTTTAGACCCGTGCAAATTGCGAGAAAAACGGAATACTAGTTTGTAACCAGATACACACAGGCTGTAAAAAGCAAAAATAAAACCGGCAAGTGTGAGTCGAACTCGCGCATAAAGGGTTCTTTACTATCGTACAAGATTGAATACTACGTATTTTTATTATTGATTGCGGCAACAGAAATATAGCTCGCTCCATCGTAGACTTTGTCTCTGTCATGTCTGACCAAGACTAGAGTCAAGAAACAAACCCATCAGAAATAAAAAAATAAATAATACACTTTGTGAAAATTTCAACTGTCTACCTATTTCGATTAATGAGGACCAGTTGTTCCTGAGATTAGCGCGTTCAAGCAAACAAAGAAACAAACTCTTCAGCTTTATAATATTAGTATAGATTTCAGGCTATCTCTTTCCATGCCTGGTTGTCTGGAAGAGATGGCGGAATGCGATAAGGCCGCTATTTGATGTTTAGTTTAAGGTTTTCTTTATGTTTTTATATTTTGGTGTACAATAAAGCATTTATAAATAAATAAATAATATTACAATGGTGGATAAAAATCTTCTAGCTAGAGATACATACCTCTTCCTGACACATGATACAGACGCGCGGAGGCTCGGGCACTCCGCCGCCCCATACTCCTAACGCGGCGCCGCAGTATAGCGGTCGCAACTCTTCCTCTTCTGCAGTTACCTGTAATAATAAATAGACTATACAAAGATATTCCCCGGTTTTTTTTTTGGGACAAGCCCGCCACACATTCCCAACCACTGCAACTCCTGAAAGCCAGAATCAACAGTGGCGACCACCAACAAAACGCCGAGCTAATGAAGCCCGACGAGTCTCGGAGAAACGATTCAACTGTCTTGGATACCGCAACGAAATTAATCAGTAGAGTATAGCGTAGTAGGAAAAAAATAATATAATTAATATTCTCCGGTTGGTACCCCATTCCAAAAAGAATGCCTAACGGGGCCTCTGCGAGTTGACTTCGGCTCCTTGTATGCCTAAGGGCCGTGCGTGACACACCCCACCCCGAGATTTTCAAATACAAAAAAAAATGTTTATAAATATGAAAAATTCTGTTTCACGGTTATTTAAAAAGACTTTGTCTTCGGTCGGTGTCTTATTCAAAACCGTATCAAAATTGGTAGAGCCATTTGGGAGTTATACCACACTTAGACGCTAAAGCTACTGACTTACTTCCTTGTTTTACAAAATCAAAAGTCATTAATTTAAATTAGGCTGAGTGCCAGCGCACTTTTTGAACGTCAACGTTTACAAGAAGACAGTCCCCCAAAAACGCCCGCCCGTCATCACTTCCTAGTGTTTTAGCTGGGAAGAAGTGGCCAACAAACTCCCCCGCACCAAATCTGTCTGTTGCGTTAGAAGAACTTGCATTTATGCAATAGTATGCAAAGTATTATTACAAAGAAAAATAATAAAACATGGGTAACACATACAATCAAAAGAATAAAATAAAATCATTCCACATGCACAGACTGCGTCAGAGTAAAAAAAGCATTTTAAAATTAGCACTACAGCTCATAATATTTTTCATTTTACAAAAATATGTTGAGATAAGTTTTGGATGGTATTAAAATATACGTATAGAACTGGAAATAATTTACACAGTAGTGGAGTTCAGACATTGCAAACTAAAAAAAAGTGACCAAGATCCAAAAAGAGAATTTTGACCCCGACGTGATTTGAACACGCAACCTTCTGATCTGGAGTCAGACGCGCTACCGTTGCGCCACGGAGTCGATGCATTTCATGCCCAAATTAACAATGACTCTACAAGAAACACACACAGACCGAAAAACACAACTCCTTTGACAACTTTAATATTTTTAAGTTGTTATTCATCGAGAATCGCTCTTAGCGATAAGGCCGCCCATTGTGTCACCCTGTGTAATGTTTTCTTCATCTATTTTTTCTGTAACTTACATGGTGTACATAATAAAGAATATTCTATTTTAATCTGCCCAGTTTGCTTCCAACTAAATATATATAGTATTGGGGTCGGCAATCAGTCCAATCGTTTTTAGTCTGTTTGTTCCTTCTAATCTGCGAAAAGGCTGGACCGATTTTGACGGGACTTCACAGACAGATAGCTGATGTTATAGGAAGAAAATTTAGGCTAATTTTAGTTTTTAAAAACAATTAGTTTCACGTCAAACAAAATAAAGCCTTCGAAAATACTACTCACTTCAGAGCTACAGGCTACTTCTTGGTAAGTTCGCCTCATCGTAGACTGTCTCGTGTCATCACTGACGTAGTCAAGAGCAAGCCCATCTCAAATAATAAAAAAAAGCTATTCTTTAGTAAGATGGTAGGTTACCTCAGTGGTAGTCTCCTCGAACAGAGTAGAATTGTTAGAAATAAAGTTATTCATCTGCGTTTTCATTTGAGCCATGAGTTTGGCGCGACGCTCCGCCGCTAACTTGGCGCGACGAGCCTTCTCCGCTTCTAAAAAAGACAAAACGTATATATTTATCAATATTTTGGATGTAACATGTTACATGTTTGTCAACGTTACGTGGACATCAAGAGTACGAGAACCTTTTTTTGGGAAGTCAAACATAAATACACGGTGCTATTTTATTCGTCCTACCAAGGTGGCACACCTAATATACCCGAACTAAACTACCCTAGGTGCAATTTTTTTTTTTGATTTCATCAAGATAATCTATAATATAAAAATGAATCGCTGAATGTGTTGCTAAGCGCAAATCTAGAGAACAACTGAACCGATTTCGCTAAAGTTGGCTACCGTTGTAAAGATGACTTGAATGGCACCGTGCAACAATTTAGATGCGTCTGTTTTATCATTTTTTTTATTTTAGAACTCGGTTTAAAAATAAAAGGCAACTAAAAACCGAAGTAAATACATCAATAACGATTGCTAAATCAATTGAACCATTAGCTTTAATTAAGCTAATGGTTCAATTCAGTACTTTATTTGTTAACCGACTTCCCAAAAAGCTACTTGTGCTTGTGTAAATGTCACATCAAGATTGTTAATCTTTATTTAACAAACTAAACCTCTCTAGTATAATATCGATGGAGCGCTGATGCTGCCTCAAGTGTACTGTTCGCCACAATGTTTCACATAAAAAATCTCTACACATACCAGCAGCCTCATCAGAAGCAGGTTTCTCTTCCTGGTCAGTTTCCATACTGTCGCCGTCACCGATTTCGTCATTTTGGCCGAGCAGAGTCCTGGAGAGGTAAATAGAAATTTGTTTACTTACTCTCGTTACTTGTGTGTAAGCAATACTGCGCACAAATGTAGAATTGGTTCACCCAGATTAACTTCTTGATACATTATATTAATTTACAAAATTGGTTACAAATAACACTTTTTGACAGCATAAATCAGAGGCCTTCTTGAGCGTGCTTTGCAAATTAAATTAGGTTTTGTCTCGTAGCAGTCAACACCTTTTGTACTTGAATAGGTTTGTCCGCTGAAAAAAATTAATACGTCCGTCAAACGAGACTCAAAAAATATTCGACCGTTTGTTTTATTTTGTTACGTAAACCAAAATTGACGAAGATACGACGACGCTTTTAAAATTCTCAATACGTCACGCCGTGGAATATTTTTAGCGCGTTCTGACGTCACCAGCTCAACGGGAGTAGGGACTCCCGAGTTTTGATGATTTTATCTTGGACAATATTCATTGATTTACAAAAACAAAAAATACGTTTTCATTAATTTTCAATACTCTTACTGACGGACTAAATAAGATTTGCAGTTTATTGATGGCGGAAACTAGCCTAGTAGGGGGGGACTGTAGGTGACAGCATAGATACGCCATCTTCAAGTATTCTTAACGTTACAGTCTTGAATATATATGCAACATAAGATGGCATAGTCAAACGCCGTGCACGTTCTCTACAGGCGTCAGAATAGAAGTGTCGATGTCAAGTAACAAGGAATCTGCATGCAATTTTTTAATTTGCAAAATGGAATACTTGCTCTAAAAAAACATCATCATGATCTGCCTAGCGTTTTCCCAACTATATTGGGGTCAGCTTCCAGTCAAACCGGATTCAGCTGAATACCAGTATTTTACGTGGAGCGGCTGCTTGCCAGACCTCCACAACCCGATTAACCTCCATTAACCGACCGAGGCACGGAGGAAACTCGGTATGATGGTCATCCACAGACTTAACCTCGGCAAGCGTTGCTTAACCTTAAAGATCGTCCTGTGCGGCTGTTATTATTTAAAAAACAGTCACAAAATTATTTTTTTTAATTCCTTCATGAGTGATGAAGTTATAGCTTCAAAGATTACAATTAGAAAGAGAAGTCAGATATAAACTTTGACGTCAGAGTCCATGACGCCTATATTTATCTGCCATCCATTACAGCGTTTTCGCGAGAGAGACAGACATATTTGTTTAAAATAATGATATCTCGTTTCTTTTTCGAGTAATTTTGATTCTATTTTCACTGTTAGTATTATAATTTCGTATATTTTTGAGAAAAACTGTGTAGATAATAAATATTTTTTTCATGCATATTCTCTAATGTGACGTAAAAGTTTAGAGTCATACGGGGCACGTCGGCTGTACTCACTTCATCTTGTGGAGCACCCACCGCGCCAGGTGCTTGTGCGCGTCCACCCGCGGGCTGCTCACGAGCTTCTGCAGCAGCGCCAGGATGCCCGAGCGGGCCGCGCTCTCCGAGAACTGCAGGAACTCGTAGTGGCCGCTCTCCTCGTCGCGCAGGGCGTAACCCATGAGGTGCAAGGCCTGGGGTCATATGAGGAAAGGGTTTTACTACCAAATAACAACCTGCCTCGTCTTCGCACGGGTAGAAGAGCATCACTACATATTATAAAACAAATTTGGTCGCTGCGTCTGTCTGTCTGGCTGTTCGCGATAAACTCAAAAACTACTGCACCGATTTTCATGCTGTTTTCGCCAATGGATAGAGGTTTTTGAGGAAAGTTTTAGTACATAATTTGTGAATTGGGCGAAGCCGCGGGCATCACCTAGTATATTATAAGCTTCCAAACGGAACGAATTTTCAGACGTTTTCAACAATCATCGTCACATTTCAGCCAATTTACACAAAACCTTAATGAATTGCAAACCAGATTGAGAGAGAGTGATTCATGTGGAAGGGTCACATGTATCAATCCGTCCATTGGCGAAAAACGTATGAAAATCCGTTCGGTATTTTGAGTTTATCGCGCATAGACACCCGGTTTAATCACATCTCTCTTAGCGTTTCTACCTAAAAAAAATTCCATCTCTTCCCCCTCCCATAAATCCCAATGAAAAAATTGGTGGAAAAAGCCTTGTCAAATAAATTACGTTGTTGTACTCAATGACGCGTAATTACTGTAGCGTTACTGGCTTATGATTGCGGAAGGATAAATTGTTCTCTCTCTCTCATCTGAGCGTATTCCCAATTGCATCCTCAGCTGGTTTGCTTCGGAGCCCGGGGTCCGCTTTCCGGCAAGGATAAATTGTCATCCCTGTTTATCGTAGATTTCAAAACGCTTACAGTAAATAATATAAATGCATTTTTTTGCCTTGTGCGAGTTCCCAATATACGCAAGACGGCGCCGCGTAATGCGGTCTCAGTTGCTCGTATACGTTCGATGCATATTTGTGTATCGCTTGCTCAATGCAATACGACTGTTGATGCGAAAAGTGTTACACGTTGTTATTGTTTTAATTATTTGTTTTGGTTATTTCTTACTGTTTGATTTGTGTTTTATGTGTTCTTGCGGGGTATCATTTTGTTGTGTTACTTTGTGACCTTGTTATTGTTACTGGTTGTTTCTTTCTTGTATAATACGTATAAATCAGAAAAATATTCTACGAACGCCACACTTGTTTATGTGATTACACCTGCGCGGTCGTCACTAAAACCTAACTTCCGAGCGGCAAAGAATCGTGGTTCGTACTGTAGTATTACTACTGCCTTGATGGTACCCTCACCTTATGCACTTGCGTCTCAGAGAAGGACCTGGCCCTGAGATCTAACGCTCTCTCCAGCACAGTCTTAAGTACGTGGTGAACGGAGTCACTTTGTAGCAGGTTGGCGAGCAGCCGGAATGGAGGCGACAGCTTCGGTAGCGCTGGAGGTGGGCAGCATTCGGGCAGGCCTGGAATAGAGAGGACAGAGTTAAGACCGCAGTGGGCAGAGGAACTCGTGGCCAAATAATAGGCTTGTGTCCTGAAAAAATCTAATTAGTCCGTCAGTTAGATTATCAAAAAATATTTGACTCGTGTTTTTTCTTTTGTTACGGGAACCAAAATTGACGAAGTTACGACGCTTTTAAAATTCTCAATACTTCACACCTTCGCATAATTTTTAGTGAATCGTGACGTCACGAGCCCCCACTCCCGAGTTTTGATGCGTTTTATCTTTGTCAGTAATCATTGATTTACAAAAACAAAAAATACATGTCCATTATTTTTCAATACTCTAACTGACGGACTAAATAGTTTTGCAATTTGTGGATGATGGAATCTAGCCTATTATAGCCGCACGGGTCGATCTTCAATGAGAACCAAGGTTACCGGCGGAGTCCGAAGGATCGCCAAACTGAAGAGGCAGTGGGCAGGGCACATTGCTCGCAGAACAGATGATCGATGGGGCCGAAAAGTTCTGGAGTGGCGACCGAGTATCGCATAAGCCACAACGTTGGAAGGCCTCCCACAAGGTGAACCTATGACCTGGTGAGGATTGCGGGTTGCCGATGAATGCGTGACGCACAGGACCGGTTGTGGTGGACGTATTTCGGCTGATACGATGATGATGATGATGGGTCGATCTTCAAAGTTAAGCAAGGCTTGCCTAAGTCGATCTGTGGATGGATAACCATTTTAACATACCGAGACTCTTCTTTGCCTCGGAACGCAGATTATGCCGTTGGCCCCGGCTTTCTGAATAGGCCTTCGATGGGTTTGATCTTGACTCTTGTCTAGGTCAGAGATGATAGACACAACGTCGACGATGGAGCGAGCTTACCCAGAAGGAGCCTGTTCACTCTTACTTTGAAGAGATTAGGGTTGTAAGCGTTCGGAAACATAGACGCAGGAAGGGAGTTCCACTCCTTTGCTGTTGCGCATTAAGACGTTTGGAAACTCTAAGGTAACTCACCAGCCGCCTTCCTGCGGGTCCTCTGTTCCTCCTCGCTGCGGGACAGCTCCTCGCGCGTGTAGTGGTAGAAGAACGTGTCGTACTCGTCGTATAGATGCGGCTTCAGCTTGTAGACACCGCGGTTGTTTCCTCCCGTGGGCTTGATGAAGTCAGCTACCTCGTGGATGACGGCTTCTAAGCCGGTTTCGTGGAGCTGGTCTTCGGGTAATGACCTGGAAGGAGATGACGGGATGTTAAGTAACTTGTTTTGAAGAATGACGGGAAACTAATAGGTAACAAGAAGTTTGAATATGTAAGTATATTGTTCGAAACTGTTAATAATGAAATTGAGCCAAAGACTTGCTGATTTCTTGGCTTCGCACAAGATACTAGACTGTGAGTACATCTTTTCTTTAGCCAAGGTCTGTCAGATTTGGCGTCGGAGGCCACCTGGTGACCTCCGGCCACCGTAGGCGCGGGCCCGTGGACGGTGAGCTATGGGCAGCTCGCCGTCCGTCCGTCATCTGACGACAGGCCCTGTCGACGGCGCGTTCGTGTTCTACGCGCGCCTCAAAGAGAGTTAGCACACAGAGGGGCCCGAAAGCGCCGACGCCTGCCGGAGTCGCGGGACTATTCGAAAGATATACCGTGGCTCCGGAACACAAAGGGCACTGAAGGAACATGGATGGGTTTTAGTCAGTCAGGGTCTGACACTCCCTCCCGCTCCGCCCAGAGCGGGGGACGTCCCCCATTGGATGTTTCCCATCCCTAAAAAAAAAAAAGGTCTGTCAGATTTATTAAACCACTAGCTTTCGCCCGCGACTTCGTACGCGCATATCCTGTTTTTTCCCGTCACCGTAGGATCTTCGGCAAATCCTCTCTTAGTGCACCCCTACAGAGTGTAAGGAAGCTACATGCCCAAATTCAGCTTTCTACGACCAGTAGTTTCAGCTGTGCGTTGAGATGGAAGTCAGTGAGCCAGGTGCCTTCTATATTTGCCGCCCGCGACTTCGTCCGCGTATACATTCTCGTTATTCCCGTGTAAATCCCGATCCCTCGGGAACTCCGGGATAAAAAGTAGCCTATGTGTTATTCTGGGTCTTCAGCTACCTACATACCAAATTTCATCGTAATCGGTTCAGTAGTATTTGCGTGAAAGAGTAACAAACATACATACACATACATCCATCCTCACAAACTTTCGCATTTATAATATTAGTAGGACTAGCTCTCCCCCGCGGCTTCGCTCCCGTCAACTGGCTACCCTACCTACCCATTTTTTTTTTTGCTTTTAAACCTTCCCTGTATTCTGGCGAACTAAACAAAAAAATAATTACGGAAATCGGCCTAGCCGTTCTCGAGTTTAAGCGAGACTTTACGAAATTAATTTTTATATATAAAGAAGATATTATTTAGTACTAACTTTCTTCATCATTTGTGTGATCTATTATCATCCGCGATGCGGACATGGTAGTAATTTCCCTCAATGTTTTTATTGATATGTGTTGTTTTGTTACTTATACTAACCTGTTAAGTTCCGAGTGTGGCATAGGCTTGACGCAAAGCATTTGAATGATTTCCTTCATGGTGCGATCCTCGTTTGATACCTCACCAACACCGGGCACGTAACGAGAGCCGTAAACTGAAAAAAATGAAAAAATAATAATAATTAGATCTCATTTGGCAGTTATTCTACCGATAGTTGTGTCAGAAACTTATAGTCACAAGACTCAACCATCACCTTAGTTTATAAGCACACTATGCCGAAGGCACGCGACCGAAGTTTCGGGGCTAATTTTACGTTCCGATGTATTCGGCTGATTTGACACACCATATGTGCCGAACTTCACGGCAGAAATTCAATTGTCTCTAGCGCTGTCGTGGCGTCGTATAAAGTCTGTAATTATCTAAACAGCCGGACAGACAGACGCAAAACAAAGTGATCCTGTTAGGGTTCCGTTATTACTTTTGAGGTTCCATAAACACGATCGCGACTCAACCGCGATAATTATTTTTTCTAAATCAAACAAGGTATAGGTACCATATTATGTTTTAATGACACAACAAAGCACGTGAGTCGTGCGCGGGCAGAAGCGAAATGCGCGGACATGCCTGCCTCCCGCTGCTCCCCGCCCTGGATATTCGTCGGCAATCGAACCGAACGTCGGTCGCGTATTATTTGTGCTCTACAGAATACGTTGCCGCCGAATGGCCGCTGAACTTACGCCCGACCGAAGATCGGTCGGTACGCTATAACGCAACGTAATTTCGGCATAATGTGTCTTTAGTAATTCAAATAACATTGCAAGCGTAATCATGCTGCACTTCTGTCGCGTACCTTCGGCATAGCGTGTTTAGACACATCGCGGTATCAGAGTTCACCGTGTTATTTGAACATATACAACAGTCCGATTGTCAACTATCGGACAGTTGCCCACACCGGACACAACAACCGTACGGTCGAAGGATCCTCCCTTTTCAATGGAGGTTTGCGGGACTTTACTCTCTGTCACGTCGGGTCACCACCATAGAGGGATGCGGTAAAGAGAGTAAAAGGATGATCCTCCGACCGGATGGTTGTTTTTGTTGCGAATAGGGAATATGCATAAAAAAAAAAAAATATTATCTAAACACTTTATCTAAAAATATACAAAAATATATTACTAACAGTGGAAATAGAATCAAAATTGCTCGAAATACAAACGAGATATAATTATTTTAAACAAATATATCTGTTCCTCTCGCGAAAACGCTGTTTTCTATGGCAGGTTTAAAGACGTCACGTAATGTGACGTCAAATTCCATGTCGGACTTCTCGTTCTAAAAGTAATCTTTGAAGCGTTATAACTTCATCGCTGATGAAGATATTAAAAAAATATTTTCTAGTGTTTACTGGAGCTTATAAGTAATTCATTTTATAAATAAAAAAATCGCGTGCGTATTCCCTATTAGATTTGCTACGTTGGTTTTTAGGGTTCCGTAGCCAAAGCTAAAACGGAACGCTTATAGATTCGTCATATCTGTCTGTCTGTCTGTCCGTCCGTATATCACAGCCACTTTTCGCCGAAACTAAAAGAACTATGCTGTTGAAACTTGGTAAGCAGCTGTATTCTGTGAACCGCATTACAATCTTCACACAAAAATAGAAAAAAAAAACAATAAATTTTGGGGGTCCCCATACTTAGAACTGAAATTCAAAAACTTTTTTTCATCAATCCCATACGTGTGGGGTATCTATGGATAGGTCTTCGCAAATGATATGGAGGTTTCTAATGTCATTATTTTTCTAAACTGAATAGTTTGCGCGAGAGACCCTTCCAAAGTGGTAAAATGTGTCCCCCCCCCTGTAACTTCTAAAATAAGAGAATGATAAAACTAAAAAAAAATTATGATGTATATTACCATGTAAACTACCAGCGAAACTTGGTTTGAACGAGATCTAGTAAGTAGTTTTTTTTTATACGTCATAAACCGTAAATCGCAACTTTTGCTTATAATATAATACCTACGGGTTTGACGGAACCCTCGGTGCGCGAGTCCGACACGCACTTGGTCAGTTTCTTTTGTTGCCGCTACATACTTACCAGTAATAAGCAGTCCCAGGAACTCCTCCAGCATGCTGATGGTATGCCGCAGCGTGTCGTCCTCGATGCTGCGCTGCTCAAAGTCCGGCGCCGCCCAGTCCAGCAGGTTGAACTTGTTCATCACGTGGATAATGAACTCGTTGCTCTCGATCAGGGAAGCGCCGATCTGTTGGAGGAGAATATAATATAATATAATATCCTTGGACATTTCACACAACGCCATATAGTCCCAAGCTAAGCAACCTAATGCTTGTGTTATGGTAACGAGATGGCTGATAAACTACTTATATACATTTTTTTTTTTTTTGTATATACATACATATTATAGATAGAAAACACCCAGACTCGGAACAAATACTTGTAGGTCATACAAATATTTGTTCCGTGCGGGAATCGAACCCGCGACATGCTGCGCAGCAGTCAATCGCTCAACCACTGCGCCAACCGTGTCGTCAACGACGATAAGAATGTGTTGTTAGCTAGCAGTTTTAAGATAGGTTTTGCTTGCACGTTTTATCTTTTACCCATGTGTTTTTGTGGCAGCGTCTATAAGCACTATGAAAAGACCTGACGCCTCAAAAATCCTGAATTATGAATTTATGATGAGGATGACCAAATCCGAAATTATGAGGAATATCGAAAAACTTTGAAAAAAGCCCCATTTTGTAGAAAACCAAATCTGCATTATTTTATTTTGAACCGGTTGTTTTTGAAAAAAAAAAAGTACAGCCTGTATTATTTACACCATTTGAAAAGGCCTCTACTGACACAAAAAAATTAAAGGAAAGTGCGTATTTAAAAATCGACCTGTATACAACATCCTGACAACAATCATCGGGTACTTGCCTACCAAAGACAACAACCGGATGGTCAGACGATTCCTTTTTTCAATATTGATAAATAGATAAAAGGAAAAAGTTAAAAGGGAATCGCTTGTCTTGGTATGGGCATGTGAAGAGGAGGGAGGAAACGCATTTAACTAAAAGAGTAATGAACATAAATGTGGATGGATGGAGAGGGAGAGGAAGGGCAAAGAAAAGATGGATGGATTGTGTGAGGAGCGATTTAAAAGAAAAGGGAGTTTGTGAAAGTTTGACGGCTGATAGGGCAGAGTGGAAGAAATAAAAACGTGTTGCGGCGACCCCAAGTAACATGGGATAAGGGCAGGAAGATGATGATGATAAACTGGTAGCATCATCATGCAGTCGAATTAAAATAAAAACTAATTTATGCCTTACTAGCTGACCCAACTTCGTCTGCATCACATTTACTATTATTGCTCCGCTCCTATTTGTCTTAGCGTGATGATATATAGCCTATAACCTTCCTCGATAAAAGGGCTATCTAACACTGAAAGAATTTTTCAAATCGGACCAGTAATTCCTGAGATAAGCACGTTCAACCAAACAAACAAACTCTTCTGCTTTATAATATTACATAGTATAGACTAGATAAGTTTACCCTGCACACCTGCCCTATCATGGCCTGTTGTACTATAATATAGTATTACCTGCAGCATCACAACATCTCGGTCCAACATCTCGGCGCGACACTTGACGTTCTGGTAGAAGTACAGCTGGTTGATGAGCGCGAACCCGTTTCGACGCCACATGCCGGAGTGCACCTGCCCTATCATGGCCATGGTTTGGAGGACTGGTTCTGTGGAGAAAAAGGAGACAATTTGTATGAGTATAAATTCGACCAACTGCACACACAGTGGTAAGTGAAGGCCTGCGTTATATCGTGAGGGAAAGGACGTGGTAATTTTTTTATCCGACATTGGTCAACTTGGCAGTCACTGCGCAGTTTAAGGGACTACTGACACTTATTCAGCTTATGATACAAAACAACCATTTTGTATGGAGACGGTACCCGTCTCCATACAAAATGGTTGCTCCGTTCAGCTTTCCGCCTCTATTCAGCTTTCGCGGCAAACAAGTATAAAATGAGGAAAAATGTGTTATTATCATGCGAGTGCTATAGATTGACTTCAGCACTGTTCTGCCGATGCCCCTTTCTTACTCAACTCACCAGACACGCTATTTAAGACGTGAGCATGGCGTCTTGTTTTGAACTGACTCTTGACTTTAGAACTTCCATATTATTGATCTTTTATTTGTTGGCTAAAGTACAGCAGTAGGTGGTATACCGCGAGAGGCGCCGGTGGATAAGAGCTGTATGTACACTACGTCACCTATAAGTTCAGAGGCCGCGGGCTTGGTCCGGTCCGGGCGGTCGAACTCGCGGCTGTGGTAGGACAGGCCGTGTTGGTGCAGCAGTAGGTGCAGGCCTGCGATGTACCGCGAGAGGCGCCGGTGGATGAGAGCTGTATGTACACTACGTCACCTATAAGTTCAGAGGCCGCGGGCTTGGTCCGGTCCGGGCGGTCGAACTCGCGGCTGTGGTAGGACAGGCCGTGTTGGTGCAGCAGTAGGTGCAGGCCTGCGATGTACCGCGAGAGGCGCCGGTGGATGAGAGCTGTATGTACACTACGTCACCTATAAGTTCAGAGGCCGCGGGCTTGGTCCGGTCCGGGCGGTCGAACTCGCGGCTGTGGTAGGACAGGCCGTGTTGGTGCAGCAGTAGGTGCAGGCCTGCGATGTACCGCGAGAGGCACCGGTGGATGAGAGCTGTATGTACACTACGTCACCTATAAGTTCAGAGGCCGCGGGCTTGGTCCGGTCCGGGCGGTCGAACTCGCGGCTGTGGTAGGACAGGCCGTGTTGGTGCAGCAGTAGGTGCAGGCCTGCGATGTACCGCGAGAGGCGCCGGTGGATGAGAGCTGTATGTACACTACGTCACCTATAAGTTCAGAGGCCGCGGGCTTGGTCCGGTCCGGGCGGTCGCACTCGCGGCTGTGGTAGGACAGGCCGTGTTGGTGCAGCAGTAGGTGCAGGCCTGCGATGTACCGCGAGAGGCGCCGGTGGATGAGAGCTGTATGTACACTACGTCACCTATAAGTTCAGAGGCCGCGGGCTTGGTCCGGTCCGGGCGGTCGAACTCGCGGCTGTGGTAGGACAGGCCGTGTTGGTGCAGCAGTAGGTGCAGGCCTGCGATGTACCGCGAGAGGCGCCGGTGGATGAGAGCTGTATGTACACTACGTCACCTATAAGTTCAGAGGCCGCGGGCTTGGTCCGGTCCGGGCGGTCGAACTCGCGGCTGTGGTAGGACAGGCCGTGTTGGTGCAGCAGTAGGTGCAGGCCTGCGATGTACCGCGAGAGGCGCCGGTGGATGAGAGCTGTATGTACACTACGTCACCTATAAGTTCAGAGGCCGCGGGCTTGGTCCGGTCCGGGCGGTCGAACTCGCGGCTGTGGTAGGACAGGCCGTGTTGGTGCAGCAGTAGGTGCAGGCCTGCGATGTACCGCGAGAGGCGCCGGTGGATGAGAGCTGTATGTACACTACGTCACCTATAAGTTCAGAGGCCGCGGGCTTGGTCCGGTCCGGGCGGTCGAACTCGCGGCTGTGGTAGGACAGGCCGTGTTGGTGCAGCAGTAGGTGCAGGCCTGCGATGTACCGCGAGAGGCGCCGGTGGATGAGAGCTGTATGTACACTACGTCACCTATAAGTTCAGAGGCCGCGGGCTTGGTCCGGTCCGGGCGGTCGAACTCGCGGCTGTGGTAGGACAGGCCGTGTTGGTGCAGCAGTAGGTGCAGGCCTGCGATGTACCGCGAGAGGCACCGGTGGATGAGAGCTGTATGTACACTACGTCACCTATAAGTTCAGAGGCCGCGGGCTTGGTCCGGTCCGGGCGGTCGAACTCGCGGCTGTGGTAGGACAGGCCGTGTTGGTGCAGCAGTAGGTGCAGGCCTGCGATGTACCGCGAGAGGCGCCGGTGGATGAGAGCTGTATGTACACTACGTCACCTATAAGTTCAGAGGCCGCGGGCTTGGTCCGGTCCGGGCGGTCGAACTCGCGGCTGTGGTAGGACAGGCCGTGTTGGTGCAGCAGTAGGTGCAGGCCTGCGATGTACCGCGAGAGGCGCCGGTGGATGAGAGCTGTATGTACACTACGTCACCTATAAGTTCAGAGGCCGCGGGCTTGGTCCGGTCCGGGCGGTCGAACTCGCGGCTGTGGTAGGACAGGCCGTGTTGGTGCAGCAGTAGGTGCAGGCCTGCGATGTACCGCGAGAGGCGCCGGTGGATGAGAGCTGTATGTACACTACGTCACCTATAAGTTCAGAGGCCGCGGGCTTGGTCCGGTCCGGGCGGTCGAACTCGCGGCTGTGGTAGGACAGGCCGTGTTGGTGCAGCAGTAGGTGCAGGCCTGCGATGTACCGCGAGAGGCGCCGGTGGATGAGAGCTGTATGTACACTACGTCACCTATAAGTTCAGAGGCCGCGGGCTTGGTCCGGTCCGGGCGGTCGAACTCGCGGCTGTGGTAGGACAGGCCGTGTTGGTGCAGCAGTAGGTGCAGGCCTGCGATGTACCGCGAGAGGCGCCGGTGGATGAGAGCTGTATGTACACTACGTCACCTATAAGTTCAGAGGCCGCGGGCTTGGTCCGGTCCGGGCGGTCGAACTCGCGGCTGTGGTAGGACAGGCCGTGTTGGTGCAGCAGTAGGTGCAGGCCTGCGATGTACCGCGAGAGGCGCCGGTGGATGAGAGCTGTATGTACACTACGTCACCTATAAGTTCAGAGGCCGCGGGCTTGGTCCGGTCCGGGCGGTCGAACTCGCGGCTGTGGTAGGACAGGCCGTGTTGGTGCAGCAGTAGGTGCAGGCCTGCGATGTACCGCGAGAGGCGCCGGTGGATGAGAGCTGTATGTACACTACGTCACCTATAAGTTCAGAGGCCGCGGGCTTGGTCCGGTCCGGGCGGTCGAACTCGCGGCTGTGGTAGGACAGGCCGTGTTGGTGCAGCAGTAGGTGCAGGCCTGCGATGTACCGCGAGAGGCGCCGGTGGATGAGAGCTGTATGTACACTACGTCACCTATAAGTTCAGAGGCCGCGGGCTTGGTCCGGTCCGGGCGGTCGAACTCGCGGCTGTGGTAGGACAGGCCGTGTTGGTGCAGCAGTAGGTGCAGGCCTGCGATGTACCGCGAGAGGCGCCGGTGGATGAGAGCTGTATGTACACTACGTCACCTATAAGTTCAGAGGCCGCGGGCTTGGTCCGGTCCGGGCGGTCGAACTCGCGGCTGTGGTAGGACAGGCCGTGTTGGTGCAGCAGTAGGTGCAGGCCTGCGATGTACCGCGAGAGGCGCCGGTGGATGAGAGCTGTATGTACACTACGTCACCTATAAGTTCAGAGGCCGCGGGCTTGGTCCGGTCCGGGCGGTCGAACTCGCGGCTGTGGTAGGACAGGCCGTGTTGGTGCAGCAGTAGGTGCAGGCCTGCGATGTACCGCGAGAGGGGACGGTGGATGGATACGGGCTCCGTTGATACGTCGTAGGGTATGACTGAGGTGATCTGGTTGCCGAGTTCTGGGGAAAGAAATTTGTATTTAGAACAGAAGATTTTTGGACTAGTTAAAATGGCCGTAAAGTTCTTGTCAGTTCTTTCGAAAGCGTTTATATTTTTTTTGTAGCTTCATTTGAACTCCATTGCTGGGTAATTATTTATTTAACTCACGCCAGGCATGCACTAGGAGAGGGATATATTCAGCAGTCGACTGGTTTAGGCCGATGATGATAAATGTTTCCTCTGTACTGTATATTGCCATAGATGGGTTGAATTGACTTAGTTTGTAGTTTGTCACTGTATTTATTAAAAAATAGTAAATTGTTATCCAGGGGAGAAAGTAACTGATTTAGCCCCGAGACGGCGTTTTGGTAACAGCCGCAATAGTTCGAGGGACTAAATAAGTCTTTCACTCGAGGTGAATACTGTGCTTTTCATTACGAATACAAGGAAAGTAAAAAATAAAACACCCGCTCCTCAGGCAACTTCAGGCCTACTTTCCGAGTATAGAAAAAAATATTTGTATGGATTGAAGGCACGATTGGCGCAGTGGTTTTGCGATTGGGTTCTGCGACGCATGTTGTGCGTCCGATTCTCGCACGGAACAAATATTTGCACAGATAGTTGTTCCGGATCTGACTGTTTGTGAATGTAACTTTGTAAACGTATCCACGATACAGGAGAAAATTCCAAGTGTGGGGCAACGTGTATATCAAAAAAAATATAGAACTCACCCCTCACAACCCGAGTAGGCGGGGTATACGTCTCACTGTGCTTCCTCAAAGCCATGCGGTAAACAGCGGTGGCCAGCGCCTTCTCTGCCGCACACCACTCCAGCGACAGCGTGATGCTATGAGCCAGCTTTACGTGGAGATTGAACGCAGACTCCCACTCTGGTTCGTACTCCATGTGTTGGCCGACCTGTTGGAAGAAGGAAGGTGAGATCTGTGGGTGTCGTCTAAGGCACTTGTCACATCTTGTATCTTGATTAGCTATCGACTAACGCTCGCTAAGGAAAGGGACAAAAGACATAGATTAAAGGCTTGACCGCACTGGGCGACGCTTCGCGGTAGCGGAGCGACGCGACACGTAACAACACTATTAGGTATACCGCACTTGAACTGCAGTTCTGCGACAGTTTGCAGCAAATTTTGTCGGTCAGTCGTTTGGCAATTTCTTTTTTTACCAAAAACGTTCTAACTTGAATAAAGTGAAGTGTCGCGTCGCTTGCTATATCGCACTAACGGCAGCGGAACTATGCGACGCGACACGGTGCATCAGATTTGATGAATTGGTCAAATTTGATGCATGTGTCGCGGCGCGTAGTTACGCTGCTGCGTAGTGCGTTAAACCTCATACAATTTCTTACAAAGAATATTTGGTCGTTGCGTGTCGCGTCGCTCCACTGCCGTGAAACGTCGCCCAGTGCGGTCAAGCCTTTAGTGTGAGTAAAAGAGACATACATTTACAGTCGATAGTGAGAGGGCTGTTCATACTGTTTGCGAGCCGGCTTTTACCACTAGTTGGTCGCAGCGACAAGAGCTATCGAGTTGAGATTGTACTCGCTCAGCGTTACTCGTTGCTCGCTTGGCGGTCAGAACTCACCAACCAGCGCTATAGTGCGGGCCGGAGCGAGTTTTGTGAGTAATCGCCCTTCGCACAAAAGCACTCGCTTAAAGCCGAGCGTCAAAACTATCAAAACTACTTACTAGATACTCGCTACTCGCCAACCCAGTTCGAGTTTCAAACTTTACTCGCTGCTCGCTGATCGCCGGCGCGGCGGCGGTGAGACAAGTGCCACATAACCAGCTCGAGTCGTGAGTAAATTCACCATTGGCCAGTTTGACGACGACGACAGCTCTGATACTTCACGTTATTGGTTCGTCAGTCAATGCTCATCGACTATTGGGCTTGCGAGTTTCGTTCGCCCACCTTACATTGGCGAGATCACCTGCTGCATTCGTCTGTACTCACGACTCGTGCCAGATACTATACGGTTTAAACTATTGCCACTTGCTGGAGTGCCCCAAATGTCGACACACCTGTGTCCTAGAAGACTTAAACAACGACCCCATCGGAGAAATAAACGTGACCATGTACAATGCGTTTTAAATAAGAATAGGAACGTCAATGACCTCTATGTGTCAAATATCTCTTGAAAAGTTCGGTTTGCATAGAAATTTGCTTAAATATGTCTAAAATATTTTTTTTATAAAAACGTTCAATAGTAGTAAATTAGCTAAATGCAATATGTAATTATTTAAAGACATTATTAGTTACTAGCTTGTGCCAGCGGCTTCGCCCGCGTAGTCCCTAGGGAACATACTCCCGGAATATATATAACCTATTTCCCCTTATAGTTCCCGCGGGATTTCCGGGATAAAAACTATCCTATGTCCTCGGGTCTCAAACTGTCTTTGTACAAAATTTCATTCAAATCAGTTTAGGCATGAAGAAGAGACAGACAGACAGACAGAGTTACTTTCGCATTTATAATATTAGTTATGATTTTAAACCATACCATAACACTTATTTCACTCCATATTTGTAAACTAGCTGACCCACGCAACTTCGTCTGCGTCACATTTTCCATTAATGCTCCGCTCCTATTTGTCTTAGCGTGATGATATATCCTTCCTATAGCCTTCCTCGATAAATGGGCTATCTAACACTGAAAGAATTTTTCAAATCGGACCAGTAGTTCCTGAAATTAGCGCAATCAACCAAACAAACTATTCTGCTTGATAATATTAGTATAGATAAAAAACAAAAAAACTTGCTTTGCTCACCCTACCTAATTGGTTTGAATTGTCAGCTATGACGTCACAATGGCGCTAAATCGATCCTAGTCTTATTTGAATCGCATTGTCCGGCAAAACTATCCATCATGAAGGTGGCTGCTACTGAGCTAAAAGTTCCTACCTGTCTGACGACAGAGTCCATCCCCTGCATCATGACCAGCAGGTTCAGCATCAGAGAGATGCCGTGCATGAACCCCTTGCGAAGGTCGTCATCAAAGATGGCTGGTACGGAGCTCAGGAGGTATTTCACGTCGTATAGGATGAACTGGGCTCGTTTGAACGCCATTGGGACGTGAGACCGGTCGAATTCCAAGCGGCCCCCCTGTGGAAGAAATTCAGTTGCAATTATTTTTTAAATGGGAGGATTAGAAAGATTTTATAAAAAGGAAACCGACATTTTTTGTCAACATCTACACTTACAGTAGGTTCCGATACCTGCTAGTACAACAACAACTGGCCAAGTTCTCCACACACACACCCACACACATGCACAGACGCACATAATATACCATCACGACATAAACATCACGTATTATTTATTTTCTTAACTATCGTCAATCGCTATGGTAGTTCAACACAGTCTACTATTTTATAGCATCAAATTGTAAGCCAAATCACTGTCTCTCAAGATACAGGTTATTACCTAGTTTGAGAGGCAGGGTTTTTCCATTTTGTGTACAGATTACCGGATTATTATTAGATTTAATATGCATTTGTTACTACCAAAGCTTATATATTAAAAAATAAAGTGCGAGTCGGACTCGGGTTCAATGGGTTCCGCACGAATTCTTTTTTTAACGTTTTATTTTGACACTATAGACTTCTTAAACTTTTTTCGTTCGTTCATTTCGTTTTCCTGTAATCTATAGGTAAAGATCTATCTCCATTTTTTTCATCAGTGCTTCAACAGAATCGGGCCAGTGGATCTGGAGAAAACTGGCTGTGACAGATGGACATATAGACACCCAAGTGATCCTATAAGGGTTTCGTTTTCTGTTCGGAACCCAAAAACAGCAGAACTGCTTGACGGCTGATCACGTTAGATATAAATGTAGAACTTCTCCGGAGAGAAGAGGCGAACTATTGGGAACGTGCAAGAACTGTAGGCGGCAGCACAGAAATGTCAGGAATATTTTACTCATAAGTTTTTTTTTTTATTATTCAAAACGGGGAAACTCTTGGCCCAAATCTCACCTGATGGAAAGTGATGATTAGGCCGAAGATGGAAGCGAGTTTCACCCGGAATCCTCTTACACAGAGGAACTGGCTATCATACCTCTAACTGCCGGAACACAATAATGCTGTTAACATTGTTGTTATGGCGACAGACTTAGACATGATGGTGGTAGCTTGCCAGGCGGACTTATAACAAGTCCTACCACCAACCAAACCGAGCAAAAAATCAGGTGGTATAACCACTAGACCACGGAGGCGGTTAGTGTCGCACCACCCGGGGACCACGTGTAGGGATTCGCTGAAGGGTATTCTCCTACGGACGCGGGTGACTCGGCCCCCCCTCGTTTCGAAATTGCAACGCGAGATAGTACACTCTATTTCGTGCACGTTCCCCTAAACGAAGCGTGTAGTTACCATAGGTGGCAGCACAGAAGCTTCAATGTCAAGTATTCTTAATGTTAAAGTTTCCAAAATGCAACACTAGATGGCATACTCAACGCTGTGCCTGTTCCCTGTACTAATAGGTTATTAATTTTGCAATCAAATACGTCAAACTATTGTGATACTGGTAATAACTCTGTCAAAATTCCGTTTTACCGGCCTTGTCCAGCAATGATGATCAGTTAAGTGTGATTTAAAAACCTAGAGGATAGTCAATAATCATTTTCTAAACTAGGGATGGCGATCTGAGATTGATTAATCGATTTTTTAGGCCCAAAAGATCTATTTTAAAATCGATATGCAGTACTGAATCGATTCAGTGAATCGATATTTCACCCTTGAAAATCGCCATTCGATTTTCTGAACTTAAAAACAACTGATTTTACTGATAAGAGATCATTTATTATGGTATCTTTCTTGTTATTCATAAATCGGATTTATATTTACATAATAAATGCAAACTTGAAAAAACAAAACGATTTTTTTTAGAAATCGATCGTTCTAAAATACCTCGATATTTTTGTGAATCGATACATCAGCTTACGATTCGAATCGATTTAAAAATCGATCTCTTTCAGAAAGAATCGCCATCCTTAGGTGTTCACAGCTGTATTTCATACTCACACTATTACACCTTCTATTACACTCGCTGACGAACGTGTTCATAACGACGAACAGAGCATCGTGCTTGGCGATCAGATGATGAGCGAGCGTCGGCGTCGTGTACAGCTGGACGGACAGCGACGAGATAGAGAACGAGTGGTCGTGGTCGTCGCGGATGAAGTCTTTGAGGATGGAACCTGGAGGCAAAAATGTAAGATTAGCAAGGACTAGTTGTACCTCATAATGACTTTTTAATACAGTTGCTCAAAAAGTGGTGTATTGCAGGGACGTATAGCGTTCGGGATGTGGGCTATTACATACTAGTGCTTTTTTCTAACCTTTCCCGAACTCGTGCGTTCTCTTTGCCAACTGTCAAATTAATGTCTATTAAAAAGAAAAACCAACCATGAAGTTATTACTAAAGAGTTTTTGTGATTCATACAAATACGTATATTTCTAAAAAGAAGCTAGGTACTAATATTTATTTAAATATCAGATTGAATGATTTAATTGAACGAGTTAGGTTAGGTTTCATTTCATTTCACCTCATTAAATTTCATTTCATATCAATAAAAACAATCTACTGAAGACTAAGCTGTATGGATAGTTCCCTTTGCCTACCAAAATGGGTGAAGAAAAAAAAAGCTCTGCTTATATTCTACGGTTGGCGCCATTTTCCGTGTGTTTGTTGCACAAAATGAGTAATTTCGACCCTATTTTTTTTTTAATTAACTCCACCGGAACTCAGTATAATTTTACAAAATGCTTCGGAGAACATTTTACCGGAAAAGTCAAATGAGTCCAAGTCATTCATGAATAAGTTATTTTTTCGCAACTGTATTAAAAATAGTCGTTCAGTACACCTGCGGAACCGTCATTGCAACTTGTTCCGACTGTCAACCCTCGCCTTCAGCTGCGCCTCGGCTCGGGTAGACATTTGTCAGAACTCTTTGCAATGACAGCCTTTCCGCACTTGTAATGAAATATACTTTATGAGGATACTTGTTGAGAATTTGTTCGAAACAGTCACCGCAGCCCTGGAACGCAAAGGACTAGGAGGAACACGGATGGGTTTCAGTCATTAAGAGTCTGACACTCTCCTCTGCTCCACCCAGTGCGGGAGGTGACACTTGATGATATCCAATCCTGTAAAAAATTAAAAAAATATCAAAGGGCCAGTGTGTCAGAAAAAAATTGTGTATTTAAAAACAATTGTTTCTTTGTAGGAGGTCAACGAAACCACAATTTTCAAGACATCCAAAAAATGTAAACACCTGACTTCTTCGACCTTCGTGGATACGTACCACAACACGGATCGAAACTATAAGACACGGATGGCGCTTCCTCAATGCAATACGATTGTTGATGCGAAAAGTGTTATTGTTTTAAATTATTTATTTTGGTTTTTCTTACTGTTTCATTTGTGTTTTGTGGTGTATAACAAACTAAACACCATCAAAACATTCATTCCATAATCATCTTCCTCTCTACAAATAGACTTCTCTTCCAGCTACTACCAGTAAATGGGTGGAGCAGAAGGGAGTGTCAGAATTTTACTGACTAAAACCCATCCGTTTTCCTCCTAATGCCCTTTGCAGCTTCAGTGACTCTTTCGAACAAATTCAGCAATCCTGGTCTATCAGTAACCCTACCTTACATTCTCCTTAAATTTTTTTCCACCAGAAACACACATTTCACCTCAAAACTCACCGTAACTCATCGTTATCATACTTACGGCTTTCAGCTAATCTGTTCACGTTGGTACCAGCTACACGATGAGATGTAGCTGGTACAGATGACGTTGCAGGCCGCGCCCCCTCCTCTCCCCACCGAGTTAGATGCCCCCCATAAGTCCACCCCGAAGACTATCATATTGTACTCACCATAGTTCTTGGTAAACAAGATGGCCATGGTCCGCTTGGTGGTGTAGTCCATGAGCGTGGTGGCGATGAGCAGCCGGTGCCAGGCCGTGCGCGCCGCTTTCCACATGCGCGAGTCGTTCTGCATGACGCCGCACGCCACGCCCCCTCCGCCCCCCACCGAATTTGATGGCCCCCATACTTCTTCGCCCAGGGCCACTTGACTGACGGCTAGGCGGAGGCTCGGTTCTTGGCTTACGAAGTTTTGAAGCCTGAGGAGTTTTGGTTACGAGTTTTTACACAAAAGAAGGTCATGAAGTTTCTCGATTCCAAAAACACTTTTTTTTTGGTTTTGACTGTTTTAAAATATATTGGAGGTATCCAATTTCAATAGGCTAGATTCCATCATCCACAAATTGCAAAACTATTTAGTCCGTCTGTTAGAGTACTGAAAAATAATGGACACGTATTTTTTTGTTTTTGTAAATCAATGAATATTGACAAAGATAAAACGCATCAAGTGGGGGCTCGTGATATCACGACTCTCTCGTCTCGACGTCAAGGTGTGACGTATTGGGAATTTAAAGCGTCGTAACTTGGTAATTTTTTTTCCCGTAACAAAAGAAAAAACACGAGTCAAATATTTTTTGATAATCTAACTGACGGACTAATTAGATTTTTTCAGGACACAAGCCTATTGTTTTTAGTGAATATACTTAGGTCTAACTTCATCATCATATCAACCGAAAGACGTCCTCTGCTGGACATTTGCCTCCTCCCCCAAGTGTCGCCACAACAAACGGTCCTGTGCGTCTCGCAACCATCGGCTATCGCGACCCTCACCAGGTCATTCATCCACCTTCCAACGCTGCGTCTTCCAGTACGTGGTCGCCATTCCAGAACTTTTCAACCCCATCGACCATCTTTTCTGCGAGAAATGAACTGCCCACCGCCTCTTTAAAGCTTGATGATCCTTCGAGCGGTCGGTAACCTAGGTTCTCTTTCGGATTTCATCATGATTCGATCACGCAAGGAAACTCCAATCATCGCGCGTACCGTAGGCAGAAAAAAATCATCAGTCTTTTATTATAATTTAGGTGCTGTTTTTGTACAATAAATTTTTACCAACATTTTTTTAAGGATCTTCCTTTTGTTTTATGTTGTCAGGTGTTCAGAAACGGAAAATTCATCCTGAATAAATTTCTTACTGTTTTCGATGAAAACAACAATAACGATCTTATAATGATAGATTGCTCCACGTGCCTTTAGATTTTTCAACTTTAACACGCGCGATAAGCCATTAGCAGGAGCTAGTTTGAAATAAATACGACCCGGTCATGTTTTTATTATTTAATTTGTAAAAGTCTTCGACTTGAAAAATTTATTTGTCAACTGTACTATCTGTCAACGCAAGTACAAGACGCCATTTAAGATTCCTTTCTTTAATGCATCGGCTTATAGAGCCTTAGCGGCTTAGCTGTGATAGTTTTCCTTCTAAACTCGTTATACATGGTGAGTTTTTAAAGTGTGCGGTGCATGGATGGCCAAATCCAAAACTAAGAGGAATCTCGAAAAACACTGAGTGGAGTTTCTCTGAGCTAAACTGCGGACAGACAGACATACATAGCGAAACTGTTAGAGTTCATTGTTGACTACGGAACCCTACAAATGCTGATTTTCAGCCTAATTAGAACAACTTTTTTCAACTTGCTTTTTGACTTTTGATTTTAAAATAGTTAATTCAACTCACCAATGCAGCAGCTTCATCGCGAAGGTCTGGTGGGCAATGACGTGTGCGTGCATCACCAGCACCTTGAGGCTCGGGCCGTGGCGCGACGTAAACCTTTCGAACATCGCCGTACAGCTGAGCACATACGTTCACATCACCCCACACCGGTATGAGTAAGCGAGATAGCAGGACTTTTGTTAGGCACGTACGTGACAGCGCGGGGATACGTTTAAACAAATGAAGATCGGATATTTTCTGGAAGAGGTTGTGATTTTGAAAAGAGAACTGTTTATATAGATTGTAGTACTGGGGCCTTAATAAGACGTGTTAGACCTCATTCTTCAGGAGGGAGTTTTTTTTTTTAATAATGCATTATCGTCAAATTACTCCTTCCCACTCTGGGCGGCTCATTACGGGTGATCGGACCATTTCTTTTGAAAATGGAAGAGTCAATCATCATCTACCTCCTATCCTTTTAGGTAACTGAATATATTAATATATAACTGAAAAACAAACGGGCCACCGACTACAGCCACCCGATGCCCGAAAATTGAGACTTATTTCCAATCAAGTTTTATTTTTTCAATGAATTTTGACTTTAGCTACCAAGTTTTTACGCGACTACGAAGCAAAAAGAAGGGTTGTGTTTGAGAACTTGACTCTAATACCGTGCTGTCACGTAAGTACTATGCCAATGTTAATACGGGCAGCAGAAGTGGGATGTGGGAATAATTAACGCCAGCAAATACGTTGATAAACATTCCACAATGACAACTAATCGATTTCAAACCTTAAATTATTTTCTTAAAAGACAAAAATCGGTTACATCGTTTTGTGTAGATACGTCTTTTATTCTTATGACGGCAGTACAAGCGACTGCGCATATGACTGGCTGTTTTGATACAGTCACATGAACTCGCAATTTCACATGAAAACGAACTGATGACGTCATTGTGAAATGCAATAAATCTGAAGCTAATACTTACTAGCCCAGGGTTATACAGTAGGTATACATGCCACCAGAAAATAGCATACGCCTTAAGATTGTAAAATATCGCGTGAAATTTTGAAACAGTGATATGAAATTTACAGACGACGTTTTATTTTTCCTGGAATCTTTACATAAGCTTCTATAACATCGAATAATTGCAGTTTTTTCTCTATGATAACTTTGGATATAAGAGGGAAAAACAGTTCTTTTTTTTAATTTTCGCCAAAAGTTGAGCAGTCGGAAGGCCTTAAAAAAATCTTTGACTTTTCTATTTATTTCTTACTAGCTGACCCGCGCAACTTCGTCTGCGCCACATTTTTCATTATTGCTCCGCTCCTATTTGTCTAAGCGTGATGATATATAGCCTATAGCATTCCTCGATAAATGGGCTAACTATTACTGAAAGAATTTTTCAAATCGGACCAGTAGTTCCTGAGATTACCCCCTACATACAAACAAATTTTACCTCTTTATAATATTAGTATAGATTTGCTAAATAGTTGGGCAAACGTCATCTAAGACCAAGTTGGTAACATTAGTAGAGCAGAGAAACAGAGATTTTATTACCAATGGAATTGTATAAAACCTCAGAGATTCACGTGGTGCAATTCCATTGGTTAAAATTTCTTCGTTTTACTGTCCCAGTACTTCGCTCCATGAATTTATAAATTAATTATATTAATATCAATCGTAACTGGAAGCGATGTTTTAACATGTCAACGCCCGTTAGACCCTATTGGGCCAAAGTTGTCTTACTATTTTTCTTTTAATTTGCGGGCGCTGACATTTTGCGCTTGGCTTTTAAATTAAAAAGAGGATAGACCATTTTAAGACAGACAGTATTATTGAATGTTCTTTACTAAAACCGCAAAGGATTTAAAATTTACGTCAAAACTCTTGAAATAAACTAATTTAACCAATACCCAATAATGGATGTTAATGAAAAGCGTTAGTTCAACAAAGTTATACATAACAAACTAATATATTACTTTCAGCGATGATCCAAAACCGTGTCAAAATTAAGAAAAAATCATATCAACGGATTTCTTTAACACTAACATTTTTTTTTTCAGGCATTATTTATGAACCACTGCCAAATATATTCGCGACAAGTCGGATTTCTGTCAAATCCGACTTTTTAGTTTTCTGAATATGTCTCCGGAGAATGGCAGTCTCCGTATGATTGTTATAAATCTTGATTAGAATTTTTCGATATAATATTATAAAAAAATCGTTTTGTATGTAATAAATCCCATACAATTTCAATAGTTTCCAATATATCCGTGTAATATTTAGAAAAAAAATAAAAATAAAATTTAACGCGTATTTTACAATCTTACGGAGGTTGCCATTTTTAAGTGACAGATACAACATTGCTTAAAAACACGCTGTGTGCAAAGGCTCTTAGACTAAAGTCTAGTTAATGTCATCCACAAGAAAATACTTACATCTCAATATCAGTCTTCAGTTTGTCGCAGACTTGGAACGAGTTGCATTTGACCAGCGCTCTCCCTTCGCGGTCGATCAAACTCACTAGTTCTAAGGAGTCGCGTTGGTTGCATTTTGTTACTCTTACTAACGTTGTTATAACCTGAAAAACGGAATAATGAATACATTACATAAATAAGCATGAACATAGAACATGGGAAACCGCAAATAAACTCTCAAACGAAGGGTTCCGTAATCCGTACCATAAACCGCAAAAGAACATGTTTCTTGTATTTGAGTTCTATTTACTTGTTATTTTTATTTGTTGTTTTATAGGCAATAGAAATACAGTCTGTGAAAATTTCAACTGTCTACATATTACGAGATACAGACAGACAGACGGACGGATACATGGACGGAAGGACGGACAGCGGAGGCTTAGTAATAGGGTTCCGTTGGTAGACCCTTTGGGTACGGAACTCTAAAAAGAAAACTGACAACCCGCAACGGAACCGCACGGGTACAAACTTTTATTTTGTTCAAACCTTCTATAGCTCAAACTCACAAATGACACTGGAGGGATTCTCTACGAACGGGACGGGACGACACAGTTGGCGCAGTGGTCAAGTCAGAATCGTGTCGCGGGTTCGATTCACGCACGAAAGAACAAATATTTGTATGGCCTACAGATAGTTGTTCCGGGTCTAGCTGTTTGTGTATGTGAGTTTAAATGTTTGTGTTGTGAACGCACCCACGATACAGGAACAACTATTAGTGTTTAAAAAAAAAATCATACCTGATCGAAAGTATGCGTCTCGTCGTTGTACAGAACTGTGCAATAACAGTCAGGCTGATCCAGAATCTGCAGCAGATCCCTCTCCGCGTCTTTCAGCCTGGAAGGAGTTATCGTACTATTTCTCTCATTATAAAATTTTTGTTCTACTGTTGTGAATACACAGTGCTTCGAATATTCACTATGCCGGTTGTTTAAAGGCAAAACGAGCATCATGCAACTTTAAGTCATTGCAATAAGGTGTAAATTGGAATGATTTAAGTGATAAGCAACATGTTATTTTATTAAAATATACACAGGATTATATCATTAACAGGGCGGCCTTTATGTAAAAGTACTTTGAAAACTCTTTTGTGATATGGGAACGAACTGAAGTCGGGCGAACGGAGTCGGACTTATTTCTAATAAACATAGTTGTGTCTTAGGTCCAATACACATTGACGCAAAATCAATGCATCAATCCAAAAGATTACATAGCATATTGACCCCTATCCCCAGAACATAAATCACGCGGGAATATGCATGAAAAAAAATATTGATTATTTAATATACTTACAATTTATCAAAAAATAAATATAATACTAACAGTGAAAATAGAATCAAAATTGCGATATTATAATTATTTTAAACAAATATATCTGTCCCTATCGCGAAAACCCTGTTCTCTATGGCAGGTGTATAGGCGTCATGGACTTTGACGTCAAAGTCCATATCGGACTTCTCTTTCTAATTGTAATTTTTATAACTTTATGACTTCATCGCTGATAAAGTTCTTATTAGTTACTGCTAATAAGTGTAAACATCGTCATCCGAGTTCCTCCTAATGACCTATGATTTCCGTGTCCCCTTCATGTCCTTCCGCCATACATCCGTCAGTCCCCTTTGAAAGTCATGCAATAATAAAAATTTACCTCAAATCGTTGGGTAGACCAGGAGCGTGGTCGTGTGTGAGCAGTCGCAGGCAGTAAGTAAGACAGACCGATGCTACGATCTTCATTCGTTCTATGACGTCTGGCTTGATGGTAGCCTCGGCTTGATTGTCTTCTTCTGACGCCTGGATGGAAAGTTAAAATAGTTAAAATTTTATTGCATTTATGTTCATGCAGATGCAGAGGTTGCTTAAAATAAAACTTTTTAATGAGGGTTTTCTGAAATGTCGAGCACCAGATGGCGCTTGTTTTCTGACATTTGTTAACTTGACGTCAAGGTCATGTTAATGTCATCTTTCCAATGAGGAGGACCTCTGGTAGAGTAAATTTTCCTGAAAGCCCTCATCATGTACGCAGGATGTTTTACGCGGGCAAGAAGTTACGGAGAAAATGAAAGCTTATCCCACCACCTTGGGCCTTTCGACCAAGTGTAATTTACTTGCTTCCTTTTACCTCATCTACTTGACAGAATTCACTAGACCAAAAAAAATAACTTTAGTTGTTCACTTGTCTAGAGGCTGAAGAGTCGGTGTGTCTTACCGCTGGACTGGCCCATCTCGTACTTGTGATGTACTCTACAGACTGTACTGTGTCACTCACCGCGTGCAGCTCACAGAAGGGGTCTCTCTTCCACGCTTCCGTGTCACCGCAATCGCAGCAGCCGCCGCCGCTGGACTGGCCCATCTTGTACTTGTGATGCCGATGGGCCGACACTTTGAAGCATTCTACGCAGAGCACGCATGTGTTGTCCATGCCTGAGGAAATATGAAGACATTTAAGCATATTGCTGTAAACAAATGTGGAAGATTTGGAAAACGAATATCAGAATAGGACAGATACAAAAAGAAAAGCCGGGGCGGGTCGTTAGTCGCGGCCGATGTACGCCGGGTCCTTTTTTCAGGACAAGCCCGCCACACGTTCCCAACCACTGTAACAGCTGAAAGCCAGGACCAACAGTGGCGACTACCAGAAAAACGCCGAGTCAATGAAGCTCGACGAGTCCCGAAACGATACAACTGTCTTGGATACCACAACGAAATTAATCAGAAAAGTACAGCGACAGTAGGACATAATCCTGAACACACGGCCACATAGAGTGGACCTGCGCGGGAGTGGTGGATGGGAGCTATCGCTGTTGCTACCCTGGTTGCTGTAGAGCAATGAGCACTAATACTGACCACACTCGCGACAGCTGTACGCCGGGTCTCCTTGCTTGAACACGCGGCCACATAATGTGGAGCGGCGCGGTAAAGGTGGGTGAGAGCCATCGCTGTTGCCCCATACGAACTGCTCCAGAGGTTGGATCAGCAGCTTGGCTGCTAGGTCTTCGTCGAAGGACCAGTCTGGAATGGAGAGAGATGGATTATTATGAGAGATACTTTGATGTTTTTAGTTACCAGCTTAGCTTGATATTTGAAGGGTACATTATCAACAAAAACATGTAAAGGTATAGCTAAGAGCTAAACTAACACACGAGGTTATGTCACATCTGTAGAAATAATTGAAAATAAAAAAAATAAATGATTCAAGCATTTACAAAGTAAGTCAAAAGTGAATAGGTTACTTCTAGGCACGCATGCTCCATCTGCGACCACATCAATTCGTCTTCTGTCTGGTGGAGGTCTTTCGATTATGATAATTATGGTGATTTCTTGAGTCATAGATGAAAATTATAGAGAACTTTTTTTTTTCAATTTTCTTATTGCTAAGGTACACTTAAGTTCAATTTGATGGCGTAGTAGCTCCTAAAAATATCTTACATTGACTTTTCCCTGATATCTCTTCGCAGATCATCTGCCGAGCCTTTTCTCAACAATATTGGGGTCAAGGTCCAGTCAAACCGGACCCCGACATATAAATAATATGGTTTGTTTTGTTTATCGTCGTTATAATCGTATATCGTTATCGATTCAGTGTCCTGTATATAAAGGCGCCGTACTATATCTTTATTTACGTTTTATGAAATAAAGAACGTCATTAAATCTACATGGGTCAATGACCGCTATTGCCAATTTATTTGGCGCTTACCGCAGTTTACTCCTAACATTTAGAACGTCATTAAATCTACATGGGTCAATGACCGCTATTGCCAATTTATTTGGCGCTTACCGCAGTTTACTCCTAACATTTAGAACGTCATTAAATCTACATGGGTCAATGACCGCTATTGCCAATTTATTTGGCGCTTACCACAGTTTACTCCTAACATTTAGAACGTCATTAAATCTACATGGGTCAATGACCGCTATTGCCAATTTATTTGGCGCTTACCACAGTTTACTCCTATCATTTTAAACACATTCTTAAAGCATTAGTAACAAACATTTTATATTTATGAACGCGTTAACCCAGTACCTAAACGTAAAATTGTGTAAAAATGCTGCAATGTTTATTGTTTATTTGGTACACTAGTCGTGCAAATGGTAGTTTTGTCGTTATGCGGGTGCGATGTGCGATGCGATTGATGCGACCTGAAATCAGTGAACTGAAAAATTACAACACTGTGAAATAGAAAATTTAGCTAGTATCTTTGTTCTTCATAATTGATGAATCAATAATTACGAATTACTGTTTAATAACGTTTATATTACTTTACTAGCTGATGCCCGCGGCTTCGTCCGCTTGACAAATTATAATATACTAAAAACAATAAATATATGTACATATATACATCTAATATGTATATCTATTATATAAAAATGAATCCCTATTTCCCTTGGCCATCGCATCACGCGTGAACGGCTGGACCGACTTCGCTAATTCTTTTTTTTAGGGTTCCGTACCCAAAGGGTAAAAACGGGACCCTATTACTAAGACTTGGCTGTCTGTCTGTCCGTCTGTCTGTCACCAGGCTGTATCTCAAGAACGGCGATGGCTAGACAGTTTAAATTTGCACAGATGATGTATTTCTGTTGCCGCTATTACAACAAATACTAAAAAAACAGAATAAAATAAATAAGGGGGCTCCCATACAGCAAAATTGTTTTTTTTTTGCGTTTTTATAGGTAATGGTAAAGGAACCCTTCATGCGCGAGTCCGACTCGCACTTGTTATGTTTGCTTTTGTCAGGAGGTCCTTATGAAAGAAAAAAATAAGAAAGTAGCCAGTTGACGGGAGCGAAGCCACGGGGGACAGCTAGTTATTTAATAATATCCTCGAGAACCACACTATTCATTGGTTAAAAAACAGCATGAAAATCGGTGCAGTGGTTTTTGAGTTTATCGCGAACAGACAGAAACGCGGCGGAGGACTTTGTTTTAAGAGCGTGTATTCCGTCCACTAGCGCCGCCAATCGTTTTTTATTATTTGTATTATATTTATTATGTTTTGAGAGTTACGTTTTGTACTTTAGAACATAAATAGTTGCCAAAGTCGATATTTTTGCTAAAAGTGGCCACTTTTAGCAATAATTGCCGTTTTGGCTATTTAGCCAGGAGTTATGTATTAAAAATAGCTGTCAAAAAATAATAGATACATTTCTTCAGTGCACTACAGAGCGGTTTTTTATCTACGTGTCTTAAATTTACCACAATTAATAAAAAACGATTGGCGGCGCTAGTGGACGGAATACACACTCTTAAATAATGTAGTGATATTTTGTTTCCGCATGAATGCTAAAACCACTCTTTGCGAGCCAAGAAACAAGTTTCCGAGTACCTATATTGAAAAAGTATTTTAAACTACCTGATACCTAAATTAATTTTCAGTTTTCCTGTCAATTATTGCTGAACTCTTTTGGATGAGGTTAATAAGTAGTACTACCTAGGTATGTTTCGAAAATAGCCTTAACGAGCAGGAATATACCTACAATTAGCTAAACGGTAATAAGTAGGTTAATAACCAGAATAGGTACCTACTTTGTGAGCAGGTAAGGCCCTGTCCGCACCGCATCATCGCGTACATTTGCATCAAGTCAGTATTTATCCGCGCGCATTTTTACCGCACCGGTGCTCGTATAGGATTCAATGTGTAACAGAATAGGGAATATGCATGCAATTTTTTTTATTTGCAAATGGAAATAATTTTTAGCTGTAAAAAACAATCATAAAATTATTTTTTAAATATCTTCATCAGTGATGAAGTTATAAAGCTTCAAAGATTACAATTAGAAAGAGAAGTCTGATATGAACTTTGACGTCAGATTCCATGACGCCTATACAGCTGCCATACATTACAGCGTTTTCGCGAGAGGGACAGATACATTTGTTTAAAATAGTTATATCTCTTTTGTTTTTCGAGTAATTTTGATTCTATTTTCACTGTTAGTATTACAATTTTGTATATTTTTAGATAAACTGTGTAGATAATTATAATAAAACTCACTTGGTACAATACTGGTATTTTATTTTTCTCTTCACTTCTTCACAGATAGTGTTACCACCGTTATTTTACAGCGAGCAATGTGTCCTCTCGGCCCTCCTTTATAAACTACCCCTTCCCCTACAAAATTGACAGTTGAACTGTGTTGCCATTTAAAATCTGTAAAAACCCTACATAATAAATATTTTTTTCATGCATATTCCTTATTGCGGAAATAAAAACCGCGCGGTGAAAAATGGCAGTGCGGACAGGGCCTTAAGACTCGCACTGGGTGGTTTTAAAAATTGACACTTCGATTCTATCAATATAAGTAGGTATGTTGACCCACAACGATGACGAGGATATCCAAACAAAGAAAACATTTTAACATTAAAAGGTTTGTATATACAAACCTTTTAATCATGAAAGGGGAATTCAATAAAACCTCTTTCCTAGCTCCGAATCCTTAAAGCCCCATAACAACTATGTATCGATCAGTTCACAGTGCATTAAAAATTCACACATGGGAGGCGGAAGTGGACGTGCATACGTGCAACATGCAATAAGCCAGTAATGACTGCGGACAACCCTTTGACATTTGCCACATGCCAGGGAAAGTTAGCAACTGAGCCGTACTTTCTCAGCCGCGGGACTAAACTGTAGCTAGGCGGTAAGATATTCAATAGAAAGTCCTACAACGAAAATGGAATAGGATGGTTGACGGTTTTTTTTTTTACATTTCTCAAAAGCTAGAAAAAAGGAACGTCTCGTGTTCTGTGTGAAGCACAAAATCTGCAAAAAAATCCTACTTGAAACACTAGATAAACATTCTTATGAACTATTCTTTATGGATGGGAAATCATCAAATGACTTCTTCCGCTCTGGGCGGAGTGAAAGTGTCAGACGCTTACTGACTAAAACCCATCCGTGTTCCTCCTAATGCCCTTGTGTTCAAGGGCCGCGGTGACTCTTAGCGGGTAAAAGATCTACCTCTTAGTGTATTTCGACAAAACATGAAAAAAAAAAATGCTCGCTATTAATTTCGTATTTATCGTAGTTGCGTTTATTCTAATCACACATGCACAAACAGCCAGAGCAGACGCGGAACAAGCTAAACTCGTAGTAGGCCATACAAATATTTATTCTGTACGGTAAATGAACCCACTACGGTCGGTAATAGCGCGGTAGCGCAATTTCTAATCTTGTAGACAATATGCAAGAGGTTTAGATTTTTTTTTCTCTTCAGGTACCAATTTTTCAGGTGTAAACACCAACCGGTCGTCGGAGTCGTGACGTCACGAGCCCCCACTCCCGAGATTTGATGCGTTTTATCTTTGTCAATATTCATTGATTTACAAAAACAAAAAATACGTGTCCATTATTTTTCAATACTCTAACTGACGGACTAAATAGTTTTGCAATTTGTGGATGATAGACTCTAGCCTATTTCAACAGAATCTGGCTGTGATAGAAGGACAGACAGACAGACACCCGAGTAATCTTATAAGGGTTCCATTTTTTGTTCGGAATCCTAAAAAAATACTTCTATTAAAAGTGCAAAGTGAGCGTGCCTCATAATATTTAATTCTTACAGTGTTCACACGTTTATTTCTACAAGCGTGTTTACATGAGTCGACAGTTTCGGCTTCAGTAAACAATTTTACTGTATCCAAACTTGTGGAAAATTCACGACCCCGCTCTGTAAGCCGTAGGTAAATATCGACGCTAATAACCGTTTGAACAAGTATTCATGAGCTCTTCTTGAAAGGCTGTTTAAATCACTAGGTACATTTTATAAAAACAGTCCACCGCCGCGCCGCGTCTGTCTGTCTGTCTGTTACGCGATAAAATCAATAACGGGCCAAGAGCGAGTCGGACTCTCACACGAAAAGGTTCCGTACTATAAACCGAAACAAAAGACGTTTCTTGTATGGGAGCTACGTTTTATTTTTATTATTTGTTGTTACAGCAGCAATAGAAAAACACACTGCAAAAATGTCAGCAGTCTACCTACGGTTCTCGAGATACAGCCTGCTTACAGACACATGGACGGACGGACGTACGGAGGCTTAGTAGCAATAGGGTTCCGTTGGTTACCTTTTGGGTACGGAACCCTAAAAAAGTTCCCCCGTCACGTTTATCTGTCTGTTTGCGATAAAATCAAAAACTACTGAACGGATTTTCATATAGACGATTTTCACCAATGGACGGAGTGATTCATGAGGTTGAGGTTTATTATTTTATTTATAGAAAGAAAAAAAAAAGAAAGAAGAAGTTAAGGTTTTGTATAAATTGGCTGAAACATGATGATGTCGCTAAATATCGTGCCGAATGGGAGCTCTAACACTCATGCAAAGTTGGGAGTGGAAAGCTAGTTTAAATATAATTAAATGCAACAAACATATTACTCTTATAAGATGTTGCTTCGATATCTATGTAAAATATGAATCGTTTTGAAAAACAAAGATATGATAGAATAATGATGTTGCTGAGATTTTGGCGATAAGTTTTATTATTTAGATGTTATTCAAAAGAGCTTCAATGAGCTCTTTAAACCCACTTGTACCACTAACCCAGTTTTTTTAAAGTAAATCTGCAGTCTGAACATATTTTATCAGTTCTGATTTGTTGAACATATTAATAACACCAAAATCAAATCATTTGACATGAGATTACCTTGGATAAGCCTTAAGAAACTTATCAACAAAACATCTGATAAAAAGCAATAGGCAAATCAGAACAACAGAAATATTAGCACTGATATAAATCATCGTCACACGTACCTATACAACGCACTATTTGTCTGTTATTTAATGCGCCTGCCGTTAACTTTCTTGGGAACAACTTAACGAAACTACGATTGTTAGTAATTGTACCGTTTCTAGTTTGTGAAGGACATTTAATCTAAGTGCCTACGTTACTTTCACCATTTATTCAAGCGCATCAAGAAACCGGGCGGTATAGGTAATAGGTAAGCCTATCGTCCACACTTGCTTTAAAGTCTGGTGGGCTACAGACCAAGTAGAAGCAGAGGGTTCCACAATTTAACCGTAGGCTTGACCTTACCGAGTACGCACGCTAGGGATGTTTTTCTACCATCAGTTATATTGATGTTTACTAATTTGTTTCCGGGATTATCAAAACCGGCCAAGTACGAATCGGACTCGCGCACCGAGGGTTCCGTACAAACCTGTAGGTATATATTATATAATAAGAAAACCCACCAATTTTCGCTGATAGTTTACATGGTAATTTACATCACATTTTTTTTTCGATTTATCATTCTCTTATTTTAGAAGTTACGGGAGACACACATTTTACCACTTTGGATGTGTCTCTCTCGCAAACTGTTCAGTTTAGAAAACAAATATTTTAGAAACCTCAATATCATTTTCGAAGACCTATCCATAGGTACCCCACACATATGGGTTTAATGCGGTTCACAGAATACATCTACTTACCAAGTTTCAATAGCATAGTTCTTATAGTTTCGAAGAAAAGTAGCTGTGACATACGGACGGACAGACAGACATGACGAATCTATAAGGGTTCCGTTTTTTGGCTACGGAACCATAAAAACACAGGAGATATCAATACTTAATCTCTAATATTACAAGGCATTCGTGATGCTCATGATATTTCAAATGTCCCGAGGCTATAGTGACCACTTGGTGGGTTTGGCATTCAATAACTTAAGCAAGACTCAAAACACTCACCTAGACAAGTCCTGTTGGGTTGCGGGGAGTATATCCTGGGAACAGTGACCCTCCAGTGATCTAGGAAGTGCGCTGGTGCCAGTGCACCTTCTTCCATCTTGGACCTCCATTGCTCCACCACGGCGTCAGCTCGACCCGGCAATGTGAACCTGTCATCACACATTGTCACTTTGTCACTCAAGCACCGTTTAGAGATTGAAGTTGAAGTGTAAGATTACATTACACTCGCAGAATAGTCTGGTTATTTTCCTAAAAAGAACGCTTCGTTTTGGTTCAACAATTTTAGCGTCATTTGATATTTGACAAGTCTGAGCTTAGTCACTGGCACTTGATTAAGATAACAGTTTACACAGAAAGTTTGGTATTTAATAAAAATGTATTTAACACAACATAAAAGCGTCAATATTATATCACAAAAACATACGCAAGCACTGCATTTTTTTCCGTCTTCCAAACTTTCGACATTGGTCTCAATTTTTTATATTAAACTAAACGAGCGAAAAAAAAACTTCAGTTTTAAATACCGAAGAAAAACAGCGACCTTTCGCTACGGTAGTAAACAGAAGACTGAATAAAAACCTGGCAACACGCCACCACGCGAACCAATTCTATATATAAAAAAATCTAAACAAGAATAAAGATCAAGAACAAATAAAAACAATACAAATGTAAATGTGCAATATGACATTTATTTGTTTGCTGATAAAGTTCAAAGTTGTTTGTCCTCGTGACCTATCAGTTAATGTTTTCTTTACATGAGTCATTTTGCCAAAGTCTGTGATGCATTCTCGTGTTTCGAGTAGAATTTGCGAGGTAATGATTGAGTAGATAATTTATTGGAATATTTGTTGCTATGCTGAACACGGAAATTTAAAAAAGGGTGAACTCTTATCCTATGCCTTAACTATGTAAGGGTTCAGTGCACTAATCGACTGGACCGGTATTTACTGGCCAGAGTACAAAGAGTAAAAGCTTTTGTAAACTTTCGTTTTCTTTTGTTGAAGCCTTTTATACAACCTTGAGCTTGCATACAATGACTGGACTACAATTGCCTATTCAAATCCTGATGATACTTGTATAGCCATTATGTTCCCCATTTCAGGAACCAAGCTACATGTCTGTGAGACACTGGACTGTTCTGGACCTAACTCACGCAAGGGTCCAATGCGGGTTGCGGAATTTCTTCGAAAGAGTCACATCAGCCCTGGAACGCAAAAGGATTCTAGAACACGGATGAGTTTTAGTCAGTAAGAGTCTGACCAAAGACTATTAACTCAGACTCATAAAGAATTATATTTCCTATGAGTCTGACACTCCCTCCCGCTCGGAGTCATTTGATGATTTCCCATCCTTAAGGGTCCAGGGCGGGTTCGACCGTGGTACGGAGTGAACACTGATAATATCCGGTAGATTCTGTCAAAATCTCATTGTGAAAATTTAGGTGAAGTAACCTTTCAATTTGCCTGATGCTTGGGATCGACAGCTCACTTCAAACTAATTTCACCAAATTTCACGGTGACATTTTACAGAATAGGACTGCCGGTTATTGATACTACTATTCAGTCACCTTCCATTGTTTTTTCTAGATATAGTTTATTCAAGAGATGCTAATCAGGCTAGTTACCCGCTTAATTATAGCTTCTATACAATTAAACACTACAAACTAATGAACTCGGTCGTTGCCACTAAGTCCGTTATCCACATTAACATTCATCAACCCTCCCTTGAACACAGGTAGAAAACACTAAAACTGTGAAAATTACTCATAAAGCCATGTTAGACAGCAAATTGTAGGGCACGCCACGATAGTGGCGATAAGTCCCCTCTTTGAGGAGTGGCTAGAGAGGCGCCACGGCGTCCTCACCTTCCGCCTGACGCAGGTCCTCACCGGACATGGATGTTTCGGGAGGTTCCTGCACCGAATCGGGCGGGAGGAAACGCCCGGGTGTCACCATTGCGTGGATCGACCGGAGGACACGGTTGAGCACACTGTGCAGGTGTGCCCCGCTTGGGCGGCGCACCGCCGTGTCCTCGAAACGGCGATCGGCGGCGACCTCTCGCGTCCGGCCCTGGTCCAAGCCATGGTCCGGAGCGAGACGGAATGGGATGCCGTTGCCTCCTTTTGCGAAGCAGTTATGCTAGCGAAGGAGGTGGCGGAGAGGGAGAGGAGACCCTCTCGTCCCAGCCGCCGTGGTGGACGCCGCGGGCGTCAGGGGCCACCACCTGGTGACCTCCGGCCACCGTAGGCGTGGGCCTGTGGACGGCGAGCTATGGGTGGCTCGCCGTCCGTCCGTCTAGTGACGACAGGCCGTGTCGACGGCGCGTTAGTGATCCACGCGCGCCTCAAAGAGAGTCAGCACACAGAGGGGCCCGAAAGGGCCGACGCCTGCCGGAGTCGCGGGATTATTCGCAAGAGACACCGTGGCTCCGGAACACAAAGGGCAATGAAGGAACATGGATGGGTTTTAGTCAGTAGAAGTCTGACACTCCCTCCCGCTACACCCAGAGCGGGAGGAGTCATTGGATGATTTCCCAAACCTAAAAAAAAAAAAAAAAAAAGACAGCAAATTGTGGGCATGGCATTAATGTAAGAGCTGCCTAATTAAATTAGCTTTCTAATAAATAAAACAGTATGGTCAATTGGGGATAGGTTCTCCTGTTTCGAAGCTATATTTGTTTGTCTATGGACATACTGGTCCTATAACAGCCATTTTTTATGTATGTGGGCTAGGATTATATGCAAAATATCGATTTAGCCAAGATGACTCTGAAATCACAGCGATTTCAGAGTTTATTTCGTGTTCCTTCCCTAATTAAACGGGTAGAAAACATTGATAAAATTCACGGAATGTACCTTTTAGACTTAAGCGTAGAAGTTTCGAAACTGCGTCGCTTATAGGACAAATACGTAGTATGAAGCACACTTATTTTGGTACGCATGAGCTGGACTGAGTTATCTAAATAAATCTCAATACTCCAGATTCCAAGTTCCAAATACAATACGACGGGACAAATTCAGTTTAGTGCTATTGTTTTTCAGGCTCAAGTAGAATCTAGATTATTTTTTACATCGTAGCTTCATTGTCATCATATCATAGACCTACAAGCTTTTTCCCGTGACTTCGTATGCGCATATCGTATGGTTTGACCGAGATCTAGTAAGTAGTTTTTTTAATACGTCATAAATCGTAAATCGCAACTTCTGCTTATAATATAATACCTTTTTTTTTTAGGGATGGGAAATCATCCAATGACTCCTCCCGCTCTGGGTGTAGCGGGAGGGAGTGTCAGACTTCTACCGACTAAAACCCATCCATGTTCCTTCATTGCCCTTTGTGTTCCGGAGCCACGGTGTCTTGCGAATAATCCCGCGCCTCCGGCAGGCGTCGGCCCTTTCGGGCCCCTCTGATAATATAATACCTACTGGTTTGTACGGAACCCTCGGTGCGTGAGTCCAACTCGCACTTGGCCGGTTTTTTTTTTTCACGTTCCCGTTGGATCTTCGAGAAATCGTTGTAGTGCTCCCCTACGGACTACGGAGTGTAGATAATGTACTTGCATTTTTTTATTGCAATTTCAGCTTTCTACGACCAGTAGTTTCGGCTGTGCGTTGTCTATCAGTCACTCACTCAGTAACGGAAAAAAAAAATATATTAAGATTACCAGCAAAATTATCTATATCTGTACTAATATTATTGGTAAGGTTGGTGGCTTTCTTTTTGCCACTAGAGTAGGTGAAATCCAATACAGAAAAAAAAAAGATAGGGACAAGCCGCTCTTCAAACGACTGGCCCCCTTCCGACAGCGCAGGCTATGACCGTAGCGTCACTCTTAAGGCCGTACCCTGAGCAAATAACCTTGAGCATTTTTTCCCTCAATAACAGCGCAAGAGATACAATAGCGAATACGCTCAAAATGTTGAATAAAATCGTTATAAAATCGAATTTTGGTCGTTTGAAAAAAATACTTCTACCAAAATTTTCATAATTAAATTGCCTATCCATTAGTGTAAGTACAAAATCAAAATAATCGTTAGTTTTCGAGAAGATGCATGTTTTCAGTAATTTTTTCTCATTTCTGTGGTTTCGTTGTGAGGAGATTACTTAAACATTATACTTAGTAATAAAAAAATAAATCTACCATTTTGAAGCCAAGATTACGTAGAAATTTAATGTATTTTTTATTAGTTGATATTTCTTTTGGATAAAGAGTAGATAGCTCCAAAAAACTGCACTAAAAACGGCTAGCGCTGCGTTTTGCTCGGGGACGCGCCTTAAGTAATAAGCGGTTAACCGCTGGGGCTAATCCCCGTTGCTTCATCGTCATCCTCACCTAGATTTATATAAAAAACAGTAATACGAGGAAACGACTAGGATAGGTTTCAAAAGCTCCCACTTTGCGGACAAAATGAAACACGTACACTCTTTTGTAAAATTGAATTTAATATTTAAGTGACATGTTACATTACAACTAGAGAAATAAAAAGCATCTGATTCTGATTCTGATTATTGGTAATAATATAAGTAGGTATATTTGGTTGAACGCGCTAATCTCAGGAAGTTCTTGAGATTAGCGCGTTCAACCAAACAAACAAACTCTTCTGCTTTATAATATTAAGTAAGTAGGTATAGATTTATGGAGTCCCTAAATTTAATTTTCGTAATTATGAAAATTCTTTCGCTGGTAGAATGTTATCCCCAAAAAATGCAGTTTCTACGACACAGGCCATGGAAACGAAGCCGCAAGAAAAATCTTTTATTTGAATGCAGAAAACCTTCATAAACAAAAAAAAAGGCCCCTGTTTAATGCTATAAACCCAGTTATAAGAATACTTTTAAGTACGTTGTTGTTCTCGTCGGTAAAGTAGAACATTCTCAACGGAAATAATATTCAGCATCGCAGTCTAGTAGTTTCCGAGATAGCTTCGCACATACTAACATACCTACACTATCTAATAACGCCCTTTTTTCGTTCCAGGCCCGCGATGACTCTGTCGAACTAATTCCGTGACAACTACCTAACAATCAATTCAGCCTAGACTTGAAGACCATCAGTTTCCTATGACGCATGGGAAACGTTTAGGTATTCTATACTATCTTTGAACCACGCATAGATAAAGCAGGTGCTAAAACTAGAATACACTAAAGTATTTATACAAATTTACTCATCGGTCTCTCATGCGATACCACTTATAATAACAAGCCTGAAGCCAACACATTACCCTCATTCTTTCGCAGTCGGATAAAAATACAAAAACCAGGAGGCATATTATAGAAACGGGACAAATAGATTTATAGACGAGACAAAATAACTATTTCACACACAGCCTCGTTTCTGAGAAAGCCACGGATAAACAAACTGACACGAGTAAACGACCTGGAGGCTGAATATAAGTATTTGACCATGGACGAATTTTTTGCATCTAGATCTTAGCATCTTTTTATTTTATTTTTTTACTTTTGATAGGCACGCGTTTGACCAGTATCTCACCTGACGGTAAGCGATGATGCGGTCTAAGATGGAGCACGCTTGCCTAGAAGTAACCTATTCACTCTTGACTTAAAGACTCCCAGGTTGTAGCTATCAGGAAACACAGACTCCGGCAGGGAATTCCACTCCTTTGTTGTACGCACTATGAATGTGCTTCCAAAACGTTTAGTGCGTATGGATGGGATTTCCACCATGTAACGGTGGCGCATCGCCATTCGTCTAGTGGTCCGATGATGGAACGGGCTTGGCGGAATTAAATTATGCAATTCCGTCGCACATTCCCCAAAATGCAACCGGTAGAAAACCGACAGGCTAGCAACTCGGCGTCGATGCTCAAGACTTTGGAGCTTCGTCTCGACGAGCCTATCATTACCGATGATTCTCTTGGCTCGTTTCTCAATCTACATAGCTTCTGCTTTTTTATTAACGTGACTTATATGGCTCTAAGCTTTCTTCAAAATGTGAACTGCACATTTTGATAAAGCGTGGGCTTTTTGTCTTGAGCGGAAAAGTTGTTTGTGTTTCTCTTCGTTTTTCTAAGAGCCAATTCTTTATTCGTAATCGATGGAGCCAAGGCTTTTGCCATACGATAAGAGTATTAAGTGCCTCTCCGTAAGACAATCCAGCCAGACTATCCTATCTTCTTCATTATCATCATTTCAGACCATTGCCGTAGGCGAAACGTAAGCCTCCCCCAAAGAGAGCCAACCATCCCGGTCTTGTGCAGTCCGCATCCATCCGCTGCCAGCCAGCTTCTTTAAATCATCGATGTATCGTGCCGCAGTGCGTCTCATACTACGTTTGCCCATATGCGGTGTCCACTCTAACGCTGTCTGGTCAATAGGCTAGATTCCATCATCCACAAATTGCAAAACTATTTAATCCGTCAGTTAGAGTATTGAAAAATAATGGACGCGTATTTTTTGTTTTTGTAAATCAATGAATATTGACAAAGATAAAAAGCATCAGAACTCGCGAGTGGGGGCTCGTGACGTCACGACTCAGTAAAAATTATGCGAAGGTGTGACGTATTGAGAATTTTAAAAGCGTCGTAACTTCGTCAATTTTGGTTCCCGTAACAAAAGAAAAAACACGGGTCAAATATTTTTTGATCATCTAGCTGACGGACTAATTAGATTTTTTTCAGGACACAAGCCCATTGTCTGGCCGTCACGGACATGGCCGGCCCACTTTTACTTCAGCATACTGATTCTACGCGCAATGTCGATGACTTTAGGTCTCTGGCGAATGACTTCGTTGCAAATTCTATCCTACCAGAGCAACCCCTACTAATTACTATCCTATCAACAATAAATAATTCAATAAGATTATGAACAATATAATAACTTTCAAGTAGATTCTGACATACCTTCTCCACGCTGCTGAGAACGGACATGTCTTATTAATAGGTTGAATTTAATTTGTAATTTGCTTTAATTTTTTTTTTTAATTTTCGTTTGTGTCATTTCCGGCGAAATAAATGTAGGTATTTTCTTTCTTTCTTTATTACTTATAAAACAAGTACTAGCCATATCATAATAATATACTAGGTAATTCAATAAACCTACATAACTAAAGATTTATCTGACGATGTCATTAACCTACAGATCGTAAACTTTAGCTCGCCAACATAATCACGCTGTGAAAACTAAAATTTTCGTGATTTTTCTTACGACGCTTGTAAAATATACTGAAGTATTTCTCTCTGCGAATCGAACATGCAGTCTACGCGTGTTTTTTTTTTCAGGCGGTAGACTGTCTGTACAGATATTTACATTTGCACAATTGTTAATGCAATTTCACAATGATTATTGTCTTAGCACCTCAAATGGTTTGTCAAAATATTTCGTCAACGTCAAAATATTGTTAGAGATCATCTCGGAGGTCAATGAAATCTTGCATCAGCTCAGTTTAGGCACGAATTCATTGATTTAAACTACAATAAAATCAAAACAAATATACCTACTAGTGATGAATTTTCATTTTTGATTTTTTTCAATAAAGCTGAAGAGTTTGTTTGTTTGTTTGGTCGAACGCTCTAATCTCAGGAACTACTGGTTCGAATAGAAAAAATATTTTATTGTTGGACTGCCCATTTATCAAGGTAGGCTATAGACTTAATAACATTGCGCTACGACCAATAGAAGCGGTGCATTAATGAAAAATGTGATTTAGACGAAGTTGCGGGCTAGCTATTCTCAATAGACAGAACCATTTTTGCTTTTTTATAATATTTTGATAAGTTGATAACGTTTGCAGGCTAAACTTGGCTAAAGATCGTCCAGGACACCAATCGGCAAACAGGTTTATAAAATAAAACTTCACAAAGAAAAACATTACTCAAACATACACTACACATTTCGGTACAGCAAATGCAGTAGACAACTAAATGTCAAGCTGAAAAACAAATCATCCGTTGTTTGAATCTAGACTAGATCATTAACCAGAAAAACTCGGTCAACTACCTCCATCAACCAACTTCCAACCTTATATCCATACACCTAACGTTAATATTTGTATACGTAGTGTAACGGCTGCTGGCATCTTGCCAACATCCACTTCAGCATCACTACCTGTTCCCTAAGACCTTGGGCCTGACACTGAACTAATTCAGCGAAGGTTGCAGTTCATATTGCAACGTGTGGTATGTAGAATGTTGCAAAGTACCTATTATTTGTCTATTTTTGTCGATATAGAAAAACGATTTGATGTTGGTGTTGAAAATAAATACGTTGTGAATGATGGAGAAGACGTCTAAAATGGTTTAGAAGGCTAGATAAGGGGGGTGTGAGCGTTTTCGAACATCAGGCAAATTAAGCATGAAGAAATACTCCAAAATCTTAAACCACACAGAAATTTTAAGTTTATAGCAGTCTTGATGAAATTCCTTTTTACCCGATTGCGAAAGAAGGAGGGTTATGTTTTTCGAGTGTATGTATATTTCTTTTACACGCCCTAGAGCCTTAACGGCTTGTCGTATTTTTATGTGAGCGGTGTCAATAGATTGTCTTAGTCGTGGTGACGTGAGCGACATTGGGTACCTACACAAAATTTAAAAAAAAACTAAATTAAGGATATAAATGGCCGATATTTGGCGAAATAATGTCTTTAAAAAAAATCTTCAAAACCTGTGGAGTGGGGTATCAAAATAAAGGGCTTGTAGAGACGATTCCAAAAATGTCACTCAATAAAATGTACGAAATAAAAAATTTACACAAGCAGTCTTAGGGCGGGTTGTATCAAACAGTTGGTTAACGTAACATACGTACGTCAAAAAGTTACGATTACGGACGATGTTTGACGTTCGTTAAATTAGAAGCGTTGTTTCAAAACATTCTGGTATAAATTCCTGCTCATCCCAATGGCTAAGTTATTGACACGGGTCCTACCTAAATAGCTTTTTTTGCATTCCACCACTTATTTGTGTCATCAGAAGAACTGGTATTGAGGAATTCAAAAGAATTTTCACAATATTGTTCTATTTGACGCAACTAAAGTTACGTCAGACCATCTGTTAACGTAAACGTTATATTTTACGTGCGTTAACGCTGACATTTTGTGAAACAACTCAATTTTTTGATTTGACGATAGTTACCATATACCATATACCATTTTTAACGTTTACGCGTGCGTTAAGTGTAGTTGAAACAACCCGCCCTTATGCAGTTCAATCACATATCTGATGCCACCAACTGCATAAGACTGCTTGAAAAGCGACTTGTTTGGAACTTTTTAGTCCTTTTTAGCGGTCGGGGTTTTTGACAACGTCATTATATTAAACATTAGCTGACCCGCGCAACTTCGTTTGCGTCACATTTTCCATTAATGCTCCACTCCTATTTGTCTTAGCGTGATGATATATAGCCTATAACCTTCCTCGATAAATGGGCTATCTAACACTGAAATAATTTTTCAAATCGGACCAGTAGTTCCTGAGATTACCCCCTACATACAAACTTACAAACAAATGTTACCTCTTTATAATATAAGTATAGAAATATCCACTTCAGCTATCCCTTGTACGAATACTGCCTAATTTGACGAAATACTGTTGTGTCCGTTTTACTACGACGCACGTCTTGAAACCATCATGATTACGGTGTGAGAGAGAGACGGAAGCTGCAATACAGCGTGCATAGCACTATCGCTTTTCAGCGGAATTATGACATTGGCATGTCATTGTAGAACCCCAGGTCTAGCTTACAATCCTTTCAAATCTAAAGACATACAGTCTGCATCAGTTAACAGAAATGCTATACAGTATTACTATGTACTTATTTTAGATAACCCAATGACTCACTTATGGTGACGTATGCAAGTGCGAAGTGCCATATTTGAACGCGTGTAGAGTGAGGTGACGCAAGTTGCATGTAGTATTTAAAATTTTGGTGTTTCAATCTTAAAAGCATGTGCTTTAAGATTAGCAACTCCAAAATAAACTCGTTCCTACAAATGATTCCATTGAAGAGACCTTTTTTAAACAATGGAGTTTCTAGAGGAGATGGTTTCTAAAGATATCACAGAACTGCCAGACAGCTCTTATTTTCCTCATTAACAAAATGTGTAGGATATAGTTAGTAGGTATATGTACTTTTAAAATACGGTAGTACGTTCCAGAGAGATACATCATACATTCGACTTTCGAGGGCAAAGACGTATACGTGTATGGATGAAATTCGGAGCACGTGTAGAACATTTTATCCTGTACTAAGCCATTTCTATCCCGGTAGTACGTTTCAGGAAGATACAGAACAAATTCGACTTTCGGGGGCAAAGACATAGGTACGTGTATGGATGAAATTCGGAGAAAAGGTAGAAATTATCCTATTCTCGGCAAGTTTTATCACGGTAGTACGTTCCAGAGGGATACATCATACATTCGACTTTTGCTGGGAGAGACATATTATGTAACATACAACCTAAAACGAAAGTGCTTTCCAAAACAACACGCTCTCGACAAATTGTGTACCTACATATAACATTTTCCATACCCCATAAATTGCTATCGACCATTTCTATACAATAAAGCCTTAAACCGTGTAATTGACGTAGATACGTTATCGATACAAGCGGTGAGTGGTGAGTGTAATAATAAAACATTTCCCAATTTTGAATTAGATGTGAAAACGCATGAGTAATTTTTCGTTATAATTTTCCTATATTTGATACTAGCACATCGCCCGCGACTTCGTTCGCGCGGTTTTAGTAGGTTCTCCACGAACTTAATCTCCTATTCCTCCCTCTTTATAGGGTAATGTCATCATCATCTTCTTGCCCTTATCCCATGTTACTTGGGGTCGGCGCGACATTTTTTTTCTTCCACTCTGCCCTATCAGCCGTCAAACTATCACTAACTCCCTTTTCTTTCATATCACTCCTCACACAATCCATACATCTTTTCTTTGGCCTTCCTCTCCCTCTCCATCCATCCACATCTATGTTCATTACTCTTTTATTTAAATGCGTTTCCTCCCTCCTCTTCACATGACCATACCAAGACAAGCGATTCCCTTTAACTTTTCCGCCACTGGCGCCACTTTTAAACTACCTCTAAGTCACTAGTCATTTTTCACTTTATCCATTCACGTTACTCCACACATATATCGATCTCAACATTCTCATCTCCGCCACATGCAATCTATTTTCATCCGTCTTTTTCACAGCCCAACATTCTTTATAGGGTAATGTATGAATTACTGATTAATATGTAGACTCAACGTAGGGCAGTTCGCTCTAACCACAACATGTTTCTTACTTATAGGTTCTTCTTTGCGTTCCAGAGACGCGGTGACTCTTTCGAACAAATTCCGCAACCCTGGCAGGTGAGTTACCGATCGAATTCTGTCGTTAAGACCAAAGCGTGGTTGTATTGTAATCGAATCAGAATTTGATTCCCGAGTTCAATCCGAATTGGAAATGTTTTGAAGTCTGACGGACGTAGTTCGGCTCTCGTGCAGAAACAAGAGCACTAGATCCGAACTACGACCTGCGTCGTCATGGAGGGCTTACAAGTAGTATTCGTACTATGGCTAGTAATTTAGTCCGACGTCTCCCGGATACGGTGCAGCTCTAATATTGGACTTGGGCTTTCCCGTTCAAGATTACTTCCTCTTTCAGAGTTTGCTTCCAAAAAGTTTGAGAAAATAGTCACCTTCTGTTGACTACATTGCTCATAGAACAGATGTTTGATGGGGCCGGGAGTGGTGACCGCGTATCGGAAGACCTAGCATTGGAAGGTCTCCCACAAGGTGGACCGATGACCTAGTGAGGGTAGCCGATGGATGCGAGATGCACAGGACCAGTTGTTGTGGCGAGAGAGAGTACTTGGGAGAGTCAGTGGATGTCTTTCGGCTGTTATTTTTATTTTATTTTATTAATTTTAAGAAAACTTACAGCCAATACATCAAGTGGTCAGAAGTAATGCGTAGCAGAAGGCCAATTACAAGTTTCCACTTATACATATAAACGTATGCATAGAATAGACAAAACGGCATACAGCGTGAGAGTCAAACATAGAAACAACTTTCAAAAAAAAATTAAGGATAAAAAAACATCACATAACAAAGTTAACAATCAAAGAAAAAGTTACTTAGTTCTTTTTTTAACGATTGTGGAGTACAGGCAACATCCCCGCAATGAAACAGCATTGATATCCTATGCAAAACTTTCCGAAGAATTTCAACAGAACCAAATATATATTGTTGGGAGGATGAATCATCAGAAGCCTGGGAACAATACCGTAAATAATTAAATAGAGTAATGATGATTATTCGAACGATGTGTTGCCTTAGTAGACAAAAAACTTGCATTCTGCAGAAAGACAATAGACTAGGTAAAAAGCAGATGCCATAGAAAATCTCAATATGCATTCACAGTTCAGCCTCGCTCTAGTTTAATCAAATGATTTATCCTAACAATACACGCTGATGGCACGTGCAACACTTGCGTGCAAAAAACTCGGCACCTTGATCTCAATCCTATTGAACATTTATGGGATGAGCAGCACACGTACTAGAACTCAGACAGCAAAAACACTCTAGAAACTAAAGGTAGCATCCAGGGGGATTGGGAATGTGCACAACTAGACATCGGAAACAGTTCGAACCCCTTTCACAGTTCTACATCAACGGAAAATATACTATAAATTTTGATTCCCTTAAGAGCGTGTATTCCGTCCACTAGCGCCGCCAATCGTTTTTTATTATTTGTGGTAAATTTAAGACACGTAGATAAAAAACCGCTCTGTAGTGCACTGAAGAAATGTATTTATTATGTTTTGAGAGTTATGTTTTGTACTTTAGAACATAAATAGTTGCCAAAGTCGAAATTTTTGCTAAAAGTGGCCACTTTTAGCAATAATAAATTGCCGTTTTGGCTATTTAGCCATGAGGTATGTATTCAAAATAGCTGTAAAAAAATAATAGATACATTTCTTCAGTGCACTACAGAGCGGTTTTATCTACGTGTCTTAAATTTACCACAATTAATAAAAAACTATTGGCGGCGCTAGTGGACGGAATACACACTCTTAAGAGTGTCGAAATATACGTTTTTTGAGGCATCAACGGCCGTATTTTTTTTTTAACTTAGATGTTTGATTCTTTCACAGATTCAACGGACTGTAGATCTGAGTATATGGTTTTAATTTCAACTCGATATCTCCAGGCGTTCTCGAGACAAAAGGTCTTGATAAACAGACAGGCGGACGGACGGACTACAAAGTGATCCTACATTTTGAGGCACGGAACCCTAAAATCCAATTTGATGACTGTTAAAAGATACCTTTTTTTCCTGTATATCAGATAGCACTGAACCTAGCACTTCATTCCATAAACCAGCCTCACGGGTTGGGTCGATTTTTTTGCACGCAATTGTATATAGGTGAGTCTATAGGGAATCTAATAAATGCGAAGGCTGGTTATAATATAGTGTTCCTTATACAGTTAAGGCTGGTTTTAATTACTGCGGAAATGAGGTTTGTTGAAAATGGAGTTGCGTTAGGCCACCATATTTATAACTTGCAATTTATCTTATGACATTGAACGCTTAGACTACGTCTTTGTTTTCGAATTTATCTACAAGATTAAACCCTCAATGTGTTACCCCATTACTAGGCAGTGGCTTCATGTTAAATACTGGTACTCTGCTGAGTCATGTTAGACTGGAAGTTGACCCCAATATCATTGGGATAAAGCTAGACTGATCGTTGTACCCCTGGAACGTTAAAGCACTTTTGGCGTGAAAAACCACCACAGCTTACCTTTTGAGCAAGCAAGTAGAGTTATCTATTCATAGCTTTTGCCCGCGACTTCGTTCGCGCAAATCCCGTTTTTATCATTCCCGTAGAAATCCTGCTCCCCAAGGTACCTACACGCCAAATTTCAGCTTCCTACGACCTGTAGTTTCGACTGTGCGTCGTCTGTCAGTAGCTCAGTAACGGAAGAATTTTAGATATTAGGATACTTAGATAAAAGTCATAAATCCGGCTTGGTCGGTCAAACGAACTGCTAGGCGGTTCAACCGCCAGTGCGTAGGAGGGCTAAGGCGTTCGCTCTGATACAAAGCGATCATCGCGCAAAAATGCGATCATCAGTTTCTTTTGTATGACAGTACGGCAAATGGTTGCGGAGGGCGCCTTCTGAAAATCTATGTTTTTATTCGTTGAATGGCGGAAGCCACATTTGAAATGAAAATGCTGTCAATTTATGGTTATGTTTTGTTGCTAAGCGGTGGCCAGCCGACGATTTAAGGGTCAAAAATTATCCCCGAAAGGCAATATACTAACTAAGCCACTTCACTCGTCAACAATCAATCTGATTCATACAGTTAACTCCAACAATCTAATTGAGACAAGTGGGTTCTCTGCCTTGATAGCAATCAATGTTACTAATGAAATGTATTCACGCGGACTGCTCATGTCTTGAAAAACGTACTCAAGTGTTTGCAGAAATACAGTTCTCATTTTGTCTTCAGATCATAGATAACTAACTGAGAAAGCGCTAAACCATGTTGTTCTGAAAATTTTAAAATACAAGCTAGTGTGTCATGTTAAACTAGTTTTAAGGTTTCCGTGCCCGAACGGTAACCAAGGGAACCCACAAACTTCTGTAGGTCGATTTTGCTATCCTGAATAAATCTCTTTCAAATAAATATCGGAATCGGTCCAGTAGATCCGGAGAAAATTGGCTGTGACAGACGGAGAGAGAGACAGACATACACCCGAGAGTTTTGTTCGGTATCCTAATCCTTTCTTGTGCCAATCCCCACATTCATTCCTTTTATACCGACTTCGCCCTCGTTATACTCAGGTCTACCTGCCTATTGGTACTCAGCAGTGAGCGAAGGGCTGTGGATGACGATAATGATCAACGAAAAAATAGGTTTCAAGTATTACGTAGAAGTCTTACATTTTATCACGAAGCTGATTAAATTCCAAACAAAAATTAGATAATTTCCGTGCAAAGTCTACTTATCATCTGTGAACTCATGTCGAGAGATAAGCATTAGATGTGGGTCAATCAATGCAACGAGGTTCAATATTAACAGCATAGATTAAAAGTAAAACAGTTTGTGACGTCATAACCAGTCCGTAGACAATCAACTCGATTTTATCTACGGAGGCTGTTCGAAAGAGTAACCAACCGCGTCTCTGGAACATAAATGTCAAAAATGTCATGTGCATACAGTATTAATAAAATGTATGTATTTAATACTAATATTATAAAACTGAAGAATTTGTTTGGTTGAACGAGCTTATCTTAGGAACCACTAGTTCGAATGCAAAAAATGTTTGGTTAGTGTAGGGTAGCCCATTTATCGAGGAAGGCTATAGAAGGCTATACCTACATCTAACATCAAGCTACGACCAATGGGCGCCAGTTGGCACAGTGGTTGAGCGATCGGCTGCTGCGCTGCGTGTCGCGGGTTCGATTCCCGCACGAAAAAAATATTTGTATCTACGACCTACAGATGTTTGTTCTGGATATGACTGTTTGTGAATGTGAGTTTGTAAATTTTGAAACGCACCCACGATACAGGAGGCCCCTCACTAGGAGGATTTTCCTAGTGAGGGGCAACGTTTAAAAAAAAATATATATAAGTATAAATCTTAAGAACCGCGTTGAGATATAGCAAGAAGAGTAAAATTAAATTATTTCTAGACAAGCAAACCCCGTTGTCGACCACATCATCACTGTCCATCAGCTGAGATTAGGGTGAAACGTGAGCCTTTCAATGTAAATAAATAAAACTGTTATGAGTGTGTATTCCGTCCACTAGCGCCGCCAATCAATTTTTATTAATTGTGGTAAATTTAAGACACGTAGATAAAAAACCGCTCTGTAGTGCACTAAAGAAATGTATCTATTATTTTTTGACAGCTATTTTTAATACATAACTCATGGCTAAATAGCCAAAACGGCAATTATTGCTAAAAGTGGCCACTTTTAGCAAAAATATCGACTTTGGCAACTATTTATGTTCTAAAGTACAAAACATAACTCTCAAAACATAATAAATACATTTCTTCAGTGCACTACACAGCGTTTTTTTATCTACGTGTCTTAAATTTATCACAAATAATAAAAAACGATTGGCGGCGCTAGTGGACGGAATACACGCTCTTATTTACCCGGCGAACTTCGTTCCGCCTAACAGTCGATTCTTTAATTTTTATTCTAAAATAAACGTAGCCTAAGTTACTCCTTATTACATCAGCTACCTGCCAATAAAAGTCCCGTCAAAATCGGTCCAGCCATTTCAGAGATTAGCCGGAACAAACAGACAGACAACAATTGTAAAAAGTGTTATTTTGGTGTATGTACCGTATATAAATTCATATACCTACATGTAGTAAAAATCTCTCTTCCATCTTCGGCCTAATCATCACTTTCCATCAGGTGAGATATAAAAAAAAAACGGTTACTTCAATATTACAAACAGACACTCCAATTTTATTTATATGTATAGATTAACAAAACTTTTATCAATCCTAACATATAAAATTCTTCCGTTACTGAATGACTGACAGACAACGCACAGCCGAAACTACTGGTCGTAAAAAGCTGAAATTTGGTAAGTATGTAGGTTCCTGTGGGAGTGTAGGGAAGCACTACGGAGATTCAGATTTCCCGAAATTCCCACGGGAACAGAAGTCGCGGGCGAAAGTTAGTTTATTAATATTGATGATGCGTGTAAACTAGAAACTGAAAACCCTGAATTGAATCGTAAGGCCGCTTGCGCTATTGTAAAAATTAAAAGCAACGAACGGAACGATAAATTATATTACGCTCGTACTGCAAACATGTAATAAATACACTTCGATGACTTCATTACTTAGGCTCGCAAGATTAAAGACATTACATCTACATAATTATTTCTCGAAGACTATTCCAGAAGGCCAATAGGGAATATGCATAAAAAAAAATATTTATTATCTAAACAGTTTATCTAAAAATATACAAAAATATATTACTAACATTGGAAATAGAATTAAAATTGCTCGAAAATTAAACGAGATAAATATATGTCCCTCTCGCGAAAACGCTGTTTTCTATGGCAGATGTATAGACGTCACGGACTGTGACGTCAAATTCCATGTCGGACTTCTCGTTCTAATAGTAATCTTTGAAGCGTTATAACTTCATCGCTGATGAAGATATTTAAAAAATATTTTCTTGGGTGTTTACTGGAGCTTATAAGTAATTCATATTGTAAATAAAAAAATCGCGTGCATAATTCCCCATTAAAAGCAACGAACGGAACGATAAATTATATTACGCTCGTACTGCAAACATGTAATAAATATACTTCGATGACTTCATTACTTAGGCTCGAAAGATTAAAGACACTACATCTACATATATTTCTCGAAGACTATTCCAGAAGGACAATTCTCTTCTTTTTTATATTTGAGATGGGTTTGCTCTTGACTCTTTTGTCTAGGTCAGAGATGACAAAGACAAAGTTTACGATGGAGAGAGCTTACCCAGAAGCAGCCTAAAAACGTTCAAGTTCAGGTCGTAATATTATCTCAGCAATAATCAGGCTGATTGATAGCGGTCGGATTTTTGATAAAGTAATTTTTTTTTAAGTACTACAATAGAATCGCTAGTCGATGCAAACATCCCTCGCATGCATGCATCCTCGTACATTCCTGGTGGAAACGCAGCCTAACGCGTTCATTTTACGGCAATCGACAAAGGGCGCCTTCTGCACGCGTAGCATGAGTTTTGTCGACCGGAGAATCGACAAAATGACAGATTGAAGAAAGATTTTCTATCATCCTAAGCATGGCGATGTTTGACACGTAGAAAAGAAATGTTTCTTTTCTTCGATCGACATAAGTTTACAATGTCGAGCAAGCCAACAATATTTTCTCTACTTTTGACACTTGGGGGTAGAAATAACTCTCTATTTGAAATGTCAAATAGTCAGACATCTTATCGGACCTTTATAGACAAGGATTATTTATTTAACTTCGGACGTTATTAAAAGGAAGAAAGATAACAGTAAAGAACGCATTGCACTGTGTATGGCAAAGTTTTCATCAGACAATGCCACCAATCACCTTTTATTTAGAATATCATTATATTCTCTTCTCTTCGAATGGTAGGACATTATGTTCACTTACAATTACACACAATTATTGGAATAATCCGTACTTAATTTAATGAATCATAAAATCTACTTACTTTTTCTTTGCCGCCATGATCATAAACACTAAAATTCTAATTTAAATCGGTACGACAGTAAATTCAACAAAAATTATATGTTATTTGTAAACATAAACCGTATAGATTAAAAATATGTATGGAAAGACTAGATATGTCTTTGTCTTCACAGAAACGCGAGTCTACGGGTCGCGCCATGCTCGGGCAGAAGACATGTCGAGTTGGATAGAAAGAGCGTTGTCTTTTCTTGGTAGAATAGAGATAGAATCGCCATGCTACGCGTGCTGGTTTTGTCGTACAAATTGTACGCGACGATCGTATATTCTCACTATGATCGATTTGAATGAAACGCATGAGGAAACTTTTGCGCCCGCTAAACACACGAGGATCTTATCAACTATCTCGAAATCAAGATAATCACAGATAATCACAGATAAGCTATTTTCTAATTAATTAATTGAAAAAATAATTTTGAATCAGGAAAATTAATCATTCTGCAAGCTAGCTCAAGATCTTTATCCTTTTTAGGAAGGATACCGAAACCTGTTTTCAGCACGTGTCAATCCTGGCCAGTTTTTATTTGAGATAATAATATGTTTTTATTTATATATGCCTGGTTCGAAACATTAATTTATTCTTTATGGTACGGGTTCTCGGGGTCACGTAAAAACTTGGAGCGCCATAAAAAATTCAGACAGGTTGGTCGTTATTGTGTGTCAATGTACTTTTTGGAGGATCAAATACTTTATTGCATTTTTTTTTTGTTTGTCTTCTTTACTTTACTTTAGGTCATTATAGGTTTATAACACGCACACACACACTCGCACGTATAATTAAAGGTTTCTTTTGTACACGAAGTTTCAGTAGAACACTGACTCCTAAGTCACATGGTTCCCCTAGTTTAGGAGGCAGGGTTTTTCACTACTTATGCAGCCTTTTCCCAGTATCCAATGTACCTATTTTGAAATGTATTGGTATTGTATCCAAAGGTATTTTGTGGCAATTAAAACAAAGGCGCTTTTTCCGTCTGTACGCTTATATCTTTTAAACTGCGCAACGAATTTTAATGCGGTTTTCATCAATAGACAGAGTTCACACAGTGATTCAAGACCAAGGTTTAAATCGTCCCAAAAAAGTCGGGGTCGTTTTCCAGTCTACCCGGATGCACATAGCAGATGCGTCACATTTTTTTATGGTTTAAGTAAAGATCATGCATTAATTAGGGTTCCGTACCTCAACAGGATAAAACAGAACCCTTATAGGATCACTATGTCCATCCGTCCGTCTGTCTGTCAAGACCCTTTATCGCGGGAACCCGTGGAGGTATCGATCTACAGACCCAGATCTAAGTTAACGTAAAACAGACGTCCTTTTATGCCGCAAAAACGTATATATTTCGATCGACACTCTCAAGGGAATCAAAATTTTAGGGTGTTTTCCGTTGACCTGGCAAATTATGTCGTCTTATACTATATTTTGTTTGTACACGCCAATGGCCACTAAAACTCGTATTCAAAAATAAAAATTGTTTTTGAAAGACCCTATGTTTCGAGTTTCGACCCTTAGTAGCCGAAAACAAGGCAGACAGAACGCCAAGTTTAAAAAATCACAGTTTTTGATAATGGGCATTTTTAACTCTGAAGATCTATGAAGGTCTTTTTCAATGAAAGCACGTCCGGCTTTTTTATCTTGATATGAACCAGGAAATCGTAGTTGAAAGAAACTGTGGTAGATACAATTTAGTGAATTTAATTTTGTGGCCTCATGAAACACGTAGGAGTGCACTAGCGCTAAGCTCAAAGCTAGCGAATGAAAAAGTGCCTTTATAATTTGTGTTGTTTAAGGGGCCGTTCAAGTATTACGTAAGCAGAATTTAAGTCATTTTTAAGCCCCTCCCTCCCCTTGTCAGCGATAGTAATCAAAGCTCTTACCCCTCCCTCTTATGCTTAAGTAAGCATTGGTATAGATTTTACTCACGCGGGACCTATTTCTAACTTTGAAACATCGCATGAGAGTAAAATCAAATAACAAGCCATAATTATGTCAATACCTACTCAGATTTGTAAACATTAGTAAGTAAATATTGCTGACGTATTTACCATTCAAACCCCCAGTCCCCCATGACATCAAAAACAAGCATCGTAAAGACCTTCCCACCCCCATTGGTGCTTACATAATTCTTGAACGACCCCTAAGTACTAAATAAATTAAATGAGTACCTGTCATCCCATTCCATCAAAGCAGGATCTTTTCGCTTATTATAACAAAGCGACACTAAACGTAAATACGAACGCGATATCTTATGAACCCACACAAACCCTGAAGTCGATTCAACTGCCCTATTTTCACCACTTGCACTGAATTCATTCAAATCCATGTCAATAAAAATAATAAAAAAACACTATCTCACCGAAAATAAAAAAAAAAACTTGCAAAAAAAATATAATAAAAAAACACAGTAAGTATATGTAAACTTAATAGACACTATGCAATTTCGCCGAAAATAAAGAAAAAATGCAATAAAAAAGTAAAGAAAATCACAGTATAATGTAAACTTAGACGATAGTAACGGAAGACTAAAAAAATAATCGTCGTGAAAAAAAAAACGTAAACAAAATACCAAACGAAGGCTGCATTTATCAGTAGCAGGAAACGTCGGAAATTAAAGATATCTTATCGGAATCATGTTAAATCTTTATCATCTATGTTTCTGTTACGTTGTCCTCGAGTTATCAATATCATCGCGGTCGATTATTTAAATATTCAAGGTGCGATTACGTAAAGAAAAGCCTAGCGAATAAAGTTTGCTAATCATGGAAACAACTGGTTAACTGAGCACAGCTGATGTGAGTGTACATAAGTTAAAAGTATGTTCTCTAAGAGCGTTTTCGGCATTTCATACTGAACTCCACGTCATCATTCCACCGGCCCCCTTCTACCATCGGACATCCAGACGCACTTCAACTTATCATCCCTACCTTGTTGCTATTCCACCAATTCGCACTAAGCGTTTTTCCAAGTCTTTTATAATGTGCACAGCAAAGGAGTGGAACTCTCTGCCTGCGTCTGTGTTTCCGAACGCTTAGGTACAACCCTAATCTCTTCAAAGTTAGAGTAAACAAACAGGCTTCTTCTGGGTAAGCTCGCTCCATTAGACTTTGTCTGTCATCTCTGACCAAGACTAGAGTCAAGAGCAAACCCATCCCAAATTAAAAATGACTTTTAAGTCCTTGTTTTTTTAAATGAATAAACTGATTTTTAGATTTCTGTACCCAAAGGGTAACCAACGGAACCCTAATACTAAGTCTCCGCTGTCCGTCCGTCCGTCTGTCTATCAGCAGGTTGTATCTCAAGAGCCGTAATAGGCCCACCTATAGTTGAAATGTTCACAACAAATAATAAAAATTAAGGTTAATGGTACGGAACCCTTCATGCGCGAGTCCGACTCGCACTTGGCCGCATCGCATAAGCAGGATATAGATCTTAAAAATTAATTAGGAAAGTTTAAAAAAAAACTGAAACAGATACAGCTGAATACGACCGATTTTTTGCTACAGAAACGAAGCTTTTTTTTCATGAGACATTTCGAAAATGTTCTTTAACAAACTTTTCCATTTTCCGTAATACCCGGAGCAAGAAGCTGTATGAATGAAGTCGAGGGCAAAACCTGTATAGTCACTCTGCAACCATAATAACTCGGATTCCCTGAAAGGCGTGCCAAGGTGAACAGTACAGCACTTCCCCTTTCACTTTTGGTTGAATGATGTCATCCGCGTAGCGAGTAGGTATTTATTGCTCAGAATGTCAAGTCATCTTTACAGAACTTGGAAAATATTAAATTTACTATACATCTTTAGTACCATCTTAACTAATAATGCGAAAGTGAACTAAGTTTGTTTATTTTATTTATTTATTTGTTACCTCTTCACGTTTTAACGGATGAACGTATTTGGATGACAATGGCACACGAGCAGACCATGTCCTGGAATAGGACATACATTACATTTCATCCTGGGAGCATTTTTTTTTTTAGGGATGGGAAATCATCCAATGACTCCTCCCGCTCTGGGTGTAGCGGGAGGGAGTGTCAGACTTCTACTGACTAAAACCCATCCATGTTCCTTCATTGCCCTTTGTGTTCCGGAGCCACGGTGTCTCTTGCGAATAATCCCGCGACTCCGGCAGGCGTCGGCCCTTTCGGGCCCCTCTGTGTTGCTGACTCTCTTTGAGGCGCGCGTGGAACACTAACGCGCCGTCGACACGGCCTGTCGTCACTAGACGGACGGACGGCGAGCCACCCATAGCTCGCCGTCCACAGGCCCTGGGAGCATGTTCTCTTGAATTATTAGTAATTTTCTACGTTCACGAGGGCAAAGTCGCTGACGGAAGCTGGTTCGTAATAAAAGCTAGTACTAAAATCGTGAATGTTCTCCACAACTAAAACACTAGGAACTGGTGACGGGCGCGCGTTTTGGGGGACTGTCTTTTGTAAAACTTGGCGTTCAAAAAGGGCTGGCTCTCAGCCTAATTTGAATAAATGACTTTTTGAATTTTGAATATCGTAGTTTTTGTTTTGTTTATAAGTGACGATGTCATAAAAATAATCGCTTACTTAAAAATAGGAGGTGTTTTCCATTTTTTATCTAGTTTATTAATGTTAAGAATTCATGGTCGTAATTCATTTGATTACGCACCTGTTATCTCAGTATTCTCAGTAGCGTATGCGGTGCATTTCTTAATTCAATATCATAGCAATATAGTAGCATGCCTAATTAATGAATTATGAAAACACTAGCTTATATATATTATATATACTAGGCTGCGGTTTCGCGCACGTAATAGTCGGAAATAATTCCAAGAGAGTACTCCCGGGATAAGAAGTAACGTGTGTCATCCTCCAAAGCACGCTAACAAGATTGATTGAGCGTTCTAGGCGTGAGTGTGACACGGAACAGACGGACTTCAATAAGTATGGATAGTAGGCTGGGCTACTGGTCTTTAAAGATGTTCATGAAGGGCGACCTTTCCATGTCACTAAAGCGCAAGCTCGTCGACATATATTTATTATCCTGTTTATCCTAACCTATTACGATCAAACGTCGTTCTATTGACTGAGACTCAGAAGTCTAAACTAAAGGTGGCCAAAGAGCGATGGAGCGTAGCATTCTGCAGATCCGTTTGACCGGCCCGACAGAATCCGCAAACACATTTATACGTTCCAAGACAGGTATCGCTGGTGTTGGAAACAAAACAGCGACGCAAAGTGGAATTGAGCGTGTCACATTTACAGGATGCACAAGGAAAGATGGGCCAAGATCACCACGCAGTGGGTGCCTTAAGATTAAGACGGACGTCGCAACCGAGGCAAGCCTATAAAACACTGGCTAGATTTGGACTCATTCCTGACGGATTGGCCGGAGAAGAAAAATATTAGGGAGGCATTTGCCCAGCAGTGGGAAATCGTAGGCTAACAAAAAAAAAGTACGTTGGGATTATAATGTAACACACACCCCATTACCAATCAATCAATTTATTTAATCAGACAAATAGTCCAGTACCTACACATTATAAAAAACCCTTTTTATAATGTGTAGGTACTGGACTGGTTTCATAACATTTTGTATGCAATATTGTCATGAATTCTTTCGCTCGAGTTCAGCCCAGACTGTATCGCTATCCGACCAGAATCCGAACGAAAGCCTTCATGACTGCCAAGTCACATTATCAGTAAATATACAAAAAAATCTTCCACTACAGAGCACCTAACAGACAACGCAAAGCCGAAACAGAAGAGACTTTTTCATTCCAGCGATATTTTTTTTCCAATTTATCATAACTTTTTTGTTGATGACATTTTACGGTAAAGATCAGATACTAATATTTTTAGGGACTACCTTTATCCGTTATCTCGATTTCTCAAGATGAGATCCATTACAATTTCCTAATTAATATTACAATCATTATCAAGATCTGTTATCTTCATTATTTCATTAATTATACAATTTTTGAGCAATCCGCGTAAATGAGCGTTTTCAAAATAATAATTTACTTGGAAAATTAGCATCTTAATATTTGAAGTGTACTACAGTACAGCACGAATCGAATTAAAAAAATAAACCGTTTGTTAATATTTTTATTTTACATATAGTAATAAAAAAAATATATACTTAACCAATTTCCAAAAAAAAAACAAACACTACAAAGTATTATAACCAAAAGTCGTTTTTTAACACCATAATTTTTCACTTTTAAAAGTGGTGATACTTGGACGACGTTTTTGTTTAGGCACAAATTGAAATAAGCAAAAATGCTCATAAAATAAAAACTACTGAGCCAAATAGAATTTAATTTTTACGGCACAAAATGGCAAGTATGCCACATCGAACGAAAAAAGAATCAGCCTAATCGGATCAGAAACCTCGGAGTAATCAAGTACATATTATATAAAACAAAAAACCCTCCTTTTTGGAAGTCTGTTAAATAACGGATTTTTTCCTCAGTGCCAAATACCTATATAAATATTTTATTCAATACATATAAAAGACACAACCTACCTTCAAATGGCAAATAAATCTCAAAGCGATAAACTTGTAAATCAACGCCTTCACTCCTCCAATCAAAACCTATTTCACCACGCTACACTCATCACTACTTGCACCCACCACGTCCATAAATCAAAACTATCCTGTACTAGCGACCCGCCCCGGTTTCGCACGGGTGCAATGCTGATCAACAACAACAACTGTGTTAATTTACGACAACACATTAGAAACCCTAAAATTATCAGTGTTTCTCTACTATAAGGCATGTATTATACATATCAAAAAAACCTTCCTCTTGAACCAATGTATCTATTAAAAAACCGCATCAAAATCCGTTGCGTAGTTTTAAAGATCTAAGCATACATAGGGACAGACAGAAAGTGGGAAGCGACTTTGTTTTATACTATGTAGTGATATTTGTGAAATCGGACATCTCCGTCAACGCGTACTATTTGTTGATACAGAGGTGCTTGACCTGAAGCCACGGCATTATCCGCGACCCATTTAGATGCTTTGATAATCTGCCAGAGGATCTGGTTTAATAATTAAATGATTGGGTGTCTTTACCTGATTTTTGTGTTTTTTGACCGGTGCACCATTTTTAGTGCTTCTGTTCCCGCTTCGCCCACAGAGATAGAGAGGTATAGCGGTATAGCATCTATAATATCAGTGTGGGAGTTTGTATAGGTAATGATTTTCCCAAAAGTAGCTGAGAGAAGCTGTATATAACGTCCTTACGCAGTGAAGATTAACGGCATTAACTTTCCCAAAATATTCCTCTTGGGTATAAAACAGCCAATTATTTCTACGCCCGTTTCCAATTTGAATGAATCTTAATCTTATTCACCATCCTCAAATCAATCATATTCCAACAACATTGAATTAGGAATCTATTCCAATCAATGCATTGCATACCAATAGTGTGTGTAGAACGAATTGGCAAACAATAAGATGCAACGTAATGTCTGGCTTTCGGATAGCATGCGGAAGTCGAGACAGCATTTGTTCCGCACGAAACATTAACTTGCCATTGTCTTGCATGAATGAGTTTATTTTCAGACAAAAGACGTGCTACTAGAGACAGAATAGGGTAGATGACTAAAAAAATCTAATTAGTCCGTCAGTTAGATTAACAAAAAATATTTGACCCGTGTGTTTCTTTTGTTACGGGAACCGAAATTGACGAATTTAAAATTTTCAATCAACACGTCACACCTTCGCATAATTTTTAGTAAGTCGTGACGTCATGAGCCCCCACTCGCGAGTTTTTATGCGTTTTATCTTTGTCAATATTCATTGATTTACAAAACCAAAAAATACTTGTCCATTATTTTTCAATACTCTAACTGACGGACTAAATAATTTTGCAATTTGTGGATGATGGAATCTAGCCTATTAATTCATTTGCCAAGCCTTTTATCAACTTCGTTAGGGTCAATTTCTGGTCTAAGCAGATTCAGTTGAGTACTAGCAGTGCGATTCTGCCGGTCGATTCTGTCGACATCTCACCGTGATCACTTAAGTGGAGTGAACGACAAGTGAGCTGTCATTCCATCTTGTTTGTATGGTTTGACAGCTCACTTCGTGATCACTTCACCCACGCCTTCACTTCCACATGTTTACAGAATCAACCGGCAGAATAGGCCGGCTGTCATTCCAACTTGATTGAACGTATTGGCAGCTGACTTCGTGATCACTTCACCCACGCCTTCACTTCGAAATGTTTACAGAATCAACCGGCTGTAAACATGTCGAAGTGAACACTTAGGCGAAGTGAACGACAAGTGAGCCGTCAAACCATAAGTGATCACGGTGAGATGTCGACAAAATTGACCGGCTGTATTTTACATGGAGCCACTGCCTATCTGAACTGAAATCGTGACTAAATAATAACAGATATACGGGTCGATCTTCAAGGTTAAGCAACGCTTGACGAGGTCGGTCTCTATTGACATTGGTCCATTTCCACCATCTTTACTGGAATTGGTTTGACTGGAAGCCAACCCCCCCCCACTCCCCAAGATACTTGGGACAAGGGGAGGTAGATGATGACTGCCTTTATTACCTCCACATAAGGACTTTTGCAAGAAAAAAATTCTAGAACCCGATTGCAGTGTCACTTACCTAACGGGAATGGTTGTGAATCTAAAACATCCAGGGAGCCACTTAAACACACAAAAATCAAAATCTGTCCATCCTGCATACGTCTTGGAGTTCAGTGACATATTACACGTAGGTACAGAAGAATTTATCAAGATTCAGCGAAAAATTATCAAGATTCAAGCTACTATATATTTACTTGCTATTACTACTATATTTAGATATATAATTACCTTCGCTTGAATATCCACATAATAAAACACTAAACATAACCTAAAAACTGTACACTACACTATACCTATACAAACGCCGGCAACCCACAGGCTTCTCAAATAGAGATTGGTTTGCCGCTCAAAAATTTGCTATGATTAGACCAGATACACATTTTTTATCCAGGTCTAAACGAGTTTTGTAAGAAAACATAATCAGAATTTTAACTATCTAATTGTATAGTCTTTAAAGTACCATTATGTATTCTGTTTGTTAAAACAAGATTAAATTATCTCGATGCCTGAATAAATTAATTAGGAGTCGTTATAGATGTAACCTCTTAATTCAAGATATAATAAATTAAAAAAATAATTATATATTAAAAAAAATCGGAATATTTTTTACTCTGAGGAACAATTCCCGTATTTTTTGGACCGATCGCATTCTTATCTCAGCCTCAATCTGTCAAAACTACCCTCTAATTTTCCTTCGTTTTGACATTGATTGCCACCGAGACGAGATTGGGCACAGAACAGATAAAAAAGATTGTTCTGTGAGATTGGGCATTGAATTTCCAATACGAGAATAGATCTTTTGGTAAGCTAAATAAATACATTTCAAAACAAAGGAATACTGGATAAAGGACACAAGTCAAAATCCAATAAAACAGATGATGAGCCAGCCAATGTCAAGTTTTAATGCGGAAGACGAAGTACCGGTTTTGTGGCGCGTCTTGCAAAACGCCTACTCGCTTACTGTCTTTGTTTAGATACATGTCATGCCTATTATGTATACTAAATATCGCCGTTACTATTTCAAAATATTGACGCTTTCCTGACTTTTGTGATCAAAGTTGATACAGACAAGCAACGATCTCTGTATCAGGGTTAAATCTCCATACCCCGGAAATTGCGTCTCCCCCTCGGAAATTCCTGTCGCAGTTCCCGGGAACAGGAGAAGGGTTCGACACAACAGGTCTGCAGAATTAGTTGCAGATTACTTGAAAGATATTGAAGGCTTCACGAAAGTTCGTGCCGAATTGCAAAAAAAAAACGGATCGGAGTGGCTTTTGCTCCAGCAGCAGGACTATAGGAGGACCATTCATCAATTTACCTGTCAGCTGGAATCATTTCAGTGGCGTCGTCCTCCATAGATTCATCGCCAACCTCCACCTCCAACTGGACGGGTGGTGGGGAGCTCATGTCCGGTGATCACCAATCTCCTACACCCTGGAAACAAGATAGAACGTAAAGTCCTTGCTGGTATTGGACCCAATATTGATTACACCCAGTATTGGATTAATAAAATATAAATAAGTCCCAGAGGCAGAATATATTAGCCATCACAACTTCACAACTCGAACTCATTTGACGTTCGAGTCGCGACAAGTTCAGTAATGTTCGTACATTGCCGAACCAGTCTCGACTCGAAACCAAAGAAATCCACATTTTCATGGATTCAGATTTTTGCATATTGCAGTCTTGTAGAGGGATTGATTCAGTTATTTCTGTGTAATACTCAAGTTAGTATTTAGAATGATAATCCCGAGTTCCCGACCGAATATCGCCCACGGTGGCCAAACTCAACGTAGATTATCCAAGTCAGCAGGAGATACACTAGTGCACTGTCTGTTCCTTAAATCTCTTAGTCCAATGGGTCAGCAATCCGTGAACGGTAATTAATAAGAATGATAAAACACTAGTTAACAGTCAATCTGTTGCCGGAAAAATGTTGGCTGTTACTGACTCCTTAGTTCAAATATACAAGTCGATATTTAATAACAGCTCTGCTTTTTGAGTTTCTACACCGTCTTTGTTCCGTTCTTGCTTTGGAGCAATCGATTAGTAGGTGGGTCGGTGAAATAATAGTAAAATATTTCACAGGCTCTGTTTGAGGGTAAAATGAAGCGATTCTATTGTTTATTTTCAAAAACAACGCCTCCTTGCACTTGTCTGGTGGAAACGCAGCCTTAAGTCAGGAGGTCTACTCTCTTTCTCTGAAACGAAACTTCGCAAACGAACGAAATTTAAACGAAGTTTCGTAACTGTCGCTACTCTGTTTTGTTTTCGGACACGCAGACGAAGTTCGGATCCATAAACAATTTTCGTGAACGATTGGAATGAACAATATTGTGTGGGTCTTTTATGATGTCATCTAAAGTTAGTTACGGTTTTTACTTTCAACTTAGAATCTACAAACTATTTTGCTTTATTTTTAAATTTTACAGTGAACATGTGGTTTAATTAATATTTCTTGTAATATTCATGCAGAAAAGATAAATATACAGATTTTTTTAAAATTTCCTACGAAATTCACCGATACACTATAAAACACCCTTTCACGGTTATTGTTAACCAACTAAATTGAAAACTACTATTTCATGCCCACGATGGGTGGTAACTTATGACTACCAAAATTATCTGTATATTCATACGCAATTTAATCATATCATGTCAACTTACATATAAGATTTTTTGTTTGAATTCCTTTAAAATGTTAAATTGTGAAGTTTGTATTGTGATAATAAATCGTGTTTTCAAGTGCTTTTTTACATACTTCGCAATAGCGATACACATTCCGTCAGAAAGTTTCAAGCCGTACTTTGTTGCAGTCTGCATTTTAGGTCTCCAGGAATTTTTGTTTTGGATTGATAAACTTTGTACGTAAGTAACTTACATAACATAATTATTTATTTTTTCGTTATGAATACTATCGCTTTTCATCGATTTACTGAGGTGAATATCTTTTCAGTGTTCAATGGCTCCGCATACGGGTCCGGCTACTCCCGAATCACTCGACAACGGAAGAGCAATAGGGCTGTGGGATTCTATGAGCGGTTGAACAAAAACAATTCAGCAGTAGCAAAAGGTACCTAATGTTTTATTAATTTATGACATAATAATATAGTGACATGAAAATCTCACGTTTTTATATTTTGCAGGTATGGGTTGATAGAAAACAAATAGCCAAGCTGCTGGTTCTCGAAAGTCAGCTTGAGCAACTGGAGATGATCCATTAATTTAGGTATATTACAGAAAAACAATAATTTGCAATTGTTAACTGCAGAGAAATGAGGGAAGCTAGTAAATTGTATCTATCTTGTGTGATAAAATGTAATAGGTACCAGAAAAAAAAAGCTATTTTCACTCATGTCATAATTATATTTTATTTAAAAGGAACAACAAACAGTAATCTTTACTGTTATTTCTATATTTACTTTGAACATAGTGTTAGGCATTTTTTGTTAACTTGTAATTACCCGTTTCAATTGGAATGTTTTTTTGCAGCCTCACAACCCACACCTACCAGAGGGAGACATTCAGCTGCTGTCTGTGATATCAGAAGCAGGGTTATATCACTATAAAGAGGAGTGTGTAGAAAGAGAAACAGTCAGCAACACCGAGCTCGCAGGCACCACGGGCTGTTTGTTACTTTACATTATTTGTTGTCTATTTGATTAAAACATTATTAAAAGTAAATGTTATTCTTTTAATTGAAGTCTTACATATGTTACCTACTAAAGATAGATATATCACTACTTTTAGAAAGGAATAGATAGATAAGGTTCTACCTTCATCCTATCTATTTACTTCTAAGAGTTGCACTAATACAGCTCTTGCCCTTTGGCCTGCCTGTAAAGCTCGAGCTCAAGAAGCAGCAGATTGAGTGGGAACCTGCCTGCTTCTTTCAGCTTGGGAGTTCATCATAGATGTCAACTCGGAAACATCAATACCACCCCTTATACATAATTTAGGTAAATCACAGCAGGCTATTAACACTTTCCATGCTGTTTTGGACAGTAATGCAGTACCCGATTGCAAAAAGACGTCCCATCAACGTTTTAATAAACCACATGTTCGTTCTATGATGGTATAATTGCCGGTAATTTCCTACAAACTCTAAGTCGGGAATTTCACTAATATTAAGTTGATGGCGACATGCAAAGCCGGTTCTTTCGACGCTCTAAACATTCTTCAGGTAGAGCAGCCTCGATTAAAAGCATTTTTGTAGCCATTTCAAATACATTTATAACAAAATCCACATAAACGAATAACTAACGAAAATCAAAAGGTAACACTTTTGGTTTCGTCAATTTGAGGTTAAAATTCCGAACAATCATCTGTCAAACTCAAATGTTCGTTCGTAACGAAAATGAATTAGAGTAGGTTTAGAGAAACTAAATGTCAAATAATCTTCGTTCGATTTGAACTTCGGAACGAATGGAACCGTGGTAGGAAACATGCGAAAATTCGATCGAAACTTCGTTTTTCGTTGAATTAGAGTAGACCTCCAGGTTCCGAAACTCGGTAAACTTCTTTTGTTAAAAAAAATTACTCAATCATTTTTTTCAGTCAAAAAAAAAACTTAACCTTTTCTTTTCAAATGGTTGCACTTGCAAATAAGTAATTGAACAATTCATGAGCTGTGACTGTGACTGTGACCTCATACGGGCATCGCACTTGGAAATTGCTTTGTATGATACCTACTTACACAACAATTTCTGACAGATTTACATGATAAAATCAACGAGTCAATAACCTAGAATATGTATTACAGTATTAACAATAGTGAATGTAAAAACCAAATAAAGTCCTAAAGCCCGGTTTCCACCGCAAGCGGAACGGACCCATTAATGACTTCGTTATAATTTCAGAACAAAAATTTAATATTCAGAACAATATCAGTCACGAATAAATGTTGAACTGACTTTCATAAGATGAATAGATTTCATGATACTTCAGGTGGTGGATGATAAAGAGCATTTATGTATGCAGTTTGCGCTTGCCAGTTTAACAAAGTCATTAATGGGTCCGTTCCGCTTGCGGTGGAAACCGGGCTTTAATATTAAATTCTTCCGTTACTGAAACGAAACGCACAGGCGAAACTACTGTTCATAGAAAGGTGAAATTTGGCATGTAATAGGTTCCTTCGGGAGTGTAGCGGCGCACTAAGAGAGTATTTTCCGAAATTCCCATGGGAACGGGAAAAAACGGGATGCGCGGGCAAAAGCTAGTTCTATATAAAACATCTAAAACCTATTTGATGTTTTATATAATTTTACTAGCTGACCCGCGCAACTTCGTCTGTGTCACATTTTCCATTACTGCTCCGCTCCTATTTGTCTTAGCGTGACGATATATAGCCTATAACCTTCCTCGATAAATGGGCTATCTAACACTGAAAGAATTTTTCAAATTGGACCAGTAGTTCCTGAGTTTAGCGCGTTCAACCAAACAAACAAACAAACTCTGCTTTATAATTTTGGTTTGAGAAATAACTTTAGGTCTCTCTCATTATTGTACGTCTTGATGCCAGTTATGTGCAAAACGAAAGCGGATAATTTAATACATTATATAACCACTGCTTCTCGGTCTTCTACAGATTGTACTTCGGTGAGCGTGCCCAAGAACTCCACGACCTCATTCCACCGCCCCCCTTCTACCATCGGACATTCAGACGCACTGTAACTTACCATCTCTACCTTGTTTCCACCAATTCGCACTAAGAGTTTCACAACGTCTTTTATAATGCGCACAGCAAAGGAGTGGAACTCTCTGCCTGCATCTGTGTTCCCGAATGCTCACAACCCTTATCTCTTCAAAGTTAGAGTGAACAGGCTCCGTTTGGGTAAGCTCGCTCCATTCTGCCGTCGTACGACAGAAGGGCACATCTATCATTTTGGTCAAACTGAGATAATTGGGATTAAAGTTTTTATCATATTCTGCTTCATAGTGTGGAAACCTATTGCTTAAAAGAAAAAAAAATACTGATGATATATGCGTGAAGGTTAGTACTGTTATATTTTTTACTTTTTAGTTTTTATATATAATTAATTATTTAATAAATTCAAATTATTCCTTTCAACTTAAAAAAAAAATATTTAAAAAATACCACTTACTACAAAGAAAAGGCATAGTTAACCAAATGTGACCTTTCTTTTTAATATTTCAAGCAAATTGGTCATTGAGTCTAAAAGAAAGGGCACATTTGTCTAATTGCGCCTTTTTAATGTAAATTGACTTAATATTTCTACAAAAAAAAAAAACAAATAATCATGTGAAGAAAGTTTAATAAACTATAAAACATATTTATTGTCATGCCATTTCTAGTTAGCTTATCCAAATAACTGAAACAAAACTATACAAATCTTCTTCTAGGACACCAACATTTAAACAAAAAAAAAACGTTCGTAATATTCAATAGTTATTTATAAATTATTAGGGATAAGCATCTACCTACAATTTTGATTAACAAATAGAACTTTTTGTTAATCAAAATTGTTAGAAACAAAAAGTGCTAACACTTAAACTCAATTACACTTTTTAGTTAGTTAGATACCTAAGGAAAGTAAAAATTAAATATTTTTACTTTTTACTAATAGGTTGGACCCCTAACTTAAAAATCTATAAAAAATAGTTACTCTAAATCACAATATGAAAAATAAATCAAAATATTCTTAATTCTAGAGGTAGTAATAGGAACATACATTTTGGTTTTGAACCTTTATTAAGCTACTAATTATTTATTGTTCATTTACAGGAAATAGCTTACACCCGTAATTATTAAAGGCACTTGTAGTTTAATATTTAAAAAAAATATTATTATTATAAAAATTAAATGTAACTATAACAAACATAATATGGCACTAATTGGTTGAATTATCACAATGCAATATATTCGTAATAACTATAAAAAAGTTTAAAGAGAATTAAATAATCAGTTTTGCTTAAAATATTAATTTAAAAAATAGTCTTTAATTTCAGTCTTCATGAATTTCTGTGAGATCAGCTGAACTGTCGTTAACGGGTAGGGTTTCCCAAAAACCTCTTCTGTTGTCAGGCATGAGTGGCCCAAGCTTGGAAAGTATAGCTGATTTCCTCTCAGATGTTATACCTCGTGGAGAAAGCTTCTGCTTAGGCAATGGAATGCCAATTTTAAGATTTTTAACTCTCAAGAAATCTAATTCTATTTGCTCTTCAGTGTCATGGCTGTTCTTGTAGAACATCGAATTGCTCCCTCGCCGAAAAGTGATTTCAGACATGTTTCTTAAATAAGCTCGCGGCGCAGAATGTTGTAATTTATACGACGAAGAGCAGTCTTCAAAATCGTGAAAATCCTGGACTGTCATTTTTTTCACCACAGTAGTTGAACCAGTATCAGCGACAGCTTTGCAAAAATCTTCAAAGTCATACACTCGCTTGTTCTTCTTAAGTGATTGCTCCACTCTATGGTGAAATTCATCGGCAGCCATAAAAGTATGACCTACTTCCAGATAACGCAGCACAACACTTTCAATATTTACACTCTTGGAATTGACTAAATATACTAAGTAGGAAAAAAGGCACCAATTTTTGTTTTGGGCTGCGCAGTTATCCAGCCACAAAATCACATTTTTGCAGTCCCGGTTTTCAAGGAAAAATGCTTGAAAGCAGCTAATTATGTCTTCCTTTTTTCTCCCTGCAATAGCTTCGTGCCATAAGACTCCCAGTGTTTTGCCAACTCCGTGTAACCTTTTGTCACCTACAGGAACAAAACTCTGATTGAAAACGATAAGCCTTGGACAAAACATTACCGTTTTAAATTCTTCCATGCGAGGTAACATAATTACCTTTTCCAAATCAACTGCAAATATTATGGTGTCAGTACTTTTTTGCTTCGTTTGGCTTTCAACATCCTCTTCATATTTTTTTCTCGCTGAAATGTACCTAGTGTGATGATCTTCATATTCATGGCATTCTTCGCAATTCCTGTGCCTTATTGCTGCGTTAGGGTTGTGAATAGAAAATTTTTCGCACAATTCACATTCCTCGTGTCCAAGCTTTGTGAAGGATATTTTAAGCTCATTTACGACATTCCTATAAAATCCATAGGACACATTTATTTCAGGCTCTTTCTCACAGTAATTGTCGTACATCATGCGGATATTGATATCCGAGGGCAAATATTTCCGGTTTGGTGCATGAACTCTCCTATAATGCGACACAACTGGACGAAAAGACATAATATGTTCTTTTACCTTTGTACTGTCTATTTGTGATGGGTTCGGGTTATAACCTCGGCCGTCAGCAATAGGCTCTGCGTATTGTGTTTTATAGTATGTGTCAATAATGTTCCTCACAGCCTTACAGTTACTTTTCTTGTAACCCAAAGTTGTGAGAAAAAACGTTTTACATACCGTAACTTTCTCACCGTTTTTATCACATAAGAAATACGAAACACTCTTAGTTCGATCATAGTGTTTACCATGCTCATCATCATGACTTTTTTTCTTTGGTCTTGTAGGCTTTTGCTGGATAGTATTAGCTAAAAAAAAGTGTTTTTGTTCCGACCAAGACATTTTCCAGAAATTACGATTAATAATTTTGCGATAATCCTCTGAGAATTTCGTTGAACATTTTTTTTTACAAATTTGGCATCCGGGTTTCACAAAATATTTGGTATATATTTTTTCTTCTCTTTTAATTTTCTTTCGTTCTTTAAGACTAACGTCATATCTTTTGCGCTTTCTTACTGTCCCTTTTTTTGTAAGCTCATCTTTTGTAGATTCATCTGAAGATTCTGAAATCGTTTTTCCCAAACACGGTTGAGAACATGGAATAAAGTCTGATTCGGAGCCAGAATCATCCAATAAAATATTGGCTTCACGTCGTTCATAGTTTTCATTATGACCCCTCATATCTAAGTTTTTAATCACTGATTGTTTTGAGCATTGAGCGGCAATAGTGTAAGTTTTGTGGTTTTTTGGTGGCTCATAATCTTTATCGGCTACTGAATCGTCCGAATCAAAATCTGATTCTGATGCTAGAATTTGTGGCGACCAGTTTTGTAGACCACTAGTGGACGGAATCTGTTCGTCAATATCAGATCTAGGCTTTAGATTTTGTAAAGCGGCGCTTACTAATCTTTTACCACGTGACTGCATTTTAAAATTATCTGAAATAAGGGAAAAACAAGTTAAATGAATGATAATATATGTTTATCATATTCCTACTTAATTAATTAAATACACACAACAATGTCACATAGGTGTTAAGCTAAGGCACGGTAATATTATCTAATACAATATTCCAACTTCATACAAACGGACGAAGCGCGAGCTATGCCTACGCGTCTCGACCTCCGGGTGCAGATAATAATTAGTTTAATAATAATATTACCGTGGCTTTGTTTGGCACATCTGTCTAGAAACCGTTGAGATTACATAGGTGTACGACCTAACCTACAAAGTTATGTACCTACCTACTTGAATTTTATTAGAAACAACATTTACACATGGATAAAAGTAAATAAACTTACCTAGCGCGAGCAGGCTGCTGACAAGCGTGGAGTCACTTCGACGTCGCAGGCACAACTGGCGCGTTTCAATCAAACCCTGCTCTCCTTTCCTCACCCCTAATCGTAAATAATTGAAAGAAAAGGCACAACTGGTTATTTGTGCCTATTATACGTAAATTCATTGAGACATGCATGGAACATTAATTAAGTAGAAAGGGCACATCTGGCATTTGAGCCTTTTCTTTGTGTTATGTTGTAGGTGTGCCTTTTCAATGTAGTTTTTAGTAAAAATCTGTATGAAGTAATAGTCACATCTACGTATTTGTGCCTTTTCAATTTAATGGTTAATAAATGTGCCTTTTCATTCTATAAAACATGAATATTAGTCTCATTTGTGCCTTTTGAGCCTACTGTATCTCCGAATTCCTTGAAGATAAAATTCTACAAAAAATTGAGTAGATGTGCCTTTTTTTTCTGATTCTAAATATGTATGTAACTCAATTTTTTAAAAAATGTTAGTTGTGCCCTTTTTTCTTACGACGGCAGCATTGTAGACTTTATTTCTGTCATCTCTGACCAAGACGAAAGTCAAGAGCAAACCCATCTAAAAAAAACCAAATCTCTTAAAAGCCACTAGAGTGAACTTTGAAGAGATTAGTGCTCCTTCTGGGCTAAGCTCGCATCATAAAAAATAAAGTGAATAACAAAACAAGCCAGTCCAGTGGCGAAGGGTGAATTTTCTTAAAAGGGAAGCCGGACCAAAAAATGCTTACCTTGCTCAAGTGTGATGCGTAAATTCCAGCTGTTCCCTGTATCGGGCGTTTCATCAATCATGACTATTCATGACCGATACAAACTGAGCTTTATTTATTTCAAGTTTAATTTAAAATTCGCGTAAAACGAATGCGATAGGTACTTTGTATTAAATCATTTTGTATACCTATCACTCGAAAGGCCAGAGAATGTGGGATTTTGTGTTGAGGAACATTGTTCCAAATGCGAATCGATTACAGTATCATACTTGCTTAAATTTAACAACGTTTCGATATAGTTACCGCGGTTATCGGATGGCCGGATTTTCGTGGTGGCCGCGAAAAGCTAATTCTTGTTTACCTAGTAAAATTACTGTGTCGATGAACCGTTTCATTAAACTTCTATTCCGATCTACTTTTCTATTATGAACTTCTTACGTATTAGCAAAAAATTTTTCTATCCTACGATTTCCGAAATCATGCAAAGATAAACAACTTCGGATATATGTTTTTCGGTCTGAACATGTTTTTTGGACGAATTTGAAAGATTATTAATATCTTTAAATCCCGTGTGGCTCCATAAGCTACTAGAATCTGAACAGCATGCAAGGGAAACAAAACATTTTATTTAATTTACAACTTTCCGTAAGCCACGGGTATTTGTCGTACAAAGAACTGTTAAAATGTTTGAAAAAACCATCGCGTCGTTTATTATTTATAATCATGTCAGGGCGAGCACGGCCTATCTGAATTACATGTTTTTTTATTTTTAAAACTCAACTTTGAAAAGGTTTCCTCAGTCAACAAATAATCTGTCAGACAGCATAGTACTATGTTCAATAATGCCGCCATGCTATCGAACTTACTTTATAATAACAAAATCACTACTTAAATAACTAATTTCTAGTAAAACTATAAACTTACCTAAATACCTATTTAAATAGACGATCACCAAACAATACAACGCCACTAACCTTGTTTTCACTACGCAAAACTATCACTAGTTTACACAAATAACTCAATTTCAACAATAATACACGAGTAATGCTACAAGATTCTAAATATTATGATACGAATATAACAAAACAAATGAAACAAGTGAAATCATTAGACATGACACATAAACAAGCGCGAACCGCGAAAGAACCAGTGTTGCCGTTAGGACAATCTTGTTTGTGGCTACATCAAAGTTAAAAATGTTTTAATCCTATTTACAACAAAAAATTAAAAATCAATAAATGAAAGTCTACAATGTTATTAAAAATTCTGTAATATCTTCGTCAGTGGATTCGGTTTGTTTTACTGATTTGACCGTTTTTGTGACTTTTGTTAAAACTTGAGGTGGCCTAACATACCTATTTTAAATTGGTTTCTAATCATAATAATGGAATTAAGTGTTAATGCACATAGTCTGTTTCTTAATTTATTTTTCAATCTAAAAAGCAGCCAGAAGTAGCTAGATTTATTTTGGTGGCTAAAATGGATTATTTTTTGGCAAAAACACAAAGTGGCTAAAACGGCAACACTGGAAAGAACTCTGTTGTGGATCTGTCATCCAAATATTACTATCCGAACAAATTCGATTTACAACTTCAGGATCATTCCATCTCGTTCTGGCGTACACATTTCCTATCTCTGTCCTGATCGTAACTCGACAAATTCCGGCTTGCTAACTGCCTAAATCTAGCAGTGTTATATTGTGGCCTCAAGGTCACGATCGCTACAAGAGACTATGAACTAAATGTACTGAATTCCGGTGCGAGCGGCCGGCTTACTTTAGGCATAGATTGATTCTTTGATTGTTACTTTTATAAGCAAATGTTATACCTGCAATGTAACTTCGTAAATAATTATTTGTTTAAATGATAATTGAAAACAAATTAATTTCATACTAGTATTTGCCATATTATTATTTCGAAAGGGAAGCCGATAGGAATCGAGTTGTATGGACCCTTCGCCACTGCAAGCCACTATCCCAACTACCGATTTACAGTGGCGCAGGGATCACCAGAAAAGTGCCAGGAATGTAGCTGGATGATTGGCGGAGAAGCTATTGAACTTTTATAACATCACGCTACGACCAATAGGAGCGGAGCAATAATGAAAATTATGACGCAGCCGAAGTTGCGCTAGACAGCTAGTCAGACTATAAAAGCAGAGGAGTAAGACCGACTTCCACTTCCGACCTGAGCATAGCATAAACAAGAGGCAGAAAAGAAGCCATAATGGACTATGGCCCGCGACGATCAGACGTACGGTAATTTATAAAACCTGAAAGTTTCTCTATGTATGTCCATAGGAACTATCCCCGACTATGAAGTTTGGATTATGGTAATTTTGGCTGTTTATGTTGGTTTGCCTATCTTGGACACTATGTAACGTACTCTTGACCTCTCCTTGCAGCGATTACTGCTTGTAATCGTCTTGTCATGCTTCCACCAGGCTATTGATGGTTTCCTGTGGAATGTGTTCCCACTCAGCCGATATCACACGTTTAAGCTCCCTGATGTTTTGTGGAGGTTGTTGGACAGATCGTACGCGCCTCTTTATGCCAGACGTCGGTCCCAGATGTGCTCAATGGAGATAAGGTCGGGGTTCCGCGCTGGCCAATCCAAACGACAAATACCGACCTCTTGCATATTTGCATCTACGTCGCGCGTCGTCGGAACAGTGGGCCCGAGTATTTTCGTCCATGTATAATGACATCTTCACCAATTATGTTCAGTGCCGGTTGGATATGTTGACAAACATAATATCTGTTATGCATCTCAACACATAAGTCAGGATACAACACGAAGGGACTAGAAGATTTATGCTTCAAGAATCAAGAGACTTAGTTGCTCTACCTAAAACTTTTTTTGATGTTAGTATTTTATAATTTTCTGTACGTTAGTACCTACTATTTATGTCTTTGTTTGGTACACAATTGAAGCATATTGGTGTCATGCCATCGTATCTAGTTCGCGTATCACCATTGTCACCAACTTTTATCACGCAGATTCACGCACGATTGCGTCATTAGTACTTCGCCCGCGACTTCGTTCACGCGGGTTTATTATTGCAATTTTCGTGGAGCTCCATTTTTTTAAGTTAATAATATAGCCTATGACACTAAAAAATAACGTGGCTTTCTATTGATAAAAGAATTTTCAAAATCGGTTCAGAAGATCCAGAGATTATCCCCTACAACCAAAAGTATAGATAATGTGATCCACAGTTTAATTATTTGTAACTTCTGCGAGAAAAACAACACTGTACAAAGGCGACTTAGGCATTTTTTACCAGTCGACCAACCACCCTAAAGTTCAGAGACACCATGGCAGGTGCAAGTCAAGGACTTGTCCTGCGGTCCGGTCTACTCGAATAAAGGAAGCGAACTGCGTTTGATTTTACTAGACCACATAGGATGCAGAACGCATCCAGTATGGAGAGTCTTTTTAAGGAAAAAGAAACAGAAAACAACAATCAAATGGCTGCAAACTTTAATACTTCCACACAACTCCATGATAAACTAATTTGCATATACCTAGCATAACTAGATAATTGGATTTGGATAACCTATTTTAATACCCCAGAGCATATCAGATTTCAGCCGCGTCAATTTTCATGAAAACCCGACGAAATACGATTTAGGTACGCAGAAATATTTCAAATTAAATCCATATTCAATAGGCTTGTGTCCTGAAAAAATATAATTAGTCCGCATTAGTTAGATTATCAAAAAATATTTGACACGTATTTTTTCTTTTGTTACGGGAACCAAAATTGACGAAGTTACAACGCTTTTAAAATTCTCAATACGTCACGCCATGGCATAATTTTTAGCGGGTTGTGACGTCACGAGCTCCCACTCCCGAGTTTTGATGCTTTTTATCTTTGTCAACATTCATTGATTTACAAAAACAAAAAATACGTGTCCATTATTTTTCAATACTCTAACTGACGGACTAAATAGTTTTGCAATTTGTGGAAACTAGCCTATTCGGTTGAAAACTTCGGAGGCTGAATGTGATCCTAGATAGCTAAGATCACTGCGGCTCTCTAACACAAAGGGCATTTGGAGGAACACGTGGGTTTAAGTCAATAAGAGTCTGACACTTCCTCGCCCAGAGCGGAAGGAGAGTCAACTGCATAAATTGTAAATGTATAATAACTTGTGTGTATGCCAATAAATAAAAATAAAAAATTATGATTTCATATCCTTAAAAAAAAGATAAGGAGACATCGAGATAATCACTGCTACTTAATTGGTGATCAGTCTACCGCCATAGCCCGCAAAATTGCCAAGCTTATTTAAAGTGCAATGGGCAGCGCACATGCTCGCAGAATGGATTTCAATGGGGACGAAAGGTTCGGAGTGGCTTTGCGGAAGGCTTAGTCCAGCAATGGATGTCTTTCAGAGTCAAAATATGTGGTCAGTGGCAGTTAGGTCAAAAGCAGACCTATTTACTTACACCCTCGATCGATCAGTTTCTCTATCAGTGACTTTTAAACAAGATTCACGCAAAGCTATCAAATATTTCTCAGAAACGAGTGGTTTGTCCACAGAACCACAAGGGAAAACAAGATCCTACAATTTGGCGTAACCGAGGCACACATAATTTAGTATTCTGCCCAGAAATATTTTATGTTCTACTATAACTGTCTAAGATTTTACGCAGTCATAAGAAAAATTAACAGACTCTGTTTACATACATAATTTTAAGATTTTTAATCTACGCAAATAAGCGTGTTGTCTATCTATCTATACTATTCTGTACATGAAATATATTTCCAAAATAACTATCAGGGGGTGATTAGGGATCGATAATTCGATACTGATGCCAAAAATGCAATCAGTACAATTTTTGTCTGTCTGTCTGTATAACCGTTATAGAAACAAAAACTACTCGACGGATTTTAATGAAACTTGGTACAATTATTATTCATACTCCTGAGCAGGTTATAGTATACTTTTCATCACGCTACAATCAATAGGAGCAGAGCAGTGAAGGGAAATGTTGGGAAAACGGGAGAAGTTACTCCATTTTTTAAGCTTCCGTCGCGTGTGCAACCTTAATGGTGAAAGCTACACAGAAATCATGTATGACGGAAATGTTCTCCTTAAAATTATATAAAAAATATCCAACGACAGCATATGTCTATCTTTTATGATTGACGAACAATAACACGTAACTCCCGATAGCTTAGCAGTTCGAAACTTTCTGATTGTATTTGTCTACTCTTACGTTTATAAAACTCTCAGTCGTCCCTAATTAACATTAATAAAAGTTAACATTATTAATTTCCATAAAAAAATAATCATAGAAATCGGTATAGAAACACCAAAGTTATACATGACTAGCTGACCCGCGCAACTTCGTCTGCGTCACATTTTCCATTAATTCTGCGCTCCTTTTTGACTTAGCCTAATGATATACATATAGCCTATAGCCTTCCTCGATAAATGGGCTATCTAACACTGAAAGAATTTTTCAAATCGGACCAGTAGTGGTTAGCCCTGAAAAGAACTGTTGGTTAGCCCTGAAAAGAACTGTTGTTTGGCTCTGAGAAGAACTGTTGTTTAGCTCTGAGAAGAACTTTTGCGTAGGTGTAGTTTTAAGAACGAAATCTAAAAAAAATCGCACGAAAATTATTAGACTTCGCACACGACCGCTGCGTGCTTTTTTTTTTCGGACGGACTCGCAGTTCACCCCCTCTGAGGGACGGAGATTGCTGAACCGGGCTAACCTGTGGTGGCCTCAAATGAATTTAAGGCCCCCAGCCAAGGCAACAAAAACTAAAAACTACAACTCCGCTCGCTGGGGGCACCCCCTATGGGGCGTACCCCATAGGGGGTGCCCCCAGCGAGCGGCCTCGGCTCAGCGACATCGTTATAGGGAGGACAGCAAGGGACAGGCTGGGTCATGGTTCCATTATTTAGGGAGTTTAAAACTACTGGCTCAGCTTCGCGGGCTGGCTCGTTTTGCAAAAGACGGGGAGTAATATCGTTACTGGGTCGTCGCGATGGGCTTCGACGGCGAGGCCGGAAAATGGCGGTGTAGGGAGCCGACCTCGCGTCTACCTACCTATATATAAAAGTACTCAGTGCTCGCGTCTTAGCCGCGCGGGTACCTTACTCATAGATCTATATACTCCTTCCCCGCACGCGCACCCTCGCCTTGGTGACGTCTACTTCGCAACGGGCCGTGCAGCAGAAATCGTAATATTTTAATTTCGCCATAACTTCAAAACCAAACGTCCGATTTTAATCATTCAAAGACCAAATATTATCTACATAAACTGTACTTAGTGATGAAATACTTTATTTCGATAAGGATTAATAGCATGAGTAAAATAAACGCGTCTAAATGTAGTCCAAAAAAAATCAAGATTTTTAAATAAAAAAATGATTGTTGTGCCTTACTCGACATAGATAGGTATAGTGTGTCGCGGACTTTTTTGTAGATATTTATAAGATCTACAATTAATTAGAACAATTCATGGTTCTATCTTTTATAGTTTAGGCAGCGTACGCAAAATAAGTAACTTTTCTGGTTGATTTTTACACCTTGTGTCCGAAAAACCCAAATATCTTACGGAACCCTATTTTTTTCCAAAATAAAATATAGCCTATGTTACTCGTGGATAATGTAGCTTTCGAATGGTGAAAGAATTTTTAAAATCGGTCCAGTAGTTTTTGAGCCTATTCATTACAATCAAACAAACAAACAAACAAAGTTTTCCTCTTTATAATATTAGTGTAGATAGTGTAGAAAAACGCTAGTAATAAGCCATCGCGCGTGAATACTGAATCATGCTATAAGGATTATTTTTGTGGTCGAGAACGCACAGGCAGGAGGCTAGCTTGGCGCCTAGAGGCTAGCGAGTAGCTTCGGAAAACGGCTTACGACAGTTTGCAATATCCTTTAATAATTATAATGTCGAGGGGAAAATGGTTATAATTTCGCTTTACACCAAACGACTAATATTATAAATGTGAAAGTTTGGTTGTTTGTTACTCAATCACGCCAGAACGGCTTAACGGATCTTAATGAAATTTAGAACAAAGATAGATATAGTCTGGAATAGCACATAAGCTACTTTTCATCCCGGGAATACGTTCCCTAGGGATCACGCGGGCGAAGCCGCTGGCAGAAGCTAGTGTCGTAAAATAAAATTGTTAAAGAAATCTGGCAATTTCCAGTTATGCATACAGCACCCATTTTATACGCGCGTTCCGCATTTAGGCGCCGTTCACACACATCCGGGTACCCGTCCCTGACGGGACAAAGCAAGATCGTACAAATTGTATGTTACCGATTCCTCTCCGTCCTAACCCTGATGTGTGTGGACGGCGCTGGGCTGCGTTTCTACCAGAGATGTGCGAGGATGCATAGCGAGGGATGTATTTGTTAACAACCGATAGAATCGCTTCATTTACCTAGCCTCAATCAGCAAAGCGATTTTTAGGGTACCGTACCCAAGGGTAAAACGGGACCCGATTACATAATATGTAGGCTCCGCTGTCCGTTCGTCTGTCACCAGGCTGTATCTCATGAATCGTGATATTTAGACAGTTGACATTTTTTTATGTATTTCTGTTGTCGCTATAACATATGGCGTTTGCACTGTGGATATGGTCCAAATCCCAACATCGGATGCGTTGCAATGTTGTGCTATGCTCAATGACCCAGACATCCTAGAGGTGCATGATCATTGCACATTTGTTTAACCGCAAAGGGGCCATTGCACTGAACCGGGTAAATTTTTAGTACATGCAGTATAAAAGTCCCTGTATTTCTTTTGTAGTTGTTTTCAGATTTTGCTATAAATTATACTGTGAGGATACAATTTGACAAGCATTTGAACATTATTTCTCAGATAAGAACTTACTAGAATTACATTAAACACACAATATTCAATACGGAACATTTCTTGAATTTCAGTTCCTGTTCGGTAGTGTTTGGGTCTCCCACTAACATTTTTACATTCATAGGTCATGATAAAATGCATACTCATTAGGTTATCAGCTAAGATTCTTAAAATAGTAAACACATCTTTATTATTCATACCTACATACTTATTATTATGCGTCAAAATAAACTTGACACCTGACTCTATCTTTGTCTCTGATAAACATCATTATTAGGTCACAAGGTACAGTCAGTACAATGCCCTTGTGACCAGCAACACCCAAAGTCACAGATGCAAGTTCAATATCACGAAGCTCAATAACTTCAAAATGCAACTTAATAACCCTATCAATAAGTTATAAATTCGAATGTAGGTAATACGACAGAAAAGTCTAGTTTTCAAGGCCATATTCAAATTGACATTCAATAGTCTTTCACTTCTCATTTATAATTCTCAGTCGGAATCAAATTACATAACATAGTGCAGTAAAGTGTGAAAGAAAAGTAAAAGTTTAGCATTATAAAGTAGCATGTCACCACAATAACCACGACTAAGTGGTTTCAGCTCTCACAAAAGAAAAATAAAACTTATGAGTAATATTTCCATGCAACAAGATAATTTTAAAGTTGGAATAATGTTGCTAATTAACAATTGTTTTTTAAACATGTATCATCATGACATCACATTTAAGATAAAAATAGTAAACTTGTAATGCCACTTCCATGATTTTGCTAGTGCTTAGCAAAAGGATGTGTAACTATTTATGTTCGGTAACTATATAAACAGGTAATTTTCCTTATATTTCTATCATAGCTATAGCATACCATAACTAGACCAATAAGACATTATGGTAACTCAAACCATTTAGTCCGTATTTAAGTCAGCCAGTCAGAAGGATAAAGTCTGTGCAATCCAAAGTATGGACGGATCTCTATGGAATTTGCAAGAAACTTTAAGGACACTACCAAAATTCTGGCTACATTATTATTGTTGCAAGACAAGATTGGAGTTGTGCCCTGATTAGTAAATCAATACTGAAAACTTGATTTAAAAAAAATAGAAATATTAAAGCTTTATCCACTAGTAAAAACACTGTACAAAGGCAGACTTAAAGCAGTTTCTACCAGTCAATCTTAGGGTGGTGCAGAGACAACATGGCAGGTGGAACAAAGGAAAAACATGCAGAGAGAATAATAAAAACTTTTATAAAAAAAAAACGCATAGATATATAAATACACAGAACCAAAAATTACTTATGTTATTAAGAAAACTGGCCAAGTGCGAGTCGGACTCGCGTGCACAGCGTTCCAAACCAATACAAATTTTTGAACAGTACAGACTTCTTTTAGTTTTTCATGTAACATGTAAACTTTAGGTATAGGACTTATCTGCATTTTTTTTTGCAAATAAAATTTCTCAGTACATTCGGAGATAAAAGTGGGAATTCTCGTTTTCGGTCTTATTTCTTGAATATCTATGAAACATTTATTTTAAACTTATGAAAAATTCCTCACACTTTCGCTCTTTCATTTGATATGTCACATGTGAAGGTTTGAAAAACTTTTTTTAAATTTTCTAGTTTGACCCCATACTCAAAATTAATTGATTTACTTAACACATCCGTGTTTGGGTCACAAAACTCCATATGTGTACCAAATTTCAACAGAATTAGTCCAATAGAGCCGGAGGAAACTGTCTGTGGCAGACAGACAGACACTTAAGTGATTTTATGTTCAGAACCCTAAAAATAAAAGTAGAGACAGGAGTATGCAAAGATTGTCCACAGTTTCTACCTATTGTCACGCATAAGAAACCCGAGTTTATGTAAGTAGGTATGTATGAAAATAATAAATACATAAAGTAAGTAATAAAACGTAAATCAATAGGGCTTAAATATCTAGAAGTAAATTCATTATCCATCATCTGTTTAATATTGCATTGTATTTATTTACAGTGATTCCACATGATATAATAAAACACATAACATTTTTTTTTTTTTCTATACTAACCTGCAATCAGTGCTCTAATATATAAGCAGATGGAACGTTTGTTTATAAATTTTTATGTATGTTTTACAGAATATTGTTAGACAAGACTAGTAATTTTAAGAACTGTGCTTCTCGAAAACAGAGAAAATATGACTTGATTAAAATAATACAATATTGGCAAGAGCCATTAGGAGCCAAAGCCAAAAAGAGATTAATAATATTTGTTAGCATCTGGACATCATGACAAAGCATAATTTAATAGTGAGTACTTGAGTTGTTAACCTAGAAATATGTATCATTGTTTCAAGTGATCCATGATTTGGTTAATAGTATTTGGGTTTAATAGTAGTTCATAGGTATTGAATTAATGCTATATTAAATAAAGCAGTTATTTTCAAAGGACATTTTGTTAAATTCATGCTTTATAAATACAACATTTACCAAACACCAGTTCTTTTTGTGTAAGTCACTATTTTTTCACATTGGTGATTTTGAATAGTACACAGAACACAAGTGTGGAACATTCCATGATACGATATTTTCATGAGAGTTCGTTCTTAAAAGCACTTTATTTAAATTATCTCATACAATACACACGATTGTCTGCAAGATTTACGTAAATATTTACATTCGTTCTCACAAAACAATGAGAAAGGCGCAGTTTTGTGAAACCACTGATGGATCACACAGAAATAAAAAATTGGTGCTTTGGTTTCGCATGATTAGAAAAACTAACCAATCTCACGATGCTGTGCATTATAATTCGTTCAGCCACAACAAAAGAAACGATTCATTTTACATACCTTCACTTTCTCGAAATATCATGCAACTGTCACAAACAAGGTACCACTGTGAAGCACACCAACTGCCTCAAAATTCAACAATAATAATTAACAGTTCACAAATGCACTTTTATCACAAAATTTTCACGGCAGAAAAATTCATGACCATTGGCACCAATCCACGAAAAATTTTTGACATTTCATCACAGTCCGATGAATACACACTAGTGAATTGACGAAACAAAGAAACTATCGAATAATTTTGCATTAAATTAATCACTATAAAGTGAATATATTTAATAAATCAGATGAAGTTGATTAGAAAATATGATTGAGCCTTTTTCTAAACAATAAAAATACAAATATGCGAATGAATCGACGGATGCTCGAACGAGGAGATCCGACTGTGCTAGTGACGTAACACTATAGTAACCATAACAACCGGTTTTATTCGATACATTAGCTCATCGGTTTTTAGATGCTGCCACAGACTATATTAAAACAAATGGATGCTGCGACGTTTTCTGCTGCTACATCATAGACATATAAATAGTGTCTGTGTGCTACATTCATTCTTTGCAGTTGTAACGAAACCATAAATGATAATTATTTACTCCCAATAAGTCCGGTTGTATTATTTAGTTTGATTCTCGTGTCGGAGTTGCCATTATTTTATCAGTATTGGTACTGTAGTGGAATGGTCCTCTTGTCTGAGAGTATTGGAAAATAATATGAATTGGCCCTTTTGTATCTGTGTATACCTCCAGAATTCCAAACTTAACGGCAAAGACCTAGATTTCTATACTCTAAGCTTAACGGAGAGAGTCTATCTGACAGGCCCCGACCAGATTTATCAACAGGTGATACAGCTTTTCATAAAGAAATTATTTTGTACCCTTGGTTTGAGTTTGTACCTAAAGATTTATACGTAAAAGTTGAGTTGATGTGCTGGCGTCTGTACCTCGTCAGTGTTTGATTGAATTACGTTTTTATAAAGTGTCTAGCTAGCGGGCCCTTTTTAGGGTTCCGTAGCCAAATGGAAAAAAACGGAACCCTTACAGATTCGTCATGTCTATCTGTCCATTCGTATGTCACAGCCACTTTTTCCGAATCTATAAGAAAGATGCTGTTGAAACTTGGTAAGTAGATGTATTCTGTGAACCGCATTTAAGATTTTCACACAAAAATAGAAAATAAAACAATACCTGGGCTCCCCATACTTAGAACTGAAACCCAAAAAAAATTTTTTTCATGAAACTAATACGTGTGGGGTACCTATCTATGAATAGCTCTTCAAAAATGATATTGAGGTATTTAATATCATTTTTTTCTAATATTTTAAAATAGTTTGCGCGAGAGACACTTTCAAAGTGGTAAAATGTGTGTCACCTCCCTGTAACTTCTAAAATAAGAGAATGATAAATCTAAAAAAAAATATATGATGTACATTACCATGTAAACGTGCACCGAAAATTGGTTTGAACGAGATCTAGTTAGTAGTTTTTTTTTAATACGTCATAAATCGTAAACCGCAACTTTTGCTGATAATATATACCTACAGGTATTTAAGGAACCCTCGGTGCGCGAGTCCGACTCGCACTTGGCCGGTTTTTTATTCATTTAAGTTATTCTTCATCATATTAGCCACACAATAGTAAAAATTGCATATTTCATCGCGATCGATCATTTAGTTTTAAAAGTTACAAAGTTTTGTTTACACTGGGGTCACAGTTGAGAACAAAAAAAAAAACAAAATTATATATATAATTTTGTTTTTTTTTATGAAGGCGTCAGCGACGGCTGAGCGATAGCGCCATCATCGTTTGGGTTCGGTGGTATCGGGATCATTGTAAAATATAAACACTCAAAACAGTACTAAGCTTACTTTAATAACTGTGGCTGTGCGCTAGTACTTTTGAACGTCAAACTTACAAATAGACAGTCCCCCAAAACGCCCGCCCGGCACCACTTCCCTAGTGTTTTAGCTGTGGAGAAGTAGTGGCCAACAAGCTCCACAGCAAAACATCTGTCTGTTGGGTTAGAAGGTTAGAAGAACTCACATTTATAATATGATTAAAGAAGTCTGTTAAAAGTAATTGAAATAGGTAAACCGACAGTTTCGTTCTGGACGAGTGTCCTAGTTGGTGTCTCGAGCCAAAGTGAAGTGCGCTCCTAGTCCTAATGGTGCCCTCGGCAAAATCCTCACTCTCCAATACGACTCTGTCCACGTGCCACCACCATTAAAATTATAACTGACAACTGACGTCACGGCGTTTACCACTACCCACTACTACAATACTCAAATCAGCAACTAATTATTAAATGATATCTTTAATCCAAACATAGAGTGCTATTGGGTGGCTAATATGATGAAGAATAACTTAAGCCTGCAATACATGTTGGCCAAGCTTAGACCAACGCGAGCCTAGACAAATGGACACAAGGCAAGCGCTACCGTCTAGACGTTCGGCAAGTTTGAAGGAAGCCAATGCAAATGGCCAATGTAGACGAGTTTTCAATGGAGACGCCCACATGTTTGGCGCTGTCAGTTTTAATTATGCATTGAAACAATATGGACGACGATCATAAGCGAAATTTTGTACGTATGACTACGATGGACGTCAACCGCATACTAGCGCGCGGACAAACATGTGAACACCATTGGCCGAGCGCGCGCGAGCGCCTTTGATTTGTGCAGAAAAACCGACACCGCTCCGAAGTGAGGCAAGTGATCGCGAGCGACTGCAAGTTGTGACAAGCTACGTCAAATGAGGTCTATACACATTGGCGCTTGTCATACTCAACAAACCTAGGCAAGTGACACCGAGCGATAGCAAGACAAGGCAAATATACCGTCTACATGTTTGTATTGGCCTTCACTCGACAACGCTCGGCCAACGTGTATTGCAGGCTTAAAATGAATAAAAAACCGGCCAAGTGCGAGTCGGACTCGCGCACCGAGGGTTCCTTAAATACCTGTAGGTATATATTATCAGCAAAAGTTGCGGTTTACGATTTATGACGTATTAAAAAAAAACTACTAACTAGATCTCGTTCAAACCAATTTTCGGTGCACGTTTACATGGTAATGTACATCATATATTTTTTTTTAGATTTATCATTCTCTTATTTTAGAAGTTACAGGGAGGTGACACACATTTTACCACTTTGAAAGTGTCTCTCGCGCAAACTATTTTAAAATATTAGAAAAAAATGATACTAGAAACCTCAATATCATTTTTGAAGAGCTATTCATAGATAGGTACCCCACACGTATTAGTTTCACGAAAAAAATTTTTTTGGGTTTCAGTTCTAAGTATGGGGAGCCAAGGTATTGTTTTTTTTTCTATTTTTGTGTGAAAATCTTAAATGCGGTTCACAGAATACATCTACTTACCAAGTTTCAACAGCATCTTTCTTATAGATTCGGAAAAAGTGGCTGTGACATACGAATGGACAGATAGACATGACGAATCTGTAAGGGTTCCGTTTTTTTCCATTTGGCTACGGAACCCTAAAAAGGGCCCGCTAGCTAGACACTTTATAAAAATGTAATTCAATCAAACACTGACGAGGTACAGACGCCAGCACATCAACTCAACTTTTACGTATAAATCTTTAGGTACAAACTCAAACCAAGGGTACAAAATAATTTCTTTATGAAAAGCTGTATCACCTGTTGATAAATCTGGTCGGGGCCTGTCAGATAGACTCTCTCCGTTAAGCTTAGAGTATACTCAAATCAGCAACTAATTATTAAATGATATCTTTATTCCAAACATAGAGTACTACTATAATACTGGTAATTCTAAACGTGACATTGGCTAAATGCACAAACCGTGTGAAGCCAAAGAAAAAAAAAAAAAAAAATCTTTATTTACGATATATACTTAAGTACTTAAATGTTTTTTTACACATTTTCTGTCGATAAAATTAAGCATAATTTCCAATATTTTCATATGTGCACATTATAAAAACTCACACTGTATGGAAAACCTCAATTACAAGTTCGGCCCGGCCGAGCGACCTGGGAATCGAACCCACAGTTGGCACTCGCACTTTCGACCACGACAGTTGCCTAACTGTTGCTGGCGGCCGTTACACAAGCAGGCATTTGTCTGATGCTACGGCCAGACTTGAAGGCGAAGATTCGTGTTCGCGTTGTCACGATAAAAGTTCATGTTCGATCCATGACAAAGTGCTTGGCCACATCAAAAAAAACTTCACTACGTCGCGATAATATAGAACGTCGCGATAATTCATTTCGCGGGAAACATGGAAGAGGCGGTTGCGCTGTATTACATGGCGGCTAATAAATATGTACTGCATCTTTATTACTTGAACAAAAATATAAATTCTCTCGTTACTATAATCCATTATTAACAAGTTCAATCAAACACGTTCAAACCCTTCAAACCGCTCGGCGTCTCGCAGTCAAGTCAACTAAAGCGCGCGAAGTGTAGCCAACCGCACGAACTTTGTCGCGACAAATCCTTTGATGTGCGGCAATTTACCGAAAGCGGCGCGAAGGGCATTCGTATTCGCGAAGATGATTCGCTATACGACGAATTCTTTGGCCAGATATGTCGCGACAACGCAAATCTTAGCGTTATCGCGATAGTGTAGGCGTAGCATCATCGCTGCCGGCGAGGAAGCGATTAGCTTTTGACTATTTGCTCACTGAGGAAAGGGACAAAATATATAGATCTCGTGTGAGTAAAAGAGACACTTATACATTTATAGCCGCGATAGCTTTTTTTTTTTTTTTAGGGATGGGAAATCATCCAATGACTCCTCCCGCTCTGGGTGTAGCGGGAGGGAGTGTCAGACTTCTACTGACTAAAACCCATCCATGTTCCTTCATTGCCCTTTGTGTTCCGGAGCCACGGTGTCTCTTGCGAATAATCCCGCGACTCTGGCAGGCGTCGGCCCTTTCGGGCCCCTCTTGTGTTGCTGACTCTCTTTGAGGCGCGCGTGGAACACTAACGCGCCGTCGACACGGCCTGTCTAGACGGACGGACGGCGAGCCACCCATAGCTCGCCGTCCACAGGCATAGCCGCGATAGCTGGCTTCATATTGCCGGCGAGCGGCATTTACCTCTTAATTGATCGCAGCTACAAGAGCTATCAAAGATTGTACTCGCTCGGCGATGCTCGCTTGGCGGCCAGACGCACAAAAGCACTGGCTTATAGTCGAGCGTCAAAACTATCAAAACTTTTCACTCACTACTCGCTGGTCGCAAACTCGTTTCGAGTTTGAAGCTTTACTAGAGGGTATCACTGTTTAACAAAGGTATGATCTGCAAAAGAAACACCTATGAAACAAATACTTAAAATCATTTAATCAATATAATTATCTATATAAAATCTTTAAAGATCTTTTACTACTCTACTACAAATATTCATTAAAATAATATTAAAGTGCTAGCGTCCCGTCCTAATCCTTTGGAGTAACGGGTGTTGAAAAACCTAGGGGCGGGTATTTATTTAACATCTCAACCATAGTTGATGGATAGAAAGCCATGAATTTAAATCTTTCTCCCATCTTCGCGGGATCAACGAGCATTTCATAGGATTTCTTAATTTTTTCTCTGTCCTCATCTGATTTTGCGTTGTCCATGAGTACCTGAAAATATTTTAATTGGTTTCAGTGTAGGTACGAATTCCGATCAGAATAAGGGCCGTCTTTTGAATATTCGGATAACTTAAATCTAAGAAATAAAATGTCATTTGGACAGCGGATTTGCATAGGAAATATATCAATTTGTTTGCCATATTATTTTATTTATCAGATAAAAATTGCCTGGTCATACGAATGTCGAATCGTTCGATCGTGCTCTGCACGTCTATTCTGCCAATGTCAAATGACATGGTAGTGCGGTGAGGTTAGACGTGGAACTTTGCCTTTTGAGGTAGTTCTATAGTGTTACAATTTTCTTCAAAACAGAATAACTTCTCACCTTGAGTCTAGCTTCAGCTTGACATCTCTCAAGGAATTCCTTCTGCTTGACAGGGCCCATGACCAAGGCGTAGTTCGCATTCGATGGGGTCTTCGACGCAGCGATCCTTAGCTGGGAGAAATCCACGTCAGCTGTTAGATCACACTTGCCAGGATTCTCTAGAGGATTCACCACCTTGTGCTTGTGAAAAGCCTGAAAATTTTTATTCCTTTAATGGCAAGAATAAAAATATTTATGATCCTGTTTTTTCTAATGAACCTTTCAGTAATTCTTGGCGGCAAATTGAAACATAGATTGTTTTTTTCATACCTCGATGGTAAAATTTACCATAAACAAGTTTTCTTTTTTATTTGTTAATAGCTGATGCCCGCGGCTTCGCCTACTTGGCAAATTATATACTAAAACTTTCTCGAGAACCACTCTATCCATTAATGAAAACAGCATGAAAATCGGTGCAGTACTTTTTCAGTTTATCGCGAACAGACACGACAGACAGACGCGGCGGAGGATTTTGTTTTATAATATGCGGTGACAGTGATAAAATAAAATTGCTAAATGCATAACCTCCTCGTAAAAAAATATCTGGAAAGAGTTGGGGAAGCCTTTGAGGCTTTGACCAGAAGCGGGACGGACAGCATAGGCTGAAAAAAAAAACTTACCCTAAAAGTATCGCCCTTTTCCCCTTCATGGCCGTAGTCAGCAATAAGAGCTATACCCCCGTACTGGTCCACCCTCGTGGCCAGCTGCCTCGCTATACCCAGACCTCGGGCACTGATCTCGAGCTCTGTTCTGTCTCCGGAATCTAATGGAGGTCGGATGAGGGACCTGCTTGAGGTGGTCTCTTCGGCGGTTATTCTGTAGTACAATTTGTCTTGTCCGTCTAAGTCTATTAGGAGTTCTCGCCAGCCGTTTTCGGTTTTCTGGAAAATTATAATAGTCGTATACCTAAGTGAAAAAACACGCAAAACTTTACGGCTTCCGCCGAAATCGGTCAACTGGGGATCTACTAGCGTATGCCATTCACGTCTGGAGTGAGGCCATCGAGAAGCACGGGAATGCACTAGCGGTCTCCCTTGACATCTCGAAGGCCTTCGACAGGGTCTGGCACGATGGCGTTATTAGTAAGCTTCCTTCCTTCGGTCTGCCCGCCGGATTGTGTGTTTGGATTGCATATTTCCTGAGGGATCGGTCTATCCGAGTGGTCATAGATGGCTGCTCGTCCGGACTGCTGGATATTAATGCTGGGGTTCCTCAGGGGTCGGTACCTTTGGGTATGCAGGCGACAGCTCTGCCTACTCTGAGAGATACGTGTCTGACGCACGAGCTGGTAGGTCCAGACCCGATCTCTGGAGACTATAGTCAAGCGCTTGAACTTGTGCTTACAGGCCGTCTCTGAATGGGGCGATGCCAGTCTGGTCAAGTTCAATGCTGCTAAGACCCACGCGTGTCTCTTTTCCGCTAAAAGGAGCCAATTCCACCCAGCTCCATCTTTCCGAGGTGCAAACGTGCCGATAACCAACCGACTTGAGCTTCTTGGTGTTACGTTAACATCTACTCTCAATTTTGGCGCTTTTATAAAGGCAAAGGCTCAAGTGGCTGCTAGAAAGTTGGGGATCCTAGCAAAGGTGAGATGGTACTTCACGCTGGAACAGCTGCTTAAACTGTATCAAGCGAACGTTCGATCGAGTATGGAGTACTGCTCTCATCTTTGGGACAGATCTGCCAGGCGAGCCAAGAGGATCATCGGCAATAATAGGGCCGACGCCGAGTTGCTAGCCTGTCGGTTTTCTATCGGTTGCAGTGTGCAACTGAATTGCATAATTTAATTCCGCCAAGCCCGTTCCATTATCGGACCACAAAACGTACGGCGATGCGCCACCGGTACATGGTGTATATCCCACTCACACGCACGAAACGTTTTGGGAACACATTCATTGTGCGTACAGCTAAAGAGTGGAATTCCCTGCCTGAGTCTGTGTTTCCTGATAGCTACAACCAGGGAGTCTTTAAGTCAAGAGTGAAAAGGTTACTTTTAGGCAAGCGTGCTCCATCTTAGACCGTGCTCCATCATCGCTTACCATCAGGTGAGATAGTAGTCAATCGTATGCCTATAAATAGTAAAAAAATATAATTTTTTCATAATTTTTTACACTATAGGTATATAATATATATCGCTAAATTTCTCAAAAAAAAAAAACGCCGCCATCTTCTCCCTTATTTACTAACTTAAGTATAAAAAAACTAACGTGAATGTTTGTTACACAGATAGATATTGATATTCCTCCACAATCGTCGATCAAGAGGAGTCAATCGGGAGGCGCCCTGTGTCAGTCCGCCGATGCGGTTACGTGAACGACGACTTACTTTGTTATACTTAGTTGTGTAATAGAATTTAAGAAACAGTAGGATGCAAGAGTTTTTTAAAATTATACACCAAAACCTTCCTCATACAATTAATTGTCTATCCATTAGTGAAAACCCTTTGAAAATCTGTAGCACTTTTTGGGTTTATTGCACACACACGGTTAGTTTTATAACGTACTAGCTGTCCCGCGCTTCGCTCCCGCCAACTGGGATCTTTCTTATTTTTTCTTTCATGCAAACCTCACCCTGACGATTACGAACACAACTATAAAAGAATTATCCAATTTGGATCAGTTGTTACGAAGTTATGCGCGTAAAGACATTTCGGCGATTCATTTTTATTTATATAGATAGTGATGCTTATTTCCAAATCAACTTACCTCAAACTTATGTATGGGCAGTACATCAAAGAACTCATGTGCTATGTACCAGGAGAAGTTGTTGGGTACTTTCTTCAGGTCATTGTACCAGTATACCTTGATACCACTTACTGTTTCACCCTGAAATTAAAACATGAATTTTTTTTCATATAATTATGTCTTGACATGAAAAACTGACTATGTATGAATCGGTCTATCACCAGTTCTTCATAGCAGCTATGTGATATATGGTATTATTGTGGTGACTCTTTCACCAATGAAGTTAAAGATTGCTTTATTAATGAGGATGATAATAATACTTGAATGAATGGCAAATTAAAGTGTTCTAATGATCTTATTCATACGGCCCAGGAAAATGTTGCTGGCATAGTTTATATTTGGTGATATTATGTTTCAATCATAAAGATATAAGAGCACAAATGTATTGCTTAATTGAATAGAAATTGGAGTGTTGAATTAACACACAGTGGTAAAATAAAATGAAAAACTTAATTTATAAGGGACATTTCAAACCTTATTTATCTGATTTCAAATAAGCATTCAAAGTACTAATGAAATAGAAACTTAAACATGAACATAAATATAACAGGTTTTATTTAGTTTTTAGTAAGTCACTTATTTTCTTTTAGTTTTGTGTTTCTGTGCATCATTTCTGGCGGTATAAATGTATTATCTTTCATTCACAACTATGTAAAACTTTTTTGTTAAACTAAACTCACTTCATAATTATGTGGCAACTCAATGTCTACTTCTCTATGTGATATACACAGCCTATTAGCTTGTACAGATTGCATTGTTGAAGATATTTCCACCAGATGGAGACTCAGGTCTGGAGCTTTGTAGCCTAGACGGTTGAGAACCTAGAAACAAATAATAAAACTGTTCATTACATTATCATAAGCTCGCTTAATGATAGACCAGTGACAATGTTTGTTATCTTTGACCAAGACTAGAGTCAAGAGCAAAACCAACACAAAAAAAAAAAATATATAATGAGTTTTCACATCTGCTAAGCTTTTCCAAACTGTGTTGGGATATGCTTTCAGTCTAACCAGATGCAATACCAGTGAGTATTTGCACATAATATATCAACAACACATAAAAAAAATATAATATATACAGCCGAGAGCAAGTAATCTCCTTTTTGAAAAAGTTGGTTTAAAAACAGGAAGAGGTGTACAGGTAGAGGGTCGAGATTGAAAAATAAAGTAAACTTCATGGTGAGAGGGATGTAAAATTACTTAATACAGCGGTTTAAATAATTGCAAAACAAAATAAAATATTGAAAGCTTTTAATACAGCAACTGTAATATAAGTTTCACAATTTGATTAAACTTACCCTTAAAATATCCAACATCAATGTAGCCTTACCAGGTCCAAGTTCAACGATCTGCAGAGGCTTCCCAGGGCCCATCTTTTGTGTCTCGGCATAGAACCAAATCCCTAAAATCTCACCAAACAGCTGACTTATTTCTGGCGACGTAATAAAATCACCACCCTCTCCGATAACTTCTTTCTTCATATAATATCCTTCCGTCGGGTTTGAAATGACAATATGCATGTATTCAGACACCGTTAAAGGACCGTTAAGCTTTATTTTTTCTTTAATTATTTCGAGTAAGCTGGGTGCTGAACCCGGCGCTGGCATCTTCAATGTTTTTGGGTCGGGACGTTTAACCACTTTATAACCATACCCCCTGGATATGGTTTGTTGCATCAGGAGTTTGTTACACATCCTGAATATGTGTCGGGAATTCATTATTTATGGGATATTTAATCAATGTTTACAACGAAGAGGTTATGAGAATTGTTTTGACGACTTGACGTAACAATGACAGTTGCACAGCTGATTTGTTTGTTTTTGTTGCATGATTACGCACATACACTATTAGTTTATTTATAATCATCTACTCACGGTATTTTACTAGAAAAGTTTCAGAAATTTCATTATGCAACCGTTTATAGCAGATGAGTATCAAATAAAATTATTGACAAAAAAAGAACTTCAAAAGTTCCGGGAAACACCGGTTTTACTTCACAACTTGTGTTTGGATACGCAGATAAATATTATTTTTCTATTGGACAAAAATATATCATTCTGTTTATTATTCAGACACGGGCACGGATCAACCACCATTTCGCTGTTTCTTTTTAATTTTTAAAAATGCTAGCAATGTTTTTTTCTAAACTATTCATGTCTAATTCATATATTTTATCATTTTAGAATGGAATCGTTGCACTAACAGCCACACTGGACGCTGTTCCAGGTTGAGCAACGCTTACGGTGTTCGTCGGTTCGTTCGAACGGATGTGAACATTGTGAACACCACAAAACACTAATAACCTAGCGGGTGAATACTCTAAGCCATAACACTGAGCCAATATTGACGTTAGATATGAGCCCATCCGTCCAACATCACGAAGCTTACGGTAGTTGGCCAAGTAGACGGGAAAAGATCACGCGGGCGCTCACCTACCCATTGGTCAGACCGAATGAGACGCTTACTGGCCTATCAATACCCGGAGGCGAAGCTTTTAAGGCCGCCGATGACAGAAAAACGTGCAAGAGCATAGTGCACCAAAGTGATCAATACCTCAGACTAGACGCGACCTTCAACAATGAAGACAACGACAAAGAGTATAATTATATCGGTAACAACGACTAAGAAGAAGATGAACCTATGAAATTCGGCTAGCACGTTAGTGTTCGCCAATGGAAGAAACCGACAAATCTGTAGGTCATTAGACAGTTTTACCAGGGGCAATTGTATCAGTTAGGTAATGCATGATGCCAGTCGACCGTTGCTTCGTCAAGCTGAAGATCATGTTGAGCAGTCACTAGAGTATCCGAACGATAAAACTTTTCTTTCTTGCATAGCATGTCAAACAAGATGTCAATAACTCAATACGTCAAATAATGTCAAGTTTGCGCAATGCGCTTGTAATGTAATTAGTTTGAGAATTTGAGAAAAGATTTAAAAAATTAAGCAATATAAAGTGCATTAACTTTTTAAGTAATTAAATTATTAATTCATGTAAAACAGTTATTTCTATATTTGGTAAATTTTTGGCACTAAACAGCAACAACATAATAAGGTTATGTTTTGGTGCACCACGTGAATTTTTTTTTCCGACTAAACCTTGTATCCTGACTGATTCTTTTCAAAAATCTACACACAGACTCTAAAGAAGATGGGTCAAATCGACGACGAGTTTTACTCGGGCGTTAACGACGCTAAAGCGAACAAAGAGCCTGCCGAACGCAATGGTAGGATTATCGTAAGAAATATATCTTTCAAAGCAACTAAAGAGGCTTTGAAAGAGCATTTCGCGAGGTATGGAAACGTGCAGGAAGTCAATTTGTTGAAGAAACCTGATGGAAAGCTGGTCGGGTGCGGTTTTGTGCATTTTGCTGATGTGGCTAGTGCAGAAAAGGCAATCGCTGCTACTAACAAAAAACCTTTTCTAGGTAATATAATTTACTGTCATTACGTTTTAATATAGGTAGCTACTGAAACCAACAAAATGTGTTTAATTTTTAAAAGTACAAATCACTTACCAAAGGGCCATAGCCATTTAGAGAGTAAAATATTAAAGTTCAGTTATATTATCGTCTTTCAGAACGCCCCATACATGTAGCGTTTGCAGTTTCAAAGAAAGCATATGTACAGAATTTGGACAGCAATAATGCAAGACAGAGGTTTGATAGTGCCAACTCAGAAGATGACCAGAAACCTTTTAAAAGTAAGTTATTTTAAAACAGCTTTCAATAGATTTGTTTGCTTACCAACCATTAGTACTGTTTTATCCAAACATTATATGGGTTCTGATAGTTTCTAATAGTAGTTAATTTTTACCTACACAGGGGTACTTAGTTTTATGTTGCAGGGGTACTGTACAACAATACCTACTCTATTGTTAATTATGGAGGCTTGTGAATAGCTTGTTGTGAACTAGCTTACTATTACCCCTGTATTAATAACTTTAAGCCACCCAACCAATATAAAATAAAAATTTCATACACGCAATATTTTACATAAATTATGAAACCATTAACTCACTGTTTGCAAAGTAGACACAATAGTTAAACAATCAGCGAAGACCACATGAGGGTCATGGGACTGTGAACCAGTTAATTGGATGCAAAACAAAATAATTCATTGTATGGTCTTCTCCTGCTTACTAGAGAATCTAAAAGAAAACATGTTACCCATTTTCCCATCAAATTGTAGATCAAATAATATCCCAGAAAAGTATGATAAGGGACTTAATACAAATCCAAACACCTTAGCAACACAGCTGACCATTATAAACTATAACTAACCTTAAAGGCTAAAGCCTCACCACGTCAAGGAACTTTATCAAGCACCTTGATTTGAAAAGAGAGGAAAGAAGCTGACTGGAGCACTCCTTAAAAGCCATATGAGACTATGAAAAATCTGTTCATAGTCAATCAACTGATCGCAGATACATTAAAAAAAAAGTTCCTTTCCTTTTTTTATCCTTAGCCTATACCCCCGCATAATTCTATTCCTGTTAAAATTCTTTTATTATATAAACTAGCTGACATGCGAAACTTCGTCTGCGTCACATTTATGATTATTGCTCCGCTCCTATTGGTTGCAGCGTGATGTTATATAGCCTATAGCCTTCCTCAATAAATGGGCTATCTAACAGAAATAATTTATCAAATCGGACCAGTAGTTCCTGAGATTAGCGTGTTCAACCAAACAAACAAACTTCAGCTTTATAACTGTATATATATAAAAGTAGTTAATCTTTTATTGTTTAATGATGTTTTAACACGCATATTATGTGCCGTCTTATATATTTTAACCTTTTTTAGCCTTAGCAAATAATGGATGACATCGATACAAAAATTGAACAATAGTCATTAAATAGTTACCTATTGTAATTGAGTACCGACCATTATTACCATTTTGTACCTTGACATTGGCAAAATCATCTCCTGTTTGCTGATGGAGCCATAACTTTAAAAACTTAATAGAAATGAATCAATTTGCTAACAGTCTGTTAACCTCTTTAAAACAGTTATTTTTCAAAAATGGTTTTATTTAAAACTAGCTGGACACGTCATGCCCACTTCGTTGGGCGTATTTTTTGGGTTAATATATAGCTTGTGGCACTCGAAAATAACGTGGTTTTCTATTGGTAATAGAATTTACAAAATTGGTTCAATAGATCCAGAAATTCTCCATTTTTTTTTTTTTAGGTGGTATATCATCAAATGTCTCCTTCCGCTCTGGGTGGAGCAGAAGGGAGTGTCAGACTCTTACTAACTTAAACCCATCCGTGTTCCTCCTAGTGCCCTTTGCGTTACATGGCCGCGGTGACTCTTTCGACCAAAGTCCGCAACCTTGGCAGGCACTGACCCTAGCAGGCCCCGACCGTCTGCTATGCTGACATCTCTTTGAAGAGATTACCCCTTAAAACCTCACAGACTGTACCCCTTTATTATTAGTATAAATAGCAAAAATTCAACAACCTTTTTATTTCACAGAAGAGAATCCAGAAACTGCAGAGAAGCAGGCAGAAGAAAAACAAAAGAAAGAGCGGGTTAACCGCAATGCTCGCCTTATAATCCGTAATGTGTCATTCAAAGCCACTGAGGAGACATTGAAAGAGCATTTTGCGTCTTATGGCGATATATTAGAGGTGAAATTACTAAAGAAGCCAGATGGAAAACTCGTGGGATGTGCTTTCGTACATTTTAAGAATGTACCAATGGCTAAAAAGGCTTTGTTGAATACGAATATGAAGCCATTCTTAGGTAAGTGTTTCATGAAGTTGTTAATACCCAGTAGTTTTTCTATGTACTGATCTCAAATATAAACTTTGCTGCTAACTGAATCCCAAATAGTGCTATAGTCAGACCTCGCCCACCTGTACCCTAATAGATAAACTCCCCAGTTTTTTAATTAGTCAACATGTATTCTTTGCGGTATCACTGTCATGGCCAATCTCACAGGTATCACTCTTTTTTTGTGAAACAAAACTGACTTTTACTCCCGGCACCATCCAAAGTTCAACGAAAAAGGTACAGGCGACGCAGCAGCCATGTGTAATTGTCATTAAATATGTAATACATCCTAATAATTATATAAAACTAGCTGTACCCCGCGGCTTCGCTCCCGTCAACTGGCTAACTGTCTACCTACCCTGCTACTCTCTTACTCTTACTCACAGAAAATTTGTATTTGACTAATGTCAATATTTATACGATACTAACGTCACTCAATTGTTTTGCCTTCCCCTCCACTAACACTTAAACTTTATCTTTATCGAATGGTATTAAAGTTCAAATTGACTTTTAAGTATTATTACGAATCTTGAAGTGTTGTTTTTAGTATTTTTACGGCAATTTTTATAATTTTTCTTTCCGTAAGAATTATCTTCGTACTTCAAGGAATATTCTAAAAAAAGAATTAGCGAAATCGGTTCAGCTGTTCTCGATATTTGCGCTTAGCAACACATTCAGCGATTCATTTTTATATTATATAGATTCTTCCATTACTGACTGACTGATAGACAACGCACAGCCGAAACTACTTGTGATAGAAAGCTGAAATTTGGCATGCAGCTTCTCTACACTCGGTAGGGGGTCACTAAGATTTTGACTAGACTAGAGGATTTCCCGAAATTCCTACAAGAACGGAAAAAACCGGGACATGTGCGTACGAAGTCGCGGGCAAAAGCTACTATTATATATTTAATCTGAAGGTACTATATATACATTTTAGCTTAGGTTTATGACGTCAGTATTCTTCTTGCAGGTCGTCCAATATCAGTGGACTGGGCAGTCGCCAAGAACAAGTACATGCAACACGTAGTAAGCCAGCAGTTGGAAATGGAGGAGAACATCAAAAAGGAGGAGTCAGACAGTGATGATGATAAGCCTCCGCTGAATGTAACTAGTGACGATGTTAAGGATGAGGTGAAGAGTGAGAGTGAGTTACGACTTCTATTTATATTCCTAAATAGACATTTAGGGCGGGTTGTTTCAAAAAGTTGGTTAACGTAACATACGTACGTCGAAAAGTAACGATTGCGGAAGACTTTTAACGTTCGTTAAATAAGAAGCGTTTGTTTCAAAATATTTTGGTACAAATTCCTGCTCATCCCGATAGCTCAAGTTATTAACACGTGTCCTACTTAAATACATTTTTTTTGCACTCTACCCGTTTTTAACGGACTTCCCAAAAAGGAGGAGGTTCTCAATTCGGTTGTATTTTTTTTTATGTTTGTTACCTCATAACTCCGACAATTATGAACCGATTTGAAAAATTCTTGTTTTATCTGAAAGGATATACTTGCAGATTGGTTGGTCCCATTTAAATTTTATCAAAATCGTTTACGAACTTTGGATTTTAAATCGAAATAGCTGGAATTCGTCTACTTGGATGATGGTTTTATGACATCCAAGTAATCGAGATTGCGTATTTTGCAGTGGTGTTGTTAGGTGGGGTACCACTAAAAAGTGCAAAATAAAAAACTTACCGACTTCCAAAAAAAAACAGTACAAACTAAAAACTAACTTTAATTTCGGAAGTAGGTGTTTTTGTTAGTTTCTTCGTATTTTGACACCGACTTCCGAAATTAAAGTTATTTTTTACTTTGTAGTGTTTTTTTTGGAAGTGGTTGTATTTTTTTGTATAAAGTTTTTGTCATCAGAAGTACTGCAATTGAGGAATTCAAAAGAAATTTCACTTTATTGTTCTATTTGAAGCATCTAAAGTAACGTTAACCAGTGCTCAAATCATCCGTTAACGTAATCGTTATTTTTTTCTTGCATTAACGCTGACATATTTTGAAACAACAAAAAAATGTGATTTGACCATTTTTAACGTTTACGCGTGCGTTAAGTGAACGTGAAACAACCCGCCCTTAGTGCTAGTTTACGGAGACGCGAGGCGTTGCGCGTTGCGTGTAATGTTTGAATTTATTGCGGCGACACGGCTCGCACTGAATTCAGTCATTTTAAGGCGTTGTATGAGAGCGTTTACGGGAGGCGATTCACGCACGCGGCATCCCACGCGGCGTCCCACTCTGCTTCGCACGCCCAACGCCCCGCGCAACGTCTCTAAACCGTAAATGAATGATGCAGTTGTAACTAAAATTGCATTTTTTTTATCTGTTGATAATTTATATAAAAATATTTTTTTTTTTAATTAAAAAAGTATTATGTTAAAAATGAGCTCTTTCCTTTAGTTTGCCACGTGTAATTACTTCCCTGTCTCACCGCCAGCGTGGAAGCTATTAGCTATAGACTCTTTGCTCGCTGAGGAAAGGGACAAAAAATATAGATCACAATAGACACATACATTTATAGTCCATAGCTGGCTGTTCACACTGCTGGCGAGCTGGCTCTGTCGATCGGAGCTAGCAAGGGCTATCAAAGATTGTACTCGCTCGGTGATGCCCGCTTGTCGGTCAGAACTCACCAACCTGCTATAATTTCTACTGTACTTATAGTACGGGCCGGAGCGAGTATTGCGAGTAATCCAAAAGCACTCGCTTAAAGCCGAGCGTCAAAACTATCGAAACTTTTCACTCACTACTCGCTTCGCTGCTCGCCAACTCGTTTCAAGTTTCAAGCTTTACTCGCTACTCGCCGGCGGTGACACAAGTGCCTAATACTAACGCTTTTTTGGCTTTAGTGTGTACCACAATGCAATAGGCTTGTGTCCTGAACAAATCTAATTAGTCCGTCAGTTAGATTATCAAAAAATATTTGACCCGTGTTTTGTCTTTTGTTACGGGAACCAAAATTGACGAAGTTACGACGCTTTTAAAATTCTCAATACGTCACACCTTCGGATATAACTGACGGACTAAATAGTTTTGCAATTTGTGGATGATGGAATCTAGCCTATTGATTGTAATGCACGGGAATTACTTTTCGACTATTTTTTTTTTTATTAAATTATTTATTTAAGAGGGCTTTCACATTTTTTCTTGAATTTTAGCGTTTTATTCGAATTTTGATGTGTGATTTTGCTTTAGATATAGCCTTAAAAAAAATATGCCTAAGATAGTTTGATCATTTATCTTGGGAGTGTTCTAAATAAATATTTCAATTTGTTCACGTACATCAGTAAAATTCTTGACTCCGCAAAGGATGTTTCACAAAACGTTGCTTTAGGGTATCTTTTGATGGCACGGGCCTGTGGACGGCGAGCTATGGGTGGCTCGCCGTCCGTCCGTCTAGTGACGACAGGCCGTGTCGACGGCGCGTTAGTGTTCCACGCGCGCCTCAAAGAGAGTCAGCAACACAAGAGGGGCCCGAAAGGGCCGACGCCTGCCGGAGTCGCGGGATTATTCGCAAGAGACACCGTGGCTCCGGAACACAAAGGGCAATGAAGGAACATGGATGGGTTTTAGTCAGTAGAAGTCTGACACTCCCTCCCGCTACACCCAGAGCGGGAGGAGTCATTGGATGATTTCCCATGCCTAAAAAAAAAAAAGGGTATCTTTTGATACCTTGGTACACCGAAGATATTATAATTTAATCATTTATAAAAATGTCCACGGTACAACTGTATCTTCTACTTTAGAATGTTCAAATCAATTTATTACGATTCATACAGTAATATACCAAATATAATTCTGTAAAACTGAGAGTTATTGACAATTTTCCGTACGAAACTATAATTTTTATCTATGAAATTATAGTCAAAATTCAAATAAAAAATATTTAATAATTAAGGTGGCATTGCTATATTGCTTGAAAAAAAATTGGTCTAATTAAAAGTAAAGTAAATATTTTTAAATAAGTGTCGAAAATCAATATAATCTTGTGACGCGCGGTATTCAACTTTAGTCAACCTGAGCAATTCGATTTTGTAAGAGCGCTTTGACAAAACTGTCTTAGGCATATTTTTATTTTTTTTAAGGCTATATCTAAAGCAAAATCACACATCAAAATTCGAATAAAACGCTAAAATTCAAGAAAAAATGTGAAAGCGCTCTTAACTATAACGAATATTTATGAGTTGACTGAGATTGACATAAGAAAGGCATTAAACCTTCATAAGGTGCATTTTGATACAGTCGAGGTTACAAAGGCGAGAGATGCTGTGTCAAATGACCACATACTATTTTGTTTAGTATTTAAAAAAATCTTTTCCATTCAAGGTGATTCAGACGCGGACTCTGATGAAGAAGACAGTGATTCAGAGAGTGATGACGACAATGATAAAAAAGGTGATATAAAGAATGAGTCAGACGAAGGTGACGAGGAAGACAGTGACCAGGAAGATGATGATGAGGATGATGATGAGGATGATGAGGAAGATGAAGAGGACGATGAAGAGGATGATGATGAACCAGAGGCGGATGTGAAACCAGATTTTCAACGGTGAGTTTACTGGTAGGAACACGACATTTGCATAAGTCTTCCATTTATAATGTACTAGCTGACCCACGCAACTTCGTCTGCGTCACATTAATTCCATTAATGCTCGGCTCCTTTTAGTCTTAGCGTGATGATATGTAGCCTATAGCCATCACTGAAAGAATTTTTCAAATTGGTCCAGTAGTTTCGGAGCCTATTCATTTCAAACAAACAAACAAATATTTCCTCTTTATATATAAAATATTAGTGTAGACAAGCTGATGCCCGCGGCTTCGCCCTCTTGACAAATTATATACTTAAACCTTTCTCGAGAACCAGCACTGTATTCATTGGTGAAAACAGCATAAAAATCGGTGCAGCAGTTTTTGAGTTTATCGCGATCAGACAGACAGACGTGGCGGAGGACTTTGTTTTATAATATGTAGTGATAGTGATTTAATCTTGCTTCTTTGGCACCAACAAAAGACGCCGCACACATAACTTTTGAATGATGAAAACCTACCTGGAACATCAAAACGGTTTAAAAATTGAAGCCTTGCAACATAGATGATTTTTTGTAAATATAAAATTTTCTCGCTCTTGTAACTTTGTATCTATAAGACGAATTCAAAAACCAAATTCAAAAGTCATTTATTCAAATTAGGCTGAGAGCCAGCACTTTTTGAACGTCAAGTTCTACAAAAGACAGTCCCCCAAAACGCCCACCCGTCACCACTTCCTAGTGTTTTAGCTGTGGAGAAGAAGTGGCCAACAAACTCCCCAGTCTGTTAAGTTTTAGGAACTAGAATTTATACACTGAGAAGAATGCAAAGTAATTAATACATGACACAAAACAAAAAAAAAAAAAATAACAGCTAGCACACTGTGTTTCTATGATACTATAAAACAAAATACATACTATTTTCGTTTGAAATTTTATTGTATTTATACTATTCATAGACATGTTTCTCATAAAGGTTTCTCATAAAGTCAACCATTGAATCACTATGTAAAGAAGAACAAATTTTGTCCCCTTCAATTCCAGATGGCAGCTAACACCGTGGACCCACGACTTAAACAATAAAAATTCAAACATTTTCTCCTCTAACTTTTGTAGGGCAAAACTACGTACTGACTGGACTAAATATTTTTAATTTGGGTAGCCAACAAATATTATTTTATTTTACGTTTTAAAACCTTAACACTAGGAATTTCTCCTGTATCGTGGTTACGTTAACAAACATACAAAGTCACATACACAAACAGCCAGACCCGGAACAACTATCTGTAGGACATAAAAAAAATTCGATACGCTACGCAGCAACCGATCGCTCAACCACTGCGCCAACCGGGTCGTCAAATTGTTAACACAATACCTTTACAGTTACTTTATTTGTTATGCCGAAATAAGTGTAACAATTACTTATAGGCTAACACGATATACACATTTATGGTTAAACAATAAAATAAATCATAACATCAACTTACAATAAAAAAAAATATTATAACAATAACAAATGAACAATAATATAAAACACTTTACAGGGTAAAACTAAACGACGCAGAAGACGGCTGCACAGTATTCATCAGGAACATACCGTTTAGCGTAGACAACGATCAGCTTCGCGAGTTCGCTGAGCGATTGGGGCCTGTGAAGTATGCGCTGGTGTGCGTCGACCATCTGACGGAACACTCTAAGGGCTCCGGTTTCGTCAAGTTTGTGGTGAGTGACCCTAGAGTTCTGCTTACTCGCAACGTGACAGATATACCTCATGTACACGTCAGATATTATGCGCTAGTGTGTGTCGACCACCTGACGGAGCACTCGAAGGGCTTCGGCTTCGTCAAGTTTGTGGTGAGTGACCCCTAGAGCTCACCATAATAGTTATCTCTTACCCTCAGCGTAACAGATAACCATATCTGTTTATGACCACATGAAGACTTCACTCAGCTGTGCGATTCCTGAGAGAGAGGTGCGGACATACACCCATTACGATGCCGTGAACGTAACGACGATTTTGAAAATTAAGTTTTTCCCTGCAAAAACTTTTATTTTAAAGGTTAATTATTTTATTCCACAGGATTTATTTACACATTATAGTTATTGAAGTTCATCTAACGCGGATGAATCCACTGGTGGAAGCTAGTTTTATATTAAAACAACACAAACCGAAGAGCACTGGATTCCTCTGAAATTTTCATACGATTTCCTCTTAGGGTCTCATTCAAGTTTACCCATCTTTATGAGCAACCCTCCATTACAGGACAAAGAGCATGCAGACACATTTCTCTCGCTACCGGCCGACCAGCTTAAGTTGGAAGGTCAGACGCTGCAGGTAAAGCCGGCGCTCAAGCGAGAGAACCTGCAGAAGGGGAACACCAAGGAGGCCAAGGATAATAGGAACCTGTACCTGGTGAAGGAAGGAGGTATGATATAAAACTTGACTTGTGTCAAAACCCGACCACAAGAAAAAGCTCTAAGCCCACGCACGCACTAGCGGTAAGCCGCGAGGGCGGTCAACCGCGCGGTTCAAGTGTAATATGCAACCGCTAGTCATTTAATGGCAGTTCAGAGCGTACAATCACTGGCGGTTGCATATAAAAACTGGAAAAACGACGAGCCGCCCTGTCAACCGCTAGTGCGTAGGAGGGCTAAAGATTTATCTTTTAGTTCAGTCACAGGTTTGATGCCAGAAACTGCATCAGACTGTTTGAAAAATGACTTGTTTGGAACCGTGTCGAAAAAGTTTACACACAAACATACATTATATATCCTCTTGAAAACATTACTCTCCGTCTGGGGCTGCCCGGCAGTCCTTCTCGTTCCAAACTACTTTCAAAGTTCCAAAAAATCGCATATTCGTCCACATTAGGGAATATGCATGCGATTTTTTTATTTGCAAAATGAAATACTTATAAGCTCTGGTCAACATTCGTGTAATCATTTTTTTACCTTATCAGCGATGAAGTTCTAAAGCTTTAAAGATTACAATAAGAAATAGAAGTCCGCTATGGACTATGACGTCAAAGTCCATAACGCCTCAGCAGCTGCCATATAAAAAACCGTTTTCGCGAGAGTGACAGATATGTGTGTTTAAACTAATTATAGGTATATCGTTTGTTTTTCGACTTTGATTCTAGTTTCACTGTTAGTAAAATATTTTTGTTTATTTTTAGATAAATAGTATAGATAATAAATACTTTTTTTCATGCATATACCCTATCGAAACGAATTCCTGATCATTTGCAAGAGACGTTTAAAATTTCCTCTGCTAGACAATGCTAACATACAATTAATACAATCATGGAATTGTGTAATTAGTCTAATTAGGCTGTGGGTTTACTCATGTTTTCTTCCGACTTCTTCCGAAAAGTAAAAGCTCTTCTAACTAATTAGTTGGTGTTTACAGTGGTAGTGGCCGGCACGAAGGCTGCAGTTGGCGTCTCAGCGTCCGACATGGCCAAGCGACTAGCGCTAGAACGCAGCAAGACGCAGATGTTGAAAAACCTTAACAGGTATGTTACAGGGGCACTTGAAAAAACGGGTCAAGTGCGAGTCGGACTCGCGCACCGAGGGTTCCGTGCAAACCTGTAGGTATTATAATAGAAGCAAAAGTTGCGATTTACGATTTATGTATGACGTTTTAAAAAAAAGCTACTTACTAGATCTCGTTTAAACCAATTTTCGCTGGTAGTTTACATGGTAATATACATTATATATATTTTTTTAGTTTTATCATTCTCTTATTTTAGAAGTTTATTTATTTATTTAGACTTTATGCACAATAGTGGTACATGGGCGGACTTAAGAAGACCTTTACTTTAGAAGTTAAGGGGGGGGGGGGACTCATTTTACCACTTTGGAAGTGTCTGTTGCGCAAACTATTCAGTTTAGAAAAAAATTATATGAGAAACCTCATTATCATTTTTGAAGACCTATCCATAGATACCCCACACGTATGGGTTTGATGAAAAAAACATTTTTGAGTTACAGTTCTAAGTATGGAGAGCCCCAAAATTTATTGTTTTTTTTCTATTTTTGTGTGAAAATCTTTATGCGGTTCACGGAATACCTCTAGTTACCAAATTTCAACAGCATAGTTCTTATAGTTTCGGAGAAAAGTGCCTGTGACATACGGACGGACAGACAGACAGAGATGACGAATCTATAAGGGTTCCGTTTTTGCCATTTGGCTACGGAACCCTAAAAATCATGGTTCTGTGGAAGAAACTCAAGATGATGCCGGGTTAAACGATAAATGATATTTATTTTGTAAGTAGGTTGTAAATAACACTTTTACACGTCAATCTTTTTTGGGCATTTTAAACTAGATGAGGCCGGTGTTTCCGAGCCTCCTCCAATCTGAGTGCTCTGAGAAGGAACACCGAATCAAACTCAGAGGTCAGTCTCTTTTATAGTCCATAAAATCGTACTGATCAAATCATATGAGAACCATGTAGGTTAATGTCTGAACTGGTATTTTGAGGAAAGTAACACACAGATTTGAGTGGACCTGTCCAGACAGTGCAAGCATTTGCCAGTTATCGTGTAGCTCAAACCTAGAGCTTAAGGAGCTCAGCGGTTAGTTCTTATATCGAGACAAAAGAGCTCGTGGCGAAGCAACTGCACGAGTCGATCTTCGTGGTTAAGCAACGCTTACTGAGGTCGGTCTATGGACGGGTCACCATCTTAACATTTCGGGATTCCTCCGTGCCTCGAAAGCATGTTAACTGGCTCTCAGTCCCTCAGACCACAATATGTGGTCTTCGCTGATTGTTTAACTGTGTCTGCTGAGCGACAGTGAACCTGTTAGGCATTTGGTGCCGGCTGTGATTTGTGGCTCTTTGGCAGTAAAATGATGGTATTTTGCTGAACCTGGAGGCTCGTATAAGGAGGTAAGCATCTGGTCAAACCAGATGCTTACCTCCTTATACGAGCTGGGAGAAGGCTAGCCAGATGGTGATGTCGAGGTTAAGATATGTAGGAATGATAACAGAATGTCAATTTTAATATTTATGTGCTCTCAAAATACTAAATTGAGATATCGAATCTTTATGGTGCTTTCTTTAGAAGACAATAACATCAATTGTATTGACATTAAAACATCCGAACTGATAATGTCCTCCTTTTTTGAAGTCGCTAAAATTTTTAGTTTTATCAGTGTTTCTGGTCAGGGTATATAGGCCATCTAGGATATACCGGCCACATCCAGATCAATTTGACAAAATAACTATTATCAAAATACATATCACAAGCTTTTGCCCGTGACTTCATACTCGCATCTCCCGTATTTTTCACGTTCCCGTGGGAATTTCTGGTAATGCTCTCTAGTTCTCCCCTACACTCCCTAAGGAACCTACATAGCAAGTTTCAGCTTTCTACGACCAGTAGTTTCGGCTGTGCGTTGTCTGTCAGTCACTCAATTACACAACCAATCAGTAACCGAAGAATTTTATATATACAAATAATTTATTCATCGAAATAAAATACACATAATTACAAACATTTCGAAATTGACCATGTACAACGAAATATCGGCTAAGGGTTTGTAATACATAGTTTAGGACTTTTTACATCCGAACCAGGCGGTAGCCGCTGTATCTCAGATTGTATTTCATCCGTCATACAAGATGTGCACCTTTAATAGCCAAGTAGCCATCAATAAAGAATAGGCTAGTTTCCATCATCCAAAAATTGCAAAAGTCCGTCAGTTAGAGTATTGAAAAATAATGGACACGTATTTTTTGTTTTTGTAAATCAATGAATATTGACAAAGATATAACGCATCAAAACTCGGGAGTGGGGGCTCGTGACGTCACGACCCGCTAAAAATTATGCCAGGGCGTGACATATTGAGAATTTTAAAAGCGTCTTAACTTCGTCAATTTTGGTTCCCGTAAGAAAAGAAAAAATGCGGGTCAAATATTTTTTGAAAATCTAACTGACGGGCTAGTTAGATTTTTTCAGGACACAAGCCCATCAATCCAATAAGATTGCCATGTCATGAGTAGTTAAACGTGGAAGATAAAAATGAGATCAAATGTTATGTATTTGATGTTTAGCTTGTGTGTTATGTATAACTAGAATAGGACGCTTATTAAATAAATGTGATGGTGTATTGTGTCCAGTCGTTATTAAGGCGCGTCCCCGAGCAAAACGCAGCGCTAGCCGTTTTTTGTGCAGTTTTTTGGAGCTTTCTACTCTTTATCCAAAAGAAATATCAACTAATAAAAAATACATTAAATTTCTACATAATCTTGGCTTCAAAATGGTAGATTTTATTTTTTAATATTAAGTATAATGTTAAAGTAATCTCCTCACAACGAAACCACAGAAATGAGAAAAAAATACTGAAAACATGCATCTTCTCGAAAACTAACGATTATTTTGATTTTGTACTTACACTAATGGATAGGCAATTTAATTATGAACATTTTGGTAGAAGTATTTTTTTCAAACGACCAAAATTAGATTTTATAATGATTTTATTCAACATTCTGAGCGTATTCGCTATTGTATCTCTTGCGCTGTTATTGAGGGAAAAAATGGTCAAGGTTATTTGCTCAGGGTACGGCCTTAATCTATTTAGGTATATTATTATTGATTTATGTTTCCAGATTCGTGTCCCGCTACCGCCTCGTGGTGTCGAACTTGCCGGCGCACTTCGACGACGCCAAGCTGCGGCGCGTGTGCGTGTCGGCGGCCGACAGGCGCGCCACCGTCACCGAGTGCCGCGTCATGCGCGACCTGCGCACGCCCTCCGGCAGCGATGGGAAGCATCCGTGAGTTATTTAATTAGCCACAATTACTCCAAAAGCTTAACTGTGAGTAAGGTGTAACACTGTGCCGTGTCGGCGGCGCGTTCGTGTTCCACGCGCGCCTCAAAGAGAGTCAGCATTGAGAGGGGTCCGAAAGGGCCGGAGTCGCGGGACTATTCGAAAGAGATACCGTGGCTCCGGAACACAAAGGGCAATGAAGGAACATGGATGGGTTTTAGTTATTAAAAGTCTGACACTCCCTCTCGCTCCGCCCAGAGCGGGAGAAGTCATTGGATGATTTCCCATACCTAAAAAAAAAGGTGTAACACTGTACTTTATACATAACGGCCATGGATTAGCAAGTTTGCGCGACTTGCGCACGCTCATCGGCAGCGATGGGAAGCGTCCATGAGTTTGTTTACTCTTCATCCCCCTTATAGCCCCAGTAGTTGGTAGATCTAGGATTGTATTTTGGGGAGGTTTGACTCCGCTGCGGGTAAGTTTTATCAAAGTACACACTAAAAGAGAACACAACATTTGATTTTGCATAACAAGCCTCCTCGGATTATTCATCGTAAATTCCTCAATGGCTTCGTTAAGGGTTGCAGAATACCAAAATAATCTCGGTTTTGGGTGGGGGGCTTGAGCCACCTAGCCCACCCCCTTTGTTGTGTCTGGGAAATCATCAAAACCCGCACTGGACGGAGCGGAAGGGAGTATCAGACTCTTACTGACTAAAACCCATCCGTGTTCCTCCAATTGCCTTTTTGCGTTCCAGGACCGCGGTGACTCTTTCGAGCAGTAGCCCCCTTTCCCCCTGGATCCTCTAGTGCATGCCTAGATCCAATCTGGACAGATGGAAATCAGTTGATATGACGAGACTGAATTGCAAGAATCTCTGATCAGTTTGGAAATTTAACCACCCTACTCGTATTATTGCGATTGCTAAAATTCACCATCAGTCAATAACTTACCTCTTAGACAAATGGTGTAAATTCAGGTACAATGAGTACTATACTAGAGCTCATCTTCGATTCCCTTTTTTAAATGACTCTTCCCGCTCTGGAAGAAGGGAATGTCAGACTCTTACTGACTAAAACCCATCCGTGTACCTCCCAATGCCCTTTGTGTTCCAGGGCCACGGTGTCCCTTTCGAACAATTCCGCAATAGAACCCCTCCCCCTAAATCCGCTAGTACATGGCTAGATCCAATCTGGCCAGATGGAGATCTTGATTCTTGTTTAAATCCTTTTGTAATCACCCTACTCATCCTACTACGATTGCTAAGATTTTCCGCCAATCAATTCTTACCTTATAGACAAGTGGTGTAAATACAGGTACATTGAGTTTACAGCTCATATTCAGTGCTTCTACACCTGCAAAATGCGGGTCTAAAAAGGCCACATTAGCAGAATCAGAAAGCAAATCACGCTACCCGTCATTGTCAAATTTTCCCAATCAACCTTGAACTTAATATGTTAGTAGCAATAAAGATGAAAATGAAATTTGACAAATTGTTGTGTGATTAATATTATGATTCTGCTAAAGTGGCCCTTTTAGTAACCCTGTTCACGACGCCATCGACAATATTTCGAAAAAAAAACCATAGCCAATCTTATTATTTTTGCAGATCAAAAGGCTATGGTTTCGTTATGTTTACGAGACATGAAGATGCACTGGCTTGTTTACGGAAACTGAACAACAATCCTGATATATTCGATAAGAATAATGTAAGTAATTCCTCTGTTATGAATTTTCTTCTTTTATCTACTTATTTGAAAAACGTTATTTATTTTATATTTATTTGAGATGGGTTTTGCTCTTGACTCTAGTCTAGGTCCAGAGATGACAGAGACAAAGTCTACGATGAGTCTGTTCACTCTTAACTTTGAAGAGAAAAAAAATTCCCTAAAGTTCCGTTCGAATGCATAACTAAATATTTTTTTAAACGGTTAATCTGCATCTAGATGTCAGTCAAAACTGTTGTTTTCGATAAAATATTGTTGAGCATAATTGATTGTACTTAAAATACAACAGTGGGCGAAATCGGCTTGTAGATGATGATATAAAAGTACCCATCCTAATTCACATCCAATGTTTAAGTATAAAGAATAGTTTATGGTTTATTCATTGATTAAATAAATAATGACCATAGAGTTTCTTGCACATTCTTCTCCATTGAGGTCCACTCTTTCGAACGATTTTTTTTTATTCGACCGAATCTTTGGCAAATCTACCAGTTAATATAAAAGAAACCTTATGTACTTTCCACAGAGGCCCATCGTCTCATTCTCAATAGAAGACAGAACAGCATTGAACGCAAGAAAGAAAAGGTTAGAGAAATCCATAGCCAACAACCCTCTAGCTTACCAAAATGGCGGCGACAACTCCAACACAGATAAGAAAAACAGGAAGCGGAAGCCAGAAGTAGCGCCAGACGAAAGTTATGCTAAAAGAAGGAAATTCGGCCAACTAAATAAGTTTAATAAGAATAATAATCAAGATGGAGATGGTTCTAATAGTTTTAATCAAAATGAAGGAGGCAACAGATTTAATAACAAAAATAATAATCAAGGTCAAGGCAGATTTAATAACAAAAATAACCAAGGTCAAGGCAGATTTAATAACAAAAATAACCAAAATGAAGGTCAAAACAGATTTAACAATGACAATCAAAATCAAGGACAAGATAGATTTAACAGAAATAATAATAGAAACCAAGGCGGACCCACTAACAAATTTAACAAGAACCAAGGGCCCCGTAGAAATGAACCTGGACAGTTTGTAAGAAAACCGAGAGAATTCGAATATGGCGAATTCACAGGTCTAACAGCCAAGGAAGGTTCGCAACATAAAATGAGGAGCAACCATAAACTAAAGGCTCAGGCTGAAATCCATAGACAAACAGTCAAAACGGAGAAAAAACAGAGCAAGAGATCGCAAAGACTCAAAATGGCGGCTAAAGAAAGGGTTAAGTTGCCGAAACAGAAGATAAATAAGAACCCTAATAAAAAGAGGAATAAGAACCATAATCGGTCGAAGTTTGATCGCTTGTTGTAATGATGAGATTTGAAAGTTCTTGGCGTCTCTCTGCCTATTACAGAAGGCAACTTACGTGTATAGTTATATGTGATTACCTTGTTGTAAATACTTTTAAGCGAATTATATTTTCGCTCTTAACTCATTTGTTTCATTCACCTATAAAAACTATGACAACGTAACCTATCACTCATTTCATAAGCTCTTTAACAAAATTTAAGCGAACCAAAACTTGGCTGCCTGCGTCTATCTCAGTCAAGCTGCTCGAACCAGCAGTTCCTGAGATTAGCACGTTCAAGAAAACAAGCAAACTCTTCAGCTTTTAAATATAAGTATAGATTATTACTACAAATTCCCAAGTACCGGCTGAAGTCTACAAAGGGCCCACAAATTTTGATATGAAGGGCGATTCCCGGCCACCATAGGCGCAGGCCCGTGGACGGCGAGCGTTGGGTGGCTCGCTGTCCGATCAGAACCAGGCCCGGGTCGACGGCGCGTTGTGTTCTACACGCTCAAAGGGATGTCAGCATAGTAGACGGGGCCCGTGCCTGCCAGGGTTGCGAAATTTGTTTGATAGAGTCACCGCAGTCCTGGAACGCAAAGCGTTCTTTTTTAGTCAGTAAGAGTGCTTCGCCCGTAGGGAGAGGAGTCATTTGATGATTTCCCATACGTAAAAAAGGGTACGCCATATTATTATTTTACTCCTTGGTTGGTACCCCTTTGGTACTATCACTGATAATGACATGACCTCGGCAAAAAGTTTTAACTTACCTATTGATCACTAGAGGTTGATTCACGATACAATTAGAATGAGGCGTCGTCCTAACTGGCTAACGATTGGATGAGATAACAATTTCGTCGCACACACACACTCGTCGACACATTTCTTTAGAATGTCTCCCAATTGAAGCTTGCAAATGATCGCGCGAGTGCCTACTGGAATAATTTTCATCTCGCGAGAAGTCGTATCGATCCTTAGCCAATAGGACGAAGCGGCTGAGAGTTGCACAGAAAGCAATGGAGCGTTCCATGCTTGGAATACGACTAAGGGACTACTCACACTTATTTAGATACATTCGCGTTTCGCTGAACGATTTTGGTACTTATACAGTTTCTATCAGCTGCGTACAGCGTCGTAAAAATAAGAAGGCGACAGCGGCAGAACAACGCTGACCTCTATCTATAGCACTCGCATGATAATAACACGTTTGTCCTCATTTTATACTTGTTTGCTGCGAAAGCTGAATCGACGCGGATAGCTGAAAGGATGCGTACGCGTCTCTATACAAAATCGTTGTTTTCTATAAGCTGAATAGAGCTCAACAAGGGTGAGTAGTCCATAATGGACCGATCCAAACGCCGAGATCCGAAGACAAGAAGATTTTCGACATCGGAAAACGAATTGCGGAACTAACATGGAGCTGGGCAGGACACCTGGCAAGCCGAGGTGAAGGTAGTGACCGAGTGGCGTCCTAGGACTGGGAGAAGAAGTGTAGGTCGACCTGCGGCGAGATGGACGGATGACATTGTTGCCATCGCAGGTAGAACCTGGATGAGGCTGCCACAGGAGCGTGGGGACTGACTCAAGGAAATATAGGCCTATGCTCGGCAGCAGCCCGGGATCTACAATTCTTCCAAACCGGGGCAGACCCTTAATAATAGCGCCCTCCCTCTCTTCTTTATAGGTGTTTTTGATCGTTTCTCCGTATTTCAACACCGACTTCCGAAGTTATTTTATATATAAAAAGTTATTTTTACTTAATTAAAGTTATTTTTTTTTCGAATTTTAGTTATTTTTCAAAATCATCATTACTTAATTACACCCACTTATTTTTTTTTAATTCAATTATAAGATCCGTTAACTCCGTTATTAGAAAAACCTTACCAAAGTTTAGTCAGGAGTTACTTAGGTATGCTTAAATGCTGGAAATAGCTATAAAAGTATAAAAGTCAAGGGTGAGCGAAGCGGCCCGAAAAATTTGCACCCTACAACCACATCGAATATGATTTTATTTTCAAGCATTCGAATTTGGCGCCCCTTGAACGTGCCGCCCGTATGCCCCCCCCCCCCCCCCTAGATCCGGGGCTGCTCAGCAGTGGGCGAAGTTGGGCTGCTGATGATAGTAACTTAATAAAAAAAAAGGAATTAAGTACCTAATTCATTTATTTATTTTGTATACAAAAACCTTATAACATAGAGAAATATCATTAGTTAACAAAAGTGTCCTTAATTGATTCTTAAGTCCTTAAAAAATATTCAATGGTTTTCTTAAGTTGACCGATAAACACTCATATCTTATAATTATGTTATGATTTGAAATAAATGCTATTTTTATGTACTTTAAATGACTTTCAACAACGCAGTTTCGTAAAGTTCTCTTGCCGAAGTAAGAGATTATATTATAATCAAACAAACATCAGCGTTATTCAGTTCAAAAGATTAATACATGCATGATCGACTCAGTTTAAGTAAATATGGTAGGCGCCAGATAAACTTACCTACAATAAAGTACATTTACCTTTCCCTAATACCCTTCGTAGACCCGAACAATAAATTATGAACCGTTAGTGGGTAACAAAAATGATCACGATAGAAGTCCATTCAAGACAGCATGATGTCTTTATTAGTTCTGTTTTTGATATTATAGAAAGTGTGCACATTTATCTGGCGCCTCACATGATTTAATAAACTGTGAATAATTCCATACCCTCTCCCTTTATTTACTTAACTTGTGTTTAGGTATCTGACCGATATGAGGAAACGACTGGCTATCGAGAATTTTCTCGACCAAGAAACGTACAGACGGTACAGAAACTGTCAAATTTTCCGTAACAACCTTGAACCTCATGCTTTAGCGATAAAGTTGAAAATCTATTAAAGAAATTTGACAGATTTTTGTAGCTTGATGTGCTGGTGTCTGTACAATAGATGTAGATCCGGTGTCAGTTAAGTAACATTGGTAGATACTATGATCTCCGATTCCACAAGCTGCCAGCAGGCGAGAAAACTCTTCCCTAGTTTGTAGCAGCGATAAAAGCTGTTAATGGTCGCTACAGCCCTTTTCTAGGGTTCCGTAGTCCTGACAAGGAACCCTTACAGTTTCGTCATGTCAGTCGGTCTGTCTGTCTGCCCGAGGTTTTGGCAAGAGAACGTTAGTACAGCTACAATCAAGCTACCCGAAGTCATCAAATTTTCCCAATCAACCTTGAACCTTATTCCCTTTGAAGTAAAGTGGAAAATCTATTGAATAAATTTGACAGATTTCTGTAGATTGATACGCTAGCTTCTGTACATAGTAGAAAGCTGTAATTTTGTACGGGTGTGTAAATCAATTACGCCGACAAATTGACCATTGGATGACCTGCGAGAAGCCACTACAGACACTTCACACACGGGCCGATACCTCACGTTGCTGTCCACCTCGTTTGTAATTGCTAGATCTACTCGATTTTCGCCAATCATCAGCGGTAGGACCACTGCTTTAAGTATTGACAAGAGGACAAGAATAGCTAGATAACTTACTGTTGGGTTATAATTAATTAAGTCTACGTTCTTACAACTATTTAGTAGGAACTCCTCCACCCACTGGTTCATACTATAACTTCTTGAGTAGTCCGCACTCGTCGAGGTGTGAGTACAGCACTTGTTTGTATTCCTCGGGATGTTTGATGTAGTGGAGCACATGGGGGGACTTGTCCCAGCACTTGAAGTTGCACTGTAATAAAATAATTTTGAAGTTAGTAAGTACTAGCTGATGCTCGCGACTTCGCCCGCGTGGATGGCGGTTATCGCGACCAAATTATATACAAAAACCTTCTTTGAGAACCACTCTATCCATTGGTAAAAACAGCATGAAAATCGGTGCAATAGTTTTTGAGTTTATCGCGAGCTGACAGACAAACGCGGTGGAGGACTTTGTTTTATAATATGGTACTTGGTGATTGTGATAGGCGCGAACGCACTGCGGTGCAATTTTGTGCTTAATAAAGGGTGAATATCGAAAAACACTGAAAGGAGTTTCGAGCCCGATTTTGTTGAAAAGTAAAACTGTATCATTGGAATTTTGACAAAAACAAAAACAAAATAGCCAATACAATAAAAAAAAACATAGAATACGCACCTTCATCCCGCTCCTCACCCAGGAGTCGTGAACACTCCTGCTCCTCTTCTCAGCGCCGACCAGGTCAGTTTTGGAGACGAGGAAGAGCCCCGGGGCTCTGCAGGGCGTCTCATGGAACACGTCGGTTGCTTTCATGTAGTGCTTCGTCGCTACGTTGTGGAACACTTTCATGTGGGTTCTGGGGAAAGGAGACATTATGTTATTGCACGGCTGTACCTATAGACTGAAGAGGTTTGCTGAGGTGTATAGGGTCGCAGGATCTGGGGGTGTGTGACCAGTAGCGTAGCGAGGGTGGGGCCCTCATTTACTGGTTTTTTTTACCGTCGGGTGTGACCCCTAAACTTTTGATGCAATGAAAACACTCGTGAGTAAGGTGCAAATATGTTTGAGCTCGCTTCGCTCGCTTTTGCAATCTAAACTCTCTAACTGCATGACCTTTCCTGATAGTACAACAAAAAACTTATGACTTAAACAAAGCTTCCGTCAAAGCAATAGGTACTACACGTGGTCCCCGGGTGGTGCTAAACAGGTGACACTAACCGCCTCCGTGGTCTAGTGGTTACACCACCTGATACAGACCCAGAGGTCCCGGGTTCGATTCCCAGCGGGGGCAAATTTTTTGCTCGGTTTGGTTGGTGGTAGGATTTGTTCTAAGTCCGCCTGGCAAGCTACCACCATCATGTCTAAGTCTGTCGCCATAACAACAATGTTAACAGCATTTTTGTGTTCCGGCAGTTAGAGGTATGATAGCCAGTTCCTCTGTGTAAGAGGATTCCGGGTGAAACTCGCTTCCATCTTCGGCCTAATCATCATTTTCCAGGTGAGATTTGGGCCAAGAGTTTCCACGTTTTGAATAAAAAAAAAAAAAAGTTTCCACCTAGGCCTGGCTCACATTTTTCTCATTTAATGTGTAGATCCGTTGAGGCAATAAGAATAAGGATAAGAAACCTATGTCCAGCTCCTCCGGTCAGCCTTGGTACCACTTTGCAGACTAGAGAGCAAAAACATAAGGTAACTTACTTAATATAACTCCTGAACAGCTCCTGTAGGAACTTATTCTTTGGGAAAACGGCGCTGGGGAAGCCGACGGGTATCTCGTGGATATCCGCGCCCGAGTCCCACACTTGAGACGCAATGCGGTCTAATACTGGCTGGTATCTGGAAGAAAAACACAGCCATTTTACTTTGGCACTCACTGTAAATTCCGTAGTTCTCACTCACATGACACTGGCAGAATAGTCGTCAGCGCGCGGCTCAGTTGCCAAAGAAGAAGAAAAAAAAAGGGTCTCACTTTGGATCCTCTAAACTCGTGTTTTGACTATCATGTAATTTTATGACCCAATGTAATGTGAACAGACTCAGCTTCAATTGGGCACTTGCAGCCAGTGGTGGTAGTCAGGCAGAACGTGTTTTTCTGCTACTGTGCTACTTAGAACTGCTGAAACTATTCAGCCGGTTCTGACAGGAAAACATTTATTTGGCTTATCATGTTAACGTTACAGGGCAAAGGCTCGGCCATTAAGCTGCGCTCGGTTAGAATAGAAGCCGACCCCAACATACATGGTAAGTAAAAAAATAGGCAGATTGATTAGAAGCAGTAATGAAGGAGGTGGCCGCGTGAGGGAGAGGCAATCCTCACACCCTAGCCGCCGCAACAGAAAAGACGTTCTGAAGTCGCAGGGTGATTACCGGTCACCGAGGCGCGCGCCTGCGGACAGAGAGCGTCCGTACTCAGTCCGTAGGTGATGCGGAGTAGAATACGCCCGCAACTAAGCCCAAAACTATGACTTCGGGCTTAGAGAGTAGCCCCTAGGCTCGAGTCGACGGTGCATTATGTTCCACGCGCGCCTCAAAAAGATGACAGCATAGTAGACGGGGCCCGCCATGGCCCGTGCCTGCCAGGGTTGCGGAATTTGTTCGAAAGAGTCACCACGAGCGACCCTGGAACGCTAAGGGCATTAGGAGGAAAAGTGGAAAACGGATGGGTTTAGAGACTATTATAACAATCCCTTTTCCACTACGCCCAGCTCGGATCGAGTCATCTGATTATTTATTTATTTATAAAACACTAACTGTTGTCTTAATGATTAAACAAGGCAATCCATTAAACCCCTGGGGTCTGTCTTAGCATGCTATGGTCTAGAATTTGATCAACGCGCTGTTAGTATAAAACCTAAGGTCATCTAAGATGCAATCAAGTCGATGTAGTAATGTTTCTACTTGCTCTTTACATTTCTACGGTTCATTGAGTCAAAAAGATGATTTCCTATACTAAAAAAAGGAAATTGATTAAAGGCAAAGGTCTCTCTCTTCCACTTTCAAAAGCCAGACCATGGCACTCTGGTAGAGTGTTCCAAGTGCCTCTATACCTACTCCTAAGAACGAATGAATGCCACTGATACCGCTATTATAAATGTGGCCTTCTACTGGGCACAAACCGCACAAACTGTTTAAGGGTCAATATCGTCTCGAAATGAAGACCAAAGCCAAGATGGCGGGGTGAGCTCTATTTCTACCGAAGGGACTGGTACTTACTTAATCTTATTTTTCACTGCGTGTACTAAAAGCTCCGCCCACACATACGCACCGACGGAGAACCCGTGAATCACCAGCGGGTTCTGACTGTTCACCTCCATGAATCTGAGCAGTCTTTCTGCTATCACCTGAATATGGAGCCAATCATAATTATGAAATACTTTTAAAAGCCCCAAAAGAACTTATTTTATCGTATCGCTAAGCCTTAAAACGACAAAATAACACGCGCGGCGATAGGTATGATAAAGTAATGAGATTATCTAAAGCCGGGTACTCATTAGCGAGCTGTAACCGTAACTTATGTGATACAGTAACGAGGTTCTAGTGTGTATGCGTTTTACAATTACGGGTTTACAAATGAGTACCTACGTTGTAAACGTCGGGTCGCTGCAAGCCGCACGCGTACCGCTCGCAGCAGGTTTGCGAACCACGTACACACTATGTTTTTTGGTTACAGTACATGCAACGGTTACAGTTACGGCTCGCTAGTGAGTACCCGGCTTTAGAGGAGCAAAATAGGGCGAATTTTAAACACATAAAAATCCGCTGATGATTGATGAAGCGTCTGAAACCTAAAATTTTAAATGCGATGACTTCGCTATCAAAAGTTTCAAACGGAATCAGAGAGTCAAGAGCAAACCCATTTAAAAAAATAAGAATTCTCCACAAACCTGGGACCCCTTCACCGGCCACATGAGCTGCCAAGGTGAACATGACACGGAGACCACGTCGAATCCATGATCTAAGTAGAGTTTAGCATATTTATCCACGTGGTTGGGCTTGGCCATCATCCAGTTCATTATTATGCATAGTGGCTTGTCTATGTTTTGGTTTAATCTGCAAAAAGCATACTTAATTGATTACTTAGTCTAAAAATACCATAATTATACACCGTGTTTCGGACGATATAAATAAATTTCGAGCGGATTTTCAGAACATGGAAATAAGTCTTATTTTTTGATAATTGTTATACAAACAAAATACCTTGACGTTAGTCACCCGATATTTTATGCATGCCTCTTTATTCGAATTGGCAACGAAAAACAAATGAAATTCAAATAGCATTGATAGATTTTTTACTTCGTAGTTTTTTTTTTGGAACGAAGTTCCTTATCGCGCGTGGGGCTAGACGGAAAAAATTCTCACGAAAAGTTGGCACGACACTTTTTGCTATAGTAAGCTATTGTAAGCCGTGCGGCGTGCGCATGTTTCTCTGTCTGTCTCTCTCTCTCTCTCTCTCTTATAGAAAGCATGCCAGTATTCAAATTCGTTAGTCAAAGTCGAAGTCAAGGTCAAGGACAAGGTCAAAGTCAAAGTCATAGTTAAAAATTCATAGGATATTAGATACTAATGTGTTTTTGTTGAATGTATACAGGTTTTTTGTACATAATAAATAAAAGGAACTTCGTTCCATCCGGGTGTCCCTTGACACCTCTCAAGTTTTTTTTTTTTATTTGGAAATCGGTTGTATTTTTTTGTAAAAAGTTGTTTTTTGTGCATATTGGGTAGGCCTGAGAATAGGTCGTAAGCTATTTTCCATTTTTTTATGTGGCATAACAACGTTTGCCCGGTCAGCTAGTGTAAGTAATTAACTACGATTGAACGAAAAATACTTACTTCATAGTACTAGGATCAGCTTTTAGCTTGACTTTGTCATTACTAATGTACACCATGTTCTGGCAGATATTCTGCGTGTGCGCACCGCGATTCACTCCAGCCATTGCGAAGGGAACGCATGATAACAGCGGTCGGGAAGCTGGCTGCAAAAAAGCTAGGATTTTTTGGTATAAATATGCTCGTATTTTTGTGGTACTAACTAATACCTTATAAGATTTAATGCTCATAATGATCACCTGTTAAGCGTGAAAAATATTGATATGATTATCCTTTTTCCGCGGCTGATGCCCGACTAGGCTCAGGCTTTTAGGGCTCGGTGACATGAATTACAGTTTAGTGCGATTGGCGAAGACTGTCAATATTGTGCCTCCCTCGGAGCCCTAGTACCTGCCATGGCTGCCACCATATTGCACCTTAGTAATCACACCACTAATGATCAACATATTTTCCAAAAATAGGTGCCAACTCCAATTGGGGCCTTATTTAAAAAGGACGGACTACACGTGTCAGACTGAGAGCCGATCTCAAAGGGGCAATTTTATTCTTCTAATTTTAGGCAACGTTCGTATTCGCATCAAAGTCGCAATCTGTCAAAAAGGTTCTTATGAAAGAAAATAAAAATTGCAGGAGCGAAGCCGCGGGGGACAGCTAGTTTTAGATAAAAATGAATCCCTATTTCCCCTGGTCACTGCATCGCACTTGAACGCCTGGGCCGATTTCGCCACTGATTTTTTTTTTGTGTTTGTTACTGTCAGGAGAAGGTTCTTATGAAAGAAAAATAAAATAAGATAGTTGCGGTTGACGGGAACGAAGCCGCGGGTGACAGCTATAGTTTACGCCAGATAAACGTGGAATAAAGTACATTGACCCACATAGGTACATTTATTGACTTTCAGATCAAAATCAGAAATAATGACATAAAGCTGTCCTGAATCGACTTCTATAGATCCTTTACGTTCTCTAGTAATGAAAAACAGTTCTTAATTTATTGTTCTAGTAGGTATCTACGAAGAGATATTAGGGAAAGGTCAATGTACTTTATTCCACGTTTATCTGGCGTAAACTATAGTAGCAAATATTTATTTCACATGGTTTTTTCATTAGCCGTGAACCACCCTACATTTAATATCGCTGCGCACCGGAGGGTTCGTGTTTCAAAGTCGAAGGGTAAGGTAAATCGACCCGAAGTGGAAAGGGGAGCCTTACAGCGGGCGGTCGATGTTGTGATGGTAGATAATAGGACCCGCATGATGATAGTGGAGATTTCTACTAGATAAGATTTAAGAGTAGATTCTTTTTTGCTTTTGTACAAAATCGCATTCTATCAGCGATAATGATTTTCGAAAAGACAAAACTGTAGGTATAGGATTGACTTGTATGCTACCAATCTCAAATATTTTAGCACTTCCACTAACGATAGAATGTAGGTAACTCAAATGACTCTTTCCGCACTGCCCGATACGGAGTAAAATACGCCCGCAACTAAGCCCGAAAGTACGGACTTCGGGCTTAGAGAGTAGCTCCCCAGGACCACGGCGGTGACTCTTTCGAACAAATATTGCAACCCTGACAGCTCCCTAGCTGCCTATAGCTCAAATTCAAAAACCTACTAAACCTTACTACTAATATATTACAAGACTAGCTGACCCACGCAACTTCGTCTGCGTCACATTTTCCATTAATTCTGCGCTCCTTTTTGACTTAGCTTAATGATATAGCCTATAGCTTTCCTCGATAAATGGGCTATCTAACACTGAAAGTTCCTGAGATTAGCGTGCTCAACCAAACAAACAAACAAACTCTTCTGCTTTATAATATTATAACTCAGAGGTTCTCAGATTTTGTTGTGCAAGGCGTTGCGAACGTTCAGGTGAAGATTCTCCCATACGGCGCGCGGCGTATTCTTGCTGCCCGTGCTTGAGAACTATGTTTAGTAAGTTGAGACATGGCTCTCTTTAGGCATTTTCAAATGTTTAAGAAAATGTTAATAGCGTGTAATATTCTAGCTCTGAAAAGAACTGTTGTGTAGCCCTGAAAAGAACTGTTGGTTAGCCCTGAAAAGAACTGTTGTGTAGCCCTGAAAAGAACTGTTGGTTAGCCCTGAAAAGAACTGTTGGTTAGCCCTGGAAAGAACTGTTGCTTAGCCCTGAAAAGAACTGTTGTTTGGCTCTGAGAAGAACTTTTGCGTAGGTGTAGTTTTAAGAACGAAATCTAAAGAAAATCGCACGAAAATTATTAGACTTCGCGCACGACCGCTGCGTAGGGAGCCGACGTACTTATACTTATCTATGGAGCCGACCTCGCGGCTGAGCCGCGCGGGTACCTTACTCATAAGTAGCCTCCACATTATTCCCGAAGTTGATCGAAGTTGAGCGAATACGATAGTGTGGAGGGGCACTTCGCTTCGCCTCGTGCAACTTCGCTTCGCCTCGGGCGACTTCCAGTTGTTGTCGGTTTTTGCGCCCGAGTCAAAGGACTCGAAGTTCGAACACGAAGCGTCTGTCCACACTACTCGGGTAACTTCGACTCACTTCGGTTCGCGTTAGCCATAGTTAATACGCACGTATTTTTAATACGCGAGAGTACACATTGCAACGGCAGTTGCCACATGAACGTTATCCATTATGCCTATCGTCAGGGGAACGGGGGGAACGGGCGACTGAGTTCCTCGCGAAGTTGCTCGAGGTGTGTGGACACCTACTTCGGACTTCGGTCAACTTCGGAGAGCACTTCGCTTCGTGCAACTTCGGAATAGTGTGGAGGAAGCAATAGATCTTAACTCCCCTCCCGCACGCGCACCCCCGCCTTGGTGACGTCCACTTCGCAACGGGTCGTGCAGCAGAAATCGTAATATTTTAATTTCGCCATAACTTCAAAACCAAACGTCCGATTTTAATCATTCAAAGACCAAATATTATCTACATAAACTGTACTTAGTGATGAAATACTTTATTTTGATAAAGATTAATAGCATGAGTAAAATAAACGCGTTTAAATGTAGTCCAAAAAAAATCAAGATTTTTAAATTAAAAAGATGGTTGTTGTGCCTCACTCGACATAGATAGGTATAGTGTGTCGCGGACTTTTTTGTAGATATTTATAAGATCTACAATTAATTAGAACAATGTATGGTTCTATCTTCTATAGTTTAGGCAGCGTACACAAAATAAGTTACTTTTCTGGTTGATTTTTACACCTTGTGTCCGAAAAACCCAAATATCTTACGGAACCCTATTTTTTTCCAAAATAAAATATAGCCTATGTTACTCGTGGATAATGTAGCTTTCGAATGGTGAAAGAATTTTTAAAATCGGTCCAGTAGTTTTTGAGCCTATTCATTACAATCAAACAAACAAACAAACAAACAAAAAAACAAACAAACAAAGTTTTCCTCTTTATAATATTAGTGTAGATGTGAGTATGTAGAGACAACTTACATTGTTACAACAAATTAATCGCCTTCCGTGTTTGGCGGCGAAACACACCGCAGTCCGTAACCGAAACACCTCCATAGCGACCTGCGAACTGAGAATATCAGAAATAATAAATAAAATGAGTAAGATCACCCCTTAAACAAAACAATAGGTATGGCTAGACGAAAATCACCATTATGATATTTGTATTTATCACCAAAAAATGGCAAAAAAATAGCAAATTAATTTATCTTCTTCTTCTCTTATTTTTATAAATAAGATACGGATGTATAGTATTGGCAACTGTTGAATTTGGATATATTTTATACAAATTATTATTATATGCAAAGGATTTTTTTCCTAATATATCGAGAAATTATAATCTAATCAAGATTTATGACATCTACTTTCTCTACAATCAAGAAATACTAACAAAGTCTGTCATTTTCCGGTGACAAATAAAATAACTAGCTGATACCGCAGCTTCGCCCGCTTGACAAATTCTAAAACCTCCTTCGAAAACCACTCTATTCAATGGTGAAAACAGCATGAAAATCGGTGCAGTAGTGTTTGAATTTATCGCGAACAGACAGACGCGGTGGAAGACTTTGTTTTTAGTAGAGTGATAGTGAAGGAGCTGTCAATCTCAAATTATTGCCAACGTCTGGTTGACTGTAGGTAAGTACTTACACTACTTACACACAGAACCTTCAAAGCCACCGTTTATTTTGAATGACAAGCAATGAATGAGTTTTAAGTAATCAATTACTATGCATTGTATGTGGAAGCTATTGTTAGAAACTCGTGGACGCCATGAAAATCTCTTAACTATTTTATTTAGCACATGTTAAGCATTTAGACATAACATCACGCCTGTTAGGCACAGGTATACTAGTAGGACTCGGTCAAATCCCAAACTATGAAAACACAACATTATGATGAAAAACACTGAAAGGAGTCTCGAGCGCTATTACATGAGCACAATTTTGGTGAAATGTAAAACTACACCATTGGTTTTTTGAAAAAAAAAATACACCTGTCTGAAAGTGTAACTGATATAAGGTTCAAATTCTAAGAAGTTAATAACACGTGGCGATCTAAAGGAACGCTCCCATTTTGAAAAAAATAGTTTTAATATTTTTGACTAAAGCTATTCCTTTTTAAACCGCAACTGATATTTTCTTCAAAAATCCATTGGTGCAGTTGTAGATTTTCGGACCCGATGTTGATGAAAACTAAAAACTGCATCATTGATTAAAAAAAAGCTATTGACGAGTCTATTGCTATTAACCGGGCACTGCTCTAGATTCAGGATTGCTACTTACAAATTTCATTGAAATCTCAATTACATTAAATACAATCCCAATTACGTTTTAATCCCAACATTGAAATCCCAATTACATTTTAACCAATCAACTCAGGAATCGAACCCAGGACCTCGTGCTCAGCAAAAGCTCTTGCGACTACTAGACCAAACAGGCGAAAGTGAAACTTTTAAAAGCCATACAAACAAAGATGAACTTTGTATGACTTTTAAAGTCATGGTTTAGTTATGACCTTCTACATCACTCATAATTAGGGTTCCGAACATCCGGAACCTTTATAGGATCATCCGGGTGTCTGTCTGTCTGTCTGTCACAGCCAGTTTTCTGTGGATCTACTGGACCGATTCGGTATACAAATGGACTTCTGTGATCCAAACACAGACGAGTTACGTAAATAAATAAATTTTGAGTATGGGACTATGGGTGTCACTTTTGGGTGTCAAATTGAGAGTTAAAAAAAAATCAAATTAACGTAAAATATGCCTGAAATATTTTCAGTTACAAAACTGACTTTAAATACTTTACTGATTGTTCATAACAACCAATTACCAAACACTACAATAGCAGAGGTATACTGGCAATAACAACAATGCTGTAGAATATAGGTCAATTAATTAGTAATTGAGAGTCACTAGCACTCGAGTCGGCTGTAAAACTGGAGCTCATTTCATTCAGACACGATAACAGTAGGAAAACGATTTACGAACTTTACGATGTGTTTTTTGTATGAACTTTGCAAAAAGTAATCTTGAGTTAATCAAGTAGGTAGGTTTATCCGTGCGCAATCAGAATGGTATGGAACTTTGTCAAAGTTAATCGAAAATTACAGGTTTTTTTTTTCAAGTAGCGTTAGCAAAAATGTTCTGAATATTGATAATACATTACTTTTATATGATAGATCGTAGAAATAACTACTTAATTTATTATCAATATTCAGAACATTTCACAAAATTCCATACCATTCTGATTGCGCGCGGATTTTAAGTAGATGACTAAATCACTATTTTCCAGTTTTTTTTAATTGAAGAAAGCTAGGTCTTGTCATCTCTAAGTAAATCCCAGAAAATATATATACTTACAGAAATTATATCTGCGAGATAAATTAACACAGATTAGGTTTATGACTTTTAAATCGTCTAGTGCAGGGATAGCGAACCTATAGCGAGCCAGCGGTGGCACACATCAAAATAATTTGGGCACGCCTTTGCAAGATTACTTAGCATCTTGATGAATGTAAAAGTTCAGTATGATTATTGTTGATTGTAATGCAACAGAAAGCATAGTGAATTTCTTTTATTTGAAGAAACATAAACCTGATAACATTAAGATTTAAAAATTTATAGTTACCACAAAAAAGTTGCAGTTTATAGAATGTTGTGTTATTTTTTGTGGATTGGATCACCAATTCAATATTTTTTTGCTGGCACGTCATGGCTACATTATTATTTTTCTTGTCAAAGTGGCACGAGCACCAAAAAAGGTTAGCCATCCCTGGTCTAGTGGTCCAGAGCTGGTGAAACAAAGTCTGAAGAGTTTAATCAAGTTTCGATTAAATTAGCGACCTCATTCACATAGTAAGTAATACAGTTTTGTAAGAGATGACCGATAAATAAAAATGATAAGCTGTTATCAGATGTTTACATCATGAATAAACAAATTGTTATTGTAAACCGGCTGCGGAATTGTATTCTAATATGTAACAAAAGCAACTGCTGGCTCACTACTATATTTACATGTACTTTTTACTTTCTCCGACCTTTGTACCGTCTAAACCTCACCAGAATAACAAATAAAGCATGCATTATATTGTATTGAAACCACAAAACACATAAAAACTCACATACCTTTAATCCAGCTCAATTAACAACACTTTTACATTCAAATTCTCACAGAAAAAAAATCGTAGAGTCGAAAATAGTAAGAAATGACATTTATTTATGCAAACCGATGACCCGAAAGTGTGTCAATGGCCCCCGTATGCAGACACGCGTCGCAGACGCTTGCCGCGGTTAAACTGACGCGGCGCCGCCAAAATCAGCTCAAGGATACTTATTGAGGAAGCCGAAATGTCTAAAATTGCCCTCAGTACAGTTGGGAAAGATTATAATGATGATATAATATTCGGTATGCGGAGGGCTCCGGACAACTACTAGAGTCTACGAGTTTAAAAAGTCAATTGTGTAAAATACCCTACGGCAAAAACTACTAAAACATTCCACACAAGCCACTTCTCGTTCAAGCAATTTGATGTTGTTGGCGGTATTTTTTTTAGTTCAGCCACAGATTTGATGCTACCAACTGCGTTCGTTCACAACAACATTACAACAAACAAACAAAAAAAAAATTTATAGGTATAAGTAGTTTATCAGCCATCTCGTTACCGTAACACAAGCATTAGGTTGCTTAGCTTGGGACTATATGGCGTTGTGTGAAATGTCCAAGGATAAGGATATATATATATATATATTACGTTCTTTTACGTCGCAGTCGGGTAAAAAATCCGCAAGGAAGATGAATGTGGGAGTAGGGGCTAATTATATAGTTTTGAAATTGCTGAACGCTATAAGTTTGTCAGTAATTGTCTGACACTCCCTTCCATTCCGTCCAAAGGATGATTTTCAACCTAAAAGGGATATACTTAAACATTAGACAATAAAATTCACTCTTCAGTTTCTCACTCTCACATTTTTAAAGTTTTACCACAAGATCTAAAATGCTGGGTGCATTTTAGATCCACCAGATCTAAAATGCACCCACTTGACACGGTCCACTGGCACGTCTGCCACAATAGAATCATTTAAGCATACTTTATACCGGGTACTGCTCCCTAAGATACAGGCCTAGCCTAGTTTAGGGGACAGGGTTGGATCTATTGTACTTATCTACTTAATGCTAAATTAAGATCTTTAATCTGTATACAGTGCAATGTACTTGAAATTTGTGGTAATAAACAATTTATTTATTATTTATTTATTTAAACATTAATAAATTCTTCTGAGTAGGTACGCTCGGTCGGGTGAGAGTCGAAGACTAGCTAAAATTGTCTAAAACCCTCACAGGAAATGTTCAGGAGGGCGGGGGGGACTTCGCTTTACACCTGGGCTCTGACCACGAAGTTATGCCACTGAAGACGCACCCGCTGAAAAATGCAACGCAAATTATTGTATAGGTATGAATACTTAGTCATGATATTGTATGGATTTGTGTATTCTCTCCATGCTGACCTATGGTGCAGGTGTACAGACTTGGGCTTTGACTAGCATTCAAAAGCCTAAACTCAAAGTTGTCAACGTGCTATGGAAAAAACTTTTTACAAAAGAATACAACCGACTTCTAAAAAAAACACTACAAAGTAAAAAATAACTTTAAATTCGGAAGTCGGTGTTTTTGTTAGTTTCTTCGTATTTTGACATCGACTTCCGAATTTAAAGTTATTTTTTACTTTGTAGTGTTTTTTTTTAGAAGTCGGTTGTATTTTTTTGTAAAAAGTTTTTTTATTTTTCACTTTTTAGTGGTGCCCCACACCTAACAACACCACTACAAAATCGCAGAAAAGCAAAATACGCAATTTCGATTATCAAAGAATCATCTAAATAGTCAAATTCCAGAATCCAAAGTTCGTAACCGATTTTGATATGATTTAAATGGGACCAATCTGCAAGTATATCCTTTCAGATAAAACAAAAAATTTTCAAATCGGTTCATAATTGTCGGAGTTATGAGGTAACAAACATAAAAAAAAAAACACAACCGAATTGATAACCTCCTCCTTTTTGGGAAGTCGGTTAAAAACTAAACTGTCTGCTACAAAAAAACATTAAACCACGAAGGAGCCCTCCTTCGTGGTTTGTCAAACCACGATCGACCTGGAATTCTTCCTTAAGAATTGAAAAAAGAAACCGGTCAAGAGCGAGTCGTACTCGCGCACCGAGGGTTTTCCGTACCATCATATAAAACTTGAAATGTTTTTAAAATTTCTTCGGCGAGCCATATACTTACTTATTCGTCAGAGAATGTTAACAGTGCGGTGTACACTGCAGATTTCGATCAGCGCCATGTCTTTCCATAAACTTCTATCACATAGAACAATTCTGATTTTCCTATATACTAACTGTGGAGATAAACTCCTCTTATCTCCGAAGTTAACATAGAGAAAATTTGGGGACGGTCAAAATTTTTACGTTTTTCGTCAAAAGCCGATAACCAAGCGGCCTAAAAGAATGTATAAATAGTGCTTTGACACCCCGCGAAATAGTTGAGCAACGTCATCTAAATCTATTCCAAATTTCAATTTGATAGCACGTGTCCCAGCAGTGACACGTGCTACTTCAGTGTCAGTGTATAATTAACTACTTCTTGTATCGTTTGTCATCATAATGTGATTTCTATCGAATGAGACGGTGAGTGGTGGCGTGACTCGGCTTATTAACTCAAATCAGGTTAGTTCCTTATTAGTATTATGTTTATGTGTCTGTGTGATCCCAGGAATTTGTATTCTTAACATGCATGAGAGCAACTATTGATAAGGGTAAAATACAAATATTTTTTTCCATAGGATACGTTAAAATGGCCTTCATAAATACTTATACCGGATGCTTCAGTGGTTTAGGCGCGAGATTTTTGACGTTCTCGATTGCACTAAAGTAAGTGTCTAAACACTAGCAGTCTTACTACAAAAAATAATTTAAACACTGGTCCAGCATGTGTTTAATTAGACACGTCTAAAAAGATAAACACATGTCTAACATGTGTTTAAGTTTCGCTACCACAAAACCGTATTTAGCGTGTGTCTAACAAGACAACGTTTATCTGAATCAGTTCTTTTCACTTAGGCAACACTGCTCATCATACGTATTTTCCGTTCCGTTGTATGCTAAAATGTATAAATTATATCACATTATTTTTATTTTACATAGTTTCTTTTTATTTCTACGGATCAAAAATATAATTTAAATAGTTTTACATTGAACATGAAATACAAAAAGTAAGTAATATCAACAATTTGGAATAAAATAACAATATAATATTTCAGTGCAGGATGAAACGAAACGTAATGTGTCACTCAGTGTTGTAAATGACAGCTGTATGAGGCGCCTTGAGTATTGCATTGTTTGTGTAATTGTGTGGTGTTTTTTGGTTTCTGTGCTTATAACTAAAACTGAACAGAAATGGAACAAAAAGATAATTTAGTGGAAAAGAGAAATCGTGGCGATAATTGGTCACAAGAAGAAAAGGTACGTATTATTGGGCATAGGTCTCCCCTAAAATTAACACATACTACCATCCATCCATATATTTTTATATCCATGCTAGCAATATGCTTAGTATACTTAATGAAAATAATCATGTTTTGAAATTTTTGCATAGGAATTGTTTTTGGAAATAATGCAGCAGTCGGCGCCTATTGTAGAGAATAAGCTCTCCGACACAAATTCCAACAAAAAGAAGACTATGGAATGGATCAAGATTCAAAGCAAGTGTGTATTTAGACATTCCTACAAGTGATTTTTTCAGAGGTTAGTGCTAATTACTTTCGATGTATTTACTCTGTACTGCTTTTTTATTTCAGACTGCGAGAACTCACTGGCAAAAAAAGAGACATCGGACAAATTAAAGGATTTTGGAGGAGAAGTAAGATAGCAGCGAAGAAATCTGTCTCTCTGCATAGGCGTGCTATCAATATAACAGGTGGTGGGCAGAAGCCACCGTCTCCTCCACCATCAGACCTTAAAATCATGGATTTGTGTCCAATTGAATTTGTCATGGATAGTAATGATTTTGACAGTGACTCAGCTGTTCAGATTACTGTTAGCATTACCCAGCAGCTTTTTCTTGTTTAATATTAAAATATTTCTTGTGTTGTCACTAAAATTACCTGTTTTTTAACAGAACCCGGTACAAGAAAATGCTGCAGTAATCATTTCTGAATCTCAAATAATAGATGATGAGGTATATTTGGGTTGGATATTGTATTGTCAAAGGAATTAAAATGGTTAAAGTCAAAACTAACAATAATTTTATTTTTTACAGTGTATTGATCAACAAGATGTGTTGTTTGTGGAGGAAGTTGTCTTAGTTGCTGATGTACACAATTATGAGGTAACTATATATTGTATAAATGAGTTGTTTAAATGACTCATCAATGCCCAGCATAAACAGTTGAATGTATTTGGTTCCGATTTGGCACATAGGTACTTATAACTTATGACTTTTTTTTATTTAGATCAACAAAACTTGTGATAACCTTAAGGTGCCTCCAAAAGGGGTCAAAGAGGAAACAAAGACGAAGCCTCAAAAGAAAACAGTGAATGAGTAAGTATATCACATAATTCTCTAGCAGTTATTTTAGATAACTAGGGTGTACCGTGTCCCACCAAGATCTCATCATCCTCAACTACTGCTGACTAACAGTCGAGGCAATGTCACTGGTACCTAAAGAGGGCCGGGAGGTTAGTTAACGATTGTTTGTTGGAGGTACCTGTGATACTACGCTAAGATAAGATTTCCATTTATATTTTTTACATTTATTTCAGGAACAGCAAATCATCGTTAATTGAGGCAAATATAGAAGTTAAAAAACGGTCTCTTTCTCTGTTAGAAGAAGAGTATAAACTGAAAATAGAATATCAAAAACGAGAATTAGCCCACCAGGAACTGCGGCAAAAATTTGAAATTGACCTACTTTTGATGGAAAAAGAAAAAAAGGCATTAGAAATACAACTTTTGAAAAAAAAATTACAGGAATAAACTTTAATTGTGTTTTATTTTATAATATAATCAACAACTTAAAAATGTTGATTAATAAAGTTGCGCCTTAAAATTGCTCCTCTTACAGTGTCTCTTTGAGTTTCATGTCTTGGTCTTCGACGAACATACTGGACAATATCTATATGCTCGTTCATATCTATGGCGATGTTGTGTAGGACCGCTAACGCTACAATAGTAGTTTTGGCAGTGGTCAATTTTATATACATGCCTCTCAAAAGACATCGAAATCTCTGTTTCCATAAACCAAAACACCTCTCTATTGAGTTCCTAGTTCTTATATGGGCTCTATTATAGGCTTCCTCTCTGCTGTTCGTAGGATTAAGAACTGGTGTAAATAAAAAGTGGGTGCAGGCATATCCCGAATCACCTAACAATATGCCATGAAATTCTCCATTTTCAAACCTTTGTTTTAGTAAACTCTCGTTGAATATTCGAGAATCATGTACGCTTCCTCTCCATCGTGCCACAATATCTCTAATTTTTAATTTGGAATCGCAAACAACTTGTGTGTTAATTGAGTAATAACCCTTTCTATTCACATAGGCTTCACTCATATCACCTCCCACTTTTTTTATTCTAATGTGAGTGCAATCTATGGCCCCAATCACAGTAGGGAAATTGCTTAGATTTCTAAATCCTCTGATGACATCCTGTTGGTCTTCAAGTGAATTTGGCATATTAATATATAAATGAGCTTTCTTAGCCAGAGCTTCTGCAATTTTTTTACAAATTTTGCTTACTACTTGTTGAGAGATGCCATGCATGTCTCCACTGTCATCTTGAATCTGCAAACAAAATCGATAGTATAATATTTAGATGTAGGAAATAATAGAAAATATTATACTTAATGGTAAAAATTACATGAATGGAAACCGTGAATGTCAAATGATGAACATATAAAGCAGTGAATAGGTATGCTGACTAATTATCATTACATAATTTAATATTTTGTTATAAGTTCTTGAATTAAAACTAATTTTCAATAAAATTCATTAGTTTATGTGGTTAAGTACCTACATAATAGTGAAATAATGAATCTCAGCATCTTACCTGATGGCGAGCCCAATATCGTAACGCGCAGGCCACCTGAATCTGTGGATGTATCGCACAACCACGAGAGTCGCTTGGCAGATCGTCTTTCACAATATTCAATATTTTATCAGCAAAACATTTACTAAATCTATATTTTTTCTTAAATATGGCATCATCATAGTGGTCAAAGGGATTCATTCTCACACGGTTTCTTATATTATCGCGTAAGTTTTCCAGTAATTCAATATCCTCTTGGTCTTCTTCATCAATAAAATCCAGTACGGCAAGGATATCCATTTTATCTTGATAAATGTCAAATGTTAGAATTTAAACACGCGCTAAACCAACTATCCCGTGTGTCTAAACTGATGTCTAACTTTAGAGGTGTTTAAACACGAAATCACCGTTAAACACTCTTTTGTGGTAGAGCTTTTGTTAAAACACATGTTCAACAGATGTTTAACTTTTTTGTAGTAAGACCGAGTATGCCGAAGGTACGCGGCTCACTTTACGTTCCAAGCCATAAGTTTTCACACCATAAGTGCCGAACTTACGTGGCTGAAATTCAGTTGCGTAACTTGTGTGTATTCAGTGTCTCGAGCGCTGCCGTGGCGTCGTGTCGGGTTATCTTAATAGCCGGACAGACAGATGCTCATTTATACAGACAGATGATTGGTCCATAAACACGGTCGCGACTCAACCGCGATCATTATTTTTTCTGAATCAAACATGGTGTCCACCTGGGGCCCGACTCTGCTATTACAATAGTGTCAGAATGGTCGATCACTGATTTCAAAATGGTTGATTTTGACAAGTTTGGTAATCTACTAACATAATGGCATCATAATGGCGTCATTATGACATTCCAATGATCAACCACTGACACGCCATTGAAAGAAAGCCATATGAATTGTAATCTCATACATAATGACAGATTTAGTATTTACGAACTTGTCACTACATCAGATTGCTTATAACACTAATAAATAATACGTAAAACTAAATAAATAAAATCTGGCATGAATAAATGCTCAAATTTAGCTCGGTTTTATAATAATGGCAATACGGCATTCCTACCGCAATTCTATTTCGAGACCATTGACGTGCCAGTGACCGTGCCATTATGAATTTAGCAGATTACGAACTTTTAGCAAAATGACAATGGCATGACAATGACATCGTGTCGGAATGACAAATTTATAAATATAGCAGACTCGGGCCCCTGTTTTAATGACACAACGATGTATACGTGCGTCGTGCGCATCTGCGCACGACGCACGTATACATCGTTGTGTGTGTGATCGTGTGTTGTGTCGTCGTGTCTATCTAGAGGCGAAATAAACACACAGCACACACGGACGGACACACAGTGCACGGGACCTCCCGCTGCTCCCCGCCCTGGATCTTCGTCGGCACTCGAACCGAACTTCAGTTGCGTATAGTGTGTGCTCTACGGAATACTTTGCCGCCGAATTGCCACTGAACTTACGCCCGACCAAAGTTCAGCTGTAGGTATGCTTTAACGCAGCGTAATTTCGGCGTAATGAGTCGACAGTAATTCAAATAGCATTGCGGCGTAATCATGCCGAACTTCGTTCGCGTATCATCGGCATAGTGTGTTTAGACACTAATAATCAATTTGTTTTGATACAGAATAAGCCTACGTACGCACTAGCGGTCAGTCGCGGGGGCGGTCTATGCAACAGCTTGTCATTTAATGGCGGTTAAGTGCTTACAATCACTAGCGGTTGCATAGTAAACTGGAAAAGCGGGCAACCACGGTCAACCGCTAGTGCGTAGCAGGGCTAAGCACCGCCTTGTGACAATAACGATAAGCCTTTTTTCCCATACAATTTAGTTAACACGTTCGTCGAATACGTTTAAAAAACCCGCAGTAAATCCTCTGAAGCGCATGATCATTATTGATGTGCGTTGATCTGTATATTGCGGACATTGTGGTAAGGAAACTGGATTATGATAAAATACATTCTATTTTTTTTAGCAATATTGTTTTTTTACTTTGTACCAGATGTATAACAACATCCTTAAATATGAATACGCCCTTATATTATTTATTCATTGTAATCCATTATGGTTAGTAACAGTAGGAGCTTAAAACCTATGTTAGTAGAAAAATAATTTGAATATAAATAACAATTAAATTAAAAAAAAATACTTGTATATATATTATTTTATTTTACCGTCCGAACCACAACGCTTACCCAGAGTGAGTGTACCACTGAAACTTATAAGAAACTATCTTATGAAACACCCTGTATGTTGAGTCAACGAAAGAAATTGTTAACCTACTACTTTTGACAATTCCTTTTGACAATTCCCAGTAAATTGAAACATTTTAAATTTAATTCACAAAAAAAGATTAATTTTTAATTTTTTCAGGACTTGTGGCGACAGCCCGTATAATTTTAACCACGATTTGAGCATACTTATTACATTTTAAATCTATACTTATTATTACAAAGCTGAAGAGTTTGTTTGTTTGGTTAAACGCGCTAATCTCAGGAACTACGGGTTCGAATTTAAAATATAATTTAGTGGATAGCCCATTTATCGAGCAAGGTTATAGGCTATAGGCAATGATATTATAAGTAAAAAGGTGTAGATAGGTTATAGGCGCTCAGCAAGCGACACGTTAAAATGTGGCTAACTAGCCACACTTCACCTCAGTGTTGCGTTGCGCCGTCAACGGACACACGTCACGTAGGATTCACGTTTTTGAAGATCGAATGTTGTATAGGTAACCTATCTACACCTTTTTACTTATAATATCATTGGCTATAGATAGGTATAACATTACGCTATGACCAATAGGCGCGGAGCATTCACGAAAATATGGCCAAATGCGAGTTGGACTCGCGTGCAAAGGGTTCCGAACCAATTTTAATTTTGTAACATATTAATTTAACACTATAGACTTCTTACAGGTTTTTCTGTAATCTGTAGGTACAGAACTATTATCTACATTTTTTTCATCATTTTAGGCTTAGTAGTTTCGGAGACAAGGGGGCAATGCTCATTTTTGGTCTTGTTTCCTGAATAACTTCTTTTTATTTAAAAAAAAAATATAATTAAAAAACTCACAGAAAGTAGTTTGATTTTTTTTTGGGTTGAAAAAAAAGTAATCCCCGTACTTAAAATTTATTTATTTACGTAACGAGATCGTGTTTGGATCACAGAAGTCTAATGTGTACCAAATTTCAACAAAATCGGTTCAGTAGACCTAGAGAAAATTGGCTGTGACAGACGGACAGACAGACACCCTATAAGGATTCCTTTCTAAAGGATATTCGTTACCCTAAAAATGTGACGCAGACGAAGTTGGGCGGATAAGCTAGTATTAAATAAAACCGCAAAAGTTTTTATAAAAGTGTATTTTCTACATATTAAAAACTACAGTGCATTTATTCTCTTATACTAAAACTATAATGTAAAAAATCTTACAAACTAAACATGATATAAATTCATCGCTTTAATACTTTAGACCTGATTCACAACTTTCTTATTTGTAAACAGTAATTAAAAATCGTTTTTGTGTAAGTTTAATTTAGGAACCGACAAATTTTTAAAATTAATGTTCTTTTAAAGCTATGTTTACATTGGTCGAGTGGTTAGTCGACTGCAGCAGTAGAGCGGAAACATAACTTGATTTAAAAACTAAAAATGATATTTATGCTACTAGTACTACCCGAACTAAACTAATAACTCTACGAATGTAAACGCGCCTTGCTAGTCGAAGTCGAGACAAGTAAAAGTAACAAAAGAAATACTTAACAACAGTCAAGTGTTTAAATGTTAGATTTCGTAAAGGAAGTGTTCAGTTAAGATACGAAACATGATTTTAGTAAACAAGTTGGAACATGTTCCATCGATTCTAAACACACTATTACGTTTTTAAGCAATCTATCAATGAACATTACACTAGCAACACTGTAGTATTGCCAGCAACAAAACAATCCAATAGTCTTCATTCAATATCAAAATGCCAACAAATCAATATTGCCATTTTATTGGCTAGAAGTTTTTCACTAAGTTTTGTTTTTAGAAAAAAAAAAACTATTTCGCCATTAATTAATTTAGCTTAAAAAGCTTATTGCAGGAGCTTGTTAAAACAAAAGCTCGAGCATAATATTTTTAAAAGATACATCCGAAAGCAAAATTTACCAAACCCAAAAGATTTGGTCTTCGCTCTTGGTCTTATGCAAAACTTAGTTCATTTAAAAGTAGTAAGGCATTAAGAGGCAGACGAGAGAGTATATTTTTATTCAGATCCCTCTTAAATAAATAAGTTTGAGTAATATTGCATTGACAGTTAAAAAACCGCAGTTGTTATTTATTTTATAGTATTGCCCACATAATTATTAGGTATTACAAAACTCATTTAAGCCCGGTTTCACAAAAGTCTTATTTATTCTATATATGTCTGATTCAGCTAATTCGGTCCTGCCAAATGTCAAATTACAGTGTTATTAATTATGTATGGGTCATTTTCAAAAGGATTTTAGAACGTTAAGACAAAAAGGTCATAACCCTTTGATGTGAGCGCAGTTTTAGCCGTTATGAAGTAAGCTAAAAGTATTTGTTTGATGTAGCAGACATGGCCTGAGATTTGGTGCGTTATGGTAGTTTAGTGCTTTTTTTTGCATTTCTCTAAATCTGGACAAAATATGTATTTTTAAGCCCGCCACACATTCCAGATAATATAATCTGAGGAGATAGCATACATTGCGTAGGAAGACACTCGCAAGTTACGCCACATTTTATGCCTGCACCTGATTGGTTGATGATAAAGGTCGTGCCAAATCGTTGTCCCATCGCGCTATGAAAGTGCGGGAAGAGCTTGCCTAGAATTAACTTATTCACTCTTGACTTAAAGACATCCAGGTTGAAACCATCAGGAAACAGTCTCCGGTATGAATTGTTCTTTTAAGCTGTACGGACAGGAAATTGTTTTCAGGTTGCTGAGATTGCCAGCCATGAGAAGCTGTTCAAGAATTACGAAAGCACCAAAAGGTACTTTTAATTTGTCATTATTCTCAAAAAAATATTTTCGTGGATTTTCCAAAATAGTTGATTTTTACTCACTCGTTCTTACGTGATGTTTTATGGCTGAGTAAGAAATTACCTTAAAGGAGGTGGAACCGCGCGAGTAAAAATTATAACAATGCTTGTGTAAGTCTTAGAGCTATGACAAAGGGGCGGGGGGAGGGGTAAAAAACACTGACCGATATTCTGCCCTACTGCTCACACCAAAAGGAGTTGCTAATCGAAACTGACCCATCTAACTACTAGCACAGAGCTTACACTTATAACCGCATCCTCATCTTCTCGGGCTGCGAGACGAGTCCGTAGGCGTCCAGGTGCGCGTACAGGGCGGCCACGTACTCCTTGGGGTGCTTGGTGTAGTGTTGCACGTGCGGGGAGCGGTCCCAGCACTTCCATGTGCACTGGAATTGGAAAAATATTGGTTGAAATGTGAAAGTATGGGGTGAGAAGTCTTGGTTATCTTACACAAAGACAACAAACCAACTTAGGGTGAAGTTCGCTGGTGGAATAGAGGGTTTTTACTTGACCACGTAAATATATTCGTGAAAATCTTAGAAGTCGGATTTGACAGCTGAGTAGACAGGGATAAAAGATAGATTTACTTCTAAGTGCGAGAGATTTATTTGATGCCTCTTTCATACTTACTAGTAAACCTATGTTAAATCTGACTTCGTAAATTGTATAACAGCAGATTACAAAAAGTTATGGATCCCAGAATGCGAAAAAGGCCACTTTAGCCGAATCATAACATTAATCATACAACGATTTGTCAAATTTCTTTTTCATCTTTATCGCTAACGCATTAGGTTCAAGGTTCATGGGAAAAATTTGACAGTGACAGGTAGCGTGCTGTGCTTTCTGATTCTGCTAAAGTGGCCTTTACACCCGGACCAGACCTTATTATATCACTAATAAAATGTGTGTTATAGAGTAGTGTTAGTATGTACTTTTTACATACTGCTAGCTAAGGCCGACGGCTATCCCACATAGCTTTAGTGAGAAAATAAGAGAGGTCTGGCAGCTTTGGGATCTTAGTCTTAGCAATAGGATATATAGTTTATAGGAAAAATAAATGTTTGGTTAGTAAGATAAATAAAAAAAAGACGGATTTTTTACGCCTTTTCAAATGAAATGAAAATTGACAAAGATATCAAAGTTCCGTGCTGGTGACGACACTTGTAGGTAAAAGGTGTACCAACGTGTGACATCACACGAAATTTCAACCACTGTTCTGTGTTATGTGCCAACAGAAAAAATACATGTCCAGTATACAGCCTGAATAGTCGAGGGGATAGGCTAGAACACTGATGGTAACGTATGTACCTTGATGCCCATCTGCACCCAGCTGTCATGCACGCTGCGATTACTTCGCTCGGCGCCCACGGGGTCACTGCGCGACAACAGGAACAGCGCCGGCGCGTGGCACAGGTTCGTGTGGAACAGCTGCGAGGACCTGATGTAGTGCGACGTGGCTGCCTCGTGGAAAGTCTTCATGTGGTACCTGGAATGAGGAAGAGGTGATTTTAGAATGCTGGTTGAATGATAGACCACCCACCGTGGTGTAATCAAGAGGATCATTTGTAAGCTCCAAAGTCTTGAGCATCGACGCCGAGTTGCAAGCCTGTCGGTTTTCTACCGGTTGCATTTTGGAGAATGTGCGACGGAATTGCACAATTTAATTCCGCCAAGCCCGTTCCATCATCGGGCCACAAGACGAACGGCGATGCGCCACCGGTACATGGTGTACATCCCACCCACACGCACAAAACGTTTTGGGAACACATTCATAGTGCGTAAAGCAAAGGAGTGGAATTCCCTGCCGGAGTCTGTGTTTCCTGATAGCTACAACCTTGGAGTCTTGTAAGTCAAGAGTGAATAGGGTACTTCTAGGCAAGCGTGCTCCATCTTAGACTGCATCATCACTTACCATCAGGTGAAATAGTGGTCAAACGCGTGCCTATTCAAAGTAAAAAAAAAAACAATTCGCGGTCATTCGTCCATATTGTAATTTTTTTTATTCAAGTTTCGCTCTCGTGGCCTATCTCACTTGAACCGTTGTGTTTCGGAATTAAACGTACCCTAAGTGTGACGTTGCTTAGTGCAATGACAGCATATTCAGATCATCCGATGTCATGATAGTATAGCTGAAAGATTTTTTGTATCAGTACTTCGACAGATATTACAAACTTATTAACAAAGGACTCTGCTTTATATTACAAATTAAACCCTGTTTTTTTTTTTGTGTATCTAGCTGCAGGTAAACAACTAATGTAAACCTCATCTTTGTCTTTATGATAAATACTTTGTAACAGTAATCATCACATTCTTGATTATAATATTGATACAAAAATCTAAGACATTATTTTAGTTTCACAATAGTATAACAAAGCTTCCCGAATCAAACAAAACAGACGCATCTTTACGGACATGACCTAGCTACGTTACATTATGGACACTCGGAAGTGGCTATGAATGAACGAGTAATGTTTTATAATGAACTAGCGACCCGCCCCGGCTTCGCACGAGTGCAATGCTGATACTAAATACACTACAGAAAAACTGTGATGTGATTATAAATATAAACCTTCCTCTTCAATCACTCTATCTATTAAAATCTGCATCAAAATCCGTTGCGTAGTTTTAAAGATTTAAGGCGAGGTTGCAGTACTGTGTGTTTTGACGAACAACAGCGACTGTCCGGCGAGCGAAATAATGCCTACATTTTGATTGTTTTTTCTTCTTGGCGAAAAATGATAAAGAAATTATACAATATGGTTTCAACATTTACTTCAAAATAAAAAGCTCTATCTATTGATATAACTTTTATATATAAGTATTCGTGATGAAATCTCTTAGCAGTACACGTTTAAAATCGTAATTTAGTGTAATGTTTGATTAAAAAAAGTATCGAGCCAATCATTCTAAATCGCGTTTCTATCTCTACGATTTACTTGAGGGTATGTTCAATTTTTATGTAATGATTTTTATTTATTAAAAAACTCATAATTAATAAGATTTTCAGAAGTTCAAAAATCTTAAAAAGTACTGCAACCCCGCCTTAGGCATACATAGGGATATAGGGACAGAGAAAGCGACTTTGTTTTATACTATGTAGTGATTATGATCAGTTGAGACTGGTCATCTCTTAACCACCACTGGCTTATTTTGATCTTTATAGTTTAAGTTCTTCTAATAAGTTTTATTTTATTTTGCTTTGTCTTCACATGTAGAAGATACAAGTACGTATGTAACTAAGATTTTTGTAAAACATCACATGATTTAAAAGAGTGTCCGTGGAGTTTCTTGCACGTTCTTCTCCATAGAGATCTACGCTTTGGAACGTGCAAATAGCTTCCATTTATTTTGACTGACCGACCTTGACATTTCAAATGTAAATGGTTTATTTGAAATAAATGCTTTGAATTTGAATTTAAGAAACTCTTCTCGTATCCTTTTCTAGGATCGTATTGATGACTTAATAATTAGCGCCGAATATTATGCTTATAAACTGCCTCCGTGGCCGAGAAGTTTAGGTGCTTGCCTTGTGACCCGTTGTTCGTGGGTTCGATCCCCACGGGAAGCATACTTTGTAAATTTGTTTCTAGTTTGGCTAGAACATTGCAGGCTTGAATCACCTGTTTGTCTGTTAAAAAGATGATTCTGTGCTTCGGAAGGCACGTATCAGCCGTTGGTCCCAAGGCCCTTGAGGCGATTTAGAAACTCTGACACTACGGTGTGTGGGGTCGTTAGACCTAGAGACCACAAGATGTGAAAAAGAAAGAATTATGCTTATTTGGTGGTCGCAACTGTGACGACTCGTGTGTACGAGTATCTACGAAGGGATAGTAGGGAAAGGTCAATGTGCCTTTTTGCTTAAGTTTATCTGGCGCCTACCATAAAAGAAACAGCAAGTTTATGTACATGTTACAGTCAAAGTGAGTAATCCGGATATTTTATATATTTTCCAGCCATTATGTGTATATCAACTCAATTTAGACAAAATGATTATTAATACAGAATTTATTAAATTATCTAGCTATTTTATATAATATCTTGTAAGATAAGGTAATAAATAACAAGAATAGGTGTATATTATAAAGTATTATTTAGTTTTTTTTTTTTACTTTGCCTAAATCTCGAAAACGGTGTATTATAGCAAAAGTAATGAAAAATTTGCCCCCTTTACTCGGCCACGTAATTGTCAACATGTAAATAATAATCAATTCCAAAAAACACAATGTTCAAATAACATGTACGTTGTCCGAAATTCGGCAAGTCGAAGCTTGCATGCGGCTCTCAAGTGCAAGCCAATTGTAGGTGTCGACCCTGCTACTAGCAAGTCGAGGCGAGGGCCTCTTATTTCGGAATGGCAAAAATAATAAGCCGTGGTCGACGGAACCTGGGAGCTAAGGTCGCTCGCTCACACTAGCTCCCGTCATACCATTCGAACCTAATCTATCCGTGTCGGGGGCCCAAAGCTCCCTGTGCCCTATATTCCACTACTTAGCTAGGCAAGTCATTAAGCGAGACTGTATTTATTACTTTGGCTACCTTTGACCAGTTATTATCCAGATAAAGTGATAAATTTAGCATATTTTCTACACAGTTTAACCATGTTTTTAAATTACCAGTCATTATTAGCTAATTAATCACTTTGACGGTAACATATAAACTGCACCGGTTCGAAACCGAAGCGGTCCGCTAGATTGTAATAAAGAAGTTTTCACACAGAAAATAATACTACAGATTTGGTATAGCCCAAGATAGAATTGCAATTTTATTTATGCGAATTGCCAATTTGCCTACCAAGAATATTCATGTAGGTACATGTTAAATCGGTAATTGCTATTCCAATATTCGGTATCTTAATTATTTCTTAGAATAAAATAATTACAGGGTGAAATACTTTAAGGTTCACTATCGCAACTATAAAGAGTCGAGATTATCTAATTCCAAAGGTGAAATGAAAAGGTAAAGTCCCAGCGAACTTTGGACTTTATCATCATTTTTGGCTTCACTTACCGAGATTGGCCATTTATCTTTTGAGCATTATTTATTAATGTCTTGCCATGAAATTAATATGAGGAAAGAAGTCAAACTGTTACTTGTTAGTTGTACTTGTCTTGTCGATCTTCTACAGATAGTACTTCGGAGAGTGTACACAAGAACACCACGACCTTATCCCGCACCGGCTTACTACTACTATCGGACATCCAGACGCACTGCAAGTTACCATCTCTACCTTGTTGCTATTCCACCAATATGCACTAAGCGTTTCCAAGCGTCTTTCGTAACGCGCACAGCAAAGGAGTGGAACTCTCTGCCTGCGCGTCTTTCCGAACGCTTACAACCCTAATCTTTTCAAAGTTAGAGAGAGCAAGCTACTTCTGAGTAAGCTCGCTCCATCGTAGACTTTGTCTCTGTCATCTCTGACCTAGACTAGGGTGAAGAGCAAACACATCTCAAATAATTAAATAAAACAGCTGATAGAAAGGTACACTATCGCCAAGTATCACTCATAGGTATTATTTTTCCCGAATAATAAACGGTTGTGAGAAAATCAACAGGAGAGAAACTGCGTGTATAAGCTAGCTTATTATGTACTAGCTTCTGCCAGCGGCTTCGCCCGCGTGATCCCTAGGGAACATATTCCCGGGATGAAAAGTAGCTTATGTGCTATTCCAGACTATAATCTATCTTTGTTCTAAATTTCATTAAGATCCGTTAAGCCGTTCTGGCGTGATTGAGTAACAAACAACCAAACTTTCACATTTATAATATTACTCGTTTGGTGTAAAGCGAAATTATAACCATCTTCCCCTCGACATTATAATTATTAAAGGATATTGCAAACTGTCGTAAGCCGTTTTCCGAAGCTACTCGCTAGCCTCTAGGCGCCAAGCTAGCCGCCTGCCTGTGCGTTCGCGACCTTATACAAAAATAATCCTTAAATTATAGCATGATTCGTGTTTCTATACCGATTTCTATGATTCTTCAATGTTAATTTTTTTTAATGTTAATTAGGGACGATTGAGAGTTTTATAAACTTAAGAGTAGACAAATACAATCAGAAAGCTTCGAACTGCTAAGCTATCGGGAGTTTCACGTGTTATTTTTCGTCAATTATAAAAGATAGACATATGCTGTCGTTGGATATTTTTTATATAATTTTAAGGAGAACATTTCCGTCATACATGATTTCTGTGTAGCTTTCACCATTAAGGTTGCACACGCGACGGAAGCTTAAAAAATGGAGTAATTTCTCCCGTTTTCCCAACATTTCCCTTCACTGCTCTGCTCCTATTGACTGTAGCGTGATGAAAAGTATACCATAACCTGCTCAGGAGTATGAATAATAATTGTACCAAGTTTCATTAAAATCCGTCGAGTAGTTTTTGTTTCTATAACGGTTATACAGACAGACAGACCGACAGACAGACAGACAAAAATTGTACTGATTGTATTTTTGGCATCAGTATCGATCCCTAATCACCCCCTGATAGTTATTTTGGAAATATATTTCATGTACAGAATTGACCTCTCTACAGATTTATTATAAGTATATATAGATAGTTTACACTTGATAGTAAAAAGAATAACAAAAAAACGTTAGTATAATCGAACCACAAAATAACGTACAGTTAATATACTGGATATGCAACTGCGCTGCAAAATTAGTGCGTAATAAGTTTTATAACGTACTACCTACCTACCAACGCATTTATTTAACACAGATTCCAACCGGTTTTTTGCCATAAAATTTTATTTGCGTATTTTCGCAATGAATAGTCATACCAATTGGATTAAATATTAATGCTTAGGCTTACTTATATGTTATAAACAACTATTACTTTGGGACAAATCCTGAAAACTCGAAAAAAAGATCAGCTGATTAATACAATGTTGGTTTGATGTTGCATTTTGTATATGTCACCGAAAAGTGGCAGACTCCGTAAGATTGTAATAAATCTTGTTTAGATTATAATTTCTAGATATATTATGAAAAAATCGTTTTGTAATAATTAATAATAAATCCCATCTAAATTCAATAGTTTCCAATATATCAATGTGTTATTTAGAACGAAAAGTTTACAATTTCACGCGATACTTCATAACTTGATTACGGAGATTTTCCGATGAACCATTGTCATCGGCTTGATGTTGCTTGAAGAAACAGCTGATATTTTTTTTGAGTTTTCAGGGTTGGTCTCAAAGCAAAAGTTGTTCATAATTTATAATCATGTGTATAAATTAAAGGTAGCTGTTGATCCCGGCTATCATTTATAGACCTCTGACTGTCGTTACAGTTAGTCAGAAGCCAGAAAACCAACACCAGTCTTGCCAAGGATTATCGTAGGAGTAACTGGATTGTGGGGTTAAACAGGCAGTCACTGTTTATGTAAAACTAATATGTAAAAAATAAGATCTTTTCTTTAGTTTGCCACGTGTTATTCCACGTGTTAGTCAGAAGTACCTGTAAATGGTCTAATAATTGAAGTAAATGCTTGAGTATTGAGTATTATTTTCCAGAATTTTATCCTTATTAGCTACACTTTCAGATGGTATAATAATGTGTTTTTTTCTTTCTTTCAAAATCAACCAGTTCAGATTCCTGGATAACGATTTTTCAAAAATCCAATGAAGCAATTTGGTTTCCTCTTAAATCGGGCTTGATACTCCTTTCAGCGTTTTTCGATATTCATCATAGTTTGGGATCTGGCCCAGTGAAGGCACACTTTAAAAATTCACCCTGTTTATCCCGGGTGTAGTAGAATCATATGCTCATAAAACCTCTTCATCTCATTACATCATTTAACAGTGTGCCTACCTAATAGTTTATTTAAAGTATTGTCAAATTGTTCCCCAAGGTTTTCTTCGGTCATTTACTTCGGCAAGCGGTCAAACGCGTAGACTCACACGTGTAGCCTTGAGTCCAATATCGGCTGATAGAATGACAAAATCTTGTAAGTAGAGCTACACCTAATGTTGACGATTACAAATTATTGGTTTATCAATTGTTTTTATTTTTTGATAGGAAAGTTGTGTTGTACCAACTAATAAGTAACTGGCGTGTGCCATCGGCTTCGCCCGCGTGATGCCTAGGTAACATACTCCCGGAATACATATATCCTATTCATCCGAGTTCCCGTTCTCGTGGGATTTCCGGGATAAAAACTATCCTATTTCCTTTTTCGGGTCTACAACTACCTTTGTACAAAATTTCATCCAAATCGGTACAGTGGTTTAGGCATGAAGAAGAGACAGACAGGCAGAGTTACTTTAGCATTTATAATATTAGTAGGGAGGATAGTTTAATATAATTTGCCAAGCAAGCGAAGCCGTGGGCATCAGCTAATACCCTCTATATTTTCACTCACAGTAATCCTTTTATAATAGTTTTAAATAACCTTTTCTCATTAGCTTTGCTGTGTCCTGTTAGTAGGACGATTACAGGTCGAAATAGATAAACATGGAATGGAGTTTAGAGGATAAACAATATTCTAGACTGATTGCACTTTGGACGCTAACCCCAAATGAACTTTGATCATCAGTCCATCACACTGTATTGTCTTGTTACTAGGCTCGATAATAAGTGATACTTACTGAACCTATTTATATATTTTGTATTAATGTTAATCTTATCTATTACTAGTGGCGGCGAACTTCGTACCGCCTCAGAATTAATTTTTGCCGTGTTTTGTTTTTGTCATGCGTAAGATGCCAATTCAACTATTTTTTTAACAACTTTCGCATTCGCATGTTAATCACAGACTCTCAAAAAAGCCTTAATTTTCATACATTTTTGACCTGTGCGATTGAGATGCGAATGTGAAAATTAGTGGAATTGGCCCTCAGAAAAGCGTTGAATCAAATTCATGTCTGGCAAAATTATTTTTGTATACATATTTTTCCCTTAATTCTCACAATGATTTAATAGTTATTCTGCTATTCGGGGAAAATGCAAAGTGAAATCCAACAAACCAAAGATCTTCATAATTGATCCAGCCGTTCACGAGTTGTAAATGAAGTAACTAATCCGACTTTGCTTTATAGAAATAGAAGATTATTTGTTTGTAGGTCGATGACGTAGGTACTGATCCGATTTAGAAAATTCTTTCACAGGAAGAAAATTACACAATCCTAAAAATTATAGAAACCAATAGCAATGGCACCACGCACCAGGGTGAATTGTGAATCTAAACTATCCAGATTTATCATAATCGGTTAAGTCATTAAGGGTTCATTGACAAACACAGATAATAAGATACAACATTACAGTGACATAATTAGAATGAACTCCGCGATATTTAAAATTCGAACTGAAATATGTACCTTATTGTGTAGTAAATAAAATTGTATGTCTAAAGTATCGATATCTCAAAAAGTGCACGCCGACTCGCGTCTCAGTGTAAGTTGGCCCTAAGTGGACTTTGATCGACCGATCACATATTGCGCTTTGTAATAAGAACAACATATTTGCTTAAATCTTTAATACCATCCTAGCAACGATATACTCCTAATAATCGTATGATTTAAACTGCATACAATAATCTTTCATATCAGTGTCATTTGTAGGTCAAATAAGTAGCATTATCGCGAATTCTTTTTTAATCAAGTTACGCAATTTTTTATCTTCACGTGTGGATAACATGTGCATGTGCAATGTTGTTTGTTTTAAATTGAAGTTCCTGAAGATTATTCGTTTAGTTTACAATATTTGTGTTAAATATTTATTGTTTTTTTTTTTTTAAGTTTTGTCTTTTTAAACCCCGACGAAAAAGACTCCTATGTCCGTCCGCCTGTCCGTCTGCCACCAGGCTGTATCTCATGAACGGTGATAGTTAGACATTTGTCATTTTCAGATGATGTATTTCTGTTGCCGCTATAACAAAAAATACTTAAAAATAAAATAAAATAAATATTTAAGGGTTTAATTTCCCATACAACAAACGTGTTTTTTGCCGTTTTTATTAGATAATGGTACTCTTTGTGCGCGAGTCCGACTCGCACTTGGCCGGTTTTTTTGCTATTTATAGGCACACGTTTGGCCACTATCTCACCTGATGGTAAGCGATGATGTGGTCGAAGATGGAGCCCGCTTGCCTAGAAGTAACCTATTCACTCTTGACTTAAAGACATCATCATCTGCCTAGCCTTTTCCCAACTGCATTGGGGTCGGCTTCCAGTCAAACCGGATTTAGTTGAATACCAGTATTTTACGTAGAGCCGTCACCCATCCACAGACCAACCTTGGCTAGCGTTGCTTAACCTGGAAGATCGGCATTTAGACTTCGACTTAAAGGCATTTGACGTTTTTTCTTTACGTGAAAAATAAAAAAATACGTGTCCAAAAGTGTGTGTCGGAAAGGTTCTACTTACTCCATATAAGCTCGGAGCGTCTTCTGCATGATCTGGTTCTTGGGGAACACAGCCGCGGGCACGCCGATGGTGATCTCACTGATGTCGGCCGCTGAATCCCACACCTGGGATACTATGCGGTCCATTACTGGCATGTACCTGGAGGTAAAAAGGAGGGACTTTAATTGCTACTGGCACGTACCTGGAGATAATAAGGAAATTGATAACAATATTAAAGACATTCTCGAGGCGGAAAGTGTTTAGCTAGCAATAAAAAATAAATTAGTAATAGAAAGTTTATTATAGAAGGTTCTGAAACCGTGGTGTAGTCACGAACCCCAGCGGTTCTAGAAAGGCAACTTTAGTAGAATCATTTAAGCGTCATATTGTCCGCAAATAAACTCTTTTTCTTTCTTTTTTTTTTTTTCTTATAAGGATCATAATATTGATCATACACCCATCTGCCAAATTTCATTTTCATCTTTATCGCTAAACCACAAGGTTCAAGGTTGATTGGAAAAATTTGTCAGTTTCTCGCAGCTGGATGTGCTGGCAGATTCTATTAAAGTGACCTTTATAGGCAATAAGGATGATACCAACGGCTTAAGGCGAGGTTGCAGTACTGTGTGTTTTGACGACCAACAGCGACTGTCCGGCGAGCGAAATAATGCCTGATTGTTTTTTCTTCTTGGCGAAAACTGATAAAGAAATTATACAATATGGTTTCAACATTTACTTTTAAATAAAAAGCTCTATCTATTGATATAACTTTTATACATATATATTCGTGATGAAATCTCTTAGCAGTACACGTTTGAAATTGTAATTTAGTGTCATGTTTGATAAAAAAAGTATCGAGCCAATCATTCTAAATCGCGTTTCTATCTTTACGATTTACTTGAGGGTATGTTAAATTTTTATGTAATGATTTTTATTTATTAAAAAACTCATAATTAATTAGATTTCCAGACGTTCAAAAATTTTAAAAAGTACTGCAACTCCGCCTCGCCTTAACATGGTTTCCGAGGCACGGAGGAGTCTCGGTATGATGGTCACCCATCAACTGATTGACCTCGGCGTTAAGCGTTGCTTAACCTCGAAGATCGATCTGTGCGGTTTTTTTTTATTTAGCCATGAGCTCCTCACTAATTTGTATCCACAAGTGTCATTAAATATTAGTACAAACTCACAGCTCCTTATTCTTTATGACATGGGCGCAGAGCTCCCCCCACATGTAGCCCCCCACTGAGAAGCCGTGCACCACCAGGGGATGTTCGTTCTCGTTCATAGCCATAAACTTGATCAGGTCTTCAGCCACCAACTGTAAGGAACACATTTCTTAGTAAAGAATAACCCACTGATATTGTTCGAATACTGTATTAATGATAACTGTCAAATTGTGGAAAAATAAACTCTATGACTAAAACTGCAAAGTTCAAATTCTATTGTAACATATTCTTTTAGGACCTACTTATTATAAACGAGCTTCTGACCGTGGCTTTTTAAATATAAGAAACGAATTGCAGTCGACTAACAGGATCATGACAAAAACTTTAACTTTTATACCTATTTAAATTTGAACCTTAATCATCTCTTTTCAAAGTTTAAATTTGACTGTACGTACACCGTACAAAGACACATTAATAACAACCTTATCGCAATAGAATAGTTAATTACGGGATTATTGCTACCATGTACCTTTTTATTTGCGAGTTTCCGATATTTCGGCACTGTTGCAAGCGCCATGATCACGGAGTAACCGGAATAAAATATCGGAAACTCGCAAATAAAAAGGTAGCAATCCCGTAATTAACTACTCTAATGTTAGTGACCATGAAAGCTTAAAACAACTTATCGCAATAGCCACAAAGTTGAATTTAAAATGCAGTCACAAACCTGTGTTCCTTTGAGTGGCCACATCAGTTGCCAAGGCGTGCAGGACACGGAGACCACGTCGAAGCCTTGCTCCAGGTACAAAGTGGCATACTTCATAACGTGCTTCTGTCTCGCCAGGAGCCAGTTGATCATCACGCACATGGGCTTGTCGACCCGTTTGTCCAGTCTGGAGAAAATTGAAATATTTAGTCTTTTTCTTTTCGTGTGGAGGGGGGGGGGGGGCATTATACTTTTTGAGCCCTGAAGTTGTACGTTTATTGCCCCTTCGAATATGGAACGGTAACAATCGGTCCTTTTGAGAGCTAAATGTGACGCATTTGGGCACTTTCCAAACAGCAAATGTTTATGCTAGAACTCTGCCAGACTGCTATGGAGAGAAGAGAAGCATGCTGGGAATGAGAGATATCCTCACTGAGATACACCAAATGAAATGGATATGGAGGGTTATATGCTATGGAGCCCCAAGGACAAATGAGCAACAATTTCACAGAATGGTACCCGAAAGTGGTAAACAATATAGAGATGGACATCGTAAAAGATGGAAAGGTGAACCTAATCACACAAGCAGATCCAAACTAGTGAAGTGTTGCATAGGACAGAAAGCAATGGAAGACTTTTAAAAGGATTTTTGCCAAGAGGCACGCTGACTTCCGACATCAATAACAATCTATACTAATATTATAAAGCTGAAGAGTTTGCTTGTTTGAACGCACTAATCTCAGGAACTACTGATCCGATTTGAAAAAATCTTTGTTAGATAGCCCATTTATCGAGGAAGGCTATAGGCTTAGGCTGTATATCGTCATGCTGGGACAAAGAGGAGCGGAGCATTAATGGAAAATGTGACGCAGACGAATCACCCGCGTCCGTAGGAGAATACCCTTCAGCGAATCCCTACACGTGGTCCCCGGGTGGTGCTAAAAAGGTGACACTAACCGCCTCAGTGGTCTAGTGGTTATACCACCTGATACAGACCTAGAGGTCCCGGGTTCGATTCGCAGCGGAGGCAAATTTTTTGCTCGGTTTGGTTGGTGGTAAGACTTTTTCTAAGTCCGCCTGGCAAGCTACCACCATCATATCTAATTCTCTCGCCATAACAACTATGTTAACAGCATTGTTGTGTTCGTTAGAGGTAGCCAGTTCCTCTGTGTAAGAGGATTCCGGGTGAAACTCGCTTCCATCTTCGGCCTAATCATTACTTTCCATCAGGTGAGATTTGGGCCAAGAGTTTCCCCGTTTTGCATAAAAAAAATAAAAAAAATTGCGCGTGTCAGCTAGTATTATACCTATAATACTCTTCCATTACTGAGTAATTGAGTGAGTGACTGACAGATAATGCAAAGCCGAAGCTATTGGTCGTAGAAAGCTGAAATTTGGTATATAGGTTCCCTGGGGAGTGTTAGGGGCGCACTAAGAGAGGATTTCCCGAAATTCCTACGGATACGGTAAAAACGGGATCTTCGCGTACGAAGTCGCGGGCAATAGCTAGTTTACTAGTACTATTAAAATAAGCATAAGAAAGGGGTTTCAGTATTAAAGGGCTATTGATATCGAAATTGTGCCACATTTGACTTAATAGGTTATCCAACGGTTGTCGTTGCAAGAATTGCAGCGTCCTGTTGTTACCAAATAGTCAATATCGCGTGCGCTCGTCATTTAGCCATCCAACTCCTAAATTACCAATTTGACTCAATGCCTCAAGTCCTATTCTGCGTAGGATCGTAACCGAGTCAGATCTTGAATTGAGGACTTCGTTCAAGAGCTGTAGAGTACCAGTAAATAGAAGTTTGCTTCCCGCATTAAATACATAATTTTCCACCACCACTCATCATCTGTTGTCTGGTTGTCGCATTTCCAACCATAGAGGTTGGCGTCCGTTGCGAAATTTGTTCGTAAAGAGTCACAGCGGCCCTGGAACACCGCAAAGGTCGTTAGGAGAAACACGGATGGCTTTAGTCAGTAAGAGTCTGACACTTCTTTATGCTCCATTAAATGGCTCCTCCCGCTCTGGTGTGATTTCCAATCCTTAAAAAAGGGATTTGGCTTCGGTAGCTATAGGAGACCAGTATTTTAAATGGTCCGAATGTCTATCCACAACCCAATAAGGTACTAACTAACATACCCCTTAGAGATAGTCTCCACGGGTGATGGTAATTAATGCCCTGAGCACTTAGTTCGTTGACTAACTGGTATGTCTTGGCATGGCATGAGCTATACTCCTAAGAAAACTTTGTAAGGTGGCAATATCTCTTTACATTCTTGCATCACATCCGTCATCGTTAGTACCGATGTTCAATAATTGTTTTTAGCCGCAATCGCGTCAAGCATTCGATCATACGACAAAACGTAGTGACAGGCCACTGTTTATAAGCGTCAAATCGACCCAATCCCCCGATTGGCTCCCAATTCACGACGCGAACCAAGTGTAATTATATCACAAGTGTACCAATAAGATTGCGTAACGATTGACATACAACATCACATGTTGGCTGCATTGCGAGAATAGAGCTCATAGATTCGTCTGAAGAGAAAATCGGATGCTATATTTAAAGGAAATATACATGCGTTGTTGTAAGGAATGCAGTATAAGATGAAAAGTAAAATGACCTGTTTCAGCCCCCACCGCCTTATTGTTTTTTTTTTCATATACAGCAAATTTAACTTGAAATATCTCGGCAACGTGACACTATAAGGAACCATGGTGCTAGCATTTTTGTTTGCTGAGGTGCTCTCGATTCGTGCGGCGGGGAGGCTATGCCAGCTCCCATAGAAAAAAGTTCGAACCGCCGAGAGTCCTGGAGAAACAAAGGGAATTTTTTTTCCAGGACTCTTGGAGCTGAATTACTTCGACGCGTTTTAGTTGTTCGCTAAACCGCCACTGTTGATTCTGGCTTTCAGGAGTTGCGTAGAATGCGGTGACTGCACATAATTTATGATTGGGCCAAGCAAATCTTTTGGAAGGATCCTGGTCACTCAGGGTCTTAAAAACGGAATGGTCAACCACAGATAAAATTGGCGATAGCGTAATTAAAACATCAAGCCGTTCATTAAACGATTACTGTTTGCTCGTTGTGACTTGTTGCCGGAAATGTACTAGTATTTTTAGCTCTTAACAAGTCTTCGAAAAGGTTAAAATAAAAATATATGATTTATTTCGGGCAACAAAGACCCAAAACATATACAGGGTAAATTTTTTAAGTGTGCTTGAATTGCCAAATCCGAAACTATGGATTAGCGAAAAACACTGAAAGCAGTATCGAGCCTAATTTTGATGAAAATTAAAACTGCGTCATCGGATTTTTGAGACATAGATCTTCCTAGTCAGGAATCGAACCGGATCACATACCATCACGCTACAACCAATATGAGCAGAGCATTAATGAAAAATAGTGAACGCAGAAGAATTTGCGCTGGTCAGTTAGTACTCACATTTTTTTTGAGCCAAGATTCACGGGCACAACTACTACTGTTCAAGGTCTTTTTTTTTTTTTTTAAGGGACAAGCCCGCCACACATTCCCAACCACTGCAACTCCTGAAAGCCAGAATCAACAGTGGCGACCACCAGAAAAACGCCGAGTTAATGAAACCCGACGAGTCCCGGAGAAACGATTCAACTGTCTTGGATCCCGCAACGAAATTAATCAGAAGAGTACAGCGGAGGAGTAGGAAAAATAAATATAATTTCCACTTCCCTCCATATCAAGCAGGAGACAGATTAGAGCTAGGCCAATAGGCACCAAGGGACATATACAACTGGGTTAGGCCCAGTTGCCAAGCACCACGGATTATATATTAACATTTAAACTAATGGGTCCTAAATTGTGTGCTACTTTTGATTCCAGTAATAGGTATGGCAAAATCGCCTGAACGCACAAAGGTCAAGGTCTTATCAAATGTACTCACTTCATGGTGGCCGGATCTGCTTTCAGCTTGATCTTGTCGTTGCTGATGTACTGGATGTTTTTGGTGATGTCCTGCGTGTGCGCGTTGCGGTCTAGCGCCACCATCGCGACTGGGGCGCAGGATAACAGCGGACGGAATGACGCCTGGAAAGAAATACACTTTGAGATGCACATCTAACACAAAAGAAAATAAGTAACAGCTTCAAACTTATAATTCGTATATCAACAATACAACAACTACAAGTTATACAACTTGGAAAAATGGGGTTATTGACTTATTTGACACCAAATGTGAGTGCGGTGCCCCTGTACGAAACATGGCCTAACTGTTATAGTGACTTTAAGCATGCACTATTGGGGACCATAATGAATGCCACAGATACCGCTGTAAACGTGGCACGAAATGGTTAAGGGCCAATATCAACGCGAAAAAAAGAAGTTACGACACTTAGTTGTGTTTATTCAAGGCTTTGTTCGTCGCGGATCAAAATAGGTTGTTACAAACAGATATAATAAATGTGAAGATTTAAAACCACACAACGAGTAGTCCTCTGTACATTAGGGATGCAAACAGATGGTGATAAGTGAAACAACATGGATTGTAGCAGAGCACGAACTTTCTGAAGTATAATTATCCTAGCCCTAAGAGGAGTCCTTATGTAAGAATCAAAGTGCAATCCTGAGGTTTAAATCAGTAGGAACATGCAATCCTAAAAAAATAAAAAACCCTATTCTAATATGTGAAATTCTTGCGTTACTGGACATTTAGTGACTGATAGACAACACACAGACGAAACTACTGGTCGTAGAAAGCTGAATTTTGTCATTTTGGTTCCTTGGGGAGTTAGTGCTCGCTAAGAGGGGATTTACCGAAATTCTCACGGGAACGACAAAAAGTGATACGCGTACAAAGTCGCGGGCAAAAGTACCTTCTAAATATTTAATAAAAGACCTTAAGAGTCCTATTACGAATCGTAAATGCTCGTTTGCAATAGACGCAGTTACGTTGGTCTGCGTTGGAAGTACATCTATAGTCCGCGAAACAATTTTGATACTTACTAGTCTGAATAGGATTATAGTTTATTTGGGCGCTCGCGCGAGACTGAGGAGTGCGCGCGCTGAATTGACGCAGACTACATAGTACTTTAATTTTATTTATTGTAATTTTGTTTTATTATATTGACAAACGAAAACTAATGCATGGGAGAACTCGCAAAACGCAATTGGAGTTTTCTGTGATCTCTCTAAAGCCTTTGATTGCGTACACCATGACACACTTTTACGTAAACTTCGTCATTACGGTCTCCAAAGCGAAGCTCTTAACGTAGTTGATTCATATTTACATAATAGGTTCCAATGTGTTGATGTCAATGGTGTAAAATCTTCCGGGCTGCCAGTGCAATTAGGTGTGCCTCAAGGCTCAATACTGGGTCCATTCTTGTTTCTCGTGTACATAAACGATCTACCGTTTTTCTTAAGGGATATCTGTAACGTAGTATTGTTTGCGGATGATACCTCTCTTATCTTTAAAGTAGATAGAAATAGACAAGATTTTGATTACGTAAACAGAGCTCTTGCATTGGTTACGGATTGGTTTACTGCAAATAATTTAGTTCTAAATGCTAAGAAAACGAAATGTATAAAGTTTGCCTTGCCAAACGTTAGAAATTTAGGTCCCAATGTAATCTTAAGTGAAGAGGTGCTTGAAACTGTGGACACTGCAGTATTTTTGGGCATAACTGTTGATTCCAAACTGCAATGGGGCCCACATATATCAAGCCTGTCGGGAAGGCTCAGCTCTGCCGCATACGCCGTCAGGAAAGTTAGACAATTTACTGACGTTGACACTGCTCGGTTAGTATATTTCAGTTATTTCCATAGTGTTATGTCCTACGGTATTATATTGTGAGGTAAAGCTGATGATATACAAAATATATTTGTCTTACAAAAACGTGCTGTGCGAGCAATATATCAGCTAGGGTCAAAAGCTTCATTAAGAGAAATTTTCAAAGAGATTGGAATTCTCACGGTAGCATCTCAATTTATTTTTGCAAACATTTTATACATTAGGCAAAATATACAGTTATACAGTAAAACGAGTGACATCCATAATTTTAATACCAGAAACAAGCATAAGCTACATGCTCCTTCACACCGACTTCGTAAGGTCCATGATTCATTTGTGGGGCTCGGTATCCGTTTATACAATAAACTTCCACTTTCTTTTCTTGATCTGCCTTTTAACTCATTTAAAGCTAAAGTAAAATCGAACCTTTGTTCGAAGGCATACTATTCTGTTATTGATTATTTAGAAGATAAGAATAGTTGGTCGCTGTGTTGAACGCAAGACATATTATCATGTTCTTTTTCTATAAGTAGTTCTTTTATGACAGGTTATATGTGTTCATATAATATTGTTTTTTTTTTTATTTTTTTTTTTTTATTTCGTTTTGTCTTTTATTAATTATTTATGTAGGTCACTATGTAGGTAATTTTTTTTTTAACGTCAACACTTGCTTGAGTGTGTATTTTGTTTTACTTATAGTATCATAGAATGATAGTATGCTAGCTGTTATATAATTTTTTTTTTTTGTTTTGTGTCATGTACTAATTACTTTGCATTCTACTCAGTGTATAAATTCGAGTTCCTAAAACGTAACAGACAGATGTGTTGCTGGGGAGTTTGTTGGCCACTTCTTCTCCACAGCTAAAACACTAGGAAGTGGTGACGGGCGGGCGTTTTGGGGGACTGTCTTTTGTAGAACTTGACGTTCAAAAAGTGCTGGCTCTCAGCCTAATTTGAATAAATGACTTTTGAATTTTGAATTTTTTGAATTTTGAAAATGAAACGTATTCATTGCAGATTGAAATTTTATATCATATTAATTTATTTGATAAAATTGTTTTTATTTGGAATATAATGGACGCTGAATCAAGACATTTCTGGCTTGAATTAGGCTTTCTTTACGTTTTTTTCCCTGAAAACTCAAGGAATTTATAGAAATTCTAGAACTCCAATAAACAAGTAAAACATTCAACTTACCTTTTAGTAATTTCAGCTTTTAAAATAATTGATTGTAACAATGTGAATTTGACCGTCAAAGTTCCATCGCTGACATTTTTTCTTGCAAACTGAGTTCGTGAAATATTTATAGTAAATTACACGAAAAGAAAAATGAAAATGTGTAACTCTAACTTACAATAAAGAGACTGGCACTATCGTTATTCAGGATCAAATAATTAAAAGGTCTTACTGCTGCTGAAAATTACAGCGTCAAAAATCATGAATTTCCGTAAAAAATGTAATAGGACTCTTAAAAATTGCTTTACTTAACGCGTAGGTACTCGAAAAACTGTTAACAATAACGGCCACCACAATTTCAAAACAAGGATTTCTTGTGTATCTATAAAAATTAATTGAATAGGTATCGTTCTATAAAGTATAAACCGCAAAATAAAGACGAATTATCACGTATTAATTAATGAGTCAACTTTTAAGGAAAATGGTTCAAATAACATTTAAATAAAAGAAGTCATGAATGAGTGTTTGTTATCGCATCATTTTGTAAATGCTACTAGATGTGACTCACAGATAAATGGACACGACACGTGTCAGTATTATGCCAAAAATAATGTTATCAATGTTACATTTACGTTCGCGATAGCAGTGGCCTTTGGCCCGAAAAGTTTCTCTGAATGCAGTTTAAATAAATAAATAACTTAATCAAGTAATACCTCCTGGCTTTCATCCAGGCGGCTTGGGTACTATTTAAAGTCCCTGTGCGATACTCTAAGGTCTCAATTAAATAACAACTGCCGCACAGGTCGCCGAAGTCGGCCCGTGGATGGGTAACTATCCATTACATACTGAGATTTATCTGTACCTAGGAAAGCTCGTTAAGCCATTGGTCCTGGCTGTCAGGAAATCAGACAGCAGACTCACCAAGGAGACCCCGTTACTGGGTAGAGGACGTCAGATAGGTAGGTAGAGCTCCGAATTAAATACTAGTTTTAGTATTCAGCTATATTCGGTTAGGATATAGCTGAATACTAAATCTCCCGCCCTGAGGGCTAATTCACGTAATGTTATGACGCACCGATTAAGTTTTAGTGCAGTTCCAATTAAGTTTAAGTTCGAGTGATAAACGGTATTCTTGTAATCTTTGAACTGCGCGTAAACTGCGCGTGAACTGCACGTCAATTGCACGACAACCAAACTACCAAACTTACTGACGGTAGAGAGAAAAAAAATGATTCACTAAATAATCGACTAGAAACGAATAAATTTCAATGAATATATTAAAAATTAAACTTAAGCTTATAAGCTGTCATTTTGGGACGTCAAATATATAGTAGAATACCGATCACGTTGCGTTCCGAAACACACACACCAAAGACGCGCAACAGTAGAATGCCATTATTGCGCTCGTGTGACGCGCACTTGACGCGAGCGTGTCTGACAGCGGTAGAGAATACGAAAAGCGTTATTTTGATCGAAACGTAACTTAAACTGCACTGCAACAGCACTTATTTAGTTACGTGAATTAGCCTACTGATTGAAGCAGAAGGGAGTGTCAGATTCTTACTGACTAAAACCCATCCGTGTTCCTCCTAATGCCCTTTGCGTTCCAGGGCCTGACTCTTTCGAACAAATTCCACAACACTGGCAGACATTCGGTTAAGCTAAAAGCTTACTTCAACATAGTTGGGTACGATAATGTCGTATGCATGATCGAAACTCTTTTCGCATCCATATACTCACAATCACGAACTTTGTCATTGAACAGTTGTGCAGTTCAACAATAACGCCAATAATGACGGTGATGATTTAAATTATTCATGTTACCAATAATTTATGTAGCAGTGAAGGTAACTTGCTCACGTAACTGGCAATATTGCAATACTATCGAGCTCAAGTTCAATGTCAGCCGAGTCAACGGCTTGGCCAAGATCGAGACGCACGATAAAAAACTTAGGCCGCACGTAGACTGGAAGTTATATAATCGGTAGTTACATACTAATAATAGCTTTTTATGTGTTGTTAACTTTTAATTTGCTGTAACAGGTGCGGATGGAGCTAAAGTCCAGTTCTAATCTTTGAGTGTTGACTCGACTAGTAAAGGCTTTGAAATAGAGAGGAAAATAACTCTTTATACGCAAACGGGGCCCATGGTTACCAAGGAATTAATAATGAGATAAGCCCGCTACATTATTCCCTACTACTGCAACTCTTGATAGCCTGAATCAACAGTGGCGACCACTAGATGATGATAGACTGATCGAAGAAGATAGACTGTTCCCAGAGGAAGGTTTCAAGTATCTTCGATCCTTCAGAAAAAATAATCGGGAATAAACAAACGGTTGGCTCCTGGCCCCTAGAAAGGATAGGCAACGAAGCTCGACGGTTCCCAGAGAAAGAATTCAACAGTCATCAATCCCGCAGGAAAAATTATAAGAAAGAAAAAGAGTTTATTTGCGGTTAATAATCGCAAAAAGAACAGCGGAAGAATAAGAAAAACAGACATAGAAGCTAAGGGCATTGCAAGTGCACTGTCCGCCCGTAAATACCAAGTATTAATGTCCCTACAAAACCAGAACACAGTAATGATGTTAAGGCTCACTTGCACCACAAATTACTAAATACATTTAGCACTACGAATTTCAACCATCGTTCTACGTCAGTTAATCGTTTGAAAATTACAGAAACATAATGATGTTTTAAATACGTTTTTCATAGTGATTCGTCCCAGTTAGCCTTAGTGGCAGAAAAAAGTCTGCACATATTATTGCCACCAAGATTTTGATGATTGACAGTTTTAACACTAGGTCAATGTTCCATTTGGCAATTTTTGCGGAAATTGAACGCAAGTGTGCCGTTGGTCACGGCTGTCATTTGTAGATATTTGGCAGTCGTTACGGATTGTCAGAAGCCCGTAAATCTGACTCCAGTCTTGCCAAGAAGTACCGTGTTACCCAGTTAACGGGTTGTGGAGGTCTGGTAGGCAGCCGCTCTATGTAAAATACTGGTATTTAGCTGAATCCGGTTTGACTGGAAGCTGACCCTATAGTAGTTGGGAAAAGGCTAGGCAGATGATGATGATGAACGCAAGTGTGCCTACCTGCGTAGTGGATGCACCAGGAATTGTCGGACTTGTACCTAATGTGCAATAAAAGAATATGTAAACAAAGTCGTTTATCGGGAATTGTTTATGTGTGAATATTAAATATCGTTTCCGTGTTGTTAAATCTATACTTAATATTATAAAGCAGAAGAGTTTGTTTGGTTGGTTGAACGCGCTAATCTCAGGAAATACTGGTCCGATTTGAAGAATTATTTCAGTGGTGGATAGCCCATTTAACGAGGAAGGCTTTAGGGTACCTATATTTATAATCACGCTAAGACAAATAGGAGCTGAGCATTAATGGAAAATGTGACGCAGACGAAGTTGCGCGGGTCAGCTAGTAGGACTTATAAATTGAGACTTGAGTAGGTACAGTATTTTTTGCTCTTACAAGTACTTACTACTCGAACCACTTGCTAAGGTGCAAAGGTCAGATTTAATCAAGAAATATTTTGCGATGTGGAGAGCGGCTTAGAAATGCAAAATTAACTCAGGTTTTGTGGCTTCGGTCCAAATTCTGAAGAGTTAACTGGGTTTTGTAACCACGTTCTATTATAATACGTCGTCATTTTAACGTACGTTACGTACGATGAAGAACTGGCCACCAAATCGCAATAATTATGTCACTTGTTTTATTGTCATCCTGATTAGAACCTATTTTATTTTAAAGGACAAGATATCAGTATCAAGATCAGGATAGATATAAGGATCAAGCCCCTTAAAATATAATAATTGTGAATATGTGACGTACTTAAGAGCTGAGCTCCACGCGTAATACTCCACACAACAAACAAGACGACGTTAGTGTGCCATAAAAAGGTAACTTTTTGGGTTTAGCCTTTTCGTTTCGAAAAGGGGTTGACAATTTCGCCGCCAGTTCATATGTCAGGATGGCCGAGCGGTCTAAGGCGCCAGACTCAAGGGTTCCTTGCTTACTAAACGTGAGTTCGAGTTGTTCTGGTCCTCTCTGAGGGCGTGGGTTCAAATCCCACTTCTGACAAACTGTTTTGCTGTTTGTTTTTGCATTTTTTTTTTTTGTAAATATTAGGTTTTTGTCTAGGATCTCATCTGTTTCTAGATGTTACATTGTTTTATTCATTTTTATTATCTTTTCACACAAAAAACCATTTGTTTCCATGAAAATCAGATAAAACCAGCTACGTTTAGTCATCGATATTTCGTATCAAATCGGCAATATAGTTATCTTTCATATGATACATTATTCTATTTTAATCATTCGATTGTTTGTAAATTCTGTCTGGGCTGTACTTTTTACCTTAATATCGTCAGCCAAAGTGTCGGGCGAAATTGTGGCTAGTTATTGAAGGCTCGTAAGTTCTTCTTTCATTCGTTACGGTTAGTTAGAAGGTCGAAAATCTTAGAACCAGTTTTGCCAAGGGATTTCGTATTACCCAAATACTGGTGTGGTCGATAGGCAGCTCAATGTATAATACTGGTGCACCAGGTTAGACCTGAAGCCGACCCTAACAAATGGAAAAGGCTATACCGATTCATTTTCCCCAGTGGGTCTAAAAAGGACACTTTAATAGGATCAGCCAGCACATCAAGCTACCCGAAGCTGTAAATTTTTCTCAATCAACCTTGAACGATAAAGTTGAAAATGTAATTTGAGATATTGTTGTATGATTAATATTATGATCCCTGATCCTAATATGATTCTACTAAAGTGGCCTATTTAGATCCGCTGGACTAAATAAAAAAATAATTATATTTCAAGAATGTCCTTCACTAAAGGATAGACAGATAAAGGGTTTTTCTCATAAAGAATGCCAGAATCCGAACAAATCCAGTCTTGCGTTGCGCGGGAGTCGATTCTGACGATCATACTTTCTCAATGCACCCGGGCGGAACAGCTTGTTTTATTTCCACGTCTTGATAGTTTTATATATGTCATTCGTTTTTTAAGAACTGGAATATTGAGTATAATTATTATTCTTCACAAATTTGTCACTAGCCCGTTCGTGCGGCTTCGCTACACAGGATAAAAGGTGTCTATAGTAACTATATTGTAATTTTCTATCAGTAAAAAAATAACGAAATTGGATCAAGACTTACCACCTTCAAACACACAGTTAAAACTATACTTAATACTACTAGTTAGTTCTCAGATAGGTCATTACTGCCTACAGTTCGGCTCTCATCGAGGTCAGATATCAATTTGAAATTTTGTAGTCTTAACCTTTGTAGATCGATCGGCTGTGGTTATTTAGCCACTAACTCATAACCATACTGTTAACCGAAAAACACGCAACTTACTGTAGTAGGTTTATAGTAAGTGCAGACAGATCAACAAGATAAAATATTTTCTATTTCTGTTGCCAATTGAATGCCTATAAAAACCCTGTATCGTGCCTTATCGCCAGCGTTCATAAATCATTCATTACTTAAATAGGCATCGACAATGAATGCATCATCTTTTCAAAGCGTGTTAACCACGTGTTCTATGTCCTCGCACACGACCTAAGTCAGTCATTCACGAAAAGCGTGACACAATTTGTAGAAAAGTTCATCGTCCGTAGCAAAGATTTAGATGTTAAACTTGGTTGAGTTTGGCTGCGAACAGAGTCGTCAGAAAAGTCGGCGTTTACACTCGGTCGTTGGCCCTGTCGAACTGAGCCGATTCACCAAGTTGGTAGCAGGGCTACTGGGTTCACTGCGGGGATCGCCCGGAGGACACGGTGGAGCACACTGTGCAGGTGTGCCCCGCTTGGGCAGGGCACCGCCGTGTCCTCGAAGCGGCGATCGGCGGCGACCTCTCGCGTCCGGCCCTGGTCCAAGCTATGGTCCGGAGCGAGACGGAATGGGACGCCGTTGCCTCCTTCTGCGAAGCAGTCATGCTAGCGAAGGAGGTGGCGGAGAAAGAGAGGAGAACCTCTCGTCCCAGCCGCCGTGGTGGACGCCGCGGGCGTCGGGGGCCACCGTAGGCGCGGGCCTGTGGACGGCGAGCTATGGGTGGCTCGCCGTCCGTCCGTCTAGAGATGACAGGCCGTGTCGACTGCGCGTTAGTGTTCCACGCGCGCCTCAAAGAGAGTCAGCACACAGAGGGGCCCGAAAGGACCGACGCCTGCCGGAGTCGCGGGATTATTCGCAAGAGACACCGTGGCTCCGGAACACAAAGGGCAATGAAGGAACATGGATGGGTTTTAGTCAGTAGAAGTCTGACACTCCCTCCCGCTACACCCATAGCGGGAGGAGTCATTGGATGATCTCCCATCCCTAAAAAAAAAAAAGATAAGGGTTGGTCAAACATACATCGATGTATCGTCACTGCTTGAGACTATATCAATGCACCCCTGATACAATTCACCACAGATATACAATTCACCAAGCCCGTTCCACCATCGGACCACAAGACGTGCGTCGATGCGCCACCGGTACATGGTGGACATCCCACCTATAGGCACAAAACGTTTTGGGAATACATTCATTGTGCGTACAGCTAAGGAGTGGAATTCTCTGCCGGAGACCCGGAGTCTGTGTTTCCTGATAGCTACAACCTGGGAGTCCTTAAGTCAAGAGTGAATAGGTTACTTCTAGGCAAGCGTGCTCCACCTTAGACCGCATCATCGCTTAACATTAGCGGTCAAACGTATGCCTATCAATAGTAAACAAAAATCTGTCCGAAAGCAGCAACCAATTTTCGAATTACCTTACAACTAGCTTGCGCCAGCGGCTTCGCCGGGATAATACTCCCGGAATAAATGACATGGCCAGTTTCAGCCTAGTTAACTCAGTGGCATATACATTAATATACACCTAATTACAATTAAACAAAAATAGAAATACATTTTTTAAAAGTATTTACATTTTTGTACAACTTCAGAAAAAGTATTTAAACTTAAATAGTTGTTTTTCGATTCCGGCGTATCAAGTTAACCCGCCATTTTAGATAAACGTTCCAATCCCTGTTAAGCTAATATACTTATGTTCCATCAGAGTAATATTAAAAATTATTCTGATTGTAAAATGATTGTGAACCGTCGTAATCATAATAACATTCATATTTTGTTAATTACTCGAATGCTATGCTATGAAATATTTATAATTAATAACTTTTTTTATAAAAAATAATTATCTTTAAAAACGAAACGTAACGTTATGACAGGTTCGACATTCGCGCCGTTCGTTTCGTTGCGTTGCGTGTGAGTTTGTGTCTTGTTTGTAAACTGTGCTATTATATTGTTATCTTTTCTCCATATCGACCATTGCTATTCTACACGGACTGATCCCATTGCCCACCGATTATCTAGTGCTTATTAATACGGACTTGATTGTGCTTACCTACGTTTTGGACATTGTGAACTGTTTACAATGAGGTGTATTAACTGCGGTATAGCTACGGGACGGCTAAGAAGACATGTTTTGGGTCAGTGGGTCGTCTTAGGGGCAAGACGACCCACTGACCGCGGATTTTTTATATAAGTAGGTACATAGAACAAGTTCTCTTGTGTTATCTAAACAGCGCAGCTAATGAAGTGTAGAAGCAATTATAATTTCCATTTAAGCAATTGATTTTCACCTTTAAATATTTGGTCAGTGGGTCGTCTTAGGGGCGGATTTTTAAGAAAGAATTTAGTTAGAACCTTCTTCTTAGAAAAATATTTAAAGTGTGGATATACCCCATAACTCATAATTTACTTTGCGTTTCAGCTTCCAGAAGATGGACATATTTGTCAGCACTGCTTCTTGCTGCTAACTTCAGAAGGTGCCAATCATAGAATACTGGGCCACACTATGGTGTGCCTTGGTTGTGGCCGATCAGTAAGGGATATAAGACATCATATAATTGAATCGGGGTCACCAATTCTTCTGCAATTTTCTTTTACTGCAAGACTTCAGGTATGATTATTATTCTGTATCACAGTAATGATTTATTGTAATGTATGGAAATAATACAAAAATAAGTGATTAACAAAAAACATAATTTTCCCAGCGGGCCCTTTCTAATAATAAGTAAAATTACACTATTTGCCAGTGCAGATTGCCGGACTTCACAGCTTTTAGAACATTATGGCTTGTTGTTCCAGTGGGCAGCAACCTTGACTGCTAAACTGCAGCTTAGCAGTCAAGGTTGTTATGGGTTCGATTCCTAAAGTTGTCCCTTGTTAAATATTTGCAAGTGAGCTCAAGTATTTATTCTGTGTCTGCGTGTTAAGTATCTAGTTATGTAATATTTAAGTAAGTTGCCACAGTAATATCATCATACATGGCTATACCATCCCAAACCAAGCAGAGTTAGTTTTAGAACAGATGACCTTTTGTGAGATGTCAAAAGACATTTGTATGTGTTGAATAATTCGCAGGCATTTGCGAGGGCTTCTCGTATGATATTCTTACACATTATATTAAAAGTGATAAACTATTGTTATTTGTATGTAAGTTCTAAGAGCCAGAAATGTATGCAAGACCGAAAAAACATAGAGACTACAATCTATGTAACATTCACACCATTAAGCTATCACAAGCTATATTAGTTACAAGTCAATATTATGTATTTGTTTCAGGGGATAACCAGGAACTATGTTTGTCATCCCTGCTGGATGAGGGCTAACAGACAATTACATCAAGATTCATCTCGGGAAGAAATTGGTGAACCTACAGATAATACACAAAATGAAAATCCGATTTCACCACCACCAGATCCCCCCATCTTACCTCCACCGGCTGATTTACCACCAACCCGTAGTTCTACTGTAATTACATTACCTAACTATAAGCGGGCTTCAAATACTTCTGCCCATTGTATATTTAATAGATGTTATAATAGATCCTTTTATCTAATACCTGATTTTGTAAAACGGATTTTAATCACCGATCATAATTTTTATATTCCACGTAGTTCAAGAGTATGCGAGTTACATTTATATGCAAATCAGTGGCATGAGTTGCCTCAAAATAGTATGGCATTTTCTTCTTTTAATGCCAGTCAAATAGAGGATATAATCAAAATATCAAAATGCACAGAGGAATATATTAATTTTGAAAATATCCATGTAATGCCCAACCATGTGTGTCATTATTGGACAGGACTTACAGTAACCGAGTTCATTAGCTTATTGAATAGTTTGCCAGCACTTGATGTACGGAAACCAAAAACAGCCTTAGCCATATATTTAGCCAAGTTAAGGTCTGGTGAAAGCAACCGTAGATTGTCAACCATTTTTAATATTCCTAGAGCTACTTTAGAACTTAGAATGAAAAAAGTTAGATCTTGTCTTTATGAGAATTTTGTACCACAGCATTTAGGAGTCAGTCATATAAATCATTCCGAAATTGTTGCCAGGAATTTACGAATTCCATCTGCTCTCTTCAGTGACCCAGAAGTAGCTCCTGAGAATAGGCCTGCTGTAACCATATTTGATGGTACATATATTTATCTTCAGAAAAGTGCAAACTATATGTTTCAAAAGAAAACTTATAGCTTACACAAATATGACAACTTAGTCAAGCCATTTTTGATAGTGTCATGTGATGGTCATATTATTGATGCTGTAGGTCCATTTCCTGCAACTCAGAGTGATGCAGATATCATGAACAATTTGTTCGAAAATGAAAATGGTGCTTACCGTAGACTTTTTAGAGCGAATGATATATTTATATTAGATCGTGGATTTCGCGATGCTATACCAACTTTGGAACGCTATAACTATAAAGTTTATAAGCCAGAATCACTTGACCAAGGACAAACTCAATTAACTTATGCCCAGGCTAATAAAAGCAGAAAGGTAACACTTTGCAGATGGGTAGTCGAAGTTGTCAATGGAAGGTTTAAAAGGGATTTTAAATTATTTAGGCAACGGTTTTTCAATCTAGCTGCTACTCATTTAATGATTGATTTTAAAATAGCAGCAGCTATTTTAAATAAATTCCATCCTTGTCTCATAGATAGTCCAAATTGTGAACAAATTATTCAAAGGGCTTTACGGTTCATGAATGTGCCAAATCATCTAGGGCAATTGGTGAATGAATTTAATTTAAATCGGAGAAGAGTTATGTTCACAAGAATTGACGGTAATCTACCGCAACTGGAGAGGTTTCCAATATTTACGTATGATCATTTGTTGTTATTCTCATTAGGGCCATACCAAGTCAAACAGGCAAGATCATATTATGGGGAACACATCAGAGAAAATGGAGTTTATGAGGTGGAAGTGTGTCCAGAACTGGATCATTCCCAGGAGATGGTTCTAAATGTAGGTGGAAATGCGCCCTATTTATTAAGGGGGCGTATAAAGTCAAGGCATACTAGTCAAAGAGTATATTATACATATATTATGTTTGATGTTGAGCCCAGTAGCAACTGCCCACTAGAAGCTATTTTGGGCTACTATTGCAGCTGCTTGGTCGGTAATAGGACGGTAGGGTGTTGTTGCCACGTGATGACAATGATCTGGTACTTAGGCTGGGCAAGACACCAGACCAATATTACTCCACCAGCATCATTTTTAGACGGCATTTTTGTAAGAATTATTGAATATTAAATATTTCTTTCAAAAGTTATTTAATGTTTGTTTTTTTTTAACACTGCAATCCTTTATGACACTACCTAACCTTTTATCAAATGTGAAATTAAATGTTTTCTATTCTATTATCAAGAGTATCCAGTTATACATATTTTGGGTAACTAATGATTCTATTCCTGTCCTACTACTCTCACAAGGTTTAGAATTTAGATTACACTTGGCACATTACATCTCATCAGACAAGAGAGAGGCCTGGATTTCTAACAATGTTCTCCGTCATGTTATAGAAAATTATTAAACATGATTTCTAAAGTCTAATTGGCTTAATGGTCATCCATTCATTGACAAGCGTAGCTTACCCATGCAGAATAATCTGGCTACCACTTAGTTATAAACCCGAGGAGGTTCATGACCAAGACATGTTTTTGTTCATTTCTAAGAAATCTGAAGTTACTGAACTATGTAACTTTTACAATTAATTTAAGAGCATACTAATGTTAAAATAAAGCAAAATTGGTTAATGTACATGAATTTTTAGATGCTAGGCAGAGTGCCCTAAGTAAATTGGCCATCTCCTTTAACCTATTCACCCTCATAGTTCCCGTTCCAGTGGGATTTCCGGGATAAAAATCCTATCCTAGGTCCTTTCTCGAATCTCAAACTATCTTTGTACAAAATTTCATCCTAATCGGTTCAGTGGTTTAGGCATAAAGAGGAGACAGACAGACAAGAGTTACTTTCGCATTTATAAAATTAGTTATGATTATGATTAGGATAGTTAGGATTGAGCGATAGAATAAGTTAAAGAACTCCGAAAAGCGAGGTAATTATTGCTACAAAAGGAACAAATTTCAGATTATTTCAAATGAAATTTGCTTTTGTGCTATCGATATTATCTTTCTTTTTAATAAGGATACCACTGCTTAAGGTGCTTCTTTTACACAATGACGTGCGTCGTAGAGGGAGGCCTGACATGCTGGCGGAGTAGGCAACGCACCGAGAAGAGTGGACAGCTGCGTGAAAGAATTTTGTACAGCAGTACGAAAACACAGCTAGAAGAAGAATGGTATTCAGGCCTTACAACTGAAATGGCAGTGAACTTAATCTAGCATCAAAATAGGCTAGTTTCCATCATCCACAAATTGCAAAACTATTTAGTCTGTCAGTTAGAGTATTGAAAAATAATGGACACGTATTTTTTGTTTTTGTAAATCAATGAATATTGACAAAGATAAAACGCCAAACTCGGGAGTGGGGGCTCGTGGCGTCACTAACCGCTAAAAGTTATGCCACGGCGTGACATATTGATAATTTTAAAAGTGTCGTAAATTCGTCAATTTTGGTTCCCGTACCAAAAGAAAAAATATGGGTCAAATATTTTTTTTTCAGTAAACAAGCCTATTCTAGAACCTACTATGGGCACCTAATACACCCGAGGTTCCAAGCCTCTCTATCAGTTCTCAATTACAATGATTTACAAGCAACAATGAGGCATCATATGTATAGCGCGTGCCGTGCCGACTGATTGGCTCGTTCAATACAAATGATGATAACTTCAGTAATATCGGCATATTCCACGCGAACAACTACTGATTGTTTTGAATCATTCGTTTGGTATAATACTTCCTTATTTCTAAGAGGATTTTGATCTCCAACTGATTACTTTGTTGCAAAATTTATTAACATTTTATCAGTAACCTGATGTTGTCACAACAACTATATTTCAGTTTAGAAACGCAATCAGAAGGTAGAAGGACCATTTTGGCTTAAGCCTAAGTGACTCAAAAGTATACGTACTTTATAAGCTGGGCAAGAAGCATAAAAGCTTTTCCTACCAGCCCAGCGAGCTTACTAAAAAAATGAACTCCGAAAAGGGTCAGAAGAACAAACAAAACACATCCAAGGCAATGCATTCGAAATAAAAGTTACTGCGAACCTTCACTACAAAAAATCTAAATAAACAAAGTAAAAAATAACTTTAATTTCGGAAGTCGGTGTTTTTGTTACTTTCTTCGTATTTTGACACCGACTTCCGAAATTAAAGTTATTTTTTACTTTGTAGTGTTTTTTTCGGTCGGTTGTATTTTTTTGTAAAAAGTTTTTTATTTTTCACTTTTTAGTGGTGCCCCACACCCAGCAACACCACTGCAAAATCGCAGAAAAGCAAAATACGCAATTTCGATTATCAAAGAATCATCTAAATAGTCAAATTCCAGGTATTTCGATTTAAAATCCAAAGTTCGTAACCGATTTTGATATGATTTAAATGGGACAATCTGCAAGTATATCCTTTCAGATAAAACAAGAATTTTTCAAATCGGTTCATAATTGTCGGAGATATGAGGTAACAAACATAAAAAATAAAAAAAAAATAAAAAAAAACATACAACCGAATTGATAACCTCCTCCTTTTTGGGAAGTCGGTTAAAAAATCTAAATAAACGAGTAGGGGCAGCCCACTGCCCCCGCACCTAATAGAACAAAGGTACTTACAAACAACAGCCATTTTTATTACGGTAGGTTCAATATTACGAGCCACTACAGGCCTATTTTATTTGGCAAATGCATTGTTTACTTCAAAACAAAACAGTTCCTGTCTCGTACACATTAATTATACAACATTGTGACGGGAGATGTGACAAAATCATATCGCGCCTCTCATAGAAAATAAGACGAATTCCTTGACATATTTCGCACACTTGCTTGCTGGAAAGAGAAAAACCTCGTGTTTGATCGAAGTTCAAAGGAAAAAACAGGCAGACAGTTGATTCACACGAACGAGTAAACACAAATGATCCACATTTCCGGGCAAATAACAAGTCAATGATATTATCAAAGTACCGCCATGTCAATACGCCTCTAAAAGTGTCTAAACTGCATTTAGCGGATGAAAATACACTACATATTTGAAACTAATTTGCGTTTCAGTAAACCATAACCTACAGTACAAAATTCCTACTAACCTATATTTTTCTTACATCGTAAAACGCGATACGCACTTCATGGTGCGCTAGCGCATAGCACGGTCACGTGACTGTGACGTCATCGGATCACAGTAGTTGCCAAGTGCACATTATACGGAACTTATCTATTCGTGCGATGTATCGCTCGCTATGAGACGCGTTTGCTGCTTCTATGTTAATGTAGGTCCTGCCTCTTCAGAGCCAAACATTTTGAGAAAACTCTGAGTGGAATAGGATAAAGGTGGTTTTCCGACTGTCTAATAGGTACATAGTTATTGCAAACACATAGGGTGTCCTGTTCACAACACAGTGCTACGGTAGTAATTTGTGACAGTCGAATTTGTGGGCACAGTTTAAATAAAAAATGTATCTGTATTTGGTTTTCAGGGCTTTTTCGGCTATTTTATAGTGGGTGAAATTAACTTTTGAACATCTATATGTATCACAATTTACGTCGCTGTCAAGCTATCCTTCGTTATTCTACAGAAGCGACTGAATAACTTGTATTTATTTTTAGCCTAGGATCTACAATATTTGTTTCCGAACATGTCACACGCTGCATCAGGTCCAAAGTACAATGCTCTTATGTAAATAAGGCGTTTGTTCTTTTATCACTCCAATCGAGCATGCATACTTATTGGCATATTAATCTGATAACAAAGGTTACCTGTTGAATCCAATTTATGATTTCGTTGACTGGATTAACGCCCTTACAAATTCGACTTAAGTTAAGCGTTCGATTTGTTATCATGAATACCCCAATGTTTTTAGTAATAAATTCATCAGACCAGGTGTACCGTGTAACGTGTTGGTTTGCTAACCATAATTATGTAGAGAACTCAGGGTGCATTGCTATTCTTTTATTAAGAGCAGTGCAGCCTGAGTTAAAAATATTCAGAGGTTGCTACAGGGTTATATATTTGGGCCGACATTGGTCACAAAGGTGCGGTGGTGGCCTCAGAAATGTCAATGCTAAACTTTCAAGGTTTATTTTAATTGAACTCATAATAACGGGAGCAAAAGTAAAGATAGATTGTTTGAGCCTTGGTGTCACAGTTGATAGCAAAGGGTGGAAGAAAAAACGACGACCCTGGTAACTAAAATCTTAAAACCTGGATGAATTTTTGTCTTATCTCAGACAACGGTATCTATAAGGCAGTTCTTCAGAGGATAAATGAATTCGCATAAATTTAGTGTTTCACGATTGTTTTGTATTGCAATGCATATGGTATGTACAACACCATAACAATGAAAACTCTAGTGCGCAGTTCGGTATTACGACCAAGTACCTAATGATTGTAACTTTTATTATAGGAGTTAATGTATATAAATCACCGGTAAATGGCAAAAACCGTAAGATTGTAAAATATCGCGTGAAATTGTAAACGATTTTTTATTGGAAACTATTGAATTTGGATGGGTTTTTTTCATAATATATCTACAAATTATAATCTAAACAAGATTTATTACAATCTTACGGAGTCTGCAATTTTTCGCTGACAAATTAAGTGGTACTTACAAATTTTCCATTGCTTCGTAATCCAACTTTTCCATGGTTCACTGCTAACGACACTGCATTTTTTAAGGCACTCATTTTACCTGCAATAGACAAAAATAATCAGTAAAAAAAACATTACTTACATAAAAAGAAATTACAGAATGTTCAAAAAGGTCGGACTCTACATAATTTTCCATTCACCTGTATTATAATTTTACGGTGTAGCGAAATTTATCAATAAATTGTATTATTTTCTGCAGTATTTTTATAAAGATGCCGCCCGTTGACTAGATACAGAGCGTCCATTTGATATTTGATAGAGAATCTACAATTTCCCGTGTCTGTAAATATAACAATTTTGAGTAATCGGGCATTTACGATGTATCTGACGGTATTTTTCCAGAATGTCTCGTAATCGCAATACCATTAGTTGCATGCAATAGTAGGCATAAGTTGACGTTCACTACATTAAGTCAAGTTGTCAAGCAACTACAAATAGGCTAGTTTCCTCCATCAATAAATTGAAAATCTGTTTAGTCCGTCAGTTAGAGCATTGAAAAATAATGGACATATTTTTTTATTTTTGTAAATCAACGAATATTGACAAAGATAAAACGCATCAAAACTCGGGAGTGGGGGCTCGTGACGTCAGATCGCACTAAAAATTATACCACGGCGTGACGTATTGAGAATTTTAAAAGCGTCGTATCTTCGTCAATTTTGGTTTACGTAACAAAATAAAAAAAATGGATCAAATATTTTTGATAATCTAACTGACAGCCAATTAGATTTTTTTTTCAGTGGACAAGCCTATCTAAGGAGTGCGCTATTAGGTTTGCGGCGCTAGAATGCAAAGGGCATTAGCAGGAACACGGATTGGGTTTTAGTAGTTTAGTTTAGTCAGTAAGATTCTGACACTCCCTTCCGCCCAGAGCGGATGGAATGGTTTGATGATTTCCCGTCATTTAAAAAAAACCCTAATAGATGATAACCAAAAAAATCAAGTAACAATATTCGACAGATATTGAGGTCAGCTTGCAGGTTAAACTGGAAGCCGACCTCAATAATAATCTGTCGAATATTGCAGCTGAGAACCAAACTTTTACATTGAGCAACTGAATATCTGGCCTCCTCCCAGTAACTGGATAATATAGTATCTCCCTCGGCAAGACTGGTGTCTGATTTTTTGGCACATCGGAAAGCGCAGGCAGTTATGCATTTCATTAAAAAAGACCATGAGCAAAGTGACCACTTGCAGTACAGTTAAGCAGCATAAAATGCACAACTTGTGCTACGCTACGTTAGGCGGAGCCTGCTAGGCTGAATATGTTAGTCTGAAGAGTTGAAGAGCGGAAAACAGAATCCCGACCGACCGAAGTTCCTCTACTCTACTCTACTAGCTCTACGACTTCATCACAATTTTGAATTTGAACTGCGAAACATTGGGTGAGACAAGAATAAGAATATGATGAGAAACAAGAATCTCCCCATACTGGATTCCCTGCTGTCTGAATTCGATGTTACAATCATTTTGATATGCCTACAAGTGGCTAATATTGTAAATTGGTGATACCTACGTAACGTCTACGTCGTTTTGAGATCAGGGCCGCGGGTTCGGTACCCTTCGGGGCTACTAGAACGAATGATAGTTGTTCCACACGTCCGACAGAATTTCCCGTAGAATGCAATGCCGTTCGCATTCGACTGTATACTTCTTAAAACGGTGGCCTGAGTTCGAGTTTTTCAACGTTCTCGATCGCGTTAGCATAAACGTCATTTTGTATTTGAACGAGCTAATATCTGGAACTACCAGTTAGATTTGGAAAATTATTTTTGTACAAGATAATCACATTCAAGAAGAAGGTTTATAAGCTATACGGGAAGGAGAAAAAAGGGATATGCGCGTCCGAAGTCGCAAGCAAAAGCTAGTGTATTTAATATAAAATTAAAACTGAGGAAACTAAATTAGATTCGCGTAGACTTGTTTGTATATCTGTCCAAAGTCCGCGATCTTAGCAGTATTTTATGAGTTGATACTAAGGTACAAGTTCAGCATGATAAGTTCTACTTGCATCTTAATTCGAGCATGTTTCACATTCACCTTCTTTGTTATGGGTGGGGTGCTTTTGGAGGACCGGCTTTTTGTAAACGTTGATAATCAAAAAGTCCTGGCACTTAGCCTAATTTGAATAAATAACTTCGACATTTGACACACGCACAAACAACAACGAAGTCCTGATGCTCTTTTTTTGTCAATCGCACAATCACGCACCTTAATATTCAACCAAATATCGCACATTCATATAACTTTTCGATACAGTGACTCTTCAATTAGAAAATACGCACTTTCCCAGATTAATCCATACTAATAACTAATTTACAAATGACTTACATTAGTAATTATTAATATTACCTAATTACACACACAGTGACATTTTAGTCGTCTTACAAAAGCGGCCCAATTTTTACCCGACATAAACTACCACTAGGCGCGATAATTAAAAAAAAATTCATTAACATAATGGGTACAATAAAAATATATATATAATGCATTAGAATTATGAAACACCCTGTTAATAATGTTTACATATCAAAGCAATGTTACCGTTAAATTCAGTGCCGTCCTTAGAACACAAAGCTCAGACTGTGCTCGCTCCTGGATGTTTCAGACTATGTAACATGATAATGAATATTTTTTTTTAAATTGAAATGTTCATAAATATAATTTATTTTTAAATGAATGTGTAGTCGTTATTGGATATATGAATTGGGCTGCCATTGCCACCGCTAAAATCTCACCATGTTTACAGGGTGCCCCAAGACTTTGCACCATGGATGGAAAGTAACATTATAAATACTGTAGATAGATAAATTTACTGAATTAAACCTACGTCACAAAATAGTGATAAACAATCGAAAGCGCGTCGCGTAGCCCAAGCTAAGGCCGAGTTAGCACAACGTCAAATAGAGTTAGCCGCCGCGCGTCTAGCCGAAATTGAGGCTGAATCTACGGACGATGACTTATCCTCTATCAACTCAGAAATGGGAAATGACTTTATTTTTAAAACAATACAAACTGAATTAAATAATTGCCTATGTTTTGATTTTTGTAAATGTACTTTTTATTTGGCATACAAATGTAAAAAAAAATGTACTTAGGATGTTTGAGTTCTACGCCATCAATACATTTATTACATCTAAATAATATAGCATATAAATAAAAGGAAAGCCTACTGCAATTTTTGCTGATCAATGACACCTTAAAGTGTGAATGAATTTTGATTCAATTATGAACATATGGGTAGTCTAGCTTGGACAACAAATATACTATAATTTTATCCCAGCTGGAAGTTCCCAAGGGATAAATTTTCGACTTTCATGTGGCTGCACTAGCAAAGCTAGTGACTAAATAAAAATTCGAAAGAGGGACACAACCTGCAAAGTCATTTAATTAAAATAGGTGAGTATTTCATTCTTATTGTAATTTCTAATGGTTTCATAGTGTGAAACAATAGTAGTAGTTTGATAGTCTTATATGACACATTGACTTCTGATCCCTGGCGCAAGCTTCATCATAGATATAAACAGGCACTTCTTACATAAAATGCTAATTAGTCATTGGTGACAGATAAATTGTTTTAATACAGAAAATTATTTTTAAGATTTTATTGAAGAAATATATAATTAAGTTTTACTGATGACTGAATTTAGGAGGAGAAAATTAAGTGAACATTGAGTCAAGAGCTGGAAGATGATGATGATTAAATAAGTTATTTCTGTAACGATTTATAATTGACTAAAATATTGAACTTTAGAAAGTAGCCAGTCAGTAGCAACATTGTAGAGTTTGAAGAGAGATGCCAAACATGTCACTATTCAGTTTGTATTATAAGTTTCAAGGTTAACACTAATTTACTGTATTTATGATCATGTAACGAGATAGCAGCTATCTAAATAGAGATTTTTTTTTCCGTTAAAACAGTACTCATCATTTTAGAGCTAGAATCGTTATAATGAGTTTGAACTTTTAGCTTATTTTTTATGGAAGAGACTGCAATAGAAACTTTATACTCTACAAAACACTAATAAGTTTGATATTTTTATTGACGAAATATAATCTTTTATAATATTGTTTCGTAAATCGGAAGTATCTGCCTACCCTTTGTCGTAAATTATAAATTATTATTAAGCAAATAAGAAACATAAATAAATTAACTTGGAAAGATTTACACAAAATAATGCATGTCTAAAGTATGGGTGCCACATTTGCTATAATTTGCCTTCATGCCGGCAAGTTCTAAAGTGCACAATTGCACATACTAGATGTTCCTGAACTGTAGAAACGACGAACAGTTACATTAAATTAAATTCACACAACTTACCGGTTTAAACTTTAAACTGAAATCGACAAAAAATCAGATTTCGGAATCAAAATGAAACTTTGAAGAAACTAGTCGACACAACTGAGTTATCACTACACAAACTAAATTTATTTTAATTTAGCAACAAACACGCACTTGCTGCGTGATTTGACGTGCCGTGTTTGGTTGGTTTGAAGAAGTGTGAGCATCACTAAAAAAATTTAACATTAAATTACTGTAATTTAGAAATGGTAACATTTAAACTGACTGTCCGAAAATTGGTCAGATAGATTAGAATAGAATGACGGTGAAAATGAAACTCTGCTCCACAATGCGTTCAGAAATTGCAACACTGGAACAGGCTGGAAGAAATATACAAGAACCGAAAAAGAAACAAGGTTTTAGGTACAAAATTTAATGGATGGAGCCAGTTTTGACTATTCCGCCAGTGTCACATTGGATTGTGATGTGAATACTTCTGAATTAAGTTCTCGACCAATTTTATGGAGGAGCTAATTTCTGAACGAAATTTCAAACAACAACGTCAAACTCACATGGTGTCTGTCTGATTCTGTCTGATGACTGATGGTGTTGCTCGGCTCGTGTTGCGAACTGCGGAGTGGTTATTTAGATGATAAATAAATAAATAAACGTCACAATTCAACGAAAAATACTAGTACGAAGTGCCTTAAAATGAATGAAAACGATGGAAAAGAGTTTGCAGAACTTGGTGTCAAGACCTGGCTTATAAAACAGTTATTTATTCTTGGTATGTTTTTCAGAAGCAAAACAGTAAAAATTCCACTGTTAAGACGCATAATCTTGTCTGTATCCTTTTGTATCGGTATCCCTAATTCCTCGCATTGTTTCTTTATGTAATGTTCCTAATTCACATTCATTCACATAAAATTATACTGATTTGTTTTTGTTTTTTGTTTTCAGGTATTAGAAGCCCAACACCTATCCAAAAAGGTTGTATATCTCGCATATTAGCTGGAGAAGATTGTATTGGGGCAGCTAAGACAGGTTCTGGCAAAACATTTGCATTTGCACTGCCCATATTGCAACATTTGGCTGAAGACCCCTATGGGATCTTTGCTTTGGTTCTGACTCCCACACATGAGTTGGCTTATCAGGTAAAATAAAATTTGCTGACACACTGACTAGAATAAAAATTAAAATATTTGGTAAGATCAAGCACAAACATTTAAAGTCAATTAACATAGAATTACTACATCATTTCCTCCTAGCCTTGTTTGGATCTTTTTATGCAAATAGCAGGCACGTTGAGAAAAGTACAAACAGAAAAACTTACTACTATTCATTTTTCAGTTTGTACTTATCGCCATCGTACTTATCCCATACCGTAGGATGTCATATCACAATATTTTATAATTTGTACCAGTATATTATGTCAGTCATTTCTGTAAAATACATTTCAGATAGCAGACCAATTCAGTATCCTAGGCCAGCCACTCAAGCTAAGAGTATGCATTGTGACGGGAGGATCAGACCAGTTGGAGGAATCCCTGAAGCTTGCCAAGCGACCCCACATTGTTGTGGCTATGCCGGGCCGTCTGGCAGACCATATCACTGGATGTGACACTTTTAGCTTGAAAAAAGTCAAGTATTTGGTACTGGATGAGGCGGACAGGTAAAACTAGTCATTATGTAGTATAGTCCAAAGTACAGAGCTTTAAAAATGCTTTTATTTATTTGGTAAGTCACACTATCCCTACTAATATTAAAAATGCGAAAGTAACTCTGTCTGTCTGTCCATACGGAAAACACTGAACCCATTTGGATGAAATTTGTACAAAAATAGTTTGAGACCCAAGAAAGGATACAGGATAGTTTTTATCTTGGAAATCCCATGGGAACGGGAACTATGTGAGTAAATAGGTTATATATACACACACACTAGTTAGCTATATACAGATTAGCTACTAGTGTGACTTGCCAAATAAGTAAAAGCATTTTTAACATAGACAGATCTTATTTTATCAGATAACTAGCTGACGCTTTGTCTGTATCACATTTTTCATAAATGCTCCACCTCTATTGGTTGTCATGGCCCTATAGACTAGCCTTCCTCGATAAATGGGCTATCCAACACTAAAACAATTTTTCAATTCAAACTTGTAGATCCTGAGATTAAGGTGCCCAACTGCCCAACCAAACAAAGAAATAAACTCTTCATCTTGATAATTTTAGTTATAGATGTAGGATTACTAATAACTCCATTGAGCTCAATAGAACATATTTACAAACACAATCATTTCCAGGCTGTTCAGTGAATCATTTCAAGATGACCTGGAGACAATATTTAATACATTACCAGCTCAGAGACAAAACTTACTGTTCTCTGCCACAATCACATCAGACGTCAGGGAATCCAAACTACTGCCACTTAACAAAGATGTAAGTACCTTAATACTGTATTGAAAAAAGAGTCCAGACTGTGTGATTCTGTGTCTGCAAAATCATCTAGCAATGCTGATTTCTCATTACTACTAAAATAGGAATTAAAAGCTTCGGTAAAATAATTTAAAACTCCTCTTTGACACAAGTCTTGTGCCGTGACCCTTATTCTGTTATGTCCTTATGTATGTATGTATGTAAATCGGGCTGGTTTCCGCAACTCCACGACTAAGCGCGTATTTTGCGTGTAGGTGGGACAAATGTGTCATTCGATCCACCCCAGCTCCCCGAGGAAGGCCAGCAACGCCTTGATGTTACCAACTATTTCACAGAGGGTACCTGGGTTACCGAAGTACTTGGCCCTGTAATCCGCGACTACCGGGCAGCTTAGAAGCAGATGTGCTGCTGTCTCATCCTCCTCCATACAGGCTCCTGTTATGTCCTTATGAGCCTACCATTGTTGTAAGCTAAAATATGATTTGATTCAAAGTCAATGTCGACTCGGAATACAAGGCGATTTGTTGCGCAGTCATCATCATATCAGCCAATTGCCGTCCACTGTTGAACGTAAGTCTGCCCCAAAAGAGCGCCAAAAATCCCGGTCTTAGCAGTACTCATCCATCCGCTGCCAGCACCTTCAAATCATCGATCCATTGTGCCGTAGGGCGATCCACACTACTTTTTTCCCGTACGCGGTCTCCACTCTAACAAATGTCTGCTTCATCGACCGACTGTCTGTCTGTGTCTACAGAAATGGCCGGCCCACTTGTTGTTCATATGACAACAGTAGCGCAGAGCTGGAATATTCTGCAGCGAATAGAATACCTACTATGTTGAGACTTGTACTTCCAGAAACTCCTAACCTGGAAGGAGACGGATAGCCAACTGACGGTGACCACCCTCGACCAACGTTATGTGGTGTGTCCCGCGTACGCCCGAGACGTGTACCTCGTGCAGACGCTACGCAAGTACCGCGAGATTAAGCCGAGCAGTCATATCATTGTCTTCACTGATACTAAGAAGTAAGTTTTTGATAATTGCAGCTTTTAATCTGTGGCGTCGCTCCCTTTTCTATTCTACAGGAACTGTGCAATTCTGCGTAGAAAAAAACCCCAGGCAAAAAGTTTCAAACAAGCCACTTTTAGATAAGGTATTTTTGGATTTTTAACCGACTTCCAAAAAAGGAGATGGTTTTCAATTCGTTGGGTATTTTTTTTTATGTATGTACACCGATTACTCCGAGATTTCTGATCCGATTTCTGTGATTTTAGTTCGATGCAAAATACTTGCCGTTTGGTCCCGTAATAATTTGATTCGGATTGGTTCAAACAGTAATTTTTATTTTATGAGCGTTTTTGCTTTAAATTTTAATTTCTGCGTAGATGATGACGCAGTCCAAGTTTCACCACTTAAAAGTGAAAAATAAAAACTTATTACAAAACAATATATAACCGACTTCCAAACAAAACACTACAAAGTATAAAATAACTTTAATTTCGGAAGTCGGTGTTAAAAAGCAAAGAAACAAAACCAAAAACACCGACTTCCGAAATTAAATTTATTTTATACTTTGTGACAATGACAATCTCGCCCGCCCATGTACCTCTATATTTGTTAAAGTTTAAATATTTATTAAAGCCCTTTTTTCCGAATTAGGTACAAGTTTTACATTAAATTGTTAAATTAAATTAAATCTCGCACTTCGGTGTGCCTCTTGGCATAGGCCTCCTCCAGCTCTCTCCAATGAGCTCTGTCTTCTGCAGCTCTGGTTCAGTATGATCCTAGGGTAGGGTAAAGTTTAAATAACACAGGCCTTAAAATTGTTTCTTTTCTTTCTATCCACCAGAGAATGCCAAGTCCTATCAATGATGCTGAACGCCATATCCATGGATAACGTATGCCTCCACGGCTTCATGAGGCAAAAGGAACGAGTATCCGCCCTCACGCAATTCCGAAGTAACCTGAAATGTACACTAGTAGCTACAAACGTCGCTGCGAGGGGCTTGGATATACCTACAGTGGATTTAGTGGTCAATCATAAGCTGCCCTTGGAACCTAAGGAGTATATTCACAGGTGGGATATGTTTTACTTCTTTATTTAGGCCTAGACTTATAGTGATAGCGCTTGGGAACAGCATGTATTATGTAGGTAAGTACAGTAGATTTTTTACGTTAAGATTAGAATCCTACTTTCCAATAAATCATAAATCTATATTAATATTAGAACGAGGTAGAGTTTGTGACGTCATAGAGGGTAATCTCTGGATCTATTGAAACTATTTTGAAAATTCTTTTACCAATAGAAAACTACGTTATTTGTGAGTTCCATACAGTGTGAGTCTTTATAATGTGTATATACGACAATGAAGGAAACTATACCTAAATTTATCGACGGCAAAATTATTTAAAAAAATCCACGTTCTTTTAATTGTTTTATCGATTTTGTTTTTAATTTATTCACAACTGTGAGCCCAGTGCAAACAAAACTATGTAACTTTTCAACTAAATTATCTATTGCAATGAAACGAACTCCATTATGATGGGAAGTAATTAGCCATCCTTAGAAAATGAAAATAGTGTTAATTAACTACCCTCAATTTGAAAATAAACGTATGTATTTTTTTAGCAAGAATCTGTTTTCCTTTCATAAATTTTTACAGTAGATAATTGTAAAATTGCTCAAAAAGACGCCCCGATTGCCTACCTTTTTTTATTACTTTAGGATATTCTTCATCGTATAAGCTACCGAATAGCAAAAATTGCATGACATATTATATTAATGAATAAGATGTCACTGGCAAAAAATCGACTTTGACCTACAGTTGTGAAAAAAAAAACGATGTTTATTAAAATTTTTGCTCTACAGGGTTGGCCGCACAGCCAGAGCTGGACGGACCGGCATGGCCATATCCCTGATCACGCCCTACGATATACTGCGGCTCGGCGAGATTGAAGAGGCCATCAATACCAAGCTTACCGAGTACAAGATTGATGGTAAGTACCAGTCTCCTGTAGGGGGCCCTCACAGCATACGGGAGAAGTAAATTTCAGGTGATTTCAACCTGAATAGCATAAAGTTTCATTATCTCATTCTTAATGTCCCTTAAATCTCAAGTTACTGTATAGATAGCGGAGAAAGAGATTGATTTTCATTTTCTATGGATAACTTACAGCCGAATTGAGAACCAACCCCTTTTTTGAAGTCGGTTTGACATTGCTCTTACTGCCTCTCTAAACTCTTTAAAAAACTTCATAATCATTTTTAGCCCTAACTACCTTAACATTGGTTCAATCATTTCCAAGAATAAGGACTCTAGGTCTTAAGCTATTGGTTCTGCGCCTAAGGCACTTGTCTTACCGCCCGCCGGCGAGGAAGCGATTAGCTTTCGACTATTTGCTCGCTGAGGAAAGGGACTAAAGATATATAGGTCTCTTGTGAGTAAAAGAGACACATACATTCATAGTTGATAGCTGGCTGTTCACACTTCCGGCGAGCGGCTCTCAAATTGATCTTATCAATAAGTCGAGTTTCTATTTATTTATTTTATTTCGGGATAAAAAACAGGAGTGCAATAAAATGTAATACAAACTGTCTTACTAGCTAAACAACACAACCACATTACTACTACTAGCAACATTATCCACTTATTATCTATACTAATATTATAAAGAGGTAAAATTTGTTTGTAAGTTTGTATGTAGGGGGTAATCTCAGGAACTACTGGTCCGATTTGATAAATTCTTTCAGTATTAGATAGCCCATGTATCGAGGAAGGATATAGGCTACATATCATACTAAACGGAGACTAAAAGGAGCTGAGCATTAATGGAAAATGTGATGCAGACGAAGTTGCGTGGGTCAGCTAGTTACTAATATGATGATTTTGATGCTACGTGAGAACAAAAAACCTTAGTTTCGAAGATGCCACACTAGATGGCATAGTCAACGGCGGCACGTTCCTTATAGTATCTTCAGCACCAATGGCTAGTTTCGTTTATCAGGACCCAAATTCGGTGAAAAGGAATACTTCATCATCATCCTCCACAGACCGACTTCGCCCATTGCAGCATAGGCCTCTCTTTCCAATCCTCACGTTTTTGTGCCAACCTAATCCAGGTTCAACCATTCATTATTACTACTTCATCATATCAGTCAATAGGCTAGATTCCATCATCCACAAATTGAAAAACTATTTAGTCCGTCAGTTAGAGTATTGAAAAATAATGGACACGTATTTTTTGTTTTTGTAAATCAATGAATATTGAAAAAGATAAAACGCATCAAAACTCGGGAGTGGGGGCTCGTGACGTCACGACTCACTAAAAATTATGCGAAGGTGTGACGTATTGAGAATTTTAAAAGCGTCGTAACTTCGTCAATTTTGGTTCCCGTAACAAAAGAAAAAACACGGGTCAAATATTTTTTGATAATCTAACTGACGAACTAATTAGATTTTTTCAGGACACAAGCCTATTGCTGTCCATTTTCGAACGTGAGCGTCCCTGAAAGGGCGAAAACTAACCCGATCTTGAGTAGACCGCATCCATCCGCTGCCAGCCACCTTCTTCAAATCGGCGATCCATCGCGATATTATCATTTAGGCAAGCTGTATATTCACAGATGATGAAGCTGTAAAGATCTTCACGACCGTCAGCGTGACGCGTCGGGAGCAGGAAGCCCAGTTAGATAACGAGGAGTTTGAGCAGCGGAAGAAGAACTACCGCGTCAAGCGATGGATACAGGCTGGAGTGGATCCTGACATGATGGAAGAAGGGTGAGGAACTACTTTTGATCATTTTAGTTTATTCCGGAAAACTTTGACTCGGAAATGTTTTTTTGATTTGTATTTCCAGTACAAATGAATATGGAAACAAAAATGGTTTTTAATAAATGTAATTGTATATTGTAGTAGGTTGGTGAATTTTTTTATTTGGTAATTTTAAACTAGATGAGGCCGGTGTTATCTAGCTGACTGCTCTGAGAAGAAACTCCGAAACAAACTCAGAGGTCAAAGTCTCTTATAAAGTCCATACAATCGTACTGGTCAAATCATATCGATGCTTCCGGCAACAAAATGTCGTAAACGTCATTTTGGCGAAAATGCCTTGCTTAACCATTATTTTGATTAAACGATGACGGTCAATGAATAAAAAACCTTTTTTAATTATGTCAATTTGTGTTTTATTTTATTGTTTTTATTACAAGTAATGAAAACTCAACTTACAGTCTTAAATTCATTGATTTGCTTCAGATATTTCCATGTTTGTTACATACCATCGCATCAGTTCGTGGTGTTTACACTCATTTTTATTTCAGTATATGGTTTTTTAAACCAAACCCAGAACTATTGTGTTTAAAAACTGGTGCATACTTCTAACTTCCGTTAGACAAATCGTTCTCCATTGATTTGTTAGTGGTCGTAAATACCAACTTCTTGAATTTTCTGGGGTGTATGTCCAAGCTAACTTTTAAAATAAGGCTTTGACATAAATAGCAATAATATATTATGAAACACCATCGTATTTTACGTATTTCTTGTATAGAACACAATTTTACAACTTTTAAAGTTAAAAAGATATAAGCCAAAAACGAAATTATTTTTTGTTTTTCGTTGATTACCAAAAGTGCTATTTTGGTGTTTACGACCTTTGTTGTCGGACGCATCGATATGAGAACCATGTAGGTTAATGTCTGAAGTGGTATTTTGAGGAAGTATCACACAGATTAGAGTGGACCTGTCCAGACAGTGCAAGCATTTGCCAGTTATCGTGTTGCTCAAACTTAGAACTTTAAGGAGCTCAACGAACTGATGAACAATACCAAAGTAAGGACATTTGTGTAGGCCGCATAAAGAACTCAAACCGCCAGACTAACATTAAATGAAATGCTATCCCCCCCTAACATAGCAATCTTCATGGTCCTCATATTCACAATAACTACTTTACAGAGTAAGTATTCATGTCAAAGTAATGAATTAAAATAAAAAATATTGAGATTATGTACTTTAAAAGATAAACATTCATGTCAAAAATACACATTTTGGGGGCCGAGTCACCCGCGTCCGTAGGAGAATACCCTTCAGCGAATCCCTACTCTGGTCCCCGGGTGGTGCTAAACAGGTGACACTAACCGCCTCCGTGGTCTAGTGGTTATACCACCTTATTCAGACCCAGAGGTCCCGGGTCCGATTGCCAGCTATAGATAGATCTAGAACAGATAACAGAAGGTCTAGATGTAGATCTTCTGTTATCTGTTCTAGATCTAGAGCGTGCTTAGGTGCAAACACCGAAACAACAATAGTATCAAAGTAACGTTATTATTAAATTATACATTCCCCCACAGGCTTGAAGAAATGCGCCGAAAACGGATAAAAGCGGCCAAAAAGGCGAAACTAGCCAGAATCAAAGAAGTACAATCACAGATTCAGACCCAAAATCCTTCCCAGAGCGAAGACCGTCTTCAAAATGAAGCACAAGACATTGACGCTTCAATCAAGGACAGCTTGAAGAAAGTCAACAAAACGTTGATGAAAAAAGATGACAGATTCAAAGATGTCATAGGAAAGATTACCAAGATTAAAAGGAAAGCAGAGAATGTTAAAATCAAGAAGGATGTCGCAGAAACTGGTTTGAAGAAGAAGAAAGGAAACAAAGGAGTGTTGAGAAATAAATGATTAAGGATTTGAAACTTAGTTTTTTTTTTTTCGGGTATATTATGACCCAATTATATTGCTAGATGTAGGTGCCTACTCAAAATAATTAGCCCTTGAAATGTTTCTAAGGTTTTGTAAGGAGCTGTTCAAGAATGGGCGCCGGTGTTGAACTTGAAAGATATAAGTTTTATTGCATTGGAAGACAAATGAGAAGACTAAGACTTTTTTTGCGATTTTTTCAAGGCATTCGATTGCGTTCATCATAAAAAAATTATCAGCTAACTTCACCAATACGGGACTCCTTGAATCTTGTTACTTCAATACTTTATTGCATTGCATATGTATAAGATAGTTTAAAATGGAAAGATCAAATATGGACCCTGTCGGGCACAGCAAAAAATAGGAGAGGAAGAGTGCTAAGTAGTATTTCAAGGTATGAAATAGTTTAAAAAAATATTATAAATGTTAAATTTGTTGTATAATCTATACTAATATTATAAAGAGGTAACATTTGTTTGTAAGTTTGTATGTAGGGGGTAATCTCAGGAACTACTGGTCCGATTTGAAACATATCATCACCCTAAGACTAAAAGGAGCCCATTAAGAGGGCGCATTCCGTCCACTAGCACCGCCAATTGTTTTTTATTAATCGTGGTAAATTTAAGACACGTAGATAAAAAAACGCTCTGCAGTGTTTTAAAGAAATGTATTTATTATTTTTTGAGAGCTATGTTTTGTACTTTAGAGCATAAATAGTTGCCAAACTCGATATTTTTGCTAAAAGTGGCCACTTTTAGCAATAATTGCCTATTTGGCTATTTAGCCATGAGTTATGTATTAAAAATAGCTCTCAAAAAATAATAGATACATTTCTTCAGAACACTGCAGAGCGGTTTTTAGCTACGTGTCTTAAATTTACCACAATTAATTAAAAACGTTTGGCGGCGCTAGTGGACGGAATACACACCCTTAATGGAAAATGTGACGCAGACAAAGTTGCGTGGGTCAGCTAGTTATCTATATATTATTTATTAGGTCTGTGTTCATATAATATTCATTCATATTTATATAATAATAGGAATCAGAGTTGACGTCTCGACGTTGATCTCTCGGATCTATAGTAACCATGTGTCCCTCAGGGTTCTTTTGGCGTTTTTGAGGACACAAGAAAACATTAACATCTTGTTTAAATTGACAAAAAATATTATAATAATATGGGACCTAGGGGCCAACCGGCCCCGAGCCGGGTCCCCGCTACCGGTGGTTGTGTGCAGCGCATGAGATGGACTCAGTCCATAAACGAGAACGTCATGCGCGCATATTACGGGGCTACAGAGGGGGGAACTAACCTCACTGCGTACCGTGTTAGGATGCTGTCTCAGTTTCAGGACCTGGAACCAACTGTGAACGTCTCGGCCCAACGATTGTCGGATCAGGTGCGAGTCATCCAACGTAATCACAGGTTGGACGACGCCGCACTTGATAGGCTACGCTCAGAGGTACTCAGCAACCTTATCGTCTCGACCTCAACACAAACCGCGGTTCAGGCGCTAGATAGTGGCCCAATCACACCGCGGCCGATTGATGTTTGTGATGAGGTAGATGATAGGGTTGTCGCGGTAAGTAGCCAGTGCAACGATAGACTGAGACCGCACTGGAGGATGCGCTTCGCGAGTATAGATCGACTCCGACCGAACTTAGGCCCCGATTACCACGGTTACCCATGCACAAAAAGAATAGGGCGCTGGTGTGTGCTTTGGACTCGCTGCTGCAGAACATCTTTGCAAGCAGCGAGAGCCTCGTTGATACGCACTCAATCCTGTTTTGTGGGGCTGTTGCGGCATGTCGTATAGCGAACGTCAAGTTCCCAAATTGTGACGAAACTATACGACCAAAACCTGCTGCACCAGCTTGGCAGTGCAGGATCGAGCGGCGTATCGATGAGGCAAGGGCACTCATCGGCAAACTATACTGCTTCAGGGAGGGCAACACACGACCACGCGTGATGCGCTTTGTGAGACGGGCGTTTTCGGGGACTGGTATCAGCCCTCGAGATTACACGTCTCATGTCACAGAGCGCATCGACTTCCTGAAGCAGAAAGTTTGTGCATGGGCAAACCGTATTCGGCGGTATAAGCGGCGGGTTGATCGATAGGTACTCGCAGAATCGCATGTTCCGGAGCGATGAGAGGTGGGTATATAGAGCTTGGGAGCCACCTGAACAAAGTGTGACGGACATGTGCCGCCCGGATGATATCGCCACAAATACATTCTGGCGAGGCATCTGGTCGGTGCCCGTCTGTCATACCGAGGATGGCTGGATGCGCGACGTCGAGCGCGTGTGTGAAGCTATACCAGAAATGGAAAAAATTAACATCACATCATCAGATGTAGCCAAAGCAGTCCGTCCGTTACCGAACTGGAAATCTCCGGGTCCGGACGGACTGCATAACTTTTGGCTCAAATGGTATAGCAGCTCACACGCGCTCCTGGCATCTCAATTCCAGTCATCCTTAGAGTCTGGGTCGCTACCACAGTTTCTAACAACTGGCGTTACCCACCTGCTCCATAAGACCGGTAGTCCCGCGGAACCCAAGAACTATAGACCAATTACTTGTTTGTCGACGGTCTATAAACTTCTTACATCCATCCTGAGAGTGAAGATCAATGAGCACATTGAGACTATCTCAATTATGTCCGCCTCTCAGAATGGATGTAGGAAGGGGTCCCGCGGCACTAAGGCGCTTCTCCTCATAGACATGGCCATAAGCCAACAGGTTCGTCGATCCCGCAAGGATCTGTCGACATGTTGGATAGACTATAAGAAGGCCTATGACTCTGTGCCACATACTTGGCTCATGAAGGTGTTAGAGTTGTACAAAATAGATGCAACTCTGCGCATCTTACTTGAGTCATGTATGAGGCAATGGAAAACAGTCCTTCGCTATCCAGGATGTCGACCGATTCAGGGGAATGATGAGCCTGTATGGATTAAACGGGGAATATTTCAGGGCGACAGTTTGAGTCCGCTTTGGTTTTGCTTAGCTCTGAATCCTCTAAGCATATTGCTGGAGGATTCAAGTCTAGGCTATCGGTTGAGAAGAGGTGGTCAGGCCATATCTCACCTTCTTTACATGGATGATCTGAAACTCTTTGCCTCCAACAATTCGCGACTGATGGAGCTATTGAAGGTTACTGAAACCTTCAGTAGTGCCATCAGGATGGAATTTGGTGTGGACAAATGTGCAGTCATGCATGTAAAGAAAGGGGAGATTATGGAATCTGAGAGAATTCAACTCTCAGATTCCATACAGGTTATATCCCTTAGCTCAACCGAAACCTACAAGTATTTGGGTATGTCAGAAACGTTGGGCATTAATGTTGCTGACATGAAGCAATCGTTGAAAGAGCGCTTCTTTGGCCGCCTGAAAAAGGTTTTGAATAGCCTTTTGTCGGGCGGAAATAAGGTGCGCACCTTCAACGGTTGGGTCATGCCGGTATTAATGTACTCTTTTGGCATACTCAAATGAACTCAAACCGAACTCGACGCTCTGGATAGGAGAGTCCGTACATTGCTGACCGCAAACCGGATGCATCACCCACGATCGTCGGTGATGAGACTGTACATTCCGCGGAAGTGTGGAGGTCGGGGCTTAACGCCAAGACTCTCCACAACCGCGAGATGTGCAGTCTCAGAGAATATTTTCTCAAAACTGATGTGGGTATGCACCGAGATGTGGTCGCAGTGGACAAGGGACTCACCTCGTTGTCTATGGCTAAAGAGAACTGGCGCAAACCTGTGATACTTACAACAGATGACCGCAAGGAGGTATGGAAAGGCAAGGAGCTTCACGGGCGCTTCTATCGGGCTCTTCATGGGTCCGATGTTGATTTCTCTGCGTCCGTGGCCTGGCTGCGTTTCGGAGATCTCTTCGGGGAAACCGAAGGTTTTGTCTGTGCAATTATGGACGAAGTTATTTTGACGAACAACTACCGGAGGCATATTATGAGGGACGGGACGGTTGACGCGTGTCGGGCATGCCACCGTCCGGGTGAGTCCATCAGACATATTATATCTGGTTGTTCTCGTCTGGCTAACGGCGAGTACTTGCACAGGCATAACCAAGTGGCCAGGATTATCCATCAGCAACTTGCTTTGAAATACAATCTGAGATTCTGGGATTCTGAGGTACCGTATTACAAGTATGTGCCCGACCCAGTTCTCGAAAATGACCATGTCACGTTGTAGGGATCGGTCTATCATCACTGACAGGACTATTGTTGCCAATAAGCCTGACATAGTGGTGATAGACCGATTAGCGCGCCGCACAATGATTATCGATGTTACCATCCCACATGACGAGAATCTCGTGAGAGCTGAGAAAGAGAAACAGATTAAGTATCTCGACTTAGCACACGAGGTTGTCGACATGTGGAATGTAGACTCGGCAGTCATTGTGCCGATTGTTGTTACGGCCAATGGCTTGTTGGCCAAAAGCTTCGACGACCACCTGTCGAAGCTGGCGTTACGCAGTTGGGTAAAGGGCCTGATACAGAAGGCAGTAGGTACCTACTCCTCGATACGGCTCGTATTGTGAGGAGGTTCCTTTCTCTGGGGCCCTAACCACCGGTAGCTTGGACCCTGCTCTTGTTCGTTTGTTCCCAACGAGTAACACCCTCAAATGTCACACTGTTACTCGATGGGAACTTTTTATTACTAATTTCCCAACCAGTCACACTAAAGGGGTATAATTTAGACGGTCACCAAAATGGATCAACGGTCACCAAATTCTATCCAACTAAAAGATTAATATTACTACCAAAAATATTATAGGTTAGGTTAGGTTAGGTTAGAACTGTGACCAACTACGCGCGAGCCGAGCGAGCGAAGCGAGCGGTGCCGCGGCAGCGGCCGGCGAGCGCTACCTCGAAATTGGTCGCGATTTTTTTCTTATATTATCGTGGATTTTTTTCTGAAGAAATTCCCATCGAGTAACAGTGTGACTGGTAGTGTGACCGGTTGGGAATTTTTTCAGAAAAAAATCCCATCGAGTAACAGTGTGACATTTGAGGGTGTTACTCGTTGGGAACAAATGCTCTTGTTCTTTTAGATATATTTAAAAATGTAAATTGTATGTATCAAGTGAATAAACGAGATATTAATCTAATATATAAAAATCTCGTGTCACAGTTTTCGTTGCCATACTCCTCCGAAACGGCTTGACCGATTTTGATGAAATTTTTTGTGCTTATCCGGTATCTATGAGAATCGGCCAACATCTATTTTTCATCCCCCTAAATGTTAGGGGTAGTCCACCCCTAAATTTTTATTTTATTTTTTGGCAATATTATTCATGAATAATGTGACGCAGACGAGGTTGCGCGGGCCAGCTAGTATAATATAATATCCTTGGACATTTCACACAACGCCATATAGTCCCAAGCTAAGCAAGCTAATGCTTGTGTTATGGTAACGAGATGGCTGATAAACTACTTATATACATTTTTTTTGTAAATACATACATATTATAGATAGAAAAACACCCAGACTCGGAACAAATACATGTAGGTCGTACAAAATATTTGTTCCGTGCGGTAATCGAACCCGCGACATGCTGCGCAGCAGTCAATCGCTCAACCACTGCGCCAACCGTGTCGTCAAAATAAATATGATGCATGCATACAAAGGTTACTAATGATTGCATTCAGCTATATTTAATTTATAATTATGATATAGCAATCTGCGTCACATAGATTAGATTCTAAGTTTTTTAACTGTTTCAATACTTTCAATTATATTTTTTATTTTGACGATTGTTTGACCATTGTTTTTTTTTTAAATCATATACGAAAGGGAGCAGAAATAAAAACAAAACAAGAGTAGTTAATAATTTATTACATTTATACATTGTATAATTACAAATAAATACAACAATGATATATTTTTATATTCAAGCAATGTAGAAGATGGCAAATAATTTGGCACAAAATTGTATAAGCTTTCGCGTGGTCGAGGGCGTAGCTAGATGTCGACTGCTTTACCAAGACCGTTCCAGACGAAACGCATTAGTCATTTATTTTATAACAACATACATTGTGTAACATTATGTGATTAAGGGCCTCTTTCACCATCTCCAAGTAAAGCGTTGTTTTTAGCCACGAGCTCCTCTTTAATTATGACCTATTAATTTAATAACACAAGTATTATGTCAAAGGGGGAGGGGGGGATTCCCGCACCACACAGCTTCTTAAGGAGCGGTCTTTGTTAAACAATAGGCCTAAGTGCTTCAAGGTTCCTTTTGTGCTAAAATATAGGTTAGGTAAGTTTTTTGTGAATTTGTATTGAAAAGACAGCATAGATATTACCTGGCCTAATCGTTCGCGGTGTGTGTATCAAGAGATCACGATCGATCGCGACGTCAGTTGTTGTCTTTTTTAAGTTCTACTTACAGAAACGAGACAGGTATTGGTCTTTCTACAGAGGGCCAATTCTACTAATTTTTGAACAACTTTCGCATTCGAATGTCAATCGCAAACTGTCAAAAAAGCCTTGATTTTTAAACATTTTTGACAGTTTGCGATTGAGATGCGAATGTGAAAATTAGTAGAATCGGCCCTCGTCAGTTAATTTTTAAACATCGCGCCCTGACAACGCGTTCGCCTGCAAACCTCGTTGTTACAGCAAAATCTGCTTGCGGCCGCAGCTACGAATTTTTAAAAAGTTTAATCAATACATCTCGAATGAATTTCAGTTGATTAAGAATGACATTGCGATTTTTTTTTACACAATAAAATTAGGGTGCAAGTTTTTATAATGGTGGCTATTTCATATTAGGCCAAGCGCAAAAAGACCCTTGAAACACTATAATTATTTATAAAGATTTCCTCTTATTTTTTATTTATGAGTGTCATAATTTCACATTTACTTGAATATATTCCTTGACTACTTATAATATATGCCAGTGTCCAATTGACTGCGATTTGATAATATATTTTGAAGTGACATTGAGAATGAGCGAACTTACTTTACGCTACAGTGCGGAAAACTCGATAATGTTTCAGCTAGTCTATTCTGTAAATAACCATTTCGATATCGACTTCACCTGAGTGACTAAGCTTACAAAGTGAACTTTATTTCACACAACATAAAGGTCTTATATTTATACGATTTTGAAACTCACCTCGGATTCCGCTGTCGAGACACGAAAATGTTGTTACAGAATAGCACTACAGTACTCGAAAATATTAGACGAGTTTTTGAATGAATGGGTGAAATTTGCGCAAATAAATGCTTTTTTTTTCTTTCATTCTACGACTGAAACTGTATCGGGTACACAGTATCAACTAAACATAAATATATTTCGCAAAAATACGACGCTATTTTAGATCAGTTATAGATCGTACCATTCAACTATAATACATATCTTCAATATCATAGTTGAATGTACATTTTTATGGAGTATTTGCATATTCTTGCTAGCATTTCCCGTGCAAAGTGTTATAACTTACGCATAGTATAACTTGATATAAATTCGAATATAACATTAAAATCACAATAATAATTCATCTAATTACTACACACTTAAATATTGGAATAACAATTCTGTAACTTAAAATAATAACCAATTAAAATTATAATTAATATGGGCAATTTTGAGCAAAATGAGAAAAAATATGTCACTTGTAAAAGTGATGACTGTAATATATATTTTCCTACAAAAAAAAAAGATTTTGAATTAATAATACATTCATCTCAGAGATTTTAAAAATACATATACAAAAATACTTTAGTATCAAAGCACTTACAGATACAGAGTAAGGCCGAGAGCTTTTAGAATACTAGTATTTTTTTACATATATTATCGTATAGTATAATCTATTTTATATTTGAGGCCAAAGCGAGTGGCCTTAATTAGACATGCTTTTTATAATTAACAATGAGAACTATGTATAATAATATGTAAGTTTGATTAATATTTGGACTTATATCAGAAAATTATGTCCTAGGCTGAAACCTGAATTCGAATTAAAAATGGTGCTTATAATCCGAAATAAACTGTTTTTTATTAACTTCGAAATTGGAGAGTTATGTGATTAACCTGTACCTACTAGAGTTCTTTTTTTGTATTTTATTTTTTGCAACATTTAGATTTTTGTTGATAAATATATATTGAATGGGGGTTTCCAGGAAAATTTACGCCACCAGTTGCCACCACTACAAAGGCGGGGGGTCCGCTTCCTTGAAAAAGTGACGGATGAAGTGAAAGTAGTTTTGATAGGTGCCTGGACCTGATGCCTCAGTGCTGCCACCTAGTACTCGTCAGTTTAGGAAACCACCATTGAAAGTGTAAATTATGTAACATATTCATATTTAATGATGATTTCTGCCAAAGTTCATTCGTTTCTACGTTATGGATGGGACCAGATAAGCAGGATTGAACTTTGCGACATTTAAACCCAATTATTTATATTTGGGTTGAAGCTACAGTTTGGCTTGACGAATGAACCCTTAAAAATTTTTAGATAGGAAATATATGACTACAGAATGTGACCATTAAAAAAAATTTAAAGTGTAATTTATGTCCAGCAGTGGGCTACAAATCGATTGTATGGAATATCAATTTAACCTGTCATGATTGTTCCGCAGTTTACGAGTAAGTAATGAAATCATTCAGACATCTGCAGCAGTGAGTTAATTGTGGCGTCCTTGCTGCCGCCATTGGCCTCTAGCACCGACTTGATGACTTCCTTGTCCATGCTCGGGAACATTTCCTGGATCTGGGAAGATAAATTTATTTTACTTATGAACTTTAACCCCCCGTAAGGGATGAACGGTGACCGACATCTAAAGCGATCCGCATGCCAGCCTCACCTGCACGCGCGGGAGGGCATGCGCAGCGAGCGGGCTGCCGCGTTGCCTCCCGCACTATATGATACTTGTTTCTGACTGCTATCGACACATGGTGGGTTGGCCGTTCACGTGTGACGGTCACCTGTTGGAAGAGGCTGCCAAAGTGAGCCTACAAACTAAAATATTTCCAAAAATATCTGTCGAGTATTCCCCCGAAAGAGATTGAAGGTCTTGGATCCGAATGTGATTGCAGCTTTAAACCAGGGGCCCTACTATGACATGCCAATGCGATCATCATTAAACTGAGAAAAAGGGATAGTTTTTTGTTTCTTGTTAAACTCCCCAGCCACACCTTAATCTTGATCGTTTAAAGATGTCATAAATGTCAACCCACAAAACCGGTATCTGTGTGAGGGAACGCCAAAACTAACACGGAACTCGAGGATAAATAAAAAAAAACCATCCAGTGCGAGTCGGACCCGCGTATAAAGGGTTCCGAACGAATCTCATTTTTTTAACATGTTACTTGAAAACCATCATAGCCAGAAGTTTATACCGTATGTCTACGACATATATGCAATCCTTGAAACCACATACTAGTTATGGTATTAGTTTTGTTAAAAAGTCGAGTTTTAATTTAAAGCAAATTTGAACACTCTGTAGAATTGCAACAGTAGGTTAATAGTACAATGAACTTGAATCCTTGAACATTGAAAAGCAACGTTGCCACGCTGGCGCGGTGCGGTTCGTTTGTCGGCTTAGTACAAAAGGACGCGGCACGCGTGTGTCGGCTTTTTCAAAGGCCTTCGGCTTTTGGCGAGGAGGGGCGCGGGGAGCGGGTTGCGCGCGCGCTCGACGCGTAGGGTTGGACACAGTTATCGACAATATTATCAGCTTTCTCTCATTGTCTTTTGAAGAGAATAATGATCGGTTAGCAAAAAAGATGTTCTAATTTTAAAGGACACGGTTAGTTTAGAATTATTATAGCACCACTATGTACCTACCTACCTATTCTGATTAAAAATTATAATTGAGAGGATTTAGAGATAAAAAATAATGTATTAATGTTTACATTTTAGGAAGAAACATCCTATTAAAAAAACGTACTCACCCGTTTTCTACCCAGGAAATTACTCACTATCTAGGTAGTACCTACTGTAGTTTCGTAAGTCGAAACGTACAAAAATTAACATTTATTTTAAAAGTCCAATAAATTTAATTATGACTTCACTGTTAAATACGGCTGTAATGCCTTGATTGCGTATTAAGTCTTTATTAGATAAGTAATTGTAGAAAAGTATCGATAAAAGATAATTATTACATTGTTTACCCTATTTACCTATGACTTTTATTTTTTGCCAGTAGGTACGGATGTAAGTGGTGCTTTGTCAGTTCACCGCGAGTCTTCCGGGATAGCGTGTGTGCATTTCGCAAAGATTTGATAGGTACTTAAGTACACGCATTGTTTTACGTGATTTTTGTTATTTACTTGTATGTATTAGTTTAATTATTTTCTTACAGTGAAATAGACACTGAGTAGGTACTTGACTTTAGTGTGTGTGTGTAAATTGTGTTTTTAATTTTATTTGTACATACCTACGTACTTGTTTTTTACGGTGAAATAAGCACTCGGATCCTGGTCGAAATTTGTTGGGCAAGGTTAGGGACAACATTGTTCGGCGATGTCACTTGTGCATTCAAAAACGTGGTGGACATTTTGAACATGAGAAAATTTAAGTTTTAATCCATCTTGTGCTATGACAGAATTTATTTAGATTAGTTCAGTAATCAACTTATCACGAAGTAAAAAAGAACGGGTGAAAAATAACCATAGTGAATTTCATCGCAATTGGCAAAAATAAATCAAAACGCCGCCGCGCGAGCATTGTTGCCGCACTTCTCGAGGTCAGTCGAGGTCAAGGTACGTTTTCTAAATAGGGTGATTTACTTTTACTAAATTTATTTTCATATTTATTTTGTTTGAAAACTTAATTTTTTTAATTTACGTTTTTTTAAATTTATAACAATTTATTTATACTTCTGTGGACAAGTGTAACTTGTGGTTTCAATTATTGCATATATGTCGTAGACATACTGTATGTTACCAAATTTTAACAGAATCGGTTCAGTAGATTCGGAGAAAATTTAGCGTTACAGACAAACACTCGAGTGTTCCTGTAAGGGTTCAGTTCTTTTGTGGAATTACGGTACCCTAACCTGGCTTTGACTTAACAACCAATGAAATTCTGAAATAACTATTCTGTACGCAATCCTCCGAGTGCAATATTTTCCAAGATATGGAAAGTCGCGCAGATAATGATGATCCACAAAATAGGCAAGCCCCCGAGCGAAGTATCCTGGTACAGACCAATCAGCCTGCTGACATTCAAACACTGTTTGAGAAAAAGCCGCGTAGAATCTTCTCCATATCGACGATCATGTTTTCTTTTTTAACAGCAGCAGTCTACTGCCCAGCTAATCCATCGAGTTTATGAGACGGTAAGAAAAAAGCCCTAGACCAGAAAAAGTATTTTTCATCTGTATTTGTGGACATGCAACAAGCATTGGACAAATTATGGCACAATGGCCTCCTCTACAAAATTAAGAGAAGCTTACCAGATAGCTTCCACACATTTTGATTAGATCATATCTCTCGGACAGACTATTCCAGGTACATAGAAGCAGGTTCGACCCCTAGCTTTCATAATGTAAAATTAAGCGTACCGCAGGGATCTATTTTGGGACCCATTCTGTTTACAATAAACACAAGATTTTCCTACATCACCCAGCTTAACCACAGCCACAGCAGCTTAACGACACCGCTATCCGTGCCGTGTAATAATGATGCTGTTACCGCATCAAATATCTTACCGCAGGGACTACACAAGATCAATGAGTTGGTACAAACATTTGAAATCAAGCCCAGTATATCTACGTCTGTGAAAATCATATTTACTCTGAAACAGAGCACCTGCTAACCTGTAAAACTAGAGATTCCATAAAAAAAGACCTTACCACATGATGACAATGTCAGGTACCTGGGTATGTATTTGGGCTGCGAGAAATTCGTTAGCTGCTTGGTCGAAAAAGTAAATTGTCTACAGACAACAAATTGCTCATTTACAAAACTGCCCTCAAACCTATCTGGATGTAAGACGTTAAAATTATGGGGTAGTGCCAGTGAAACAAACATCTCGATGTTCCAGTGTCTACAGAACATAATACTGAGAAACGATAAGAAATACAAATTGGTTTATCACAAACAACTAACTAAACCAAAAATTATAAATAAAACAGTTAAAGGAGAAATTAGATCGATTCCTGGGACATACAAAGACCGACCGTCTCGTCACCCAAACGAAGAAGCGGTTCAACTTATGTGAGAAAATTACTCAAACCGTCTCAAGAGGCGTGATATAATTAAGCTCCACATTATATGGTAGCTATATTGCGAGGAAAAGTAGCAAGCACTCTACAAGATATCGATCCGCGAACATATCTGATTGTTGGATATTAGTCATTAGTATTAGTGATTATGTCTACGTTATGATTATGTCTATGATTTATGAAGCCTGATGGCAGATAAGCAACTACGGGAAAAAAAAATTTTTGGTGCACGATCAACAGCAGGCTCAATCGTTACCAATATAAAATGCAAAAGCGAGTTTATTTGTTACATTTTAACGCCTAAATAGCTGAACCGATTTTGATGAATTTTGGTACAGAGTTGGATGGGACTGTTGACTATTTTATGGCGAGAAAAGCAGTGGCAAAAAATGCTCGTAAATAGTAATTAAGGGATATTTATTTCAATTGAGACTATTTTTGGGCGGAACGTAAGGGAGTGTCGGACTCTTATTGATCCATCCGTGTTCCTCTAATCGCCTTTTGCGTTCCAGGTGCGGCTGCAGGGCTGCGGTGACTCTTTCAAACAAATTCCGCAACCCTGACAGGCACCGGCAAGTGCTTTTTGATTAGACCATTAAAAGATATAAAATAATAAAATGTCTATTTAAGGCACTGACCTGTTGTAGTTGCTCCTCAGTGATTGGCGGCGGCGGCGGCATCTGTGCGTGCTGCTGAGGCTGTTGCATATGCTGCTGTGGCTGCGGCGCTGGATACATCGGCATGGCCGCATAGCCCATGCCGGTGCTTGGCACCACCAGCATCGGCGGGAATGTTGCCATGGCTGCGGGACCGACCTGCAGGCGGAAAACATGAGCTTGAGTGATAGTGTGTATTGCTCCTTCATAGGATAAGTTCCCGTCGTGGCCAAATACATGCACTGTCTAGTATTTAAAGAAACAAAAAAATACAACCGACTTCCAAAAAAAAAACACTACAAAGTAAAAAATAACTTTAATTTCGGAAATCGGTGTTTTTGTTACTTTCTTCGTATTTTGACACCGACTTCCGAAATTAAAGTTATTTTTTACTTTGTTGTGTTTTTTTTTTGGAAGTCGGTTGTATTTTGTTGTAAAAAGTTATTTACTTTTCACTTTTTAGTGGTACCTCACACATAACAACACCACTGCAAAATCGCAGAAAAGCAAAATACGGAATTTCGATTACTTGGATGTCATAGAAATATCATCCAAGTAGACGAATTCCATCTATTTCGATTTAAAATCCAAAGTTCGTAACCGATTTTGATAAAATTTAAACAAACAAACAAACAAACTCTTCTGCTTCATAATATTAGTATAAGATGATGTATGACGTACGATGAAAAATCCGGAAGTTAGCAGTCCAAGCCTTGTGTTCCAATGACGGCGTGGAATCTAACGGTGACATTCTATCGATACATAAACAATAATATCAGGGTGTTTGATAATTCTACCCTTTGGGTACAGTAAAAAGTGCATTACAGTTAATCAACAGAATCCTATTGCTAAGCCTCTGCTCTCTGTCCGTTAGCAGGCTGTATCTAAATAACCGTAATAGGTATACAGTTGAAATTTTCACAGACTATTTATTTCTATTGCTCGCTCCATCGTAGACTTCGTCTCTGTAATTTCTGACCAAGACTAAGGTCAAGAGCAAACCCATATAAAAAAAAGACATAATAAAATTAAGGATTATGGGTACGGGACTGTACGTGTACGAATCCGACTCGCACCCGGCCGGTTTTTTTTACTACTGTTCTTAATAAACTATTTTTAAAATCGCACCTACAGGTTGTTTACATCGGGTACATTAGGTGGGCCGCCTTTGTAACGCGACTAAAATGGCACCGTGTATAGGTGACTAATATACTTACTGAGTAACTGAGAACCAGGTTGATGGCACCTTCCTTGCCATCCCCTTGCTTGCCGTTCAGTTGGAACCAGTTGTCGTATGTCTCCCCCTGACAAAGTAACAATAATTTATAGAAGACAGTAATTACTCAAAGTCACATTGAAGATAGTGTTCATATTATGAGAACAATAAAAAGGTAAAAATGTTTAGAATTTTATAGCAGAGTCAGCATTTCCTGGAATTAAAGAAATATACGGCACGTGACATTCACCACTTTGCTTTATGCCTACTACCTCTTACAGAGACGTGGCCTATTTCCCAGCAGTAGGAATGGGAATGATTGATTATGAGGTATAATACATTAGCCAACGAAAGAAAGCCACGACCTAGTGGCTAAATGTTGAAAGCTGCACGGGTCTTCATCTTCCAAGGTTAAATTACGCTTACCGATATCGGTCGTTGGATGGGACCATCTTAACATGCCGAGATTACTTCGTGCTAACTAAATCTTTTTAAAGCGTAAGTGGTTACGGGTCGTCTGAAGCCAGATAATCAGATACCAGCCTTGCCGAGGATTACAATGTTACCCAATAACTGGGTTGACTGGTTGAGATCAGATTTTTAGTCGTTCCTTGTAAAATACTGGAACACAGCATCCGATTCAAATGGATCCCCACATAGTTGGGAAAAGGTGGCAAAGGAAATTGATTCATTTTAGGAAAGATCGCTAAATCCGACACACAGGCTACTTTTTACCCTAAAGACATGCACGGTTGGTCGGCCTGTGGGATTGGTTGCGAGAAATCATTATCACTACATATTATAAAACTCCTCTGCCGAGTCTGTCTGTCTGTCTGTTCGCGATAAACTCAAAAACTACTGCACCGATTTTCATGCTGGTTTCACCATTGGATAGAGTGGTTCTCGAGGAAAGTTTAAGTATATGTCAAGCGGGCGAAGCCGCGAGCATCAGCTAGTAGTAATTAAATATGCGTACCTTAAGCACCGCGGGTGGTATGGTGATGTGTGCCCAGGCAATCAGCTCATCCATTGTGAATGAGCATTCGTCAAAGATCTCCAGGTAGATGGAGTTTACGCCGGATGGCAGCAGGCTGGAAATTAAACTAGGGTAAATATCTAGCTCATAATGCATGATTTTGTATCACCATCTAATTTATTTTCCACTTGAACCAGTCCATTTTTTTTTTTGAGATGGTTTTGCTCTTGACTCTAGTGAAGGTCGGAGATGACAGAGTCAAAGTCTACGATGGAGTGAGCTTACCCAGAAGGAGTCTGTTAACTCTAAATTTGAAGAGATTAGGGTTGTAAGTGTTCGGAAACACAGACGCAGGCAGTGAGTTCCACTCTTTTGCTGTGCGCATTATAAACGCTTTATGCAAAAAATCTAAATATAACAAATCAGCTATGGAGTTGTGCGAACATCATAATTATGTATAATCTATTGATCAGCTGTCTTTTTTCCAGTTTATTGTTTTCAATCAGTCACGATTCATGCACAAAAATATTCTTAATGTTCGATCGTTCTATCTTTGCCTATGCGAAGTACGTCGCAATTGATTGAGCAGGATGTCAATTACAAGAAACATAGAACAGCGCATGCGCGGGTAGGTCGCGCATGCAGTCTCAGTCCCTCGTATACGTTCGATGCATACTTGTCTCGCTTACTCAATGCAAAACGAATGCGAAAAGTGTCTGACGTTGTTTTTGTTTTAAATTATTTATTTTGGTTTTTCTTACTATTTCATTTGTGTTTTGTGATGCATATGTTTGTTGTGTTACTTTTTGACCTTGTTATTGTTACTGGTTTTGTTTCTTACTTGTTTATTACAATACGTATAAATCAGAAAAATATTCGACGAACGTAACACTTTTTTACGCGATGGGACCTGCGTGGTCGTCACTAAAACCTAACCTCGGAGCGGCTAAGATAGAAAAATCGTACTGTAAATAATGTATTAAAATATTTTTTTGAATTTCACGCGACATTTTACAATTTCTCGTGGAATTGTAAAATATCGCGTTTGTAATTTTCAGGTAATATACATAAATCACCTGAAAATAATTAAAGATAAGCAAATAATCGCAAGTTTTATATATTATTTTAATAATTCGCCAGTCCCGGATATCAAACGAGTTTTTTTTAATGTATTAACTTTATGTTGTTTCAACTTACCAGTGGATGACCTTGTTCCACCTTGGTGTCCTGCCGCCACTGGGGTCCGTGTGGGTCTCATATATGCAGTGACCTACACGCATACGCACGTACGGGTCCATACGTGTCAGACCTGTAGACAAACAGTTGGTTTGAGTTCAAGACTTAGTCAAGACTACTTTTTATATTAGGATATAAGCCCGCCACACTACCTACAATCAATGCAATTTCTGTAAGCCAAAGGCAAAAATAAGAAAGTTGCAGTTGACGGGAGCGAAGCCGCGGGAGATAGCTTGGTTTTTGAATAAAATCATGCAAAACAATTTACTACTTTATTCTCGCGGCTACGTGAAAAGCGTTACAATACCAAGGGAAAGTTTTAGTAAATTTTTATGCAAGTGCGGAAAAGTTATATTATAATCAATCAATATTTATAAAACTAGCTGTCCCCAGCAGCTTCGCTCCCGTTTTATCCGCATAGTTCCCGTTCCCGTGGGATTTCCGGGATAAAAATTATATTATATCCTTTCTCGGGTCTCAAACTGTCTTTCTACAAAATTTCATCGGTTCAGTGGTGCAGGCATGAAGAAAAGACAGACAGACAGAGCTACTTACGCGTTTATAATATTAGTAAGGATTCTTCCGTTACTGAGTGACCGAAACTACTACGCACTAAGAGAGGATTTCATGAAATTCCGGGAAAACAAAAAAAAACGGGGAAAAACGGGACATGCGCGTACGAAGTCGCGAGCAAAAGCTAACAAAACATAAACTTATAATTAAGTATCAAAATATTTATGAGAAATGGCTTTATGAATCTTCGAGGAGAAAAGTAGATAGAGATGAAAAAGCAGAAAACCACTTGTGTGACACTGGATCTTGAACCTTACAGTAGAGCAATATGAGCCAGTTTTCGAGTTATTGTGTTTAAATAGTAGGTAATTAATGAGGTTATTTAAATATTAGTGTGTTTGATGAGATTAGATAAAGTAGTTTATGAAACTGTAAAATAATAGGGATATGCATGAAAACAATATTTATAATCTATACAGTTTATCTCAAAATATACAAATATATAATACTAACAGTGAAAATATAATCAAAATTGCTCGAAACACAAACGAGATACAATTATTTTAAACAAATATCTCTGTCCCTCTCTCGAAGACGCTGTTTTCTATGACAGCTGTATATAGACATAGCGTCGTGGACTTTGAAGTCAAAGTCCATATCGGACTTCTCTTTTAATTGTAATTTTTGAAGCTTTATAACTTCATCGTGGATGAAGGTATTTACAAAAATATTTTTTTGATTGTTTACTAGAACTAGTAAGTATTTAATTTTGCAAATAAAAAACAAATCATGTATATTTCCTATTGTGTATTAATACATTCGTGTGACACTATTGTATTGGCTCATACTTATATTTTATTAACTGTTTTTATGTGGCAATATCACACAGTAGGTACTATTATAATCCTTATCTAAGTCATGGTCCACTTGTGTACCAAATTAGTCATCTACCCTATGACTAAAAAAAACTAATTAGTCCGTCAGATAGATTTACAAAACTTATTGATTATGGTGTTTTTTCTTTTTTCACTTCAACAAAAAAATAAGATGATACAGTGCGTTGAAAACTCGTTGGACGTCAATATTTATTTTACTGATTTGATAAAGCAAAATATACGTGTCCAATATTTTTCGATAATCTAACTGACTGACTGGAAATCTCCCAATAGGAGCGCTATTCACTCGGTCTATACTAGTGACAAGATGTCCTGACCATCAAAAAGGCACAGTCACACACTCACACACACACACACACCCTCACACACATTCACACACACACGCACACTCACACTCAAGCAAACACCTTTTTATTCTTTTTGTGCTTCGTTGTAAATATGTACCTAATAAAATAGTTTTTATCTACTTTTACCTAAAAAAATAAAAATAAAAATATCTGTTGAAACTAGGGAAGAGCAGAACCACCCAACACAAGCATTACTACATGCTTCCTGGGTAGTTCTAGCCACTGCAATTTGTAAATGATACGTTAACGAAATAAACTATTTTATTTTTATTTTTTTTATTTTATAACTGACGGACTAAATAGAATCACTATTATTTTACTCAGGTATCATCCCTATTTTAAATAAATCCGTTCAGCCGTGAAAAAGTAAGAAACAGACGGAAAACTTTACTTTCGAATATACATAATTATGATATTAACCATGAGGATAATAAACTTACCATAATTTTTGGAAAGCTTTGCCTGAGCTATCGTGATGCTGAGCCTGGCTGTCATAGGCGGCATTCCAGAAGCCCCCTGCAAGAAAATATATCTTTAAGTAGGTCGTTTATGAAAATTCACATGATTAGGTATTAAAACATTTGTATGACACTATTATTCCTACAAATTTAAGAGAATCATCATTCCATCAGCGGGTCTATTAAAAAAGCCACTTTAGTCACTTTCAAATTTTCCCAATCAATATTGAACTTAATGCTTTAGAGATAAAGATAAAAATGAAATTTGACAGATTGTTGTATGATTAATACTTTGATCTTAATATGATTCTACTAAAGTGGCCTTTTTAGACCCCCAGAAATGTGCAATCAGTTCCAGTACCATATTCGCGACAGCCTAATACATATTAGTTCATGGCATGAATTGTTCTCATTTATTATCATTGTACTAAACCCAGAAACACTTGAGATGAAACCGCCTTCTCGTTGGGGATCACACAGATTAAAAAAAACTTTTTACAAAAAAATACAACCGACTTCCAAAAAAAAACACTACAAAGTAAAAAATAACTTTAATTTCGGAAATCGGTGTTTTTGTTCGTTTCTTCGTATTTTGACACCGACTTCCGAAATTAAAGTTATTTTTTACTTTGTAGTGTTTTTTTTTGGAAGTCGGTTGTATTTTTTTGTAAAAAGTTTTTTATTTTTCAGTTTTTAGTGGTGCCCCACACCTACCACACCACTGCCAAATCGCAGAAAAGCAAAATACGCAATTTCGATTATCAAAGAATCATCTAAATAGTCAAATTCCAGCTATTTCGATTTAAAATCCAAAGTTCGTAACCGATTTCGATATAATTTAAATGGGACCAATCTGCAAGCATATCCTTTCAGATGAAACAAAAATTTTTCAAATCGGTTCATAATTGTCGGAGTTATGAGGTAACAAACATAAAAAAAAAAAAAAAAAAAAAAAAAAAAAAACATACAACCGAATTGATAACCTCCTCCTTTTTGGGAAGTCGGTTAAAAAGGGTGTATTTAATCCTCATCCCATTTTTTCTATTCAAATATTCGAAGTTACCACCAAAAATACTGAATTGCACACTAAATTTGCTCATCAAATAAATCAAATCTAATATACTGTTTGATCTATAAAGCTAAACTGTTTTACTGAATGACTATCTGTTAACTAAAAATTATCTAACTCCCCGTGACGTCGACCGTCTAGGATTAGCGTTTCCGTCAGAAGGTCGACGGAGCCCCGCTCCGCGGTGCTACTATCAGTCTGCAGGGTTTAACGGAACCTTATAACTAACCGAACCTTGGGTTACCCCTGACGTTGAACGTCATTATTTAGTGTCGTCGTAATTTAGTGTGCAAATCAGTATTTTTGTTATACAGCGGGTAATTAGTTGAAGGATTTAGTTTACTTGAATTATATTCCCCATTAAAAAAGCTGCACAGCTTAAATTAAACAAAATAAATTTTGAAATGGGGTCGATTTCTGGTGGTAAAATTAGAAAACTTAAAAAAAAGGTTTTTCATCTGTAGATAACCCCCATGTGACATCAAATGACAGGGTGGTTATATTTTCTTCATAATTTAAAAATGAATAGTTGTGAAGTTATTCTAAATGACCGAAAGCACAGTATAAATATGGTCTAATTTATTTGCATAATGATTACATTACAGGAAAACTTATAAGGCTATCGTTTGAAAATATCATGTTACAAATTGAAATTCATTCGGAACCCTTTCATGTGACTCGCACTTGGCTGGTTTTTTTTTCGTTTTTTTAAGGTAAGGCCTATCCAATCCGACCGTAGATGGAACAAGGCTGCCAATGATAGACGACACGGTTGGCGTAGTGGTTGGGCGATTGACTGCTGCGCTTCGTGTCGCGGGTTAGATTCCAGCACGGAACAAATATTTGTATGGCCTACAGATAGTTGTTCCGGGTCTGGCTGTTTGTGTTTGTGAAATTGTATGTTTGTAAACGCACCCACGATACAGGACAATTTCTTAGTGTGAGGCAACATTTTATAAAAAAAATACGATGCTACCAAAAAATAGACCAAACTTACTGAAGGTAAAGTAGTTCCACAATATTGCTGTTGCAGAGCAAGCGCAGCCTGATAGTCGGCGTCGACTGTGTCGGGTGCTCCATCAGCCCGGAGGAAGCCCGAAGGCAGGGGGCCTAAAAGTACCTGAAACAAATTAACGTCATGATTTTATTAGTTGTTGCAAGCGAACAGGCTAGATTCCATCATCCACAAATTGCAAAACTATTTAGTCCGTCAGTTAGAGTATTGAAAAATAATGGACACGTATTTTTTGTTTTTGTAAATCAATGAATATTGACAAAGATAAAACGCATCAAAACTCGGGAGGGCTCGTGACGTCACGAGTTCACGACTCACTAAAAATAATGCAAAGGTGTGACGTATTGAGAATTTTAAAAGCGTCGTAACTTCGTCAATTTTGGTTCCCGTAATAAAAGAAAAAACACGGATCAAATATTTTTTGATAATCTAACTGACGGACTAATTAGATTTTTTCAGGACACAAGCCTATTCCAGATGACAAAATCCAATAACACTTTCCTAAACCGGAACGGAACCCAGGCAAGGAAATGGCCTCATGCAAAGCTGTAGCAATCAACAAACTTTATTATAAAAAGTGTCCAGCTGTATGCTGTCAGTAACAGTTCAAAAACGAATCAGAATCAAATCAGAATTGCCCTAGCGTAGCGTAGCTGCAGGGTATGGTATGAATGTAGCAGTTGTAAACAGATTGAAGTGCACCGAGTTTGATGAACTTTTGTTCTCTTTATTTTGAACATACCATTTTCTCATCTTATCAATGTATTTTTTTTCTAATATTTACTAATTTAAATATGTATCCTTGTTTCTTACTTGCGCCCTAACGAAAACCTTGTTGATTTTTCTATCCTACTCTAATAACTATAGCTGTTTTTAAAATTGACATGGTGCATTTGTAGTGCCACCCTAATTTAATGCAATTCAATTAACACTTTTCATATACAGAGGTACCTAGTCCTCTGCGCCTCTATTCTCCATGATTGTTAGCTACCTATTGGTATTACTGTAACTTGTACCATCCACACAATAAAGACTTCCATAAACCTTTATAGAATTATCTCTGTGACAAATGTTGGTGCGATAGTTTTTTTTTTCTGAGTTCAATGTCTGTGCAGACTAAAGTCTGTAGCATCTAGACCCATAATTCTTGTTATTGTTTGGTAGATTAGTACAGCAAACGCTGAGATGATCTTTTGATTTCGGTCATGATTACAAGCCTTTGTTTGAATGCTACTACATTGTAAAGGACCGCATAAACGTTGCTGAAACATATGATACAAGGGGTGCACTTGCATATCCCTGGCTTAAAATAAAACACGAAAACATGAAGAAATTAAAAAATATAAATAAGATGAGCCGACTGTAGTAAAAGAGAACCTAGCTAATCCGAAGCAAGGTTGGTACTACAAGCACCATTCACTCGGACTTGCACTAGTCTTCTTTAGTTCTACTTCTGTGTGAATGCGCAACAGAAAACATATCACATTCAAACCTATTAAAGAATATATATATTTTATCCACCATGTACCTATTTCAGCCAGTAAATGAATTATTTGAGATTTTCACTAAGTAGATATCTTAGTATTTTAGAATGATTAATTTGCATACTTAGAAACTGGAATCTCGATTGAGAAATAAGACTGCCAACTGATTTAAAAATCATTCATAAGAACATCATACGAAACTGAAAAAATTTAAAAAGAGTCTCCATGATCTGTTAGTAGATAAGTGTTACTACTCTATAAAAGACTTCTTATTGGACAAATCACTGCTCCAATATAATCCCCCTCAGTCATGATGTGTTTCAGTGATCTGTTTGATCTGTGCCTATACCGACCTTAATTCGTTTTGTTTGTTTTTTTGTGAAATATTAATAATTTGTTAAATAATTTACCTATATTCCTACATGACTATTGTATGCCCAAAAGGCGGGACATAGCTGATCTATTCTATTATTTTAAGACCAGTATTGTATACAAACCTATGATCCACAATAAATATATTGAATTGAATTGAATTGAAATATGCAAATATCTGCCAACATGTAGCAAAGTGGCTATACAATTGAATCTGCAGAACAAATCATAGCCATGTTTATCACCAATTCTTTTACCAAACATTCCATATTATGAATATTCATCAATATTATTTATAGCTTGGCCTGTGTCTTTTAATGTAGATTTAGAAAATAAACCGGCATGGCAGACTTGTATTTATTGTTATAAAATATTTAAAATTCTTCTTTTTTTATCAGCAGATTTAAATATTAAGTAGGAGAACAAAATAATGTGTTTCTTTCCAGTTTAACTAATGTTATAAATTAAGAAGAGGAAAAACTTTGTGTTAAAAAAAATATCAGTGTGGCAAGCAAATTCTTTTTTGTGTCCCTTTTAGAATGAGTGATTCGGCCAAGTTAGATTATTCTACAACATACGAAATCTCAGCACCAACAGTGAAAAGCAGATTGGTCTAACTTTTTTCACTGAAGATATACTTAGCCTTTACCAGCCTGGGTAGGTCCCTAGGGCTTAAGATAGGTTTTTAAAGACCTCTTCAATGTGGTATGGAACCCTCAAAAGCAGCAGGTAGTTCTTTTTTCTTTCTAGTTTATTTATTTAGATATCTTATTTTTATATGTAAATATTAGAGCGACATTGAGAACCAGTATCAAAAACTCTTATAAAAAACTTGTTTGATCTCCTTTTTATGATAACAGGTTTTGTTCATAAAATATTGCATAATAGTTTATTACTCATTAGCAAAACCTACTACCTACCTATTAAATTTTTTGATATTGTTGGGTGTCATTATTATGCCTATTACAATACTTTAGAAAAAAAAAACATTAAGTCTGTGAAATCCACTTTAGATACCTAAAAATATATCTTATCTTTTGATAAAATTCGTTGATTCACCATCCAAGTGTTTTCATAGCTAGCACATTAATTGATAAATCCAATTAGTATGTTCAAGATCAAAGACATGTTGTTAAACGTTTAACATACTAACGAACGATATAAAAAGATCCTTAAAATTTTAGGTTACTACGAGTTCTTTGTCCCATTTCCAGGAATCCCTAGGTCCAGTCTGGAAAATTCGCTAGTTCGCTACGACGCAAATCAATGCCTACGATTTAATAATACTAAATACACTATTAAGCTTTAATAGCTAACGAAAACGGTTACTGATTTTGTTTATATGGTTCTAAAACAGCGTTCTTCAACATACTCTTCCTAAATAGTCGCGAAAACAATGATTCATACTTTCGCAAATCGTCGTTCGATATCAAATATTTATTTATTTTTTACAATATTGCTTCTACTTACCCGTCTGCGACGCTCCTCGTTCCTATCGTTCGGTAACGTCGAAGTCATAATTCTGTTTATGAGATGTATATTGACGTTTTTAACTCCAAAATCAATTTAATAAATATGTGAATAATCGGAAAACACAATTTGCAAACAAATACGCTGACGATCCAAGCATCCAAGCATGGACTGACAGTTGATTGTTGATAGAGATACGTCGCGCCATAGCTGTTTATTTAGTTTAGTAGTTTTAGTCGAGTCCGAGATTCAATCCTACTAATATTATAAATGTGAAAATTTGTATGTTTGTTCGTCAATCACGCAAAAATGGCTGATGGAATTTGAATGAAATTTGGCACACATATAGTTCACATCCTGGAATAACACATAGGCTACTTTTTATCCCGATAAAAGGCATAGCTTAATGGCGGAGGAAGTGGAAATCAGACGTTTCTGCTGCCTTAGTACTTCAGATTCACAAGTACCAGGAGAGCATAAACATGTCGAAATATTTTCGCTGAATTTGTGAGCGCCAAAGATTCTCGAGTACCAGGAGAGCAGACATATGTCAAAGTATTTTTGGTCAGGTTTTTTTTGGAAAGAAGTTTTTTTACTGGAAAATAGATTGGCTTTCATTGCAAGCGTTCATGTTTGTATGTTTGGATCTTTGTCCGTCAATCACGCAAAAATGGCTGAAGGGATTTAGATGAAATTTGGCACATATCTAGGTCACATCTTGGAATAACACATAGGCTACTTTTTATCCCGGTAACATACAAGACTTCATGGAGACAGAGGAAGAAGTGGAGGTCCAAAGTTGCTGCTGCCTTAGTACTTCAGATTCAAAAGTAGAAGAACTGGAGAACAGAAACATGACAATTTTTTTTTCCCGGCTAGAATTATATTACGAGTCCTAAAAGATTCACAAGAACCAGGAGACCAGCAACATGTCAAATTATTTTTGGGCAAGATTTTTTTTATTTGCGGCGCAGAAACGTGTCGAAGTATTTTCGGGACTGGAATTCCAAGCGCTACAGATTCACAAGTACCAGGAGAGCAGAAACATGTCGAGGTATTCGACGGATTCGAAGCATTTTCCGCGCTGGAATTGTGAACGCTATATTTTCATTAGTACTAGGAGAGCAGGAACATGTCAATATAAATTGGGTGCCGGAATTGTGAACGGTTAAGTTTTAAAAATTCCAAGAGAACAGAAACATGTCGAAGTTTATTTTCGGGCTAAAATAGTGAACTCAGGTTTACAAGAACCAGGCGAACAGAAACATGTCGAAGTATTTTGGGGGCTGGAAATTGTGAACGCTATAGATTTTTAAGTACCAGGAGAGCAGAAACATGTCGAGGTACACCGCGGCCATATTTACGAGCGCTACAGATTCACAAATACCAGGATAGCAGGAACATGTCGAAGTTCTTTGGGGCTGGAATTATGAGCGCTATTGATTCACAAGTACCAGGAGACCAGGAAAATGTCAAAGCATTCCGGGGCCGGAATAACGAGCGTTACAGATTCAGAAGTGCCAGGAGAGCAGAAACATGTCGAGGTATTCCGTGGCTATAATTACGAGCGCTACAGATTCACAAATATCAGGAGAGCAGGAAGGAACATGTCGAAGTTCTTTGGTGTTGGAATTATGAGCGCTATTAATTTACAAGCACCAGGAGGCCAGGAACATGCCAAAGATTTCAGGGCTGGAAATTGAGAACGCTATAGATTCACAAGTACCAGGGAAGCAGAAACATGTTGAGGCATTCCGGGGCCGGAATAACGAGCGTTACAGATTCAGAAGTACCAGGAGAGCAGAATCATCTCGAGGTTTCTTTGGGACTGGAATTATGAGCGCTATAGATTCACAGGTATCAGGAGACCAGGAACATGCCAAAGTTTTTCAGGGCTGGAAATTGAGATCGCTATAGATTCACAAGTACCAGGACAGCAAAAAACATGTCGAGGCATTCCGGGGCCGGAATTACGAGCGCTATAGATTCACAAGTACCAGGAGACCAGAAACATGCCGAAGTTTTTTCAGGGCTGGAAACTTCACAAGTATCCGGAGAGCAGAAACATGTCGAGGTATTTTCGGGGCCGGAATTATGAGCGCTAAAGAATCAAAATAACTAGGAGATCAGAAACATGTCAAAGTTTTTCTGGGGCTTTAGTTCGACCAAAAACATGTCGTCGTTTTTCCATGCAGGAGTTATGAGTGGCTTGGATCAATAGTCCAGGAGAAAAAACACGTCGAAGTACTTTCGAGGCTGGAAATATGAGCGCTAAAAATTCACAAGTACCAGGAGAGCAGAAACATGTCGAAGTATTTTCGGGGCTGAATTTGTGAGTGCCATAGATTCTCGAGTACCAGCCAGGGAACAGAAACAAGTCAAAATATTTAGGGTAGGTTTTTTTTACTGGAAAGAAGATGGCTTTCATTGCAAGCGATTCAAAAGTACCAGGGGACCAAAAACATGTAGTTTTTTCCGAGCAGGAATTATGAGTGGCATGGATCAATAATGATACCAGGAGAACAAAAACATGTCGGAGTATTTTCGAGGCTGCAAATATGAGCGCTTAAGATTCACAAGGGTCTACCAGGAGATCACAAACATGTCGAAGTAATTTCGGGGCTGAAATCTTACTTTCAGCGGCACCGCAAAGACTCACAATTTCTGGATACCTGAATCATGAAGATGCTGAGACAATGAGGCAAAAAGTTGCGCGGCAGTTCTAAAGTCTTCGTGACTTCGTACGCGCCTTTCCGGTTTTGCGTAAGAACTTTGTTCTCCTGTCACTTGTCAATCTAAGTAGCACAGAGTACTTTTATATATAATTAGTAGCGATCACAATTCCAGAATCCACATCGGAAAAAACGGGTTGCCGGCAGAAGTGAAAACTTGAACAAAGGACCCGACCGGTTAAACGTTGATCATTTTTTTTTGAATCATCCGTCTTACGAATTTTCGATCAGGTCACGTGTCTTGACGTGTCCTGACGTTTAATATTTTATACCCATCCTAAGAAAAGTGCTCAACGCCGCTAAAGAAGTTTTCACTTCAAAAATCTTCAACATATTTTTGACCTCCTGGTACTTTTGATTCCTAACTACTCACAAATCCAGCCCCGGAAATACGTTGACATGTTTCTGGTCTCCTGGTACACAATTAATCTTTAGAGCTCATAATTCCAGCCCTGAAGAAACTTTGATATGTTTCTGCTCACCCGGTATTTTGTAAGTAATGCTAACCGCTCACAATTCCAGCACCGGAAATATTTCGACATGTTTCTGGTCTCCTGGTAACTGTAAATTTTTAGCACTCTCACACTGGTCTGAAATAGTTTATTTTTTACCAGCAGACTTTACTCGTAAAAATAAACTATTTTTACGTCTATTCAATAAAACTTGAGTGAGAAAGGGAAGGCTATAGTTAATGTTCAAGATATAATTTTCTTTGACGGTTTTGTATATTCGACGTCTACAGAAAATAAACGTCATAGCAAGAAATCAAACTTTTGGTTTGATTCTTCTGTTTTGTTGATTTCTACTCATTGAGTAAAAAGTGCTTTATTATCATTCGTGTACACCGAATTACGCGGTTTTCTGTTCGTGAAGTTTTGTGTTTAGAAATTCATATTTCCAAAACATATGTTGAGTTGATGTGATCTGGCTATTTTATCGATTATCGTGAGCTGCTGTTATGGATACACCTAAGGTAAGTTTAAAATTTAGTAATTTATTCGTAGTACAGTTATTACTAAACACTGTGCTAAAAAATGAGACCGCTTTGACGGTTCTCGCAAATTTCTAAGTCGCTTTCTGCACTCTGCCTACTTTTTAGAAAAGATTAATAAAAATGTTAAAGTTGTTACACTAATAACTCTGTGTCATATAACATTGCTTCAGTTATCCAGTCTCTTTTAGATAATAACTATAAAATTGAATGTTTCTATTAAAAACAATAGCCATTGTGCATGATGATAAAGCTATCTGTGCTCTTATCTTGTTTAGTGCAAAGCTGTAAGTAGTAGGATCTAATTGAACATTATCCTGTATGAAAATACGTATTTAGTCAACTCATTCTCTTATTAACCTACCCATTATCCTTGCCTTGTGGCTTGTTTTTTTAAAACTACTAATAATGTGTAAACTATTTTACCAATAAAGATACATTATAGCTGCTGTATTACTGAATCACCATGTCAGTTGGTGATACAGTTATCACAGACTGACTTGGTGAATAATGGTGATTGCCCTGCTGTGGGTGTGGGAACACCCACAGTAGGGCAAACCTATTAAACCATAGAGCAGATGGATGTACCTCTATACACCCACTTTACTACCTTTAAAACACATTCTAGGGCAGGGTTCAGGGTTTCCTAATAAGATTCTTCTTTGCTGTAAACAATCTAGATTTTACTTTAACATGTTATTCATGTTAAAGTAAAATCTAGATTGTTGTGTTTATTCATTAAAAAACTTTTATAACATAAAATATTTACAAAGTAGATACGAGTACATTCAGTTTTAAAGGAGTTTTTATCATTGGGAACCTGTTTCTTAAAATAGGTGATACCAGTGACTTCGGGGTCAGTATTCCTCTGTTAATGCACACTTAAAGATCCTTAACAATTGAAGAAAACAACTTAATTACTTTTACAATAAAAACTGAAAAATCTCAGACTATTGAGTGAAGTGTTAATGCGCTTGCGTTTGTGGAGATGAGATATCAGTGAAACCTTTATTAAAAGACTCCTAGCTGAATTGTCAAAGCAGCCAGTAACAACACCAAAATTATACCTAAATATTTCTTTATATTCATTAAAACTTCATATAAGATTTTTTCTTATTAGTCTTTTTTCTTCATATTTAGAGGTTTTTTTTTTTCTTTTTTTTTTGGTATAAATACGGACTCGAATGTCTTAAGCAATCTCTACCACTCACCCGAAGGTGAACAAGAGATAACATGGCAGGTGCCTAAATATAATCTCTAGGAAATGTTTTTAGTTTCTAAAAACAAAAATAAATCAACTGTAAAATCTGAACTTTTATAACAAATGCTATTAAAATTTTTAGGGTTTATTAGCTTTGGCTTCCAAAAGGTGAATGCCTTGGTTTCTTAAAGATAAATTTAGTAGTCACATTGGATACTTAGGGCGAATTTCAGCAATGTAACTGATCGCAATCAGGCTGCGTCCAAGAGTTGTCAGCGTCAATATTCCATAGAAAATACAGACACTGACAGCTTGTAAATGTGGTTCATATGTTGATCGCGTTCAGTTTCAGATTGATGAAAGCCGCCATTAGTTGTTCTATTTTTTGATGTTTCTATTACTAAACAACATAAGTGTGTTTTGATACCATAAGAAAAATATTATTATCTTATTTAAATGACTACACTATAATACAGACTTCTTCAGCATCCCAAAAACTGGGTGTAAGCTGTGTACTGTAAACAAATCAAGTGATTTTAATAGTTTTTGCAATTCAAATACATGATTTAAATAAAATAAAATAAGCAATAACATCAATAATAATCACATCTCTACTGTTATGACTACATAGCATCCCCACAAAATGTTATTTTATGAACTTATGACACATAATCAAATAATAATATATTATGTACATTGATATGAAAAGCTTATCATAACTCTGCTTTTGATTTATGTTTGTGTCTGATATCCTTGTGCGTAACAGACACCTAGGGACGGGGGGAGAGGGAAGTTACCACCCCAAAAAATTAATTGCACTCTGTTGCGACTTAATAGTCAGTAAAAACAACACACGTGTGTTTCAAATTCGGAAATGGAGAATAAATTGCGGAAATTGCGACATCCCTTTCAAACCTCCGCAGAAGTCATACTGCCGTCTCTATTCCCCGCGCATGCTCCGAAAATGCGAACTCTGCCCTTTGGCATTTTAAAATACACCCTACGAGGACATAATAGAGCGTAACATCGTTTGGATCACACGCCACGAGTCTGAAAATGCGAATATTTTGACGATAAATAACTGTGATTCCCGATTACTGTCAGTTGAATTCGCGGCGCTACAGAGAGTAGACGCCTCTTCAGTAAAAGGCGGGAGTTAGTACACAAAAAAAAAAATAACGGGACCCTTCCGCGAAATCAATGTAATTGGAAAAGTTTTATATTTCTCGCACTCGTTGATACCAATGGAAATGGGTAGCTTCTTCCTTTACTTGGATTGGAATTAAAAGTTTGTTTCTCACGGAAATATTTTGTGAAGTTATAAAATAAGATGATATTAACAAAAATGCTTTGGTAACTTGGGCCATTTAAATAAAGCGAACTTGTACGTACAAAAAAACCTAGTAGAAAATTTGTTTTCAAACAAGTTCAAATGATATAAAGTTGCGAAGTTTAGTCAGTGAAAGAAGTATGGCGCTTAGTTCGTTGACTCCATCAAATATGCTCGGTGAGCTAGGCCGTCTTGCGAGCTGGCTGAAAGGCGACTGCCTGGCTCCTGAGGAGTATGCTGGCCTCGCTGTCACCGAGAAGGTGAGACTACTATATTACGATTAGTCAAATTATTAAATCTGGTGTTTTATGTCTTGCTTATGTTTGACTTGACCATACATTTAAAACTGTTAACATAAAAAAACAACCCTTATATAGTATTAATTTTAAATGAATGCTTAACTCTTTGGTACCGGCTACAATTTGTTTCAACTATCCTGACCAGCTTATCCTTTTTAATTAAGCGAGCGTGAGGGCACTAAATCATTGTAAAAACTGGCCAAGTTCGAGTCGAACGTCGGACTCTCACACGGAGTCACACGAAGGGTTTCATACCATAAATAAAAAAAACGCGTTTCTTGTATGGGAGCCCACTTATTTATTTTATTTAATTTCATTTTTATTTCATACTAGCTGACCATACGGCTTCGCTCGCGTCCTTACGAACACAACTATCAAATAATTATCCAATTTGGATCAGTCGTTACGAAGTTATGCGCGTACATACATACATTTCGGCGATTCATTATACATATACATTGAAAATTTCAACTGGTTACCTTTTACGGTTCTTGAGATACAGCCCGCTGACAAACAGACGGACGGAATGGTGGACTCATTAAACTCATTATCCCCTAAGTCTTATCTTCATTGTAGTCTGCTATCTAAATTATACTCCTCATTATGCGTCCAAATGTTTCTTTTTGTAAAAGAAAGCTAAAAACAAACAAAGAAGGAACGAGCGATCATTTACATAAAGCTCTATCTACAACCACTAAATTAAACCAACAATACAGCACCTCGTTTTAAGTGCTGGTAAGCAAGAGTCCCACAAAAATGAAGCGGAAAAATTGTTTCAACCAGTTTTCTTTTCGGTTCGGTTCAAAATGCACAATTTCTCGCCGTTTCGGAATAACATTTAACGTGTCGCAGTCCTTGACAGTCAACCATTTTGCTTCGTAGCATCGTTTTCGACAGCTGTAGAGCAGTTTCCGGAAAAAAAATAAGATCTTCTTAGAACTCCGTCGTTTACAGAAGTGCACACTTCCGTTAGCTACCATCGAAGCATCGATTCATCGAAGGCGTTTGCACGATTTATGTTACCGCCCGCCGGAAGGAGACTCCATTCCACGCAATTTTGATTATCGGAGGAAGTAAAAATTTACCCCAAAAGGCAATAAATCATAATGAAGCTAGGAAGGCGCGCAGTCTTTTTACCCGAATGTTAAGGAAAGGTTATGTTTTCGCATTATCTTGTATGTATGTTTGTTTATTTGTTTGTTAATTTCTTTATTACCTCGTACACCATCAAACGGCTGCTTGGATTTCAATTAATAAGGTGTCGTTAGATTCGTTTCAAAAACCCAAGTGTCCTTAGATAGGTGTTTAAAAAAAAAGGAGTATGGCGGATTTGGGCATTATGGGGTTTTGAGTCGTTAATATTTTTATTAACCAAACGTATCGAGTAAGGTGTCAAAATGAAGGAAAGTCATCACTAGTCATCGGGAGGTGAACTTGGATAGGTAGTGCTATCTGTCAGTAGGTAATTGAAATACAAGAGTAAGGATTACAGCTTTGTATCTGGAAGAAAAGATAGATCGGTTAATAAAAATGGCCGTTAGTGTCTTGCTTATAAGTTGAGTGTTTTGCAGTCGCGTTTTTGATATTTCTAATAATATTTATCCTGTTAAAGGGGTTGTATTTGTAGAAAAATATTGGATCCTTGGTCTCTGAAGTGCAATGGATTATTTCGAGGCTTTTGCAGTGGGCATGTAGTTTACAAATACAGTATTGGTACTGTGGCATTTCGGTACAGTACCTATGGAACTAATTAACTGAGCTCAGGAAGTAGTAAACGTTCTTTATTGAGAACTACGTTATCGATGCCAATGAGAAAGGAGGATTTTTCGGTTTCAATCTGGCATTGTGCCAAATCCGTGCTGCGAATTTCGATTTGAAGCTTAGCTACTAAGCTTTGGATGCATGGATGGTGGTTTTTGGAGTTTGTAACTCGGCCAAGGTACCAGAGGCTGTTAATTTAATGCCTGTTCCTATAGGTGGAGTGCATCTTTTATGCAAAACATTATATTATCACATGACCTTTGAAATATAGTGTCAAACAATATATTGAAGATAGTAGGAACAAATACAAAGAAAAACTTATTGAGCATGTATCAATATAAAACCCGTCCTTATTGCACATTTGTGTTTAGAGCTTAGCAGCATAGCGAATAAATTGAACAAATGTAATGCCGCGAGGGGCGTGCACCGAACATTGGATATATAGGAACGCCCGCAGGCACGTATAGCCAAGATTGATGGTCCTTCTGCCGTGACCGACTGAGCTGTCCTAAGCACTCGTAACCTACTAACAACGATAATACGATTCCTTTATGGACTATAACTTATTCTGAATAGAAATGTTATGTCAAGAATGCGATACTGGCTTGGAGAGAAACATTAGAAGATTTAAGCTAGAGTGTGTTCAAGTTATTCAACTGAATATTTGCCTGACTTGCCTTGCAAGACTTGATCTACGTTTAAAGGACGATACAATTGCCTGAAACTGGCACGAAAGTATGCCATTGTGCCATAGTTCTGATGGGTGTATTTGACTATGCTTGCATACTTTTGTGCATGAAACAGCCTTAATGACGTATAGCAATTCGTTCATGTTTCCACCCACACCCTGAAACATGCTTAATCCAACCACATCAGGACAATTTATTTTAATTGAAACGGGTATTGAATCTACTGAAACAACCAGGGACAATAAAAAGTACAAGGATCCTTTAAATCCCTTCGCAGTAAACCCAAATACGAGGTATAAAAAGAACAGGGAATGGTAAGACTTAAGTCGCATAATGTGGTTTGACCCGTTCACTTTGACGACCGCGCTTAAGTCAGATTAGATAGGCCTGGACCTTTTAAGTGGGTTTGACCAAAATCAAACAGTAACAGAAGGCCAGCCTTTATGTTATTGATGAATCACTCAGCCTATCCTTTTACAAACTATGCAGGAGTCGGGTTTTAGTTAACCGATGGCAGCAGGGCACCAGAATTTTATATGGAGCGACTGCCTGTATGACATCCGCAACCCAATAGTGGGGTAATACGGTACCTATTGGCAAAATTGGTGTCAGATTTTCTGTCTTCTGCCGGGACAACGGCTTAAAGTATTTTCCGAAAGACGGCGGAGTCTGGACGGATGGTCCTGGTCACCCATACACGGATCGACCTAGGCAAGCATTGCTTGATCTAGAAGATCAATCCATGCTGCTGTTATTATTTATCTATGAGCCTCCTGATGATATTGATGAGTGAACATTAAAAATAATTTAGCAACCCTTCACGCAAACAGAATTGATTTAGATTATATTAAGAGAAATTTCGCTTTCTGGCTCTTACGTTCGTTTCAACCAATAGTCTTTAAGCGTTTGGACCTTGCTCCAAAATACATCATTATCCAATAGTAATATATCTAGATTCAGTTGCATTGAAAAGATATCGAAATGGCTATGTTCCGAGGTTTTATATGTTTCGACGATGTTTCGGCCTTGTCTAATTGTCCAATTCTTCATTCGTTATTTATTGGGTAAACCTTCTGTACCATAAACATGGTTTCCCTTACACGTCACGTCGCCTTATCTTTGGTTCCTTACTTCACAGCTGAGCAACTTGACGTCTCGTTATTGGTTTTACGATTCATTGAGTCTCGATTCTCTTGGAATATTTCTCGGCATATTACTTGGGGCAAGCTTTGTATTGCTTTATGGGTTAATCGCCTGTCATCTTGATGAATGCTTGCTTCTTGATTTTTGGGCCTGTGATTTTTGTTTCGGCACGGACTTCATTCGCGTGATTTAATTTTGACTCAAACTTCGTTTCATGCTGACTATCACCTCAACAAACTTGAAATAGTCCATCTGTTTTGGATAATATGATGGTTACTGGAAAAGTTTTTAACGGAAAAGATGATGATTTGCTTCAGTGAGTTTTTAAGCTTTTATGTAACTTGCCTTGTTAGTTATTGTAGAACGTGTAGGTCAAATCTTACAGTGGAATTTTAAAACAGTTGTTCCCAAAACGATTGATCGCATAAACGTTGGATTTGCTAAACAACAGCTATCGATGATGGTGGACTAAGCGCGCGTTTTTCTCGCTCTAAGTTCATAAAGCTCTAGGAATTACTTTTTCTTGTTTTTTTTTTCGTTCCTAGGCCTGTAACTACATACGTCTTACAGCCGCGAATAATATTTTAATCAACATACAACCTTGCACTGTCCTGCAAATTTCAAAAAACGCAAGAGATTTTGAATTTCGCGGGCTGGTTGGAGCATTCACCTTAACGAGTGTTAAGCGATAGCTCCGCAGTCCGTGGCCCATCTTTTGAGCTACCTTTTGTCCTTTTCATCACTTGTACATGTGAGGACCTACGTCAGCGAATGGTGTTGCTGTTGCTGAGTACTGGACCAAAAACGAAATTTAATCACTCTTCCATCAACACGCTGAGAAGAAGGCATAACATATGTCTGAAATGCTTTCTGTGACATAAAGAACCTACAACACTCCTTCGTATACCTGTTGCTTGAGTAGATACTCCATCTAATTACAGGCGTACCTCGCAGAAAGAGCGTCGATACTTGACCTGTTTTACTCTGTACCTGGGAACTCACAATATCTAGGTATCTACATACTTGTATGGTACTAGTTATTGGAGTGCCCTGATAATAGAACAATGAACTTCAATTAGATAGGAGAAACGGATTAACGAAACCAATATGGTGTAGTGTTGTTCTTAATTAAGCTGTGATATCAGATATTTTGTTTTGTTATGTTACGTAAACATGCTGATTTTATCCATTGAGTAATGACGCTTACTTGGATTCAATATTATGTTTACCCATCTCATTAGGTTCTGTTAATGTATCATCTGCTGTCTCCAGTCTACCAGCTTTTCAATGTAATTGTACTTTCACACTTTTTACAATACTTACAATCGTATGTAAGCTTTCCTTCAACTTTTTTTTTTCTCCATCTCGTAAGATCCAGATTTTCACCAGACCAGCGATACGTTCTCTCATACGAGATCGTTTCATGTTTTCTTCTAAAACCGTAAAAGCAGTATCTGTTGGCTGCTGAATATCAATCTGTGCATAGCCTTTTCCCAACAGTGTTGAGGTTGGCTTCCAGTATAATAGGACGCCGCTGAATACCAGTATTTTACATGAAGCAACTCTAGCTTACTTCCACATTCCAGTAACTGTATAAGTAACTGGGTAGTGGTGGGTAACACGGTACTTCTTGGTGTCAGATTTTCTGGCCTTTGGCTACCCATAATGGCTGTCAAAGATGTTCATCATGCAGCCGCGAACATCAGCTTTCTTTTTCAAGTATGTGAAATCATAAATGTTTCCCTCCGCTCTGGGCGGAGCGGAAGGGAGTGTCAGACTTTTACTGACTAAAACCCATCCGTGTTCTTCCAAAGGCCCTTTGCGTTCCAGGGCCGCGGTGACTCTTTCGAACAAATTGCAAGACGGGACCAACAGCTTGATGTGATTTTTGAGCACGGAGAAAACTCTGTATGTTATCCACAAACCGAACTCGGCCAGCTTTGCTTAACCTTGGAATTGGACTGTCATTATTAGCCACGAGTTAAGCGTTCACTAAAAGAGCAAAAGCTAACCGTTTATCAAGCGTGGTGTATTTAACATCTTTGTGGATATAGGCCTTTTCAGACGTGTCTCCGGCCTGTAACTGCTTAAGTTCTTACAACACGTTCCAGATTTATATTCTCAGCTACAATATCCTCTTCGCTCTATCTAGCTTTATATTTATATTGAGACAATGTTTTTAGTGAGCTTGATATCACGTTTATCAATATTCGGTTCATTGTTTCAGAAGTAGCACTTAACGAAAATTGAAAATATCGATCCGGAACTTATTGTTTTCGAGAATTGGTGATGAAATCGATTACATCATAGCCGTTTTTGTAGAATTCGCAGCTGTGCCATTGAAAACCCTGTATTTTCGTCATTTAGTCTGTACAGGGCAAAAAAATAATTTTATAAAAAATTGGGGTCAGATGACACTCCTTCAAAGTTTCCAACGCTTATGGACGCTAACTTTATGAAGATTCCTTTCTCTAATTATGCTAGTTAAGTGAAGGAACCCTAAGTAAGGAGGTACAAAAGTTTAAACGGTGCAATAATTCAACACCAACTTTTAATAACCAACTTAACATCGTCGCCGTAACCTTCGAAGATGTCCAGTCTAGAATTACACCCATCTTCAAATCGCTTCCACAAACGATTTGGGATAATGACTGTAAGGACTTTACCCTAAGCCGAGCCATGGATTGACAATCACCTTTGTGCTAGAAAATGTAGATCAGCTTAGCTGATAAGAATTCTAAGTCCACAATTACTGAATGAAAATTGGTTGGTGACGCCGCAAATGCAAATTATTTTCCCACTTGAAAATAGCTTTAAGAATCTTGTACATACGACCCCTACCGTCAAAAGTGACTTTTAGCCAGAAAAGCGTTTGTCTTAAATCATTAAGTTTAAGAAAGAAACGAGTTTTGTAAAAACATGTCGCTTGGGATAATGGGATAAGTTAACGTTAAGGGCTCGATTTTCAGTATAAAGCGACATGAATGCAATTAATCGAGAACATTCTTATCACGTTCCAATCGTTTTCTCTGCATCGATGTCGTGGAAATAGATGCGAGCAGAAAAAACCTTACGTAATTCTGCACACGCGGGGCTGAAAATTGTGAAATTGCTCCAGTTCTCGCCTTAAAATGGAATGTCTTGAACGACAAGTTTATGCCTGAAATATTTAATATTCACGTTGTGTAAATTCTTGGGGAGTAAAAGTTTGTACAAGTCTTCAGCTTAGTTTCTGTGCTTTTACACTATTGTGAAAGACAGATTATGGAGTAGTTTTCGTTGTACAGAGCTGAGTTAAATTAAATGGTACTTTATGTTTTCTCCGAATTTTTAACACTTAGTCGAAGTTTCGTTTGAAACCTCATTCTTATGTCTGTAAAATAACAGCCAAAGATGACATTTAAAATATTCTCCAATAAGAAAGAAAAAAAGTATTCATCTTCTAAGTTTAAAAGAACTAAACTAAAATTCCTCAAGTAATAGCAAAATAAGTAATAATAGCAAACTAAAGTAATACCAAATTATGTTAGACTACAAGTATTCACATTTAACGAAGTGGAAAGGAAAGACCAGAAACTAGACAGAGTGACGTCGTGCCTGTGGCAACAAGGTCTCCTGTCGGCGTGATGCTGTGCCATATGCGAGCCTAGAGCACTACGATGATTTTCAGCGGTCACCTGAAATATCTAATAAAATACGGAGTCCAAGTCTGGTCTGGTTTAGAAAGCAAAAAGCAATCTACATGCCCTATATTTTTTTCTACTAACGCCTTTTTGTAATTCGATATTTCCAATTTCTACCTGCGCAACAGGTTTATTTACTATTCTATAGCAAAGTAATTGTCTTACCCACCAACAATCGGCTCTTAATTGAACCCGGTGGTATAGTAAATTGACTTAGAACAAACCTATTAGATCCAAGGTCAGCTGAACGTAGTGAACCAGCAAAATATTGATATTTCTACGAGATTTTGTATCTGATTCTACGTTTCTCATGTTTTCGCGTCTTATTATTACCAGCCGAGTGCAAAAAAGGGCTGTTGTAGATTAACTAAATGAAAATAGACTGTTGACAGGTCTGTTTGACAGTTGGACAAACTGTCAAAGTTTCTGATTTATGGGGGCGCCATTTTGAAATTGATTTATTAATACTGGCCTTACTTCCCCTAATAGTATGAACAGGGCCAATCAAAGCAGCTTGTATTCGTTTTAGAGGGTTAATAACTAACCTATCGTCTATAGCACCTGCGTGACCAACAACAATAATCATTTTGTCGATTTATTCCCTGGAATTGAAAATGGCCATAAACTTGCCTTAGCCTTGTGTGCCATAAACAATTTTTTTTCTGACTCTATGCTCGCGCTATGGAAATGGCTAGTCGATAATTTTATTCTTCGACTAACTGCAATTGGTATAAAAAATATAAATTGAGAATATTCAGAAATCGTTATGCTGTGTTTAAAAGGTTCACGGTTTGTTTAGGATAATATTTATTTTGAGCTTATAAAGTTTCATATCGTTTAGATTCACGGGCACGTACGTTTTTTTCTTTGAGAGTTGGAGTGACGCCTCGCCACTCCTTTGTTTACTACACACCTATTGTCCGTCACTACGGTTACAGACCACTTTTCTTTGTAAAAGATGAGGTAAACTAATTATGAGATTCTCCATTTTGATGCTTCTGAAGAATAATGGAACACCCATTTTTCTTTATTTTTTTTATGTTTTATGGTATAAAATTTCTGTGACCTCTTTAGACTTTTTTTCTGTTATTAATGGAGGGTTTTTTTTGTAAATGCTTTGGATTTACAAATGTCACAAAGTAAATTAATTTCTTTATGGAAGCACTTTTTGAATTTTTACGAAAATACTTTTAAAATGCTAATGTTGTATAGGTAGATAACAAAATAAGGGTAAAGGTCAGTAGCTCCAGTTTTAAGTTAGAAAGAATAAGTCAGGCAGAGGTGCTTTGCCATGTGGAGAGGAAATCCATGGAGATATGCAAAGAAAAAAAAAGCTGGAGGAAACTGAGGATGGCCTCTTTCCAGTACAGCTTAGGCTAAATAATTTGATGGTTATGCTACAGCGCGTCCTCCGTGCCTCGCAAAGCATGTTAAACCGATTGTCCTGGAAGTTCTTTGACAGTCGTTACGGATATTCAGAAGCCAGAAAATCGGGCACTAGCCTTGCCAAGGGGTATCGTACCCAGACACTGGGTCAGCTCAGATAGGTCCATAATAATTGGGAATGGGCTATGCAGATTAATTGAGGTAGACTTTCAAATGAACATAATTACTTTGATTTTTCAGTGCTCGAAAATATAAATAAACAATATCTACTATCACACAATCCAGTCAGCCTCATCCATTAGCGTTGATGTATGCATTAATAAAATTAATTACATATTCCTGAATATACGAAGTTTCTTTAGTTACATAAAAGATTGAAGTACTTAGTTTATTTTCTGCCTCAGTAATTTTTTTTGATGTTTCATAAAAGTTATCGGTAAACGATGGATGATACGTCGTAAAAGTCTGGGAAATCATAAAGTTGGCGAAATGCTCTCTGAATCTGACGTAGATAGCTGACAGCACTCATTTAAACGAAGGAACGAAGGGGTTAAAAAAAGATAAAGATGTGACAGTAGACTTAGGTTATAACAAGAAGTTTGAATTGAAAGTGGTGCCAGTGACAAAAGATGAAAGGGAGTTTGTGTTGGTAAGTACCTATGTGTAAAGAGGACACATGAAACGCGTGTGACTCACAGAGTTACTAATATAAATGTGTATGAATTTTTGGAGAGGAAGAAGCCAAAGAAAAGATCGATGGAATTTTTCAGGAATGATATGAACGACAAGCGTGACGGTTGCAGGACTATAAATAAAAAAGTTTATTTCATCAACTTATGTAGATAAATAAATAATACTAGGAACTACCTTCTAAGCAAAAAAAGTGCTTGTAGTTCCGCTCCTCCAGTTTACAGTCTCTCTACACAATTTTTTAAAACTAGTGACTATTGAAGGACGGAATGGAAGAAGGAATGGTGTTGCTCCAAACTCAACGGCAGGAAGATGAGTGCTTACTTGGGTTACGATAAGAAAGTATTAAATACATATAAGAAAAAAAAACACTACAAAGTAAAAAATAACTTTAATTTCGGAACTCGGTGTTTTTGTTAATTTGTTCGTTTTTGACACCGACTTCCGAAATTGAAGTTATTTTTTACTTTGTAGTGTTTTTTTTTTGGAAGTTGGTTGTATTTTTTTGTAAAAAGTTTTTTATTTTTCACTTTTTAGTGGTACCCCACACCTAACAACACCACTGCAAAATCGCAGAAAAGCAAAATACAAACGCACTAGTTGCCCATACGATTTTCGAAAGTTCCCCTCGACTTCTTTGGGATGCCATCATCAGATCCTGGTTTCCTTATCATGGGACCATTTGGGAAGTATTCCCTTTCCAACAAAAAAATCATTTTTAAAATCGGTTGGCAAGCGACGGAGTTATGCCCGAACAAACATAAAAAAAAAAATACAAACATCCGAATTGAGAACCTCCTCCTTTTTGGAAAGTCGGTTAAAAACGAATGTAATTGATTGGTTCGAGATTCCTTCCCATTCTAATCTCCTCAAAGTGGTTACAAACCATAGAGTATATAACCACTAGAGAGCGTATAGGCCGATTTCTTCTAAGTACGCGGCTCACTACAGCGGGCCGGGGGACGAGGAATAACGCGCGGCTGCAATTGGTCCGTTCAAGGTCAAGTTGCAGTAGCCTATGGTTAGTGGTGGCACTACTTGATTAAAGGAAAATAGTCGATATCGATAAAATGGATTTTAACATTATAAAAATACTCAATCCAAACAAACAGCGCTATATCTTGTTTAAACAAAGTTTCCCTATTAACCTTATCTTTCCACTTTTATTTTAATTCTGAAATCTTCGAAAATTTATAATGAAAACATGTATGTCAAACACACAGATGAAAAATCTGAGACCCTCCTCCTATTTTTAATGTCGTTTAAAAGTAGTTACGTGTTTAATGTAAGTATGTGAATTGATTAAAAATTGTATTAGTTGTAATTTTATGATCATCGATAAATCGACTTCAATCATTAAACGTAACAGCACAGATTTTTACGATAAAAATACAAAGGGGAAGAAAGGGATAACAATATAAGTATTTCCTAATGAAAGAAAGAGACTTTTCCAAAAGACATCAACGCGCGCTTCTCACAGTGTGCTCGTTCACCTAACCACCATTTTATATAGACCCCTGCAGTGGCTCATCATCTGATTCAAATCAAAAATATTTTGCGTAGTCTTTACTCTCCGATGAAAAGTTATGCCATCATTTTTGTAACAAAAGGTCTTGGAATGTTTCCCACACAAATTCACCGGGTTTGAAGGCATTTTTATGCGTTATAAATTGCATAAAAATTAAAACGATTTGTAAAAACTTAGCATGCCCACAGGTCTAACAATTGGTCACAACTAAAATGGTTACTAGTGCCGCTGACTAACACCTGAGCAAACACACTAATAGTTTTCGTGCGTCGGGGCACTGTATGCGCAGTCAAGTGGTTTAATAGTCTTTGTTACAAACATAAAATGTTCAGTGGTAAGTTGAAATATGCAGAAGACGATACGAATTATTATATCTAATTACTGTTTCTTCTCGCGTCGCACGAATTTTAAATCCCTGAAATATGTATGAAACTACGTGACACGTCCGACAGCCATATGAATTTCAATGTGTTTTAGGGTTCCGTACCCAAAGGCTAAAAACGGGAACCAGAGACCCGAGAGACAGACAGCGAAGTCTTCTTAGTAATATAAGACTTCGCTGTCTGTCTGTCACCAGGCTGTATCTCAAGAACCGCGATAGCTAGACAGTTGAAATGTTCACAGATGTATTTCTGTTGCCGCTATAACAACAAATACTAAAAAACAGAATAAAATAAATATTTGAGAGGGCTCCCAAACAACAGACTTGATTTCTTTTGCCGTTTTTATAGATAATGGTACGGAACCCTTCGTGCGCGAGTCCGACTCACACTTGACCACTGGTTTTTACATGTTGAATCACAGGAAACACCAAGGTTGAATGTTCACTTAAATTGACTGTTATGAGAACTTTTTATTGGAAAAACAGTGCTATAAACAATTTAGACCACGTAAAGTGGTGGACAAAGTCTAGCAGAATATTAAACAACAATATTTTAGTCTGGAATGTTCAGTAATTCCATTATTGACATTTGGGGTGGGCTAATAGTACCATACACCCTTAGTTGTGTCCTTTAAGTGACCGATGTGCCCTGCCAACGATCCTTCTATCGATTTAGGCTCAGATTGTATTACAGCCTTTAATGCCCTTTTATTTTTCGTATCTTTTCTGGAACCCTTTTCTTCTCTGCTATTTCTAGGTTGTTCAGAGACAAGAAAAACAACTGCTTTTATATTTTCTTATTCGGTTTTCGAGATTGACCCAAATGGTATTTCTTGTTTTTCTTCTTCTTTGTAATTTGCTGATGTACAGTTTTTAACATGTCAGTTATTCACGACGTAAATTGAAGTCCGTCATCTGAACTTTTCAGTTTCCCCATTTTCATAACATGCAATCTCTAGCGTACTTGGAATATGGAGTAGTTTATCTTCCAAACTAGGTAAATCATATTACAATATGCCCGGCGGAACTACCAACTTTCTTCTTCTCAGAGTTTTTCCGATGACTACAAGGACCATTCCTTGTAGTTTCTGACTATGAAAAGCGCTTGTTAAGGACTTTGCCGTGTTACAAGAAGTTTTTGGTTTGACTTCGGAACGTTCGAAGTCTATTTGACGGGAAAAGTTGATTAAGGTTGCTTGCTTAACTTCGTCAGTCGTCAAGGCTTTGATAACTTTGTATTGTTTAATCAAAAAGGATTTATCGTAAATTCAAACTTCTAATCTCATGACCGTCATGTCAGCCAGAAATTTTGCACAGATTCTAATCTGTATTTGTTTTGACAGTAACTCAAATATGAGTTCTGAACTCAAAGATGAGATACTGTCAAAAGAAATACAGATTAGAATTTGTAAAATTAAAATGTACTCTAAGACCAGAAAAAAGGCAGTGTGGCGGTAAATTCATCGAGGTCGAGATCCGTAAATGAATGAGCTCCGGCCCGGGTATTTACTGTGGGGCTTAACATAGCCGGCAGGGTTTGTACGTGTGATTTCGTCGGTTTTGTATGATTCTATATTTAGCTAGCCTAGTTTCTTTCCACCAGTTTCTTGTCTGAGAGGGTTATCTAGATAAAATTTTATACGACTTCAAACTGATGTCTTCTTGCAATTTTAAATGTATTCATGTACTTATGTAAACTTAAAACTTAATCCACGTATGAATTCAAAATTAGTGGCGCTACAATCCCGTCCTGATTCGTCAAAACTCAATTTGTTAGTACCCGAGGCGTTTAGCAAACTCCGCGCACATTTCGCTGATATTATTACTATCGTCATTTAGTATTAGGGTGCTTTTCGACCAGAGATATGAGAGGTAACTGTGCGATATCTTAGAGCTTGCGCGGTGCGTGGATGCGTAGCAAAGCTGTGTTCTAAGTAGTGCTATGTAGGGGACGGCGAGCTATGGGTGGCTCGCCGTCCATCCGTCTAGTGACGACAGGCCGTGTCGACGGCGCGTTAGTGTTCCACGCGCGCCTCAAAGAGAGTCAGCACACAGGGGCACGAAAAGGCCGACGCCTGCCGAAGTCGCGGGATTATTCGCAAGAGACACCGTAGCTCCGAAACACAAAAGGCAATGAAGGAACATGGATGGGTTTTAGTTTATGACTCAGTAGAAGTCTGACACTCCCTCCCGCTACTCATTGCATGATTTCCCATCCCTAAATAGGGTGCGTAGCGGACTTTTTTCAGTGCTCGCACACAATCCTTGCTCGCATCTCTCGCTTTAATTGAATGTACAATAACATAGCACCGCTACCACTTTTCCACCAAAGCTGTGGAGTGAATGAGTGATCGTACATCGTCTAACTATCTCGCGAATCTTTGGTAGAAAAGCACTCTTATATTGAACATCAGACTTCTCCGTATTAAATAATAGCGTTCTTTACCAATACAAGAGAAGTTGACATTTCAAGTTAGAGGTTAGAGACTATGGACAATATCGCTACATTTTGGCTTCGGGCCATAGAATATTATTGCTGAAACTAGTTCGGCAGTTTATTTAATTTTGGTTTTCAATTTGCGTAATTTTAGTTGGCTTTTGGTTATGATATTGTAATAGAGCTCGGTAATTTAGTATAGCTGTAGGCGGTAACCTTGAATGTGACTTCGTTTTTGTTGAAGAGCAACCTTTTATCGATAACAACTCTAGTTATTGTAAAGGAGTGCTGTATCTATCAGAATTCTTTGTAAGACTTCTTTTGGGAAGGTGTGTCCTCCCCTCATATTCATTTTGCCTAGAGCATGCAATACCGCAGTATATTTTCATGCAATACAGCGATATTGCGGTATTGCGAAATTTTAAAAGCACAAAATATCAATCTCAATTCATAATTTAAAAACTTCTAGTTTCCTTACAAATATATCCAGCAAGCCGCAAATTCTACACTCTTTGGTGGAATGCTTAGCTCCAGATATTTACCTCTTGTTCCTCCAGTTTCATCAAATGTTTGTGCTTGATCTAACTTAAAGCCTTTTTCAGTGTCAAATCTAACCTAGGTTTGGAATTGATTTTTCTGTGTGGTGTTGTAAATTCTGACCTGAGATTATTACTAAGTTCATCTTTAAGAGACAGAAAAGATGATATTGAGACTGCAAGTTGATTTTCTCTGGTTCGTAACGTCAAGTTAAATAATGGTAGGTCCGTCATCATCTATTATACGTTAGTAACCAAGGGTGTATCCCGCCCGCCCGACCAACATGCGACGATTCATAGCGGGGATTTCCCTATCACGGTTCGTTTTTAATACCGCAAAAGCGAGATTAGAAACTACTGAAAAACAGTGCAAATTTCGCGATTGCGGTAGCGATATTACGGTATTGCATGCTCTAATTTTGCCACCAAGAGGCTTTAACGTCTCCAAAGTATATCTGGCACCTTTAAACTCCACACCTCTGCTATTGCATCGCAATCCTAATCAATTCTGCCACTGGAAAGTATGGTGAGCCATTGTCTTTCTGCAGGTCTAAAATACGGGATCATTCTTTAAAGTTACACACAGAATCTATATCCTCCCTAGCAAAAACTGACGGCACACCGTAATTATAGTGTGAAGAAACAATGTAATACATTGTATCATAAACAGCGAAGTATAATCCGCTTAAGCTTGAGCTTTCTCTAAAGGAGAAAATCGCACGCGAGTCAATATAATACGACGTACCGCAGAAACACGAACAATTGCTCGGTTTTCTCCGCCACGGACCGAAATTCAATAAAAAGCTCTCGATATAAAAGAATTGGTCATCGTAAAAGCACATCTTTCCTATTTTCCTATGTGAAAGAAAAATGAAGCAGAGAAATCGGAGTCCTTGAAACAGATAGAAAATAATATTTCACTGATTATTGAGGTGTAGCACCTCAGGCTGATGTAACTTACTGTAATCGGATAACAACTTCGTGTATTTTACCCCTTGATAATATTAGTGAAGATTTTTTTTTTAATATGCGAGACTCAATCGTAACAAATCATATTTCGCTTCACTTCTTACAAAATGAATCCTAAAGTTTCGGTCCATAAACAGTTTATATTAATTGGCCCTTGTGTAACTCAAAACTTAACTGATGTTTCCAAACATGGATACAAATTCGGAAACCAACAAAGGTTAAACTTTAGACCCTTTTATTAGAGTACAATGGATTTTACTCTGATACAGGGGTCTTAAGTTTTATTTCCACTCGCGAAATAAAAAGTTTTCAACTAAACCCAGATTACTTTTGGCTCATGTCGTTTTACAAGTTCACACTTTGAAATGCCAATAACCTGCGACTTGTCGATACTGGTTGGGTCACGACCTGTTTCAACAGTGTGAGATTAAGCGTCCTATTACATTTTTTACGGAAATTCATGATTTTTGACGCTGTAATTATCAGCAGCAGTAAGATATTTTAATTATTTGATCCGGAATAACGAGAGTGCCAGTCTCTTTCTTGTAAGTTAGAGTTACACATTTTCATTTTTCTTTTCGTGTAATTTACTATAAATATTTTACGAACTCAGTTTGCAAAAAAAAAATGTCGGCGATGGAACTTTGACGGTCTAATTCACATTGTTACAATCAATTCTCATAAAAGCTAAAATTACTAAAAGGTAAGTTGAATGTTTTACTTGTTTATTGGAGTTCTAGAATTTCTTTAAATTCCTTGAGTTTTCAGGGAAAAAAACGTAAAGAAAGCCTAATTTAAGCCAGAAATGTCTTGATTCAGCGTCCATTATATTCCAAATAAAAACAATTTTATCAAATAAATTAATGTGATATAAAATTTCAATCTACAATGAATACGTTTCATTAGTTTTCGTTTGTCAATATAATTAAACAAAATTACAATAAATAAAATTAAAGTACTATATATTCTGCGTCAATTCAGCGCGCGCGCTCCTCAGTCTCGCGCGAGCGCCCAAATAAACTTTAATCCTATTCAGACTAGTAGGTATCAAAATTGTTTCGCGGACTATAGATGTACTCCCAACGCAGACCAACGTAACTTCGTTTATTGCAAACGAGCATTTACGATTCGTAATAGGGCTCTTAAGGACTTCCGCGACCGATCGATGCATGTAGTGTCTATACTCTATAATGCTATCGTGTAGCAGCCTTTTTCTTGAGAGATGGAAAACTTCGTGGATATTCGTGTGCTTTATTCTAAAATACTAGAGATGCCAAAGGTAAAGGATCTGAATTAAGTAAAAAGGAGTTTGACAGATTTTCAGGCTGTAGTAGTGTTTTAATTATTTTTTTGTTAACCTGCACTTGTGTCCCACTGCAGGGCAAGGCCTCCCCTTTTTCTTTCCAAATATCTCTGTCTTGCGCGATCTCTGGCCAAGTTTAACCCGCAAACCTGATGCGATCGTCACGCCACTTTCTCCGAAACCGACTTCGACAAATATTAAACGTAAAAATTCGTAAAAAAAAAAATAGGCTATGCTTATCTTTATCTCGCAAGTTTGTTTTTTGTAATAAAACGAACAGAAGCAATATTTTCATTTTGAATTTATGAACGCAAAACCTCTATGTTATTCAAAGACAAATATTTTATTTGCTTTGCGATTGTAAATACAACAGCGGGCGGATTACGGTTTAAGTAAACAAGTTGAATATTTCATGGGTTACGGACAAAGGAATATTAGATTTTGTGCACAGCGATACGACAGCAAAGTCATTTATCGAATTGGACTACGAATACACTGATCAAGTATGCTGCATGTGCATGCCTGAAATATGCATAGAGTATCGTGGCGTACCCCAATCTACCGAAATCTTGCATCTGCATAACAAATGCTTTCCCGATCGATGTCTCTGTTGCGTTGGACAGCATATTACGTTAAAATTAACAATTTTGTGCCCTCTGATAGTTCATTATAAAGTGAAACTACATAAGTATTACAGCGCCAGAAGTATTTTAACAATGTTTTCTGTACTACTGGTCTAGGCCTCCTTCTTTGTATTGCTTACGATCTTTTTTTATTCCATGCCGATCCCTAACTAGGGCATCCCAGCGTCTCGACAACCGCCATCTTCTTCATGGATTACTGCGGTCTCGTGTCGTTATTTCAGGGCACTAATTCTGTGTTCTGCGGGTTCTCCATTCCTTTTTAGTTCCCGTTCGTTTCAACTAAAAATAAATAAAATAAAGTTTAAAACACTCAAAATTCAAAATTCAAAAAAATTCAAAATTCAAGCATTTATTTCAATTAAACCATTTACAGGCACTTTTGAATTGTCAAGGTCGGTCGGTCCAAAAAGTTGAAGCTATTTGCACGTTCCAAAGCGTAGATCTCTATGGAGAAGAACGTGCAATAAACTCCACGGACACTCTTTTAAAAATAATAATTTTTTACAAAGATTTATTTACATCGGGTTGAAATTATACATACATGTGAGAACGATGTAAAAGACGAGCAGGATAAAAGCGTCCGGAATAAAAGAGGAACAATTCAAAGAAATAATTAAAATTAACCATGGCAGCTAAGAAATGACCAGTCCCGACTGACGGCGCCCGTTCACGAACATGACGCATGCGCCAGCACCATTCGGCTCAACCATTTTGAAGGGAGCCAAATGATCCAACGCATACGCCACCATCAGCTAGACTTTTGAGTGAGCATGACACTCCCAACCGCCAGGGTACATTCAAGTCAAAAACATACCTAAAACTGATAATTAAAGATAAAGGTACACAGTACTCACACATGTGCTGTTAATGGCTGAAATTATACAATGCTAAGTAAGTTGATTCTAACAATGCAAATTTTTCTTACAATCTTCAGCCGGTCCAACAATGTTTCCGAACTATTTACAGATTAGTTTGGGCTCCCTAGTGGCTGTAGAGCAGGACCAGCATTCAGCCAAGCATTTTTATCTTCAATATAATCCCCCAACTTATAATATGCTTGCCTGCATAGTGTGCGTTTAATACAAGACTTGAATTTCGTCTCATTTAGTTCTAATATATGGGGAGGTATCTTATTGTAACATTTTAAACAGTACCCCATGAAAGATGAGGCTACTTTAGCCAGTCTGAAGCCTGGTTGAACTAACTGGTCCCTATTTCTAGTACCATAATTATGTCTCTCGCCTCTTTTACTAAAAAGATGTAAATTCTTTCTGACATACATGATGTTTTCGTAAATGTATTGACAAGGTACCGTCATGATGTTAATAATCTTAAACAGTTCCCTGAGAGAATCACGCCGGCGGAGATTATATATCGCTTTGATGGCTCTTTTCTGCAGAATAAAAATAGACTCGATGTCTGCAGCCCTTCCCCATAGTAAAATACCGTAAGACATGATACTGTGAAAGTAACTAAAATATACCAGTCTCGCGGTATCGACATCCGTTAGTTGGCGGATTTTTCTAACAGCATATGCTGCTGAACTTAGCCGTGCGGAAAGAGATGTTATATGAGGGCCCCATTGTAGCCTGGGGTCAAGCGTAATTCCCAGGAAAACCGTTTTATCGACGAATTCTAGTTTTTCCTTGTTCAATAATATGTCACAATCACTGCTTTTGACATTAGGTAAGGCAAATCTTATGCACTTTGTTTTCTTTTCATTTAGAACTAAATTATTCGCCGTGAACCAATTTTGGACTTGCATTAGGGCATTATTTATGTCATTAACATTGTTCGTCCTTCTATTTATCTTAAAAATTAAAGAGGTATCGTCAGCAAACAACACCATATCAAGATTTTGTTGCAATAATAACACTCAGCAGTAGGGTGTAGGCACAGTATAAATATGGACAGTACGGAAACTAAGCCTAGTTGAGAATATAATTACCTACGCTCCATTGAAGCAATAGGGTTTTCACTTTTAATGTTTTTGTTTTTTTTTTACATTTTTGTTCTGTAGTGATCAATCAATCGAATTTGAATAACTAGCTTCCAAATAAAATTTAAATAGGTTATCTCATGTTGTTGGTTAATCTCAACAAAACACGATACTTTAAACACGGTTTTTTTTTAAATATTTACACACAACAACTTGTAGCACTAACTTTGTCATTACGGCGTAACCTTTTACAAGTTTTGGCGGGAGCGTACGCAAGACGCTGTTGGGCGAAAACGTTTCGGGCGCTCGGTAACTTTGCAACCGCCATCTTGGATTCCCGTTTTGACAGCACTATCGGCTTCAACACGCTCGTAAACCGTGAAAACGACACTCATGACGAGAAAATTGATTCCCATTGCAGCCGCCATCGTGGATTCACGTTTTTACATGACTATCGGCTTCAACACCCTCGAAAACCATGGAAACGACACCCATTACGAAAAAATTTGTACTTATTGCAGCCGCCATCTTGGATTTACATTTTGACATCACTATCGGCTTCAACACCCTCGAAAACCATGAAAATGACACCCATGACGAAAAACTTGGTACCTATTGCAGCCGCCATCTTGGTTTCACGTTTTTACATGACTATCGGCTTCAACACCCTCGAAAACCATGGAAACGACACCCATGACGAAAACATTGGTACCTATTGAAGCCGCCATCTTGGATTCACGTTTTGACATCACTATCGGCTTCAACACCCTCGAAAACCATGAAAACGACACCCATGACTAAATATTTGATACCTATTGCAGCCGCCATCTTGGATTCACGTTTTGACATCACTATCGGCTTCAACACCCTTGAAAACCATGAAAACGACACCCAAGACGAAAAAATTGGTACCTATGGTTGCCGCCATCTTGGATTCACGTTTTGACATCACTCTCGGCTTCATCACCCTCGAAAACCATGAAAACGACACCCATGACGAAAAAAATTGGTACATATGGCAGCCGCCATCTTGGATTCACGTTTTGACATCTCTATCGGCTTCAACACCCTTGAATACCATAAAAACGACACCCATGACGAAAAAATTTACACCTATAGCAAGCGCCATCTTGGATTTACAAGAAGTAGTAGTAGGTACCTAATAGTTTTGAAGTTCACGAATTCTTGATTTTGATCGATCACACGGACTTATAATTCGATAACGATTAAATAACAATATCATTAATGATTCTTACCTTTCCAAATCAGCAGGAAGTTTCAAATATGTTAGCTCCGGTTGTGATGAAGTCGAGTTCAAACAGCCGTATACAGTACGAATAATCTAAGTTTACCCATGCGAACTACGTCGCAATCGATTGCGCAGGATGTCAATTTGACAAGAAACATAGAAAAGCGCATGCGCGGGTACGTCGCGTATGCCGTCTCAGTCACTCGTATACGTTTGATGCATACTTGTGCCTCGCTTCCTCAATGCAATACGACTGTTGGTGCGAAAAGTGTTAAACGTTGTTATTTTTTTTATTAATTATTCAGGTTTTTTCTTATTGTTTGACTTGTATTTTGAGTTTTCTTGTAGTGTATGTGTTTGCTGTGTTACTTTGTGATCGTGTTATTGTTATTGCATGCATTTTTTCAAAAATTCAAACATAACACGTACACAAAAAAAAACATAATCTACGAACGTAACACTTTTCTACGCGATGGACCCTGCGCGGTCGTCACTAACAGCCAACTTCGCATGGGTAAAGTTAGAATATTCGTACTGTACCTACTACGCAATACGTTTGTGGCATTTTTAAAAGATCGCGGGGCTAAACTCGTCTTGACGCGGCCAGCGGCACTCACTATTGAGAGTACCGCGACGGGCACCGAAAAGTCTCGTCTGTGCGCATGTTTGTGTGAGTGTGCCGTTTCGAGCGTTTGTAGGTAGTTTCCGTACTGTCCATATTTATACTGTGGTGTAGGTCTGGGGTGGCGAATCGATGTCGAGTGGGATTTCGAACCGTGAATGCTTTTAGCGACCGCATCCCAACCTTTTAATCCTCCATTAATGGGTTACTTTTGCACTTATCGTAACTAATTAAACCCGTCGGTAACCGCTCATTAACAAAGTGTTATGGGTATGTAATACTAGCTCTATTATAGTAACTTCGCCCACGTGCTCCACGTGTAGAAGATTTAACTAATTTTGGTAGTTTTGTAACGCGTCACGCTTGCCGTAAATAAACGCTTGTTCCTCCTATTCTATCTTTAACCGACTTCTTCAAAAAGGAGCAGGTTCTATGTTCGGCTGTATGTATGGTAGACTGAAAACAAAATGGCCGTGTTGTTATTTTTTTTATTTCGAACGCATCAAAATTTTAAACTAGTAATAGATGTGTGTACGCAGCGATGAGTGAATGAGAGAGTATGTGTGTGAAAGAGGAGAACATTAGATACGACGAAAAGAAAGGACATTGTAAATTAAGAAGTTTTATAAGAAGTTTCTTAAATAAACGATTGGAAGGATTTCAAGAAATGAAGCGCTTTTGTTTTGGGTCTATCACATCCCCCTACAGCCCCTACATGTTGTGAACCGATTTACAAAATTCTTTTTTTAATACGTATTTTGTGATAATAATAGCGATAAATAGGAGATCATCAAGTTCAATTGCGTAGTTTAGCAAAGAATAATTATTGTCGTTCATAATAACACTAAAAGTGTCCAATATTAATGCCATCATCGCAGATACATTTCATAACATATAAACTACTACCTGACCCGCGCAACTTCGTCTGCGTCACATTTTCCATGATTGCTCCGCTCCTATTTGTCTTAGCGTGATGATATATAGCCTATAACCTTCCTCGATAAATGGGCTATCTAACACTGAAAGAATTTTTCAAATCGGACCAGTAGTTCCTGAGATTAGCGCGTTCAACCAAACAAACAACCAAACAAACTCTTCTGCTTTATAATATTAGTATAGATTACATGTTTCTGACAACCATTGCAATGTGTGTTCAATTGGAAAAATTACTACTATTATCTGACGTGTTTATCCAGACCAGTAGACAGGAAACCTGTTTAACATAACACAGTCGAGTTTGGAGCTCATTTACAAGTCACGAGACGACGCCGAGAAGAGTTGCCATTTTACAAAGGGTGCAAAAATTGTGGGCGAAACATCTTTTGAGAATATTCAGGAAATTGTCCAATAAGACCGAGGTTATGTCGTTATCCTTGGAAGGGAAGAATATTTTACGTAAGTTTAGTCGGGTACAAGTGTCGTAGCAAACAACGTACGTGTCTCCAAGGTCTCTCATACGTAGAAATGTTATTTTCCGTCTTTGTTAGACTGCGGATGCACTCAGTCCAATTTGCGGTATTTATTCAATCGGACGTTTTTACGAGTATTGTGTACACTGGGGTCATGGCGGCATCAGCTTATTACATACGGCTCTGCTGAATTTGCTCCAACAGTTAACCTTTTTATGAAAACATTAGCACTTCGCCCGCGGGTTTAGTTGGGTAATGTGTAAAGTACATATTAATAGACTAAACGTAGGGCAGTTCGCTCAAACCGAAACATTTTTCTTAGGGTATTTTCATACCCGTCGTTATTATCAGCCTATAACAGTTCACTGCTGGACATAGGCCTCTCCAAGTGCACGCCATTTGGCTCGATCACCGGCAACTCTCATCCAGCTGCTACCAGCCACCCTGCGAAGATCGTCGCTCCACCTAGCCTGTTTTGTTGTTACGTTTGCTGATTCGCGGTCTCCACTCAAGAACTCGTCTACCCCAACGGTCATCGATTCTACGGCTAATATTGCCGGCCCATTGCCACTTCAGCTTACTTATTCTATGAGCTATGTCCTCAGCTTTGGTTCTCTGTCGGATCACTTTGTTGCGGATTCGATCTCTCAAAGGAAACAAACTCTCAAACTTGGACAAAACCCAGGTTATGTTCAACGAACACGTTACCCCGGGACCGATTGTTGTTAATGGCGGTGCTCATAAGGTGGTTTAAACGATACGCCCGATATAAATTATATTCAGTGTAATTTTCATGTAGGTACATAACCAATCTTAATTATCAAATAATTTAAATTGATAAGGATTAATATCATGATACCAAAATCACCACTACCAATAATTTGAACAAAAGTGGTCAATGTACCATAATAGTTTACCTCGTGGACTTTTTTGAAGATATTGATGTCCTCTTATACTATTAAACTGTAATACATCACTTTGTTCTTTTGTCAATAGTTGCCGCAGCGTACGCGATGTTAAGATTTTTTTGCTATTTTTTTCACACCTTGGGTTACATAATCGAAGTTTTCATACGGACCCCTAACTTTTTGAACATATTATGTATTCTATAGCCTATATAAGTATATACTAAAGATAAAAGAATTTTTCTAATAGGTCCAGTAGTTTCGGAGCTTATACAATTCAAACAATCAAACAAATCTTTTCTCTTTATAATATTAGTGTAGATTAAAGAAACAGATCAGTACCTACCCGGTCAATGTATTTAATGGTAATAAAAAAAATATTATATAAGTAAATAATATAATAAATAAGAAAATATTATATAGAGGAAAGATTTGTATGTTTGTAACGAATAAATTCAAAATCTACTGACTGATTTCAAAAACTCTTTCACCATCAGTATGCGACATTATCCCTGAGGCATAGGCAATAGTTTATTTATAAAAAATTGAGATCCTTACGAAATTTGCAATACTAAATTCGCGCGAACGGAGCCGCGGGCGAAATGCTAGTCCTGTCAATGTGTTTAAAGTAAATCCTCTGACTATTGTGTAATTCATTTGTATGATATAAAGTTTTCCATAGAAACAATATATGAATCATTAGGCATCGCTGTCGCAGCGTTGCGTTCCGATCATCAGACTAAGCTTTAAACTGTGTTAAAGATCATAAGAAAAGAAAACCCATGCAATCAGCATTTGTCGGTAAAAATTGCTGAAGATGACAAGATGGTTTAACATCTTGTATTAGCCGTGGTGAGGAACGTATGGTTTTTTCATCGTTTTATTGACACTTTTTTAGGGTTCCGCAACCAAAGAGTAACCAATGAAACCCTATTACTAGGCCTCCGATATCCGACCGTCTGTCTGTCAGCGAGCTTTATCTCAAGAACCGTAATAGTTAGACAGTTTAAACCCATAGAAGAAACGTGTTTTTTTTTTTTCGGTTTATAATACGGAACCCTTCGTGTGGGAGTCCGACTCGCACTTTGTCGGTTTTAATTTTGTGTTGTGTGTCGTCAATTTTTTTTTCTTCCATTCTTTTATAAATAGAATAAGGGAAGGATGTTGGTACAAAGTTTTAAAAGGAAAGTACGTAACAGTTTATTCATTGATTGAAATACAAGGGCTAGGGCTAACTCATCATTATTTTGTTACTGAGGGAAATTTGTACAGGGTAAGTTTCTTTCAAACTGTTAAAGAGTTTCGTATTGTTCAAAGCAAGTCTTGTTTAGACTACTTATTTGAATTATTTTTGTCGAAACTTTGTTGAATTTATTGTTTTCGTTAAAGCTAACTTTATGATTAATTCACCGAATTATTTATTACGAGATCTCAAAGGTTAATAATGCGAATTAACGGCTTATTAATAAACATAAATTCTAAAGTGCAATTTTGAGAGTTCGTATTTAAGATTATTATATGTCTAGATTTGTTAATTGAAGATGTAAAATCCTTATCTTTGTGCTCGTATAAATGCCAGGATTACAGCATATATACGTACCATTACGACATGCTACAACATAAGCGTGATAATTATATATATCCATTTTAAAAATGCTGACAAACTCGAGCTTGTAAGTTATTTCAGACCGTTCAGAGTAATATATTCCAACAATTGGTACCCTCATTACTTATCTGAGGTCTACAGCGAACCTTTGTATGTTATCTAAATTACACACAGCGAAAATGTTAATTTTAGGACAGACACAAATTCATACTGTCACGTAAAAGGCCAACAATTTACATGAGAGACAAATTCCTTAAGAAAACCTGGGAAATACGTATGAAGTGTGTGGGAGAAGATATGTCTGGAAAGCTGTTTTTTTACAATTGATAGGTACGTTTGACCACTATCTCACCTGATGGTAAGCGATGATGTGGTCGAAGATGGAGCGCACTTGCTTAGAAGTACCATACTAACTCTTGACTTAAGACTCCCAGGTTGTACAGATACCGGCACGGATCTTAAGCGCTCGGCGGAAGAGTGGGGATCGCTTTGCGCATCGTACACTTATGACAAATAAAACGTCGTCGTGAGGTCCGTGCAGCAAGAGTAAAGAACAAATCCCGTGTGACGGCTATGACGCGCGATGCGCTACGGGCCAATCACTGCACTTTCCCCGCCCCCGCGCCTTCGCGCCTCATTTCATACCACCAAAGGGACCCAATAACTTACTATGCGCAGGTGAAGGTCAGCGCTCAAGATCCGTGCCGATGATTTGTAGCTATCAGGAAACAGACTCTGGCAGGAAATTCCACACATTGGCTGTACGCACAATAAATGCACAATAAATAAATGTTTCCAAAACGTTTTGTGCGAAAATTTTAAACTGAAATGACTATTCAAATGAAATCAAATCAGCAATCAATCCACTTCAGCATTAATGTTATTTTGCCATGTCGTGTCGCTTACGTCACTTCAGTTCTAATTATTGCTTTTCCACTTCACTACCATTTGTTTATATTTGTTCACGTGTCAGTGATTTCATTATTATATTCCCTTGGCCGCTATACTTAGAGTGCTTTTAAAACTTCTTAATGTTTATTTATTTTTAGACGTATTGTTTTATTTGTCACTTAAAAGCTTTGATATCTGGTATCAGGTTACGGTAAAATGGTCTTATGTTCAAAATATATTGACGACACTTTGTCCGCCTACGATAATTTCAAAGGTTAATTTCCGATTTTCGTGTGGGAACAGTTACCTTGATTCTGTATATTAAAGCCTTTTTTTTATGGATGGGAAATCATCCAATGACTCCTCCCGCTCTGGGTGTAGCGGGAGGGAGTGTCAGACTTCTACTGACTAAAACCCATCCATGTTCCTTCATTGCCCTTTGTGTTCCGGAGCCACGGTGTCTCTTGCAAATAATCCCGCGACTCCGGCAGGCGTCGGCCCTTTCGGGCCCCTCTGTGTTGCTGACTCTCTTTGAGGCGCGCGTGGAACACTAACGCGCCGTCGACACGGCCTGTCGTCACTAGACGGACGGACGGCGAGCCACCCATAGCTCGCCGTCCACAGGCCCGCGCCTACGGCGGCCAGAGGTCACCAGGTGGTGGCCACTGACGCCCGCGGCGTCCACCACGGCGGCTGGGACGAGAGGGTCTCCTCTCCCCCTCCGCCACCTCCTTCGCTAGCATGACTGCTTCGCAAAAGGAGGCAACGGCGTCCCATTCCGTCTCGCTCCGGACCATGGCTTGGACCAGGGCCGGACGCGAGAGGTCGCCGCCGATCGCCGTTTCGAGGACACGGCGGTGCGCCGCCCAAGCGGGGCACACCTGCACAGTGTGCTCCACCGTGTCCTCCAGTCGATCCACGCAGTGGTGACACCCGGGCGTTTCCTCCCGCCTCTTCTTCTTCTTACACTGAAATCAATAGGTAGTACTCATAGAGTATATAACCACTAGAGAGCGTATAGGCCGATTTCTTCTAAGTACGCGGCTCACTACAGCGGGCCGGGGGACGAGGAACAACGCGCGGCTGCAATTGGTCCGTTCAAGATCAAGTTGCATAGGTAGCCTATGGTTAGTGGTGGCACTACTTGATTAAAGGAAAATAGTCGATATCGATAAAATGGATTTTAACATTATAAAAATACTCAATCCAAACAAACAGCGCTATATCTTGTTTAAACAAAGTTTCCCTATTAACCTTATCTTTCCACTTTTATTTTAATTCTGAAATCTTCGAAAATCTAAAATGATAACATATATGTCAAACACACAGATGAAAAATCTGAGACCCTCCTCCTATTTTTAAAGTCGTTTAAAAGTAGTTACGTGTTTAATGTATGTGAATTGGTTAAAAATTGTATTAGTTGTAATTTTATGATCATCGATAAATCGACTTCAATCATTAAACGTAACAGCACAGATTTTTACGATAAAAATACAAAGGGGAAGAAAGGGATAAAAATATAAGTATTTCCTAATGAAAGAAAGAGACTTTTCCAAAAGACATCAACGCGCGCTTCTCACAGTGTGCTCGTTCACCTAACCACCATTTTATATAGACCTCTGCAGTGGCTCATCATCTGATTCAAATCAAAAATATTTTGCGTAGTCTTTACTCTCCGATGAAAAGTTATGCCATCATTTTTGTAACAAAAGGTCTAGGAATGTTTCCCACACAAATTCACCGGGTACCTATGAAGGCATTTTTATGCGTTATAAATTGCATAAAAATTAAAACGATTTGTAAAAAGTTAGCATGCCCACAGGTCTAACAATTGGTCACAACTAAAATGGTTACTAGTGCGGCTGCCTAACATCTGAGCAAAAACACTAATAGTTTTCGTGCGTTCGGGGCACTGTATGCGCAGTCAAGTGGTTTAATAGTCTTTGGTAGTACTAGATCGGAATTGGAATGTTTCACTTTCACAATAACGGGCTTAGTCACAGTCGTAACCTTTAAATGTTGCCTTTCTTAGTTTATTGTCTAAACTACAAAGCATTTGTTCGATTTAGTGTTATTTTTTTATTTATTTACTAGCTGTCCCCCGCGGCTTCGCTCCCGTCAACTGGCTACCCTACCTACCCATTTTTTTTTTGCTTTTAAACCATATTGTTACAATCTTACGGAGTCTGCCATTTTCCGGTAACATGATATTCATAATGTAAATGATACACAGCATGTAAAAACAAAATAATAAGTAAGGCAAAAGTAGTTTAAAAACATCACCTAACAATTATGTACCTACCTACCTATAGAATACCTAAAAAAATATTGTAATCAACTAAGAGAATACCATAAAACGGCATGAAAATGATGAAAAAAAAAACACATGCCTTTTTATGGATGGGAAATCATCAAATGACTCCTCCTACTTTGGGCGAAGCGGAGGGGAGTGTCTTACTCTTACTGACTAAAACCCATCCGTCTTCCTCCTAGTGCCCTTTGCGTTCCAGGGCCGCGGTGACTCTTTCGTACAAATTCCGCAGCACATGCATATGCCTACGTATGTATTTTACAACGAAAACGTAACGATTTATTTCGAAATTGTGTTACATTTACTCGAAAGCATCACGTCACGAGAGCTGAAAACTTGAAAAGTGCTTCCGGCGCTGCAGTCACTCCAGTTCACAAAAAACGTGTAAAATATAAAATATGTTAAGGTTGTTTCATTTCTAAACATGAAGTTTTAAATTAAAACTGTATTGTTAAAAAATATGGACTGAAGTAAAAAGAGATGGTTTGGCTTTGATTAAACTCCTCTTTGAATTTTCATATCCTTTTAGTCCTTATCGGAACATTATCTGTTTCGTTATTTTAAAGGACAGTGTCCGTTTACTCAAAGTATCTCTCTGAAATCTTTAAATGAAGAAACAAAAAGCCTATCTTAAATCGAATTACGACAGGAGCTTTAATTAAAATCCAGGAAAACATTCTAATGAAGGTACAGTCGCCAACACATCAGCATCAGGCTATCCGAAACTGTCAAATTTTCCCAATCAAATTTGAACCCAATCTCTTTAGCAATAAAGTTATAATAAACAAGTACCTAATATAATCAATTGTTTATTGGGCTAAAAATTTTGTACAATCAAACACTAACGAACAACTATTATGCAACAAGAACAAATACATTAGAGAGTAACAATCGTGTCAGTAGTATTTGTATTGAATTCTGGTACCCAAGGAAAGATTTAACTTGTGTTATGGGTACCAGGATTCTCACGCTAGTTTTTACCATCAAAAGTTACATCAGAAGGTTTAAAAGTCGAACTCAAGTGTATAGTGATATTTAAGAAGAAGTCCTTTTACGTGTGAGTGTTGTGAATAAGGAGTTGTGCCTTAGTGAGGTTGAGTGTTGGATGTTGCACTGATAATAATTAATGTATTGTAGTCGTGTATTAAAGAAATGATTGAGAGTTGAAATTCTAAGAAAGAATTGACAGATTGTTGTAGCTTGTGCTGGCGTCTGTACCTTCAGTTAGATGAAGATGATTACTTGAGAGGATTCTAAGCTTTGTAATCTTTATTTGTTGACAAACATGCGTCTTGTAGTCGTAATCATGTAGGTAAATCATTATTCATTAAAACTTTTTTCAAGATCAAATAAATATTCTTCACTTTACCTTAGTTTTAACGGTGGGTTTTTCACACCATAGACACACACTGCAATCTGCCTAGCCTTTTCCCAACGACATTGGGGTCGGCTTCCAGTCAAACCGGATTCAGCTGGATAACAGTGTTTTACGAGAAGCGGCTGCCTACCAGACCTCCACAACCCACTGGGTAACACGGTACTTCTTGGCATGACTGGAGTCAGATTTACTGGCTTCTGACAATCCGTAACGACTGCCAAAGATCTACAAATGACAGCCCATAGCATGTACTGATCCCCAGATTAATTTGTTCCCTTTTATATTTCGTGAAATCCGCGTAAAAGTATAATATTAAGGCCCAATAATTTAATTAGTTGCCGTTAATTGGGTCAAACGTAATGAAAATATCATTTCGTGTCAAGTTTTCGAGGAAAATGTGGCGTTTCAATCAAATTTAATTTAATTTCATATTATTAAAATTACTTTTAAATACTGTGCTATCAATACCGTTAAACTCCTTAACAAACCCGAACCTTCCTTTGGAAAAATATAAAAGGTATTGTCTGATTTTACTATGATAAACTTCTTAACTTCTATCTGTCTTCTTCTGTGATTCCGAACGCTTACAACCCTAATCTCTTCAAAGTTAGAGTGAACAGGCTGCTTCTGGGTAAGCTCGCTCCATCGTAGACTTTGTCTCTGACCTAGAATGGATTCAAGAGCAAACCCATCACAAATAAAAATAAAAAACTAATAACCGCGATTGAAAAACCGCTTAGCAGATATTAAATTCAAATTCTATTCAATTTTTTTATTTTATTAAGTCTGGTCATCAGTATAAAGAAAACTGCAGTATAATTGGAAGCACTTCGTTTTAGCTAACTGCCGTTTTTTATAGTAGGTATTTTTTTTTCGGTAGAATGTACCTTTTCTATAGTAAATTTGAAATTACCAAAACGTGCAAAACCATAGGTGCTGAAAAAAAAATCGCCAAAACTTTCTTTCGGGATTGGTGGGATAGTGGAAGTATTAAGGGTGGGGTAGATTATATGGCGACTCTATACAAGCTTTTAATCAAAATTAAGGTCAGGGGCATCTTCAAGGTCAAGGTCAAACTCGTAAAGGTCGAACCTCTGAAAAATGTTAATTTGAAAGAAAATGTCGACGGAGCCCCGCTACGAGGGGCTCCTACTTCTGAGTGGTTTATAAAAAAATAACCTCGAAGGGGATGGCGCCATCCCCCTCTAACCTAACCTATCCGAGTCGGGGTGCCCCAAGTCCAGAGCTAGCTCCGCTTACTCTTGCATTCTGAGTCGGGGACTTCGGAGACGCCATGGTGTCACTCAATTGTTGAAACAAACAGGAGTACGATATACGCTCTCGACCGCGAGTACAAACGATGAATGACAACTGTCAAACGTAAACGTCGCATACAGCCCTCGCCAAACTTTGTGACCGCTCTGAAGTTAACTACAATGGGGGCGCAGTAATAAATCTCATACAAAAACAGCACCGCGCGAGGCTTGCGCATCGGAAAAACTAACTTCAGGGCGGTCAGTACCGGCGAGGGCTGTACATCATAATATTCTGAAATTACGTTTCGTTACCCACAATCGCTAAAATACTTTTTTTTTTTTATTTAATTAAGTCTATTATTTGCTTTTTATTTGAAAACATAATACTTGCGCAACTATTTAAAAATAAAATAAAGTCAAAAACTATAATATTCAATAAAAAAAACTTTTAAATGAGTGGTCACTTAGTCTGGCCGTAAAACGAAACGACCTTGGACCGATTTTTTTAAGTTATCTGTGGCAAAATATGTCATTTTTTCGTAAATAGGTTAGAAATAATTGAATTTTTAGGATTTTTTTTCTCTAAAACTATGAGTTTGCGCGCTATTTAACTTTGTGATAGTGTTCTACAAGGAGAGTACTCTACCCAAAAAAATAATCAAGCTCCAAACCCAGAGTTTGTAATACGAAGTGGAGCCGTATAATTTATTAATTTACTCAATATATAAATCTGTTGCACTAATACATAAAACGATATGCAAAACTGATTTGAGCTAGGATGTTCCCTAAACTCTAAAATCGTAACCTGTACGTAAGCGACTTACGAACTTTCCAAGAATGTCTAAACACTTCCCGGAATCGGAACCAAGTCCTCAAAGTACCTCGCAAGTTGTTGTACGAAGAGATAATCCCTTATGTATGAAGACTACCAGTAACCAATATCTCTCTGTGAATATATTTACATTTCGTACACAGGAGTAATCTGTTCGTTACAGCTGTTATTTCCTCAGACTTCGAATCGTAGCGTTCACATCTTACTCCAAGTAAGCTCTTGTAAATCCTTTTTTCAATTTTATTGCTCGCATTCCGATCTGGAAAAAGAAATGGAGGCAATACAGTGTAACTTGAACTCCGCCTAAATTTGCCTTCGTATGAAGTTATGGGTTCAGTAATTTTGGATTGGCGCTTAATACTTGAAGAAATTATTTGTGTTCTCTTGTTATCCTGAAGAATTTCATAGTATTGCTGGCAATTAGGCCTTAAGTATTATAACTGGAATTTAATTTATTTTCATTCTTTTTTAAACCAATGTATTTATAAAATCCATTTTGTCGTGACGTTGGTAGCGACTTTCGACCAAAAACAAACGGAGTGGCACTTTAGAATACCGCTTAATCATTTGTGATATCACTGCTTCAATCACAAACCCTTAATGACTTTTTGTCAGATGGATGTCTTTTTCTGCCTTAAACGGTTGACCGTATTTAAGACGCAAAAATGAAAAGATAGCATTCAGAAAACCAGTCAGTTTTGAGCTCTTTACTAAATAGCAAACGGCTTTGACATAATTTTTAATTCTCATATTCCGACTTAGTACTCCGGCTACAAAATCCAATTAAAACATCGTCGTAATCTCGAATGAAGTTTTTTCTAATTAAAGTAAAATGGAACGACAACTACAACAGTAATAAACTAAATACAGTTTTCATACTAACTTCTGTAATCGGCTAATAAATCACAAACGGTTTCTCAGGGCAGCTTTTGTCACATTTCCGGCCGTTCAAACTATAATTCGGTTTGTAAATCAACATTCTGTCTCGGGTGTCAACAATCGCCCTCGTTATAACAAAGCCTGTAATTCGGAGCCGTGCCTTGACGGCGGCGTGCTTACATTTGCCGAATAACTTGACGGCCACAAAGGCCCTTATTTGGTAGAAACATGGAGAGCTTAAACCAGCCTCTATCGTTTTACTTACGGCATCATCCCTTGATATGAAGCTTTGTGAAGTTAGCGGGAATTCTAGAGGAGAACGCATCGCGAGAGCACGTATCCAGAGGTAGACCTCTGGATGCGAAAATCAAAAGTCCGGTTGACGTAGCGATATTTGGAAGATGCCGAATGTCTTGCCTTACAGTGGACGTCTTTCGGATGGAATGATGAAAGACATCTTCGGAGACGAAGAAAGCATGAGCGTTGATAACTTGATTTGCTCAATGCGTGTTTGCTAAAACGAGTCGCGAAGTATGACCCACCCATACCATAGCAAAATAACCAAACTAAACCAAATTAGTGACTTCATCTGCATACAACGGCTGTCTCAGTATATTGGGAGTATGGATGACTAGTGTGTGAGATAGATCCATGGTGTATAGCGACATGATTTTGTAAGTCCAAGTGCGGGGTCGCTCGTCCGGGCCTGGTTCAATCCATGGTCCGGAGCGAGGAGATAGGGGAAGCGGTCACTTCTGCGAAGCAGAAATGCTAGCGAAGGAGGGGGCCGTGAGAGAGAGGGAAACCTCCCGCCCCGGGCGTCGGAATTCGCAGGGCGATTCCTGGCCACCGTAGGCGCGGGCCTGCGGACAGCGAGCATTGGGTGGCTCGCCGTCTGATCAAAACCAGGCCCGGCGTGCTGTATTCCACGCGCGCTTCAAAGAGCTGTCAGCATAGAAGACGGGGCCCGCTAGGGCCAGTGCCTGCCGGGGTTGCGGAATTTGTTCTAAAGAGTCACCACGGCCTAGGAACGCAAAGGCCAGTAGAGGAACACGGAAGGGTTTTAGTCAGTAGGAGTCTGACTCTCCCTTCTGCTTTGACAGTTGAATCGTTTCTCCGGGACTCGCCGGACTTCATAAGCTCGGCGTTTTTCTGATGGTCGCCACTGTTGATTTTGGCTTTCAGGAGTTGCAGTGGTTGGGAATGTGTAGCGGGCTTGTCTCCCTTCTGCTTTACCCAGAGCCGGAGGAGAAAAAAAAAGTGCGGGGCCCCCCAATGCGCGGGGCCCGTAGCATTTGCTACTCTTCCTACGTGGTTAATCCGGCACTGGTTGCAGATGCCAATTTCTTTCCTTGGCACTCCATTTACACATTTCTCTAAGTTGTCGTCCCATTTGGCTTTGCATCTGTCGCATTCGTGTTCCAGTTTCTGGTTGTTGCTATTAGCTAGTGGTAGTTTTATGCGTAATTTCGGGACAATTTTGGCAACGTGTAGTGTATTATGTAGGTTGGGTGACTACGCGCTTCCGACGGTTCCGATGTGGAGCGCTTGTGTGAGAATGGATCTTTGGTGTGTGTAGGATTGTAGGTAGCTACTTACTAGCTTCCACATTATATTCATTGCGTTTAAATATTAGAACTGGTTCTTTCATGCCGCTATTATCGGGTTCAGAATCCTACCAACTTCACATAATAGTTTTTTCCTTTCTTTTGTTTCTCCAAATGCTTTTTTATGTTTCTTATTCCTGTATTACGCTCTCCTCTGAATTCGCATCAAATTGAAGATGAATATTTAAGTAATGCCATCATTTCTGGAGTAAGACATACAAGTTGACTCCAGAAATCTAGAGTAGTTATAAATCTTGAATAGCATATAAACCTTTATAGACCTCGCATTTAAAATGACCATATAAATCGTTTTTCAATCAACTAATGTGTTCTTTATTTGCTGTTTCACTGGGACTTGCGTGCTGACTTGGCTGGTTTTATACGTTGTGTCATGGTGCGGGTTATGTTAATCTCATCTAATGTAAAACTTGATTCAAAGGAGTGGGATTTATACAAAATAATATTTTTTCTTATATTGCCAGAAAATCTGACACCAATTTTTATTTTGTACTATTGATAGGCACACCTTTGACCACTATCTCAACTGATGGTAAGCGATGATTGGTCGAAGATGGACCACGTCTGTCTTGAATTAACCTATTCACTCTTGACTTAAATACTCCCTGGTTGTAGCTATTAGGAACCAAACTCTGGCAGGGAATTCCACTCCTTAGCTGTACGCACAATGACTGTGATCCCAAAACGTTTTGTGCGTGTGGGTGGGATGTCTACCATGTCCACTTTGCCAAGACTTGGCAAGGGATAAATCGTGTTATAAAGTGGACTTTTTAGACCCCCGCTTCAAAGCAAAACAAACAAACAAGTCACCAGGGGCCCGAGTCTGCTATTACAATAGTGTCAGAATGGTCGATCACTGATTTCAAAATGGTTGATTTTGACAAGTTTGGTAATCTACTAACATAATGGTATCATAATGGCGTCATTATGACATTCCAATGATCAACCACTGACACGCCATTGAAAGAAAGCCATATGAATGGTAATCTCGTACATAATGACAGATTTAGTATTTACGAACTTCTCACTACTTCAGATTGCTTATAACACTAATAAATAATATGTAAAACTAAATATAAATAAAATCTGGCATGAATAAATGCTCAAATTTAGCTCGGTTTTATAATAATAGCAATACGGCATTCCTACCGCAATTCTATTACGAGACCACTGACGTCCCAGTGACCGGCCACTGACGTGCCAGTGACCGTGTGATTATGAATTTAGCAGATTACGAACTTTTAGCAAAATGACAATGGCATGACAATGGGATCGTGTCGGAATGACAAATTTATAAAAATAGCAGACTCGGGCCCCAGGTAACTTGGAAAGACTGGTGTCACATTTCTTGAATTCTGACTACTGGTAACGACTGTCAAAGAACTACCTACAAATGACAGCTATGACCAACAGCTTAATGTGCATTACGAGGTGCGTCAGCTGTTATTATATATCACTTCGAGCTCCACATATACCTAGTATGTACATTTGTGGGTACAAAATATACAAACACGTCTAAATTCAGGGAATCTAGTGTAATAAATATGATATTACAGTGGGTGTAAAGAAAGGCTTGTGTTCTCCTAATAAAAAAAAATAAACTAAGATTCAATTTCGGGCGCCGTGGAGACCACTTCAAAATAAATTATGCCGGAAAGTATCTATCGGAAGAGTTTGAACATTTAATCTGCCGGTGGGTAGCTGAATAGAAAAATAAAACAAATTAAACTCTTTTGTCTTTCTCTATTCATAAGCCAGTAGCTTCCTAATTACAGGGCTTTGTGAGATTTAAAACTAATCTTATAGTTAAAGTCACTTGAAGTTTTAGACTAGATATTATTGATTAGGGATAATAATTACTAACGATAGTATTGAATATGGATACTATTGCATCTTCATGTAAATGTTATTGAAAATAAATTTAAATTACATACCAGATTACTATTTATAAAAACAAAATTATTAAGTTAACCACAGGTAAGTTTCCTCTTGGCATGACAGCACGGTTCAGTTCATGTCATGAAAAATCCACAGGAAGAAAGAGTCTCCTGTTGGCATGACAGCACGTCTCCGTTCATGTCATGAAAAATCCAATTGTAGAAAACCAGTCCATAAGAAAAACGAAAATGGAAAAAGGGAAACCGAAGGAAAAGAAAACGCCAAACAAATGTGCTGGCTGAAACAAAAATACCAGATTAACCACCAGAAGATCACCAATATAAAAACACGTGGCTACGTGCGCTTTTTGTACAAAAACTTACCGTTTCCTTATAAAATCGTCACGCAATCACCACGCGCCTCCATATAGGGGTTGTGTGCGTTGTAATAAAGACAACAATATCTGAAAATAACAATTTAATTCGTAATATACCCGTTGGGGTTAGGAACAAGACATTTCGTCTAGAAGAATTCTATCTTACCACAAATTACGGCAATTTCTCCATAGCGCCATCCTGGGTAGCTTGTTTAAGCTTATTGGACGTTAAACTGTCCCAAAATAAACAGGATTCCATAAGATTAATTAAAATTTTGAAAACATGACATCTTAATACAAGGGCAGGTCGGAAAGTGAAACGTCAAACGAATCGCATACCACAGATTATAGAATAAAAACTAGAGATGTGCGTTCGGAAATCGACTAAGAAACGCGGAAGCATGTGACGAGACAAAAAGGCTCGTTACACTAGGTACTCTCATGTCTCAATATCAGGCTGCGTTTCCACCATAGATATGCGAGGATGCGTAGCGAGGGATGTGTTTGTTAAGAACCAATAGAATCGCTTAATTTACCTAGCCACGCTCAGCGCAAGCGATTCTATTGGTTCTTAACAAACACATCCCTCGCTACGCATCCTCGCACATCTCTGGTGGAAACGCAGCCTTACTCCGCCAAACATTCACCGATCGCTGTCGACCAGGTATAACCAGCACCAAATTAACATGACTCCCGAATCTACAGTGCATCAAAGCTGCGAGAGTTGAAAGCTAGAATTTCACGATTTAATTGGAACATGTATGTGTCTGGTACTACATAGTAACATGGAGTCCAACAAAAGCCTTTGATTCAAACCGCAAGCTGTTACAGCGAGTAAGTACTTAATTGGATTTGGTACCTACTCGTCTACATAGGTAATTCCTTCTTTAATAGAATTAACTCCTTTAGGAATTGAGTTATTACATGTTGGTAATTGGACGTATTTGTGTATCTAATCTGTTGCTATATTTTTTAACTAGCTTTTCTCGCGCTTTCGTATCCCGTTTTTTTTTTCGTTCCCGTAGGAATTTAGAAAAATCCTGTCTTAGTGATCTTAGGAACCTAGCCTAATACAGCTTTCTTCGACCAGTAGTTTTGGCTTTGCGTTTTCTGATAGTCACTCAGTCAGTAACGAAAGAAGTTTATATATTAGGATTTCTAGTACTTATAATATATTTTACTTAGACTACACTTTACTTGGTAACTAATGTTTAAAGTTAAATGACTTTTGAATTTTTTGAATACCATCGTGAGGAAAACGGCTTGTCCTAGAACCTATAAATAATTCGAGAACATGGCTGTCATCATGTCCATCATTCAAGAAAGCTGTAGGGAAACTAGCACTTAAAAAACACAAACACAGACCGCGTTCCGTTTTCCGGCCTCGCCGTCGAGGTCCATCGCGACGCCCCTGTAATTGTCCCTCCCGTCTTTTGCCAAGGCCCACACAGGCAAGTGTCCGGTTAATTAGTTGCAACCTTCTAGAGTTAGCAACTGCGAGTGGCCATCGACAAAAAAAAAGTTGTCACCATGTACTAAACAATTCCACCGATCCACACTGGGCCTGCATTGTGGCTAATGGCCCGGTCCTTCTCGCAGACTAGTAGCTGTTTTCCACCCAGCAATCAATCCGCCTAGACTTTTCAGCTACGTTGGGGTCGGTTTCCCAGAACCAGTATTTGGCCTGTGTCTTAACTGTGGGGACGTTACAGGCTGATTAAACGGGGTCGGTCCTTCCGTCCGTCGGTTTGTCAGCAGGCTGTATCTCAACAACCAAAATGTATACTGTTAAAATTTTCGTGTCAGATTCCGACTCGCACTTGGCCGGTTTTTAAATATACCTAGCTTTTCACGATCAGATTGCTCTGAAAAAATATAAAAAAACCTCTACTATTCGCTCGACTAAATAAAACAGGTTAAAACATTGCCATAGTTTCCACTATTTTCAACTGTATTACGTCAATACATCATTCTGAATTCGATCCCTATCATAATATTTGTCATGTCATTGCACTCAATATTAATTACTGTTCGTTGCCACACGAGTACCTGTTTCCAAACTTTAGTACCTACTTCATGTATAGGTACGTGTATAAAATTTCAATATTGAAATGCATGCTCTGTATACTTCTAGTATGCATTGACTTTTTCATTTCCGAAGTACATTCGAGCATCGATTGGTGCACTCCCTTTTCAACCGCTCGGACTAGAATACTAAAGGAAAACTTCAGTGAAAATTGGAAGTTGTTTTCACAAGGAATATTTGCTGTATTTTCTTCTTTAGTAAAGGTTTGTTTCTTTTTGTATTGTGTGTTTACAAATCAGAGATCAAAGCTTGAACGCTTCTTTCAAGATTAGCTAAGGATATTCTTAGACTAACCTGAAGCCTTTGTTGTTTTACTGTAAAGAAATCGGAGAACACCAGCTGATTTCTTTCCCGTGTAAAGCAGAAGGTTTCAGTTGTAATAGAAAAATAGTGAAACCAGTTCCCCTTTATATTACCATTAAAATCTTTTATTTGAAAAGAAAAAAACCGGCCAATTACGAGTCGGAAAAAACCTGTTTCTTGTATGTGGCCCACTTTCATTTTATTTCACGATTATTTTTTGTTGTTATAGCGGCAGCGGAAATTCACACAGCAAAAATTTCAAATGTCTACCTATTACGGTTCAAGAGATACAGCCCGCTGACAGACAGACAGACGGACAGCGGAGGCTAAGTAAAAGGGTTTACCTTTGGATACCCTCAGGGTACGGAATCCTAAAAACACCGAATTATACCGAAAAAAACAACCTAACAGCCCATAATTTATCTTTTTTTTTTTTATTATTATGTCGACTTTCTTTCTCTACATTAAACTAAATCTATACTTTATAATTTCATTACCTAGTACAATATTTTAGGCCGAAAACACGGTGAAAACAGAAGACAATTAAGATAACTCCATGCCCCGCGGACTGAATAATAATTTGGTCCTTTTTCCTACAATTTTCTTCAACAAGTTAATTTGGGATCCAGGGCAATAAAAACGCAAAATGTGTCACTTTCGTATGATCCCTGGCAAGTCGTAAAAGTATCTTTACATTAATGGCAATATGGTGTTTTCTTACGAAAAGGTTATCTCGTTTCTACCCTTGGGTGCCGTAAGGACCAACTTTGAGGTTATATTAAGGGCCATATTTTTCGTAGTTCTTAGTCCAAAAAAATAGTGGCAGTCGGTTTACCGAAGTCTATCATCTGCCTAGCCTTTTCCCGTCTGTATTGGGATCGACTTCTTGTCATACCGGATTCACCAAATCTATCACGGGTCAATGGGTAACACGGTACTTCTTGGCAATACTGGTGTCAAATTTTCTGGCTTCTGACAATCATTAACAAAAGCCAAAGATCTGCAAATGACAGCCGGTTCCTACGGCTTAGCGCGTTTTCCGTTTTTGCATGGAGTAGCGTTGCTTTACCTTGGAGATCGACCCGTGTGGCTGTTGATATTTAGCTACAAGCTCCTCGTCCTATGTCTCGCTAAATAATCATTTGAACTGACCCACTGCTGGGCAGCGACCTCCTACCCTTCCTGCTATTGCTTGAGGTTCTTGCTTCTTCTTTTAAATTTCTAAGGAAGACAGATAATTAAGTCTTTCGCCATCACCTTAGGGCGGATTGCACCAATGAAACTGATCGCGATCAAGCTGCGTTCAAGAGTTGTCAGTGTCAATATTCCATAGAAAATAATGACACTGACAGGTCATAAACGTGGTTTATATGCTGATCGCGTTCAGTTTCAGATTGATGAAATCCGCCCTTAGTGGCCATTTGTTAGGGTGGACTAAAAACAAATGAACAATAGGGAATATGCATGCGATTTTTTTATTTGCAAAATAACCCATTTATGAAGTTATAAAGCTTCAAAGACTACAGTTAGAAAGAGAAGTCCGATACGTACTGTGACGTCAAATTACACGACGACTATACAGCTGCCATAGAAAACAGCGTTTTCGCGAGAGGGACAGATATATTTGTTTAAAATAATGGTATCTCATTCGTTTTTCGAGCAATTTAGATTCTAATTTCACTGTTAGTATTATATTTTCGAATACTTTTAGATACACTGTTCAGATCATTAATACTTTTTTCATGCATATTCCCTATTGTCGCGTCCCGAGTATGTTTGGTTTTATAAATTTTGAGTCATAATACTGTTGGACGGCAATAAATGGTAACTATGTTACAGCAGGAATATTTTTCAGTGAAGAATTCGCAGTTTATATTTTTTTACTTTCTTGGAAATGGTGTGGCGATTACGATACGATTCTGAAAAGAGGTACGGTTTATTTGTCAATGCAGTTTAATGCTAAAATGGAGCTTTCATACATATTCCAACACAAGGATTCCTTGAATCTGTTATTGACGATGCTCAAATATAGTCTGAGCGGAACAAATATGTTTGCATGGTTGAATCAGAAACTTGATTGACCATATTGAAATGGATTCATTGAAATAATCGGAGCTACTGATGGTACTTAGACAGACAGACAGACATACCTATACCTATCGTATAATAAACCTAATGATAAAAAAACACTATAACAAAGTAAAAATAACCTTAATTTCGGAAGTCAGTGTTTTTGTTAGTTTCGTCGTATTTTGACACCGACTTTGGAAGTCGGTTGTATTTTTTGCAAAAAGTTTTTTTATTTTTCACTTTTTTGTGGTACCCCATACCTAACAACACCAGTCGCAAAATACGCAAGTAAACGAATTCCAGCTATTTCGATTTAAAACCGATTTTGATAAAAAAATTAAATTGGACCAATCGACAAGTATATCGTTTCAGATAAAACAAGATTTTTTTCAAATCGGCTCATGAATGACGGACTTATGAGATAGCAAACATAAAAAAATACAACCGAATTGAAAATCTCCTTTTTGGAAAGTCGGTTAAAAAGGGAGTGAGTGATAGTGTTTGGGTTGACCGGAGAGAATTTGGGAACTTTTTAACAACCTGAAAAGTAGTGCGCCCACCCGAAGTAGGTAAGAAGGGAAAAGGGTAGATAGATAATGGTAACCGAACAGATTTGAGTGGGCGGCGCCAAACCTTCATTTGAGTATCGCCACTCATTGCGGAGAACCATTTTCAAATTGACGCACCCCTGTCATTCGCACCTTACTAAAAAATCAAGAAATTAATGTGAATAAGATTTACTATAAAACAAAACGCAGTAAATAAAGTTGCCTCTAACGTCACTCGCCTTTGAAGTGAATTGGGAACTTTGCCAAATGCTGAAGGTCGAACAACAAAGCTACAACCAAAAGTTCTGACTGCATTATGGAGGTACAATAAGACAGCTTTGACTGAATCAAGTTACGCTTCACCTGAAGTTTATTTCAGGCTTTAAACAAGCAATGTTGTAGAAGTTCTTAGCATTTGAACATAATTATAAGAAACACCATAGAGTGACGATAACCAGTCCACACCACAATCGGTGTAATTCGTCCAAAAATGTGCTTGAAATTGAAAACAGTTTTTACAGCGTTATAGTGTAACAAAATAAGAAAACAGGAAAAATATGCAAAATCGTTTAAAAAAATTACATCTAGTTGATCTGAAACTGAAAAAACCGATAACGAAATAAATGTAATCGTGTCAACGGTTCTAGGAAATGTGATCAGCACAGTGAAGAAGACTACACGATGTCGTACTAAACTATTTTCACTTTTATTTCAAGTTGTAATTTATGTTGGGAAATCTTAAGTTAGTTTTATGTGTGGCATAGTAACCCTTCTCACGTCGTATTCCTTGCGGAGGGTCGTGAATCCCCCGATCAGTGGTCAATTTCTGTTTTACAATGTCTCTCCGGTCTGTGTCTTTTTTTGGCATCATGAAGCGGATCATTTAGCTTAATGTTGAGTGTTGAACGTATCATGTTACTGCTTATGACTACTAGAGTTTGATTCAATATATGGCTACTAGAGTTTGATCCAATATTTTCTAATTCATTTTAGACTCGAAGCAAGTCTAAAGGGCGCCGCTCACATTAAAGAGTCCAGTTGACGCATGACGTTGATGCGGCCGTCTCCCTAGGCCTTACTCAGAAGCATGTCACATATATATATTATGTATACAGACAAATACACCGATCATCTTCTGACGAACAATTTTACCCTTCTTATTTGCATTCTGACAAAGCTACTGGTAGTTCTTTCTAACCACTAAGTACCAAGACGTCTCATCAACCAATGTTGAGATTGCATTGTCAGACCTTCCATACAAAAAGAATACCAAGCTTGTCACTAAATGCCTCCGCTTCCATCGTATGGCAAAGACAATCGAAACTTGTGCTCAGCGCAAATATAGCAGGACGTCCTCGTCCTGCCAGGGTTGCAGAATTTTTTCGAAAGAGTCACTGCTGCCCCGGAACGCAAAGGTCATTTGAAGGAACACAAATGGGGTTTAGTCAGTAAGTCTGACACTCCCTTCTGCTTTGAAGATTCCCCATCCTTAAAAAATGTCCACGTGTGTGTGTGGGGTTTCTAGCCGAATATGCTCTATATCCGAACCAATAATGGTAGCGAACAGTACTGTGGTAACTTACTCAGTCAAATTATTAATGAACTATTCAGCAGTTACGTAACAGTTGTTTCGCATTTGAGTAGCATAGATCTTTGATGTTTGTGTTTTGGAACCGAAACCTTAACTATTCTGTTTTACTTATTAGTTTAGTTAGTAAATTAGCTTCTAACAGTTTTAACCAACTGTACCGTATTAATGTCAGACTTCCAAGTTCCCTCATTCGTCATACGAAATTTATGGACATTGGATAGATAAAGACGGTTACGCTGATACTAATTTAAATGGGGTTCTCAACGTATTCAAGGTCTTCTGAAATATTCTTTTTCATCCTAATATCTATACAAATAAAATGCTTTGTCCTGAATTACTGACGGATCAACGCACATCCCAAACCGCTGATCGTAGAGAAACTTTGTATGATGCATCCGATAAGAAAGGATTTTCCGAAATAATACCCGTAAGGGGATGAAAAAGGGGCCAAGTTTTAATGGAAAATAGACATTTTCAAATTTAGAAGGATAAAAATTCATGCACAAGTTTCAAATAAATAAGAACGTACGTATGTAACTTTTTCTGAAAATCTGCCCTTCGAGAGGGTGAAATAGGGGTTGAAAGTTTAAATGTTAAGACGGTCATTTTTGCAGTGAGAAGAATGAAATTTGATAATCTTCTGAGCATAAATAAATTAATATGTGTTTCGTCGTTTTTGGAAATTTAATCCCAAACGGGAGAAATGGGGTGGAAACAATAGATATACCGAAAAAAAAAAAAATCTCAAAAACTGCAATGTGTACCTAAGGTAGATTATGCTGAAATAGGGGTTGCGAGTAGGTATTTATGCAAAATCTTATTCCTTAGGTTTTTAAACTTGAGACTTGGCATGAAAACTGGCTTAACTGGCTACAATGGTTATAAAATTCTTCTATTACTGAGTGACTGACAGACAACGCATAGCCGAAAGTACTGGTCGTCGGAAGCTGTTTTTTTTATACAAAACGGGGAAGCTCTTGGCCCAAATCTCACCTAATGGAAAGTGATGATTAGGCCGAAGATGGAAGCGAGTTTCACCCGGAATCCTCTTACACAGAGGAGCTGGCTATCATACCTCTAACTGTCGGAACACAACAATGCTGTTAACATTGTTGTTATGGCGACAGACTTAGACATGATGGTGGTAGCTTGCCAGGCGGACTTAGAACATGTCCTACCACCAAACAAACCGAGCAAAAAATTTGCCTCCGCTGGGAATCGAACCCGGGACCTCTGGGCCTGAATCGGGTGGTATAACCACTAGACCACGGAGGCGGTTAGTGTCACCTGTTTAGCACCACCCGGGGACCACGTGTAGGGATTCGCTGAAGGGTATTCTCCTACGGACGCGGGTGACTCGGCCCCCAAAATTAGGCATGTACGTAGGTTCCTTGTGGAGTGTAGAGGAGCACTAAGAGGATTTCCCGAAATTCCTACGGGAACGGGCAATAAATTGGTTCGCTTATCTGATTTCTAAACTTGAGCCATCACGTGGTCGTTGATTGTCCTTGTTGACTTAAAACCGTTGGTTTCTTGGCTCATAACTGTCAACCACAGAGTACTGTGAAGGTTGTGTTCAGGGGGTAAGATACTTATTGGTTCAGGGCTTTTTAAGAGTTGCAAAAGGGTTGGAATGGTCACTGAAAAAGAATAACGTTTATTTGAATTATGAATGAAAAAGAATTGAAGTGTTTTTTTATGACATTCCTTGTATTGGTTTGAAGCCGGGCGCATGGTCGCCAATATATTCGATTATTGCTGCATTTTCTAGTTTAATTTCCTTACCCGGCGCCGCAGGAATTTCGTAGACACGGGTGTCAATGCTTCTCAATAATGAAGTAGCTTCAGTCATGTCCTACGACGAGCCGTACATCTTTGGAAATAACTATGCGCCACTTGCGCTTAACCTTTTGCCGCAGACATGCCAAAGCCATGCTACGCAAAACTGCCCCAAAAGCTGTAGGGACTTCTGGTTAGGTTTAGGTAGGTGGGTGACCCTTCCAAAACTTTGAATAGATGATTACAAGAGGAATTTCTTGCATCCTCTATTCTTAAGGGCGTAGCTCATGTGAAGGTTGTGTTCAGGGGGTAAGATACTTATTGGTTCAGGGCTTTTTAAGAGTTGCAAAAGGGTTGGAATGGTCACTGAAAAAGAATAACGTTTATTTGAATTATGAATGAAAAAGAATTGAAGTGTTTTTTTATGACATTCCTTGTATTGGTTTGAAGCCGGGCGCATGGTCGCCAATATATTCGATTATTGCTGCATTTTCTAGTTTAATTTCCTTACGCCCCCATTTCCATCATCACAGTACCTACCTACACCGTAGCCTTTTAACCTAAAGGTTTCCTTGTAGATGTAGAGAATGCCATGTGACATTAAGTCCGCCTTTTTAACACTTCTGCATATAAAGAAAAAAATAATCTTTCCAAAAGATGTGTTACAGTATCACAAGTATGCTATGGCTAAAACTGCCTGTATTCGAACAAATTATATTAAAATAAGGCGAAATTTGTCGGCCAAAATTTCGATCCAACATTAAACCTTTTCTTCCCGAAAAGGACACAAAGGGCTCAATACTTTGAATCCTGACAAAAGGATCTTAAACGGTACTCCAGAAGAGGAATAAAAAAAAAAGAGGTTTCCACCATATTGTCGACCTTTAAAAGATGTAGCTCCTTTATGTTACATTCTATTTCAAGGACCTTTAATATTGAGTTGATTTTTTCCCAAAGACAATGTAATCAAGATTTTCTTGCTCATTGGAAAATAAACTTTAAATCTTGTGTCACTTAGCTAAGTCTCTTTTACTTAATTCCGCGTCCTCGTGTTTTTGTATGTTTTATTGAAGGAGGGAGGAGGGAGGAAGTGCACCCCCTTGCGCCACCCTTCCGGCGACCATGAAGGATACAATAATAAAACTTCATCTTAAATTACCTCGGTCTTCGACACTTTTTGGGTGTGCTATTTTTAACACTATGTTTCACCCAGTATCCTTTTCTGAGAGTTCATAAAACATAATTATGACCGCAACCTCATAATTAATACCCTATTGATTCTTCTAAACAGTGCACGTGCCAATGAAACCATTTTTGATAAATTTAGGCATGTAATTTAATGAAAATTTCGTATACAAATATCTCCTAATAGAGTGCCAGATTATGGAGGAAGATTTATAACCGTAAACACAAAGGTTCATTATATTCGAAAATTCTCGCTCAAAGCTTTGATAATTTCTGATTCTTTTCAACGCGCTTTTTGGTCTTCCTATTTCTGAAAATAATATAAAAGATCTGAAGATCTTGTATGTAGAATGTATGGAATTTAATATGTCGAAATAAAAACACGCTGTGAACAACTTTGATCGGCAATGAATGGAGTGTTCTCGAAATATTGGATGTGTTTAGAAAAAAACATATTTTTTTCCAACATTCTCAAAAGATGCCTATATAAATCTTAAACAACCTACCTATATTATCAACTATATTTTGCCTGTATCTTTGATTGCGTTAATATAAAAAAGGAGCCTATACTCATCACCAGGATCCCATCCTATCGAAAATTATCAAAATCGGTTTTGAGATTAAGGCGTGAATGCTTAAAGAAACAAACAAACATCTGACTTTCGAATTTTTAATATTAGTTATTTTCAATCGTTCACTCCTCAACCGTTGAAAGGATTTTAATGTTTGGACTTTGGAACGCATTGAGACCATGACCAGCATAAGGACTTGGATACTTTTGCTTGGAATCCTGATAGTGGATACTTATGCTCTTGGAGGATTCTTTGGCTCAATTTTTTTTTTAAATTTCATTTATGGGGGGAGGGTGATTTGTGTCGCAATAACTGACATCTAAGCAAGTCGCGGGAATCAGCGAATTTAATATTCATTTAGTTTGTATCCTAACGATATTGTAAATTCATTCGAACAATGTCAATTTGGTTGAACCGTTCTTTTCACTCACCCGGCTTTGTTCGGCAATATTAATCGAGTAATTGCTGTCGCAGTTAGTTACAGTTATAAAGGAAAGCGGAGGTTTATAGCCCATTAATTGAAGTAATAAAAATGGTCCCGGTAGTTTTAATACGCCCGTTAAATTAGTTCTGAACGGGTAGCTAAGTTTTTTTCTAACTGCATGTAGGTAAAGAAAGTGATTCATTTTGTTCTTTTGTTTTAATTTTGTTTACCAAACCGAATTAAAGGAATACTTAGGTATTTGTTTTTTTATGCTTTGGTTAAAGTTTAAAAATTTACAAAAAATGGATATTTCAGTAGCCATTATCAACTTTTCAAGTTCCAACTTTTCATATATATAATACTAATGACGTCCATCCGTACAGATTAATCCCCAATTCATAAAATGCAATATGACAATGAAGAAGTGGTAGGTACGAAGATCAGCATTATTTTATAAAGGCTGAATCTTCCATATTGAACTATGCCGGAGTCAAGGCCAGGCTTGACATGAATACCAATCAAGCGTAGCAAGCATTTTTATGTAGACCTAATAAATCATAATATCATCTTGTAAAGAAATCCTTGAGATTAAATTGATTAGTTCCTCACCGTGCCTTAGTTTTTGCCTGTACAACAAATTGGTTTGGGAATCGTGCCAATCTGCAATCAGGTTTGGACATTTCTAGTTTATGTAGGTAGGTCAGCTCAGGGTGGTAATAATATTAAGAATTTGCTTCGATATCTCTGCTGTAGGTAGATTTTGGAGAAGTAATATCCATTTGTTGCTGGTTGGTAGGTACTTAATTTAATATTGTTATGTAAATATTACTGCTAAGAACAACACCTCCATTTCCTCTTCAAACGTTTCTGGAGCAGTGACTAACGTAACCGTAACGCTTTTACACAAAGTGAAATTCTCGAAATCTCGTGACCATTGTCGAAAAGTAAAAATTTCTTTGGATTGTTGCGCTACCGAAATGTCACGTGGTCAATCCCAAACATATTGGCAAATAGACAAACGCTATAACGGACAGAACGTCACATGTGTAGTTAAAACCTCTTAACTTATTACTCAAATAAACCTCTTAACTTATTACTCAATTATGAAATGTCAGATGTCAGTGCCAAGCATTACTTCAGCTCCGTGCATTTTAATCAATTAAATTACTTGAAACGCATTATAACAACAGACTAACAGAATTATATTATCACAATAGTCCAACGAACGTGCACAAGTGTTCTCAGAGTGATATTCCAAGAATAAGTGTAAAAGCAAACCAAAGTTCTTAGTGGACCTTGTGAACTGTGAAAAAATAGTGAGTACGGACACATCCATCAGTTATATAAGAACATAGTGAATTTCGGCAAACTTAGGCAAACAGAAATTGTCACTGCCTAGTTGTGTGCGAAAAAGTGCTATTACTGTGAGAAATGCACGCTTTCACTTTCAAAACCAGTTAATTTTTCGAACAATTAATGTAAACAAACAGCAGCTGAGTCACGCCAAGTTAATCCACCAATCAAAATACGTTTTCAACTTCCGACACATATATTTTCGTTCGGAAACGCAGCGGTATTTTTTATCATAGTTTTGGACACTGGGCTTTTGGGAATGTCATAAATACTAAAAATCGACTAAACTATTAATCGATTTTTATTGTCCCAAATTAAACCGTGTGCTTGCGTACCGGGATACTGATCCAGCTAAAGCGCTTTGAGACTGAGAATAGCGCACAACTTAATTTAAATAAAATGTCACGACAAACGCGTACCTCGCCTAAAGAATCCGGTGGGAGTAACATAACTCAGGCATCCTCGGAACCTAACATACCTACTGTCAGTACACCTGAATTATCAAATGTATGTGTTAGACAGAAACGTCCACGCATTGATGGTTCACCTGATCCAGAATTTCAATGCACAAAAAGTGAACTGATCGACTGTATTCGTCAAGAAATACGGAGTGTCCTGTCATTGGAAATTTCAGCCAACATCAAAAAAAGTTTCGGTAATGAACTGGGCGATATAAAATCATTGTTCCGTGAACTTAAGCAGTCAGTCGAATTTATGAGTGAGGAGTTTGATCGGATGAAAGCCGAACTTGAGACCTGTAGGAACGGCAATAAAACCCTTCACAAGGAAAACGAATCTCTCAAGCACACAGTCTCTGAACTTTCATCAAGAGTAAACCTGATTGAGCAGCATGCACGTCAACAGAATTTGGAAATCAACGGCATACCGGAAAGCAAAGCAGAAAATCTGGTTAAGACTATTCAGCAAATTGGAAATGTAGTTTCTTGTTCCGTCAAAGAAGACGACATCCTTTCTGTAGTACGGGTAAGGAAACTGGACCCAGAAAGTAAAAACCCCAGAGCTGTAGTTGTCAAGCTGCGTAGCATGCTGCTGAGGGATACCTTTCTAACCTCAGTGATGAAATATAACAGAGCGCACACCGACAAAAAACTCAACTCGCAACACCTTGGGTATGGCAATTTAGTTAAGCCTGTCTTCGTATCGGAGCACCTGTCACCCCTTAACAAAAAAATTCATGCGGCTGCCAGAAAAGTAGCGAAGGAAAAAGGGTACAAATATGTTTGGGTTCGAGATGGCAAAATCCGTGAAAAAAGACCGTGGTGTTACTGTCAAAATTCAACATCTATTATCAGAATTTCAGAGGTCTTAAGACCAAATTGTGTAATCTCAGGCTAGCCGCACAACTTAATAACTATGATGTGATAATTGGAACAGAGACATGGCTTGATGACAGCGTAAATGATGGCGAATTATTTGACTCCCGATATATCATTTATCGTAGAGACAGAGCTTCTACTCCTCTTGGCAACAAAAAAGGTGGAGGTGTACTGATTGCTGTTTCTAGGGCGATAGACTCAACACGTGTAACAAAATGGGAATCAGATGCTGAAGATCTGTGGGTCAAGCTCAAAACCAATAGCAGAAAGGGCAACCTATTCATCTGTGCGGCCTATCTACCACCACCTGTGCAACATGCCCCACTTAACTCGATCCTGGACAACGTGGATGCAGTGATTGAATCAACGGGAGGAGATGTGATAATTGCTGGGGACTTCAATCTCGGGTTCATCGACTGGACCACGGACAATACTCTCCCCAGCTCACCGTGTACCACTGCTGGGAACTTTGCGAACAGATTGGGCTACTCACTGGTTGATTTTATGTCATCAAATAGCATTAGGCAAATTAACACTGTTAGGAACTGTTACAACAGAACTTTGGACCTTATTTTATGTAACTTCCGCGGTGGATCTGTCTGTGAATGTAAAAATCCGATGTCGCTGGTCGATGTTCATCACCCTCCTCTTGACATCACCATAAAGAATATTTCACCCACAATATTAAAAGGTAAGAGTTCTCTCAAATATAACTTCTGGAAAGCCAACTATGCACTCGTAAATGAGAGGTTGAAGAGCATCGATTGGGCGCGTTTGTTTTCGGATCTGGCGGATGTGGACTTAATGGTAGACATGTTTTATGCACAATTGAATCGAATAGTGGATGAATGTGTTCCTAGATATGCCACACGCAATAACAAATTTCCTGTATGGTTTTCAAAATGTTTGATCAGACTCCTCAACGAAAAGGAAAAATTAAGACTTCGTTTTAAGAAATACAAAAACCCCAGGGACAAATATGAATACCGTATATTGGAGGAACGTTCGAAAACCATGATCAAAAAGTGCTACAGCACTTACGTCAAAAACACTGAAGATAACATCAGACTGAATCCGAGGGCATTTTGGTCATTCGTTAAGGCCAAAAAAGCCAAGTCAAATGACATTCCATCTGAGATGTGTTGGAGCGGGAAAGTGGCAACTTCTGGAGAAGAAGTGACTAAACTATTTGCCTCACACTTTTCTGGTATCTTTGCATCTCCGGCTGGTACACTCGCGGTACAAACAAAGTCAAAAGAGTACCCTCAGCTTGCGCTAGGAAGCCATTATTTCACAGAGCGAGACGTACTCAAAGAATTAAAAAAACTTAATATCTGCAAAGGTCCAGGGCCTGACGGCCTACCTCCGCATTTCATAAGGCAATGTGCCAAATATTTATCATTACCGCTTAAACTTATTTTTAATAAGTCCCTTATGTCTTCTAAGTTTCCCACGCAGTGGAAAATCGCACACGTAGTTCCAATATTTAAAAAAGGGGAGCCTAATGACATTAAAAATTATCGGCCCATATCTCTTCTCTCAATTTTCTCGAAACTGTTCGAATCAATGGTTTGTCCTTTACTAACTTCACTCATTAAAACTCAATTGGCTGCGCAACAGCACGGTTTCTGTACGAATAAATCCACTACCACCAATTTAGTTCAATACATTAATGATATCAGCATATCCGTAGACTCCGGTGTGCAAGTTGACTCTATTTACACTGACTTCAGTAGCGCGTTCGACAAAGTGAATCATGTGCTTCTACTTCAAAAACTTGAATACTATGGTATGCATGGTCATTTGCTGCGCTGGTTTGAGTCATATCTTTCGGGACGACAACAGAGGGTTATTGTAAAGGGTTATCAGTCGCCACTTTATTACTCAACCTCTGGGGTGCCACAGGGATCGCATCTTGGTCCTATTCTTTTCCTGATGTTTGTGAACGACGTCATACACTCCATTAAATACTCAAAATGCTCTATGTTTGCGGATGATCTAAAACTATACAGGGAAATTGAATCAAGTACCGACATTGCTTTGCTTCAGAAGGACTTGGACGCAATTCACGAGTGGTGTCATAGTAACATGATGACTCTCAATGCCGTAAAGTGTTATCATATAACATTTACACGAAAAAAGTTGATTCAGCCTTCAGCATATCACTTAAACGGCATAACTCTTCAGAAAGTCGATACCATTCGTGATTTGGGAGTCCAACTTGATAGTCATCTATCTTTTAAAAATCACTTTGACACTATTGTCGCCAAAGCAAATAAAATGTCCGGATTTGTAAAAAGAACCTGCAAGGAATTCCGGTCAAGTGGCACCCTTAAGGTTCTCTATAACTCTCTAGTGAGGAGTATACTGGAATATGCATCTCCTGTATGGAATCCAGCGTATCGAGTCCACATCGACAGAATAGAGTGCATCCAAAAAAAGTTTACGAGATACCTGCGCTACAGATCACAGACTTGTAATCGCGAAGCTGATTATTCTCAAAGGCTCCATCATTTCAGGATGAGCTCCTTGGAGCAACGAAGAGGTTGCTCAGATTTAATCTTTCTCTATAAGACCCTTCGTAATTTGGCGAATGTACCGGAGTTGGTTTCGGAGATCAGTCTAAATGTGCCCCGCCGTACCTCATATAGATCCAGTTTTAAAACAGAAACATTTCAAATGCCTAAAAATAGAACTAATCTTGGTCGTTCAGCTCCTTTATACCGGTTTTTGTCTAGCTACAATAAGCTGAGCACGCGTACTAGCAACTTTGACATATTTTCGAACAGTCTGAATGAATTCAGACGATATGTCCTCAGTTCTTGATCAATGTAATTATTTAATTCTGTTACAAAATGTTAATTTATGTACTCAATGTTTATAATATTTTGCAATTTAATTTAATTTTTTAACTCAAAATTAATTTATTCTATTCTTTTAATTTTAATTGTATTTAATGTAATGTGTCCTAATTTATTGTTATTTTTATAGTTTTAATTTGTCATTTTCAATGTTTTAATTTTATCTTGAATTCTTGAATAATACTGTATTTTAATTTAACTACTTGACATTTTAAATTCAATGTAAATTTTGTGTTTTTTTTTTAATATTATTATTATATAATACCATTTTAGTTTTTATTGTCATTGGTTATACAAGTGTTGTGCACACCTATAAGTGACAAATTCACCGCAAAACATTATAGAGTACATTATAAATGATTGTAATGATCTAGTGAATAAGTCGTTGGTGTGTCAATAAATAAATAAATAAATAAATACGACGCTATTTACTAAAGATATGTTACAAGTTCCATGCATTACTAAATTAAATAATGTCAGACAGGAAGACACACGAAACTTCGTTCGCGAGAACTTACTTCGGAAATTGCGAACTACCCTCAGTAATGAACTTACAATATCAATTTCAACGCTCGTTATTTTGTTACAGGTAAGCAGTTACGAGAACACGAGAACGGTGTGGGAAGTAAGTTTATGGCCTTATGTATAATGCATGGCCGTAAAATGTTACTCTACTCTACAAAATAATAGAAGTGGAACTCAAATAAGTGTTGGTTAAGGACAGATTTGTCGTCTTAGTGAATCAGTTTTGATATGGATCACACAAAATTGAGGATTCATTTTTTTTTATAAAATGAAAAACTTTTTTCAATCGTATTTTCAATTAATGTTTACGCTGTGGAACTTAACAAAAAAAAAAAATAATGAGCGAGCCCCACGTTGGGCGCCAAAATGAGTAGAATTACTTATTAAACAGTGCGTTAATAATTTGATTACACTAAAAGAGCTTTATTGTAACGTTAATAAACAAACAGAGCTCGTTATTTTAGATCCGTCCTCCGAATTTAATAAGTCATTTCTCGAGAGTTGAGAGATTGAGACCTTGTTCAGAAAATACTGAGAATTTTCAACAAAGGTAGACAAATATAGAAGAGGCTGGAAACGATTTATGATTCGTTTACTGGACCGTGTTATTGTCCTCTATAGCGTTTATTAATTCACTTACACCAGTAACACGGAAATGGAACGGCTCTACTTAGCCAAAAATACCTAGTCTGTGTATCACGTCTGCGCCAAAAATGTTCAAAACATGTTCATATTAGCAATGATGCTAGACAGGCGCTGTCATACTGTGGTCTTTCAATGCACCTTGTTTGACTAGGGATGACGCAAACCATATACACCGTGTTCCGGACGATATACATAAACTTCGTCCGGATGTCCAGAACATGGAAATAAGCATTTTTCATTGAAGACACATTAGTCAACTCTTATTTTTTTTGTTAATTTTTATACAAACTAAATACTATGACGATAGCCACCCGATATGCATGCCTATTTATCCGAATTGGCAACGAAAAACAAGTGAAACTCAGATAGGTTTTTCATTTTAATTGCAATAAACGTCAACATTGGCCACGTTCAGACTCTTTCATACTGCATAGCTCAATTAAATGAAACAAATATCTTTGTAACAACGCCTTTTTAAGTACTACTTTCTGTTTGATTTGATTTGTTAAAGCTATAGAAGCCTTTGCTAAAGCTAATGAATAACGTGAAGAACACGGTGTATAAATAAAATAAAATAATAATTCAATAAAAATAATACAAGACAAACTCAATTTATTTGTTTGAAAGTTTTGTATAGAGATTCGCGATACAAAACTATCAAACAAATTAATAACGTGAAATGTATTACGCAGATAATATTATGTGATCCTAATAATTATGCTTCTTTTATTTTAAAGTGGCCTTTTTAGACCCGCAGTTTTATAATTAGTATTTATTCGAATTCTGGGTAAGTGTGATTTCGTACCTTTTTGTTGAGTTAATAAAGTTCTATATCGTATTGCAAAAGCGCGCTTCTTAATGTGAGCGGACGCTGACAATATAATACGGTATCGTATTGTCTTCGAAATTATTTCAAAAGAAACGAACAATTGACAAATATAACGATATACCTAATTTAGCTTAGTTTTAAATTTAATGTAACGTCTTAAAAGCTCTCCTATTACCGGATCAACATGAAAACCATTAGAAGACATTGAGTAGTGTAATTGAAAAGAAAATGTACAAATTACGTCTCTTAAGCCCCTATAGGACAACTTGAATGTTAAAGGCGCTCTCCCAAGTTTAAAAGCATTTTCTTAATTGCTGAATTAATTATTCAACTGATGATTAATTATTATAAATGCCAAAGTAACGCTGTATTTATGTCTGTTTATGTCAGTCGGTACTAAAATTGTTGTAATTTTTTAACTTTAACCTCAGCTTATTTATCACCTACATAGGTACTCTGTGTACACCTGCGAAAGTTCCTGTTTGACCATTTATCAGCCTTATTGCTAATGGTATAAGGGCAAAAATTGGTCGACCTAAGGTGGAGCACAACACATACAAATGCTTGGGGCTCACCACATACCTGCCTACGAAAATGTTCTTGAGTATAAGATGACAATTTTTGTGTACCTTATATTAAATAATATATCTGTCTTCCCTTATTATGTACGGTAGGTTCTGTGTAGGTTTTAGCAAACATGATACATTCCATTTGATAACCACATTTCGGCGAATACAAACCTATTAATAGAATTCGGCTCAAAGGGCTGTTTCCCCTTTTTGTTTTTTCAAATTTTTTTAATATGTGTCAAGCTCGTTCCACATTTTATACCTACCATTCTAATTTTGAAACCGTGTGATACGAAACAAATTAATATTTTGGAATTATTTTTGTTTTCAGTCAGTCTAGATAGTCTGACTTCCGAATTAAGAATTCGAATTTTAACATGAAACCTGAAAAACTTGGCTGTTTAAGTTGGGTTGACACGTTCTTAAATTTTAAACCCTCAATCTCTTTTAGGAAATTCACGGTAGAAGAACTAGGAATCAATGTTTGATTCCTAGTTCTACTAGTTAGTAGTTCCTAGTTTGATTCTAGTTTCTAGTTTGGCTAATTAACGGTGGAAGGCTCAAGGGTTCATGAGACTGGCTATTATGAGATTTATGAGACTGGCTATATTTTGATGTACTTACTTAATAAATCCATGCATATTTCTTCGAGGAATGCGTTATTAAGGTGGATGCTCCAGGGTAGCCCGCGAAATTGAAATATTTTTATGCTTCTTGCAATTTGCAGGTCATTGTGAAGCTGTATGTTGAACAGAATACGATTGGCGATCGTAAAGAGCATTTATCTAAAGTGTTATAACCATTTGAATCATCAATATAACCTTCTAAGTTCATATAACTCGATTGAATGTGATTTCGTGATAAAGTCATTCAATCGAGTTGTATGAACTTAGAGGGTTATATTGATAATTAAAATGGGTATAATTCTTTAGATAAATATGCGTTACGGCCGCGAATCGTATTTTATTTAACATACAGCTTCACACTGACCGGCAAATTGCAAAAAACATCAACATATTTGAATTTCGCGGGCTACCCTGGCGCTTCCACCTTAAGGTGTATTGAAAGTATTGATATTGTTTGAAGTCACGAAAATGTTATTTACGACATACGATATTATGGTTGCTTATTAGTATTTCATACTTCGCAATGTGTAATGCTAGACTAGAAGTTATCTCACCGCATACATCGCGAACTTTTCGCGAGCTCTTGTTACAGTAGTTTCCTTCCATTTTCGCTCCGAAGTTTACCTGTGTTGTATCGTAAGGTACACCTTCCCAATATATGTTTCATAATATAAGGAAAACAACGTACTTATATTGTATGCTGGAAATTGGAAAAAGGTACTTATGCAATTTGTAATATAAAACAGAAATATCTTTGTCTCGCTAGCTTGTTACAAATTATAACACCAGCTACTAAAAACATTGCCAATGCCGCAATGAAAAGTTGTGAGAAAAAGACTGAACCTAAGTAGGATGACTAGCACTATCCCTTTTTTGGGGTAGTAGTAGTCCGTAGCCAAATGGCAAAACACGGAACCCTTATAGATTCGTCATGTCTGTCTGTCTGTCCGTCCGTATGTCACAGCCACTTTTTTCCGAAACTATAAGAACTATTCTGTTGAAACTTGGTAAGTAGATGTATTCTGTGAACCGCATTAAGATTTTCACACAAAAAAAAAAAAAAAACAATAAAGGCAAATACCCATTTGCTTAGGAAGTTTTGGCCAAGTTGTGTCCATGGAAGAAATAAATGATAGGCATTAGGATTGACGTCATAGATAAGGAAACAACCGCTATTTTTAACATAGAACTCGGTGGGACTTCATAAATCACAAATATAAACGAAAAGTTGAAGGACTAATAAAACCGATGTTGGTATTGACTTTATAATAATATAATTAACTTATTATTTATGTTATGTTCTTACAGAAAGTAAATAGGTAAATAACTTACTAGTAGTGGTGCAATCCATTGCTGAATTATAGATCGCACCTCCACATTGGTTACGGTCAATCTCTTAAGTCTTCGTGTATTTACACCACAATTGCAACAGAGATCGCTCCGTGGGAAACGTTCATGTAAATCAGGTTCCATGTTAGTGGTCTTTCGTGAGAAACAGGTACGGTATCCATTGGCAAGCCGGTGTCGTCGTGAGAAGCGGGTACTGAATCCAATGTAAAGCCAAGGTCGTCATCAGGAGCGGTTTCAGGGTCCGTAATCGTAAGCAAAATCGTCAAAATATCCGATGTAAAACGCAAGAAAAAACACAAGTCGCTTTAAAACAGCACCAAAATAACGAACTGTGATTTTTCAATGTCAATCAATTATTGACATTTAGGGATGTAGCTGTGAGATCGGTTTATGGACAAATCGATATTCTTGCGGATAACCGGAAACGCGGCATTGCTTCAATGGATCGTATACATCGTATATAGAAGTCCATATATTGATAAACATTTTTGTTTATCCCGTAAGAAATAAAATAAATGATGTAAACATTAAAAACAAAATAATTGCCTTATACCTACCGATTTTGGTAACCGGTATTTAGTGAATCGCCATTTTGTGAAATTAAGAATTGCAATCCCTACTTTGACACTGACAGGAATAGCCACCATTATCTACCTACATAATGTAATTAACGATTGAGTGTCTTATAAAAATCGGCTTTTGATTCCGGTGTTTTCATTACAAACTGATAATAGCAATATTTAAGTTACTAAATTAGTATCTTTTTAGTCATTTTTACATAGATGGGCGAAACTTGGCCTAAAATGGGCGTTTCCCTTTTGGCGGTTCCCCAATCCCCATCATAGAACTGAAACTCAATTTTTTTTTTCATCAAATCCTTTTTTTCTAAACTGAATAGTTTGCGCGAGAGACACTTGCAACTTCTAAAATAAGAAAATGATAAAACTAAAAAAAATATATGATAGAATAGAATAGAATAGAATACTCATTATTATGTACACCAACACATGTACACGTGATGTACATTACCATGTAAACTTCCACCGAAAACTGGTTTGAACGAGATCTAGTTAGTAGTTTTTTTTAATACGTCACAAATCGTAAACCGCAACTTTTGCTTATAATATATACCAACAGGTTTGTACGCAACCCTCGGTGCGCGAGTCCGACTCGCACTTGGCCGGTTTTTTACAACGGAATCTTGATGGTATTTGCTATGTTGGGAAACAGGGACACAGATAGTTTTCACCAGCGGCTTTACCCACGTAAAAGCCCAAAATTGTCCCACCGGAATGTAGATAGTAGGTCCCTGGGACATGGGGATAAAGTGTGTCGGATATTTATACTAATACTCACTCACAGGGAGGCCTAACTAAAAAAAATATGATGTATATTACCATGTAAATTCCAGCGAAAATTGTTTTTTTTTAATACGTAATAAATCGTAAATCGCAACTTTGCTTGTAATATAATACCTACAGGTTTGTACGGAACCCTCCTCGGTGCGCGAGTCCGACTCGCACTTTGCCGGTTTTTTTCTATACTGAACAGTTTGCGAGAGAGACACTTCCAAAGTGGTAAAATGTCCTCCCCCCCTGTAACTTCTAAAATAAGAGAATGATAAAACTAAAACAAAAATATATATGTAGGTATATTACCACGTTAACTACCAGCGAAAATTGGTTTGAACGAGATCTAGTAAGTTTGCTTATAATATACCTACGTACAGATTTGTACGGAACCCTCGGTGTGCGAGTCCGATTCGCATTTGGGGGGTTTTTTTCCTATGCAATTGGATGTAAGAAAATTTGACGTCCACACGATCGTGTACGTGTAAAAAATCGCACTGAGTCCTCAGTCAACTTAGGGTGTGTCCACATCTAGCGGATTTCTCTGCTCGCGATTAGCTCGCACACGTAGAAACACTCTTAGGCTATAGCAAATTGTTATATTGGATATTTATCAGCATTTAGACCTCTGAGTTTCCCCTATCATTCCCCTTCGTGATTTGCGTATTAATAGTACTTAGCCGTATCAGTTTTACTAACATTACATTCAAGACATTAAACCCATTTGACAGATATAGACGATGGCAGAAGTGCATGGCATACCAATACTGATAATTACTGATAGCTGATAGCGTTCGGATCTCCTAACAGTTCTACCGTACTTTGATGTTTTTAGCTATCTTATCTAATTCACAGAAATGAAGCACTCAGCTTGAAATATTAACAGGTAAATCTAATGCCTTTCCCTCTGATCAAGTTCCATGAGTTGATATGGTAGACATTCAGGTGTCTGATATCACCGTGTTGATTCGATGGCTTATACATATTTAGATACTAGCTGACCCGCGCAACTTGCGCCCCTCCTATTTGTCTTAGCGTGATGATATATAGCCTATTATAGCCTTCCTTGATAAATGGGCTATCTAACACTGAAAAAATGAAGAAATAATTTTTCAAACCCTAATCTCTTCAAAGTAGAGTAAACAGGCTCCTTCTGGGTAAGCTCGCTCCATCGTAGACTTCGTCTCTGTCATCTCTGACCAAGACTAAAGTCAAGAGCAAACCCATCTCAAATAAAAAATAATCGGAACAGTAGTTCCTGAGATTAGCGCGTTCAAGCAAACAAACAAACTGTTCATTTTTATAATATTAGTATAGATAATCTGTTACTAAGTGACTGACAGATAACGCATAGCCGAAATTATTGGTCGTAGAAAGCTGATATTTGGCGTGTACAGACACCAGACAGATCAAGCTACAACAATCAGTCAAATTTCTTTAATAGATTTTCACCTTTATCGTCTGAGTGTTAGGAGCTCGTGGCTAAATAATAACAGCCGCACAGGTCGATCTTCAAGGTTAAGCAAGGCTTGCTGAGTTTGGTCTGTGGATGGGTGACCATCTTAACATACCGAGTTTCCTCCGTGCCTCGGAAAGCACGTTAAGCTGTTGGTCCCGGCTGTCATTTGGAGATCATTGGCAGTCGTTACGGATAGTCAGAAGCCAGAAAATCTGACACCAGTCTTGCCAAGGAGTACCGTGTTACCCAGTTAATGGGTTGTGGAGGTCTGGTAGGCAGCCGCTCCACGTAAAATATTGGTATTCAGCTGAATCCGGTTTGACTCCCCAATATAGTTGAAAAAAGGCTAGGCAGATGATGATCGTCTGAGTGTTAAGCTCAAGGTTGATTTGGGAAAATACAGTTTCGGGCACCCTTATGTGCTGGCGTCTGTACGTTCCTTGTCGATTTCCCGAAATTGCAATGGGAAGGGAAAAAGACGGAATATACGCGGACAAAGGCGCGGGCAAAAGCTAATGATTTACGGGGTAAAATGGTTTGTTTGTAAGATTCGTGTGGTCCAGTTACGTGTCAAAACGCTTAAGTTTCCGACATTATTTAAATTAACGTCAACGTCATGTTTAAGCCTATGCGCGCACTGGTGACTTTTCTCACCGTGACAGTACCTACATTACTCTCTTTCGCAATTGTGAAGCGCGACAGACAACAGAGTGATATCTGTCATGGTGACAAAAGTCACCAGTGCGCGCCCAGCCTAAGTCAAAGTTTAGTTTTCAAAGGTGAGAACATCTCGTCGAAGTGACGCCGATTTTTTGCGTGAATTTTCTTGGAAATCCACAATTTTTTTCACTGATGGTAAGCTAGCCATTTTATGAAACCCAAAGAGCAGTTGCCTCCAAGTAGTGGATTGCGTTGCCCTGATTGGAAAGCTTTGAACCGATTACGCACCTAGATAGGCCGTTGTAAATACAACTTGGTGAAATGAGGTTTCCCGTTGATTAGGTCAAAGTGAGTGCGGTGCCCCAGGTGCCCTGTACTATGGGGGATTTGATGAATGCCACCGATGCTGCAATTAAAGTAGCCACCTACTGGGCCTAAAAAATCTAGAGGGTTGTCCATCGATTCGAAAAGAAGAAGCTAGCCTATCGCTGATACACATTTAGCATTTTGGAATTTTAGGGGATAATAGGTACTGTGAATGTTTCACAGTACCTATTATCCCTTAAAATGCTCTGGTTCTGTCAGACTAGCCACGGGAGAAAAGTCGCAGATTGAAAATAGTACGCTATAACCTCATGTAGTTCATATTATGAAAGAAAACCCCTTCCCTTTTTCAATATAAAAATGCATGTCATGTGAAGTAAAGCTGCCATATTGATATTCTCATAAACCCACTAGGTATAAAAGAAAAGTAGAGCCTTATTAAGAAATCTCTAGAGCTAGATAAAAACGGGATCCAACTCAATGCCAGAGGGATTACGTTTTTCTTTTTGCAACCGTTCTCAAGATCGGGGAAGGTTTGTGACTGATAGGTACTGATAGATATTAATTGGATCGCTCTGGGAGAACAATCTGCTCTGTGTTTCGTTTTAAGAGGATACGCTAATATTCGTTGATTGTTGACTTGTTTTTGTTTTGATGGTGTTATTTTTTGAATGCACAGATCACGTTATTTTTCCGGTCAATCCTGTTTTAATCACTTGTCCCACCGCCGACGATCAGCGAGAAGCGAGTAAAGCTTAAAACTGGACACAAGTTGGCGAGTAGCGAGTGTTTAGTTCAGATAGTTTAGTCCCTCGGCTATAAGCGAGTGCTATTGTGCGACGGGTGATTACTCGCACCACTCGCTCCGGTCTGGCTCGCCATATAGGTAGAATGACCGGGTTGGTGAGTTCTGACCGCCAAGCGAGCATCGCCGAGCGAGTATCGCTGAGCGCTGTCTGTGATAGCTCTTATCGCTACGACCAACTAGTGGTAAGAGCTGTCTCGCCGGTAGTACTTTTCTTCAGCGAGAAAATAGTCGATAGCTAACCGCTTCCTCGTTGGCGGTGAGACGTGCCATTCTCGTAGAACAGACCGGCTGAACAGAGGCAGTGCTCTCATATTGATTAACACTATTGTTATTTCGTTACTCCAGAATAGGGAACAAGCATGAAAAAAAAAATATTATGTATCTAAAAATATACAAAAATATAATACTGACGGTAAAAATAGAAGCAAAATTGCTAAAAAAAACGATATATATATTTACATATATCCGTCCCTCTCACGAAAATGCTGATTGCAGGCGTTATGGATTTTGACGTCAAAGTACACATTTTTTTTTAATATTGATAGGCATACCTACGTTTGGCCACTATCTCACCTGATGTTAAGCGATGATGCGGTCTAAGGTGGAGCACGCTTGCCTACAAGCCTCGGACCTCTGTTTTTAATGGTAATTTTGAAGCTTTATAACTTCATCGCTAATGAAATTATTTAAAAAAAAATCATGAATGTTTACTAGAACTTAAAATATTTCATTTTACTAATAAAAAAATCGCATGTATACCTATTCCCTGTTGTTCGAGTAGGTACCTATCATAAGTAAACATTGGAAAATGTTAAAAGTCGAAACTCAAACATGAAGGTAGGAACTACATGCGTAACGGTAAAATAAATGCGGGAATATGTCGGGAATCAGGCACATGTCTGAATTGCTAATTAACTTTGAAAAGTAATTACGCATGCCAATGTAGGTTTTAATAGCAATAACAAAAGTTTAAATAAAAACATCACGCTTGTCTTCCCAGCAGGGTTTAGCAGAATTGTTGACTAAAGTATAGGTATAGGGTACAGGTCTACATTGCACCAGCATTTTGATTCTGTAAACATCAACGAACGAACGTAACGTTGCAAGGCAAACGCAACGCGAAGACGCAACGCGCGTTGAAGGCCTCCGACAAGGTGGATCGATTACCTGGTGAAGGTCACGGGTAGCCGATGGATGTGAGATGCACAGGACCGGTCGTTGTGGCGACGCTTAGGGGAGGCCAATGTCCAGCAGTGGACGTCTTTCGGCTGATACGATGATGAGGATGATGAAACATCGCAACCGTGTAAGCCTGGGTGAATTGAACATGAAGTTAGCTGACAATCCATACAAACAAGATGGAATGATAGTTCACTTCATACTCGTTATTTTCGCAGGAATTTCGGAAAATCCTTCTTAGTGCACCCCTACGGTGAGTAAGTAAGCTGCATGTCAAATTTCAGCTTTCTACCGGTCAGTTAGTTTCTGCTAGATAATATAAGGGTGCGTGCGAGCATATTGCCATTAACCGAGCACGAATCAAGACTCTGAACTGCATCTGAGAAATTCCAGCTGGTAAACCTAATAACACTATCCGACCCGCGAATCTAAACTAGGACACCATGCTCTGTCAGGATTTCGAAATTTGTTCGAAAGAGTTATTGCGGCCCTGGGAACGAAGAGGGCATTTGGTGGAACACGGATCTGGATCTGCATTACCGAGAGCTAGCTGTCCAGGGAGTGCCGGGCGTTTCTAATCGCAATACGATATTGTTAACGCCAATCGGAGAGGCTCCTTTCATGCACCCGTATTAGTCCAGTCAGAGTCTGACACTCCCTCCCGCTACACCCAGAGTGGAAGGATTCATTTTGATAATTTCTCATCCTAAAATAGTACCTTTGCTTGATGCTTTTTTTATTTAAAAATAAAAAAGCATCAGCATAACTCGACCACTAGACCAAAGAGGCCAATAAAATGTCTTATCGACCCATTGAATAAAATTCCTGTTTGCTCATGTTTAGGAAACCTCTCTGTACTTGACTCGGAGGTCTTATTAGAATATTTATAAAAAGCCGACTTCATTTCACGAAATGAAACTCGCAATACCTATAGATGACTTTAATAAAAAAATAACACATTCTTCTGTGAACCGTTGGACTATTACCGAGTTTTCATTTACACTACAGAACAATGAAAACATCTGTTTTTGTTTTTCTGTGTCGTTTCTATGTGGCTGTTCACTGTTGTTAAGAAAAATATTTGCTTTATGTAGTTATGTAGATTACTTTGTTGTTTATGATGGCCATTTTCTGTTCAATAACGGCTTTTTGCGTATTAACCCTTGCTTTATAATAAATAACATATTCATGACGCGTGTATCCAAGAGTAAATCTAACATTCACCAGTTATGTCTGAGGTCCTTGCTTGAAAGGGTGAAACTATTGTCTTCGATTGCTCTAGCTAGACTCTGAACTTGTCCTGAGTTAGGACTAATTCAAACACAAGTCGTGTAACCAAAATATTTACTAACAAATGGTTAAATTTTAGTGTTTAGTAAAACCGCATGTCGAGCCTAAAGCCCGGTTTCCACCGCGAGCGGAACGGACCCATTAATGACTTTGTTAAACTCGCAAGCGCAAAATGCATACATAAATGCTCTTTATCATCCACCACCTGAAGTATCATGAAATCTATTCATCTTATGAAAGTCGGTTCAACATTTATTCGTGACTGAAATTTATTGTTCTGAATATTAAATTTTTAATGGTTAAAAGTCATGGGTCCGTTCCGCTTGCGGTGGAAACCGGGCTTTAGGGTGCCTATCCATACAGCGGAGCGAGGCAGTGGAGCGGAGAAACGTTGAAAGTTTAACCAATGGAATTGCATAAAATTTCCGCACCACAGTCATGAGTCACTGACAAGATTGGTTAATATTTCTCCGTTTCTCCGCTCCGCTGCCTGCTGCGCTGTAATGGACAGGCACCCTAATCCCAGAGGTTTCGATTCTATCAAAAAAGTCTCTTTATAAAAATACTAGCTGACCCACGCAACTAATAATAATATCCTTGGACATTTCACACAACAGCATATAGTCCCAAGCTAAGCAACCTAATGCTTGTGTTATGGTAACGAGATGGCTGATAAACTACATATATACATATTTTTTTTTTGTAAATACATACATATTATAGATAGAAAAACACCCAGACTCGGAACAAATACTTGTAGGTCGTACAAACATTTGTTCCGTGCGGGAATCGAACCCGCGACATGCTGCGCAGCAGTCAATCGCTCAACCACTGCGCCAACCGTGTCGTCAAACTTCGTCTGCGTCACATTTTCCATGAATGCTCGGCTCTTTTTAGTCTTAGCGTGATGCTAGCCTATATCCTTCCTCGATACATGGGCTATCTAACACTGAAAGAATTTTTCAAATCGGAAGTTGTTCCTTAGATTACCCCCTACATACAAACTTACAAACATACAAACAAATGTTACCTCTTTATAATATTAGTATAGACTAATACCATACATGGAACTCGTTAGTTATTTTTTTAATTAAATTAATTAAAACCTTTTTATTCTATTCAAAAGAAAATAGTTAAGTGATGTTGACACTGTCATCCGATGACATTTTGCAATCTGCTTTACGTTTTGTAATAAATTTTACGAAAATAATTCTAATCATAATAGATATAGTAATGAGTACCAGCACCAAAAATTCGCAACGAATGAGTGAAAAAAGTCGTGATCTGTGTTTGAGTACATGCTCTCGTGTCAAAAGGCCGATAAAACGCGTGGCGCGAGCCGGGTGCCCCGATGACCATGATGCTGTTGCCACGTTACCTGACAACTGGAAGCCACGCCGCAGCGGCCCTATCCTCGCCAACTACCTCAAACAAAGGGAACAAGACCACAAAACTGTACTCGATGATATAGCCAAAGGTGCAGCTGCAGTCAATGATGACATAAACAAAAGAGTACGTGCACTAGCTGAGAACCTTGTAACTCATGTACAAGAAAATCAACGTAACATAGATTGCATTGTAGACAACTGCGAAAACGGCAAAACGCCTCTAGTCGTGGAATCTCGCGATGAAGTTCTAAATAAGGTTCGCAAATTTATAGCTGAACGCCTGACCCAAACTGCGGATTTCAAACAGAATGCGTTTCTTTTAGAAAGGGAAAGAGCAGACAAGTTGCGAATTCTTCTACGTGGCCAATTTCAGCGTCTCGTTGCCGTTGGGCACAGAACTCCCAAGGATTTAATGCATGATTTCGATGAACAGATTTACGACATCAACCAACAGCTCTTAAGTAATTCGAAAGCCTACACGGAATTGGAAGCAGATTTAAGAGGTCTGTCTGATGAAGGCCTGAAGCGTGCGCGATCATCTCTAAATCAGTTGTGCCTTGGTATTGGAATGGAAATCAGGGGGCGTAGTGCACTTTTATGGTGTAAGGACCAGAAAGTTTCGAGGCGGCGATCCCAAAGTCAGGGCCGCGTCAGTGTTCCTTCTGAAAATAATTTAGATCCTGTTGGAGAACTAGAGGCAATAATATCACCTTTAGTTGAAGCTTATCGCAACGCCGTTCTGAAGATTTTTTCTGGATTTTCCAGTAAGCTTACTGAATTAGAAAAAAATCTCGGTAGTAATCTTGATTTGCGCGGACCCAATGAAATTTCGAGTATAGACATTTTTGAATTAGATCGATTACTGGAACGACAATGTCAACGTTTGACTCATAGTTTGATCAAAAGTCCTAATAAGAGTGTATTAGAAGTGACCGGTGCTGATGCCTTTACAATTCAAGAAAGCGTTAGGTCGTTGGTAGAATGCCTTCGAGAAACCTGCTCAATACTTAACCATGCCGGTCATCTTTGGGACGCTCATATATTACGTTCAGCTCTCGCTCAGAAATTAACAATAGCAGCCGTAGAAGATCTTCTTACTAGTAATGACTTAGTTGAGCTAGCCAATGAGGTTCCATTTAATATTGCAATAGAACAGTTGCGGTGTTCCCCTGATGCTGATAAACTCCAACAACAGTTTGATGCCATTTTGGTTTTGTTAGACAGAACTGGTGACATGTATTTACAACATTCTGAGGCAGAACTAGGACGTTTAGAAGAATATATGAATCTCCCAGTAGCCATGGCAAATACGTTACTTGCGGAATTTAATGTTTTTCTAGAAAAATATCCAAGAGTTCCTGCTTATGGTTCGATTAGCACAACAAGCCTGCCAGTGGGGGAAGGCTTACAGAGAAGCCAAAGTCAATATAGTCAAGTATCTTCAGTCAAGCTACCACTACCTCGTGCCTTACTTCAGACAAAACTGCAAGAAATAGCTTTAAAGAACTGGAGAAACGGTTTCCTTGAATCATTTGATAGCAACGTCGTCATACTTCCTGAAGATTTGAAACATCGAGCTCAGCAGTGGGTGGAAGAACGTAGCGGTGCCTTACACATACGTTATTCTTTAAAAATGATATCGCACACCATACGTTTAGAGCGTGTCAAAGCTGCTCGGGAGGCACGCCTCGCAGAGATACGTTACCATGATCAAAGACTCGAATCACATTTAGGTGCAATTACTGAACTTGTTGATCGTTTACCCGAAGAAGCATCTGAATTCGCAGCTTTAGATGCACCTATCTTATATCCTTTTTGTGAAGGAATTGAACGTATGAACGTTAACATAGAAAATATCGTAAGCCAGGACCCGTTAGACCCTGAAATAAAAAAGATGAAAATGAAAAGTTACGCTCCCCGTCTTGCTAAACATCGTCAATTGTTTGAAGAATCTCTTGACAAGGCAATAGACGAGTATAAAAAGTTGTTGGAGGACCGTATTCATGAGGCCAGGATATCAAATGTACGCTTCATTTCTCAAATAAAGTTGTTTAGTGAAGGTGGCCACTATGCCGCACCTGAGGCGACGAAAACTTCCGCTGCCTTGGGGAAGGCAGCGGATTCTTTGGAAGCTTGTTTAAGTAAGACTTTAGATGTTTTGAGCCATCGACGCTCACAGTTACTGGCTCTTGCCGATCAAAAGATGCACCCGCTCCAGCGTATTGTAGATGAATCAGTCAAAGTTGGTGGCAAACTGTCTGGAAAATCGACTGCTAGATTAACAGAAAAGAAAAAGAAAAAATAAGACTAAAATTACATAAATACTATAATGATTTCTTCGACGGTTTCGATTAGCCGAGTAGCTGAAGTTAGCTAAGGAAACCTCAAGAAACAAGTGCTTTAAAGAATGACAACTTCTATCTATACTTATTATTATAAAGCTGAAGAGTTTGTATGGTTGAACGCGCTAATCTTTGGAACTACCTACTGGTTCGAATATAAAAAAATCTTCAAGTGTTGGAGCGGAGCATTTATGTGACGCAGACGAAGTTGCGCGAATCAGCTAGTGTCACTAAAAGTTTGGGCACCTAAAACTGCCCTCTAAGTGCCTTTATGGCGAGTTTTATTTATCATACAGCTGAATAAAACTTCCCTGCCCTCGCTTGACTTTCAATATATTTTAGCTGTACTTAAGCTTTGCAAATTTTGTTATAAATAAATATATGTATATGTTTTTGTTAGTTTCTTCTTATTTTGACACCGACTTCCGAAATTAAAGTTATTGTTACTTTGTAGTGTTTTTTTTTGGAAGTCGGTTCTATTTTTTTGTAAAAAAAAAATATTTTTCACTTTTTAGTGGTACACCACACCTAACAACACCACTGCAAAATCGCAGAAAAACAAAATACGCAATTTCGATTACTTGGATGACATAAAACCATCATCCAAGTATTTTAGACGAATTCCAGCTGTTTCGATTTAAAATCCATAATTCGGAACCGATTTTGATAAAATTTAAAAAAATACATTTAAAAATATAAAAAAACAGTAGCCCACCGGTATCGGCAACAGGGTCCAAGCTACCGACGGTCAGGGCTCCAGGGCAGGGAGAGGAACCTCCTAACAATGCGAGCCGTGTCTAGAAGTACCACTTTCTGAATCAAGCCCTTGGCCCAGCTGCCCAACGAGTGCCTACTGAGGTGTTGGTCGGGGCTCTTGGCTATTAAGCCGTTGGGTGTAACAACTATCGGTACAATGATTGCAGAGTCCACTTCCCACATGTCGACAACCTCGCGAGCCAAGTCCTATTGATTATTAGTATTAATTTTTTAAATAAAAAATGTTATCCCAGACTAGGAATTTCTCCTGTATCGTGTTCGTGGGTGCGTTAGCAAACATACAATTTCAGATGCCCAAACAGGCAGACCCGGAACAACTATCTGTAGGCCATACAAATAAATATTTGTTCCGTGCGGGAATCAAACCCGCGACACGCAGCACAGCAGCCGATCGCTCAACCACTGCACCAACCGTGTCGACATACAATATTATTGCTTGTATAATTATCATGCCTAAACCACTGAAACATGTTTTATGATTTTGTTAATATAGACTGGACATTGGATAAGGACATGAGACTCTTTGTACGGGTGTACATCCCTTGGAATAATTTTAGACTTTCATGTGGCCGGATTCGCTGGCAGAATCTAGTTTATTGAATGACATAAAGACCGTCCTGATTCGAATTTCAAAATCCATTTTTTTTTTTTTCAATTTTGCCCCATTACTTTTAGGCCAAATGTTATCCCACACTCAAAACATAATTATTTACATTACGCGTTCGAGTCTGGGTTATAGAAGTTGTTTTGTACCAAATTGCAACTGAATCGGTCCAGTAGATTCGGAAAATACTGGCTGTGACGGATAGACAGACACGAGTGATCTTGTAAGGGTTCCGATTATTCATACAGAAGTTTGCAGACGCTCGGTTCCAGCTGGATAGAGCACTGAGCAAGAGCAAAGTCGGGGAAATCTAGTAAAAAAAGGCCCTAGAACAGCTGCTCTCCATTTCATTATTGTCACTTGAGTCCTCAATAAGCTTGTGTTACCTTTATTTGCCTGTTGTGGTTTGTCTCCGCATAGAGACATGTTTGCGGTTACGTTCGACTATTGCGGTGTTGGGTCGTGTCTGTCGTCAAGTGGTATCTAACGTAATAGTTAACACGTGTAAATAGAGCAAATACTTCAGCTTAGGGACCTTTTCCTCTGCCGAGGTTGCGGAATTTGTTCGAAAGAGTCACCGCGGTCCTGGAACGCAAAGGGCACTATGAGGAACACGGATGGGTTTTTGTCAGTAAGTGTCTGACACCCCGTTCTGCTCCGCCCAGAGCGGGACGAGTCATTGGAGGACCTTTTCTTGTCATGCGTGTTTTCGCACGCGCGCGGATAACCGCGTGCAGGCTGCCCGCATCCTATAATTTCAAACAAGACATGTTTTTCGTATCATGCGGGCGCACGCGCGCGCAATGCGGATTGGCTGCGGGCGCACAGCCCGCGTGCGTGCTACCCGGATGCGGGCGGCATTCTTCTGTCTTCAGTGTTGTCAACACGCACGAAACTGCAGCAGCAAACGAAATCCTTGTACTGCGTGTGGCCAGGACCGTGCTATCTCTTAACCGATGAAAGCTGCTGACATTATAGTTAACACGTGGTTATACCACCTGATTCAGACCCAGAGGTCGGGTTCGATTCCCAGCGGAGGCAAATTTTTTGCTCGGTTTGGTTGGTGGTAGGACTTGTTCTAAGTCCGCCTGGCAAGCTACCACCATCATGTCTAAGTCTGTCGCCATAACAACAATGTTAACAGCATTGTTGTGTTCCGGCAGTTAGAGGTATGATAGCCAGTTCAGAGGATTCCGGGTGAAACTCGCTTCCATCTTCGGCCTAATCATCACTTTCCTACAGGTGAGATTTGGGCAAAGAGTTTCCCCGTTTTGAATAAAAAAAAAATAAAAAATAAAAATTACTTTGGCTTAACTTTAATATATGACGTGTATGTACCGTTTATTTGATGGTTTTCATCTTTTCTTGTTGATGTCTTATAAAGTTGCCTCTTTCGTTTTGCCTCATATACCTAAGTCCTGAAGGTTGCATGCAGTGTAGATGAAGAGCATCAGAGAAGAGTATATATTTATAAATACAGTGCAAGTATTAAGCGGTTTAGGCCCTCCTGCACAAACTACAGTTATTTTTTACCTCCGAGTTAGTTGCTCATACGGTGCTATTATGCACTTACCTATAATATAATTATTTCATACACAATAGCTCTGTAATATTTATTTAACCTCGGGTTAACAACTAACTCTAAGTTAAAAGGTGTCTCTGGTTTGCGCAATATTTGTAGACAATAAAATACAGAAACTAACAAATCCCATAAATTATAGCTATACCAAAACCACGACGCTTTTATTGGTTTCTATGAGTATCAATTTCAAGTACCTACATGGTTCGTTTTCCGCGTTTTACTGGCGGGTCGGCATCCAATCTGACGTTTACGACCAGTAACTGCACTCGTAGGATATTGCGCTGAGCCGGGGCTGTTACTTTTTAATGTCTGTGCCTCTTAGCAGTGATTTCGACTGCGAGGTCAGGTTTTGGGATGGTCCTGACTTTTATTTTTTGATTGCATGATATGATCAGCTGTAATAGTATTTTACTAATTTTAGGTTATAGGTAATCTAACTGACGCGACGCAGTGGTTCTGAAAATCGAGCTCCGTACTCATATAAACTTAATATCGGGGACTAAAAAAAACGGATTTTCTATGGGCAGCTCCGCGCCAGGTACAACAGAATTGATCTATAAGATCTGGAGAAAACAGGCTGTGACAGACGGACAGATAGACAGAAATCCGAGTGATCCTAGATCGGTTCTGTTTTTTACGGATGTTTGGAAATCTAAAAATGACTTTTAAGTGGCCCAAACAAAAAAAAAACAAAACATTTCTTATAAAGCGCGGAGCTGCTCATGAACTTGAAACTATTAAATAAAGGGAGGTATACCAGAGACATTCCAATTTTTTTAAATCTCTTGACATTAAGTTTCTTTAAGTATGGAGCTCGATTTTCAGACCACTGTGCGACGTAGGTACTAAATACAATCATTTTTTTTTACTCCGAAATCATCCTTATTGTCAGAATGGCCATTGGCAGAATATAAAATGTAAAACAAATGTCGGAGAAAGCAACTCCTTGATATATTGTCCGCGATTACTTTTTAGCCTTGAAAGTTTGATACAGTAGCGATGTTACACGAACCCGGAAGATGTCGGCCGTTAGTGTAATTTATTGGATTCAACTAAGACCTATTGAAAGTTATAAATTACCAAACTCTGGCTGAAACTATACAGGTTGAATTTAAATCGTCGCGCGTCGTCTACTTGTCTTCAAGCGCAAAAACACATGAATATGAGAAAGTTTCACTATGAAACCAAATAATTTTGTTTTGTCCCACTGCTAGGAGATAGGCCTCCCGTACAATGTTGTACGGACAAGATCTCAAAGGAGTAAATATATGAAAAGGTTTGTTGTACCTAAGTACTTGCAATAATTATTATGGTTGAAGATGTCGAAACTACTTAGTTCCAACTATATTTAATAATCTTCCTGAGGAATTAGATTTGGATAATTGTGTCACAAAAACGTCATTTAAAAAGAAAATACATAAATACCTCTTCAATGTGTTTTGTCAAAGCCTCACTGTTGGGCATAACTCAACTTATTTTTCTTTGCTTGTGCTCATTGATATATAAAAAATATCAATGCTTGTGCTAGATAAAAGGAGCTACATCTGCCAAAATACATCTGCCAGAACTACATCTGTCAAAATCATTACCTCTGCCAAACTGCTTTGTTGTACAATGTATTACTGTGAATAAACACTTTTTCATTTAATTTTCATTTCATTTCATATTTTTCCAGCTTATTTAATCTGATGCTTTCTCCGGATAATCCGTCAGGAATGAGTCCAAATCGACATGCCAGCGCTTTTTAGGCGTGCCTCGGTTGCGACTACTTGCGACGTCCGTATTCAGGCACCCAACGCATGGCGATCTTCGGCGATCTTCGTGGCGACCGTCGGTGCTCGTGCATCCTTTAAATGTGACCTGCCTAATTCCATGTTAGCCTCACCGTTTTGTCTCCAATTGGAAATAGAAAAAAGGTGTTTCAAAAAAAAAACAATGATTTTACTAAGCCTATCAAAATCAAAGTCTTAATCGATATGGTTTCAGAGCCAAATTCTATTATTCACACAAAACCAAACCTCATAATGTATCCAGCTATAGTCCTTTCAATAACGTCAATCAAAACCCCCATTAATATGTATTTACCATACCTTGACCTTACATAGAAGTAAATAAGAAATTATAAGCGAACACTAACGTATCGATTTTATTGTAATAACAAGGTCGGACTTGTCATAACTTGTTCATGATAATAGACAAGCAGACATGTTGAGTATTTGGGTTTATGGTACAAGTTTCTGAATATGTAGGTGTATGGTTGAAGTTTGGGTCATAATGCTGTGAATTTTGGGCTCTAATTAACATGAAAGAGGGTAGGTAGCTTATGCGACTTAAGCCTTCAGGTAGACTACATGAACATTGTTCTACCGTTGAAGCGTTGTAAATAATAGATTCTGCCAGTGGCTTCGCCACTGAAATCATCTGAAACTGAACGCGAGAGTGTCATTATTTTCTATGGAATATTGACACTGATAACTATTGAACTATAGCTTGATCGTGATCAGTTTCATTGGTGAGATCCGTTCTAAGACTTCAAAAGATAAAAAGGGACAGCAGACAGATAGACAGACGGACAGTATGTATTACTTTTGCATTAATTTTATTTTAATAAGTACAGTGACAGAGTACAGACTAAGACAATTCATTTTAAACATTAGTATTAGATAGAATAGATTGTTAGTTGCATTTACTTTACATTTTCACATTTACATTTTCACTCGTCTGTGGACATTCACTAGCACTGTACGCGTCGTCGCTCGGAATAATAGATCGTCCCCTTAACCCCTGAACCTTTTTTAACTTTTACACCCAATTCAAATTTTGCAAAAAAGAAAACGTGCGCGGCTTGTAACGGGCAGTTCAACGACGGAGTCCAATGTGGAAGCTGCAAGAAACATCTGGATTTTGGAAGTGCAAATATTTCCGAAGCTGGATGGAGAAAGCTTGGCGCCAGCAGAATGGCTCTATGGAAGTGCCCCATCTGTCGAACGTCATCACCAGCTCTGGTTGCTCCGGAACCAGCCTCCCTCGAAACCATATTGAGTGAAATTCGGGACATGAAACGCCAGTTACTCAATTTGCCGACACTGGTAGATGATATTGAGTGAAATTCGGGACATGAAACGCCAGTTACTCAATTTGCCGACACTGGTAGATGATATTCGGGCAATCAAAGATGAGTTAGCAGAGCTAAAAATCACTTATGAAGGCACCTGTGGTAGACTCGACGAATTTGATTCTCGACTCGTAGAGGTTGAAGCAAAAGCAACAGATCTTGACAAGATTCGGGAAACAGTAACTTGTTTGCAGACTGACTTAGAGAGGTCCAAGTTCGCGCTAGCAACATATGAACAACGATCCCTCCTTAACAATGTAGAAATTAAGGGAGTCCCTACAAGAAAAGATGAAAATCTTTTTTTGATAATTGATGCTATCGGCCGGAATGTGAATTACTGCTGCCCCAAATCACAGGTGAATTATATCTCAAGGGTTCCAATTTTCAACTCCAACGAAAAGCTGATCATCGTAAGTTTTTTAAACCGTTATGTGAAAGAAGATTTTGTCGCAGCTGCACGTGCCGTTAAGGACCTATCCACTTCCCATATAGGGTTTCAGGGCATATCTCAGCGTGAGATACGCCTATACATAAAAAAGGTGTCAAAACAGATATAACGAATTACAGGCCGATTTCTAAACTGTGTATAATAGCAAAAGTTTTTGAGAGAATAATATATGACCAGGGGCCCGAGTCTGCTATTTTTATAAATTTGTCATTCCGACACGATCCCATTGTCATGCCATTGTCATTTTGCTAAAAGTTCGTAATCTGCTAAATTCATAATCGCACGGTCACTGGCACGTCAGTGGCCGGTCACTGGAACGTCAATGGTCTCGTAATAGAATTGCGTTAGGAATGCCGTATTGCTATTATTATAAAACCGAGCTAAATTTGAGCATTTATTCATGCCAGATTTTATTTATATTTAGTTTTACATATTATTTATTAGTGTTATAAGCAATCTGAAGTAGTGAGAAGTTCGTAAATACTAAATCTGTCATTATGTACGAGATTACCATTCATATGGCTTTCTTTCAGTGGCGTGTCAGTGGTTGATCATTGGAATGTCATAATGACGCCATTATGATGCCATTATGTTAGTAGAAGGCCCCAGGGGCCCGAGTCTGCTATTACAATAGTGTCAGAATGGTCGATCACTGATTTCAAAATGGTTGATTTTGACAAGTTTGGTAATCTACTAACATAATGGCGTCATAATGGCGTCACTATGACATTCCAATGAACAACCACTGACACGCCATTGAAAGAATGGCTTAAAATGGTAATCTCGTACATAATGACAGATGAATGTTTGACGTATGCGTTAGTCTGCTAATATTTTGACAGTTACTTTGATCAGTGACCTACCACAGTGACACCATAGTGACACCATTGGAACGTCATTGTGCAGACATTACTTTTCTTCAAAGAATATAAATATCGGATTGCTTATAAAATAGGTGGTACTTTACGGTGGCATCCAAGAATGTATTCACTGCGATTAAATATTCTGCAACTAGCCAACGCAGTGGATGCTAGAGAAAAAAGACGCAGGGAATCAAGAAGACGTTGTTTAGCCCGTCGGTTGATGAGAATCAACACGAACCCCTTTACTGATGTTCCTGAGGCGGAATTCGTAAAAACGTTTCGCCTTGGAAAGGACTCGGTAAGGGGGTTAATTGAAGAACTCATTCCCCTTATGGCCAGACCGCGTCGAAATGATGGCATATCGGCAGAATTGAAGGTGAGAAAACTGAATTTGACATTGATTAATTATTCTATAGCTATAAACACGAAATACGTCGAATAATGCTCTATTTTATATTGCAGATTCTAATAGCACTTGCATTTTATGCATCAGGGTCCTATCAACATTTGATTGGACAGAGTGCCCTGCATAATGTATCGCAGATTACTGTGTCGAGATCAATAAAACAGGTTACAGAGGCATTAAATAAAATATACCACAGATATATTAAATGGCCTACACAATGCGATGAAAGGAATATTATAAAGGCTAAGTGAGAAATTAAATATACTCTGATTGTTTTTTTTTTGTATTGCTTGTACTATTATTAAGATATTAATAAATTTGCAGGTTCCATCAAAAATTTGAATTTCCTGGCATCCTAGGATGTATTGATGGCACCCATGTAGCAATATTAAGGCCGCACATACATGAGGAGCGATATTATAATAGAAAGGGCTTCCATTCCCTTAATGTTATGATAGTAAGTATTGGGTAGAAAGTAGAAATGTCTAACTACTGCCCAAATTTTTACTAATAAATTATATAATATCCGTAATAATAGCTAATTATACACTATTAAATTCATTTACAGATTTGTGATGCTGATTTAAATATTTTATGTGTGGACGCAAGCAGCCCAGGCTCCGCTCATGATTCCACTGTATGGCAGAGTCATCCACTCAGTCACCACTTAAAAGAAATTACTGAAAATACTAATGAACAAGTATTTTTATTAGGTATAACAATATTTTTTTTATGATTAATATCCTATGGCGTCCATTACACAAAAGGATTTACTATCAGGTTTGCCACAGTCAAAGTTTTGATTGACGAACCTACCGTCTAATGCAACGGCGACGAAAATTGTTGGTGATAAAATTCTGTGATTCAAACATCATTCATGATTGATGGAATTGATTGACAACTGTTGTGTTAGTGTTTGTTTTAAAAATGGTTATAATTTTTTTATAGGTGACAGTGGGTATCCACTGAGAAAAACCATGATGACCCCAATCCTCAATACTATAGAAGGGACACCACAACATCACTATTATGTGAAACATGTGACTGCACGCAATACAGTGGAGCGTTGCATCGGCGTATTAAAAGCTCGTTTCAGGTAAAGAGCATTCTAGGCAATTGTTTTACATACTCAAAAACAGTGATTTAAATAAGGTGAATTGGACCAATCGCGAATTGGCTCCTAAACAATATAAAAAAGTTTATAGATTTAGATGTTTAGTAAAATGGGGTTGTACAAAAGTAAAATTTTTTTCAGGTGTTTGCTTGCAGCACGTGCTTTACATTATAGCCCAACAACTGCAGGCAAGATTGTAAATGCATGTTGCATATTGCACAATATTGCAAACATGGCAAGAGAACCATTGCCTCCTGATGAAGTTAATGCAGAAGCACTTCGCTTGCAACAGGTGTGTGATTTCTATTTCACTATTTTCGAATATGTATAATGAAGTTGGAATTAAATAATACCACTATGTTAAAAAATCAACATTTAAATTACTCTTTATTACTCAGTACCTAACTAAATATTTATTTAACAATATTAAACTTGACTTTATAATCAATCGAAAAATCTGAAATGTAAATATACTAAAAACAAAAAGACATTTTGTCATTTAAATTATGAAACAAATCCAAGTTACAATAAATAATATAGTAGTTTCATAATCAGTCTTCATACAAAATAGTAATAAAAAGATCTTCAATATTTTAATCGTCATTAGAATCACAAATAATAAATTTTAAATAATACAATAAAAATAACAACATTAACATTAACAATAAAAACACTAATCAGTCTTTTAATTTAAGGAAGTAAATAACTATGCAGCGCCCAATTATGAAGATTCGTCGAATCGAAGGGTGAACCGGGACCTTCTTGAAGGTCGGGCACTGCAGCAGGCTCTTGTTGACAGACTGTGGAGAAATGCATAAATTAAATTAGCAGGTATGTAATGCAAACCCACCTCAATATGAGTACTGGTGAAGTACGAAAATGCTCTAATTATTATTAATATGATTTAACTTTGTTACAGATCCAATATTGAACAAGTTGCAGTTTTGATTTAAAATAAATTAAGTAATGCTCGTTTTATAATCATTGTTTCATTTAAATAATTTATCTTTACAACCATTTGGAATGAACTGCTGGACATAGGCTCCTCCTACAATAGATTTCATTTATCTAAATTAATATTATAAAGAAAGATTTGATTGTTTAGTTTGTATGTTACGATTTAACTCAAAAACTACTGGATCGATTTTCAAAATTCTTTCTAGTAGGAAGTTACTTTATACTAGTCTTTTAATAATCTGTCAAAATTACCTCTTGCATTCTTCAGGAAACTAGTCGGACTCAGAATCCGACGACATTAAAAGTTTGCGGAGTTTCTGTGAAAACAAAATCTATTTTAAAACAAAAGTTGAAACTTTGTATAAAGCTTGTGTAACGTAGCACTTAGTATCAGAGTTAAAATCAAGACGTCAAATTCTGGACAATGTACTTCTACAGATGTGAGTCTACACCTAATCCAAGCTTTGAAGCTTAGCTGGAGGGGTTATATTAATTATTATATTTTTTATTGTATTGTTCTCAATGCTCCTTGATACTCATTGTGGGTATGTTTGTACACACACAATGAGTAGAAGTTCCAATTTTGAGTGAAACCATTCATTTTTATGAAATAAAATGAATTACCTATAAATCAACAGTAATTACCTTTTTTGACACAGATGTCACAAAGCGGTCTAAAAGGTTCACCATTTTTTCTGTGGTGGAGCTTTGTCGGTCAATGGCCGCAGCTAAATTGTTAATGGCCTCAGCATGCCGTATAGTTGCCTCGGCATTCCTTCCTTCTATGGTATCCAGCCTCATTTGAGCAGCTTCAAGAGCTGCATTGTCTCTATCTATAAAAAGAATAATATTTTGTTACATCAGGCAATATACTTTATCCTAGAGTGGGCAGTTAATGAGTCAAATAAATAATTGCAATATCTATACCTTCTGTTACATAACGCAGCGCAGATCTTTGGCGTTTGCGTCGATTTGGAGGCTGGTCGCTGGTGGATGGCCGACCTAAATTTTCCTGATCCAAGCTGGAAAATAAAACAATTACAGTGACATTAGTCTATTTGTTATCCTATGTATTTAAACCCGTCTGTAAAAAGTTATAGTATACCTTATTTCTTGTGGTGGCACATTTTCCACAAGCTCATCTGGCAGCACTAATGGCACTTCATAATTGTCTAATATTCTGTAAAAATAAAAACAATGTTATCAAAATAGTTAAGAAACGAGTTACTTATGTTAAATGACGAAAGCTAAGCAAATTAAGCACTAAGTAGCAAATTAGCACCACTTACGAGAAAGAATTGTTTTGGAAATTACTAGTAGTAGGACTAGTAGCATCCACCAAAGGAATTGTGATAGTTGGCTATTTAACAAAAAAAAAACATGCAGTTATAACACAAGGAAAGTGAGTCAACAATAATTATGTGACAGTGAACAAATAATATAGATGGAATTGAATAATATAGCATGCAAATAAAAAACACATACTACACAACTGTGACATAGGTATTAGTTTTTACAAGCTAGAAGTACTTCCAAATGTGCAATACAACAGTTAAGAATGATTAAAGATAAATGCTAATGCTTACAGTGAGTGGGTTATGTCGGACACCAGGAAGTGGCTCTCCTACATCTCGCCCTAGTATTGTGTATAAGCGCTCTTGGAGTGGGGTTAAGTTAATTTTTTTTGCAGGACCACCACCTTAAATAGAGTTATAAAATGATAACTGGGTGCTTCACACTAGAATTCCGTAAGGCTGCTAAAAAAAGTAAAGCTTACATACCTGTTGCACTTACTTCATTTTTTTGTGTTTTAATTTTTTTAAGCAGTTTGCTTTTATATTCATTGTAGAACTAAAAAAGAGCAATAATTATTATAATGATGCAATTTATCATGTTAAAATGCATACCTAATTATACTGTTAGGTAGGTACTCACTGAGCGCCACTCTGCCGGCGTTTTAGTGGGGCAGTCCACCGATATTGTATTTAAAATTTGGGCGCACTCCATCCAGTACCTTTTTGACAGACTTCGCGGCTCGAATTTCCTTTATAGCCCGCTGCTGTGGAAGTTCGTAATTTTTTCGTAGATAGTACTCACAAATAGAACGCTTTTTACAAAGTTTCAATATGCGGAGAATCACGATTTACGAGATAAAATTCATTAAAGTTTCAAAAATGTACGAAAATAGTACGCCATTTGCAAATTTTTAGGTTAGATAAATTGTCATGGTAGACGTCAAAGTTGACATTTCACGTTCCGTTGACGTTAGAAGTGTTTTTTGTTCAATTTTGAGCCATAACCTTAAAAAATTGAATTGAATTGAAGTCTTGTTTTTTTTCATAAATATAATATTTTTATATATTCACATACTTAAAGTATGTCATAAATGTGAACCAAGTGAAGTGTCATTGATGCAAGAGCGAGCGAAGCGAGCTCTGGACTTGTGGGCACCCCGACTCGGACAGGTTAGGTTAGAAGGGAATGGCGGGGTCGAGTGAGCGAGCGAAGCGAGCGAATAGACCCCGCCATTCCCTTCGTGGTTATTTTTTTATAAACTACTCAGAAGTAGGAGCCCCGCGAAGCGGGGCTCCGTCGACTGGGCCTCCGGACTGAATATAAAACTTTTTGAGGTTAGGTTACTATAATTAGTTTTTCTCAAGAACGGTTTGTCGCCTTTACATGGGAGTGGTGCTAGGGCATAGGGGGCACCTCCCCTTCCCTCCTCCTGCTAAACGATACTCAATTTTACCTCTTTTTCTAACGCAAATGCTATTCTAACCTCAAAACTTTAACCATGGATATCTCCGTAACCGTGGGGCTCCGGGGGGTGGGGGTGGCGCAGAGGGCACCCCCTCCCCCCCACCTCCCCCCTCCACCCCCTCCCGACCCTTAAATCAGCGGGCTATAAAGTAAATTTTAACCGACTTCGCCCTTCGTTGGTGCGGCTGCAGTGGCCAAGGGCCAAGTCTTGGTGGATTTCCAGGAAGTCAATAAGTGCCGAAATTTGCTCAATTAGCACCATTTTGGCTCAGTGGGTCGTCTTAGGGGCGGAGTTTATATAGTTTATACACAATCATAAATATACTAAACATAAACAAAAATCTAACACTTAATAAATATATATTCATGTACTATAAAAAAAACTAAACATTAATATTTACACCGGTCGTAAACAAAAATAAAACAGTTAAAAGTTTAAACGTCAGTAAGCAGCAGTGTTGCCAACTCGGATTTAAAAAAAAGCATAGACGTCAGACGCAGAGTTAGAAAGATACGGAGAATTTGTAATTTTTTTATGAAAAGTTCGTAGATCTACGTACTTTCTTTTTTAACGTAAAATGAAGAAATTAGGATTGGTGATATTGAATAAAAAACACTGTTTTTAAATTATAGCACCTATCCAGTATCAACAAGCATTTTTTTTAGTTTGAGTTTTCATCAGATTCATCGCAAAAAAATGTTTTTTTAGGATGATAAAAAAAAAATCGTAGGGTTGACATTTCACTACTATATTGCATCAACGTGTTTTTTGTGCAAACTAGACCAATAGCTAAGTACTCGTTATTCGTAGGGCAGAATTTGACACTTTGAGAATCTTACTAACGTTTTTCCTCAAACTATGGTAATTATGGCTTCTCAGTTTAATAAGTCATGTTATGTTGGTCATTTTTTTTTTCAAAATCCGTAGACTTTCAGTCCGAAGTTCGTAGGTTTGCAAGAAAGGTCTAAAATACGCAGATCTACGTCAAAATACGTAGAGTTGGCAACGTTGGTAAGCAGTCACATTTGACATTTGACTTTGACAGCTAAACAGACAAAATAATATTGCGTTTGTATTGTAGTTTCACATTCCGCGTTACACGTACATTTAATGTTTTTTAGTATTTACGAACTTCTTACTATTTCAGATTGCTTATAACACTAATAAATATTATGTAAAATTAAATATAAATAAAATCTGGCAGGAATAAATATTAAAATTTAGTAGTTGTTTTTAGAAAATCATTTCTAGCACAATGGTTTTATTATAATGGCAATACGGCAATGTCATTCATTAAACCACAACTACGCATCAAGATGGACAGACTGAAGACGAGGCGGTATGGTCCACAAGACCTTAGCCTGCCCGAATGGGCCAAAGAAAAAAAAAAAAAACTATTACGAGACCATTGGCTTGCCAGTGAACGATCAGTGTTCGGCCGATGGCTTGCCACTGACAGGCCAATGATCGGTCATTATAAATTTAGCAGATTACGAACTTTTAGCAAAATGACAATGGCATGACAATGGGATCGTGTCGGAATGACAAATTTATAAAAATAGCAGACTCGGGCCCCAGGTCCTATCCTTAATGACTTTATAACTGATGCCATGGACAATGGTGAGCAGGTTGATGTTGTTTATACGGACTACAGCAAAGCCTAAGACCGTATCGATCACAGCATCCTCATTACTAAGTTAAACGGCATCGGAATCTGCGTCGATCTACTTAGATGGTTTTCATCTTACCTTGCGAATAGGTCCCAAGCAGTAGTACTCAACAATTATATTTCAAGCTGGGTACCTATACCTAGTGGAGTCCCACAAGGTTCATTGCTCGCCCCATTGCTCTTTATAATCTACATCAGCGACATTGATTCTTGCTTGACCTCATCCAAACTATTGTGTTTTGCAGATGATATAAAAATCTATGTCAAAATATCGTCGCAAATGGATGTAACGGCACTCCAGAATGATCTGTGTCGTCTGGAGGACTACTGTCAAAGGAACAAGCTAGATATTAATCCCGCTAAATGCTCGGTTATTACGTATTCTCGGAAGCGCTCAATCATTGCTGGATCTTATACCCTAGGTCATCAAATCCTGCCTAGATCAAACTCCATCCGTGATCTGGGGGTTCATCACAATTCCAAGCTCAGTTTTGAAGTACATATAGATGCAATAGTCGGTAAGGCATCTAAATCATTGGGTTTCATAATGCGACTATCCAAATGCTTCTCTCAAGCCAAAACTTTAAAGATCCTATATTGTACATTTGTACCTATGTTAGAAGCCATTTGGAGTACGCGTCAGAAATATGGAACCCATGTTATCACAAATATATCAACCGAATTGAGAGCATCCAAAAAAGATGTATATGATATTTATGTTACCATCAGAAAATTCCGTATAAGTCAGAAAATTACCTTAACCTCTGCAAAAAATATCACAATCTACCTCTAACTCACCGCCGTGAGATTTCTGACTGCGTCATGTTGTTGAAAATCTTTAACAATCACATTAACTGCTCCGATATTTTGTCACAATTCTATTTCAACACCCCCAGGAAGTCTAAACGATATAGTCCACCTTTGCGTGTGCCACTTGCCTCAACAAATTATAGGCAGAACTCATATATTGTGCGTGCAAGCAGAAATTTAAATAAGCTGTGTAAGCAGCACGATTTGGATCCCTTCACAACTAGTGTGTCCTCAGCCAGGAGGTGCTTAAGCCGAAACTTTTTCACGTAAGTTGTTAATTAAGTATAGTGATAGTTTTGCAGTGCGAGCAACATTTTAGTACCTACAAGTATTAGTCAGTGAGTAATTTTGGTGTGAATGTCCATAGAAATTACTTTCTTTTTCTGAATTTTAAAAGTGGAGAATTGTAATTGGCTGACAGTCCTATTTACTGATCTTGATGTGTTTGTTTTAGCTGTAAGTCTTCCATAATGCTTAAATAAATAAATTAAATAAATAAATAAATAAATTTACCTCTAAGAGATTAGAAGCCTAGATTTTATCCTTAGTTATGAATTCATGTCTCTGTCTAGCCATATGCTAATAATATGTAAACGGGGCTGTCTATATTTTTTTAGATCAACTGAAAATCTTCTCTTATTTTAACATACGAAGAAAAATCGGCCCATAATTTTTACGAATACCAACAACAACCAATAAATCAAAGTCCCTGAAAATATAACTTATTTTTTCTCAGTAGGTAAGGTATGTTCAACCGAATAAATATACTCTAATTCTAAGAGAATAATACAACATCTACTCCATCATTTATGACCATTAGTACCCATCCGAAACTCTCAAAAGGTTATGTTAGAATATTAAAGACTGCAAAGGCTTAGTATGAATAATTCTGTGACCTCATTAGGCCGTGCAATACAAAATTCAGATAGACCGGTCCAGGTGAATGTAACGTCCAATCACAAAACAGACAGATTTAAAAGAAATTTTATTCCTGATAAAGAGATCTCATAGGAACGCCACACTTTTCTTTTGTTTGCTTATTTACGACTAGCTGACCCGTGCCCACTTCGTTGGGCGGTAAACATTTTAACTTGTGATGAAATTATGAGTGTGGTTCGGTTAGTACTGACTGCTATGATTTATTTCCTGACGGCCAAAAGGAGGGTTTTGTTTTTATTGCATAATAATATGTATGTAGCTAGGCTAGCGAGCCGCTGCGAGCGCTCAGCGTTAGACTCCCTGTCCCTTGTTGCAGAGACATGCTGCTTTAAATCACTGAGACGCTGCGCACGTTCAGCGCTAGATTCCCGAGCACGGACCTGCGATGTTCTCCAGCTTTGCTTAGCAAGCCGCTGTGAACGCTCGGAGCTAGATTTCCCAGCGCGTGCTTGCGAAATATTTTCTCTATTCCTCGAGAAGCTCTTCCGTATACGGTGTACTCGAGCTGCTCTTGTCTCATGTCTGGGATGTCTGACGGGAAAGTTGTGATATCCTTTTAGGCATGATAAACAATCGCTGAAACTGTCCGATATCCCAAAAACAGAAATATCACAGCTTCGAACTCGAAGAATGAGAACGAAGTAATATTGTAATTGTGTTTTGAGAAACCGAGCAACCAAAAAAATTTTAAAGATAACATTCAACCAACTACGTACAACTCACCTACCAAACGACAAAAGTTAAATAATAACTGGAGAGGTTCATTAATCCGCGGAAAATCCTAACACCACGATTCAGAAAAATTACGTAATTGCACAACGCCGTCTATGGGTAAATGGATAAAACGTCCGTACAAAGTATGTTCTAATGCGGTTCGTGAATGGACGGCGCGGGCGGCGTTTTGCGATTTAGTAATTTTATATTATCTTCGAAACTATTCAACCAATTGACATACTGTTTCGGGAAAATCGTATCTCTATGATGTTCTTGTGATCATACTAACATTTTTTTCGATAAGGTTTAATATTTTGTTGTTTAAAAAATCGTCCAAAGATAATAACGACGAAAAATACTTTTTTTAACACGTAAAAGCTACTATATCTGCTAAAATATAAAAGATAGAAATATGGTGCCGGGGACTTTTTTGTAGAACGTTTCTAGGCGGACCAGGTTGCCATACATTGTTTTCAATTATATACAACTGTTAAGGCAGTGCACGCAAATAACTCTGTTGTAAGAGCTATTTTTTTCCGCCTGGATAGACAAAAATTGAGATAGTTCGACTAATATGCATGATATCTTTATAATTTATAGCCTATAGCACTCACGAATAATGTAGCTTTCTACCAGTGAAACAATTTTTCAAATCGGACCAGTAGTTCCTGAGATTACCCCCTACATACAAACTTACAAACAAATGTTACCTCTTTATAATATTAGTATAGATGTCGCTGAAAACCAGCGCTGTGGCTCTGGCTCGCACTCGAGTCAGTCCCAGCATTAAGGTGCGTTTTTTTATTCTATTTGAGATGGGTTTGTTCTTGAATCTAGTCTAGGTCAGAGATGACAGAGACATTGTCTTCGATGGAGCGAGTTTACCCAAAAGTAGCCTGTTCACTCTAACTTTGAAAATATTAGGGTTGTAAGCGTTCGGAAACACAGACGCAGGCAGAGAGTTCCACTCCTTTGCTGCGCACATTATGAGAAACGCTTGTAAACGCTTAGTGGGAATTGGTGGAATAGCAACAAGGTAAGGATGGTAAGTTGCAGTGCGTCTAGTAGTAGGGGGCCGGTGGGAAACATGAACACATCCTACATCAAACACATACACTCTTTCGTTTCCACTAGAGATGTGCGTGGATGTGTTTGTTAAGAACCAATAGAATCGCTTGCACTGAGCGAGGCTTGCCAAATGAACCGATTGTTTTGGTTCTTCACACACATTCCTCGCTACGTATCCTCGCACATCCCTGGTGGTTACGCCTTAGGGACTACTCACACTTATTTAGCTCCATTCGCGTTTCGCTGAACGATTTTGGTTATACAGTTCCGCTTGTATCACCGCGTACAGCGTCGTAAGAATGAGAAGGCGGCAGCGGCAGAACAACGCTGAACTCTATCTATCCATAGCACTCGCATGTTGTCCTCATTTTATACTTGTTTGCCGCGAAAGGTGAATAGACGCGGAGAGCTGAAAAGATGCGTACGCGTCTCCATACAAAATCGTTTTTTTTCTATGGGCATAAGCTGAATAGAGCTGAATAAGTGTGAGAACTCCCTTATGCTGAGTTTCGGTCGTTCTTCGCGAATGATTTGAGTGATTGAATGACGTCATGCTTGGCGCTTTCTAAATCTGCATGAACCGGTTTTCGTTCAATGTAAGGAGCTGTCCTTCTGAATCTATCTATTTTGTGGTCCAGGGTCAGTTGAAATCATTTAATGGCCGCAGATAGAGGCAGCTGGGGGTCGCAACTGGAAATTAATTAGGTAACTTGCCACCGACGCCGTGCCTGATAAATTGGTGTTAGGAAAACTGTTATTTTAGAGGGCACTGGTAGACTGAATAGACTGGTGTTTTTTTGGCCAGTCTTGATTTTTCAGTCGTGATTTATTTACTTACTAGCTAATGCCCACGGCTTCGCCCGCTAGACAATATACTTGACTAGACTAATATACTAAAACTAGCTAACCCACGCAACTTCGTCTGCGTCACATTTTTCCTGAATTTCGTTTGCTACAAACCTCACGGAGCCCGAGACCTTTCCAACGAATGCAAAACCGTGGAAATCGGTTCGTGCGTTCTGGAGTTATAGCGTCAGGAAGGAAAACCCGACTTATTTTTATATTATAGATATTTCTTGAGAACCACTCTATCCATTGGTGAAACTCTATCAACTGCATGAAAATCGGTGCAGTAGTTTTTGAGTTTATCGCGAACAGACAGACGCGACGAAGGACTTTGCTTTATAAAATGTTGTGAAGTTATAATACCTATATTAGTTTCTTTAAGTTTTTGTGTTTACGTACATCAACAAAATCATCGATAAAGTTTTCAAGTTTCCTATAAAGTTTAACTTACCGCCTACTATTATCTTCATACATTAAAATTACATCTTCATGGTCTGCCGCATGTCATACGTTCAAGGGCAAAAATAACCACCAGATGGGTTTCATTTTGGGGGCCGAGTCACCCGCGTCCGTAGGAAAACACCCTTCAGCGAATTCCTACACGTGGTCCCTGGTCGGTGCTAAACAGGTGACACTAACCGCCTCCGTGGTCTAGTGGTTAAACCACCTGATACAGACCCAGAGGTCCCGGGTTCGATTCCCAGCGGGGGCAAATTTTTTGCTCGGTTTGGTTGGTGGTAGGACTTGTTCTGAGTCCGCCTGGCAAGCTACCACCATCATGTCTAAGTCTGTCGCCAGAACAACAATGTTAACAGCATTGTTATGTTCCGGCAGTTAGAGCCGTTAGAGGTATGATAGCCAGTTCCTCTGTGTAAGAGGATTCCGGGAGAAACTCGCTTCCATCATCACTTTCCATCAGGTGAGATTTGGGCCAAGAGTTTCCCCGTTTTGCATTAAAAAAAAAATCTGAACCGACATCGCGGCAGGCCTAGGCGCAGAAATCGGGACGAGCTCGACTACTACCGAAAAAAACTGGCCTGTACAAGGGACAGAGTTATGTAGAAAAGCGTGAAGGAGAGATAAAGTTACCTTTAAAATTCTTCCCCATCTTTCTAAACGCGCTCCCTTTTTGGTTGTGAAACCATCGAAATACTCCTTCCGCCCTGGGCGGAGCGGAAGGAAGTTTCCGACTTACTGGCTAAAATCCACCCGTGGTAAACGCCCTTTCGTTCCGCTCCTTTGAACATATCCGCAAAGGTATATCATTCTCATTTAATCAGAAAATTAAAGACCGTGAAAGGCTTTATTTGGAAAGCAAAGAGGATCAACCCCTCTATAAATAAATAAAGATTTAATAAAAAGCACAGAGGAGCGGGCCTGTAGCTAACGAGGCAGAATAATTAGTTTGAGGAGCTGAATAGTTTCTGCGATGGAGGTAAATGCCATCCAATAAGTAGGTAGGTACGTACAAAATCAAACGGTTAGCAGGTATTCAGCCAAGGTATGTACTACACCTTTTGCTGAATCTGGAAGCACTGAAGCTTACTTAACGGCGTGATAATTAAATATTGGTATTTATGGGTGAAGGCATCTCTTCACATTTACAGCTAAAAGACACCGGTCTTCGGAGAAAACCTATTCTGTTTTATATTACAAATAAATGCACTCAAGTTAAGAGTACCTACTAGACTAGTCACTAATCACCAATAAAATCGTACACCTATACTTTAGAAAAATATCTAATAACATTATTCAAGGTGCATTCAAACTTACAACAGACAACTTTTATACAAACCTTTGCTGCACCATTTCCTTTGAACCACCCATTAAATCTCAGTACTCTTCAGTAAACAGAGACCTTAACTAATCAAACAAAATAAAACCGGCCAAGTGCGAGTCGGACTTCACACGAAGGGTTTATTTATTTATTATTATTTGGTACACAACAGCAGTGCACAACTACAAACGAGAAACAAAAATCAAAATGTAAGGTCTGGCATGTATGCCTATTATACACAGCTTGGGTATTATTTACAACAAATTATGAGTATCTAAAATAAAATAATATTAGTCTTATATCTAAAGTCGAATATAAAACAGAAACATCAATAGTGAATCACAGCATTCAATAAACAAGTATCGCATGACGAGGTGTGAAGTTGTGAACTAACAGTATTTATTAAACTGTAATTGAAAATAAGAAATAATATAAATACAATGTCAGAATATTAAATAATTGTAAATTAAAAATTACAAAGAGATAATAAGTAAATAATAATTAAAAATGTCTATTAAAAATGTCAGAGATGTTGAACAAAAAACAAACAAAGTACATAAAACTAACACACAGTCAGAGCATTGAATCAAATCAAATTAAGTATGAATGTAAAGAAACATAAAGTCAATAATTATTAATAATTAGGAGATAATGAAACAAATTGAAATTAAATTAGGTGTAATTAAAATAAAATTATATTAGACTAGCTGACCCGTGCAACTTCGTCTGCGTAACATTTTTCATTACTGCTCCGCTCCTATAGCCTTCCTCGATAAATGGGCTATATAATACTGAACTAAACTAAACTAAACTAAAACTAAAACTAAACTAAACTTAATTAAAAATTCTAAACAGTCAAAATTATTACTATAAGTATATATTAGAATAGAAGTCTTTGAAGTATAACCTGCACCTCGTAATTTTATACCAACATTGATTTAAATTTAAAGTTCGTATTGCAAACTCGAGTCGGCTTTGATCAAAGGAGATTCGGAGCGATGGCGCTTAGGTTCTGCTAATGTTAGCGAGTTCTTTGTTTTTATTTGTGATCGTCAACTCATTAGTTCTGTTTTTAAACGACTTTAAAAAGGAGGTTATCAATTCGATCTAGATGTATGTAGTACTAATTTCCGTCTTTTCCCGCGTGATGTCTAGGGAGCATACTACTGGGATAAAAAGCCATGTGTGTAATTCCAGTCTATAATCTACCTCTGAGTCAAATTTAATGAAGGTCCTTTCAGGTGTTCTGTCGTGAAAGAGTTACAAACATCCATCCATCCTCACAAAAACTTGCGCATTTATAATGATTCTAGCTGTCCCCCGCGGCAATACTTAACCCGCGCGAACGAAGTCGCGGTCGTATTGCTATTTTTTTTAATTTATCATTCAAAACTTTTTTTATTTATCATTCAAAACTTTTTCGAATTTTCATTCAAAAGCACGTTAAAATTTACGTGCTTTTGAATGTAACCTGTATTACTGCCGCTCCAATCTGTTAATCTCACCGTGTAAATTTAAGTGGTATGAGCTTGACATAAATGAAAACTGTTGGTATATTCTGTAAACATCTCGAAGTGAATTTTTAGTAAGATTGAGCTTGGGTTGACAGCTCACTTTATTTTCACTTCACAAGTATTGACGGGGTGAGTTTTACAGAATAGTATTGTCAATCCACCTTCATGGGCACCGCCGCCAGTAGGAATATTTAGGGGTGGTTACATCATGGTTTTGTATATTGAAAGTATTAAGACAGGAAACGCACTAATTTTCTCGAAAGGCTTGAAAACAATAGAATAAAATCGATCGAAATTTTAACACCTTGCCTCAGATAAGCTAGGTTCTATGTATTATTTTGTATGGATTTTATAATTTATTCTGTTTTGAACGTTTTTGTATATTTTATAGAAATTCAGGAAGCTGTATTTGCACCCTGTTGCACTTCTCTTCCAAGCGCCTTTGTCCACCTTGATTGGATGAGTTGACAGCATTTTTCACCATCACGGTAAGATTTTCAGAACACCACTTCTGGTCTATCTCATTAAAACTATTCGCTGAAACAATGCACGTTGAAAAGTGGAAGTATTCGAATAGCTTTGTAAAGGACATGGTAAAAAGTGGCCTATGAATCAACACATGCGAAACCTTTACCATTATTCCTAGTTTTTTTTTTAAATTACATTTTAATTATTAGAATAGAACGGACACTTTTTAATTACGAAACCATTTTAAAAAGTAACTCACTTGGGTTTTATAACCCGTCGCCATTATTTTAAAATGAAACAAAGCGGTCTCAGCGCTGTAAGATTTTTAGTTACCTACAAAAAGAATAAAGCGATTAAAGCGCTGTATGACACGAACACTATTGACACTGACAGTCGATGAAATGACAGTTGACACTTTGATTTATGTAATGTATTTTGCACCTGGGGGGCTACTCTCTAATTCCGATGTCCGTAGTTTCGGGCTTAGTTGCGGGCGTTTTCTACTCCGTATTAATTACGGACTTACGATTATTTCCAAACCCGAACCAAAAATGAATGAGAACACGATTTCACAGCGACTTCCAAAAGTGTTGACATTAATTCTTATTGGTTAGGTAATACGGAGCAGAATACGCCCGTAACTAAGCCCGAAACTACGGACTTCGGACTTAGAGAGTAGCCCCCCAGATATCAGGGAATCGGCCGTCGACCTAAGTTACCACGCTTTCGTATGTTAGAGAACATATTAACACTACTCTACACCATTTTTTGGTGAGATAAAAAGTCTGGCAGCTCTGGGATCTTAGTCCATTTGGTATGTTTCTATTGTTTGGTATGTTTTATAACCTCAAAATCCGAAATCATTTTGGATATTTTACAATTCTGAAAAGTGTCCGTGATTTTAATTTAGTTTCAGTCGAACATATGCATTATTTAAAACACAGATAGTAAATTCACGTCTCTGTCGGTTCTTAGGCGAACGATGTATGGGCGATGAAAAATGTCCTTTGAAACTCTATCTAACTCGGCACTGCCGCAACTCATTAATAGTTGCTATGTTTTACATTTTCTAATTACTCTCGGTGCCTGGTTTCAAAGCTGTAATGAACCCCGTAATGTACTTTGTACACGGAGATAAAATCGAGTCGGCTTCAGCTGTATTTTTATATTGAGGTAGTAAAACTGCCTTGTTGTTGATTGTAAACTCGAGCTCGAATGAAACGATATTTTCGCATCATCAAAACGTTTCGATTGACAACAGTGATACGACAGCATTGATAAACTGTTTAGGACCGCAGTGAATTTACGTTACCTTCTATCGTAAGGTTCAAAGGGAAATTCTAAAACTGAATGTTGTCGAATTGTGTAATTTGTGATCTGCAGTGGCTTATTTGGAAGGCACTGAACCGGTTTCGTACCCAGGTAGGCCGCTGCAAAGACAATCTGGCGAAATGGGGATTAATAGACCCGTCGGGTACTCGATGTGGGGCGGTGCTCCTCTTCAGGGGGGCTACTCTCTAAGCCCGAAGTCCGTAGTTTCGGGCTTAGTTGCGTATTCTACTCCGTATCACATAACCACTAAGAATTGATGACAACACGATTTGATGATTTTTGTTACTGTCAAATCGTGTTGTCATTCATTCTTAATCCAAATTTGGTTCTAATCGTGAGGCCATAGGCGATACGGAGTAGAATACGCCCGCAACTAAGCCCAAAACGACGGACTTCGGGCTTAGAGAGTAGCCCCCCAGAACATGAGCCACACTTCGGAGTGCCTCAGATGCCCGTACACCTGTACATAGGGGATTTAATGAATGCCACCGACGCTGCAATTGACGTAGCCACCTACTGGGCTCAAAAAATCTAAATGTTAACCATCGACTCGAAAAGAAGAAGTCAAAATGAGAGACGTTAAATTGCATCGCAGTGTGAACCAAACCTATTGTCACATGTGCATGATCTTCAGATTGACCCTTGATATTTTTTTACACTTGATAAATTAGGTACCTACTCACGAAACCGACTCCAAAGCAACTACCGTGTAATTTATTTATTTATTTAAGCATTATGGAAGACTTACAGCTAAAACAAACATATCAAGATCAGTAAATAGGACTGTCAGCCAATTACAAGTCTCCACTTTTAAAATTCAGAAAAAGAAAGTAATTTCTATGGACATTCACACCAAAATTACTCACTGGTTAAAACTTGTAGGTACTAAAATATTTTTCGCACTGCAAAACTATCACTATACTTAATTAAAATATAAATTTTTAACAACTTATATGAAAAAGTTTCGGCTTAAGCACCTCCTGGCTGAGGACACACTAGTTGTGAAGGGATCCAAATCGTGCTGCTTACACAGCTTGTTTAAATTTCTGCTTGCACGCACAATATACGAGTTCTGCCTATAATTTGTTAAGGCAAGTGGCACACGTAATAGGTAATAATATTGGTCTTGCAGCCTCGGTGATGAGGTTTATTTATTTGTGTGTACACAGAGAAAAGTTGCAGAAATAACATAATAATTATTAGTACAAAGCTATTTATTTCAAAAGAAATTTCTTACGGCAGACTTCGGCGATAGGTTGTACAAATGAGGTTACTTTAAAAGGGTTTCGTAGCTATGTCATAATTCTGTAAAGGAGTATTCCATCATGAATACCTACCCAGTATCTGATCTACTAGCAATTTCGTGTCCAGAATCCGCCTCGTTTTGCATATCCATAGTGTACAAATAATATCGGCCATAACCTCTTCGATCAGTTGTCCCTCTCACCTCCTCCCATTGTATCGCAAGGAATTCGCCCACATTCTACATATGATTATCCCTTTGAGCGCATGGAACCTTTTCGACGGGAACATCCTTGTCAAAGGATTTCCAAAGGAAATAGCTCACCGCGTTTACTGCCTAAGGCACATTTCATTGAAATCTCTGAATATAGAATATTTAAAATCACAAAATACGTAACACCAAACATTTAAAACGTGAGTTTATATGAAGGTGGCGTAGCCATATCGTTATCAATTGGCCATTTCATGAAATCGTTGGCCACTTCCTGAAATGTTGGGATAAGTTTTCTCAAACCTAACCACCGCCACGTAAAAACAAAGTAACGGTCTTGAAAAGAAATGCAATATTTCAAATCCGCCTTATTTTAAGATTTTTAAAATAGACTTCTCATTTGTACCTACACTACACCCTATTATTTTCATGATCTTATTCACATCAACGCTTACCATCGGTGAGATAGTGGTCAAACGTATGCCTATCAACAGTAAAAAATAAAACTTGGTCCCGTATGATCCAGTTTACACACGGTAACGTACGTGGCCAACCCCGGCAGAAATAGAAGCGCATCACTGAGAGAAAAGTCCTCGGGAAAGTCGACGTCCTACCGTACATCTCTCCATGTACCATCATCTGCGCAACCACGAGTCTCGAACTCAAAAGGCTCATAGCTACATCAACCCCTATATATTTGTTTTTTTTTGGAAATGAATGGAAAAATCGAAGAAGTATTTAGATTTGAATTCCGATAACAAAGTACAGTCAACGACCTAAAACAGTAATAAACCGACTGTCACCGACCACTGACAAGAGTGTCCGACCAAGAAGATAATAGGGAATATGCGTGCGATTTTTTTACCTGGGAGTCTTTAAGTCAAGAGTGAATAGGTTACTTCTAGGCAAGCGTGCTCCACCTTAGACCGCATCATCGCTTAACATCAGGTGAGATAGCGGTCAAACGTACGCCTATAAATATTAAAAAAAAAAAAAAAAATTAGCAAAATGCAATATTTATTAGCTCTAGTAAACAATCATGAAATTATTTTTTTAATATCTTCATCAGCGATGAAGTTAAAAAGCTTCAAAGATTACAATTAGAAAGAGAAGTCCGATATGAACTCTGACGTCGAAGTCCATGACGCCTATACAGTTGCCATAGAAAGCAGCGTTTTCACGAGAGGGATAGATTTATATTTGTTTAAAATGATTATACCTCGTTTGTTTTTCGAGCAATTTTGGTACTATTTTCACTGTTGGTATTATATTTTTGTATATTTCTTGATAAACTGATTAGTATATTTCTTGAAAAAAAAATTCATGCATATATTCCCTATTCGTTGTGGTGTACAAACGCCAGCACGTCAAGCTACAACAATCTGTCAAATTTCTCTGTTAGGTTTTCAACTTTAAGGCCAAATAGATTAGGTTCAAATTTGATTGGGAAAATTTGACAGTTTCGAATAGCTGGATGTGCTGGCGAATGTACCTCCAATAAAGAGCTTATCTACATATATGTTTTCTACTTTCTGTACTAATTTTTGTCAGCGCGCTTAGTACATGGTTGATAAAATGAAAATGTAAACTGGTGTCCTGAAAGGCTGAAACACAGCTCTCGAGCCTAGCTTTTAGGCACCAGTCTCCCACCAGTATAATTATACTTACCTGAATTATATATCACTGTCGAATCTAACCAATGTAAAATAATTTATGTACCTATGTTGTGGTGAGAAACAAAAGTTATTAGGTATTACTGTTCCCGTATTTTATTTAACAAACAGAATATTTGGGAATTACATCGAGTTAAAGGCACGTAGGTACGCATTTAAGTTATTCCCAGGTCGCGGTCGGGCGGTTTTATCTTCTCAATGCAAATGGAGCCTACCGGTCCTTTTGCCTGCTCGCACTTTTGTTTTTAATTCAACCTAGTTTTAACCTCGAGGGTTGGTTTTGGACAGTATTCTATATGTCTCACGTTGTGATGCTTGAAAACGTTTCTCTAAATTGTACTAATTTTAAATAGTTGTTGGAAATTTTCGAGCAGTCAGAAATATTTAAGCCTATACAACCTGACTTATAGTTGAATTTGGCTTTCTGAATCAAGGATTATTAGGCAGTATACTAAAAAAAAGAATCGCTGTGCGTTGTTAAGGTTCCGTATCCTCAGGGTAACCAACGGAACCCTTAATGGGCTTGTGTCCTGAAAAAATCTAATTAGTCCGTCAGTTAGATTATCAAAAAATATTTGATCCGTGTTTTTTCTTTTGTTACGGGAACCAAAATTGACGAAGTTACGACGCTTTTAAAATTCTCAATACGTCACACCTTCGCATAATTTTTAGTGAATCGTGACGTCACGAGCCTCCACTCCCGAGTTTTGATGCGTTTTATCTTTGTCAATATTCATTGATTTACAAAAACAAAAAATACGTGTCCATTATTTTTCAATACTCTAACTGACGCGTGACGGATAAATAGTTTTACAATTTGTGGATGATGGAATCTAGCCTATTACTATTGCCTCTGTTGTCCGTCCGTCTGTCACCGGGCTGTATCTCAAGAACCATAATACGTAAGGGGGGGGGGGTAGGTTTTCTGTAACTTATATATGGTGTACATAATAAAGAGAGTATTCTATTCTATAGGTAGACAATTGAAATTTTGACAGACTGTATTTCTATTGGCTCTATAACAACAAATAGTAAAGATTAAAGGGGGCTCCATACAAGAAACGTGTTTTTTCGGTTTATGGTACGGGAACCCTTCGTGTGAGAATCCGACTCGCATTTGTCAGTTTTTTCCATGTTCCAACGTAAACTTGATTCAGTGAGATCTCGACACAACATCATCATTACTTCGTGTATATGGCACTTCATGTGTATTCTATTCGATATTGAAACGAAGTCATTGTGTTTTGATTCCGTCCTGTAATTAGAAACGTCAACATGAGTCTCTTAAATTATTTGAAGAGTGTCTATCTCTGCGTTTTAATCCCGGATACTTAATAGGGAATCTGCAAGAAATAACTATGTTCTAAAACCTTCCACGAGAACCACTGTATCCATTGGTGAAAACAGCACGAAAATCGGTGCAGTAGTTTTTGAGTTTATCGCGAACAGACAGACGCGGCGGAGGACTATGTTTTACATTTAATAGGTAGTGATCTATACAGTTTATCTAAAAATGTTCAAAAATATAATACTGATAGTGAAGATAGAATCTTAATTGCTAGAAATACGACATTTGCACTTGTCAGTTTAGTCTCAGGGAATAACAACACACTTTAGGTTCCAATTTTGCCTTGTATAATAGAAACGACTAAATATTTCAGCTGTCCTTATTTAAACGTTTTAATTAAACTCCTCTAATGTAAGTCTAAGCCATTATTCTGTTACCTTATATATACAAATTATGTAGAAACTTTAGAGCCTTGAAGAGTTTGCGACTAGACATCAAGCAGAAACTTTCAGAGTATGCGGCTTGACTTCTTGTTAAAAGCCTAAGCTTGTTAGTTACATTTCAAGGTTAGTGCAAGTTTGTGTAGAAACTCCTTCGCGAATTTGAAAAGAAGTGGTTTCTTCATTACAGTCGGGAAATTATACATTGAGAGCCAATTTCACCAATAAAACTGAATAGGTACAATCAGCAAACCTTTCCCTCTGCCGGGGCTGCGGAATTTGTTCGAAAGAGTCACCGCGGCCCTGCCCTAGAACGCAAAGGGCACTAGGAGGAACACGGATGGGTTTTAGATGAAAGAGTCTGACACTCCCTCCTGCTTTTCCCAGAGCGGGAGGAGTCATTTGATGATTTTCCGTCCATTGTTAATACAGAAATCGAGCCGATAGAAAGCCACACTATAGGGAGCGTGCCGGAACTGTAGATAGCGCCACAGAAGGGCCAACCAATGGCAATCAAGCAATATCCTATCTATAACGCAATGGTTTTGAGTTTGCGCCTCTAGATGGCACTGGCCACGTCCGGCGCGTTGACCTAATGGGGCGTTGAGGAGCTATTTACTTATTTACATTTTAGTGTTCCGTAGCCAAATGGCGAAAAACGAAAAGATTCATCATGTCTGTCTGTCCGTCCGTACATAGCCACTTTTTCCGAAACTATAAGAACTATGCTGTTGAAACTTGGTAACTAAATGTATTCTGTGAACCGCATTAAGGCCCCGTGCACGAAATCAGCTCATTTCGAACAATTTAGATCACTACTTGTGTGAAAAGCAAGAAGAATTAGAACCTTTGTTTTTGTTATTATAAGAGACGAGTTCTTGTTCTTTTACATGGCTTGATTTAATTTTTAAAATAATGTATATAATAATGGCAATCACCCATATTCCAACCCCCTTTTCCGCAAAAGTAACGAGCGAGTGATGGTTTGACTTCGTTGGACAACCAAACTACAAAATATTGTGCACATTAAAAATTATTTATAACATCATTATATAGTCTACTTTTACATGGATTGAAAACATTATTGAAATCAATACGAATTAAAGCAGAAAAAAATGTTGAAAAACGAAAGTTTTGAGAAAACGTTTAGACAAATAAGTATTTTTTACTATACTAAACAAACACTTTTAGGAAAATTTAAAAATTACACATAAATCTTAAGTTAACCTTTTAATAAAATCTAAATTTTATTATATCAAAAATCAATAACTTCATTTCGTAAATGATAGGCAAAGTGAACTATATTATCGACCGCGCGAACCAGTGTTGCCGTTTCAGTGACTTTGTCGCTAGATCTAGTGAGTTTTTGATGTTTACGGTGACTTTTTTTCACGATTCAGTGACAAAAAATAGTCTGGTGACTTCTAGTGACTTTTTCATGATCATTTATAATTTTGTCAAATGGAATGTAATTCCAAATGACGATACAATAAAATTCTGTGAACAAATACAAAAATGCTGCAGGTATCAACGCACACCAAGATTTAGCAGATTTAGCCATTGCATTTTTGTCGCTGCCACATTCGAACGCAAAAGTAAAGCGGACGATCAGTATATAATGAACATTGTTAAAATCGAAACTACGAAATAGATCAGCAACAACAACTCTGAATTAAATACTGTTGATACGGAATCAGCTAAAATGTTTAAAAGAAACCTGCAAAAGTTATGTTTTACCCAGAGAAGTCTTGTCCCAAATGATGAAAACCGTTAAAACATAAATAAGAATACTGTGACATCTACTTCCATAATACAACCGCAAGCTTCGACTTCCACGGCAACTACAGAGAAACCGTCCACTTCCACCATGCTGGACGAAAATGATACAGTGATAATAGATGAAGATTTTTGGTTAAATTCAAATTATTATTTGTTGATTTTTCATATAGTTTTTTAATTACTTTTAATCAGAAAATTTAGTGATTTCTAGTGACTTTTTGAATTTAATTTTTCACCCAATCTAGTGACATTTTGGTAGAAGTTTGGTGACTTTATTTTTCCCTAAGCGGCAACACTGGCGCGAACCCGATCGCGTCAGTAACGACCGGGCTCTCCCAGCGTGAACACGTATCACTTTGCTTCGCAGGCGCTCGCGAGTTTTGCGTAAATATTATTCTGAGATTGTACGCCGACTACCACATTTTGATCCAGTAAGTATTAATTTTGATGTTAAGTATTTTTGCTTGTTTTTAAGATTGTAAAATGTATTTCGTCTTCAAGCCTAATATTATGGAGGTAACGTTTCATTGTTTGTTTGTATGTTTGTAAGTTTTTTAGTTTGATATCTGTAATTTTTTGCAGATAATGGGTCGAAAAAGGTCGAATTACGAATGCGTAACTAAAAAAAAAAGGAAACAAAACTCAGCAACTCGCTACGGTTTCGTTCCCAGCACATGTAAGATTTTACTTTTGATCAGTGCTAGAACTGTAGAAGTGTTTACGAGTACATACTAATTTTAAAATGTTGTTCATTTTAGGAAATCGATGAAATTGGCAGTTCTGAAATGACTGTGGTTACTGCAAATGCTGACAATACATTTCAACTAGATCTAGGCATGGTAATTATATATATATATTATGTAATTATACTTTGTGTAATAAATTATCAAACGATGTATAAATAATATACCTACAGTATACAGGGTATGTATGCATCATCATCATCATACCAGCCGAATAACGTCCGCGGCTGGACATAGGCCTCACCCAAAAGTGGAGAGGGGGTTGCCATAATCGCCACGCTTGACAGGCGGGTTGACGATCGCAGTTAGCTGTTCTGTAATGTAAAACCTACCTTCCTGTGCAAAATTTGCTACTTGTACTCATTCAAATATATACTTTCAGAATGAAGAGGATAATTCGAATACACCGCAAGATTCAGTAGTTACAAATGTTGAAGTACAATCGAGAGGTCGCCAAAGAGCATAACGTTTATGCCGCCAAAGGGTTCATTGGAATTCTTTAGCTGGCGTAAATGAGCGTCTATCATACACAACCAGAACCATAAATATCACGTCCACGTACAAGAACTCTACATTTTGCCACTGTAGACGCATAATTCTCAAGATTTGCCGGAAAGTTGAGGCATGTACACCAGTGGCGAAGGCTCCATACAACTCGATTCCTATCGGCTTCCCTTTCGAAATATGGCAAATACTAGCATCAATTGTTTTCAATTTAGCATTTAAACAAATAATTATTTACGAAGTTACATTGCAGGTATAACATTTGCTTATGAAAGTTACAATCAAAGAAATAAATAGAAGCCGGCCGGCGTTTTAGGAATCCTAGAACATGTTTCTCTTGTAGCGATCGTGACCTTGAGGCGACATCATACCGCCAGATATAGAAAGGTGGCAAGCCGCGATTTTTCGAGTTACAATACGGACAGAGATAAAACTAGTAATAGTGCAGTGAAAACAAGGTTAGTGGCGTAGTATTATTTGGTGATCGTCTATTTAAATAGATGTTTACCTAGGTAAGTAAGGATTACTGAGATAGCTTTTTTAGTTTGTTGTTTTATAAGAAAGTAGTTATTTCAGTAGTGATTTTGTTATTATTGAGTAAATTCGATAGCATGGCGGCATTAGTGAAAGTAGACTGCTGTCTGAAAGATTATTGTTTACTGAGGAAATATCCTTTTCAAAATTAAAAATCAACCCAGCTTTATGATAACATTATCATAAAAGCTGGGTTGATTTTTATTTTTTTACATTTAGGACATTTTGTAAAAAAGAATAGACGAATAGTTTTAGAGTATAAGTAGAAAAGTAGTTAGTCAAGAAGTGTGTAACAGTAAAGTAGATACATATTTTATTTCTTCTTTTTCTTATAATTTTAACGACCTGAGTGTCATAATTCGCCGTTGCGCGAAATAGTTCGATTTTCGCATCAAATCATAATTAATACTTGCATGCATGCATGGTTTTGTTTGTATAAGTTGTAAAAATTATAGTTGCACTTTATTTATCTTTTAGAAAGTTGTGGCTTTCTAAAAAACACTATCACACTTGAGCAAGGTAAGCATTTTTTGGTTTCGGCTTCCCTTTTACGAAAATTCACGCTTCGCCACTGATGTACACTAAGACGCCATCTCTTTAAACTTGTAATTTGAGCAAGCTATGCAGTGTAGAGTCACCTATAGTCGTGCTGCAACTCCAGTCAGAGCGCCAATCTTTGTAACCTGCTTCCCGTAACATCTGTTCACTTGATTTTTCAACAAGTTCAACAGAACGTCTTTCCTGTTCCAACGCCACCAGTTACGAAAAGTCCAGGTAAAGAAGCCTTTGTTGAGCGTCCATTTACAAGTCAATATATAATAGGTTTGTTATAACCTTGAAACCTGATCGTGTTCAAAGTCTATTACGTGACCTTTCTCACAAGTAGAAACACGACTATGATACGATATTCCATCATGGAATACCAGTTCCTGCCTTACGGCTTCATCATCAAACCTTGAAACTTAATAGTGGTCGAAGTTCATTATAAGACCTTTCTAACAAGTCCAAACACGGCTATGATACGATAGTCCATCATGGAATGCCAGTGCCTACCGCGTGTATCTGACATCGACGCACAAACGATTTCCATGGGTCCAGGGCATGATTCTGGACACCCCAATGTTGGAATTTTTCGTCGGTTCTTTTCTCATTTTTTCATTTTTTTCAAGAGTACCACAATTAGGTATCAGCTCAGCTGAGCTGATATCTATTTGTGGTTTTATTCAGATTGCTCTTTTTAGTGAAAGTAGTTAATGAATTAAAAATCTCATTGGGTTAGGTCAGAATAACGATTATGAGCAGCTAAAGTAAAAAAACCCTTAAAAAAAAATGAAAAAATTAGAAGCCGACGAAAAATTCTAAGTCTAGGGTGTCCAAAATCATGCCCTGGACCCATGGAAATCGTTTGTGCGTCGATGTCAGATACACGCGGTATATTCTGGCTTCATCATCAGACCTTGAAACGTAATCGTGGTCAAAGTTCATTATTAGACCTTTCCAACAAGCCCAAACACGGCTATGATACGATATTCCATCATGGAATGCCATTGCCTATCTTCTGGCTTCATCATCAGACCTTGAAACGTAATCGTGGTCAAAGTTCATTATAAGACCTTTCTAACAAGTCCAAACACGGCTATGATACGATATTCCATCATGGAATGCCGTTGCCTATCTTCTGGCTTCATCATCAGACCTTGAAACGTAATTGTGGATAAAGTTCATCATAAGACCTTTTTAACAAGCCTAAACACGACTATGATATGATATTCCATCATGGAATGCCAGTGCCTATCTTCTGGTTTCATCATCAGACCTTGGAAATTAATCGTGGTCAAAGTTTATTTTAAGACCTTTCTAACAAGTCCAAACACGGCTATGATACAATATTCCATCATAGAATACCAGTGCCTATCTTCTGGCTTCATCATCAGACTTTGAAACTTAATCGTGGTCCAAGTTGATCATAAGACTTTTCTAACAAATCCAAACACAGCTTTATTACGATGTTCCATCATGAAGTTCCAGTTCATATCTTCCGGCTCCATCACCAGATCAGTTCGACAGTACCATATTATTGTATTGTCATCAAAACTACATACAGCTGCCAATTTTCAAGACGCTACGATCCTTGGAAGATGGTTAAATTCGTTACTTTAGATTCCTTAACATAGTTAGTTACATACAGGTCGACGTTTTAAAAGCTTGTAAAAATGTGCTAACCATCAGCCTAATTTGAATAAATGACTCTTTTATTTTATTTAGGTATAAATTACTTTTACCAGATATGTTTAGCTAATATTTTTTTACCTTCTTTTCCGCTTTTATAATAATAGCTGATAAGTTGAACCTGGATACCTGGACTTGACTTGACATAATAAATATATTTATTACGCAATGACGTTATTTGGACTATGAAAAACATTATTTTAATTGTATTTGTTGTGAATCACCAAAAGGAAAAAAAAACTTAAATAGTGTGAGGACTATTTAGTTCATTTTCTTTCCTTTTTGTTACTTATGTTTCTGCACGATGATGTGAAAGTTGGAGTCATTTATGTGGATTACGTGAATGTCCTTTCTTTGGTATTGTTCGTCAATTTTAAAAATAATCGGCAGTTAAGTCATTCGTTTTTGACGTGTAAAAGTGTTATTTACAAACAATTTACTAAAATAAATATCATTGTATCATCATTTTTATTAATCGTATCTAAATTCATGTAACACAAAATTGAACCATTTTTTTGTTGATCGTGATAATATACACAGTCCACACTTACATTCCAGACTTTTATTTCTAAGCTGTACACTATATAATTATGTTACTTAAAATAATATCGTCTAAAGGATCAAAATTGTTTAAGCGGTCACTACGCTCGAACTTCACCCGCGTGTGTGTGTATCTGCATAAACGGTGCACACAAACATAGAATCGCATCGAATTTACCTAAACAGTAGCGAGTGAATTTTATGCACGGCCTCTTAAGATTTTCACACAAAAATTGAAAAAAGAAAAACAATAAATTTTGGGGGTCCCCATACTTAGAACTGAAACTCAATTTTTTTTTTCCATCAGACCCATACGTGTGGGGTATCTATGGATAGGTCTTCAAAAATTATATTGAGGTTTCTAATTTTTTTTTTCTTCAAAACTGTTAGTTTGCGGGAGAGACACTTCCAAAGTGGTATCATGCCCCCCCCCCCTGTAACTTGAGAAATATAAAACTAAAAAAAAAAAATACATATATGATGTACATTACCATGTAAACTTCCAACGGAAATTGATTTGAACGAGATCTTGTTAGTATTTTTTTATTAATACTTACGTGATAAATCGTAAACCGTTACTTTTGCTATATAACCTACGTATAAAACCTACAGGTTTGTACGGAACCCTCGGTGCGCGAGTCCGACTCGCACTTGGCCAGTTTTTTAACAAAAAAAAAGTTTTGAATTAGTAACAGATAGGTACTTAACACTGAGTGCTTAGCCAAACTATTCAATCTTCAACGACCGCGGTTCGTGTGGAATAAGGCAAAGTCCATCAAATGTTTTGGTAGTTTGGTACCTACTAAACTTCTTATTTTGGCTATAGAATGTGCTTAATTATTAATTTTCTATGTCAGTTTACTTCCTAATGTACACATCAAGCTACAACAATCTGTATTTTTTTTTTGTTAGATTTCAATTATTTGCTAAAGTGATTGGGTTCAAATTTGATTGGCTCCATTAGCGTTTCGCTGAACGATTTTGGTCGCACTTATACAGCTCTGCTTCTATCAGCCGCGTACAGCGTCGTTAGAATGAGAAAAGCCGTCATAGCGTGTAACCTCACTTACCTCCGCTGAAACGCTTCTATCTACTGCGTACGGCGCTGAATATGCTGCGAAGACGGCAAGATGTCCGTGTCTACCGCAGGACCACCGACGCCAATCGCTTCCATATTATTGAACTGACCTACAGATAGTTGTTCCGGGTCTGGCTGTTTGTGTATGTGACTTTGTATGTTGATAAACGCACCCACGATACAGGAAAAATTCTTAGTGTGGGGCAATGTATTTAAAAAAAAATGGTAATAATTAGTACTCATTAGATAGTAATTAGCACTCAAAAGATACCTTCGTAGTTTTCGGAAAAATTGACTTTGAAGTTAGTCTGGCGGTCGGTAGTCACGCTGTTTTCAGCAGGACCACGATGAGTGCCGAAAAAGGGGGCATACTACAGCTATTCTAAGTATACAGATAATTAGTACATTATATGTGATTCATTTTGTAAAAAAAAATATTTTTTATTAATGGCCGACTAATTTTGATATTTGGCGACTAATTAGCGACCATTTTTTATGTTGTCAAAATTAAAATCCCTGATGGTGACCATGCCAGTGTCAGTCACATGGAGTCGAGAACCCTCCGTGTACAGCGCTGTTCCGCCGCGCACGAAGCTGAATGCGGCGGAAAAGAGCCGTTCTGTTGCCGCTATGACAACAAATAATAAAATTAAAGATCTCAATTTTAAAATAAAAGGGTGCCCTATACGAGAAACATGTTTTTTCTGTACGAAACCCTTCGCATAACCGACTAGCAATTGACCGCGTTTTGTTCCACCATCATCATCATCATCATGTGACTCCTTCCGCTCTGGGCGGAGAGGAACGGAGTGTCTGGACTCTTTCTGACTAATACCCACCCGTATTCCTCCAAACGCCCTTTGTGTTCCACTCTTTCTAAAAAAATCCGCAGCAACGTTTCTAACTTTTTTGTGCTGAAAATTGGCTTTTATACAAGCCAAAAATATGTACCTACCTACTATGTTCAGATATTATATCTAGAAACCCATCTGCCTAATTTATTCTAAAATGTTTTTGTGGCATAACCGCATAAGCACGCCAGGCATTTCATTTTGGCAAGCCATTCGGGATATTTGACAATTTCATAAAATGTTTACCATAATATATTTTTACGGATCCAGTCTCTGTTCACAATGTTAAAATAACAATATCCCTAGACAATTAAGTTTATTTGTAGTTGAGTTAATATTAAATTAATGATCCTTCATGGGCCGTAATATTCACGTCTTTGATACGGTTGACTAAAGAACGACACACAATAAAAGAAAAGTACAGAGAAAGGAGCTCATAGGTACAGGCCTAATTTTTAATCGACTTAAAAAAACCGGCCTAGTGCGAGTCTCACTCGCACACGAAGGGTTCCGTACTGTAATACTTACTTTTTGTTATTTGTTGATATGGTGGCGTTCCAACGTCTGAATCATTGAACTAACAGCAGCCAATCATATCACTTGTCGTGAAAATTATTTATCAACGAGTGCAACGAATTTAAATTTTCGGTTTTCAAATACGCTCTTGGTCAGTTTATTAGCTTATTTTTAAAAGTACCTAGTTGTATTCCGAGTTGAAAGCAACAATACAGTTAAATATCAAAAGTATTCCGACCCCTTCAGTTATTTTCAACCCAAAAGGTTGGTGCATGGAATAAACAAAGCGAAACGTTTGCATTTAATTTAAGCGGTGGAAAAAGTTTTATGAAAACTGGCCGGAACAAGTTCCTGGCCAGGGACGCTTGGTTTAGTAATCTAGAAAACTATTTGGTTGTTTTTGATGTACAGCCAACTGCACCCTCTTCGAAATAGACTTTGACAGCGCCTGTACTTCGCTACCATAGAATCACATACACAAAAACATAAAACTGGACTGAGCGGACAATCCCAGTGGGGTGACGACAATCTGGTCACTTTTAACGCTACCAAAACTCAGGCATATCTTTTTATCGCAAAAAGGAGTCGTTTCGACCAAACTCCTACTTTTCGGGGTACATCTGTTCCTGTGACTGATCGGCTCGAGCTCCTAGGCATGGAGTTGACATCCAGTCTGAACTTTGGCGCCACCATTGAGTAGAAAGCCCAAACTACAGCCAAAAAGCTGGGCATCCTGAATAGAATGAAGCGATACTTCAGGCCTGGACAGCTTTTAACCCTATACAAAGCACAAGTCTGTGTGTATGCTCTACTGACGGAGGTGACATGGACAGCCTTTTGTCGAGGACCAAACAGAATTCTAGAATAGAACAACTGATGGCACGATCGCTTTTTTCCTCTTACACTATTCATAGCGTATTCTTTGACAGTAATACAGGAAAAGTTTAATCCAGTGTGCCAATTTTTCTAATTTTCACATTCGTGTCGCATTCGCATCTCAATCGCAAACTGTCAAAAATGTATGAAAATTAAAGCTTTTTTGACAGTTTGCGATTGACAAGCCAATGCGAAAGTTGTTTAAAACTTAGTAGAATTGGCCCTCTGTTCGATACTGTTGATACTCGATATATTCGCACTAAGAACTTTGAATTTTAGCGGTATCTGATCTTCTTCTTTCTAATCTATACTAATATATTAATAATATTATAAAGCAGAAGAGTTTGTTTGTTTGTTTGTTTGGTTGAACGCGCTAATCTCAGGAACTACTGGTCCGATTTGAAAAATTATTTCAGTGTTAGATAGCCCATTTATCGAGGAATTATATATGCTATAGGCTATAGGCTATATATCATCACGCTAAGACCAATAGGAGCGGAGCAGTAATGAAAAATGTTACGCAGACGACGTTGCACGGGTCAGCTAGTATATAATAATCTTGTGTCAGTGTTTGTTATCGAACTCCTCCGAAACGGCTAGACTAATTTTTGTATTAGTTTTGTATATTTGGTTGGTCTGAGAATAGGTCGTATGCTATTTTTTTTTTATTTTATATGACAAAACAACGTTTGCCAGGTCAGCTAGTATAATTATGAATATAAACCATTACTGGTCAACAAGAAGGCTCATATTGATTTGTTCGAGTATTCCTTCAAAATCGAGCTTGACCGTTGTACGTATTGAGAAGAAGAAATTGTGTTCAGACGTGTGATTGATGATCTTTGACGCCGACTAACTCTTCGAGAAAGGTTTAAATGCAATCGATCAATCCTTTCGACTTTTTTTACTAACATTAGCTGCCCTTTTTCTAATAATTCAGTTTGTTTCTGGAAGAAAACGTATGAGTTGAACCATAGTTCAACTGATAAAATCAGCTGTAACTAAGTGACAAAAAATAACACATTTTATATTTCCGTAGCCAAATGGCAAAAGCGTAACTCATAAGAGACAGACAGACATGACGAATCTATAAAGATTCGTCATGTCTGTCTGTCTTTCTGTCTGTCCGTCCGAATGTCACAGCCACTTTTTCCCGAAACTACAAGAACTATGCTGTTGAAACTTGGTAAGTGGAAGTATTCTGTTTTTCACACAAAAAAGACACAATAAAGTTGGGGTCCCCATACTTAGAACGTTAGAACTGAAACTTAATTTTTTTTTTCATCAAACCCGTACGTGTGGGGTATATATGGATAGGTCTTCAAAAATGATATTGAGGTTTCTAATATAATTTATTCTAAACTGAATAGTTTGCGCGAGAGACACTTCCAAAGTGGTAAAATGAGTGTCCCCCCTGTAACTTCTAAAATAAGAGAATGATATAACTTAAAAAAATATGTGATGTACATTACCATGTAAACTTCCACCGAAAATTGGTTTGAACGAGATCTAGTAAGTAGTTTTGTTTAACCTACAGGTTTGTACGGAACCCTCGGTGCGCGAGTCCGACTCGCACTTGGCCGGTTTTGTTTTTTTAACCGACTCAATAAAAGGGGTGGTACCTATAAGTTTAACGTGTCTGTCTGTGTATCTGTGTGTGTATCTATCTGTGGTATCGTGGCTCCCAAACGGATGAACCGATTTTCGTTTAGTTTTTTTGTGTCATAGTTAATTGAAAATCTGTTCAGCCGTTTGAAGATTATAGCTCTTTTCTAGTTGATGAGGGGATCTGACTAACTTCCTTATGTCCGATTGATGTATCTACATATTGTATTAGTATTACAAAGTTGTCTGCCGCGTCTGCCTGTCTGTCTGTTCGCGATAAACTACTGCACCGATTTTCATGCTGTTTTCACCAATGGTAAATGGTTCTTGGGAAAGATTTTAGTATATATATTGTTAAGCGGGTGAAGCCGCGGGCATCATCTAGTTTTCAACAATTGAAATCCAGAGAGGTGCGAGTGCAACCCCCTCCCGGCTTCCATGCTAAAAAATATTCTGATCAAAAAGCGTAAAATAGGTTTATTTATTTTCCACTCCGGTCAGACGGTTCACCACTTTAGGGATCTATAATGTGATGTAACAAAGAATTTATTGACATTTTCTTCAAAAGCTTGAGAAGGGTTTTGTTTGGCAACTTTAAGTAGGTAATAAATAAATAAAAGGGTAGGTCGTCTCAATCAGTTTGCCCTTACGACTTGAGCAAGATAAGTGCCTAAGAAAATTTGTAGGTTTTTTATGGTTACAGCGTGTAAACATAGACGTTTAATTTCTCCAGTATCACCGCCTATAAAATAGATTGTGAAGGGGGACCCATCTAGTTATCTCGCGAAGATCAAAATTTCTTAAGCTTAAGTCAAGTTACAGCCCCGATTGACATTATTTGTCACCGGAAAATTGCAAACTCCGTAAGATAAAATATCGCGTGGAATTGTAAACTTTATTTTCTAAATAAGACACGGATATATTGGAAACTATTGAATTTGCATGGGATTTATTTATTTACTAGCTGACCCACGCAACTTCGTCTGCGTCATATTTTCCATTAATGCTCGGCTCCTTTAAGTCTTAGCGTGATGATGTGTAATTATGTAGCCTATATCCTTCCTCGATACATGGGCTATTTAATACTGACAGAATTTATCAAATCGGATCAGTAGTTCCTGAGATTACCCCCCTACATACATACAAACTTACAAACAAATGTTACCTCTTTATAATATTAGTATTGATTATTATTATTTTTAGCCTATTTTGTCCCACTGCTGGGCAAAGGCCTCCCTTTCTTCCTACAATTCTTCTCGCTTCTGGGCTAATGCGGACCAATCTTGACAATAAGCAGCAAGCTCGTCCCGCCATCTTCGTCTGGGTCTGCCGCGATGCCGCCGGACATTTTCTGGGACCCACATTGTGGTTGCTTTGGCCCATGAATCGTTTAACATGCGGCAAACGTGTCCGGCCCAGTCCCATTTGAGCGTGGCCGCTTTTTGAGTGACATCGGCGATTTGTGTTTTGGAGCGCAGCACTGTGTTTCTAATGCGGTCCGTTAATCTGACTCCCAAAATGCTACGCTCCATTGCTCACTGGCAAACCTCAAGCTTGAACCTCTGCTGAGCTGTCAAAGACCAGGTTTGAGCGCCATAGGAATAGGGAGACAGCGCACAGGGCTCCTTTCATGAGTTTTCGGTGCGGCGAGCAACTTCTTTTTATATACAAAACCATTGTTTCATAATATATCGAGAGATTATAATCTTATCAAGTTTTATTATAATCTTACGGAGACTGCCATTTTGTGGTGACATATATATTGACGAGTTTCAACGGGAGGCATTAATGATAGATGTACCTGATGTATGTGTGTTTTACCTGTATATTATACAGAGATGGCGAGCTGCTTCTGACAAATCCCAGATGGATAAACTTAATAGGTATCGTTTTACTCGACCCAGGAGTCGAATCCAGGACCTTGTATTCAGCAGAGCTTCATAACCTCAGACCAACAAAAAAAGGAAGACGGCGTACCGCGAACAAAAAAAGTGAAGCCACAAAACCGTGCTCTTGCAAGTCACATACACGCTCACGCACACACGTACACTAAAACCATGCTCATCGCTCTAAGTACGTCACGAGTCGTCCTCTAGTGAACTTAAAATTAAAAAAATAGAATAAATGTCTTCCTGTGTAATGAAATCTTGTAAAAACAGCAGCAAACCAATCTCTTGTAATCACTTGGAACATCAATCAAATCTTCGAAATTAAAACTGCATTAAGAAAATTTCGTGGCGATACTTATAATTTTATCTTTCATTGTTGCAGTTGGAAAATGTGCAGCTACTGGACAAGTACAATCTGCGGAACCCGTCTAAGGGGACCTTGTACTTCGCCACCACACATCTCATATTCGTGGACCATGAGATGAGAAAGGAGACATGGGTATGTAGTCTTTTGACGTGTAACAGAATAAACGCAATAACTTCTAGAGGGTTATATTTTTACTCATCATTATGAGCAACATTTGCAGTGGGACTAACACTCAAATAGCGAACTAATAGCCGCTGAAAGCCCTTAGATTTTAATCTGATAGTTATAGCATAGGGTTCTTTAAGTATTCAAGGGTTGGAATTGGAATTTGTTTGAAAGAGTCACAATTAGAGCATTAGGAGGAACGTGGATGGGTTTTAGTCAGCATAGAGTCAGACATTCCCTTCCGCTCCGCCCAGAGCGGGAGGATACCTACATTTGATGATTTACCATCCTTAAAAAAAAGAAAAGGGCTCTTTAAGTCAAGTATATATAGGAAGCTCTTTTAAGCGTGGTTCAACGTCGACCACATTATTCACAAAATGGGGTTTTACAGACCCGTTTGAAACTAAACCAAATGTGTGTGGTGCCCTTGTCCAAAACATGGCTCACTTGTTTGATTGCACTAAGTTCCCTTTTACCTGCGCCACTGATAACTTAATGAATAGGTACGCTACAAACCTGAAACCATCATCAACTCTAAAAAACCCTTAAACAAAGAAGGGGGAGGGCCTACCAATAATAAAAAAGGCCACTGTTACTTTCGCTATCCAATAACATCTGTCGCTATTGTTTTTTTTTTTTTTTTTAAATATTGTTAGCCGTACGTTTGACCGCTATCTCACCTGATGTTAAGGTGGCACTAGTCGCGGGCTCGAACTCAGTGGTGGGCATGGCCAAAAAGCACGCTGTCTCACCTCGCATCATGCCCGACAGAGATAGTACCAGTGATGAGCAGTTAGACGCTAGCCTTCATGCACGTCTAGTTCGCACGCACACAGACATCGTTCCGTACCGTTCCGAACTAAATCGAAGTTACACGATGCACACATACCGCCACCGCGCGCCGCTGCGCATAGTCGCTCGACGCTCGCCGAGAAATCAGCAACTACCTACCTAAAAACTCTTACTAAAAATATTAGGCGCTGTGTTATCGTTTTATACCTCTACGGCCCTATAGGTACCTAATATGGATTGCTTATTCTATTATCCACGCCGACACCGACAGATCTGATGCTAACTTGAATAGTCATCGCAGTTTATGTCCGTAGGTACTAGATACATCTACACTAATATTATAAAGAGGAAAACTTTGTTTGTTTGTTTGATTGTAATGAATAGGCTCAAAAACTACTTGACCGATTTTAAAAATTCTTTCACCATTCGAAAGTTACATTATCCACGAGTAACATAGGCTATATTTTATTTTGCAAAAAAATAGGGTTCCGTAAGATATTTGGGTTTTTCGGACACAAGGTGTAAAAATCAACCAGAAAAGTTACTTATTTTGCGTACGCTGCCTAAACTATAAAAGATACAACCATAAATTATTATAATTAATTGTAGATCTTATAAATATCTACAAAAAAGTCCGCGACACACTATACCTATCTATGTCGAGTGAGGCACAACAACCATTTTTTTATTTAAAAATCTAGATTTTTTTTGGACTACATTTAAACGCGTTTATTTTACTCATGCTATTAATCCTTATCAAAATAAAGTATTTCATCACTAAGTACAGTGAATGATTAAAATCGGACGTTTGGTTTTGAAGTTATGGCGAAATTAAAATATTACGATTTCTGCTGCACGGCCCGTTGCGGCGGTCACCAAGGCGGGGGTGCGCGTGCGGGAGGGGAGTTTAGATCTATGTAAGGTACCCGCGCGGCTCAGACGCGAGGTAGGTAACAGTTTTTCTCACGGTTTTTCTGTAATGTATTTAGTATCAGCATTGCACCCGTGCGAAGCCGGGGCGGGTCGCTAGTACCTAATAATGAAATTAGTACTACCTAAGTACCATCCTATAAATTGTTATCAAAATTACTTACTTACCTACCTGTCTTCTTAATTTTTAGGGTTCCGTAGCCAAATGGCAAAAAACGGAACCCTTATAGATTCGTCATGTCTGTCTGTCTGTCCGTCCGTATGTCACAGCCACTTTATTCCGAAACTGTAAGAATTATGCTGTCGAAAACTCTAAACTTGGTAAGTAGATGTATTCTGTGAACTTACTACCTACCTAAACCTGTAGGCCGGTATAGTATGGATAGGGGTTCTAAAATGATATCGAGGTTTCTAATATCATTTTTTTCTTAACTGAATAGTTTGTGCGAGAGACACTTCCAGAGTGGTAACATGTGTGTGTGTCGTGTAACTTCTAAAATAAGAGAATGATAACACTAAAAAATATATGATGTACATTACCATGTAAACTACCAGCGAAAATTGGTTCGAACGAGATCTAGTAAGGAGTTTTTTTAATAGGTACGTCATAAATCGTAATCCACAACTTTTGCTTATCTATATATATAAAAGAAAGTCGTGTTAGTTACACTATTTATAACTCAAGAACGGCTGAATCGAATTTGCTAAAAATTGGTGGGGAGGTAGCTTAGAACCAGGAGACGGACATAGGATAGTTTTTATCCCGGAAATCCCACGGGTACGGGAATTTCCCACGGGAACGGGAATATCCCACGGTAACGGGAATTATGCGGGTTAAACGGGAGCGAAGCCGCGGGGGACAGCTAGTATTATAATATTTGTACGGAACCCTCGGTGCGTGAGTCCGACTCGCACTTGGCCGGTTTTCTATTTTTAGTTACCCCTATTGGTTGACACAGACGTGTTTAGATTTGCATTCATTATTAGATTGCTTTAAATTATCAGACAAGTGCACAGTATATTGTGACAAACTGACAAGTGACACATAAAGATTGTTTACTTAGCTCCTACATACATACCTACCTAACGTTAAAATTTTAGTGTCTACGACGCCAACGGTTTGTTTTATGGCATCTTTGCTTGTAGGTAAGTACCTACCTACGTTAATATAACAGTAGGTACCTATTAGGCAGAGAGCTATGTAAACTATGATGTTGTAGAATTTGTTCGAAAGAGTTACCGCGGCCCTGGTAAGTACGGTACGCAGAGGGCATTAGGAGGAACACGGATGGGTTTTAGTCAAGAAGAGTCTGACACTCCCTTCTGCTTCGCCCAAAGCGGGAGCAGTTATTTGGTTTCCCATCCATAAAAAAGTCTTGTCCGCCGCAAAAGTACCTACGAATACAAAATTAGGTTTGTCAATTGCAAGAAACTATTTTGAAAGCAAATAGAATGAACCCAGTAACAAACATTACATTGACCCTGGCTTGAACTTTGGATTTCGCTACCTGCTACCTAGGTACTCAACTAAACGAGCGACACGTTGCCGCTGGCGGCCGGCAACCTTTGTCGTTGGCTGTCGACGGGCGCTTCAACGACCACCAACGACGCGTGCCGTTGTCCCTGTCGTAGACGCGTGCGGCGACGGTGGGCACGGCGGCGTCATGTCGCTCGATTGTAAGAACGCTTAGCCACCGTACGCACGGACGTAAAAATATTCCGTTCTGCCGAGCGTTGAGAACCCAGCACTCAGCAGAGTTAATCCCAACGCGTCAAAAAAAGACACCGTTTCAACTTATAATTATATCATTGGTTTCAACATCGAGAGTTGAAAATTCATTGCGCGATAGCATCCCGCCGCGATGATTTTACACAGCAGCGGGCGCGGGCAGCGATGCGGTGTCGAAGACCCGGTCACGACGCCAAATTATGACTTTTCTACCCATTGTTTATAATATGTGGTTTTTAAAACTTTTTCAATGATTCAAAACAATGTCACGTACTTATGCAGCGTCCACTCAAAGCAACAATAACAATTTCAAACGCAAATACGGAGTCCAAACTACAGTGCGAAGTCAAACAGATATAAAATATAATGTTGAAATCCAAAAATCAAGCCAATGAGTCAATATAAATTAGAGCGCAAGTATAGTCTACCTACGTATGTAACGTATGAACGACATAGGCCACAGGCCACAGCACACCGCAGCAGACACAGTCGTAACTTGAATACGCACGTGTGCGTGAGCATTGTCCCCCCGCACCGCACCGGGGGGAACATTATTCAGTGAGAGGCACGATAATTCATAGTAAAACGCGCGCGTAAAAAAATATGAGAAGGCCTTTCGTAAATCGAGTTTTATGAAAAAACTACTGCATATGTGTCGAGTGTGTCCTCGGCCAGAAAGTGCTTGAGCCTTAGTTTTTTTAATTAAGATTTTGTGTGCTCAGGTTTTTATTCGAAATGTGAATTTAGCTTAAGTTTGAATTGTTAATCAATTTTTTGTTTTCCTTATTTTGGAGACTGTTTTGTTGTTCACACTCTCTTTCTACTCTGCTTTTTAGAAGTGATGATTTTTAATTGGCTTCCAGTCTCACATGCCATTATGTATTCTGTTTGTATTAGCTGTAAGTCATCCATAGTGATAAATAAATAAATAAATAAATAAATATATCGATTAAAAATAAAAGTTATTGAATTCTTCGATAGTTGAGCTTTGTCGGTACCGACTTGGTTTTAAAGATTTTACATTGTGTTTATTACTTATTTACGCCCAAAGATGCGTTAAAATTGGCAAGAAAAACGAAACTTTGGTGGTTCATAACTTTTTAATGGCGTTTTATTTTACCATTCTGTTTCCATACAGACAAAACTAATAATATGACAAAACGATATTATGTTTAACTTTTGATGTACTCTGTCAAACAGCGGAGTATACCCTCTCGAAGTTTCTATGGAAAAAATATCGACTAGTGCCACCTTAAGCGATGATGCGGTCTAAGGTGGAGCACGCTTGCCTAGAAGTAACCTATTCACTCTTGACTTAAAGACTCCCAGGTTGTAGCTATCAGGAAACACAGACTCAGGCAGGGAATTCCACTCCTTAGCTGTACGCACAATGAATGTATTCCCAAAACGTTTTGTACTTACGTCGTATAGGTGGGATGTCCACCATGTACCGGTGGCACATCGCCGTACGTCTTGTGGTCCGATGGTGGAACGGGCTTGGCGGAATTAAGTTATGCAATTCCGTCGCACACTCCCCAAAATGTAACCGATAGAAAACCGACAGGCCAGCAACTCGGCGTCGATGCTCAATGCTTTGGAGCTTCGATTCGACGAGCTTATCATCGCCGATATATTGTTCGCTTCATCTCGCATACCAGTGAAGCGTGGTACAGAACATGGCCAGTGAGGTGGAGGAGAGGGAAAGGGGAATGAAGGTCAAGGCTCCCAATGATAGTAACAATGTCTGCAAAGGCAGTCTGAAAACCCAAAACAATTCGAAACCTCTCCAGTTAGTTCACTAAGCATTTAATCGTGTCCTTACCCTTCAAACTGTAATAGCTTTCAATTGGTTAATTAACGGCTTGATGTCTCCGAAGCGGTCTTGGTTGTCTTTGAATAGATGAAACCTTCATAACGCTAATGAATAATACCAGGCTCTTAACTTAATTGGAGATACGTACAACCGAAGTTTACTTAAGGGTGCTTGAGGTAACTTAAGAGCACTTTAAAGATTCAATCTTGGTGCTTTCATATAATGATTTTCGTGACCGCTTTTATAGAAACAAGATTAGGTGTATAAGGACTACTCGTAGTATATTTAAATGATTTTCAAGTTGTATTCTCCGAAAAGGGACAGTGACGACAGAGTTGTGTTCTAGAACATCATTCAGAGAAAATTAAGATCATATACAGGCTGATTGCTAACAAAGCGTTCCTTCTAATCTATATTATAATATTATAAAGAGGTAACATTTGTTTGTAAGTTTGTATGTAGGGGGTAATCTCAGGAACTACTGGTCCGATTAGAAAAAATATTTCAGTATTAGATAGCCCATGTATCGAGGAAGGACATAGGCTACATATCATCACGCTCAGACTAAAAGGAGCCGAGCATTAATGGAAAATGTGACGCAAACGAAGTTGCGTGGGTCAGCTAGTGGGGTATAAAAGAGCTAATTTGTACTTCGACACCTATAATTCGCTGGCCAATAAAGTTTTTTACAAATTGGCATAGACTGAACTTTGTGACGCTTAGTTTGCAAAGTTATACGAGAGATGTATTCGTTCAGAAAAGTATCAGTTTACTATATAGAGCGGAGGAGATTTCGCACAATTAGCAATTTTTCGTGAAATAGAAAACTTGATAAGTACGTTATTTTTTTTTTGAGATGGGTTCGATTTCTCGGAAACAAACCGATTATAGTTTTGGACCCAGTAGCTATAGAACATCCATCGTAACAAGGCATCGTTAACGCCGAAGCAAGGTTTGTGATGACCATTTCATGAAATGGCGAAATTCTCTGTTGTGGAGACGACATGTATAATCCAACCTATGTAAATCTAAAAAGCTCGAGCTGCAGTTTTATTTTTCGCAGTGTCATGTTTGGTCCCATAGGTACTCGTGTTTGTTCATAATGATGGGTACAAAATCCCTGTTGAGTTTTTTTCTTTTATTTCTATCATTGTTTACGTTCCACCAGATACTCCTGATGCACATATCGACGGTGGAGCGGCTGCCGATCACGACCACTGGCTCCCCGCTCCTAGTGCGAACAAAGACCTTCCAATCGGTGTTCTTCGTGATCCCTCGGGAGAGGGACTGCCACGAAATGCACCAGACACTCCTCAGGCTTAGCCAACCAGGTTTATTGTACAAATATATCTTTAATACCTTCTATGCCTATGTGGAATGGGCTGATCCTGAGTTCTTGCCGCTGAAGTGCGACTTGGACAGCTTGAAACCTACTACTTATAAGATGGACCGATTGTTTGTTTGTCACTCTATACCATAATTAATTATAAGCAAATATATTACAAACTAGCTCACGTAACTGACGCGACGTTGTCCTGTTAATTTAGTTCACACCAAAATTCGATTCAAAGATGTTCAAGTTTCAGTATTTTTCGGGTAAGCTTTCCAATTCTTCTTTCCCTAAAAAACGTTGGCGTGACGACTTGAAGGCGTTCATGACGGATTGATCGGAGAAAGCAATACACCGGGAAGAATGGAAGACTATGGGGGTCCTTTGCACAAGGCAAAGGGCTCCTCCATAGCCGTCCGTTCGTAACTTATGCATTCATTAAATAACAGCGTTTTTCATAAAGATGGGTACAATGACCTCTTTCCATTATATAAGCGGTGCAGTGTGGGTAAACCCACCTCTGCCTACGTCATCAGACAAATAAGCAAGATCTGATAATTTCATTTCACGTTTTCCAGTTCACATAGACGAGCTATACTGCTTCTACTACAAGTCGACACCTGACGACCTGCCCAAGTCGGCTGGTTGGAACTTCTTCGATATTCAGACCGAGTACCAGAGGATGAACGTGCCCAACGACCAATGGGTTCTCTGCACTGCTAACAAGGATTATGAGGTTAGATTGTAAGATGCATTCAGGGCTAATTTCAGCAGTCTATGTTACTTTTATTTTATAATTTCGCAGCACATAATGAGATAGGAGCTTTTTACACGGAGACTAGTCACTTAATATTTTGGGCTTATTTAAATAACGGGCTGTCTGAAGTTTCCGAGACTTCTCTGTGCTTCGGAAAGCACGTACAGCCTTTGGCTTCGGCCGTAATTTGTAAATCTTTAGCAGTCGTTACGGATTATCAGAAAATATGACACCTATCTCGCCTAAAAGTACCGTGTCCTTGCTTAGATCTGGACGTCAGATTAGCAGGTATGACTGGAAGTCGATCCCAATTTAGTTGGGACTAGCTTCTGCCAGCGGCTTCGCCCGCGTGATCCCTAGGGAACATGTTCCCGGGATTAAAAGTAGCTTATGTGCTATTCCAGACTATAATCTATCTTTGTTCTAAATTTCATTAAGATCCGTTAAGCCGTTCTGGCGTGATTGAGTAACAAACAACCAAACTTTCACATTTTCATTTTTTTTTTCTCATTTTTTCTATTGATTGTAGCGTGATGTAAAAGAATACTATAACCAGCTCAGGAGTATGAAAAATAATTATACCAAGTTTCGTTAAATTCCGTCGAGTAGTTTTTGTTTCTATTACGGTTATACAGACAGACAGACAGACAGACAGACAGACAAAAATTTTACTGATTGCATTTTTGGCATCAGTATCGATCCCTAATCACCCCCTGATAGTTATTTTGGAAATATATTTCATGTACAGAATTGACCTCTCTACAGATTTATTATAAGTATAGATAACGCTAGGGAGATGTGAAGTTCAGAAAACGCGGGCTCTCAGCCTAATCTTATTAACCTTGACTTATTGTTCCTTATCCGCAGCTCTGCGACACGTACCCTAGCGAGGTGTACGTGCCCGCGCGCGCATCTACCGCTGTCCTCCTGGGTAGCGCTAGCTTCAGGTCGCGGGGACGTCTACCGGTGCTTGCATACCTCCACCACAACAAAGCGGCTATAGCGCGCTGCAGCCAACCACTCAGCGGCTTTTCTGCCAGGTGAGTTACCTTTTAGGAGTAGTGACATACAGTTGTACGGGTCACTGCCGGTGGCAACGTTCCTTCATCACAGTAAAGCGGCTACAGGGCCTATACCCCTACAGGGGTGTAGTTGCAAAATACATTATGACATGCCTTACCCGCGCGATATAATAATATTTGAAATTATATTTTCAGATGTATGGAGGATGAACAAATGCTGGACCTGATTAGGCGAGCGAACCCTAACTGCGGATATATGTATGTGGTGGATACTAGGCCAAGGGTAAGAAAAAAAAACGAAAATTGTAGAATGTCAGAAAAATCTTGTGCAGAGTAATGAAAAAGCTATATAATACAGACATTATATCGCTACTAACCAGCAGAATCATTTATTTAAGTGTTGTACTGAGAGTTTTAATTAATTTAACTATTGATTTTCAGATAAATCACTAATAAAATAATCATACTCTTAGATTTATAAAATACCTGTTTGTATTTCTGGGAAGCCTTTTTTCCGTACTTTTTTTTAAGTTACTACCGAAGTTCAGATCTATGTATCATTCTCTTGCCCTTCTCACAATTTATTTGGGATTGTCCCAATATATAGGTTTCTGTTAATAAAAACAGAGCAGTCATTCGGCACAGCAGCGGCAGCACAAAAGTGTCAATTTCAAGTATTAATAACACAGAACTTTTATTTCGCAATGTTAGATGGCACGGCTTACGCCATGCGCGTTGATATTAGGATGCAGGGACATAAGGCTGGGTTCACATGACCGCGATACACAGTATTTAGTGATATTGTACCGCGCGTTCAATTAATCTAGCCGAATAATTATAGTAAAGGCATATTTGTGTCCATCAGATCAATGCTATGGTGAACCGCGCGGCTGGCAAGGGATACGAGAATGAAGCCTTCTATGAGAACATCAAGTTTCAGTTCATGGGCATCGGCAATATACACGTCATGAGGAAGAGCCTTCAGAAGCTTGTGGAAAGTAAGTATGTTACGCGCCAGAATTGATGCTACGTTACGCAACGAAATCACTAACTACTAGCGCCATCTAGTATCAAGTAGCAGAACTAGTAGATACAAGATCCTTTTACACTTTTCTATGCTAGAACATTCTCGAGTTTGCGACACCTGATCAGTCGGGACCGGTATATACGCGTTCTTTCTAGATGTTTCTATACTAGAAGGTTCTGGAATTAACTGTAGCCCTATACAAGGACCGCATAGACCGTGACTTAGTCTCCCCCCGTCTTTTGCCAGACGAGCCAGCCCGCGTCGCTGAGCCAGTAGTTTTAAACGGCTTATGTTTAACTTACCACCAGATATAGTAACAAATAGCAGACAAAAGTAGTAAATGATCACCAAAATGAAACTCGCATTTTAATGTAAAATTATAAGCAAAGTTTTAACACTTTGCTATCCTATTTAAGTAAAATGACTCCAAGTAAATCATGAGTAACCCAAAAATATTAATGATCACCGAAATTAAACCAATCTGGCGCTAATGGTCATGGTTCTAACCTAACCTAACCCACATGTTTCACCAGCCATAGAGGGGATCTGACGCAGACACGTTACTATAGAATTTGGATATTATACTAGCTGAATATTAATTTGCTCGCTAAGATTTGGTGATCATTTACTAAATTTGGTGGTCGAATACAATTCAAAATGGAGTCGTGACTATTTTTCTGGTGTTAAGTAGATATTTTTGGTTACAAAACTAAGGGTATCAAAGCATTTTATGGTGGTCATTATATTTATCCCCGTTTTAAACTCCCCAAATAATAATAATATATCAGGCCAGTTCCTTGCTGCCCCCCTCCCCCTAAACGACGCTGCTGAGCCGAGGTCCGTATCCCACAGGGGGTGCAGTGAGCGGAGTTTTAGTTTTAAGTTTAAATAGCCTCGGCTGGGGGCCATACATTCATTGAGTTCCACACAGGCAAGTCCGGTTAAGGAGTTAAAACCTTCTAAAGTTTGGAACTGTAAGTGGCAATCGACAAAAAAAAAGTGACTGAGTCTCAGTATAGAATTGGCGACACAAGCGAAAACTTCGAGAGTGATCTTCAAATGCTTGATCTCAATGAACGATTACAAGTGTTCTGTAGTGTAATTGTGTTTTATGATAATTAGTGAGTTTAGGAGTTGTAATTAGTGTTGTAAATTAAGGTGTCATTTTGGTTATAAAATCGGCTGTTTTTATTGTCACAAACTCCAGGGTCGTAACTTTATTATTATGGGGATAGGGACAATCTCGAGCAAATCATCGCTTGTGCAGTGATCAAACGAGTGCCTAACATTATTAAAAAAAATCTATACCTAAGCTGCTGGGAAATTATGGAATTGGGGATTTCACTAAGGGAGATGATCAACTTATCACTAAATCAGAAAGATTTCATCAAATCACTGGCTTGCTTCAAAGAATCCATTTTGGAATTGATCATTTTCCTTACAGGGTTGATCAAATCCCCAATTTAATCATTTCTCTGAGACATATAAGATCCGTATAGACCTATCCTCTATTGGATTTCTCTCTATAAAAGTCACAGTTTTACTAGGAGAAAACTCAAATTTGAGTTAACACCCTTCCCTGAGTAAATAACCTTGAGCTTTAGTTTTCTCTAAACCTGTCTCTCTTGTCTTAATTCTGTTTTTTTTTTTTTAATGTTTCCAGCATGTGAACAAAACACTCCGACCATGTCATCGTTCCTCAGTGGATTGGAATCATCCGGTTGGCTCAAACACATCAAGTAAGTTGGAATCCGAAGCTTCTTACATTTAAATAATTATATTGTTAAATAAAATTAATTATATGTTAATTATAAACTTGGAATAACGAACTCTATGCCATACAGGACAACGCATTTAAATCTCATTTAATTAGGCCATATTTCTCAGGCCTGTTTCTCTCTGCTACTTCAAAAATCAACTTAAAGTTACTAACACCAAAGTCTGTTCGTGAATTTTACCAATAGATTGAAATCTTGAATAGGCTTGTTTACTGAAAAAATCAAATTAGTCCGTCAGTTAGATTATCAAAAAATATTTGACCCGTATTTTTAACCGACTTTCCAGAAAGGAGGAGGTTCTCAATTCAGTTGCATTTTTTTTTAATGTTTGTTACCTCATAACTCCGACAATTATGAACCGATTTGAAAAATTCTTGTTTTATTTGAAAGGATATACTTGCAGATTGGTCCTATTTAAACTTTATCAAAATTGGTTCCGAACTTTGGATTTTAAATCGAAATAGCTTGAATTCGTCTACTTGGATGATGGTTTTACGTCATCTAAGTAATCGAAATTGCGTATTTAGCTTTCTGCGATTTTGCAGCGGTGTTGTTATGTGTTGTTGTAAAAAAAAAACTTTTACAAAAAAATACAACCGTCTTCCAAAAAAAAACACTACAAAGTAAAAAATAACTTTAATTTCGAAAGTCGGTGTTTTTGTTAGTTTCTTCGTATTTTGACACCGACTTCCGAAATAAACTTATTTTTTACTTTGTAGTGTTTTTTTTTTTGTTACGGAAACCAAAATTGACGAAGTTACGACGCTTTTAAAATTCTCAATAGGTCACGCCCTGGCTTAATTTTTAGCGGGTTGTGACGTCACGAGCCCCCACTCCTGAGTTTTGATGCGTTTTATCTTTGTCAATATTTATTGAGTAGCTGACCCGCGCAACTTCGTCTGCGTCACATTTTCCATTACTGCTCTGCTCCAATTTGTCTTAGCGTGATGATAACCTATAACCTTCCTCGATAAATGGGCTATCTAACACTGAAAGAATTTTTCAAATCGGACCAGTAGTTCCTGAGATTAGCGCGTTCAACCAAACAAACAAACAAACTCTTCTGCTTTATAATATTAGTATAGATTTACAAAAACAAAAAAATCGTGTCCATTATTTTTCAATACTCTAACTGACAGACAAAATAGTTTTGCAATTTGTGGATGATGGAAACTAGCCTATTATGATATAAAATAAAATATGTATTATCCTTCCTTCACTATGGTGTTTATTTGCGGTTCAACACAGAAAATGGTTTGCCATAATTATCCATCATTGCTTATTTATTTATTATTTATTATCTGTAGGATACCTACATACCGGTTGTATTTAGTGTGTAATTTTGTTTTTCTTTTTATTTTTTGTTTAATTTTGTGTTTGTGCGTCATTTCTGGCGAAATAAATATATTTTCTTTCTTTTGTTTCTTTCTTTCAATTAATCGTTTTGTTAATCTAAAAGTACCTGAATTTGAAGACAGCATTAACATTAACTTTCGCAGATCTATACTTGACACATCATGGTGGATCGCTTCGGCCATAGAGAGCGGTGTAAGCGTGTGTGTGCACTGCAGCGACGGCTGGGACCGCACCGCGCAGGTGTGCTCCCTGGCTGCGCTGTGCCTCGAGCCACACTACCGCACCATCAACGGGTACCAGGTGCGTTATATTATATTATACATACAGTAGAGCGGTGTGTGCACTGCAGCGACGGCTGGGACCGCACCGCGCAGGTGTGCTCCCTGGCTGCGCTGTGCCTCGAGCCACACTACCGCACCATCAACGGGTACCAGGTGCGTTATATTATATTATATTATACATACAGTAGAGCGGTGTGTGCACTGCAGCGACGGCTGGGACCGCACCGCGCAGGTGTGCTCCCTGGCTGCGCTGTGCCTCGAGCCACACTACCGCACCATCAACGGGTACCAGGTGCGTTATATTATATTATACATACAGTAGAGCGGTGTGTGCACTGCAGCGACGGCTGGGACCGCACCGCGCAGGTGTGCTCCCTGGCTGCGCTGTGCCTCGAGCCACACTACCGCACCATCAACGGGTACCAGGTGCGTTATATTATATTATACATACAGTAGAGCGGTGTGTGCACTGCAGCGACGGCTGGGACCGCACCGCGCAGGTGTGCTCCCTGGCTGCGCTGTGCCTCGAGCCACACTACCGCACCATCAACGGGTACCAGGTGCGTTATATTATATTATACATACAGTAGAGCGGTGTGTGCACTGCAGCGACGGCTGGGACCGCACCGCGCAGGTGTGCTCCCTGGCTGCGCTGTGCCTCGAGCCACACTACCGCACCATCAACGGGTACCAGGTGCGTTATATTATATTATATTATACATACAGTAGAGCGGTGTGTGCACTGCAGCGACGGCTGGGACCGCACCGCGCAGGTGTGCTCCCTGGCTGCGCTGTGCCTCGAGCCACACTACCGCACCATCAACGGGTACCAGGTGCGTTATATTATATTATACATACAGTAGAGCGGTGTGTGCACTGCAGCGACGGCTGGGACCGCACCGCGCAGGTGTGCTCCCTGGCTGCGCTGTGCCTCGAGCCACACTACCGCACCATCAACGGGTACCAGGTGCGTTATATTATATTATACATACAGTAGAGCGGTGTGTGCACTGCAGCGACGGCTGGGACCGCACCGCGCAGGTGTGCTCCCTGGCTGCGCTGTGCCTCGAGCCACACTACCGCACCATCAACGGGTACCAGGTGCGTTATATTATATTATACATACAGTAGAGCGGTGTGTGCACTGCAGCGACGGCTGGGACCGCACCGCGCAGGTGTGCTCCCTGGCTGCGCTGTGCCTCGAGCCACACTACCGCACCATCAACGGGTACCAGGTGCGTTATATTATATTATACATACAGTAGAGCGGTGTGTGCACTGCAGCGACGGCTGGGACCGCACCGCGCAGGTGTGCTCCCTGGCTGCGCTGTGCCTCGAGCCACACTACCGCACCATCAACGGGTACCAGGTGCGTTATATTACACATACAGTAGACAAATGACAAAGGAATTTCAACTTTATCACTACGAGACTAAGTTTGATTTCAGGTACCTTGATTGCTGCAGTGAAATACAGTGTATTGTTTGTTGCAGGCCCTGATCGAGAAGGACTGGCTGTCATTCGGGCACAAGTTCACGGCGCGCTGCGGACACATCGCGTGCGACGGCCGCGAGCGCTCGCCGGTGTTCACGCAGCTGCTCGACTGCACGTGGCAACTGCTGCGCCAGAGGCCTGAGGTTACATACACTTTCGTTTCTAGAATTGCGTACCCAAAGAGTAACCAAGGGAACCCTGTTACTAAGCCTTCGCTGTCCGTACTTCCGTCTGTCCGGCTGTCTGTCTATCTGTGTGTCAGCAGGCTGTATCTCAAGAACCGTAATAGGTAGATTTAACAAATAGTGTATTTCTATTTGAAGGTATGGTTCGTACACTTGCAGAGTTGTTCTCGTTGAGGATGGAGCGCGTAGAGAGAAAATATCACTTAGTTTCCGTAGGATTTATTACGTGTAAATAGTGTTAACAAATAAACTGTTGACGATTCCTTTCTCGAATGTTGGTCACCGCGTAGCAGTCATTGCACTCACTGATTTATTGTTATGTATATTTATTTATACAAATAAAGTGAAGCACGTCGGGTGCAAGCCATCGCGTCAGCAAAACATGTACAGTTTAAGACTGTGTCGCTATATTATTCTCTCTCCGTAACATATTTTCGTTTATCGCAGGCGTTCCAGTTCAACGAGCGGTTTCTGCTGACGCTACACGACCACGCGCACGCCTGCCAGTACGGCACCTTCATTGGCAACTGCGAGAAAGATCGGCGGGACTTAAGGTATATTGTAAAGAAGTTATATTATCTTTGTTTTTTTTACTTTTGAGGGGCATACTTTTGACCACTATCTCACCTGATGTTAAGCGATGATGCGGTCTCCTATTCACTCTTGACTTAAAGACTTCCAGGTTGTAGCTATCAGGAAACACAGACTCTGGCTCAGGAGGAATTTCTCTCCTTTTCTGTGGTCTTCACAGGCGGGACTTAGGCCGGGTTGTTTCAAACGGTTGGTTAACGTAACATACGTACGTCAAAAAGTAACGATTACGGAAGATGTTCTTATTTTACAACGCTTCTAATTGAACGTTCGTTAAATAAGAAGCGTTGTTTCAAAACATTTTGGTATAATTTCCTGCTCATCCCAATAGCTCAAATTTTAAATTAACACTTGTCCTACCTTAATACCTTTTTTGCAATCTACCCTGTTTTGTGTCATCAGAAGAACTGCTATTGACGAAATCAAAATAAATTTCATAATATTATTCTATTTGACGGAACTAAAGTAACGTTAACCAGTGCTCAAAGCATCTGTTAACGCAATCGTTATTTTTTACGTTCGTTAACGCTGAAATATTGTGAAGCAACTCAATTTTTTATTTAACGATAGTTAGCACAATTTTTAACGTTTACACGTGCGTTAAGTGAACGTGAAATAACCCGCCCTTACGGTACTATTTTTAAACGAGTTCTTTAACTGTGGGGCTAAAAAATTCACTTTAGGAGAATCATATTAGAATCATTATATTAATCACACAACAATCTGTCAAACTTCATTTTCTTCTTCGTCGCTAACGCAATGCACTTTAAACCTAATGTTCAAAGTAGATTGGGAAAATTTTACAGTGACGGGCAGTGTGATTTGCTTTCTGATTCTGCTAAAATAGCCTTTCTAGACCCGCAGTAGTCTTTTTTACCGGGCATCTTGTCCACGCTTTAGCCGAAAATGGGCATTCCCTCATACGCCGTCGCGTCGCTGCAGGTATGCGTACCTTCAAAGAACAACACTAAGTCGGCGTTTCCACCAGAGATGTGCGACGTATCGCTTGAGCCTCGCTCAGCGCAAAAACTGCTTAGAATTCCTTTTTATTTATGTAAGAGAGAATAGTAATATGTGTATATTTGTAACTTAAATATTAAGTAACTATTTTTATCAGTGTCGGTTCCAGGAGTTTCGTTTGGAGGGGGCTTGACCCCGCTAAGGGTATTTGTTTTTGCTTAAGGCATAACCAGCCTCCTTGGATTTTTTTACTAGCCTATTGACAAAAGGGAGGCCATTGCCCTGCAGTGGGAAGAAATAGGCTAATAATGAAATAACTAAAAAGATAACCATTTGTCGGCACGGTTGGCGCAGTGGTTGAGCGATCGACTGCCGCGCTGCGTCTCGCGGGTTCGATTCCCTCATGGAACAAATATTTGCATGGCCTACAGATAGTTGTTCCGGGTCAGGCTGTTTGTGTATGTGAATTAGTATGTTTTTGAATGCACCCACAATACAGGAGAAATTCCTAGTGTGTGGCAGCGTTTGTTTTTTTTTAATAGTTTATTCGAATTTTGACGTTTCATTAGATTCTGTGTATCCAGTATAATTATAATAATTAATACTTAGTTGGTTGACTCTCTGCACGTTTTGGTACTTACTGTTAGTGCAGAGAGTAATTGAAATTATATAGATACACGAATAATAATAATACAATTTGACATAAGCGAACGTTTACGTAAACGTGATCGACTACGTTAAAAAACTTGCACGAAGCCCTCTGAACAGCTGTCACCGAATAATTTCGAGTGTGTATTCCGTCCACTAGCGCCGCCAATCGTTTTTTATTAATTGTGGTAAATTTAAGACACGTAGATAAAAAACCGCTCTTTAATGTACTGAAGAAATGACAAATACACAAACATAACAAATACATAATATACACAACATACTTAATACATAATATACATACATAATATACATACATAATATACATACATAATATACTTATGTTCCATCAGAGTAATATTAAAAATTATTCTGATTGATAAATGATTGTGCACCGTCGTAATCATAATAACATTCATATTTTGGTAATTACTCGAATGCTATGCTATGAAATATTTTATGTTTAATATTTTTTTTATAAAAAAATATTATCTTTAAAAACGAAACGAAACTACATGACAGGTTCGACATTCGCCCGCCATTATTTTGTACTCGTTGCGTTGCGTGTGAGTTTGTGTCTTGTTTGTAAACTGTGCTATTATTATTATTATCTTTTCTCCATATCGACCATTGCTATTATTTAATATTTCATTCAAAAGTTATTCAATGTTTTTTTTTTATGACAGCAATCCTATAAGACAGTACCTAACCTTTTATCAAATGTGAAATCAAATGTTTTCTTTTCCATTATCAAGAGTCTATCCAGTTATACATCTTGGGTAACTAATGATTCCATTCCTGTCCTACTACTCTCACAGGGTTTAGATTACACTTGGCAGATTACATCTCATCAGACAAGAGCCTAGATTTCTAACAACGTTTTCCTTCACGGTAAAGAAAATTATTAAACATGATTCCTGAAGTCTTGGTAATTGGCTTAATGGTCATCCATTCATTGATCATGACAAGCGTAGCTTACCCATGCAGGATAATCTGACTACCACTTAGTTATAAGCCCGAGGAGGTTCATGACCAAGACATGTTTTTGTTAATTTGTAAGAAATCTGAAGTTACTGAACTATGTAACTTTAACAATTAATTTTAGAGCATACTAATTTCAAAATAAAGCAAAATTCGTTACTGTACATGAATTTTTTGATGCTAGGCAGAGTGCCCTAAGTAAATTGGCCATCTCCTTTGACATTTGCTGTGTATTTCCAGGTTATCAGAGCGCACATTTTCGCTTTGGGGCTACATGGCGAGTCACTTGAACGAGTATAAGAACCCCTTGTACAACCCCAAGTCACATCCTGATGTATTGAAACCGGACTTAGGAGCACAGAGTATCAGGTACTTTATTTAATTATTTATTTTCGCATAAAAAGGTACAAAGGCGGACTTAATGCTATTTAATTTGTATCGCCCGCGACTTCTTGCGCGTATATCACGTTATTTCGTTCGGGAAATCCTCTCTTAGTGCTTCCTTACATTCCCCTCCCTTTTATTTTTTTTAAGGATGGGAAATCATCAAATGACTCCTTCCCCTCTGAGCGCAGCGGAAAGGAGTGTCTGACTCTTACTGACTAAAACTCATCCGTGTTCCTCCTAATGCCCTTTGCGTTCCAGGGCTGAGGTGTCTCTTTCGAACAAATATTGTAACCCTGGCAGCCTCATGGAACCTATATGCCAAATTTCAGTTTCCTACTACCAGTAGTCTCGGCTGTGCGCTCACTCACTCAATCAGTACCGGAAGATTTTTTTAGATATTTATTGATAGAATATAATAGAATACTCTTTATTATGTACACCATATGCATAAGTTTTGTTTTTATTTAAGAAAAAAAAAACACAAAATTCGCACGGGTCGAACTTCGAGGTGAAATATCGAGTTTCCACCGTGCCTGGGAAAGGAAGTTAAACCGTTGGTCCCACAGATATAGATAGACCTAGATAACGCAAGAGCAACTGCCTAGCTTACGTACAACAGTGCCCACTTACAAGTAAGTGGCCACTTTCGCGCTCAGTCTGCATCGGTGTATACCGCTAGTCGGACGTCGGCTGGGTGAGCGCTGGTGCAAGGCGGGGGGTGGTTTGATTTTCCCATCACTAAATAGTGCTTGTGACGTCTTATAGTAGGTAGCCAAAAACTGACACGCTTGGTTTTCATACAGATCGTGATACTTGCGTTATCTAGGTCTATCTATATATGTGGTTGGTCCCGTCTGTCATTTGAACATCTTTGTCCGTCGTTACGGGTAGTCAGAAGCCAACAATCTAACACCAGTCTTGCTAAGGATAACGTATAACCCAGTAACTGGGATATGGAGGTCAGATAGGCAGTCGATCGATGTGGAATACTGGTACTCAGCTGCATCAAGCTAGAATAGAAGCCGTCCCCAACATAGTTAAGACAGTAAAAGAGAAACGCATGAAAGAAAGCACGCACAGGAATACTTTTCTAATCACATTTATTACTGACTAATGTGTTACAAACTCAAATATAGTGACTAGAGTCCTCTTTTGTTGTCTGTAGCCCAACGTCGAATAGGGGCGATTCATACTCAACGCGCCATTTTAATACCTAAAGTGCTCTATGGGTTGCCACAAATAAAAAATGTATTCGATACTAAAAATAACAGTGTTGCAACCCACAAATTAAATAAATTAATGAGTCGATTATCTAATATGCCAACACGCATGTTGAATATGTCAGAAACTACAGAACGAAGACTATTTGCTACTGTCGTACCATGCAACCTTCGTGCAAAGAAATTATATACATTTTTATTGTTTTAGTCAGAGGTCGATGGTGGAACGAAATACAAACTATTAAGTTTTTGGCTCTGTGATCGCGTGGACTACGATTCTCACATATTGCTTTTTTCAGACTTTTACTGAGTAATACATACCCGTGTTCCTTGAAATTCCCTTTGCGTTCCAGGGACGCGGTAAATCTTTCGAATAATTCCTCAACCTTGGCATACAGAAGGAGTTCCGTGACCTTTTAAACATCACCCCGGTACCCCCTCTGCAGCGCCTGTTAGGGCTCATCCCTGGGGGACTTGGGGGAGACCTATGTCCAGCACTGGTCGTCTATTGTCTGAGTGATATTGAAGCTATTTAGTTACTGAGCAACAATTGTTTATAAACTCTGTTTCAGAAACCAAAATCTACCATGTTTCTAAAACAAACCATTTTGTTTCAGAAATATGTGTATTTTGTTTCTGTAAACACTGTGTGTTTATCGGTATGTTTCGGTGCTCCCCACTTGCGGCAGGGAACACTGAATCAAATCAGTTGCAGAACTGGTGCAAGCGAGTGTGGATGCGTCTGAACATTTGTTCATAAACTTGGCTCTAGTGTGGGACGAGATGGTTTGTTTGGGGTGGACTCCTCAACTGCTGTGTATGCTGAATTGGAGGAATCACCTGTTTCACAGTAAAACACTCCTTGACTTGAAGACTGTTTATTCACTTGTTCATAAAAAGATCTTGATTCGAAGTGATTCTAAATTCGGAAAAACGGTCTATACTCATAGAAATCTATATATATAGTAAGTAACATAGGCGAAAGTAGTGGTAATTCGCGTAAAGGGAAACGCCCATTTTAGGCCAAGTTTCGCCCATCTATGTAAAAATGACTAAAAAGATACTAATTTAGTAACTTAAATATTGCTATTATCAGTTTGTAATGAAAACACCAGAATCAAAAGCCGATTTTTATAAGACACTCAATCGTTCATTGCATTATGTAGGTAGATAATGGTGGCTATTCCTGTCAGTGTCAAAGTAGGGATTGCAATTCTTAATTTCACAAAATGGCGATTCACTAAATACCGGTTACCAAAATCGATAGGTATTTGGCAAATATTTTTTTTTAAATGTTTACATCATTTATTTTATTTCTTACGGGATAAACAAAAATGTTTATCAATATAATACTTCTATATACGATTTATACGATCCATAGAAGCAATGCCGCGTTTCCGGTTATCCGCAAGAATATCGATTTGTCCATAAACCGATCTCACAGCTACATCCCTAAATGTAAATAATTGATTGACATTGAAAAATCACAGTTCGTTACTTTGGTGCTGTTATAAAGAGACTTGTGCTTTTTCTTGCGTTTTACATCGGATATTTTGAGGACTTTGCTTACGATTATGGACCCTGAAAACGCTCCTCCTCCTCCTCGCCGCATTTTGAATTTTGAATTTTGATGCCGTACCTGAGATCTCACGAAAGACCACTAACATGGAACCTGATTTACATGAACGTTTCCCACGGAGCGATCTCTGTTGCAATTGTGGTGTAAATACACGAAGACTTAAGAGATTGACCGTAACCAATGTGGAGGTGCGATCTATAATTCAGCAATGGATTGCACCACTACTAGTAAGTTATTTACCTATTTACTTTCTGTAAGAACATAACATAAATAATAAGTTGATGACTTTATAATAATTATATTATTATAAAGTCACCAACATCGTTTTATCAGTCCTTCATCATTTCGTTTATATTTGTGATTTATGAAGTCCCACCGAGTTCTATGTTAAAAATAGCGGTTGTTTCCTTATCTATGATATCAATCCTAATGCCTATCATTTATTTCTTCCATGGGCACAACTTGGCCAAAACTTCCTAAGCAAATGGGCATTTCCCTTTCGATTCACGAATCAGAGCCCTCTGCTCTTAGATCAGTTTCTGACAAGTTTCGAAAGGTTTGTACAGGTTCCTGGCTTGTCGAGAGTGGGATGCGATCGTGAGAATATAAACAATAAACTTATACCTTTTACGACCTATGACTAAAACATTAATTTGAGTAAATCTGTGTGGGTACATATGGATAGGCTATGCTTCTAAAGGATTTATTGAGGTGCTTGGGCGTCCTGCACACGATGAAACTGTTTTTAAATTAATATAATAACTTTAGACACCACACAACAACACTACTTCTTCGGGCGACATGACCTAAGCAACAACTGTGTGGACGGCAGCGTTTCAGTAACATTGTTCCTGGAAACATCGACGTGATGTTTCGGAAATGGGCTAGATACCATCATCCACAAATTGTAAAACTATTTAGTCCGTCAGTTAGAGTATTGAGAAATAATGGACACGTATTTTTTGTTTTTGTAAATCAATGAAGATTGAAGAAGAGAGAAGAAAACGCATCAAAACTCGGGAGTGGGGGCTCGTGACGTCACGACTCACTGAAAATTATGCGAAGGTGTGACGTATTGAGAATTTTAAAAGCGTCGTAATTTCGTCAATTTTGGTTCCCGTAACAAAAGAAAAAACATGGGTCAAATATTTTTTGATAATCTAACTGACGGACTACGGTAATTAGATAGATTTTTTCAGGACACAAGCCTATTGCATGTATATAGTATGCGAAACGGTGTTTTTCAGTAAATGGTTTAACTCATGTGTTGGCAAAGGTTCTGGCGCGGCATGTACTGCCGCCACGAGAATGGCGTCCACCCGCGTGAGGCGCTAGCAGACTTGCTGCCCGCCGCCGTCGAGCACTGCTCCGCGCTCGAGCACCACATCAACTACCTCACCAAGGTAAATAAATAATGTAATGACGTATTACGTGTACGGGGCAGACTAGCTGCCCCATTCTGACTTTTCTTTACTGACCCATTGCTTTTTCCGGCCACCTCAAACCAGCCCTAGTAGAATTTATAGTAACCCAGCGAGCCACTTGGGTTTCGCACGGGTGCAAATTTTTATTCAGCCTAAACTGACAAAGTAAACATTTAATTACTAGCATTAATATTGTGGTTCAGGCTGAAATAAAAATTGCATTATGCAACCGTCAACGACGTCTGCTCTCACGTGTCTACCAGTTTGGGATGCTATCTCTACCTCCGCATTAGTTAGCGCGACTTAATTTAATTTTGAGATATCCTGCAAATTAAATGGTATGAAAGGCAGTTTTGCTCTAAATTAAACACTCAAGAAATAAGATAAAAGATAAAGATAATTTTATTTGTCAAAACATGCGTATACATGTGAAAAAAATAAAAAAAAGCCGGGTCAAAGTCGGGGCTAAGAATAGAAAATAATACTCTTTATTATGTATACCATATTAAGTTACAGAAAAAATAGATGAAGAAAACATTGAATTTTAAAGAGAAAGGCAATATAGTACTGTAGGTAGTCTTAGGTGTACGATTTATATGAATAAATACATGATAGATAAATAAATACAATTATAATTATGAAACAAAAAGCATAGCACCCAAGTAAAAACGATCAAAGAGTAAGGTAGTGATGCTTGACTATTGTTTTAAAAATGGACAAAGATTGAGCACGTCTTACCGACTCGGGCAATACATTCCATAGCCGCACCGCTTGAACCGTAAAAGATTTGTCATAGAAGCTGATGGAATGCATCGGCATATCCCAGGTTTTCATTTTTAGAATTATATTTCCATTTTCAGAGAATCACCACGTTCAAGAACTTGATATCTGGAAAAAGGGCAGACAAGAGCAAAGATACCACAGTGGTCAACTACCAGAACGGAAACGTGAACTCCGTGGAGATTGAGACTAAGACTGAAGCACTGCAGATTGACAACAAGTAAGTTTAAGTTAGTGAAATGTTCAAACGTCGGCTTCGTCGTCAGAAGATGAACTATGAAACTATATCGAAAAATTATTCATAAACTTAACTAATTCATAACTTTATTCTTCCGAACCTTGGATTGTTGATGATTCTTTAAGGGTTCAATTTAGGGAAAAATTTAACCCATAAAGAATCATTTGGTTGTCCGTCTGTCGGTTCGTCTGTCACAGCAGATTTTTTCCGAATCTGCTGGACCGAATCAGTAGAAATTTGGCTCACATATTACCTTCTGTGACCTAAAAGTACGAACGCGTAACATAATAAATAGTTTATTTGAAAATGGGGTCACTTTTTGAGTAGTAAATTAGATAGGTAGTTTAAAAAGTGTGAGTTTTACGTTGTCAAATAGAAGATTTTTAACCAAATGATGCAATGGATCACGAAATAATTTCGGTGGAAACCTGCCTGACCTGAATTTACCTTATGCATAAAGTAAAAGATGGCTTGGCAATTTTGGACACACTCATTTCTAGCTAAACAGCTCTCATTGTCACAAGTTAAATCCTTTACCGGAATCTCTACCGGAACCGTTGGCAAAATCTCCTACTTTAAAAGACCACCATAACAAAAATAGTAGGCATAAGTTTCTTTCCTGAAGGTGATTCTGAATGTCTTACAGCGAATTTCGTTAGAACTAAATTCTTTATATCTGTTTTTTTTTAAATGAATTTTAACATTTTCATAATAAATTAAAAAATGTTTTCAGATTAATGTACGAGTCTGGCGGCACTCTCACAGAGCTGGAGTGCGCGAACCATGACCATCCTCTCAAAGAGACCGGGGCTCCACACAAACCCAACAAAATTCCTCTAATCACTGAGGTAAGACCTACCTAGGGTTAACCGAGCGCCCCAGAAAAACGGTAATGTTTTTCGATATTTCCATTGACTATTTATTTTACAACAATTTATGTACACACATAGAAACAATACAGATATAACATAATAATTATTAATACAAACATACTGCATTTCTAAAAAATAATATTATATTTAGTTAAAAGTTATTTAACCATGTCTTAATAATTGACAAGACAAGAAAATCCAATTGCAAGAATTACCTAGCATACTTAAATTTGAATTTCTCTTATTTCTTACATCAATTAGATTCGTCTAACAGTTATATAGTGGATATTCCCTGCGTATACAGAAGGCGAGTGACTCCATACCGGCAAACTACGCATTGTTGGAGAAAGAGGTTAACACCGTCGCTCTGGACTGGAAGAGCATCAAGAACGTCACTGAGTGCAGTTGTTCCACGCCTCTCGACCATTTCAGCAGAAAGGTTTGTAAAGATGTACAGTCTACTCGTTCATACCTTCGTCAGTTCTCTTTCAGGTTACGGTTTAAGTTTTGATGGCTTTTTGTGCAGACCACTGCCTGGAAATGTGTTTTTTCTTAATGAAGTGCCGATGGAAAAAAAACGTGCGTGTCTTGAAAGTGTGAGCTTGCTCAACTGACTTGCCTTAAAGCTCGCTTCGATTGCTGTTCTAGTTTGAACACGCGTTCAGCTTACTCTTTGGGGAAGTAGGCTCTCCTCTCCCGCTCATCACTGGGGTAATGAGTGTAACCGACAAAAATTTTAAGAGAACTCCTCTCAGTAGTTTTGTAGAAAATAATCCACGTTTTTCTCTTTTGCAGCACCATTGCTGGGGCTGCGGACGGTGCGTGTGCACGCGCTGTGTGTGCGCGCGCGCCGCTCTGGCCGCGCTGCATGCGCCTCGCGCCGCCCCGCTGTGCGCCGCCTGCACGCCCAACACTCCCGACACACACGGTTGGTTACATCATACTCTATGTAACATATAGAGGTATGCGGACGGTGCGTGTGCGCGCGCGCCGCCCCGCTGTGCGCCGCCTGCACGCCCAACACTCCCGACACACACGGTTGGTTACATCATACTCTATGTAACATATAGAGGTATGCGGACGGTGCGTGTGCGCGCGCGCCGCCCCGCTGTGCGCCGCCTGCACGCCCAACACTCCCGACACACACGGTTGGTTACATCATACTCTATGTAACATATAGAGGTATGCGGACGGTGCGTGTGCGCGCGCGCCGCCTGCACGCCCAACACTCCCGACACACACGGTTGGTTACATCATACTCTATGTAACATATAGAGGTATGCGGACGGTGCGTGTGCGCGCGCGCCGCCTGCACGCCCAACACTCCCGACACACACGGTTGGTTACATCATACTCTATGTAACATATAGAGGTATGCGGACGGTGCGTGTGCGCGCGCGCCGCCTGCACGCCCAACACTCCCGACACACACGGTTGGTTACATCATACTCTATGTAACATATAGAGGTATGCGGACGGTGCGTGTGCGCGCGCGCCGCCTGCACGCCCAACACTCCCGACACACACGGTTGGTTACATCATACTCTATGTAACATATAGAGGTATGCGGACGGTGCGTGTGCGCGCGCGCCGCCCCGCTGTGCGCCGCCTGCACGCCCAACACTCCCGACACACACGGTTGGTTACATCATACTCTATGTAACATATAGAGGTATGCGGACGGTGCGTGTGCGCGCGCGCCGCCCCGCTGTGCGCCGCCTGCACGCCCAACACTCCCGACACACACGGTTGGTTACATCATACTCTATGTAACATATAGAGGTATGCGGACGGTGCGTGTGCGCGCGCGCCGCCCCGCTGTGCGCCGCCTGCACGCCCAACACTCCCGACACACACGGTTGGTTACATCATACTCTATGTAACATATAGAGGTATGCGGACGGTGCGTGTGCGCGCGCGCCGCCCCGCTGTGCGCCGCCTGCACGCCCAACACTCCCGACACACACGGTTGGTTACATCATACTCTATGTAACATATAGAGGTATGCGGACGGTGCGTGTGCGCGCGCGCCGCCCCGCTGTGCGCCGCCTGCACGCCCAACACTCCCGACACACACGGTTGGTTACATCATACTCTATGTAACATATAGAGGTATGCGGACGGTGCGTGTGCGCGCGCGCCACCCCGCTGTGCGCCGCCTGCACGCCCAACACTCCCGACAAACACGGTTTAAAAAATACTACAAAAATCCCAACGAGACTATATTACTGATGTGTGTTTAGCTATGTGGCCAAGCTACCCGAAGTCTCTCTGTCACATTAAAATATGATTTTTCTATTACAGATATCGTGACACCAGCTAACTGAAGAACTATGAAAAAGTATATTACTCTTGAATTTAATTCTCAAAAGTATTGTCTATATTATGTTATTTTGCATATTTGTAGTTTATGTAAGTGAAAATTCATACAATCTTGTTAAAAAGTTGGTTACCGTTCTTTATAAAATAGTATACTTGAATAGGTTTCATGAATTTATAATTGTATGTATCATAAGTAAAGTACAACAGCCGCACGTCGACATTGAAGGTTAAGCAACGCTTGCCAAGGTTGGTCTGTGGATGGGTGACCATCCTAACACACCGAGTTTCTTCCGAGCCTCAGACATGCACGTTAATCTGTTGATCCCGGCTGTCATTTGCAGATCTTTGGCAGTCGTTACTGATTGTCAGACGCCAGTAAATCTGACTCCAGTCTTGCCAAAAAGTACATTGTTACCCAGTTAATGGGTTGTGGAGGTCTGGTAGGCAGCCGCGTCACGTATAATATTAGTATTTAGCTGAATCCGGTTTGGCTGGAAGCCGACCCTAATCTAGTTGGAGAAATGGCTAGGCAGATGATGATTATCATAAGTAGCTGAGGCAGACTTTAACATACACATTTGTAAATATACAGGCAGAATTTAATTGAATTCATTTATTCCTGCCAGGGCCTAAACCTATTTGTGAATTTAGATTTTTTATGATAGCACCAAAACCTCTGTAGCGGCATCAATACAGCCACAAGAAAAACCAACGGAGCAAATCTATCGCAACAAAAAGAACCGCAACGCCATCTACTATACAAACAGCGAACAACTACGACAAAATCCTGCATCGCGATATCAGAGTTTACCGTGCGATTTTAACATAAACAACAGCCTGAATATAAACTATCGGGCAATTGCCCACACCAGACACAGCAACCGTCAGGTCGGAGGATCCTCCCTTTTTATCGGAGGTTTGCGGGACACTCTGTACCGCATACCTCTATACTGGGCAACTGCATCATACTATAAATGCAGTAATTTGACAACCAACAGTTACAGAACGTAAAAAACTTGTGAATAGGCTTGTGTCCTGAAGAAATTTAATTAATTAGTCCGTCAGTTAGATTATCAAAAAATTATTTGACCCGTGTTTTTTCTTTTGTTACGGGAACCAAAATTGACGAAATAACGACGCTTTTAAAATTCTCAATACGTCACACCTTCGCATAATTTTTAGTGAGTCGTGACGTCACGAGCCCCCACTCCCGAGTTTTGATGCGTTTTATCTTTGTCATTGATTTACAAAAACAAAAAATACGTGTCCATTATTTTTCAATACTCTAACTGACGGACTAAATAGTTATGCAATTTGTGGATGATGGAATCTAGCCTATTGTGGCTTAACCTACTATTAGGCTGCGTCCACACTGACAGGTTGCTGGTTTACGCTAACCTTGGGGCCGACTCATATACATCAACCGATTTATTCTTTAAAGAGCCTCATTCGAACAGTTAGGTGAAGTGAGCAGTAGTGCGATTGTGTAATGTTTTTATGAACACATATATTATTGTAACAGTCAATAGATGGCACACCCGATCTCTACATCTCTTTTTATTCGAATCTCCTATCGCAGGTATCCTGGAGCGATTTTTTATAGCAGTCACCAATAAGCATCACCTTTGTACCTATTATTCATTCTGTTCCCTTAATATATTTTCATTATATGTGTGTACATAAATTATAAATAATATAAATAAATAAAATAAATGGGTAGGTACAATTAATATAATTTTTCTGTTTGTGTACTTATGTTATGACACTCAAATCCTCTTAAATGGCTAGATTTTAATGATTATTTTTTGCACTGCATGGTTTAGATTCAGTATTTTTTTTGTAATTAATGCCTAATGTACGACTATCGCTTCCTATGGAGAAATAAACATGTAACAGTAAACCTCTAAAGGGTTCATTGTACTCATCTCTATGAACAACTTTTGATATTGGAACAATCCCGAAAATTCGAAAAAAAAAAAACAGCTTTTCAGTAAATTTTTGAGGTAGTCGATTTTTTTTACACACGCTATATAAGGCTCGTTATTTCTAATTTGTTCCTATGATAAAAGTAGTTGCCATTTCATTTATGAGTTAAAACATTAGGCCCCTGGAACAATATTCCAATGAGCTCAGTCTTTTATTAATAGGTACGATTTCTTAGTAAAAATAATATGATTATGTCCGTCAGTTAGATTATCGAAAACTATTGGACACGTTTTTTTTAACCGACTTCCCAAAAAGGAGGAAGTTCTTAATTCGGTTGTTTTTTTATGTTTGTTACCTCATAACTCCGACAATATGAACCGATTTGAAAAATTCTTGTTTTATCTGAAAGGCTTAGAATAATAACGCATAGAAGCCGCGTCTAGAACAAAACCCGAGCAAAATCGTGTGTCCACTTCATTTTCTTTGTGTGCGTGAGCCGAATGTGTCTACGTTCCTCTAACGCACACAGATATAGCTTTCAATGATACCATTACTAAGCCGTTACCCACAAAATATGGGAAGATGCATTACTATTTTGCTATCAAGGCAAGTATTTTATGTTGTTGGGAACTGGAAAAGGTAAACATGATTTTTCATGTAATATGACATATTTTTTCGGAAGGTATAATTCAATTTATTTCAAAATAAAAGGAAATAAATCGCATAAAGAATGAGATATTGTTCAATGCGTTTAGAATGCTTGATAGGTTATAATTAGAAACAATGTTAAAACATCGGGTTTGATATGAATTAACAGTAAGTATTGTATTTTAAAATTACAAAAATGAAAAACATGAATGAAAGCAATGTGGGTATTTTTTCCTCACAAATAGCAACACTGTGTTATGACAAGTTAGGTTATTAGAATTTTGTTTTATTTATCGATTCACGTAAAAATAGTGCATAGAATGTGAGTTCTAATTTGTGAAATGGTATTTTATCACATTTTTTTGTTTTCCTGATGTGCTATAACATCCTTTCACGCAACAAACTGTCATTTTCAATTATTTACTCGCGAGCTGTGTTCGACGGAACGTGACCTTGAGTACTGACGGCCTGATGGCTAAGTTTGACGGATTAGGCTAAGTTTTAGTTGCCTCACTTTTTGCACTCGTACTAGGTTTCTATGCGTTATTATTCTAAGCTGAAAGGATATACTTGCAGATTGGTCCCATTTTTAAAGTTTATCAAAATCGGTTACGAACTTTGGATTTTAAATCGATATAGCTGAAATTCGTCTACATGGATGATGGTTTTATGTCATCCAAGTAATCGAAATTGCGTATTTTGCTTTTCTGCGATTTTGCAGTGGTGTTGTTAGGTGTAGGGTACCACTAAAAAGTAAAAAACTTTTAACAATACGAAGAAACACAAAAAGACCAAGTCGGTGTTTTTGTTAGTTTCTTCGTATTTTGACACCGACTTCCGAAATTAAATTTATTTTTTACTTTGTAGTGTTTTTTTTGGAATTCGGTTTTATTTTTTTGTTAAAAGTTTTTTTTTACTTTTTAAATCATTAAAACGCATCAAAGGTCAGGAGTGGGGGCTTGTGACGTCACGTTTAGGTAAAAGTGTACTCATATGTGACGTCACACGAGTTTTCAACGCACTGTATAGTCTTCATGTTTTGTATATGTGAAAAATAAATAGGAATCCAATATAATTGGAAATGAAGATTTTTTAAGTCTTCTACCCTATTATGTGTAAACAATAGGTTCATATTGCATTTTAATAAGTTATTTGATAAGTGCCTCTCGATGCAAATCCTTCCTACTTATTTCTCTACATCATGAATGTGAAAGCATGTTTGTTTGGAATTTATCTTACTACCTTATTAATATTATAAATTCGAAAGTTTATGACGATAGATGGATGTATGTTACTCTTTCTCGTCAGAACCGAATTTCATGTTGATCATTTCAGGCGAAGGATCGGACATAATACAAATAATAAAAAGAAATATCTTTGGCACAAAGATAGATTATAGTCATAGACTTGCGCTGAGCGAAGCTAGACAAATGAAGCACCGCTCAGCGCAAGCGCCGACTCTGTAAGATTGTAATAAATCTTGATTAGATTATATTTTCTCGATATATTATGAAAAAATCGTTTTGTATATAATAAATCCCATCCAAATTCAATAAAAAAAAGTCTACAATTTCACGCGATATTTTACAATCTTACGGCGTTTGCCACTTTCCGATGACATGGGCTTGACCACTATCTCTGCTCACCTGACGGTAAGCGCAGATGCGGTCGAAGATGGAGCACGCTTGCCTAGAAGTAACCTATTCACTCCTGACATTAAATACTCCCAGGTTGTAGATCTCAGGAAACACAGACTCTGGCAGAATATTCCACTCCTTAGCTGTACGCAATATGATTCATGATGTTTCCCGCTAATGTACTAGATAAGAAAACAAAAATGTTAGTATAGTAATATTGAATTTATTTATGCCATTGGCAATGAGGAGAGTAATAAACTTTGTTATGTTTAGAACACCATCTCGATGAATACTATAGCTGTTTTAAAAGACATTTGAATAGTGTGGTAGATTTTTTTGCATGTTTAACTAATATTTAGTTATTAAGTCAGTCAAATAAAAAATTAAAGGAAATTTTAACTCTCCTTCTTCGAGGCGATTCGACCGGTATACAGGTAGTTCCATTAAAGCGTGGTGAAGCATTTTAGTATTTTTTTTAGTTAATAAAAAATAATATTCATTATCATGACGCTTGAGTAATTTGAAACATATAGGACGGCGCGAAACGGAATGGTGACATTGTTTTGATAAGTAAATATTACCGCCTTACATTAATGAATTATTTAAAAATAAATGTAATAAAATTAAATATAATTAAATAAAAATAGCGGGTAAAGATAGTTTATGTCGAGTACATCAAGTGGGCCGCCTCTGTACGACTAAAATGGCATTGTGTGTAGTAAAAAATAATGTTTGCTAATAAAATTAAAAAAAAGCAGTCATATTATTCTTGACTTAATGCCAGATAGACAGAACTCCACCCTTAAATACGGAAAACCCTGTATATTGAACCCACTCAATAAAAGTAAGAGTACACAGAGATTCGCTTCTTTTGTACAGCTTTTATTCTCGACACAGTATTGGTAAATCCAGTCGCTATGTTTCACACTACGGAAAAAGTTCAAAAATATAAATTGTAGAAAACTAAGAATAATGTATATCATGTACATTTGTTAAGATATTTTCTATGCTTGTAAATAATAGGTGTAATTATTGTTTTATAAATTGTAATGTAATCAAGAATCAAATAAATGTATATGTTTAGTCGAAAAATATTTGTGTATGTCAATGGACAGAGAATTTTATTTCAACAAGATTTTTTTTTTTTTTTTAGGGATTAGAAATCATCAAATGACTTTTCCCGCTCTGGGCGGAGCGTTGGGAGTGTCAGACTTTTACTGACTAAAACCCATCCATGTTCCTTCATTGCCCTTTGTGTTTCGGAGCCTCGGTATCTCTTTCGAATAGTACCGCAACTCCGGCAGAAGAATTTTTCCCTGTGGTCATAATGGTCTGGCCTTTTTTTGAGGATGGTAAATCATCAATAACTCCTCCCGCTCTGGGCGAAGCAGTTCAGAAAGGAGTGTCAGACTCCTAACTGACTAAAACCCATCCATGTTCCTCCTAGTGCCCTTTGCGTTCCAGGGCCTAGGTGACACTTTTGAACAAATTCCGCAACCCTGCCGGGATAAATTTACTCTGCCAGTCCAACCATATGGTGCGGAACGGTGCTTGCCCAGAAGGAGCCTGTTCACTATAACTTTGATCTTGCGATATGTCAAATGAAAGGGCTTACTGTGAGGGTTTCGTAATCCGAACGAGTTTTTGCGCCGTTTCATAACCGTTGATCAAACATGGATAAATCTTTTTCTTAATATATTCATCACGTTGTTTGTCCGCGATGGACTCCTAAACCACTTACACACCGTGTGCAGTTTGATCCAACTTAAGAGATAGGAATTAGGATAGTTTTTATCTCAATTCTTGACCATAATATTTTTTTCTTTGCAAATTAAAGGTTCGCTTGATGAATGTAGTCCGCATTTATTGTTTAGTTCAATAAATGTATAATAGCTGGCGCTAAAATTACTTGATTGGAAGGTTGCGTAGACACCCCGGTAGATGGCGCTGTGTTTCGATTTCTAGATATATATTTATTAAACCAACTAAATACACACAAAAATAATCACAGCACATATTGTTTAAAAACTAAGTTGAATTGCATGCATCTAAATTAAAGGTTAGCACTACATTATATTTAAATCTCACAATAAAATAATAAGATTGATAATAAAATTTAAATTTGATAGTAACATTTAATTAAGTTAAATTGATGGAATAAAATTTAGATAATTTAATAAAATATGAACTGAATTAAGGCTGTCATGTCATGGATATATATACATTCAATTCCATCCATGATCCATGTCATATTTGCTTATCATGAATCAGAACGGGACGCGGGCGAAACTACGGGCAGGCCGCTAGTCACTAAATATAATAAACCAGACACCAAGGAAAAATCAAAATAGTGCCCATCTAGCATATTCTACAGGTTTAGCCCCTAGTGACCATTTCCTCTTTCCAAACCCGAAGAAATGGCTAGGTGGTAAGAGATTTAGGCCGAACGAAGAGGTCATCACCGAAACCAACAACCTATTTTGAGAGCCTTGAAAAATCCTATTATTTTAAAGGAATATAAAAAAGGAAAATAATGTTGAGGAACAAAACGTGTTTTTGCAAAAAAATATTCAAAAAGTCACGAATTTATCAAACTGCCCTAGTAGGTACCAATTTCATTCTTAAACCAAAAAACGACCAATTATTACCACAGTAAAATTCTATCAATAACTCGCTAACAATCAATTAGATTTATTTTAGTTAATAATTGTTTCTATGTATTTTCTGCAACACCATTTCACTTCGTGAAGTCAAAATGTTTCGCCAAATACTGTTACTTTTCTCCATTATTTATTTAACAGCTGGTGAAATAAATAAAAACGTCGAAGCAGATTTCCCTGAGAAGAATCGCATGATGGGAATAGACGCTGTCCATGACAAAACTAAGAAAATTGATAAAGACACGATAATAACACGGAATTTGAAATTGGAGAAGCGAAATCGCGGACAAAAGTGTAAGCCTTTTTGAATTTGTTTTTTTTAATATAGGTACTTATCGCTTCAGCCGGAGGAGCTCGTGGCTAAATAATAACAGCCGCACAGGTCGATCTTCAAGGTTAAGCAAAGCTTGCCGAGGTTGGTCTGTGGATGGGTGACGAAAGATTATAGTCTGGAATAGGCTACTTTTTACATTGATTTATTTAAACTTTATGCAGAATATTGGTACATGGGCGGGCTTAATGCAACAAGGCATTCTCTACCAGGCAGCAGAGGCTAGTCGTATTATTTAGTAAGGCTAAGGATAACACTTCGCCATCATTTCACTTTTTTTAAGGGTTCCGAACATCCGTGAAAAACAGAACCCTTACAGGATCACTCGGGTGTCTGTCTGTTCGTCTGTCACAGCCAGTTTTCTCCGGATCTACTGGACTTCTGTGACCCAAACCCGGACGCGTCACGTTTGGGGGTCAAACTAGAATTAAAGAGGGGGTCAAACTAGAAAAACAAAAATATTCACACTGTATCGTGTGGTGTATCAAATGAAAGGGCTTCCTGTGAGAGTTTTACTTATAATTTATTCATAATAAAAAAAAATGTTTCGAAGTCATTCAATAATTAAACAAAAAATGACTATTCCCGCCCCTCCGAAACTACTTGAGCCTAAAATTTTGAAATAAATGCTGATAGATGCAGTACCTATAGTTCTACCTATACCTAAAGATTACAGAAAAACTATAAGAAGTCTGTACCTACTACACTAAACTGTACAACGTGTATCAATATCATGTAAAAAAAAAATTGGTTAGGAACCCTTTGCATGCGATTCCGATTCGCAATTGGCCAGTTTTTTTGTCTGGCAACTTAATAAGTCGGGTTTGTGATGTCCTTTATTTTACAAGATATTTTGTTTGCCAGTGTAGTCTCAATAAATTTATTAAGTATAATGATTTGTTCTTTCATGCTTATTTGTTTTATTAAAGCGATTTCTAACAAAATCGAGGAAGATCAAGAGCCAGATTGGTCTTACAAGCCTTTCCCTAAAGAAGTAGCTAATCATGTTGATCAGTTCAAGAAGAACATGTCAGAGTGTCTTAAGGAGGTGCAATCCAGCGACAAAAGACCTGTGAAGCGTTTATCTCCGAAAATGGAGTCGCCGGTTCATGGAGAGTGTCTCATTGCATGCGTCTTGAAACGCAATGGCGTCATTGTACGTGGAAAGATTAACAAAGGTAATGTCATTGAAAATTAATACCTAAACCATAATTTTTTTGGAAACAAGAAATCGTAAAATTTTCTGCCATGTTTCAGACCTTTTTGTGTGACACCCATGTAAATACGCATAAAGGACACAGCACACATATCAACTCAGAAAGGGATCATAACCGTATCGCCTTTCGCTTGGCCGTCAAACAGGCGTCAAGCTTACGTAAGCCTTCTGTAACCAAAGTGGATCAGCAACTCTGGTACGATGACTAAGCTATGGCAAGTCGTCGCCGCGCTTACGGCTAGCCGCCACCATCGTCTCGCTTGCTCACGGCTAGGCATTGCCGCACTTGTCCTGACGCGAGGATTACGTTACGATTTCGACTAGTGTGCCATGCAGTAAGGAGATTCATCCAATCCAAAAAACTGTAGGATTCGAGTTGATACGGTTACTATCCCTTTCTGAGTTGATATGTCTGCTGTGTCCTTAAATCTATCACCGCATCCTACCCTGTTTTGCCAAGCTTTACCTACCTTGCCGTACCTGGCTTAAGTAAGACACAATTAAGTTTTGAAACTGTATTTTATTATTTTTGATTCATTGCCTTGTTTCTACATAATTATATCTTTATTGTTTGTTTATTTTTAGATAACTTAATATCCCTTGTCAGCAAGTTTTACGCCAAAGACACGAAACTAATGAAGAAATTGGAAAAGAATTTAGATCGTTGTATTGAATTAAGCATTCATCATCAAGATGAGTGTATGTTGGCTTCAAAACTCAACGATTGCACCAACGATCTCATGGCCAATAATAAGCACAAAATAATGGTTAATTATTAAAATGTGTGCCTTTATAACACAATGTTTTTTATTGTATTAAGTAATTTCTTACTCAATTCAGTTTAACAATAGCGGATCATCATCATCTTTCTGCCCTTATCCCATGTTACTTGGGGTCGGCGCAACACGTTTTTTTCTTCCACTCTGCCTTATCAGCCGTCAAACTTTCACTAAGTCGCTTTTCTTTCATATCGCTTCTCACACAATCTATTCATATTTTCTTTGGGCCTTCCTTTCCCTCTCCATCCAATCCATCCACATTTATGTTCATTACTCTTTTAGTTAAATGCGTTTCCTCCCTCTTCTTCACATGACCATACCAAGACAAGCGATTCCCTTTTAATTTTCCGTCACTGGCGCCAATTTTTAACTACCTCTAATGTAGTCGTTTCTCACGTTATCCATTCTTGTTACTCCAGATATCCATCCCAACATTCTCATCTCCGCCACTTGCAATTTATTTTCATCCGTCTTTTTCACAGCCCAATATTCTGATCCACATATTACGACAGGTCTTATCACGGTCTTGTAGATTTTCCTTTTCAATTTGAGGAACATCCGTGGGTCGCAAGTTGTCCCAGTGACCTGTCGCCATTCCGTCCATCCTGAGTTGATCCGGTGCGTTACGTCTCGGCCTGTATAATCGCCATCCTCCTGAACAAGCGACCCGAGGTACTGAAGGTCGGAGCAGATCGGTATAGGCGTTCCGGTGAGAGCTATAGGTATAGGACTGGAGAGACCGCCGAAATCGCTGAACAGATATTCTGTTTTGGTTCTGCTCAATTTCAAGCCAACACTCTCCAGTCTTTGCCACCACGTCTTCAATCTGCTCTGGACCTCTAGGCCGCTTTCGGCAACCAGCACAATGTCATCAGCAAACAGCATACACTAGGGAGCCTCCTGGATGTCCGACGTCAGAGCGTCCATTATCATCAGGAAGAGATAAGGTCTGAGGGCCGACCCCTCGTGTAAACCGACTGCCACACTGAAGCTGTCAGTGGTGCCCACTGTAGACCGGACTTGATTACTACATCGACTGTACATCGCTCGGATCAACTGCACATACTTCCCAAGCACACCTTTCTCCTTAAGGGCCCACCACAAAACTTCACTAGGCACCTGGTCATATGCCTTTTCCAGGTCAATGAATACCATAATAATATGCAAGTTTTTAGGCACAGCTCTATATTTCTCGCACAGCTGGCGGATAGCGAAAATGGCATCTGTTGTACCCCGACCAGGCATAAAACCGAACTGGTTCGGTGAGATTGCACTCTCTTCTCTCAGCCGCCTTTCAACAACTTTTTCCCAGGCTTTCACACTGTGAAATCAAGTTTATTCCTCGATAGCTGTTGCACTCCAGGACATCGCAACAATAGCGGATATTAAATATGTTGTCTCCGCTTGTTTTAGGTATACCTACCTAGTTTTATGAACTCTGTGCCGTTTGTACTAACGTAACTATTACACGGGTTTTGGTTTTGTGTCGACTTTTTACGGGGCCTTTTTTAAAAAAAAACACCCATAAATTTTTAGGACTTAAACTTATATTATAGTTTTGTTTTTAATTTACTGCCTAGAGAAGAGTTTTCTTTTCCTAAATATTTTTGCTACGCAGATTATACCACAGAATAAGAAGACTGCACTAGAGGGTAAAACACTGTACAAAGGCAGACTAAGAACGTGTATTCCGTCCACTAGCGCCGCCAATTGTTTTTTTATTATTTGTGGTAAATTTAAGACACGTAGATAAAAAACCGCTCTGTAGTGTACTGAAGAAATGTATTTATTATTTTTTGAGAGTTTTGTTTTGTACTTTAAAACATAAATAATTGCCAAAGTCGATATTTTTGCTAAAAGTGGCCACTTTTAGCAATAATTGCCGTTTTGGCTATTTAGCCATGAGTTATGTATTAAAAATAGCTGTCAAAAAATAATAGATACATTTATTCAGTACAGCTACTGTACTAGAGCGGTTTTTTATCTACGTGTCTTAAATTTACCACAATTAATAAAAAACGATTGGCGGCGCTAGTGGACGGAATACACACTCTTAATGCCATAGGCATTTTCTACCAGTCGACTTTAGGGAGTTTGTGGAATTGATATTGAATTTGTTAACTTTAGACCATATCACAATTTTTTTTATTAAAAACAACGACTTAGGTTCTATTTAAAACGGTGATATTTTTTCCTTTCGTGCCCGGGGAAATACTCAATTTCATCCAAATGTCCGGGGTTTCCTAAGTTTTTGTCCAACGCCGACAAATTATATGACGACAGCCTCTCCCAAGTCTTTCCAGAAATTCTTCTCAAAATATGGTGCCCTTTAATGTCACGTTGTCGAGATATTCGCAGGTAAACATAGCAAGCCTCCTTGGATTAGTTTTTGAGAATTCCTCAATGACTTCATTAGGTTGTAGACTCCCAATGATATTGGTCTTGTGAGGGGGGCTTAAGCCCCCCAACCCTCTTGGATCCGCCCAGTGAAACCAGGGCCAGCCTCGACGGCACCTCCTATTTTCAGGGACCAATAATACAAAACTAAGTAGTTTATTTGTAAAGGATATCTTAGAAAATGTTGGCATCACCAGCAACAGAAAAAGCGTTTCCAACTTGCGAGCGTCATGGCGGTGATTCCAAATCCAAAAAATATCATGAATCTACAGTACGAATAATCTAAGTCTACCCATGCGAAGTACGTCGCAATCGATTGCGCAGGATGTCAATTTGACAAGAAACATAGAAAAGCGCATGCGCGGGTACATCGCGTATGCAGTCTCAGTCACTCGTATACGTTTGATGCATACTTGTGCCTCGCTTCCTCAATGCAATACGACTGTTGGTGCGAAAAGTGTTAAACGTTGTTATTGTTTTAATTAATTATTCTGGTTTTTTCTTACTGTTTGACTTGTATTTTGTGTTTTCTTGTAGTGTATGTATTTGTTGTGTTACTTTGTGATCGTGTTATTGTTATTGCATGCTATGAGAGGAGGTTTCAGGGAAAACGGAAACTAGTCTCTGAATTATAGTTAAAAACAGTTTAATCACACACAGTGTTACATTTAAAGAAAGTTCGGATAAGTATTCGCGGACAATACTGGCGTGTGGCGTCACTACGACTTGCGCGGGAAGTGGAAATATGGCACGTACGAGTGCCTTGCGCGTAAGCAGCGGACTGGCGATGCGCCGCGCGCATCGTTCACACGTTTGCAACCGCCACGCGGGAAAGAGAGAGCGATACATCCTATTCTGTATATCGCAGCGGCACACGACCGCGGGACGCTCTTATTGGACGACTCGCGGATCTCTGGGTTGCTATAATGCATTTTTTCAAAATTCAAATATAACACGTACACAAAAAAAAAACATAATCTACGAACGTAACACTTTTCTACGTGATGGGACCTGCGCGGTCGTCACTAACAGTCAACTTCGCATGGGTAAAATTAGAATATTCGTACTGTAACTAATCTAATAAATGATGAAGTTAGGACCTTTGTTACTCAATCACGCCAGAACGGCTGAATGGGTCTTGATGAAATTTAGAACGGAGATAGATTATAAGTTATTTATTAAATATTCCCTAGGGATCACGCGGGTGAAGCCGCTGGCAGAAGCTAGTTGTTGCACCTTTCATGTCATGGTCGTTATAATAGAACTTTACTTTTGTAAAAGTTGGCATCTGAGGACTCGTTCACGGTGTTGTACGTCATCTAGTGATGCATATTCGAAACCTGAAAGTTAAGAATACTTGACATTGACGCATCTGTGCTGCTACCTATACAGGTGTTGCAGAAGTGCGTGGTCATATTTAAAGTGGATGATAGACGGGCGAGCAAGTACGCGGACTTATGGCTTGACAACCTTTTTCGCTCGAGTGTGTCACCGTAAGTACGCGGACTTATGACGACGAGTAAGTTCGTTGGCGATACAATAGGTTTGAAATGTTGCTTGAAACTCGCTTCAGCTTGCACGTCTGCCAACGCCGCGTGCCGCATGCCGCGAGCTATCCATCTATTTTGTGACACGTCGAGTGCTAATTTGTTGCAAAAATGACAGATTTTAGAAGCTAATCACACAATTTTTTTAACGGAATTCGTGATTGTTTCAGGAACAGGATTGAGATCAGGAGTCGACCAAATATTATGTGCCGAAATTATGGCTCTAAAGTCAACTGACAGCTCTAAATTAAAGTACCTAACTAACACAATAAAATACTCAGGCGTAATTTTAGATGAAACCCTTTCTTTTAAACAGCATATAGAAGCTTTAAACAATAGAATACGTAAGCTAATATTCATATTCAAAAAGCTACGATATATTGCAGACCCAATAATAATTAGACAAGTATACTTTGCTCTATGTCAATCAATTTTGACCTATTGCATTACCTCGTGGAGTGGGGTAGGTAAAACTCTATTACAACCCATCGAGAGAGCGCAAAGAGCGATCCTCAAGGTGTCCACTAGCCGTCCTTTCCTTTTTCCAACTAACCTTTTCTATAAATCCTGTGATGTACTAACAGTCCGACAGTTATTCATAATGAGCACGGTGCTAAAACAACACGCAGCCCTCCCCTATCGCATTGAACCTACTAAAAAAAGACGGAAAGATATGGTTTGCCCTAACAAACCTACAAAACATGCTTTCACAACAAAATTTCATGTGTTCCTTGGACCACTGCTCTATAACAGACTTAACGCAACAGCAGACATATTTTCCCTAAATTACATTAAGTGCAAGAAAGTTGTCAAGGAAATTCTTCAAAGTATGTCCTATGATGATACAGAGGAGTTATTAATAGTTCTAAAATAAAGATTGTTTTGATTTCTAAGTATTTTAATAATGTATTTAAAAGTATGAGTCTAAGATGTTAGGAAATAAGTATTTTATAATATTATTTACACCTTATATAAGCCTTCTTATTACCTAAGATAAATATATGTAGATCGTTAAGTATTATGCTTCCATCAATTGAAAAATGTAATCTCTTCTCGCCTGAAACACAGGATTACCTAGCTCAGGCATATGTGCCTGAGCTAGGTAATCCTGTGTTTCAGGCGAGAAGAGATTACATTTTCATCATTTTTGCTTAAAGCTGTGTCAAGTTCACACGTGTTATGACACGTGTGAACTTGACATAGATTTAAGCAAAACTGTATTTATTGTGTACCTTATTATTTTGAATAAACTTTATAAAGTATAAAGTAAAGTAAAGTAACTGCTATTCAATGTGAAATTGCTTCTCCCATACAAGTATCCTGCCTGACTATTACAAAATAATATTCCTGAACGAATTTTGGCGGTAATAATATTCCTGAACGAAGGTGTGTGGTGACACACCTTTCCGCCAAATAGGCACCAATTAAATTAAAATTAAATAAATCTTTATTTCAGACTACATACAGTCCATAATTTAGTTAGTATTTTGGTAGTAAAAATGGTGCTTACGAAGTAGGTTAGTTTATACATATAAAAGATTTATTTATTTATACCTGAGACTGTCCCCACCCAGTGTTCCTGGAAGGGACAGTCCGGTCTGTCAGCTATCATTGATTGATTGTATTTTTCCACTGATTCGGCAGAGGGAGCGGGGCAACCTGTGGTACTTCAGTGCCTCCCGAATACAGCTCCAGGGCAGGGTCTTGAATACGTTGGATATGTCCAATTACACCGTTGGCATTACCCCGCCCTAGTATACCGCTTCCTCCGCCGGGACTCTCACTCGCATTATGGCGTCGATAGTGGGGCGCCCGTGCCGAAAACCGAACTGACTGCCATCCAGATCCGGCCCCCTCTGTACAAGTGACTAACGAGGCGGGCAGAAAGTATCCGCTCAAAAAGTTTACCCACTGGACCACATCTAGCAGCACTATGGGCCGGTATGCAGACGGCGTATCTGCTGTACACACCGCCTTATTGAGCAGGATCAAACGACTTGTCTTCCACGGAGCGGGGAAGGGCATGGTAATTTTTTTTATGGGGTTAAATCCTCATGGATGTCCTCCGTCGTGGGGCGGGCGGAGGGGTCTGATAGACTAACCGTAATGTAAACAAGCGCCATGTTGGAACATAACATTTTTATTGCTAACTTGACATACCTATGGCGACCAATGTTGCCACATTACCAAATTCCAAGGAAATGGTCACATTATCCGTGACCAACAATTTAAGGATTTTTATATCAATAATCAAGAAAGAGAAGTCGGCCACCATAGAGTGAGATAGAGTTGCGTAGGTATTTGACTCAAACAGTTGTTCCAAGTCTGGACTCCATATGTATACCTTCATGGATGAAACCATAGACAGAGAAAGCATTCTCTGTCTACGGATGAAACAGATGAAATGATGTGCGTCCGTGTGCGTCGTGTAGAGTCTATGGTGAATTAAAACATCTGTCCATAGAGTGTTCTCTATGCATAGCTGTGGTGCATAGAGTATTATATTATAGCAATAGATGAGATTGCTTACCCTTTAAAAAAATGTAATCTGTGGTGATTGCTTTTTGCTAGGTTATTGTGTTCTGTATATTTTTATTGTGTTCTGTCTGTGTAATTTGTTCTACCAGTGGCAGTGACTGAAACAACAAACAAACTCAGAATTTAGTATAGTCCGTCAAGTGTTCTATTCAATTTTGGGTCCTACATCAGAAGAAAAAGGCGTAAAATACTCCGTAGCCTGTTCTGAATGGCTGGACCCTTAATCTGAAAGACCGAACCGACCACTCGAACAACGAACTCAATCGTTCTCGAGTCAAGTGTCATAGAAGGTCTCAGTGAATAATTATTCGAGAGGTACATACCTACAATGTAATTCGTGCATCTCTCAACGCACTGTGCAAATAGGAAAAAAGAAAAGGTTTCGTTATTTGTATCGTCCTGATTGCTCATGTATTATGTTGTTGCTGCTATAAGTTTACGTTCTATTTTAGAGTAATTCAAGAGGGTTAGGGATTTCATATTCAGTTTCTACCTACAATGTAATTCGTGCATCTCTCAACGCACTGTGCAAATAGGAAAAAAGAAAAGGTTTCCTTATTTGTATCGTCCTGAATTGCTCATCTATTATGTTGTTGCTGCTATTTACGTTCTATTTTAGAGTAATTCAAGAGGGTTTGGGATTTCATATTCAGTTTCTATTGATAAATACATTGCTTCTCGTCGTTGCCCGTCTTTGGAAACTCATCCCAGAGATCCCGTTTACTCTGCATTCCTAATAGATTTTGTTCTTTTGAAGACTTGGTCAGGGGGTCGTCTTAGAGACTTTCTTAAGTTGTTTATGGATTCATTCCAAAGTACAATAGTGATCTTGTTTTTGCACATTTTCAACAAAAGATAAACAAGTGAAGATAGTATCCAAACTGATTAACTTGTAATAGAATGTACAAGTCTTTTTCTCTGACTTCCAAACAGAAAGTTGTGTGGTTATTTTGTTTTTTTGTTCCTAATCCTACATCAGTAGGTAATGTTTTAGTTTTGGTTTAAGTCTTGTTGATAGATGTCTCGAGAAGTTTTCAGCTATGGATGATTATTAGTCGAACATCAAAAAGTTTCAAGTGCTATAATTATTATTTTAAGTATATATTTTTATTTATTTTAAAATGTATCACCAATATATTACATTTTACATTCCTTTAAATTTTGCACAAGAAAGTAATTGTTTTTTATAATATTTGGTCAGTGGGTCGTCTTAGCTCTTACTTTGACAAAACTAAGATTTGAGCTTTAGCTTGGGAATTATAAGTCTTTGGTCCTGGCTGTTGTTTGTAGATATTGGACAGTTGTTGCAGGTAGTGAAATACCTGAAAGTCTGATAAGTCTTACCGATGAGTTAACAACTTCCTGGTTGATGGACAACACTGGTAGGCAGTTGCTCCATACAAAAATTAGTATTCAGCTGCGTTAGGTGATCCCAACTATGTTGGGAAAAGACTTTAGTTTTACTTTGTTTAAATTTAAAATATTTTTTGTACCTGATTAGAATAATTTTATCTTATAGAATATATTTGTTTTGTACTTACATGTAAGTAACACAAATAATTTAGTTTGTAGGGGCAAGTGCTGAACATGTGGACACTTTCCAGAATTTGGAATAAAACGATTTTTATTTCTGCATTGGTTAAGTTTTTTTATTTTTAACATTTATCACATGTCTTAGGGGATAATCAGCCTTTCTTAAACTATAATTCTAGTCTCAATATCACTTATTACTTACGAAAATAACCAACTTTCAATAAAACAACATATTTGGACGTAGTTATGCAAACTAGAACTAACCCACAACATGTCAGTTTTGAGATAATTAAGATTTTGTTTTAAAGGTGTGTAGAAAAAAATAGGTAAGTTTTATGAGATAAATAACTTAACAACGTTAAAGGACTGTATAAGCAAGAATATAGGAAAACTACATAATTCAATTTTATGACAGTTTAGCGTTTATTTATGATCAAAAACCTGATGGTTCCTTATAGCAAAATTATTGTATTGTGGTTTGGTTCCTTGTTGATTTTTTTTTAAGGAAAAATAAATGTTAGATAAATGGTTTATTCATATTTTTTTATTGCAACTTGAACATACAAACAATTAATACTACTTTTACACACAAAAATGGTTAATAACTACACAATTATAGCAGTCAAAAATCACTATTATTCATTATCTAGTACATAAAGTTACTTAAGCAGCATCTTCAACTTCTATTTCTTCTATATCAACAGTACCAGAAAACCCATCTATGTCGTCTTGAACTGTTGAATTTCCGGTTAATTTTTTATAATATTCTTGAGCATCATCTGGTATAAGATGCAGCAAACTTTTTAGGTCATTCAGCTTTGCTTCGGGAATAGGTTTCCCATTGGGCCAAAGCGGATCCATTACTTGTTTCGTTAATAGCCCCGTATTTCCTCGTAAACTTTTCTTTATATTTACTTCTATATTTTCATCATCCAGGTTTGATCGCATAAAAATCGAAAACTCATCTTCTTTTTTGAGCATTATCTCTTTTGTATTAAGCCAAGACACTTTAGAGCCATCAGTAGCTTTCTTCCTGTTTGTTATTTTCTTTTCTAGGTTAACACTTGACAAAAAATCTTCCGTTTTCATTCTCTGAACTTGCATCGGTTTATTCTTCTTGCATACCTGCATTATTTGGATATAGTCCTCTGGCGTATATAATCTTTGTTGTAATTTTAAAGCACATTCTATTCGGCCAAAATCAGTATCGTTCGGCAGGAAACTGTGACCGGATTCTAAAAAGCGTAGCCTGATTGTTTCGAGTGTTAGGTGATCGTTTAATAAAGCTTTTAGCATCAACGTTAGTTTAATATTGCGGTTTTGACCTCCGCAAGAGTCACTCCAAAGTATTAAGTTTTTCACGTCGCTATCGCCAAGCCTATCCATTATTTATGCTTATATAAACAGGAGCCTACTTCTTGAGATCCCCTTCCCGCTTCACCTTCCACCCAAACATTACAATGGGCCTGGTCATCGCTTCCTGAGTGGATTCCTAAATTGTACACCCATAGCTGCCTTTTGTAGAATACAATATTAGTTGGTATACGCGGAAGGGGTAGGGTTTTTTGCAGGTCGAATGTTATTGTTTCGGTGAATCGATCTTCTTTAGCTAATTGCATATCATTTTTTAGTTGCTGTTGCAGTGCTTTTGCTTTTTGTAAGTGTTACCTGTGAGCACTATCCAGCGTAGCCTTTTCTTCTTCAGAGCCTTTTAATTTTTTGCTAGAAAAGTAATCGCATTTGTTACATGTATCCTTTTTTAAAGGTTTTGTGCGAAGATTGAACTTCGTAAGGAACACATGTTTAACTTTTGAAAAAGAGAGCACCTTTTGCCCAGCCAATTTTGCTTCATCTTCGTATAACTTATAAATTGTAGGGAGAGTCATATCAGATCTCAAAAATTTTGCATCGCTACAATCTGCTCGCCGATAGTGAGAAACATATGTAGGCAGTTTTCGAATGACATTTATGATAAACTCTTCGCTTTCATAAGTTGCTTTATTGTGTCCTCCTTGGGAACCTCGTTTATCTGTTATGCAATCGTCGCGTTTTTTGCACAGAGAAGTATTTACCCTTTTGGATGATGTCTGAAGAGTGTTTAAAAACATTTTCTTGCAAACAAGTACATCATTTAGATGATATTCGAGTAAAGGTCTTTTTCTTTGAATTATTACTAGAAGCAGAAACGTATGAACGTTTTATTGGGTTTTCCTTCACACAAGCTGCAATAAACATATTTTGTGCTGCATAAGTGCCCAAAGCATAGAATTTTTGGAATTCGGATAATCTGTTCTCCCTCGAAATCTTCTCTTGACATTTTTTTGGACAGTTACAGTTATAATCTAAAAATGGCTTTGGTTCAATTCTTTGTTTCCTAGAGTTAACATAGGGCAGATTTTGGTACTTTCTCTTCTTCCTTTCTTCTCTAGTGTGATCACCATACTTTCTCTTTCTACCCCTTTTTGGCCTTCCTGAAGGAGATCTAGTTGCTTCAGAAATGTTCTCCTGCAAGATTTGATTAGAACGGCTGGAAGTTTGAGTTTCAGTCATCAGTATTAGTTTCATAAAATAAGTCTGGTATAGAGGTAATCAGTGATTCTGATACTCCTGAACTATCACTGCCGCCAGTATAACTTTCCCCAACAAAATCCGGGTCCTGTACTGAGTCGTCGTCATCAAATATCACTTCAGTTCTATTGGAAGATGCCGGTGAAACTATTGGATTATTCTCATTAATATTAAACATATTTTCGGAAGCTCCGCAGTCATTTTCAAAGTCTTCCGTTAAAATATTAAATATATTTGCTGTCTCTGGTGACATTGAACGCACAGGTGATGACGGAGGATCGGGGAGGGTGCTTTGATTGGGCCTTGGACTTATGGGACGAGACACAGGTGTGATCCTTTTTTCAGCAATGGTTTCATGAAGCGTAACATGAGGTTCAGAAGGTTTTATATACTGGTCAATGTTAGGAGAGGGGTTAGTGGATTGTTTTTCATGCATTATTACATTGTGATTGCTAAGTGGTCTAGGTGTTAACGGAGAATAGGGTGGAGGCTCTATACTTTTTTCTTCAACATCTTCATGAGATCTAATGTTAAAATACCTCGAGCACCCCATGCCAGAAAAAAGCAGTTCGACACTCTTCTCGCAACTGACTTCATGAGTCGAAACTTCATGCTCACTTAGGCGATTGGTATCGGCATAAGGCAAAGCTGCAGAAGAAAGAAAAGTATTATCTACTAATTTAATTTTATAGAGTATTAAACAAGTAGTGCAGTAAAAAGTGCCAGTAACCGACTTCAATTCATCCTCCATAACTCCAAAAGTAAGAGTGGTCATCCTTATCTCAAAATACCAAATATTTTATTACGATTGATTGAATAGCTAAGGCGTGAAAGCGAAACAAATAAACTCTCATTCGCATCCAAGCACAAGTAAGTATGTAGATACATATACAAATTAAGATTTGAGCATTAAAAATAAAACTGGAAACAACATGCTGCTGAAATATGCTCGCATTTAGAAAAGCAAAAACTTCATTCACCTGAACAAGCTCATTCAAACTGTTTAGCTTGTTCTGCATAAATACCCAGGAATATAGTTTTTTTTATTAAAATACAGCTATAAGCTAACAAAATAAAATATTAAAGCTCATCACCTCTGGATGATTTTAAATCTTACGTAAATAACTTTACTTTCGTCTAAGGTTCCGTTTTTTCGGATGAAGCCCTATAAGTATGTGCCATTTAACAAGAGAAAAAGTCATTGCTGTTTCCCTTATATCTCTTCACGTGAATCAAAACAATGACTAATGTATCATATTTCCTTGGCTAAAAAAGTTAAGGATCACGATAAACGTCCATTCAGGATGTTAACTAGCTATATTTTCGTTTTTGAAAAAAAGCGGCCATAAATGTAGGTGGGTTAATGACCTTTTTTCTCTAGTTAAATATCGTATACTGTATGTTAAAATTAAGTGGGTATTTTGTGCTGATTAGTAACTTACCCGTTTTTAACTTCTTTGGAGGACTACTATGTGGAGAATTCTCAATAATATCTGCAAAATAAAATTAAAATAGGTATAAACAAAAATACTTGTGTTGTTTAGCAAAATGAGTTCGTGTTGTTAATTTTTACAATCTACCTACGATATACCGTGAAAAAGACTTTAGTTTTATAGAACTTAAATCAAATATCACTGACTGTTTAAGCCTGTAGTTATCAACAAAATAAAATCCTTTGAGGTTAGAACAACAAACTGATATAGTAATTATTAACTTACCTACACCACTGTGGTTTTCATCTTCATCATTTGAGCTATTTTGAAGGCAAGCACTTACAAGTGCCCTTGTTCGAGCACTCAACTTTTTATTCATTCTTTTTTTAAATAAGATCAAAGCACAGTAGAAAATGTAGAACTCAAAGTTTTCTCTATGTGACTTCGGAACACAACAAATGTGATAGCTATGATTGCAAAAACTACATTTGGACCTACTTATGCAAAACAGAATTACCCACACAATGATAGTTTTGAGAAAAAGCCATCTTTGTCTAAATTCTGTATACAGTATTTTGAATAAAGTTTACTTGCAATATTGTGCCAAATCATTTGTTCTATGTATACAAATATAATATTGAAGAAAATTATTAATATTTTTGATAGTAATAAAAGGAAAACTCGTTGGTTCCTGTTTGCGAAACTATATGTGTGTTTGTTGGTTCTTTGTTAATTTATCATTATGCCAAAAGTTTATAGGAAAAGAATGAAAAGTCCCATGTTTCTTTTATACATATCCATATTTATTAATAATAAATTAGAATTACTTAGAATTATATGTTTATATAAAAAGGACAAAAACTACAAAAAAGTTTTTATTGAACAGGAAATGAAAGTTTTTATTTTATCTAATACTTAAGGTAAATCCAATTCTACATCGAAATCCGGTTGACCTGAAAAGCCTTCAAGATCGTCTTCTATATCATCTTGTCCGAAAAAAATCACATAAAAATCATGTGAGTCTTGCAGAATAGGTGTAGCATACTTTTTAAATCCCTTAACTTAGCGTCAGGGACGGGTTTCCCTGTTGGCCAAAGTGGCTCCATTATCGCTTTTGTTATAAAATATTCTCTTCTCCGAACATTTTTTTTTATGTCTACTACCTTATTAAATCTTCATTCAAATTAGTTTTCATGTAAATTTTGAACATTTCATCCTTTTTAATCATAATTTCTCTAGTATGAAGCCATGAAACGTTCTCTCCATCTATCGTTTTCTTTCTATCTACACTAATATTATAAAGAGGAAAACTTTGTTTGTTTGTTTGTTTGATTGTAATGAATAGGCTCAAAAACTACTGGACCGATTTTAAAAATTCTTTCACTATTCGAAAGCTACATTATCCACGAGTAACATAGGCTATATTTAATTTTGGGAAAAAATAGGGTTCCGTAAGATATTTGGGTTTTTCGGACACAAGGTGTAAAAATCAACCAGAAAAGTTACTTATTTTGCGTACGCTGCCTAAACCATAAAAGATAGAACCATAAATTGTTCTAATTAATTGTAGATCTTATAAATATCTACAAAAAAGTCCGCGACACACTATACCTATCTATGTCGAGTAAGGCACAACAACCATTTTTTTATTTAAAAATCTTGATTTTTTTTGGACCACATTTAAACGCGTTTATTTTATTCATGCTATTAATCCTTATCAAAATAAAGTATTTCATCACTAAGTACAGTTTATGTAGATAATATATGGTCTTTGAATGATTAAAATCGGACGTTTGGTTTTGAAATTATGGCGAAATTAAAATATTACGATTTCTGCTGCACGGCCCGTTGCGAAGTGGACGTCACCAAGGCGGGGGTGCGCGTGCGGGAGGGGAGTTTGGATCTATGAGTAAGGTACCCGCGCGGCTCAGACGCGAGGTAACAGTTTTTCTGTAGTGTATTTAGCATCAACATTGCACCCGTGCGAAGCCGGGGCGGGTCGCTAGTTATTATATATTTTCTATATTATAAAGAGGTAAAATTTGTTTGGCGTTGTGTGAAATGTCCAAGGATATATTATATACTTTATCTATACTAATATTATAGAGATAAAATTTGTTTGTATGTTTGTATGTATGGGGTAATCTCAGGAACTGCTGGTCCGATTTGAAAAATTCTTTCAGTGTTAGATAGCCCATTTATCGAGGAATGCTATAGGCTATATATCATCACGCTAAGACAAAAAGGAGCGGAGCAATAATGGAAAATGTGGCGCAGACGAAGTTGCGCGGGTCAGCTAGTTAACTATATTTTTTTCTAACTTCGACGATGACAAGAAATCTTCCTTTTTCATCCTATGCACATGCATTGGTTTCGTTTTTTTACAAGCTTTCATAACCTGAATATAATCATCCGGTGTATAGAGTCTTAAATTGTATTTCAATTTTGTAAGCACTTCAGTGTCACTTTTCACTGTCACAAATGCTTGTTCAATTTTCGTTTTCAGTTCCTCGACACTTGTTGATTGGGTGACGTACACGAGCGATTTTATGCGACCCCACAAAAAAAAGTCTAATGGTGTTAAGTCAGGCGATCTGGGAGGCCACGGCACAGGTCCTCCGCGACCTATCCAACGACTGCCATACTCCGCATCCAGATGCCGTCGAACGGTCCACGTGAAATGCGCGGGAGCACCGTCTTGCTGGTAAAACAAGTCACGTAAAAGACCGGCAGGGACGTCATCCAATAAGTCCGACAATGTCTCCTGCAGGAACCGCAGGTAGGTATCTCCGGTCAACCGTGGAAGGAAAACGGGGCCGAGTATGCACGTTCCGAGTATACCCGCCCACACGTTGACGGAGAACCTATGCTGGAACGAATCCACACGACAAGCATATGGATTTTCATGCCGCCACAAATGCTGGTTGTGCTGGTTGTACATGCCAACACGCGTGAAGGTACTCTCGTCCGTCCATAAAATGTTCTGTTGCCAGTTCTCCAACAGCCACCTACAGAATTCCAGTCGTGGCAAGTTGTCGGACGGCGTTAGGTCTTGACACCGTCGAAGATGGAATGGGTGTTCACCATCAGCACGCAACGTTCGCCACACGTACATGTGGCTGCAGTCGAACTGGGGTGCTGCTTCTCTCGAGCTTTCCTCTGGATGTTCGTCGAAATGGTCGAGAATACGCTCTTGCAGACGAGTAGTCCGGACATTCGTTCCTCTGTCCAAGGCCGTATGAGGAAAGAACGTCCCAGAGTCCCTCAATCGCTGAGTTGCAGCAAGCATCGTCCTGGCACTCACACTGCAGCCAAAACGGTCATTGAACTCCCGACAAGCTAACGCGACATTATCAAGACAGCGAGCCACGGTCCTTACCATCTCTGTGTATTGGATGTTGGTATACCGGAAAGCCATCGCGCGCGGAAGCAAAAATGTAACGGAAGTAAACAAAAGGACTACACTAGATCGCTGCTGGCGGATGACTAACTTTTGATGTTAGGTACTAATGTTGGTCGAGCGGCAACGTGTGTCGGCATTTCGCATAAACATCAAAGAGGAAGCCGATAAACGCTTTATCTCTTTGACATAAGTTCTAAATTTCTTTAAATTAATAATTTTATTTTGTAAAAATGCCTAAAAATTGTTTATGTATGTGTCGTGTGGTTAGTACGAACTTAATTAGAAGAGCACTATCATTCTCCTCTAACATAGAGCTATATAAATCTATGGCATCAATTAAATCTTGAGTCACTTGCTCATCCCCAGTCATTTTCGGAAGTAAGCTAACCGCCGTTTTCAACGAAAATCTTTCCGACGCCATCTTCTTGCCGGTTTCGATACCGTTTTAAAATTTAATAGTCTCTATTATACAAGTTCTAACTTCTTTGAAAATTTGCTGGACTTAGAAACTATACACTTAAACTATAAACAATGAGGTCAACTCCACTTCCATTTAAAACTAATGTCTCTAAACCATTGACTCCACAACACATTAAGCTCAAACAGCGCTCACTTACTCGCCCCGTCGCTCCGTCGCTCCGTCTGATCCCGGTCAGGCCATCTGCACCGTCCGCTGCACCTCCCGCTGATTAATCTTCTCTTCGATCCAATTTCGATGGCACCTCCTGTACAGCCGGACTGCCACGCCAACGATGACTATCGCCAAACACACGGCGATGAACAACAGCACTGCGTTGATAGCTGACAGCTGTTCTTGAGTAACTGTCGCGGTATTTGATCCACCCGCTGCCGTCTGGGCGATGACAACCTCTTCCTTTGATGTCGTGCTTCCCATGGCCTGCGACTACAAAACCCAAGCTGACTTGAAGCTCACCGATGTTGTTGACTCGAAGCTCATCGTAGTGACTACGATTAGTTCCCGGTCGGGCAACTACAACGCCGTCCAGTCGACTGGCAGGGTCGCCATGCGATGTAGGGAGAAGGAGGGGTTAAGTGAACACCATAATGAGTACTTCTCCATGACTCAGCTCAAGACTGAAGACTGAAGTCATCCTTTATTGTAAAGTGCGATATATATACATAGTGCGTGCGTGATGTTATTATAATAAAACTATGAACATATCTTACTTAAACTATGTGCTATACGTGACGTGCTGATGCACGAGTACGTGACATCACACCACAGTGTGTAGGGAAACTTTGATTACCGAACAAAGTTTGATCGTGCATTCAAGTAAGCCTTACGCATTGGAGATAAGGTTGGAATTCCTTTAAATTACCTATTTAATTTGACGCACACTACCTTTAATGTAAAGGCTATATTACACCGGGGCAACACTGTGCGGCATTGCGGCATGCCACAAGGCCGCATGCTACAAAGTCAAAAATGTCGCACATTGTGGCAAGAACCATGCGGCATGGTAACACCTTGCGTCACGTGGCAGACTGTCGCAAACTTGTATCCGGGCACAATGGATTCCATGCGACATTTTTCGTGCGTCAAAACAGTTTTTAGGTTATGTTTTTGTTTGTATTTGTTTTGGAAAATGAGAATTATTGGTCATGGAGTGGTGTAACGAAAAATATTTAGACTTTATTGAGGATTATAGAAAGAGTGAAGTGTTATGGGATGTCCGCAATTCAAATTATAAAAATAATAGAGTGAAACGTGATGTTTTACTTGGTCTTGCACAAAAATACAATTTAGATGAAGATACTGTCAAAAAGAAAATAAAGAACCTCAGAAGTGCATTCCACAGGGAACACAATCGTCTCACCAATAAAAAAAGCGGTTCTGGATCTACCAAAGAAAGTAAAAAATGGTTTGCCTACGAATCATTGCAGTTTATACTCGATGTGACTGAACCTCGTTCAGGAACAGCCAGTATAATTGTAAGTAAGTATACCTAGTTTACTGATACTTACTACATTATTAAGTAGGTACTTAGCAGGAATAAAGGTTATCTTATCATACATAAGTTCCCTAAAAAATAAATTAATAGACAATCATGTAGGTACTAAAGTTTTACTCCATTTATTTTTTACTAGATAGGTACCTATAATTATTTAATCATTTTTTTGTGTGACAATCATCATAATAAGCATTGCTATGAGAAAACAAAACTGTCATTAAGTAAATAACTTTACTGATTGACATATGAACCTCTTTAGTAGTGATGGCATAATTGTCTATTACCTAATTCGTTCCATGTATTGTCAAGTGTGACATGACTGTGTCTATTTTAATCATACGTCGGTTTCAAGTTAATTAAAACCAAATATGTAATTGGTTTGTCTTTAAATGTACAACAATTTAATTTGATTTGCAGTTGCAGATCCTTGGGCCCCGAAGCTATGGACTGAAACGTTACGGGTATAGAGTGCGGTTACCGCATCATTGTGGGGTCCGTGAGTTTCGACGAATGTTAAATTAACGGAAGTGACTTTATGTGGTATTTTCTTTGTTAAATTCAATCCGTTTGGGTTATTCTCCCTGGTTAACTCAACCATCTTGAAGTGGTCTTTTATCTCGGCTAAAACAGTGTATACTCTGGTTTGTAATAACGCAGAGTACCTGTAGCGACCCTCCAATGTATCTTCATTTGGAAACACGATACCAGCAAGGCGTGTTTGTGCTCCCGGCGTCTGGATGTCAATGTTCTCAAACCCTAACAAATTAGAGTTTGGTATAAGCTGGCCTGGTATGAAATCGTCAGGTAGTGGAGCATAAGCTGGGTTATTCATAGCGGATGCTGTTACACGGTTTGAAGTGACAAGTGGAGACACGTAACACTCATACACGTTATGATTGTCGGCGTTGATCTCACCGAATGAACCGCTTGGATGTTCAATTCCATTGATTACTAGTGGTCCTTGTGGAATGGCCACCTCTGGAAGATTTAGACGAATTTCCTTCCCGTCTTGGGTAATGACGCTTGAGATGTGGGTTATGTAGTCAACTATTGGTTGTGGTATCACCTGGTAGTCTGGGAGAATTTCGCGGGCATCAGTTCGTAGATTGAGCACATTCTGGCCGGATTTCCGTGCCTGCTCAAGAATCTCTAGATTGAGATGCGTTGCCATCGCATGGGTGAACATGCTATGGGGCAGTCTATCATGTAGACGTGGATCTATGCCTCGCATTTTCTCGTATGTCTCATTTACTAGAGGGAGGAATCCAGAAAATTCAAAATTCTGACAATATACCTCTTGTGCCGCGATTAAGGACGAATGGGGTCCGATGTCATAAAGAGGTTCATCCCGTAGGGCATCCTCGGTGGTGCTGGGCACCACTTGCTGAACAGGTTGGGGCTCCTTCCCCTTTGTCCTCTGTTCTCTGAAGTTTCGCGAGCGGTTGTTCGGCTGGCGATTCTTCTCACGTGACTCGTCATATGGCTGGGGTTGATAGCTCCAGTCCTGGAGTTGCTGACGATTGTTGTAATGCTCATAAGCTCTTTGGGCGTCACGCTGGCCTCGGCGGTTACCGCCGGAATTTAGGCTTCTGCCACGAGAGTTCTGATCTCGATTTTGATTATACATCTTTTAAAAAGGTAGTTAAAAACGACGATTACGGGCGGTCACTCAGACTCCTGGCCCGTGATTGTAACTTCGAAGCTGTTACTGCTATAATGCATGAAGACGAAGCTATAAGAGGTGCTTTTATTTCGGGAATACTGTCACTAAGAATCCGGGAAAGACTGCTTCAAGAACGCTCCCTCACCTTAGATAAAGCTCTCGATCAAGCTCTCTCCTTAGAGACTGCAGAAAGAGACTCCCGGACAATGACCAGCAGCGGATTAAACGAAATAAACTTGAACGCTTTACCAGTAGCACCATTGTCAAAACACAGATCAAAAAAATTTTTAACCCCCAGAGCAACTTCGGAAGTGCCAACTAAATGGCGCTGTTTCTATTGTGGGGGAAATATCTCACACCGAAGGATTAAATGTCCGGCTTTCAACGCCCAGTGCCAGCTGTGCTCCAGAAAAGGACATTTTGCTAATGTATGCAGATCTATAAATGCTACCAATAACGCCGTTACCGCCGAAGAATCTGCCGTGGATTCTGAAGATTCTGCTAATGCTATCTCGGCTGCCTCTCCATCAAGTCTTTCAAAAGCCACAATCCCCGTAACCCTTAATAACTATCACGCCGACGCTTTAATCGACACGGGAAGTTCAGTGAGCTTTATAGATGAGAAAATAGTGCGACTAATGCAGCTGAAACAAAAGCCTCACAAGCAGACAATTACTTTAGCCTCTCAAAATAACGTTTCTTTCGTGAGAAGTGTTTGTTTTGCAACTGTTACCATGAACGAATACTCGCACAAACACCGACCGCTTCTTGTCGTCAACAATCTTTGTGCTGACGTTATCATAGGCCATGATATACTTAAAGAATATTCTAGTCTCCAATTCAACCTGGGGGGATCTAAAGAACCCCTAATCTGCAATGTAATGCAAGCTTCAGTGCCTCCTGCCTCTATATTTTCTAACCTGTCTCCAAACATTAAACCAATTGCCGTGAAGTCCAGACCACCCTCAACAAATAAATCTTCCGACCGACACACATGGAATAAGGGAAGAAACATCTACCGCCGGAAGGCCCAAAAGGAATCGCCGGCTACCTTCTCACCTACATGACTTTGTGGTGGGAGAAGAAAACATAGACGGGGAGAATGACATATGAACCTCTTTAGTAGTGATGGCATAATTGTCTATTACCTAATTCGTTCCATGTATTGTCAAGTGTGACATGACTGTGTCTATTTTAATCATACGTCGGTTTCAAGTTAATTAATACCAAATATGTAATTGGTTTGTCTTTAAATGTACAACACTGATATATAAAAAAATTCTCTTTAATAAGGCACTAAGTCCCAATATTAAAATTACAATTAAATAAAAACACAAATAATACAATTACAAATTATAACTTATAACTAACAATTTCATTAAATCCGATGTAACCCAATTCAATATAATATAATTCCTTTCAATTTAATTTATTATAATTTAGTATTTTTCATTCAATCCAATATAATTATGAGAAATCAATTAATCATACTAAAACAAATTCACACATTAAATTATTAACGTCGGTTGGCACTCCGGTGGACTTCGAGCCAGTACCTATGGATCGTCCTATATGTCCTGCCATTCCACTTTTCCTTGTGGTGTCATAAAATATTCCTTAAATTCTTCTCGAACAAGCTTTGCGTCAATTGGAGGTCTTCGAGGAACTCTTTGTAAATCTGTTAATCCTGTGTCATTGCAAGTAATGGATCTCCAAGTGCCATTAACAATAACTCCATTTTCTAAGTCCTCTGTATCAAAACTTCCCGGAGGAGTGTAAAGTGGTCTTGAAGTTGTACTTTTTCTTAAATAGTTGTGTAGATATGTACATGCCTTGGTAATCTTTTCCACATTTTCTACTTTTAGTTGCATTGGTTTTCCGAAAACCCTAAAAAGTCCCTATTCCGAATGCATTTTCTACTACTCTTCTTGCTCTTGAAAGTCGATAGTTAAATATTCTTTCTGGTGATTGAGAGAGTTGGCCAGCATATGGCTTCATGCAGTTAGTAGTTAGTGCAAATGCATCATCAGCTACTAAAACATATGGAGTCAATTTTTCCCTCCCAGGTAGTGGTTCTGGGTGAGGTATTTTTAATCTGTTTTCTTGTAGTTCTTTGTAAAATGAAGTATTCTTGTACACGCCGCCATCCGATATACGACCCTGACACCCAATATGAACATAATGAAAACAATAGTTGGCATCCACAATTGCCATAAGAACAATACTAAATGTTTTTTTGTAGTTGAAATATTCAGTTCCGGTATTGGCAGGACATATGATCAGTAATAATAATAATAATAATAATAATAATAAAATCATTTATTTATAAAATAGGACACATTTACAATCAAATATCTTAAAATATTGTTAAAGAACACAGTTGCTTATTTGCCTGAACTAGGTTGGAACCTGTGTTTCAGGCTGGATAGTGCTTATTTAAACATTAATAATAAAATAACAATTTATCAATTACCTATAATTAAGACTTAAAATTAAAGGACACAGGTTTTATTTACATACAAAAAGAAGGTCTTCTGTCTCTTCGTAAGAGATACTTAATAAATATTGCACAATTCTCTTCTTACAGCTATAACAGTTTAACTTATAGATACTTAGTTTCTTATTTAATCTATTGTATAAAAATGGACCTAAAAACGTAAAGAATCTTTTTACAAAAACATACTTTGAAAATGAATTAGAGTCGCACACAATATCATTCCGTCTCTTGTTAGTATTTTCGGTTTTGTAAGTAAGCATGGTGTGCTGTTTTAATACTAAGTGCATAATGAAAAGCTGGCGAACAGTCAGTACGTTGCAGGATTTGTATAGGAGATCTGTGGGATAGAGAAAGGGATGAAAATTGGCTACTTTTAAAATGACTCTCTGAGCTCTTTCAAGAGGGAGTATATGGGTTTTGGGTGCACCACCCCATGAAGTGATACAGTACTGGATTACGGATTGCACTAGGGCAAAATATACTTGTGTGATTACTTTTGAATCCGCAATAGTTCGCAGTTTTTTAAACACATAAATTAATTTGCGCACTCTTTTAACCAAATTTTCAATATGTGGTTTAAAGGAGAGACATTCGTCTATGATAACTCCGAGATATTATTTTAATGTTGCATGTTTGAAAGATAAAAGGACAGTCACATGTACTGATTGGGTTACGTGCACATTTATGAGCAAACACATGAGGATGAGTAGTGTTAACTTGAGGTTTGCGCATGGAGAACTGAATATATTTTGTCTTTTCAGCATTTAATGTTAGTAAATTGCTTTGAAGCCAATTAGTCACCGTATTGAAACCTATTTGAGCGTATTCGTACAATTCTTTACTGGTTTTAGCGGTAAATACTAAGGCCGTATCATCAGCATATGAAAAAATTTTGGCATTTTTAAAGTTTGAATTGCACAAATCATTAATGTAAACCAGGAAAAGGGTTGGGGCCAAAATGCTGCCCTGAGGAACACCAAAACCAGTATTTTTTTGCTCATCGCTTGTGGTATTGTCTATTCTAACACACTGATATCTGTCGCCTAGATAGTCAGCAAAGAGTTTCAGCGGCGTTCCTCTTATTCCCATAGCCTCTAATTTGTTTAAGAGCATAGAAACAGACACTGTGTCGAAAGCCTTCGCTAGATCAAGGAAGACCCCCAGGGTCTGGTTTCCTTTGCCAAGTTCCTCTGAGACATAATTGGTCAGTTGGTGCACCGCATCGGTTGTGGATAAATTGGCTCTAAAACCAAATTGCGCAGATGATAATAAATTATTTTTTTCTAAATATTTAACTAGCCTTCTGTTTACAATTTTCTCCAGAATTTTAGAAATTGAGGGGATATTGGCCTATAATTATTAACTAGGTCTTTTTTCCCGGATTTAAATACAGGAATTATAACTGCCTTTTTTAGGCATTTGGGAAAAATGCCTTCAGAAAAACAGATACGAAATATATGGGTTAATAAATAAATAATAATAAATAAAAAATAAAAATTTATTGAAATAACATGTTTACAAAAAAGTGTACATTATAGTGCAGTTGTATATATTAATCTAGATCTACATTAGGATAATAATTATCTAAATTTAAACTATGGAAGACAAATATGAGTTTACAGTCAAAAATAGAACTCTGAAAGTAATGTAGTGCGTTGCCTGATCTAGGTTTACTTAAACCTGTGTTTCAGGCCACCTCTCTGCGAAAGTATTTGTTAAATGGGAAAGTCATTGAATTAAATAAAAATAAAATATTTTCAAAATCTAAGCAGATACAATATTTTGCATAACCTTATCATAAACTACGCTTATAGATCCTGATTTAAATCTACAACTAAAATACTAATTTTAGGTAACTACAGTTAAGTCAGCTACTTTAGTTCAGCACCTCTAGTAGTTTTTCCGTGTCCGAGTAATTTAGTTTTGCTAAATAATCAAATAACATTATACTACACTTATAATAACTTACATTATATATCTGAAGCAATTTGTTAAATTTATTATATAAGAATGGTCCTAGAAATAAATAGAATCTTTTTGAGAAAGCATGTTTAGTTTGATGGTTCGTGCAAACCAGATCCTTTCTTCTTTTTTCTGAAGGTACAGGTTTAAACTCTAGTTCATTGTGTTGTAGTAAAACTATACTTAAAACAAAAAGTTGTCGAACTGTTAGCACCTTGCATGCCATATAAAGCTGGTGTGTGGGAAATCTAAATGGGCGACGGGTGGCGACTTTTAGAATTGCTCTTTGAGCACGTTCTAGCAGTAGTAAGGTTGATTTTGCGGCACCACCCCAAGAAGTTATGCAGTATGTAAGAATAGATTGACACAAAGCCAAGTAAACCTGTTTAATTAATTTAAAATCGGCTATGTCCCGTAAATTCTTAAAAATATATATTAATTTACGCACTCTAGTGCATAATAAATCAATGTGTTTACGGAAATTTAGGTTTGTGTCAATCGTGACGCCTAAGTATTTGATGTGGTCAGCTTTAATTAAAGTGGGACAAGTGCATGCCGTGTCAGCGTTTGTATTACATTTGTGCGCGTGAATGTTTTGGTTAGTAAGCATCTTGTTAGTATTTCTCATTGTAAATAGAATAAATTTGGTTTTATCTGAATTTAACGTTAATAAATTGTTATGTAGCCAATTACACACCATATTAAAGCCATTCTGAGCAAGTTCATAGACATCAGATCTTGATTTACCTGAGAACAGTAGAGCTGTGTCATCCGCATATGACATAATTAAACCATTTTGAAGTTGTAAGCGGCAAAGGTCATTAATATATATTAAAAATAATGTGGGCCCCAAAATACTGCCTTGTGGGATTCCATAATTACTATTTTTGAGTTCAGAGCTCGTGTACTGACCGATTTTTAGAGACTGGTAACGGTCGCTAAGATAATCAGCTAACAGTTTTAGCTGTGTTCCTCTTATCCCAATTTTTTCCAGTTTAAATAAAAGAAGAGAACAAGAAATAGTTTCAAAAGCCTTGGCAAGATCTAGAAAGATCCCAATGGTATGCATGCCACTATCTAGATTTTTACTTATAAAATTTGTCAATTTGTGTACTGCTTGGCTTGTTGATCTTTTAGGCCTGAAACCAAATTGTTGATCTGAAAGCAATTTGTTATTTTCAAGATATTTTACTAGCCTGTTGTTAATTATTCTTTCCAAAATCTTCGAGAGTCCCGTTAGTACTGAAATAGGTCTATAGTTAGTAACACAGGTTTTGTCTCCGGATTTGAAAACAGGGGTGACTACTGCTTTTTTTAGCAATTTTGGGAATATTCCTTGAGTTAAACATATCTGAAAAATGTGAGTTAGTGGAGGGGCAATTAGGTGTTTAAGTCTTTTCAGTATGGCATTAGGAATCTCATCCCAACCGACGGCGCAAACGTCCTTTAACCCATCTATTATACCTATCACTTCACTCACGTCTGTATCTAACAGGACAAAAGAGTTCAGTGCAGCGTGAGTCATACATGTGCTTTGAATAGAAGGAATGTGGGTTAGGTTTTTTTCTGCCAGATTTTTCCCTATGTTAATAAAGAAATTGTTTGCTTTATTTGTCGCTGCGGATGGGTTCAATTCGGTTGTTAAAAGTTCGAGCGGAGGTTCTGAGTGCTTGGTTCTAAATGTGTTACTTTTAATATATTTCCAGATTAGCTTACTATTTTTACCTGCCTTCTGTAGTTGATCTTTGTCATATTGTTTTTTAAGCTTTTTCAACAGATTGTTACAGAAATTTCTATATCGCTTGTAGGTGACTGATAGTATTTCATTGTTAGGGGACAGTTTACATTTTTGGTGTAGTCTGTCTCTATGTCTGATACAGCGAACAAGTCCGGGCGTAATCCATGGTTTAATGTTATTGTACTTTCTGGGTATTACTTTTGTTAAAGTGTTTCTCTTAATAGCACATTGTAACAAATCAATAAAACACTGTAACGAAATATTAGGGTCACTCGAATTATTATAAACGGAGTCGAAATTAATACCTCGTACGTCGCTTTCAAGATTAGTCATGTTGAGTTTTGAACAGCTGCGCATGCAATTTTTTCTAGGTGAAGGTATTTGCAATGTTAGTAAAACTGATTGATGGTCAGTAAGTGACGTATTTGTAACCATTGTTATGGACGGCGCTTTTGACTTTATTATGATATGGTCAAGGCATGAGCCGCTCTGGTGCGTTGGGTAATAATGTGCTGGTAGAAGTCCATGAAATGTGCAGATGTTCAGATAGTTATGTGCATGAGTATCGATTTTCCCGGAAGCAATGTTAATGTTAATGTCACCTAAAAGTATAATATTTTTATAAGATGAAATTTTTTCTAGGTTTATGTTAAGCGAGTCTAGGAATCTGTCAATATTTTGAGATGGAGGTCTATATATAGCCATAAATATCGTATCGGGGGAAATTTTAATTGTTAGGCAATTACAGTCTTGAAATAAGGGTTCTTCAACCACTGCTTCTAAATTATTTTTTATATAGATAACTAATCCACTATTTTGATTAATGTGGCTACTTGTTTTGTGGAAATTGTATCCGTCTATTGATGGTATATTCGTTGTTTGTTCGGAGAGCCAACACTCTGTTAGCACAATAATGTCACAGCTTATTTCAAGATTCTGTAATAGCACTTCGAAGCCATTGAAATTACGGTTTATACTACGAATGTTTTGTGTAAGCACTGTTAACATTTTCTTACCAGCGTTAAGATGATTTTTGCACTCCTCAAGATTACAAATGATTGCTTCGGACACTGAAAAACTGTCAAGATCACTGATTAGCTGATTAGTCATTATACTAAAAACTAACTTATCTACTTTTATGTGCTAATTAACAAATTATTCGATGGCGCTCTTAGGCGCCTTCATAGTCTATTGAATTAATATAATTGTCTTCAGCATATTTTCGTGCAGGGCAATTTATGTCACCAGTTGGGTGATCATGTTTCCTCTTGAAACGTTTGCACGTTGCACACTGAGGAGAAGATTTGTTGCTGCAATCTTTGAACGAGTGTCCCGTCTCTCCACAGAGGTTACATGTTGGAGATGTTTCACGGCAAAACTTGGCTGCGTGGCCAAACTGTTGGCAATTGAAGCACCTGGTCACTAAAGTGAAATCTCTAACTGGGCATGATGTCCAATTTATAAAAATACGGCCTTGGTTCACCAGTATTTTTCTGATGCTGGGCGGGACTTCAAGTATATAATTACATGTTGAGCGATCTTTCTTACCGGACTTATGGCTCATTTTTATTGTTTCTAGAAAGGCCTCTCGAGTAATTTTCGGCAATTTCTCAGATAGGTTTTGCTCATAAATGCAATCCAATACTTCTTTCTCACTGAGAGCTACAGGGACACCAATTATTGCTATCCTGGGACGGCGTTTTGAAGTTTCTTCGATTTTAAGACCCGACGAAACCAGTTTCTCCGAGTTTTTTAATTTAGCAATGTCATCTTTGCTATCGGTGCTAATAATAACGCCTCCATTCCTAATTTTTCTAACGCTGCGGACCCGAAGTTTCAGTTCCTCCGGCGAGATAATTTTTTGGACAAGTGTTTTGGTATCGTCACTAGAATGATTTTTATCGGTCGGATAGATGGCAACAGAACTAAAGTTTGCTGGGCGAATAAAATTGTCTGCTCCCTTTTTAACCATATTGGCATAAGAAGGAGCTTGTGGTTGCGCTATTTTTTTATCGACAACCTCTTTGAAGTGGTGCAGAGTGTTTGCAACGACCTGCTGTTCTTGAAGGAACTGGATGGTGCTGTAAGCCTGAATAGATTTTTGCTTCAGGGATTGATACAGGACAGCCATTTGAGATGTCCCATGTGCGACTTTTCGACAAAGATTGGTGACGCGAAGCTTCTGGTCAGAGTTCATTTTTCCTTCCGCAACAGTAGAGCAAACATCGTTTAAGATGGTCTCTATGGATCCTAACCATTTTTGGATCTCCGGCGTAGCGATGACCTCAGCCAGTAAGTCATCCTCCGTGGATGCTGGTGGCGCTGTTTCAACCGGTTGGTTTTGGTCAGTAGTTGATGGAGTTGGCGGTGGGCTTCGCCGCATTAGTTGGCTACGCCCAAAAGGGCTAGACCCTTGGTTCGACATTACTAACACAGAAAAACACTGTTTTTAATGTAATTAGTTCATCGTGCACTGTGAAAAAATTGTTAGATTGCACAAATAACACGCGCGACACACTTTAGCTCAATACACTTTAGCTTAATGGAGGTACCAAGATGTGCTTGAATTGTTTAAGGATCTTATTGCTAATATTATCCCATCCCACCGCACAGTCATCTTTTAATCCACTAATAATTCGTGTTATTTCGTCTTCGTCAGTGTCCAGCAGTCCGAAAGATTGTAGTGCGCGTCTATTATTCAATTCTTTGGAAGGTGGTTGATCACTGTAATGCTTAGGAATCTGTTCGGCAAGATTTTTCCCAACATTCACGAAAAAATTATTGACATGATTGGCTGACGATAGATGTGAACCATTAGTCAGCAACAAACTCGAATTTGACTCACGCTGTTTTGACATATAAGTGACGTTTTTAATATGTTTCCAAATTTTTTTACTATTATTTCCTGCTCTATTTAATTCATTTTTATCGTAGTTCCTTTTCAAGTTCTTTAAGAGATTGTTACAATAATTCCTATATCTTTTATATGTGGTTTTAATGATAATGTTACCTGGGTTTCTCCTAGATGTCTGATGAAGTTTATCTCTATGTCTTATACACCGAATCAGGCCAGGAGTAATCCAAGGTTTAATATTATTAAGTTTCTTGTTTGTTGTAACAACAGTAGTGTTACGTAATATTGCTAATTGAACATGTTTTATTAAGTACGATAAAGAAAAATTTGCGTCAGCAGTATTGTAAACTGGGCTAAAGTCAAGATTGCATAAATCATATTCGAGTCGGTTTGTATTTAATTGTGTTTTGGTCTGGGGACGATTCAGCTTAGGCAGCATTAAATTTAGGGTTAGTAGAACGGCGTGATGGTCAGTAATTGTTGAGTTAGTAACAAGCGTAACATACGATAAACTGGATTTGATGATCATATGATCGAGGCAGGAACCACTATTATGTGTAGGCAAAGTGTGTGCAGGTAGAAAACCATGGAATGAACAGATATTAAGATACTCTTGGGTCCCTACATCGCAGTTATCACCGTTTATGTTTATATTTATGTCACCTGTTAGGATGACATTCTTGAATGAGCTTAGGTCTAGAAAAATTTGGTTTAAGGAAGCATTAAAAGAGTCCAAGTTTCTAGCGGAAGGGGATCTATATATAGCGATTATTGCTGTAGTTGTACCAATTTTGATGACTAAGCAATTAGTCATACAGTCTTGTAAAGTAGGTTCTTCCACTTGGACCATTAATGATTCCCTAGAATAGACCACCACTCCATCATTTTGGTTGTTATTTTGTTTGGTATACAATAAGTTGTACCCTGGAATTACTGGGAGGTTATCTTGGCGATTAGACAGCCAGCACTCAGTTAGTACCATTATATCACAATCAAAATTGAGTCTATGAAGAAAAATGTTGAAGCTATCTATATTCTTATAAATACTGCGAATGTTTTGGGTTAGCACAGTTAGTGACTTTTGGTAACCGGAAAGATATTGTATGCAATCCTCAACCTGGCATGACTTTGAATCGGGTACGAATGTGTTGTCTATATCGGTAATTAAGTTATTATCCATATTATGTAGTAAAAGAAAAATATAAAAACAATGATTTAAGTCTAAAATATAAAACAAATATGTGGCGCTCTTAGGCGCCTTCATAGTTAACCGAATTTAGGTACCTGTTTTCGGCAGCTTTTTTAGCAGGGCACTCTGAATCTCCCGTCTTGTGGTTAGCTGGTTTTTTGAAGCGCAAACATGTTGCACATCTTGGCGCAACTGCTTTTTTGGAGCAGTCTTGGATGGTGTGCCCTTCTTCACCGCAATGTCCACATGTCGGAGTAGCTACCTTGCACGTCTTAGCTGCATGACCGTACTGCTGGCACTTGTAACACCTCGTTACCAGTGTGAAGTCTCGAACGGGGCAGGAAGTCCAATTTATAAATAGTCTATCCTGTGAGATGAGTGCCTTACGAATAGTTGCTGGAACTTCTATGATATAGTTACAGTTCTCTGCATCTTTTCTGCCGGATTTGTGGCTTAGCTTGATTGAGGTCAAAAATGTTTCTCTAGAGATAGTGGGCAGTTTGTCGGCCAAGTTTTGTTCATAAATGCATTTATAAACCTCATTTTCAGCCATAGATGCAGGGATCCCTATAACTATTATGCGTGGTTTGCGCTTCCTAGGTTCGTCGATGGTGAGAGCTGACGAAGCCAGTTGGACTGTTTCTTTGAGTTTTTCCAGGTCTTCCTTAGTCTCTGTGCTAATTATGAGTCCTCCTTTTCCTATTTTGCGTACACTTCTGACTTTTAGTTTCATTTCACCAGGGCATATGATTTTTTGGACTATGTTCTTGGTTTCGTCACTAGTCTTAGAATTGTCGCTGGGAAAAATCGCCACGGAGCTAAATGTATTTGGACGAACAAAGCTGTTGCTCCCCTTTTTCACCATGTCTGCAAATGATGTTGTTCCTGATTCTTGCCTTGCGCAGGACTCCTTAATGGTCTGGTTCATCTCCATCACGCAGTCCTTAAGGTTACGGTCTTCATTCAATTTGTTCAGGGAGTTATGGGTCTTATATGCATATTGCTTTAGGGACTGGTATTGAACAGCCATTTGCGAAACTCCATGTCCCACTTTACGGCAAGGAGAGCTTATTTTTAGCTTCTGTTCAGAATTTAACTTCCCATCAGAAGCAATTGCACATACCTCATTCAAACACTGCTCAATAGAGGTCATCCAGTTCGAAATCTCGGGAGTCGAAACTGTCTCCATTTCCTCGTTTCGTACGGTTTGGTCACGTCTTGATTGTTGGGGCTGTGTTGGTGTAGGTGTTGGGGGAGGGCTGCGACGCGTCAACCCACTCCGGTTAAAGGGGCTGCCTTCCATATTTTAGAGAATGATTAACAAATCAGTCCATTTTTTACCAATCAGCACTTATGAATTTTGTATCAGTCAAACACGCTAGCTAGTAAGTACACTAAAATGTAGGTCACTATTTATGCGAATGTTAATTTATTATATTTAATATACATTGATGAGCACGTCTGTTTGCGTTGAGTGCAAAAAAGTGAATCCAATCCAATCCAATCAGTACATGTTTACCATCAACGGATCCTATACAGTGAGCAAAGTTCCACTTATTTTCGAAATTTCGGGCTACTGTTTTCCATTCTTCTTCATCCTTTGGTACCTAAAAAAAAATATCAATTTTGTTTCAGAATGATACCAATATTAAGGAAAATATTGATATAGATCAGCATTCATTTATGAGTCTACAAGGAAATTTATCCCAATACATTGAAGCCGATATGCAACATAGCACTCCCTCCACATCAACGAATATGCGGCCACCTAGCACTCCCTCATCAACGTCTAAAGATGGTATATATGGAGATCAAACAAGAAAAAAGAAAAAAAAACACAAAATAAAAACAAACAGAAAATGAAAGAAGAGCTGAAGAAGCATACAATGTCATGAAAAGTTCTGTTAAAAGGGATGATTGCAGTACATATGGAGAACATGTTGGCAATGAACTAAGAAAGCTTTCATCTAAATCTCAGATATATGTCAAACATATGATTAATAATGTATTATTTAATGCAGCCTTGGGAGTATACGACAATCAACAGACTACACATGAGGCATCAATATCATCGCCACCAACAACAGTATCAACACCAGATATTGATCTTAATACTAATATTCAGTCTCCATATGACAATCAACATACAATAGTGGTATCTGAGCCATCACCAATAGAACTGGCTACTCAACATGAGCCAATAGATAGAAATAGGGATGATGAAAGTCAATCTGTTTTGGTGGAATACCTTGATCAATCAAGTAGTCTCCGACAATATTTAACTTTTAAGGCAAATGCAAAACCATGAATTACAGGTTAAATAGTACTAAATAAATATGATCTCAGTTTGTAATAGTTGACACATTAAATATTTATGCTGACTAAACAGGTAAATTATTTTATTTACAACCTTTAGGTATCCACACTAAATGACTAGGTAAGTACACATCTATTTATTACCTTTATGTGATCTTCCAATACTTTTGAAATAGCCTCGCATACTTCTGGTACAATGAGGGAAATTGTAGAATTTGATACTTCAAATAAGTACATTAGAGACCTGTACGAATCACCGGTGGCTAAAAATCTTAATGTGATTAGCAGGCGCATTCTCGGTGAAATGCTATCTTGGTAATTGGTGTCCTCTCTTTGAATGTATGGTGCAATTAGTTGTAGTAAATGTTCAAAGTCCGCAGTTGACATTCTGGTAAAGTTTTTAAATAAGGCACCATCGTCTGCCTTAATTTTTGTTAGTAAACTAATCCGTGGGCCATTCTGAAGTAATCTTCTTTTCCACCAACGTTTCTTCTTCCGTTGTTTAGCTGCATGGCTTCGTAGTACTAAATAAGCTGCTGCTAAAGTTACTTGATCAGCCATATTCTATGGTGTATGTATCCCCTCGATCTAACAAGTAGAGATTTAGAAATTATCCAGGCTCGATGTTGCCTCGGCGTAAAATAGACTGCCGTATGCCACATATGCCGCAAATGCTTTCTATTTGTAGCATGCCACAAGGTGCCGCATGCAACAATGTGTAGCATGTGACACTGTCGCAAGTTGTTGACTCGGCGTAAACGAGCCTTTAAATGCATTGATATTATTTACGTGTGCGTGGTGGTGTGTGTATTACGAGCTATACTTCGAATCAATTGATTTTATTTCGATCTAACTCATAGTAGCTAAAATGTGTAACTAACAAGCAACCCGAAAGGGAAACATCTATTTAGAAATTGTAATAGTTCAGAATTCTACACACTCTTATAGCTTTATTCAATGTCATTAATATCAAGTTGCTATTTTAAATCGTTTACAATCGAATTTACTAACTGAATTTAGTAACTATTGTTATGTATGGAAAACTGTGACCCACACGTTTATATAAAAAACCTAGGTTCAATTTTTTCACTAAACACGTCGCATGCGGTCAGTTTGCTTGTGTGGCCATCTTGCCATCCAATATCTCATTATTTAAGTTATTTTATTATGCCAATGGGAAATTCTTAAATTACTCGCTTATTTTTTTTTTACATTATTTTTGTTGTATTTATCGGCACGCGATTGACCACCATCTCACCCACGGGCAAGCGATGACGCGGTCGAAGACGGAGCACGCCTGTTCAGACCACCCAATAATCACTCCTGATCAAAGACTCCAAGGATGCAACCATCGGGAAACACAGACTCCGACAGTGAATTCCACTCCAAGTAACTCACGTTTGCACGAGCACTCACTTTGCTCCCCCTATGAAGCCTGTATCTAAAAGATATCAAAGGGAACCGACGATGATGGTTTCGTGATGGTACATAGGAGAGAATGCCGCCAGCGAACCAACTGGAACCGCTGCGGCACGACACCTACCGAACCCAAAGTAACTATACGTACCGCGAAGCCGTAAACACTCCAGTATATATCTCGCGGCTACACTACACCCCTAAGGCAGAGGGAATTGTGGAGTATGTGCGCCAAAAGACAAGCTACACGCCGAGAGTGCAGTTGCTGGAATCGCGCCCTAATGTCAACGTCAACGCTTTTGTGGTGCGGGTACCAATAGGTATGTCATGGAGGAGGACTTTTGGCCGCAGGTGTCACCGTCACTCCCGCGGACATGTCCCACCAGAGCGCACAATGACGTTATGCTTAGTGAAGTGTTTTACTTAATTTTGTAAAGTACATAATATCTATGTGCCACAATAGCCTGAAGATAAAGAGATTTGCTATTTTTATAAGTATACCACGGCAGTTTCTTTCCCAAGACATGACGTTTAAAAATGCATTTTCTAAAAGTGTTTACTATTTTTATATTTGCGTCAAATGATCCTGTTAGGTTCAAAGGTTTCTTAGTTTAATTACAATAATAGTGTTATTGCACTGGATGTTTGGTTACGAGCCTGTACTTTATTTTGTTTCATATTTTCCCAGGTTTTGTGTGTGACCAACATTATTGCATTTACCTATATCTAGGATCTACTAACATCAATCGAAAAGATTGACGTTCTCAGATCTTACTTTGTTTAGATGTATAGTTTGGTAATATCCACACCAAAGACATCCACTCCATCAGCTGGTGACATTTGCATTTGCTGTATTATTAAACTAACCGATCCACGCAACCTCGTCCGCGTCCGATCCCCCATCAATGCCTCGCTCCTATTGTTCGCACCGTGATGTTAGATCCTAAAATCTTCCTCGATAAATAGGCTACCCAACACTAGAACAGTTTCTCAATTCAAACCAGTAGCTACCGAGATCAGTGCCACACACAAACAAACCCTTCAGCTTTAAAACATTATTATAGACATTTTAGTCCACAAAATTTAGCAATTCTAGTCCACAAAATATAGCAGTGAAGCACGTTTCTTCTTACTACTCTCGATGTCAGCAGCCATTCCAGGTAGATCAAGAGTACCAGCTTCCAACGTTCCCCTCTCTTTCTTCTGTAGTTCAATGACGACTTCTCAATTAAATGACCAGTAGGTATATTCTACTGCAATTATTGTCATTCTATGATGACTTGACAATTTAATGTCCGGCAGGTATATTATACTGCAATGATTGTCATTCAATGATGAGTTGTGAATTTAATGATCAGTAGGAATCATACCACAATTACTGTAATTCAATGACGACTTCTCAATTAAATGACCAGTAGATATTCTACTGCAATTATTGTCATTCTATGACGACTTGACAATTTAATGTCCGGCAGGTATATTATACTGCAATGATTGTCATTCAATGATGACTTATCAATTTAATGACCAGTAGGTAATTATTCTACTGCAATTACTGTCATTCAATAATGACTTGTCAATTTAATGACCAGTAGGTAATTATTCTACTGCACAACCGTCATTCAATGATGACTTGTCAATTTAATGACCAGTAGGTCATTATTCTACTGCATAACCGTCATTCAATGATGACTTGTCAATTTAATGACCAGTAGGTCATTATTCTACTGCATAACCGTCATTCAATGATGACTTGTCAATTTAATGACCAGTAGGTAATTATTCTACTGCATAACCGTCATTCAATGATGACTTGTCAATTTAATGACCAGTAGGTAATTATTCTACTGCATAACCGTCATTCAATTATGACTTGTCAATTTAATGACCCGCAGCAATGCTGCTTAATATACGTATGCGGTTGCTTGTTGGCACAAACAAGCAACACTTCACGTTGGTCGCAACGTGCTGCTCCAATGCCAAAGACCAAGCCCAGGTCCGCCAGTACGGCTGTGCAGGCAGGTTTGATGAGGAGCGCCAAGCCACGTCCGAAGCACAGGCAGAGCCGATCGTACGCAGACGGGAAAAGTGATGGCTGGATGAGAAGAAAGGACGTGAGCTGTATCGCTTCTTCCCGGACGTGGCCTCAGCTCCATGTGATTTAGGAAAAGATTGCATGACATTCAATGGTATTCAATTTAATGATCAGCTATGCTGCGTTACACCATATCAATTGAATTATCAGCAATGCTGCGTTACACCATATCAATTGAATTATCAGCAATGCTGCTTAGTATGGTATCAATTTAATGATCAGCGTTGCTGCTTAACATCGTATCAATTTAATGATCAGCAATGCTGCTTAGTATAGTATCAATTTAATGGTCAGCAATGCTGCATAATAATTAATCCATTTAACTATCAACCATGTTGACTTAGGTCATGTGTCAAATCAGCGTTGCTGCTAATGATTAAGTCAATGTAATGATCAGGTATAGTAAATAAATTTCAAATTAACGCCGTGTCCTACGTGGACGACTCAACGCGAACGCGATTGCGAAACGATCCGATGCGAATTTAATGCGGTGCGGAGCGAAGCGGCTACTCTGTCCTACGTGCGCGCGAACCGTCCCCTCCGCGCCCTCCGCCGCCGTTCAGTTCAGTTAACATTAAACATTTGTCATGGACGGACGGAAGCTAATGTTGTTGGAAAATTCATATCTTAAATATGAGATATTGAAGAAGTGTATAAAGCAGAGAAGTGGAACTAATACTGTGTACTTAGAAAGGCATACTCATGGGGAATTTCATAATTTGTACCAGGATTTACGTACTCAACCCCTGTTGTTCAAGGAATATTGTCGAATGTTACCTACAACGTTTGACTATATTGTACAAGCCATTAAACCTGTTCTACAATTTTCTACAACAAATTTTCAGGAACCTATTTCTGTAGAAGAACGACTTATGGTGACTTTGAGGTAAGAAAACTATGAAATAATAAACTATGAAATAAATGTTAGAGATTACATATAATATTAATTAAGTTTAATTAGTAAGTATGTACATAATTGCAATACTTTCACAAAGATGTGTAATTGCCATGTTGTTGAGCACTGGATTGTGGTGGGTTTAACTTTGACAGCTCCATTAGAAGAAGCTCTTGCATCTGCGTTCTAAAATGTAATTTGTTGAGTGATGGCAACTGTTTCATGTAAGGTAATATTGATTTGAACCAAAGAAGGTCGTCGTCAGTATTATCTGGTTGATCTTCGCGAAGAATTTTCATTTTTTCTCTCTCAATATCGAGAAATGCTTCGAGACTTATATCTTTTCTTTTGCGTGTTTGCCTTGTGATAGCTGGCAACGAGGACGAAGGGGAAGGCACCGGCAATGAGGATGAAGGCGAAGGACCTAGCAACGAGGGCGAAGGTGGACGATCTTGTCGAAGGCTGTTATCTATGGACATGTTCTGTGGTATTTCTTCTAAAATAGACGCAGATTCAGGGAGCTGGGTGTTGTCATTGTCAGATGCGTTCATGTTGAATATCTCTTCCGGACTAGGCGCGTCTGAATACACTGACAGATCTATAGAATTGCTTTCGGAGTCTTGGGATATAATATTCCCTTCTGTTTGTCGGGGTTTCAGAACTACTTTTAAAAAAGACATGACCTCAAAATGTGGCCATGTGCCTGTGTACTTCGGCTCATTATCGGCGTCTGTCCCAGAACGTGGCTTAGGATTTTTTTTTAATTCTTTACTAAACGTGTCTCTCAAATTTTTCCATTTTTTCTTAGTCATTTCACCTGAAAAAAGAAAACGAATTATAACTTAATATTTTGCATTATTTCAGGTATTTGGCCACAGGTATATAATTTCGGCAACTCGCTTTCTCGTTCAGAATTTCAAAATCTGCTATTTCTACAATCGTACCACAAGTTTGCAAAGCTATATGGACTCAATTAGTTAGGAAACACATGCCCGAACCTTCAGAAGATAGCTTTAAAAACATAGCGCAATGTTTTTGGGACAGATGGCAGTTTCCTAATTGCATTGGATGTATTGACGGAAAGCACATTCGCATAATAAAACCAAAAAAGAGTGGTTCCATGTATTATAATTACAAATCCTTTTTTTTCGATTGGGTTGTTAGCAGTCACTGACGCAAATTATAAGTTTGTAATGATAAATGTGGGTTCCTATGGAAAAGACAACGATGCCGGTGTTTTTGAGGAAGTCACGTAGGCCACTTCAATAGGTTTCGAATGTTTGTTGTTTTCGCGCCGTGCCGCGCCGCTTCGCGTTCGCGTCTAGATCGCTCACGCAGGACGCCGCGTATGTTATTCGGAAAAAAAAAAACATTTTTCCACCAACCCATGTTTAGGCAAGCGGCACTTCATGGCAAGACTGGAGTCAGATTTTACTGGCCTCCGATCATCCGCAACGACCTAAGTTCCACATATGACAGCCGGGGCCTACGGCCCAACGTGCCTTGAGGCACTTTGGTCTTAACACTTACTTATGACGAAAGTGTAAAAACATATAGCCGAAATGCTTCTATCCATTAAAGAAAGCAGCACTTCGTTCCTATTCTTTCCCCTTTTTTTTCTAGGAATTACTTTAACTCACAGTTTAATCCTCGTCGCCAATGTAGAGAATACTTATTTACAATATTGTCAGTTGACTCGCCAACGCACCACCGCACAGGCCGACAGTTCGACAACGACTCCCCGCCCCACCACTCGTACCGGTATTTATAACCGAGCGACGTGTGCGCCCGAGGCAACGTCACAATACTGTTATCAGTTTGTAGGTAGTTCGAAATATTGATATCTACATACACTACAGTTGCAAATGATTGGATGTATGTGGAGGCAAAGTCAATAATACAATTCCATTCTCTCTGGCTTTGTCGATTATCTCAATGGAGATATGAGTCTCGTGGTTGTCCATTGCGAGGAGAACTGGATTTTCTTTTGTTGGTTTAACGAATTTAAAATAATCCAAAAACTTTTTAAAAATCTGTTCCGTTGACCACCCTGATTGATTATGTGATTAAACGAACTTACCTTAAGTGAAGTTCTATCATAATTATACGAAGCTCCTTCTCCGAGACAATTTTTACGAGTAGTAGCGTGGGTATCGTACCTAGCGCCATCACAATTATTTCAAAGCTAAAAAAAAAAATATGAAAACAGTTCTCTTCCATTGGGCAACACTTTGTGTATGTGTCATTTCGTTTAAAGCTAGTTAATGTAAACAACCCTATTTAAGGGCAAAACTTCAGTAGGGACGGGTTGGGAGACTGTCTCGGAGAAGGAGCTTCGTATAATTATGATAGAACTTCACTTAAGGTAAGTTCGTTTAATCACATAATTATACTTACTCCTTCTCCGAGACAATTTTTACGAGTAGATGTTTGAAGTCCGTTAGGGTTGTTTATGAGTTAGTAATAACTTAGTAATAGCATTAGTAAGATATTTATTTGTAATACAATTCAAGTTAGTAATATAACAAATTAAAAATAATGAAATTTGGGTTCAACAAAATCAATCAGATATTAATTACGGTGTTACATATCGCATCACTAAACATAGTTGTGTCTTGAATAACTGGCCTGTTATAATGTCTAGCAAAGGTGGCCGAGTTCTGAGACCACCCAGCTGTTCTTTGTATTTGGTCTATACTGATACCAGATCTTTTAGCCGCTGACGTAGAAGCATGTGATGTTTAATCCAACGGCTTATAGTTTGTGTTGAGGCACTGTGGTGTGGTTTTTTGAAAGTTATTATAAGCTTGTCTGAATTACTTCTCAGAGTTTTGGTTCTATTAATATAACATTTTACAGTTGTGACTGGACAAATCTCAATTTTATTTTCAAAAGTTTTAAGATGTAAAAGTGGCTGACAGTTACCTGTTTTTGAAGTTTTTATTATGTCTGGGATGTATATCTGAATTCCATCAGTTACCGCTTTAATATTTATAATATTAATAAGATATAAGGTTTGTACTCTATGACCTGTAGTAAGGGCAAGGATAGTAACTACTTTTTTGGTTAGTTATTCTAAACTTATGTCTTCATTAGGGTAAAGATTTGCTAAATATGTTAATACTACACCAGGATCCCAAGTAAGATTATACTTTGGGGCAGGTGGTTTTGTACGGTATACACCTCTCATAAATCGTTTAATCCTTTCATCAGATCGTTTAATCTTTTCACATTTACTGTTTATTCTAGAAGCAAACAAATCTGTATCTGGCACTCCAAAACAATTTACAATTTTGTTATAGGCTATTTGAGAGAGTTCCCATTCAATGTAAATTTTTCTCGATTCTCTATCGGCTTCCGAATTATCTTTGGTATTAATATATGATGCGTATATCCATATATTTCTTTCTTCACACCATTGCCATATATCTCTAGTAATACTATTTAAATAAGGAAACTGAACTCCCCCCATTTTGTTAATATATGAAACTGCAGTAGTGTTATCCACTCTTAGTAACACTTCGCAGTCATGCAATTCTTTTGCAAAACACTGAAGCCCTAAAAAAGCAGCTTTAAGTTCTAAATAATTTATATGGTATTTATTTTCTAAATCTGACCATGAACCTGAAGCTTTATTCAGTTCACATACAGGTCCCCAGCCAGTAGTTGAGGCATCTGTTAGTATTTCTGTTTTAAACTTATGCTGCTTTATTGGATTTCATTTTGATAAATTCCTTCTCCACCGGTCTAATTCTGGATTAACTATACTTTTAAGGGGCATTATTGCATCATAATCATCATTTGAATGCAGCAGACACAAATATTTCTCTCTTTCTAAAATTTTGGTGTATACCCAGCCATATGGAATAGCTGGACAAATTGAACTTAATGTTCCTAACAATTGAGAGAATTCCCTAATTTGGCATTGACTTTTTACTTGAAAGGGTTTAATTTTGTCAAAAATTGAAATTTGTTTTTGTTGGGGAACTGATAGTGTAAGATTTGAGGATTGTAACATAAAACCCAAATACTGACATGACTGGCTTGGTTGAAGGCGACTCTTTTCAACATTAATGACAAACCCTAAACTTTGTAAAAGATTTACTGCAAACTCTACATTTTCCTCACATTTTCTTCTTGATTTATGAAAATACAGACTATAATCTAAATAACATGTCATGGTGATGTTATTGTTTCTAAGGTAAGTACAAACTGGTTTCAGAAGTTTAGTAAAAACAAATGGTGCTGTACATAAACCATAAGGAAGAGCATTGAATTCAAATAAGTGACCATCAAAAGTAAACCTTAAATATTTTTTAAAATCATCTGCTATAGGTACCGAAAAATAGGCTTCTTTTAAATCTATAGAGGTCATAAAGTAATCTTTTGACATAAGTTTGCAAGCTGTTCTAATGTCTTCCAATTTGAAATGTTCTGTTTCTATAAAACTTTTCAGTTTTTTCAAATTCAATATAAATCTGTAAGAGCCATTGGGTTTAGGAACCAAGAATATTGGAGATGTAAAATGATTTGGACAGGAGGAACATTCTGAGACTGTACCTAAACTAGTTAGCTTTTCAATTTCTAGCTTAATCAATTCTTTTTCCTTCTCTGACCAATTTTGTAGCACAGCTTGATAAGAAGGTGGAGTTTCACTGAATGGAATCTCATAACCTCCAATCCATTTTAAAATGACTGGATCACTGGTTATTTTACACCAGTTATTTCTAAAATACTTAAGTCTACCTGCATGTACCTGATGGTCTATCTGCGGTATCTGGACTTGGCACTGGGAGGGGCTGGCTTCTGGGTCTTCCAGCGTGTTTGATCTGGTCGAGGTTGTCTGTAATACTGATGTTGTTGAGGCAGATGCCCGCCGCGAGCTCGTTGCTGTTGTTGGTACTGCGACGGGCCTCTCCAGTTTAACTGTTTCTTCTGAGTCCCTGGTTTGGGTGTTTTCTTTTATTTATTTATTTATTTAGACTTTATGCACAATAGTGGTACATGGGCGGACTTAATGCAACAAGGCATTCTCTACCAGTCAACCTTTGGGTTAATCATGGAGCCTGCTTTTTGAATAGCTTGTGCAGCCCTATTTTTTTCTGCACAGTCTATCCCGAACAACGTTTCATCTGGTGTTGCTGTCTTTACGGCATCCTGGACAACCTTACTGACACCAGCCAAGGCAAAAAAATTTCTTGACGATGAGTCCTGATGATAAATTTCAGCAGCTAATTTTGCCGCATCACTCATCTCTTCAACATGGACTTTACTATTAATATTCCCCACCAGTACCTTGCTCAATGACTTTCCCAGACAAGTCATGAGTTTGCCAGTAAGGTTTTGTCGGTAGCTGATCCTTTTATCCCTTTTTAGGGTTGGATCTGAAAGCGAAGCTGATATCTCAGCATTCATTAAGGGAGCTACTGCCCTTGGGAAATTTACAGGTGTGGGATATTTTTTGTAAATAGTCTCTCGAGATTCTTTACCAAGACCTGTTTGAATGATCCTTGTCCATCGGAGTGCTAGCTCTGGTCGAATAGCTTCTCCAACCTCTGTGTTTTCTTCGCCTTCGTTTCCCAGGGCTTGTAAGAGCTCTTCAGGTAGATTATCTTTTGAAAAAATTAGATAACTAAGATATAGACATGTCTATCCGCTTAGTGATAGCGCTAAGTCAATAGTATTCCAGTGTGGAAATTAATTTTTTGGCGTTGTCTACCCGCAGTGTGATAGCGCTTGCCATGTTTTTGTGAGGTTTGACACAGTGTTCACCCGCATGTGGTGACGCTTATGTGTTAACTTAATCCCTCTATTAGGATCACCCAGGCGTTTGAAGAAAAACATAGTAAGTGTTAAGATATGGGTAAGAATTTTCCATGTTTTACAGACCTGTATTATGTTCCTGTTCCAGATCATTCGGAACAAGTATATTAGACGCAATAGGCCGGTACTTCGGTTTGGGCAACCGGAGACAGCAGTGCAGATGGAAACGGTGATTGAGGTCGCGGTGAACATGGTGGTGAATCTGGCGGTGAAGCTTCTGAATCCACATCGACTGGCAGCTTTTTAAGTTTTCTTTCCAACTTCCGTATCTTCTTCTTGATGTAATCCTGGTCTTTATTCTTCCGTTTTCCCATTTTTCAAATTTAAAGTTCACACAAAAATTTCCGTATGATCGAACTTCGAAGCCGAGTAGAAAAAGTATGCTATTCGGAGAGTCACGAATGATTGAAAAAACCGTTAGCAGACCGAATGAGCAAAGTTTGCAGTTTAAATATTTTGAGTGAATTTTGTCCATGACCGAAAGTAACGGAAATGGTCATTTTTGACATCAATAAAATTCGAACGAAATTTTTCATATTTGAGGTTAGAATTTAAAAATAATTGAGGATTCAATTTAGAATCTTTTAACCCTTAATTTGGCAAAGAATAAAATGTAATAAAATCAATTTTTTATTAATGAAAATTTATTGTAGACCATTATAGGTGTTACAGAAAAATAATGAAAAAAATATAGGAATTTCAGATTTCCTGAAAAACTATGTATGCCACAGCATACATTGCCAAATGCACATAATAACATTGAATAAATGTGATGTATGCCTAGGCATACATTGCCAATTACAATACAATTATAGAATATTAAAAAAAAACGGTGATAAAACCTAGAACTTGCCAGCTTTTTACTAAACACGCATATGATAGTCTAGCTGGCAATTCCTAGGAGATTTTCCAGTAACGAAGCACAGATGGACCTGGCATTTCATGCATAAAACAGACGTTAGCTTCGAGCATAGTCTACATCGACCTTGAGTGGTCATATTCATAAAATGGCCAACATTATCATACCGTGATGATTCAACTGGGTTGGCTTGAGGCACAAACCTTTGCTTGTTTATTAGTCTTTTCACGGGTTCGTTCGGACTTTTTTAACCCCTCGTAAAGCTCAAATCTAAAATCCTTGAGGGACATCCACTGTTTTTGGAGTTTAGAGCAATCATGTCTGTATAAAAGCCACGCATTATTGATACATATGTCAAGAATTTGAGCAAATATGCCGATGTACCAACGCCGGGTCTTGAAAGGGGTTTTGTATAATGATATAAGCATATCTGCTAAATCGACTCCCCCCATATGTTTATTATACTCTTTGACAATTTGAGGACATTCAACATCCTTTTTTGTTTTAGCTTCCTTGCAGTACCTTTTAATTTTTGCTACTGGCTCCGTACCTACGTACGAACTTACCAATGTTACGGCTTTGTTGTCGTTCCACCGTACTATTGCTAATCGGTTTTTATTGCAGACTACTTGAGCATAACTACCGCGGGGTTTGTTTTTCATAACCTTTTCTGAGGGCAAAACTGCTTCAGCTCCTCTCAGCCTGTTGCTCCTGATTGTTCCCAATCCAAATATTCCGTAGTCTTCTCTAAGTATATAAAGTAGCTCCGGACAAGTAAAAAAATTGTCGCAGAAAACAATAGCCGGTTTATTTTTGATACTTTTACACAAAGCAATGACAACCTGAGCCCCAAATCCAATGGAAGCTTCCTTATCTGTAAAAGTATGAAACCTAAATGTGTCCTCGCCACCGTACAAAAGAAAATCATAAATCATGCCTGACACTCCTGCACGAACATAGTTTTTGAAGCCCCACTTGTTGGGTTTATCCTTCATATATTGACGTCGCTTACCCGCTTTGGTCCCTTTATAAGGAATCATCATTTCATCGATACTGTATTTCCTTTCATTATCTTGGGCTAAGCAATTTTCTCGAATTTTTTGTAATAAAGGCCTAACTTTATAGTATCTGTCGGAGTCTTGTATACTATTATCAACAAAATGCAAATTACGACGGATTTGTTGATATCGTTTTAGAGACATCATATCGGCTACGAGATGGTATCTGTACCGCAAACTCCAATAATCTGTATAAGATGGCATGCTCACTACACCCATGATAATATGTATGGCTAAAAAATCCCGCAAATCATCTTCAGTCAATCCAAGAGAACGTCCGATTTTGGAAATTGCGTATGCGTTTGTTTGCTCTACGATATCTGCTATAATGTCTGGGGAAAAGAACTTGTAGAAATAACCCAGTGAAGTTAGGTCTAGAATGTCGGTGTGATCTGAGTCTTCTTCTATAGTTGCCCTGTGTCGAAAAACCGCTTTTTTCCATTGATAGCTCAGAGTGAACTTTGTGATTCGTCTAGGTCGTGTAGTAGAAACAGTGGAACGTTGAGATCTGGTATTTCTGGGACGCGACTGAGAAGAAGCAGTTACCCCCATGCGAGCTGAAGCTGTGCTTAGAGTCATAAAGCCACTTGCTGTTGGTTCAGTGGGTGCAGGCGGTGCAGGGGTTGCTGGAGTTGCAGGAGTAGTGGGAGTTGCTGGGAGTGACGGAATGTCACTCAGTATTGGCACTTTCTTACAATTAGGTTCTAGAGAAGGGCTTGAATAGACGCTTTGAAAAACTGGTGTGAGTCTAACATTTTGGTTGGTGGTGGGGTCGTCGTCATCGTCCAAAATATTAAGCCTTTCCATAGAACTGTCAATAGAAGGTGCAGAAGAAGATGAATTAGAAAGCGGGGTATGCACGCGTAATTCATCATCAAAGTCAGAATGTTCACTACCGTCAGAGGGTGCATTTTGCAGGCACAAGCGCTAAAATCCTACCACCACGAGTTAGAAACTTTTGCTGCCAACAAAGAAAAAAAATCGTGCTATAAAACCAAGTAAACCCAAAAAGCAACCTCAAACTGGCAATGTATGCCGTGACATACAAACAAAATGGAGGGTGTTTCGTTACAAACTTGGCAGTGTATGTCACAGCATACATCATGTTAGTGGTCAAAATAGAACCATTTTACATTATAAAAGCTACACAATTATTATCACACGCATTCCATTACCCAATAAAGCATACATTTAAGTCATTGCACCTTTCATAAACTAGGTAATATTTATAATAATAGTATAAATACCTTAGACAGCACAGTTGACGTTCGCCGGGTAGCCATTTTTTTGAAGTAATGTCAAAATTGATGTTGCTAGATGCGTATTTTAGTTTTTCTACCAAATATAAATAGTGTTGCAATATGAAACAGTTGATTCATCACATGGAAGTTGTTTTTTTTTTTAACAAATCTTTTTTGTAAAGGTCATGTATGACAGTACATACAATGCCAAATTAAGGGTTAATAATCACAAGTCTTACCTTATTAATTCTTCGATAGACTGATAATTCTTCATAAATTCAATAATTACATACCTGATTTCTTCGTAAACAAAGCCAAATGTAACAAACCTCGCACCGGTACTTGTCAATATTCATTGAGGGTACCTAATGGTCTACACACAACATAAATACCATGGATTGAATCATGGTAATCAATTTTGATAAGAGTTTTCACACGAATAACTATGATAATTAAATATAATTTGTATTTTGTTGAGAGAACGTAGTGACAGCGCTTAGCACAAAAACACGTAATGACTCATACACAAAGTGTTGCCCAATGGAAGAGAACTGTTTTCATATATTTTTTTTTAGCTTTGAAATAATTGTGATGGCGCTAGGTACGATACCCACGCTACTACTCGTAAAAATTGTCTCGGAGAAGGAGTAAGTGTAATTAGCCACGCCCAAAGAACCAGGTGGAGCTCCTTTCAACATATTATCTTTGTAGAAAACCCGTGGGAATATGAATACAGGAGGTACGGCGTTTCCAACAGCATTTATACAACCTATAATTGTTGTATTCACTCCTCGTTCTCCTGAAGTCATCTTCCCTAGTTGACGAATCTCTTTAGGAGCCAATACTTTGCATGGCTTGTGAACAGTAGAGATTCCAGTTTCATCAACATTGTAAATCGATCCTGGTGGAAAGTTGTATCGTGTCATGACCGATTCTAAGTTGTTGAAGAAATCATCGACGTTTGCCCTGTTAAAGCTAGTTGCTCTCGCTATGCTCGTTGGTTCGGGTTTGCGAAGAGATACCTCCGGGAAACGAAGTCGAAAATTACGGAGCCACCCGTTTCCTGCCATTTTGTGCTTTTTCCAGTTAGCAGGCTTGGTTTCTGTTTAGAAACGGCGTATTGGTAAGTCAGCTCTCTACATTGTTTTATATTTAAACCCATGTGTAGAAATGCAGCTTTTCTTAAATATTTGCACAGCAATATTTCTTCTTCCGGGTCAAATATCTTTCTTATATCATTCTTCAATAGTTTAATGTTATTTCTCAAATCACAGTTTTTGTGTAACTTTAAATACTTAAAAATGGTTGACTTTGGTACTTTATACTTTTCAGCTACTTTTCTTAAGCAAAAAGTGGCAATTCATGCCACTTTTTGCTTCTTTTACGGCTGCTGTGAGTGTATCGGGGCATATTACCTTTCTTTTTAAACCAGTTTTACTGCGAGGAACTGAAAAAGTTAAACAAAACGACTGATCAGATTCGCAAGTAAACATTATGATACTTTTGTACCTGTGGACAGTCCATAGGTACACTCATATTTTTGTCCACAGGTACAAATTCAGACATAAAAAATAAAACTGATCTAAAGGACAATGCCCAAAAATGTATGGACCAAAAACCCGGAATCGATTAAAACGATTTATGTGTGGCTAGGTAAAGTGAACATACTATATCCCAAATTCAATATTTGTTTTCGATTAAACAGTCACCAAGTACTAAAAAAAAATTGTAAGTAACTAATTGAATTTAGTCTTATAAAATCCATGATATTTAGAGCGGCATTGTGCGTAATATTGAGAGAGATTTGAGAGTAAAGTACATTATACATGTCTATTGATTACATGAAACATTATTTGCATATGTATATACTTATATATAAATATGTCGGAGTTGGTTGTCAATCACAATAGTGGGTAGTTGCCAAATCTTATTAGAAATTGATTTTCGTATTACTAATCGGAGTGTTTTTACTATCAATTATTGTCTCATAAATCGTAACTTAATTTATTAAGTACTACTAGTTGATTTTTGGCAACTTATTTCGATAAGTGTGAACGTTAGTTTTGTTTATGACAGTTGATGAATATGATGGCATGTTGCTTTAATTTTAAAATGATTTACTTTGTAATTTCATTATTGTCTACTTACGACAATTATTCTTGTATAATTTGATTATTTTCTAATGTAAATCTTATTAGATCTAGCACATTTTGTATTTAGTAAACGCGTGACGTACTTCCGTGCGTCAGCGGACAGAGTTGTCGTGGAGGGATTGCAAAGTGGGGACATCGTCCTATAAAACAGCCTACACTCGGTAAGCTCGTCAGTCGGTCTTCGGATTCGACTCGATACAGAGCTCCCCTGCTCCCGACAAAACTGTCGGTTTACTTAGTACAACGCTGCATTGCACATTTGTACACAGCTGTATTTGATACACTTTGTGTTTGGGTGGCTTGGCCACTATACGAACTGTGACCCTAAAAGTCTGTTCGCCTTACTGTTTTAATACCTTTTTACCTGCTTAATCTTTTTTCTGTTTACCATTCATATTGTGTACCTTTTGTATTGTGTTTTAATTACTGCCTACTGTAATAAAGCTTTGTATCTAGTTATACAGTCTTGTTTATCCCAATAAAATGGGAACTACAAACCCTGACGATATACCCCTCGGCTCTCCTGATCCTACAAATATATATTATATATCTAAAAGCACTACACAGCTAGGCTTTTTGAAAGTTATTTAATAGTGTCTTGATATATATGATATGTATGTATATGTATAATATAAATAATATATATATTTCAAAAAACGCTAAAACTACTGTAGTAGCGTCATATCAGGTGAGATATGATCTCTTTAAATAAAAAGGAGCTCATATACAGGGAAATTGAAAAAATACCCGAAACCTCTTAGGCAGTGAAAGTACACATGATTATAAGCAACTTTTGTTTTGGTAAAACTCCAAAATATCAGCTGTTTCATACATTTTCATTGGCTAAATACTGCATTTTGTATGAAACAGCTGATATTTTTTTCGAGATTTCGGAGTTTTACCAAAACAAAAGTTGCTTATAATCATGTGTACTTTCACTGCCTAAGAGGTTTCGGGTATTTTTTCAATTTCCCTGTATACCTATGGTAATTAATTGGAATTATAAGTCTATTAACCTAATAAATGAAGACAACTGAATATATGATAGAAATCGTTTATTGACAAAATGTTAAACAGTTACAAACTATTGTCTAAATCTAGGAGAACGCTATCAAAAAATCCCGCTGGTTGTTGAAGACCTTCGTGTCTTGCAAACGCAAGGTAATATGTCATGCTTATTATATGAGCACAACTGCCTTAGGTTCGACGACCATGAATACATGAGCAAACATGTTCAACAATTGCGTCCCTGCTATTGTGACCCGGTGTATACAAAATATATGTGTAGTATGTCCTGGATCGAACATGCCGCGACTGTATGCGACCTCTCAATAAAGTTTTATCACCTAAGCCACCAATGTTAATAGCATGAGGATGTCTGTATATTTCTATTTCGTAGGTACCGTTCTTTAAATCGATCCAAGCATTCACTTGTCAAATGTATTTTTCTCTCAAGATTCTGTCTTGATATACCAAAAACTGTTGCCAGTCGCACGCCGGGCTCACCTGTCCGAATTTTACTTAAATACGCTGCCAGGTCGGTGTTGGGCGTTTTAGACCGTTCATGAAGAGACGGAACCTCGTTGAGAATACTGATAAATTGCATGTGGCTAATTCCAGTCCAAAAATGAAGGGTGCCTTCGTCAATTTCATGCAAATTCTCGAAGTTAAGGGCCGATTTCTGTTCAAGAGCTTTTGTGTAGATTTCAATGATATCTTTCATATACTCAGCGTTGAAGTCATTTAAGCGGCGGGATACGTGTGTCGCAAAATTTTCCCAAGTGGTGTTGCTTAAAGCCTCGGCCAAACCTGCGCGTCAGTAAAGCGGGACGCGGGACGCGATGCGGGAGCGTCTGCAAAGCGAAACTGACGTGCATACCTGCGCGACTGCGGCGCGAATCGCCAACTTCATTAATTGATGAACAATCACTGAAGACGCGCGACTTTATCTGGTGTAACTACTAAATTGTTGTGGTGATGACATCCTGGTACTTAACATCAGAGTCTGACTCTGATGAGGAAGACCTTTTATTGCTTGCTCTTGCGGAACAAACAACACGGTAAGTATTGTATTTAGTGATTGAGTAAGAGCTCACAGACGAGCGACAGTGTGTCGGCGACAGTTCGCGACACTTGTCGGCGACGGTCGCAGACCGTCGACCAGTGTCGCGAACTGTTGCTGACAAACTGTCGCTCGTCTGTAAGAGCCCTAAGCCACAAATTATTGTGTGGCGAAGGCCAGGATCGTCTACGTTACTACTACTACTACTCGTTAAACGTATGGTGTTGTATGCGACCGTTTAAGCCACACGCGACGCGCAACGCCCCACGTGTGCTTATACGAGTTTGCACAAATAACTTAGGGCACTTTCACATATAAGGCGCAGACAGCGGCTTACTATGTGCCATCAGTAAGCGCACAATAATATTTTGATTAGACCTTTCACACCTAGCGCATAATTGGCAGTTACGCTTGATGTGAAAGCTCTATTCAAAAACCGGCCAAGAGCGTGTCGGACACGCACATGAAAGGGTTCCGTAGCCATAAGTAGGTAGTTATTTCCATACATTACCATTTAGTTAGGGCAACTGCACTTCATAAGTTGGTCGAGTTGTATAAAAATAACTATGTATGATACAGAGTCCGCTATAGTTTTAGTTGAAAGTACTTACTTGGAGGTATACAGCACATTTTTTTCAGAATATTGTAATAGTATTTCAAAAGTTAAGGGGGGGGGGGACGCTCTAATTTTAACTTTGTATTAATATATCTCGAGACTGGGGTTTTTGATCTACATGGTTTCAAGGCAACTTTTGTTGTATTTAAAGAGACCTTTTTAACGATACCCCACACGATGGGGTAAGTCGATTTTTTTCTTCGAATTAACTTTTCGCTGTATGGGAGGGGGGGGAAAAATAATTATTTTTCGATAATTTTAAAAACCAATTTTTGGATTATCAATATACATCTCTCCACCAATTTTCGTGGCAGTCGGTGCAGAAACGGCGGAGAACGAGCCAGGACGGACGGACAGACGGACAGACATGACGAAACTATAAGGGTTCCTAGTAGACTACGGAACCCTAAAAAGAGCATGGCGCGCTTAATGACGGCTCATAGTGAGCCGCTGACTGTGCCTTATAAGTATTATCACAAAGTATTCTTATATTTTAACTTAATTATTATTACTTACAGGAAAAGGTTATGGGTACACGATATTAACAAGGAAAGAAAAAAATATGGGGAATACCATACCCTAATGAGAGATTTACGAAACAGCCCACAACGGTTTTTTATCTATTTCAGAATGCCAGAAGCATGTTTCGATGAAATTTTAGAACTGATTAAAGAAGACATAACAAAACAAGATACAAAATACCGCGAAGCTATTTCTGCAGAGGAACGGTTAGCAATAACTTTAAGGTTAGTACCTATGTTTTGCATCTGCTCACACCCAATTTTGCAAAATCTCTATAACCAAAATTATTTCTGACATATAAATGACATAGGTTAAAGAAAAAAGACTAAGATTTAATCATTCAGAGGTTTAATCATTTAAAATTATGAAGTCAATATAATATGAAAATCAGTATTTGCAGTAGAATCACCATCAGCATTTACTGCCTCTTCATTCAAACCGTGCAGTTCATGTTCACGAGTTGTAACCACAGCCTCGGCTGTTGTCTCGTCTGAATTATTATTATGAATAATCGGTTGTAAATTAACTGTTGAACTTGTATTAGGAGTGTTGGAATAATCGGCGTAATTAGAAAAGCTTAAAGTTGCCGTAGCCGCAGATGATGTCATTTCTGTGTTACTGTTATCAATTAAGTCCAAAATATTTGGTGCACTTGTATTGTAAGTATTAGAATAATTGCCATCATCGGAAAAGATTGAAGGAGTCGATGAATTAGTGTAAGGCGAGACACGTGTGCTTTCATCGATCTCTGCTAATTCTTGTTCTGCTATGATTTGAGCTAGTTTCATTTTTATAATAGTCTGTCTACGGAGCGACAATCTCTTAACACTCTTTGCATATCCAATAAATATATGTTCCAAATCGTCCATTTGTGATTGTGATCTCTTTTGCGATTTCCTTTCAAAATATTCTAGCACTTGGTTGACTGGCGTGACTTTATTGTTATTTTTTTGCGTAAGAGTGTTAGATCCAGGCGGAGTATTTGAAATAGGTGCATTTCGTGCAGCAATGATCTCAGCCTGTGATGCAGAAGTTTGTGTTACCGGTTGTGATTCATTATTCTCAACTGCAATTTGGGCATCGTCGGTTTGATCAATGCTTTCGTTTTCAGAGGGATCATTAATATTATCTATCGTTTTAGCAAAAGTTAAATGTGGTTTTAGAAATTTCATTTGTTCGGCCCACTGCCACTGGCCGTAGTTTTTCTTTGCTGCTTGTCCTGTAGTGGTTTTCGTACTTTTAAGATATTTTGCGAATGTATCACGGAGATTTTTCCACTTTTTTTTCGCAGCATCACCTGGAATTTTAATATAATATATTTATATTTAATTATTTTATGGTATTTCTCTCTTGATGTATATATGTGTGTGTGTGTGTGGTGTGTGTGTGTGTGTGTGTGCACGTGTATGGGATGTGTGGAGGAGGTGTTGATGAGAGTGTCTATTATAATAATTTGTTTTATTTTTCAGATTTCTTGCAACCGGCGATAGCTACAAAACCATTTCTCACAGCTACAGGGTTGGATTTTCTACAGTAGCACACATAGTAAAACAAGTATGTTACTATATTTGCTCGAGACTACAATCCACTTACATGCCCGTGCCTACACGACAAATTTGGGAAGCATCGGCTAACATGTTCCACGAACGGTGGCAGTTCCCAAATTGCGTGGGTAGTATTGACGGCAAGCATGTTACCATTAAAAGTCCTCCAAACAGTGGATCTAACTATTTCTGTTATTTGAAGAAGTTTTCAATAGTACTTCTGGCAAAAGTTGGACCAGACTATAAGTTCATTGGTGTGGACATTGGAGGATATGGAAAAAATAGTGATGGAGGAATACTTGAAGAATCATCAATGGGACAAAAGTTGTCAAACAATTCGCTAAATATTCCGCCACCTAAACCTCTTCTCGAGCAAAATATACCTACGCCTCATGTTTTAATTGGAGATGAAGCATTTGCCTTGAAAACATATTTGATGAGACCTTTTCCAAGGCGGTCAGCAAGGGAGGACAATAGTAAAGACAATTACAATTATCGACTTTGCAGAGCAAGACGTGTCGTAGAAAACGCTTTTGGTATTCTAGCAAAAAAATGGAGGATATATGATAGACCCTTAGAAATAGATGTTGAAACTTCTAAACTTGTTGTAAAAACAACTTGCATTTTACATAACTACTTGATTTGTAAAAAGGCAGATACTTTTTTGCATTTATTACCATCTCCTACGACTACGGTCTTTGTGAACTTTGATGTCGATGTAAGAAGAGCAGCTAACGTTCCTTTCCAAATACGTGACCGTTTTGTAAACTACTTTAATAATAATATGAATAATAATGCTGTGTAAAAAAAATATAAGACGTGGATTATTGCGATTTCCTAAACATTTTCGTAGCCGTTTGCAAACGGGCTATTCATACCTACAATATGCCTCTGCGACATGTATACCCAGTTCAAGTACTTGCGAACGTGAGCGACGTTGCCATTTTGTGCAGCGTACAGTTCGAACCAAACTTAATGGCGGCTCGGAAGTTAGCCGCGAGTGCAATTTCGCGCAGGTAACGTCAAGTTGACAACAGACAGCACTGAAAGCACGACGAGTCGTGCGAGTGCGAGTGAGACAGAGGGTGCGTGGGGTGTCCCCCGCCCGTCTTCACCTTCAAAATTGCGTTTTGCGCAGCGAAACGCACGATGTTCCGAGCCGCCATTAAGTTCGGTTCGAACTGTACCTACGCAGAGACTTTGGTTGGTTGTTTATCAATGAATTTAGAAAGAGTTGTGCTTCCTTGTTTCAACCTCCCCCCTCCTCATATAATTATAATCGGATATTATATACATATTATAGAGAATATACTACAAAATTAGTAATGAAATGTGTTTTATTTACTTACCATCCATTTTAAACACCGGACCGATCAAATCCCATATTTTATCCTTTTTTCGTAAATTCTTATAGTGTGGATTTTTCAAATCATATAAAATAGGATATTCTCTTACTTTTTCTATAAACAACTCTGTAGTATCTCCTGTTGTAGTCATTGTGGAATTAAATAACAAACAAACTCGCTCACAACACACGTCTGACCACTGAACGCGTGCGTCCCGCTCTGCCGACGCGGCCGTCCCGCGATGCGGTCGCGTAGGTATGCAAAGCGCCATTAGATGTTATGGGTAGCGTCCGTCGCGCGGTAGACGCTCCCGCTTCGCAGTCGCTTTGGTCGCGCAGGTTTGGCCTCAGCTTAAATGATTTTGGCAGATTCGAGAGAGTGGAGATATATAAGTTGTAATAACTGAGAAAATATGCCTTTAATGTGTTGGGTACTTGGCGGAGTTGAAGATTATTGCAGTTATCAAATATGCATCTACTAGAAGAATTGGGCGTACGTGCTAATCCAGCATCATCAATGGATTGTCTCGATTGTGAAGCTGGTTGGTCTTGTTGTTGCTGCGTACGACGTACTGCGTAATCGATTCGTTGCCAACATGGATGACAAAGTGATCTCGAACCATGAAATGCAATCTGTAACAATAATGAAACTCGATTAAAAGCTACATTTTTACTATTATCCAATTACTAACAACCTATCGTTACCAAGCGATATGTACCTACTACTACTTAGTTTAGATGAGAAAACCGCGTATAAGCCATATAACCAGTCAGCCCGCTTGTAAATACCTCCATCGTTAACACTATTAACATCAGAAAACTAGTTGACGAACGCGGATTTTTTTTTTTCATTTAGGTACCTCTATGACTTCTGAATGCAAAATATTATTAACTAGGAATAGATACATGCTTCTATTTTGGCTTCGCAAATGATCGTGAAGTAGTTTGTATCGTATTGGAAAAGATAAGCCATCACTTGTCTGCTATGACGACGCTGCCAGATAAAAACAATAAATGACACATTATCCCAGTGAAGAATCTCGTTGCTATACATTAAAATGGCCAATCACCGCGTCGCATACTGCACACAAACATTTTGTAATCCACAGATGTTTAAAATATTATTGCATTAAGTGATGATCAAAGTGGTACATACCTCTTGTTGTAGCCCAGTGGTGCTGAACATATACTCCACGAAGACTCGACGCGTTTCAAGGAAATCAGCCGAGAGAACATGACGCTGTCTCCGTGCCAGTGAACGGTCACAACTCACACAATGGTTGTTTCTATCCATATTCAGTCCACAAAGCACAAATCGGTGTCCATAAACGAAAGCCAAGTTCATCACAATAAGCAGATTCGGTATCCGGTGAGAAATGCAAGTGGTCGTCGTAAAAATAAAGCTGAGATATTCAAAAGTAACGGTCGCAACGAAAACTTAAAACATCTTCTATCTCTTTATTTTTCGTAAATTCTAATTCCTTATCTGTATTCCCCATCTCTTTCATGAGAGAGTGAGAAACTAATATAATAACAAACCAATGAATCTGTTATCAACGCACTCCGCTATAATTATTGTCATATGCTGCTGGCCTGTTCGGTTATAGTTTTATGCGAAACGAATTGCATATTTGCGACCTCTTATATATCTTCCTGTATATAAATTATTTTAATCGACTCCGGGTTTTTTTTTGGGCATCCTCCTTTGTGGATAAAACAGACTTAAAGACGGGGAAAAAACACAAATTAAACAAAAAACAACACAGATCATAGTGCAAACACGATCAAACCGTTATCATAAGAATTATGACGGTAAAACTCATTTAAATTAAGCAAAATAACTTACTTTTTGGTGCCAAAAACTTTCATAGCCGGCATCTAGAGAACCTCACAAAAAACAAACATGGCGACCCGTCAATACTATCAACCATAGACAAAGCTTTACGGTCGCGTTCAAATTAGAATTTTAGGGTTACTAGTTTCGTCGGAACCGATTGTGTCCACAGGTACAAGCGTCCATAGGTACAGCACTTGCCCCTATACGTTAATTATTGATTTATTCACTATTTCCCACTAGTTTTTAATGACTTAAAATAAGTAAAATGTTTCAATGTTGACGACTGACAGTTTCCCCACCAATGGGGCAAGTGTAACAATACGCATTTTAGTTGTTATTCTCTTTAATAATCCCTATGGCCTCTGATAAATCTGATGAGATGTTTCTAATTTTACACATTATATGATCTATTTCCATGAATTTAAAGTAAATGTTCGCGTAGCAATAGATTTATAACGTCATGGGGCAAGTGAGACAGATTTTTTGACAAATAGTGATGTGAATTATGATGAAATCGTGTAACACTTGCCTCAGGTACCTTTTTGCATAATAAAACACATATTTATACTAGCTGAAATAGGATTTTAATTGAAAAACCCTAATCTGAGGAAAAACCATTAAATTTACAAAAAATATACATTATCGATGTAGTGGGACAGAACAAAAACATTTGAATTTTCTTTAACTTGCAAAAGCTCAATTTTTTTCACAATTTCAGTTTTAGGAACTACATCAATGTCTTGTTTCTTTGGCATCGAAAATTTTAGAGACCTTATTTGGTCTACACTCTACAGAATGCTTATAATATAAAACTTTTCAATTGTCTGTATTGTACCAACATAAAACTTCCATTTCTTTTTCTCGTAATACCGAACCAGAACAGTGTCATTTACTTCCAAAATCAAATTACTGGTATTTTCTTCGGTATCTATTTCAATAGCATTCATTATTTCTTCTTTGGTCAAGTTTTTTGGCTTTCCTTTGTAAGTATGTGTTTTTTTATCATCTTTCGTATCAATAGTTTTTTTATTGTCACATGCGGTTTCGTGTTTGGTTCAAAATTGATATCAGCTTGTACCGTAAGTATGTGCGTCGATTTTTTTCTGTTGGTTGGTCTTGAATACTATCAGTATCACTCTCAGTGCAAGCTTCTATTATATCAGAATCGGAGTGCGTGCTCATAATGTCTGATTCGCTAGTCGTAAGGGATATTTTTCTTTGTATTTTTTTGGTTGCGGCTTCTTAGATTTCTTTTTAACAACTTTTCTTGCTCCTTTATGTAAATTCTCTTTTTCTTTCTTTCAATATAGTCATTCGTTGTGATCACTTCAGCTCCTATTCCCAAACTTTTACTTTTTTGCTTTGGTTCTTCTTTTCCTCTTGAGACAGTTTCTAGCGATAAACTTTCAAAAGTAACATTGGTACTATGTTTATTTCCTTTTACCTCAGAATTTTCCATAATAACACTATTTTGACTTATTATTTTTAAAGCATCAGAATCACTTTTTTTTCTTGGGATGAGCTTAATTTTGCCAACATTTTTAGCAGGTCCTCTGTTTACATAATCAAATATTTTTGTTTCCTTTAGATGATTAGCAGCAAATGTTAGTTCCTGCTTTTCTAATTCTCTATTTATTTCTTGCCTATTCTCAGTTAGCTCTTTGCCATTACATTTTATTTGATTTAATTTCAGTACGATTTCTTCTTCGAATTCTTGTTCCTGTGTTTGTTGAATTATCCGTGTTATTTCGTTGGTTTCATCATTCTGTTCATGTATTTGTTGACTATTCTAAACAATTTCTACTTCAAATTGTTGTTCCTGTAATGGTCGAATCATCCGTGTTATTTCGTTGATCTGATTAGTTTTTGCTTGTTCTTCTAGAGTTTCCTGTATAATTTCACCTTCAAATTGTGGGTGTTGTTCCAGTTGTGGAATTATTTGTGTTGTTTCATCTGTCTCAGACTCTCAGTATTCTGTTCTTGTATTTGTTGAGTGTGGGTGATAATTTCTTCTTCTAGTACTTCTGTAATTTTATTTGCTAAATGATTTTTCCAGCGCTGTAGTGATGAAGGATCAAATTTGCCTTCTCCAATTTGGTTCCTATCCAAAGGATATATACCAATTTTTCGAAATCCGTTCATCAATATCACTGGTTCAAGGTCATTCCAAGTCTGTACCAAAATTTCAGTAAAGTCTTTTTTTGGTAACTTTTTACCAATATTAAGTATTTGCCATTTAATTAACTTTTGATCCCATCGATCCTTCATCGCTTTCATGGTGCTCACATCCAGCGGCTGTAAAATGTGAGAAGAATGAGGCGGCAATTTTAGAAGGGTGATGTTGTTTTCTTTTGCCTTTACAATAACATTCAAATCAAGATGAGTTGAATGGCCATTGTATATCACAAGCTGTGGTTTACCTGTTTTGCAAATTTCAGGGATCAATACATTGGAAAATAGCTTTCAAAGACGGAAGCCTCCATCCAACCTTTTGAGGTGGATGCAAATGCCGAATCAATCGAGTCATCTTCAGGTAGCCATGTGTTCCAGAGATATGTTCCTTTAAAAATTATTAAAGGAATTATTTTCTGACCCCAGCTGTTGCATGCGATCGCGACCTGGTGAACTGGTAGTTCTTGTTGCTTGAAAGCCTTTTAATCCGACGATTTTCGACTTGCCTGGATCTTGGCAAAAACTTGTTTCATCAAGATTCCATATCTGGTCGCCATCTAAGTTTTGCTCCTGCACAATTTCTTCTAAAGTCCGGTCGCCAAGCAGAAAGAATTTCGTCCGTTGACCTGTTATTACCTGTCTCTGTCACTCCCGCGTAAATAGAATGAGTCTCGCTCGCCATTGCATCTGTTCGACCGGACTTTAGTAAATCATAAAACTCATTAACAAGAAATGGATCGGCTGCCTTCTCTCTTGCTATTTCTACTGATTGTGGTTTTTTTGTAGTCAATTTATTTCTTGTTTTAAAGCCTCGAATCCATTCTTCTCCAGGAATTCCGTCTGCGAAGGGAGTGACAATATTATTTCTGTGGACGTATTGCCCAACAAGAGCTCTGACTTCTCTTTGATTCAAATCGAAACAATGCCGTTCCATAGTGTGTAACATTGAAGCCATATCTTTCTCAAATTCCATCGTAAATACTGTCGGTCTCCCATGAGTTTTCGATTTAATACCCCGATCACCATTTAAGTGCGAGATTATTGTTGATCTAGGAACACCATAAATTGTAGACGCCCTCAACGCCATCATCTGCTCCTCCCGTACTGCTGTAACAGCTGCCAGCAGAGTTTCTCGAGGGTATTTGTCGGTCGTTTTCCTTTTATAATTTCGTACCATCTAAAACAGAAAAAAAGAAACGTTACAATGAAAAATGGCATAGGTACTTGCAATTATTTATCTTGACTCTGAGATAATAATTTGCTCTCATAGGGCTTCCAAAATTACGGAAATGTCAATTACGTAACTAATTACGCAACTTTTTTCGCCAATTCCGTAATTACGTAATTTTTCCTATTTTTTTTTAAATCGATTATGAATTTTTGTAAATATTGTTGATAGAGTATCTACAATTTTTACAATTATCTTTTAGTATCTCAAATTCAAGGAAATATCAAAATAAACACAATATTTAAAAAAAAAATACTTATTCAAGAACATATAAATAAAGATATTACGTAAGAAAAAAAAAAAAAAAAAAATATCATGTACATACATCAGTTAAGTCAAACCATTTTTTTCGTCCCGAATATCTTTCTTTTTGAAAATGTGATCTCATAAATGACAAGGCATTTAATGTTTTGTCACTTAGGGAACTTCTGAGTTTATTACAAAAATACCCTGCGGATAAAAAGACTTCAACACTTGTAGGCGTTATCGAAAGCAAATAATTATACGCTGCAGTCAAAAATACTTCGAGACCGCCGCCAGCGCTGTCGTAAATGCACATTTCTACCCTAATAATGGAATGGAGATCTGTGTTTACTGTTGAAATCGGTTTATTAACAGTTAATTTGTTTATTTCTTTGTCTAAATGTTGTGCGATTGTCAACTCCTCGTCATCATCGTAACTGGTAGCAATTGCGTCCGATGCTTTCGATTGTGGTTGTGAATTTGTACTTTTTTGAGTAGAATTATATTTCAACCGTTCCAACAGTACCGCTATGTACATTCGTATATCATCCGACGATGGTTTTGTGAAATATTCTGTGGCAGCAGTTTTAAAAAATTCCTCATTGTTATGTAAATATTGCAAAACACCGAATACATTTGTTCGCCTTTCCTTTATTCTCTTTCAAAAAACGATCGAACGAAAACGATCTCAGTGGAAAACTAGCCACATCTCTTAAGATGTGGCTAGTTTTCCACTGAGATCGTTTGACTGAAGATCAAGTTTATCTAGCATGAATCGAAGCGCAGCGTCGGCCGTCAATAAGTTTGAATCACGGCGACATAATGACAAAACTGTAGTTTTTATTACATCCAAGCTGTAATGAATGTCGTGAAGGTCTTTTATCTCTTCGTCTGTAAATTTTGCATTTGATTTCAAATCTAATAACGCCTTAAAAACGCATGATTTTAATTTGAGAAATCGGCCTACCATATCTGACAAGCTGTTCCATCGTGTTTTACAGTCTAGTAGTAAAGTAGTCAATATTTTTACAATGTTCTTCTAAAATGTACTTTTGCAACAAATCGTTTTTCAAAGGGGAGTTTTTAAAAGATTTTATTAGATCTCTTAATTTTTTATATAATAGTACCTTTGTATAAAAACTCCGATTCTGGAACTCTGGTCGATTCTACAATAAACGCATCCTCATGTTCTTCAATTTCTTCTGTTTCTTCAGCACTGGTAGTTGAGACATCCTCCTGGACTTCAGGTTCTGGAGATTTTTGTGTTTTATTAAAACATCCAAGACTGCTAGTTGTATCCCATGAGCCAAACACAATTGGTGGTGGCCGTCAAAATGTCTACCCATTTTGACCAGACCATTACACTTGCTCCATCTGTTGTGAAAGCAATCATGTCGTCTTCCAGACTTAAACCGAAGTCACTCAAATGCTGCTGTAATAATTGAGTGCCTACTTCAGCTGGCATTGATCCCTGTATCCGTACAAGTCCCAAATTTTTATATTTGGCCATATTAAAGTATTTATTGTGGATATTACGGGTAGACGTCCACTCATCAAACGTGATTGTAAATCTTTTATTTTCAGACTTCATAATTTTCAATTGATTTTTCAATTTGTTTTTTGTGTTATCACTCTGTTCTAGAATTATCTGCGTTATAGTCATAGAAGATTTCGGCACATCGTAGCCAGAGTTTTTAAAAAGATATCTCAGATCTTCTGAAGTACAAAATGTTCTCAATGGTATCCCATCTAATGCAGCCATTCTGGCCACTCGAACCTCCATATTTGAAAAATAATCAGTGAGTTTAATTTTCTTTTGTGAAGGTTCATTCGTACGCTTTCGTGTTTGAATTTGAACACTATTAGACGTTTATGTACTCGGCCTTTGCGAATTCTGCTCTTGCGGCATCTCTCCGATATGCCTGGCACGCATGTGAGTGTGTAACGCTCCAGTTGCGGCACCAGGAGTTTTCAAAAAATTTTTTGCAATGCTTACATTCAACACTGCCCATTATCAGCTGTCAAGAAATGTTCCCAGATAGAGCTTTGTGTGCGTTTGTTCAAAAACTCTTTGTATACAGTCTTATTTGAAGAAGACCTGAAAAAAATAAAAGGGAGTTAGGTTAATAATAATTATATTGGATAAACATAGTTGCCAAGTCATAACAAATGTAAACACTTTTTTATCTTCTATAATAGGCGACAGGCGACAGAGCATGCTATTTATATGCTATTTTATGTTTTAATCAGTGTTCCTAATTAATTGTATAATTGGGAACCTAGATATTCTATAATCTAATCGGAATAAATACATCCTAAGAAAGTGTTTGATTTACAAATTATTTTGTACGAACTATGCATGCTCCACGGGGTTTTTAATGCCCTTTTAATACTAAATAGACTGATTAAGGCTTTGGTTTAAGTACTTACATCTTTCAAGAGATAATCCACACACTCAAAGTCACCCACGATAAAGATACAACTGCGACAAATTGTTAATATTTGCGCAGTAAATACCATGGTTGGTGGTAAATACCACCAACTTTTAATTAAGTAATCGAACAAGTGTCAACTGTGTCGAGAGCGATGTGAACTGTAGCCCAAGCACCAATATTTGCGAAAAGTTATTCGTATCGAAATCGAGTAACGTTTGTATGAGAATTGTACAGCGCCCCTATCGGGCGTAAAAGGAAACATAACATGGCAGCACGAATGATTTTAGCACGCTCTCGTAATCAAAATCGAAACGACATGGTAAACGAAACTCGAAACTTATAAACAATTGTGAGATTTTTGATAGCACGAACATTGTTTTGACGTACGATAATGTAAACTCTCGAAGGCTGGCTAACGAGTATGCTCGAAACATTATTCACTTGAAAATAGTCGGTGAGAAAGGTTTCGAAAAGTGTAAAAATAAAGTTTTAACCGTATTTATGTTTTGTTTAGAGTTAGTTTTGTGAATAAAAGTGTTTTAAAATTATTTTTAAGTTATTGGAACAATTATTAATGGCTCCAAAATAATTTAAAATGCAAAGACCGCCACTGTATGAACGTAGTACCATGTATTATTTTTTGGCGGCAAATTTACTAGAAAATTATGGATATCAATCACGAGAAACAAGGTAAGTACTTAAATCATATTTTATTTATTTGCGTACCTATAGAATTAATGGGTTTGAAAAAGATTTGAGTTGCTTATACAGGGAAATTGAAAAAATACCCGAAACCTCTTAGGCAGTGAAAGTACACAGATTATAAGCAACTTTTGTTTTGGTAAAACTCCGAAATCTCGAAAAAAATATCAGCTGTTTCATACAAAATGCAGTATTTAGCCAATGAAAATGTATGAAACAGCTGATATTTTTTTCGAGATTTCGGAGTTTTACCAAAACAAAAGTTGCTTATAATCATGTGTACTTTCACTGCCTAAGAGGTTTCGGGTATTTTTTCAATTTCCCTGTATATGTTTTTTTTTATCATTATAGGGAAATTACGCGCAGAGCAAAACTTAGGAATAGAATTAACCCACTGGACATAAATGAAACCGAATTTAAAAATAGATATCGCCTAAATAAAGAAGCTTTTATGTTCCTCTGTGAGCAACTTCAACAAAAAACATCATTAACATCGAGTTCTAGAATTAGTCTAGAACTTAAGGTACCCACTTTGATGCTACATAAGTATACCTTTTCAATATCTTCTACTTGTATTTCAGTATTGAAATGGAAGTGGATACCTAACTAAAACTTATTTAGTATTTAATATCACAAAATAGGTATCTATAAAGCTAATAGTAAATTGTTACATCCTAAAAATCAAATAAGTAAATACACACACCGGCAAAATTAGAGGAACACAAAAAAAAGACAGTTTTTTTTAAATTTATTAGCTTTTTATGCATGTTTTTCGCTTCATTTGGGTTTGTTTATTCAATATAAATAAGTCACAACAGAAACTAGGGTTAAACAATATTTATTTATAGATAATTATAAAAAAATAAGAAATTTGAGACATTTTGAAATCATAGAACAATTTTTAAAAATTAATTATCTTTGAAAAGACATAATCAATATCTTGTATTGCCTCCGCGAGCTCTAATTAGGGCTTGAATACGTCTGCCCATGCTTCTAATGACACTTTCAATCATTTCCTGAGGCAAATTGGCCCACTCTTCAATTAGCGCCAATTTTAACTCCTCAACATTCCTAGGAGGTGGAATCCTGTCCCTCACTTTCCGTCCAATCATGTCCCAGACATGCTCTATCGGATTCATGTCAGGAGATCGTGCTGGCCAGTCCATTTGAGTAATTCCGATTTCATTTAGGTAATCGCGAACCACGCGAGCAGTGTGGGGCCGTGCGTTATCGTGCATAAACACAAAATCTGGGCCTATAAATGGGGCAAAAGGCATTACATGGGGTTCCAAGATCTCGGTGATGTATCTGTGTGCAGTCAGAGAACCGCCATCAATGATGACCAAAGCGGTGCGTGCTGTTAAAGTTATGCCACCCCACACCATAACGGACCCTCCACCATATGAAACCGTTTCGGTAAAATTGGCTTGATGGTACCGTTCTCCTCGATACCTCCACATCCTTTCTCTCCCGTCGATGAAATTTACACAGAATCGGCTTTCGTCAGAGAATAAAACACGACCCCATTCATCGGACCAATCTTGGTGCTGACGAGCGAACGCTAATCTTGCAACTCGATGACTTACCTCAAGTTTAGGCGCTTTAGCCGGTACGTATGACTTTAAACCAACTTCGTTTAACCTTCTTCTTACTGTTCGTTCACTTACACGCACGTTACGCACTTCTTCCAAAAGATTTCGGGTCTGGACAGCTGTTTGACGACGGTTTCTCAACGTTTGCACCCTTATAAAACGTTCGTCTACGGCACTGGTTGCACGTTTTCTGCCTTGTCCCCGCCTCCGCACGTAAGATCCTGTCTGTCTGAACCGTTTCACATTACGGTGGATCACAGATACTGACACACCCAACGTTCGACTCACTGAACGGTATGTGTGACCCTCCTCGATCATTGTCACAGCTCTGGCGACTTCAGTTGCCGGCAAATCACTCATTTTGTATGCAATACAATGTTAACTCTTCAAACAACAAACACAAAATAAGCTAGAGCCACTATTGAGTGTGTTACGATGCCAAGATGCTGGCTCAGCACACTTGCAAACAAGCGCGAGGCATCAAATTCCATGAGTAGCGCTTCCCACGGTAACGACGAGTCCCTGGGCTTTTTCCAACCTAACATCGGTGGGAACAGACACTCGCGCTCATCGCGTATAGTTTTACTACTTATATTCTACTTTTATTTTTAATAATTTTTAAGAACTTTCATGAACTTTTGTGAACATTTATTAAACTTTTTATTATATGAAACGGACTTTAATCTAAAAGTTTCCCGACACGCCCCACTCACGTATCTGGCGCAGTCGGAAGTCGTCAAGGACTTTGAAAGTGTTGTCGTTGTGTGAATCACCCAAAAATCGGGCATCGCCTCGTCGACCGTCCTGACGAAGAACCTACGGAGGCCAGTCGGGAAAGCTGCTGCTGCGGACTTCGAGACTTCCAAAAATCGATGGATCGACGCTCGCCAGCAATAGTACAAATGTAAGTGAATTACATTATATTCTTGCTAATTGGATGCTATATTTTTTTTACGCAGTGTACTATAATTTTTCAAGATTTTTCACCCACGTAGTAATAGGGACCTTAGTCCTAGTAGGCGAGTTCAACGTCGGATTACCCGAAGTGACGCCAATCGTAACCTTGAACTCTTAAACGACTTAGACTTAGAAACCATGACTGAACAAAGTAACATTTCGTCAGTACCTTTGAGTCAGACGACTCAGATGGCTTCGTCAGACTTAACTGATAGGATTTATAAATCCCTTAGATTAGTTCCAGAATTTAATGGTAACCCTAATGTTTTGACCAGATTTTTGAATTTATGCGACGAGTTAGTGCTCACTTATGTCAGTACGGAACCAGGAAGTAGGCTCTCGAATTTGGCTCTGATTAATGGAATTTTGAATAAGATAACTGGTACTGCTGCACGTACTTTGGCAACTAATGGAATTCCTAGTGATTGGCAGGGCATAAGAACCACGCTAATTAACAGCTTTTCAGACCACAGGGACGAAACTTCGTTATATACCGATCTATCTCTTTTAGTTCAGGGCAATGATACTATACAAGTATACTACGAAAAAGTTCAGCATTTACTGTGCACTATAATAACGTACGTCGAGTTGCACGAATCTGTAGAAACTACTGTGGAAGCAAAAAGAACTCTTTATAAAAACTTAGCTTTGCAGACATTCTTGAGGGGTTTAGACGAACCGCTAGGTTCTAGGGTAAGGTGCATGCGACCTTCATCTCTCGAAAGTGCTCTTGAATTTGCCCAAGAGGAATTAAATGTTCTCTATTTACAAAAGAGAAATAAACCTCTACCCGCGAAGAAAAATCTATATAATTTTTACGAACAAGCAACTAATACTACTAACGCACAGCAAAATTTCCGTTCATCTGCTCGCAATTCACCTCACCAACTGCAAAATTTTCGTTCATACATGCCACCTAATTATAACCCTACATTCCAAGCATACCCCAGTCCTCAAATTCGATCCTTTGGTCCTCAATATCCTCCACAGCTATGCACACTACCCGTACCACTAGAACAGTACAGGCAAACCTATCCCAGACCTCAAAACCCCACAAAGACCCAACAAATGTTTAGGGCACCCCCTACCAATATGTCTACTGGATTCCGAATCCCACCTCGAGCTGCCCAAGTACCTCAAATAAACCAAGCGCCCCAATATAATACCCCAACACCTATGAGTGGTATTAGTCACCCAGTCGCGCGTACTCTCCCGCCCATGAACTACAATGGTAAACGTAACCTTACACCAAACCTCCCACAAATTGGAGAAACCCATTTCAATGAACTCTTAGACGATAATACAACCTTAAATTTTCACGAATACGATCCCAATGTCCAAAACTTTGATCCTGCTATCGATACAGATTATCTTCGTAATTGTATGGTTGGCCTTGAACTTGATCCAAATCTGAACCCCGTTGAAGGCACTGCAGAGCAAAATTTTTGCCCAGCTATAGAAAAGAATGCCCCCGTATAGAGTTGAACGTGCAAAGTAAACGGCATTTGCCCTATATCCAAATTAAAAATCCCCCAATTAAACTTTTGATTGACACCGGGGCAAACGAGTCTTTCATTAGCCCAGAAGCCTACGAAAAATTTTACCCCCACATTCCACTGGACTATGAACCATTCCTAGTTACAAATACGCACGTGACCACCCAAAACTACTACTCGCTAACTGTCCCTTGCTTTGAGGAATTAAATGACAATGTCCCCATAAAATTATTTCTCTACAAATTCCATAACTTCTTTGATGGTTTAATAGGTTGCGAACAGTTAAAAAAGTGGAATGCAAAAATCGACCTTGCTACTCATGCTTTAGAGACAGAATTCACAAAAATTCCTATCATTTCATATTACAATCCTCAATGCTTAAATTCTCACGAAATTACTATACCGGCCCAAACTACTCAATTAATTAGGGTACCTACTAACATTGCACAGGGAGACATCTATATTGAGGAGCAATCAATTTCCGGGTGTAACATTACCGAATGCATATCATTCGCCGAAAATAATCAAACCATGATACAAATTTCAAACCCGTGGGATACCGACATTGTAATACCTATAGAAAATCCAATATGCGCACAAATTTTTAATGAAGAAACTTTTCCCATAAGCCACGTAATTGACACCACCTCACGTACCTATACCGCCGAACGAACACGTGAAGTCTTATCGCAGTTGCGCATAGAACATTTAAACGCCGAAGAGACAGTCAATTTAATTAATCTTTGCAAAGAATATGCCGATGTTTTCTACCTAGACGGGGAACCACTTACCTTCACTAACGAAATCAAACATCATATCAGAACCATAGATGATAAGCCAGTTTATAGTAAAACCTATAGATACCCTTACGTACATAGAGAAGAAGTACAAAATCAAATAGAATCTATGTTACAGCAAGGTATAATTCGTCCATCTTCATCGCCCTGGAATGCTCCGATATGGATTGTGCCTAAGAAGAGTGACGCATCTGGCAAAGTTAAGTGGCGATTAGTCATTGACTTCCGGCAACTAAATGCGAAAACAATAAATGACAAGTATCCGATTCCCAACATTAACGACATATTAGACAAGTTAGGCAGGTGTTTGTACTTTTCTACATTAGATTTAAAATCTGGATTTTTACAAATTCAGCTAAATTCATCCGATATACCGAAAACAGCATTTAGTGTAGAGCAAGGCCATTTTGAGTACATTAGAATGCCAATGGGCTTAAAAAATTCTCCGGCAACATTTCAACGAGTTATGGACAATGTCCTTCGCGGACTCCCAAACTGTACTACCTACATGGACGATATTTTGGTATTTTCAACGTCCTTGCAAGAACATATAGTTAACCTACGCGCCATTTTCGACCGACTTAGAAATTCAAATTTAAAAATTCAGATGGATAAATCTGAATTTTTCAAACATGAAACGCCTTATCTCGGTCATATTATCACCACCGATGGTGTCAAACCAAACCCGGATAAAATTTCAGCCATCCTAAATTATCCAGTCCCGAAAACTCCCAAGCAAATTAAGGCATTCTTGGGTCTACTCGGTTACTACAGACGTTTTATACCGGATTTTGCACGCATCACTAAACCTTTTACATCGTGTCTTAAAAAAGGTGCCAAAATTAATGTAACTCCAGAATATTTAAGCTGTTTTGAGCATTGCAAAACTCTCCTTACAAATGACCCCATTTTAATATACCCGGATTTCAGTAAAGATTTTATCTTAACTACAGACGCATCTAACGTGGCCTTAGGAGCAGTCCTTTCTCAAGGTCCTATCGGCTCGGACAAACCCATTGCCTATGGGTCTAGAACTCTTAACAATAGCGAAATTAATTACTCTACTATCGAGAAAGAATTGTTAGCAATAGTTTGGGCTACAAAATACTTCCGGCCGTACCTTTTTGGTAGAGAATTTAAAATAGTTACCGACCACAAACCTTTAATTTGGCTTATGAATCTAAAAGAGCCTGGTTCACGTCTTACAAGATGGAGGCTCAAGTTAGCAGAATATGATTACACTATTGTTCATAAAAAAGGAAAAATCAATACTAATGCAGATGCTCTCTCACGTATTCAGATCAATCATAATGAAACTCAGTCTTTGTTCGTTAATCACTCTAATACGTCCTCTACATTATCAGCCGAGGAAAATAGTCCAACACTTTCCTACTCTACTCTCACCGCTACAGGCAACAGTCCAATATATTCATCATCTACTCTTACTGCACATTCACCCACGAACATAGAACCAAATCTTGCAATGCAACATTCGTCACCTATTTTTACAGCAAACTTACCTCCATTCAAAGATACACAGCATTCAACACAACATTCATCGTCCGCCTTATATGCTTATTCGGCTCCACAAAATATCATACACCAAGCACAAGTACATACAGCCTCACCACGTTCTCAAACCATACACACTAGCGCAGAAAATCCCGTTCTAGATATTCCGATATCCGATGAACCTTTAAATAAGTTTAAGAGACAGCTGGTAATCAAAGTAATAAGCGGTAATTCTAAAACTAGACCAATAGTAACCGAACCTTTTCAGTCTATGCAAAGAACTTCAGTAGAAATTAGCGAACATAATTTGCATAGTAATATTATAAACATTATAAAATCTCACGTTGATCCAAAAATCCGTACTGCTATTTTAGTTAGCCCCATCGAAAAAATGCTCGATATAATACCAATCTTGCAACAAACTTTTGAAAGTTCATCTGTAAACTTAGTTTTAGTTAAACATGAAGTAGCCAATATTAATGACCTCTCGAACCAATTAGATATAATAAAAAAATATCATGAAGGCCAGACTAATCATCGCGGAATTACGGAAACCTATCTTTCACTATCCGAAAGGTTTTTTTGGCCCAAAATGAAAACCGAAATTACAAAATTTATTAACGAATGTAACATATGCAGATGCGCAAAATATGACCGCAACCCAGTGCGCCCACAGTTCAGAATTGTACCCCCACCAACTAAACCGTTTGAATTAGCACACGCGGATGTTCTAACCGTTGACCATGACAAATATTTAACTATTATAGACTCATTTTCCAAGTACGCTCAAGCCTACCTTTTACCCGATTGTACCTCACCTAATATATTAAAAGCACTTTTACACTTTAGTACACATCACGGTTTCCCTTTAAATCTAACAACGGATCAAGGCACCGAATTTAACAATCAAGTCATGTCAGAATTTCTCCGTTTGCATAATATAAAACATCATATGACTAGTGCATATGCATCTAATGAGAATGGTATCATTGAACGTTTCCACAACACGCTTTTGGAACACCTACGGTTACTAAAAATTCAGCGCAAAAATGAACTCAGTCGAAATCTTATACCGTACGCATTAATTGCTTATAATAATTCCATCCATAGTTTAACAAAGTGCAGGCCATTTGATGTTATTTCTGGTCACTTCGACCCTCGAAATCCTATCAGTTTAAATATGATGGACCGATATCTTCAAACTTATATTCAAGAACATCGTGGTCAAATGGAAACAGTTTATAAAATTATTCATGATACTGCATTATCCAGCCGCGAAGATATAATAACTCGACGTAATGTCGATAGGGAACCAGTTTTAGACTGTGAACCAAATCAAATAGTTCACGTACGTAACCCAATGGCAAGTAGGCAAAAATTAGCACCTCGTTTTACTCAGGACAAAGTCGTTAAGAATTTACCTATACATATTTACACCGCAAAAAGTCGTGGCCCGGTCGCAAAATCACGGTTGAAGAGACCACCGAAAAAATGATGGTTTTCGTATCATTGTTTCAGGTACCTATTACTGCTGCCAATTTTCGTAGTTGGTGCTCAAGAAATACGCCTCGATAGGCTTGATAATGGACCGGGTATACTACCCTTTAATCTGGGTGCTACCAAAATTATATCCCATTTTCATATATTTTTACAAGACATTAACCTTCAAGAAATCGAGCTACATGTGAACGCTATAAAATCCCAACTTACAGATACTTCTTATAAATTATCCCAGACAGACAGCTCCCTCTTTACGTATCAAACTAGGCACCTATATGCGAAGTTAGATAAAGTTATAATGCAATTAGATACCTTTAGGCCGTTTAGAACTAAAAGAGGTCTGATCAATCCTTTAGGCACACTTATCAAAAGTATTTCCGGTAATTTGGACAATGAAGACGCCCTGAAATTTGAAAATGCATTACGAACTTTAAATAAAAATGATCAAATTTTGTCGCAATCATTGAACAAGCATATTACTTTATATAAAGAGATGACGATACAGCAGAATCAAATTATCCGAAACATTTCATTAAATCAGGTTAAATTGGAAAGGGCTCTTACTTTTGTCATGAATATGACTAATGATAATGAGCGAATTATTCACTACGCTCACCTTGTACAACTTTTTGCAATATTAAGCGAAAATGTTCAAGAACTATTGAGCGAAATTGACAGAATAGAGAATATATTGGCTTTTAGTAAAAATAAATCAGTTCATCATTCCGTACTTTCCATTAAAAATTTAAGAAATATCATAAACAAATTAAAACGCACTTATAGATCTGATCAAATAATTGACATATACATCAGAGATTATTACGAAGTTCTTAGCCTAGCTTCATACTTTACAGAGTCGACAGTTGTAATAGTCCTAAAGTTCCCCATTATGTTTAGCACAGACTATCAATTATATGAATTATGTCCCGTTCCAAATAAGGACAGCCTAATTATAGTACCAACTGCACCTTATATAGCGTCCAATTCTCAGGAATATGTGTATATAGAGGCAGAATGCCCGAAGGTCAATTCCTGGCACATATGCGAGCAGAAGATTGTCCACCGGATCTCATCAAGGTCAGACTGTATTCAAAAACTTATACAATCTCAGGAGATAGATGGAACGTGCAAACCCACGCCTATCTCTCTGACTAAGGAGGCCCTGATTGAGTTGGATAGCTATCATTACATAATTACCTTCCCCAATAGTACGAAGGTTCAACTATCCTGCGGTAAAGAGCGATTTGTAATGTTACAAGGCAGTTTTTTGGTCAGCGTCCCTCAAGGCTGCAAGATTAAAACACCCGAACTTAGTATAATAAACCTGGACAATAAATTAGTCGGAAAACCATTAGAACTCATGGCTCTTCCACACTATGAAACACCAGTAAAGACACGGAGCTTCACCTTGAAGACTACGGATTTAACCAGCCTTCGAAAAATACAGAACCAAATCACTTCACAAGATGAAATTAAAGTTGAAACACCGGACACTATCGGAATCTACCATACGACAATTCCATTCTACATACTTATATTATTTGGCACATGTGCACTAAGCATCATCTATGTCATTCGCCGCCGTCGAGCTGGGAGAATTAACATTACCACACAAACTAACACCGAATTATCGGAAGATGAAAGAAGAGCCGCAACTTTTGGCGTCAAGGTCACCAAATAGTTGCTCATCTGGCAGGGGAGGTGTTACGATGCCAAGATGCTGGCTCAGCACACTTGCAAACAAGCGCGAGGCATCAAATTCCATGAGTAGCGCTTCCCACGGTAACGACGAGTCCCTGGGCTTTTTCCAACCTAACATCGGTGGGAACAGACACTCGCGCTCATCGCGTATAGTTTTACTACTTATATTCTACTTTTATTTTTAATAATTTTTAAGAACTTTCATGAACTTTTGTGAACATTTATTAAACTTTTTATTATATGAAACGGACTTTAATCTAAAAGTTTCCCGACACGCCCCACTCACGTATCTAGTGCACAAACAAAATCCTTATCAAAAACACTTAAAAGCGCTGACTGTCAACAAACACTTAAAGAGGGTATAATTTCTGTTAAATTATTGATAAATGTCAAAATGTCTCAAAATGTTATGTTATACGAGGGTAATACCTTAAAAAATTGAACCACTTGACGAATTACCCACTAGTTGCAAAAAAAAAATACCTTTTTTTTGTGTTTCCCTAATTGTGCCGGTGTGTGTATTTTATGTTACAGGTTCTTTGTGCATTATCTTTTTATGTCACTGGGTCATATCAGCGAATAGTGGGAATGGCTAAATATTTGGGCCAAACAACAGTGAGCAAATGTGTGAAGGAAGTTACTGATGCTCTTGTAACTCCAGCAATCCTTAACACCTTTATAAGATTCCCAAGTACTCGAGCTGATAGAGACTTAATAAAAAGCAAGTTAGTATGAACATTGCAATATCTATTAGGGAAAATGTATCTAAGTATAAAAATTTTTTTGTAGAAATGTTTAAAACATAATGTTATAGTATACTATTGTAACATTAATTTCTAATACTACCATGTGATTGTCTATTAAAAATATATTTATTTTTGTCTTACAGCTTTTTTGCGAAGTACGGTTTCCCTGGAGTTATAGGATGCATTGATGGATGCCATTTCCATATTTTTACACCCAGTAAAGAAATTGAACATTTATTTTATTGTAGAAAACATTTTCATTCACTAAATGTACAAATGGTAAGCATTTCGTTTTTGTAACTAGGTATGTGACTGTAAACAACTAATTACATAATAGCATTATGTATTCTACCACTTTACTATGGTATATCAGTGTACCTACTAATGGTTTACTCTTTGTTTTAGATATGTAATAGTGACTGCCGAATTTTAAATGTGAATGCAAAATATGGAGGAGCCACCCACGACGCTTTCATATGGGAAAATAGCCTAGCTAATAACTACATGCAGGAGTTACATCGAAATAATGAACATGTATGGTTATTAGGTTAGTAACAATCAAGTAAATTCATCCATCTATATAAATAAATAAAAATGATTTGCCGAATGTATGTAATTCTAATCTAAAGTAGAGTAGAATTTTCAAACGACTATACTAATACTAAATTGGATAATTCTTTGTTTGTTGTATTCGTTTTAGTCAGAACACGTTTTTTACTAAAGTAAAATAATTGAAAAATCGGGTAAAAAATATGGGGACACAAAGTTCGCTAGGTCAGCTAGTTTACCTTACCTATGATAAAAACAATTTGGGAATTAAAGTTTTGAATATTTACAGGTGATTCCGGCTATCCACAACGCCCCTGGTTAATGACACCAATTCCGGATGCTGCTGAGGGGACTCCAGCATACAAATACACAGCAGTCCATGGAAAGACGAGGGTGGCTATTGAAAATACTTTTGGTCGATTAAAAAACCGATGGCGTTGCTTATGCAAAGATCGCACACTCCACTATGGACCCGAGAAATGTGCAAAAATCATTACTGCGTGCAGTGTGTTGCATAATTTAGCCCTAAAATTTAAAGTACCTGAACCGGAACTAGCAGAACTCCAAAACATGCCTTTATCTTTTTATAACCATCTTTTTCAGGAAAATGGAGGAGATGACTTAATTAGGGGAAGGGCGATAAGGAATATTTTAGTAGATAGAATTAATAGATTACACACATAACTTTACCTTTTTTATTATTAATGTTAAAAAATAGAATATTTATATTAATTAAAAAATTACCTTTTACCTTTCTTGCATCTCTAATTCTCTAACTCTTAAATCCTCTGTCCTAATCCGCAACCTCTCTTTCTCTAATTCTTCATAGGCCCTATCACGCTCTCTAGCATACTCCCTTGCCTTTCTATCTGCTTCTAAAAACATTTTTCCTAATTCTAAATCCTTTGCCTTTTTTTGTGGTGGTGGTTTCCACGTCTCTTCTACTGGTAGTTGAGGAGATGGAGGATGAGCCTCAGTTGATGGGAGAGCAGGGGTTTCATCTGGTGGACTCGGTGGTGGAGGAGGAGCCACTGTTGGCAGACTACTTGTGCCCGGAATATTCCTATCTGTAAAACATTTATTAATGTTGATTAGACTAGTCGTTTTTCTTATTAGCAGAATCTTGAGTTCTCATAGAAACATTTACTATGTAATGTGATATTTATGTGTATATTGGGTTTTATGTATAAATAATCTTTTTTTCAAGATTTGACATTAGATACGTGAGTGGGGCGTGTCGGGAAACTTTTAGATTAAAGTCCGTTTCATATAATAAAAAGTTTAATAAATGTTCACAAAAGTTCATGAAAGTTCTTAAAAAATATTAAAAATAAAAGTAGAATATAAGTAGTAAAACTATACGCGATGAGCGCGAGTGTCTGTTCCCACCGATGTTAGGTTGGAAAAAGCCCAGGGACTCGTCGTTACCGTGGGAAGCGCTACTCATGGAATTTGATGCCTCGCGCTTGTTTGCAAGTGTGCTGAGCCAGCATCTTGGCATCGTAACACCTCCCCTGCCAGATGAGCAACTATTTGGTGACCTTGACGCCAAAAGTTGCGGCTCTTCTTTCATCTTCCGATAATTCGGTGTTAGTTTGTGTGGTAATGTTAATTCTCCCAGCTCGACGGCGGCGAATGACATAGATGATGCTTAGTGCACATGTGCCAAATAATATAAGTATGTAGAATGGAATTGTCGTATGGTAGATTCCGATAGTGTCCGGTGTTTCAACTTTAATTTCATCTTGTGAAGTGATTTGGTTCTGTATTTTTCGAAGGCTGGTTAAATCCGTAGTCTTCAAGGTGAAGCTCCGTGTCTTTACTGGTGTTTCATAGTGTGGAAGAGCCATGAGTTCTAATGGTTTTCCGACTAATTTATTGTCCAGGTTTATTATACTAAGTTCGGGTGTTTTAATCTTGCAGCCTTGAGGGACGCTGACCAAAAAACTGCCTTGTAACATTACAAATCGCTCTTTACCGCAGGATAGTTGAACCTTCGTACTATTGGGGAAGGTAATTATGTTATGATAGCTATCCAACTCAATCAGGGCCTCCTTAGTCAGAGAGATAGGCGTGGGTTTGCACGTTCCATCTATCTCCTGAGATTGTATAAGTTTTTGAATACAGTCTGACCTTGATGAGATCCGGTGGACAATCTTCTGCTCGCATATGTGCCAGGAATTGACCTTCGGGCATTCTGCCTCTATATACACATATTCCTGAGAATTGGACGCTATATAAGGTGCAGTTGGTACTATAATTAGGCTGTCCTTATTTGGAACGGGACATAATTCATATAATTGATAGTCTGTGCTAAACATAATGGGGAACTTTAGGACTATTACAACTGTCGACTCTGTAAAGTATGAAGCTAGGCTAAGAACTTCGTAATAATCTCTGATGTATATGTCAATTATTTGATCAGATCTATAAGTGCGTTTTAATTTGTTTATGATATTTCTTAAATTTTTAATGGAAAGTACGGAATGATGAACTGATTTATTTTTACTAAAAGCCAATATATTCTCTATTCTGTCAATTTCGCTCAATAGTTCTTGAACATTTTCGCTTAATATTGCAAAAAGTTGTACAAGGTGAGCGTAGTGAATAATTCGCTCATTATCATTAGTCATATTCATGACAAAAGTAAGAGCCCTTTCCAATTTAACCTGATTTAATGAAATGTTTCGGATAATTTGATTCTGCTGTATCGTCATCTCTTTATATAAAGTAATATGCTTGTTCAATGATTGCGACAAAATTTGATCATTTTTATTTAAAGTTCGTAATGCATTTTCAAATTTCAGGGCGTCTTCATTGTCCAAATTACCGGAAATACTTTTGATAAGTGTGCCTAAAGGATTGATCAGACCTCTTTTAGTTCTAAACGGCCTAAAGGTATCTAATTGCATTATAACTTTATCTAACTTCGCATATAGGTGCCTAGTTTGATACGTAAAGAGGGAGCTGTCTGTCTGGGATAATTTATAAGAAGTATCTGTAAGTTGGGATTTTATAGCGTTCACATGTAGCTCGATTTCTTGAAGGTTAATGTCTTGTAAAAATATATGAAAATGGGATATAATTTTGGTAGCACCCAGATTAAAGGGTAGTATACCCGGTCCATTATCAAGCCTATCGAGGCGTATTTCTTGAGCACCAACTACGAAAATTGGCAGCAGTAATAGGTACCTGAAACAATGATACGAAAACCATCATTTTTTCGGTGGTCTCTTCAACCGTGATTTTGCGACCGGGCCACGACTTTTTGCGGTGTAAATATGTATAGGTAAATTCTTAACGACTTTGTCCTGAGTAAAACGAGGTGCTAATTTTTGCCTACTTGCCATTGGGTTACGTACGTGAACTATTTGATTTGGTTCACAGTCTAAAACTGGTTCCCTATCGACATTACGTCGAGTTATTATATCTTCGCGGCTGGATAATGCAGTATCATGAATAATTTTATAAACTGTTTCCATTTGACCACGATGTTCTTGAATATAAGTTTGAAGATATCGGTCCATCATATTTAAACTGATAGGATTTCGAGGGTCGAAGTGACCAGAAATAACATCAAATGGCCTGCACTTTGTTAAACTATGGATGGAATTATTATAAGCAATTAATGCGTACGGTATAAGATTTCGACTGAGTTCATTTTTGCGCTGAATTTTTAGTAACCGTAGGTGTTCCAAAAGCGTGTTGTGGAAACGTTCAATGATACCATTCTCATTAGATGCATATGCACTAGTCATATGATGTTTTATATTATGCAAACGGAGAAATTCTGACATGACTTGATTGTTAAATTCGGTGCCTTGATCCGTTGTTAGATTTAAAGGGAAACCGTGATGTGTACTAAAGTGTAAAAGTGCTTTTAATATATTAGGTGAGGTACAATCGGGTAAAAGGTAGGCTTGAGCGTACTTGGAAAATGAGTCTATAATAGTTAAATATTTGTCATGGTCAACGGTTAGAACATCCGCGTGTGCTAATTCAAACGGTTTAGTTGGTGGGGGTACAATTCTGAACTGTGGGCGCACTGGGTTGCGGTCATATTTTGCGCATCTGCATATGTTACATTCGTTAATAAATTTTGTAATTTCGGTTTTCATTTTGGGCCAAAAAAACCTTTCGGATAATGAAAGATAGGTTTCCGTAATTCCGCGATGATTAGTCTGGCCTTCATGATATTTTTTTATTATATCTAATTGGTTCGAGAGGTCATTAATATTGGCTACTTCATGTTTAACTAAAACTAAGTTTACAGATGAACTTTCAAAAGTTTGTTGCAAGATTGGTATTATATCGAGCATTTTTTCGATGGGGCTAACTAAAATAGCAGTACGGATTTTTGGATCAACGTGAGATTTTATAATGTTTATAATATTACTATGCAAATTATGTTCGCTAATTTCTACTGAAGTTCTTTGCATAGACTGAAAAGGTTCGGTTACTATTGGTCTAGTTTTAGAATTACCGCTTATTACTTTGATTACCAGCTGTCTCTTAAACTTATTTAAAGGTTCATCGGATATCGGAATATCTAGAACGGGATTTTCTGCGCTAGTGTGTATGGTTTGAGAACGTGGTGAGGCTGTATGTACTTGTGCTTGGTGTATGATATTTTGTGGAGCCGAATAAGCATATAAGGCGGACGATGAATGTTGTGTTGAATGCTGTGTATCTTTGAATGGAGGTAAGTTTGCTGTAAAAATAGGTGACGAATGTTGCATTGCAAGATTTGGTTCTATGTTCGTGGGTGAATGTGCAGTAAGAGTAGATGATGAATATATTGGACTGTTGCCTGTAGCGGTGAGAGTAGAGTAGGAAAGTGTTGGACTATTTTCCTCGGCTGATAATGTAGAGGACGTATTAGAGTGATTAACGAACAAAGACTGAGTTTCATTATGATTGATCTGAATACGTGAGAGAGCATCTGCATTAGTATTGATTTTTCCTTTTTTATGAACAATAGTGTAATCATATTCTGCTAACTTGAGCCTCCATCTTGTAAGACGTGAACCAGGCTCTTTTAGATTCATAAGCCAAATTAAAGGTTTGTGGTCGGTAACTATTTTAAATTCTCTACCAAAAAGGTACGGCCGGAAGTATTTTGTAGCCCAAACTATTGCTAACAATTCTTTCTCGATAGTAGAGTAATTAATTTCGCTATTGTTAAGAGTTCTAGACCCATAGGCAATGGGTTTGTCCGAGCCGATAGGACCTTGAGAAAGGACTGCTCCTAAGGCCACGTTAGATGCGTCTGTAGTTAAGATAAAATCTTTACTGAAATCCGGGTATATTAAAATGGGGTCATTTGTAAGGAGAGTTTTGCAATGCTCAAAACAGCTTAAATATTCTGGAGTTACATTAATTTTGGCACCTTTTTTAAGACACGATGTAAAAGGTTTAGTAATGCGTGCAAAATCCGGTATAAAACGTCTGTAGTAACCGAGTAGACCCAAGAATGCCTTAATTTGCTTGGGAGTTTTCGGGACTGGATAATTTAGGATGGCTGAAATTTTATCCGGGTTTGGTTTGACACCATCGGTGGTGATAATATGACCGAGATAAGGCGTTTCATGTTTGAAAAATTCAGATTTATCCATCTGAATTTTTAAATTTGAATTTCTAAGTCGGTCGAAAATGGCGCGTAGGTTAACTATATGTTCTTGCAAGGACGTTGAAAATACCAAAATATCGTCCATGTAGGTAGTACAGTTTGGGAGTCCGCGAAGGACATTGTCCATAACTCGTTGAAATGTTGCCGGAGAATTTTTTAAGCCCATTGGCATTCTAATGTACTCAAAATGGCCTTGCTCTACACTAAATGCTGTTTTCGGTATATCGGATGAATTTAGCTGAATTTGTAAAAATCCAGATTTTAAATCTAATGTAGAAAAGTACAAACACCTGCCTAACTTGTCTAATATGTCGTTAATGTTGGGAATCGGATACTTGTCATTTATTGTTTTCGCATTTAGTTGCCGGAAGTCAATGACTAATCGCCACTTAACTTTGCCAGATGCGTCACTCTTCTTAGGCACAATCCATATCGGAGCATTCCAAGGCGATGAAGATGGACGAATTATACCTTGCTGTAACATAGATTCTATTTGATTTTGTACTTCTTCTCTATGTACGTAAGGGTATCTATAGGTTTTACTATAAACTGGCTTATCATCTATGGTTCTGATATGATGTTTGATTTCGTTAGTGAAGGTAAGTGGTTCCCCGTCTAGGTAGAAAACATCGGCATATTCTTTGCAAAGATTAATTAAATTGACTGTCTCTTCGGCGTTTAAATGTTCTATGCGCAACTGCGATAAGACTTCACGTGTTCGTTCGGCGGTATAGGTACGTGAGGTGGTGTCAATTACGTGGCTTATGGGAAAAGTTTCTTCATTAAAAATTTGTGCGCATATTGGATTTTCTATAGGTATTACAATGTCGGTATCCCACGGGTTTGAAATTTGTATCATGGTATGATTATTTTCGGCGAATGATATGCATTCGGTAATGTTACACCCGGAAATTGATTGCTCCTCAATATAGATGTCTCCCTGTGCAATGTTAGTAGGTACCCTAATTAATTGAGTAGTTTGGGCCGGTATAGTAATTTCGTGAGAATTTAAGCATTGAGGATTGTAATATGAAATGATAGGAATTTTTGTGAATTCTGTCTCTAAAGCATGAGTAGCAAGGTCGATTTTTGCATTCCACTTTTTTAACTGTTCGCAACCTATTAAACCATCAAAGAAGTTATGGAATTTGTAGAGAAATAATTTTATGGGGACATTGTCATTTAATTCCTCAAAGCAAGGGACAGTTAGCGAGTAGTAGTTTTGGGTGGTCACGTGCGTATTTGTAACTAGGAATGGTTCATAGTCCAGTGGAATGTGGGGGTAAAATTTTTCGTAGGCTTCTGGGCTAATGAAAGACTCGTTTGCCCCGGTGTCAATCAAAAGTTTAATTGGGGGATTTTTAATTTGGATATAGGGCAAATGCCGTTTACTTTGCACGTTCAACTCTATACGGGGGCATTCTTTTCTATAGCTGGGCAAAAATTTTGCTCTGCAGTGCCTTCAACGGGGTTCAGATTTGGATCAAGTTCAAGGCCAACCATACAATTACGAAGATAATCTGTATCGATAGCAGGATCAAAGTTTTGGACATTGGGATCGTATTCGTGAAAATTTAAGGTTGTATTATCGTCTAAGAGTTCATTGAAATGGGTTTCTCCAATTTGTGGGAGGTTTGGTGTAAGGTTACGTTTACCATTGTAGTTCATGGGCGGGAGAGTACGCGCGACTGGGTGACTAATACCACTCATAGGTGTTGGGGTATTATATTGGGGCGCTTGGTTTATTTGAGGTACTTGGGCAGCTCGAGGTGGGATTCGGAATCCAGTAGACATATTGGTAGGGGGTGCCCTAAACATTTGTTGGGTCTTTGTGGGGTTTTGAGGTCTGGGATAGGTTTGCCTGTACTGTTCTAGTGGTACGGGTAGTGTGCATAGCTGTGGAGGATATTGAGGACCAAAGGATCGAATTTGAGGACTGGGGTATGCTTGGAATGTAGGGTTATAATTAGGTGGCATGTATGAACGAAAATTTTGCAGTTGGTGAGGTGAATTGCGAGCAGATGAACGGAAATTTTGCTGTGCGTTAGTAGTATTAGTTGCTTGTTCGTAAAAATTATATAGATTTTTCTTCGCGGGTAGAGGTTTATTTCTCTTTTGTAAATAGAGAACATTTAATTCCTCTTGGGCAAATTCAAGAGCACTTTCGAGAGATGAAGGTCGCATGCACCTTACCCTAGAACCTAGCGGTTCGTCTAAACCCCTCAAGAATGTCTGCAAAGCTAAGTTTTTATAAAGAGTTCTTTTTGCTTCCACAGTAGTTTCTACAGATTCGTGCAACTCGACGTACGTTATTATAGTGCACAGTAAATGCTGAACTTTTTCGTAGTATACTTGTATAGTATCATTGCCCTGAACTAAAAGAGATAGATCGGTATATAACGAAGTTTCGTCCCTGTGGTCTGAAAAGCTGTTAATTAGCGTGGTTCTTATGCCCTGCCAATCACTAGGAATTCCATTAGTTGCCAAAGTACGTGCAGCAGTACCAGTTATCTTATTCAAAATTCCATTAATCAGAGCCAAATTCGAGAGCCTACTTCCTGGTTCCGTACTGACATAAGTGAGCACTAACTCGTCGCATAAATTCAAAAATCTGGTCAAAACATTAGGGTTACCATTAAATTCTGGAACTAATCTAAGGGATTTATAAATCCTATCAGTTAAGTCTGACGAAGCCATCTGAGTCGTCTGACTCAAAGGTACTGACGAAATGTTACTTTGTTCAGTCATGGTTTCTAAGTCTAAGTCGTTTAAGAGTTCAAGGTTACGATTGGCGTCACTTCGGGTAATCCGACGTTGAACTCGCCTACTAGGACTAAGGTCCCTATTACTACGTGGGTGAAAAATCTTGAAAAATTATAGTACACTGCGTAAAAAAAATATAGCATCCAATTAGCAAGAATATAATGTAATTCACTTACATTTGTACTATTGCTGGCGAGCGTCGATCCATCGATTTTTGGAAGTCTCGAAGTCCGCAGCAGCAGCTTTCCCGACTGGCCTCCGTAGGTTCTTCGTCAGGACGGTCGACGAGGCGATGCCCGATTTTTGGGTGATTCACACAACGACAACACTTTCAAAGTCCTTGACGACTTCCGACTGCGCCAGATACGTGAGTGGGGCGTGTCGGGAAACTTTTAGATTAAAGTCCGTTTCATATAATAAAAAGTTTAATAAATGTTCACAAAAGTTCATGAAAGTTCTTAAAAATTATTAAAAATAAAAGTAGAATATAAGTAGTAAAACTATACGCGATGAGCGCGAGTGTCTGTTCCCACCGATGTTAGGTTGGAAAAAGCCCAGGGACTCGTCGTTACCGTGGGAAGCGCTACTCATGGAATTTGATGCCTCGCGCTTGTTTGCAAGTGTGCTGAGCCAGCATCTTGGCATCGTAACAACCACAAGACACTAAACATATTTATATTAACTGATTAATTATTATAAAAGTAAGATTCATATTTACCTATTTCATAATCATCCACATGTGCATCAGGAACTCTCATCTCTGATGGTTGAGAATTTTCAGCAGCTTCCTGAAATAAAAAAATATTTAATTACTAGGTAATAAAAAAAAATCAATTTTAAAAGTAAGTAGGTAAGTAGCTAACCCGTTGAAACCCTGCTTCTTCCACCACCATGCCAGTAGCTGCTTGCACTCCAATTATCTGCATGACTCGGTTTTCTAAATCGGTCAAGGTTAATTGGAGTGCTGGCCCTCCACCAGTGCCACTAACGGCCATATTAATTTTGGCACACTTCTTCTTGCAATTGTTTTTGTAATCACTCCACACCTTGAATTAAACAACAATTATTTAAGCAGGAATTCCAAACAAACTTACTTACCTAACACAAAGATATTGGATAAGTACTTAAAGCAGAGACTTAAGAGTGACTTTATTCAAGTGCCCCAACAACAAAAAAAATTAGCGTCACTTGAGTTAACATACCTTGCGCCATTTCTCCTCAGACCTAGATTCGCCTGTGCCTTCACTATTTAATTTATTTGTTAGTTCCTTCCATTTCATTTGTATGAAATGCCGACCTCGTGGGCCGCCTGAAGGTTTAGACAAATCTCCATTTCTGGAACAGAAATAGCATTGCACTTTAAAATACTTTCACACTAAAGTTTATGCCACTCAAACTTATTAAAACTGTTTACTCACGCTTCCATGAATTCAACCATCATTTCATATTGCGTCTGACTAGTTCTCATAATTATTTATTCACTTAAAAGCACTTAATTATTTATAGAAAAGAAACAGAAATACTTTTGCTGTGGACGTGTAGTAAAACATAAACAAACTTAGGCTTGGCACCCTCACGCGTCGGATGTCAAGTGGGTGCGTTCGGTACCCGTAATTTTTTTTAAATAAAATCTCCGAAACTATGTTATATTGCTGAAGATAATGCCACTTTATAATGTCTAATAATTAACTTTGGATCTCTTCTTAATATAACATTCAGTTTTTATTTAAATTTAATAATAATAAAACGTTTAATCAAAGGTGAAAAAAATATTAACAACTTGATTTAGTTTTCGAACGCACGATTTATTCAACAATCGTTCATTTTGCTCACTATGGCGCGTCCCTATTTACATTAGCATGACGTCACCTTCGAATTCGAATCGAGTGTTCGATAGTGCTTCGAATGTGCTTCGTGCTGCCTACTATCGACAGACTCTGTTTTCGAATCGAGGCCTCGATACATTGTCGATACGAAATCGTTTGATATTCGTGCTTGGCCTACTGAACAACCGACAATTGAGCAATGAAACTACAATTTCTTTTTAGTTAAGAAAGTGAAGAGCATAGTAGTTCCCCGTGGTCGTAGGGACTTTTCGACAGGGACTCCCCGGCCCTGCCAACTCGCCAAGTTGATAATTATATTTGAACTCTATTCTGTACGTCTTAAAACTATTTTTTGCAAGATTTAACAAACAATAAAAACAAACTGCGGGGAATACCCTGTTTGTACAGTTTCGATGTAGTTATATCGTTTAGTGTTGCCACATTATAAATGTGTACGTATAATGCTTTTTTATTAGTTGACTATTTTGATTGATTAATGATACCAATAATTACGTAAGTACGGAATTGACATCTTCAGTTACGGAATTGAAAATACTTTAAAATGAGTTCGTAATTACGTAATTACGTAATGGAAGCTCTCACGATAGACAAGACATTATAATTATTATTACACAAAAAATACGAATAAAAATTTCACATAAAAAATACGTTGTCCCATCACTAGTCATGGTATGCGTATACAAGACGACTGGGGTAAGCGTGACACTGTCACACTTGAACATGTTAGGTATTAGGCGGGGTAAGTGTAACAGTTCCCGTATTTGAACAGATAATGGACATAAGGTCACAGAAATATATTAAACTTCAAGTATCAATATTATTCTTTACCGCTTACCTTAAATTTTGTTAACCCTTAAACAAACGCGGCGCTGTGTAAGACTTATCAAAGATGTTAAAATGGATTTAGCTTACATTTAGAAATAGTTTTAATGTATGATGAATGGTGAAGGAGCATTATCTCTCACTATAATTTTTATCCAAACTGTATATTTGATATTTATTAGTATATAATATTTGTATGAATATATGTTTTATAATTATTATTATTCTTAATTTTTTTTTTGTATTGTTGTTTCACATTATTGTGTCTAATTAATAATATTTATGATGTTGTACACTGACCGCCCTAAATCTAACTTCTTTCATTAAATCCATCCAAAGGTTGTCTGTAAGAGATTGCCCTGTGCGATAAGACCGCCCATTGTACACTTGTTTTGATCAAAGTTTTTCCTGTATTTGTTATGAGGTGTACAATAAAGTATAAAATAAATAAATAAATAATAAATAAATTAAATATAAAAAAAAAACATAGTATATATGTTTTTTTCTGGTGGGAATATATTTCCCTGTTTGGTTAGGATATGTTTTGTTTCAATGGTGGTAAATTATTTCCCTATATCCTTTACTGCAATGCCTAGTTGTGCTGCATGACTAGTTGTTGCCTTTGACTTTACTTGGTTTTTGAATAATTAAGAAAAAAACAATCATAGAAATTAGGATATTTATTATTGCACAAAAAGTAATAATCACATAATGGAAACAAAACAGGAGAATCATACATTGGTTACATGGCGAGTTTCAATAAGATGAAATTTTTTAAAGCACTCTTGAGCACATAATGCAATGTCGCATTTGCAGCATTTAATATTCGTTCTCTTTTCTTTAGCTTTTGTGCTACAAAAGCGACATCATTTATAAGAATTATCTTTTGTTGGTAAGTGTTCACCTACGTTCCTAAGGCGGATTTCGTCCGGTACGCCAAAATTACCTCCTTTTTTGTTTTAAACAGAATCGATGTGCGTGTTTTGGTCGTATAACCATCTGTGGTATTCGGTTTATATAATTAATTAATATAAAAAATATTATTTCTTTATTAGTTTATTAATATAAATAGTTAAATTACATGTTCAAATATTGTATATGAAATGATTAATAAATATATGCACTGTACTTGAGTGGGAGGTGCCCGCACTTCACTTCGGAACCAACCGTCGTGCCGAGCGGACACTGTGCCCACAAGTGCTGTGTATCACAAATTATATTTGTGTTGTTTTATTATTTACCCGTGTGTGAGAGACAAGACGCCACAAAATTGGCGACGAGGATGGGATCGTAAGAAAAAACAATTTTATAACCAATTTTGCCACATAATACAATTCAGTGTATCTGTCAGTTCTTTCATTTAAAATATATTGAGTAGGCATTTATTTGTTTAAATTTGAAACAATTACCAAAAAATTACGATAATCATAAGCAAACAATTAGAGAAAAGGGGAAAAGTACGTAAGTACTTTTCCCCTTTTCTCTATTACATTACTGTAACAATGTGTTCAGAATGTAATATATTTGAACTGCATTTTACATAACCTATATGTAAGTCCGACGTATGTAACTAACTACTGCCTCCATTTTGCTTTTTTACTCATTTGGTTATGAGAAAATAGCAATCAACGTACGAAAATAGATCTTACAATGTAGGTACTTATGCCAACAATTTCGATATTTCTGCTGTTCAGAATCAAAACCTAGTAACTCATAATTTCAAAAATGTCCAGGAAAAGCCAAAAACATGTTTGCATCCTTAATCGTCTGCCCTATTTGAACCATTAGAGTTAGGGTTATGAATGTTAGACCAAAATGTGCGTAATAAAATCAGCTACACTTTTCAATTGTCTTTTACTCAAGAAGGCGTTCAGTACAGCTTAGAACCTCCTTACTATTTAATAATTTGATCAAATATACCAATTATTTAATAAGGAACCAAATCATAACACAGTAAGTATACTTACTAGGTTTTAAAATTGCGTCTGATTTGTAAACGTGATTATCTTTTAAAGTTCAAAAGATAGTATCTCCTATACTACAGAAATTAAAACACATAACACAAAATAATAAGTGAATGTATTTATTATTATTCATACAAGTACAGTTGACTACCTCACAATAACTTTTACATAAATAACGTTGATCAACTGCGACAAAAAATAATCGGAATGCGATCGAAAATTCGAATATAAATAGATGAATAAATTAACTCGATATTTTAACCCTTAGAAGCCTGATTTTCCAAATTAAATTTTAAAAAATACCAATGTGTTCACTGCAGGAGCTATATAAAGGAAAAAATAATGAAAAAAATCGTAATACATATTGTATATATTTATTTCGAAAAAAAAAAACATGTATCAATTTTGATACTTCAGGCATTATGGCCATAAATATTTCGGATGAACTAATTATGCTCTTAGGTATGAAATAATGCGAAACATTGGTTGTTTTTATTGTCACTTAAAGAAACTTTACATTTTTTGCATATCCAAGAGGTAAGTTTCCTACAATTGTTATGTTTACATTTATTTCTTGTATTCATAAATATTTTTTCATGGCCAACACGATCGTAACGGACGTCAGTAGACGGTAGTACTTGTACACCCACCCGTGGTCTTTTAGACGGTTCAGGAATCTCTGCTCGTCGACTGTTGGAACTTCCCCTTTTATTCTTCCCCTCCTTCCCTTTTTATTTTCCGGGCGACTTTGGTAACGACATAAAGTATCAGCAAGCTCTGTTCTGAAGTCAGCTAACTTCATAATATCCTTTTGGGATTTTACTTTCACTGTACAAACCTTTTTGTACAGTACCCAAGCATTTATCACGCTCATATCCAGAAGGTGATAAAACAGCCTTGTTGTCCACTTTCTCAACTTTATGCGTATGCGATATCGACCAACAAAGCTGTCCATCAGATTAACGCCTCCCATGTGGGCATTATATTCTTTTATGACCCGAGGACCAGTGTTGCAAAAGTGATAATTTAAAAATCGGGTAATATTCCAGGTAATAATCGGGAGAAATCGGGAGATTTTTTTGGCAAAATAAAACAACAGTATTTTATGCTATTAATTAAAATGATTTATTAAAAATATGAAAGGTACAGTGATTACTGATTATTCATTTTCATACCACTTCTTGCTTGCTATTTTATTAAACATTTTTTGGTCAATATTAAAATTATAACAAGTTTGATTATTTTCTCCTATATATCTTTTTGTGTGCAGAAGACCAATAATTGATTCAGTGGATAGTTTGTTGCGCTGTTTAGTTTTCATTAGATTGATTGACGAAAATATTCGTTCGACGTTTGCAGATGAGTGTGGTAAACTCAGAATATTAAAAACAAACGAACAAATATTTTCAAACATTCGTGAACCATCGCCGTATTTCATGCTGCTAACGCTTGCCCAAAACTCTTCAGTGGTTACACTAAACGACGTAATTTCTTTCGTATTCCGAAGCAAACGCCATTCTGTGTCAATAGTTTGATAATTTTTGCCGTCTAATAAATTTGGAAATTGTCTACATAATGGTACTATTGACGTCCGTTTACCTTTTTTGACATTTTCCGGAGAGAAAGCCCCCAAATCCTTTAAAGGATTATTTTTAATCGGAAATCTTTGTATGATTTGCTCACATGCTTCAATAAAAATAAATTAAATTCAGAAAATATAATTTTTACCTACCCGTGCATTGGTTTAGTGTTACCAGGTCACCTTCGGTGTTGTCGTCTTCAGAATGCTAAATAATAATATATTTTAATCCTTACTTTAGTTTACACTGTAAAAATTCGGGAGACAGGGTCGCTAAATCGGGATATCGGGAGGGAAAAGTCAAAAGCAGTAGATCTCCCGATTAATCGGGAACTTTTGCATCACTGCCGAGGACATGATATTTTGATATTCGTTTTTAGTTTTTTTTCGTAACGGGTTATAGTCTCTGATGGTTCAGCACCAACGTAGGTGGAAAGCAATAAAACTTGTTTATTGTCTTTCCAGCTTGTTGCCGAAAATTCTATACCTTCAAAAGAGGACACGTTTTCGTGATAAGTGCCTCTGGGTATATTAGACTTCAGGATTTCCTTTTTCTCTGGCAACTTGCAAGACTTACCAAGCCTGTTTCTCTGTACAGTGCCAAGACAATAAATACCTTCTTTTGTCAAGTAATGTAGCAGAGGAATATTGGTATAAAAATTGTCAAAATAAATTATATGATTTATGTGCCTTGGGACTGCTCGTAACAATCGAATAACTGTATTCGATACTACTCCCAGGTCTGGTTCGCTAGGTAAACGTTCACTATTAGCTCCTGAGTAAACCTCAAAACTGTACGCATACCCAGAAAGAGAGCATAAAACATATAATTTGAATCCCCATTTGTGGGGTTTATTAGGTAAATATTGTTTCATAAAATGCCTAATTTTTGTTGCACACATTTGCTCGTCTAGTGATAGCCGGTGGTCAAATGGTACAGTAATAAATTTCTTGTTCAAGTGGTCTATCACGGGTCTAACTTTATGTAATCTGTCGTGTTGGGGATGATCAGGGGGCAAATGTTTAGTGTCGTCATTCATATGGAAAATCTGTCTGATTTTATCAAATCGGTTGCGATTCATGGTTTGTGCAATGGGTTCAAATTTTGCAATGTTTGACCAATATGACCTGACACTAGGGTAATGGTAAACACTACTAAATATAAGTATTCCAAAAAACTTTCGTAATTCTGACACAGTAATAGGTTCTGTAAAGTTGGGATTCTTTTGGAACGCATATTTATTTGACTCTTCTACAAGAAAATTTAATATTTCTTCATCAAAGAAGTAAGAAAAAAACTGAAAAGGGGTTTCCAAATCTAGAATTTCTTGTGAAAACTCAGTGTTTCCTTCAAACTTGAAAGCGTTTTGGACAATTTCTACAAGAAAATTTAATATTTCTTCATCAAAGAAGTAAGAAAAAAACTGAAAAGGGGTTTCCAAATCTAGAATTTCTTGTGAAAACTCAGTGTTTCCTTCAAACTTGAAAGCGTTTTGGACAATATCCATATTTCTTACTCTCCATATAATGTTTCGAGGGTTGCAGGTATAATTATTCACCAAAGGAGTTGGGCTTTGTTCAATGGTCTCTGAATGTTGAATATCAGAAGATTCGTTGACTAAAGGCGGATCTGCATCTAACTCAGGGTCAGCGGGGGAATTACCTACATCATCTTCATCTTCTAGCTCCATCTGAAGGTCTCTTTGACTCGAGTAGTAGTCAATGTCATCTTCATTATCGCTGGACTCGTCCTCTGAATTTTCACCATTTTCGAGCTGTCTCAAAATGGCTTCGATATCATCCGGCTTCATTTTCGATAAATATCTATAAAGAAATTGATAAAAAAAGTAATTCTTGATTCACAAAAATAGCACGATTTTCTTCAAGCAAAAAAGATAATCGAAAAAAATATATGTATTTTGGTAAAAATAAGACATTTACTTACCTCAAAACTATTTTATTATTCGCAAAAAGAAAATTCCTCACAGGTTTAATGCGCAAAACTTTTTCAACAAGTAAGGTCACTTGTTCAATACGGCGGGAAAGCAAAATGTCATAGATAATTAAACAAACAATGTTGACATTTGTTTTTTTTTAATTTTGGTCGAAAGAACACTATGCAGTAATATTATACATACAGCCTAAAATTTAAAATACGAGTAACTGCAAGCGTACATTGACTTGAAAAGTTCGGTATCATATTTGAAACTCAAGGCATTTAAGGGTTAAGAAATAGTCTGTATTATTTCCAAGTAATAATTTCTTACAATATTTAAATAATTTACTCATCATTAGTTATTTGTCCATCAGATATTAAATCAATAGATCGGTCATTAATTGGTAACTGTAACCAAAACTCTCCTCGACTAATGGGCATTAGTGGTACTAGTTTAGAAACTATACCATCTTTTTTTGAAGATTTTATTCCACCTGGAATGTTATTTGATAAAAGTGAAAGCTTTGATACATCGAATTTATTAATAAGAAAATCGAGTTCTTTGTAAGGGTCCCCAAAATCAGTCTTGTACAAAAGATTACGTGATCCTGCTGTGAACTTAGCCTCGACTAATAGACCTAGTAAAAAATTATCCAGAGGATCATCTTTTGCATTCCGACGAGCAACGCGCTTTTTCTTTGGCCATTGGTATGATTGTTGCACCTCAATCACATTAATATTTTTTCTGCAATGCGCAATCACATCTTTAAAGTCCTCGTAGTCGTAAACTCCGTTTCGCCGATTGAAGTCTCTTTCGATGTTACCATGAACACCGTCCGCTGACATATGGGTGTGCCCCTTCGTAAGATATTTAAATGTAATAGTTTCAACATCAAAAGACTGACAGTTTACTATAGTAACAAGAGCTGTGAATAAAAACCAATTTTTATTTTGGCCCGCACAGTTTTCACACCACAGTATGTTTAACATTTCTCTCGCTACGAAGAAACGCAACTAAAGCGTCGACTATGCTATCCCTTTAAGGGGCAGAAGCTCCTGGCTGGGGGAATGAAAAAATAACACCTGTATGTGAAAAATATATTTTTTTTATTAATTTTAAGAATTTTTTTTATTTTATTTTTTAAACTTGTTGTCGACATATTCGACACTGCCCTTCAGGGTGTATGGAACTGAGCAAAGCATGGTACAATGCACAATGGAACTTGGCATTTTGTGCACTGTATTTTGGATGTTTTGTTAAGGTTTTTGCTGCTGCATGCTCCGCACCTTCTGTATTTGGGTAGCTCCATTGGCATGTGAGACCCCACATCATTCAACCTCAGTTCATCAGGTATTCCGTGAATGGCCTTTTGTCTACTTGTTGGCCCTTTTGGTTTTTTAGTTACAAAGTTGGGCGATTGTGCCACAGTCCTTTTCCTGGCGCTGAAGTTGTCTATCAGGTTACGTGCGAGCACGGTGCGGAAATGCAAGGAGGTCATAGGGTTGTGCACTCTGTCATTTTGGGTGTATATTATATAGGCATTTATAATGGTAGAATCAACCAAAAAGTAAAATATTCGCATCCACCATCTTTTACTACGTCTTGAGATGGAGTATGTACCTCTCTTCTGGTCAAATCTATCAACTCCTCCCATTCTTTTGGTATACTCCAGGATTACTATGGGACAAGAAACGTCAGACTTCGAACCATCCTTCTGCGTTCTTCTACATGTTGTTTTCTGACGGGGATGATAAGCAGTACTCAATACATACACCAATTTAGTATCTTTCCATAAAAAAAATGCGACGTTCTGGTTGACTCGCCATTTGTACTCTCCTTTAGCCAGTACCAGAGGAGGCGGTTTAGGTTCATCTTTCTTTTTTTTTGGTTTTTTATAAGTTTGGGTAAGTTTGTACGATCTGCGCGTACAGTTGCAGTTGCATAAATATTATTATCAAATAGGTACTGCAATAGCTCAAAGGACGCAAAAAAATTATCAAAGGCGATGTGAGTATTCTCAACCTTTTCATCAATCAGAGTTTTAGATAGTTCTCTTACCACCCTGGCTCCTAATCCAACCTCTGTAGTGGCGTCATCTTTTTTACCAGTATAAATCTCGAACTGATACAAATATCCAGTCAGACTGTCACAGCGCGACCACACTTTGAAGCCCCGTTTTATCGGTTTTTTTGGCATATACTGCTTGAGAGTGCTTCGCCCTTTGAATTTAATCATGCACTCATCTATGCTTTGCGACGATGAGCACACTCCACCACTTTGGAAAGCACTATTCAAAATTTTGATCATAGGTCTTATTTTGTACAGTTTATCATACCCTTCTTCACCTCTCTTGGGCATTTGACTGTTGTCGTTTAGGTGTAAATCTGCCAAAATCTTTTTAAATCTCTTTACTGTCATAACATTAGCAATCTCTGCAACACGGAACATAGGATCGGAAGACCAGTAGAGAGATATAATAAGTACGTGAATGCCCGCCCATAAGTATCAAAATACCAAAAAAAGCTTTTAGTTCCTGCAATGTTACAATATCCCAATCTTTCTGTCGGTTTTGGGCTGCGTATAAAGGAGGATGGCGAATTTGGACCCACATTATTTATAAATTAACTAGGTGTCATTCACTTGCAAGTTCATATTGACTATAATTTAGAGTTTGTTAAAGGATTATATAAAAAATATTGAGTCACTGGGTGATGGGAATTAAAAGTTAGAAAAGATTTTTATTTACATAAAAATAAGTCCTCATGCAGTTACTGAACGCACCGTGTTTCATATAACATTCCAACCTACTCTTTCATTACCTACATGATTTAAGTTCTTACACTTGTTTATGCTTGTCAATTATTTTTTTTAAAACAAAACTTGTAAAATATGAGAAAATCATACAAAAGTTAATATTAAAAATGCATTAACATTTTTTATACAAAAATGTACAATATTATAATTAGTAAGATTATTTGTGATAACGTAGAGTGGAACGTTACGCTGTCAATTGGAGTTGGCTGTCAGTGTCAAAACAATTAGTGTTTGTTTTCAGCGGCTAACGTAGGATATTTATTATTTTCTATGCGATTTTGTGATTCTTGACAACTTGGCTTTACTTTTGGTCTGACTATTCTACATACCGACTAAGACAACAGCTTTTACCTTTTGGTTGCGATTTGCAAGTGGTTTGGACTTAGTTACCCGTTAAAATGCGTTGTGTGAATTGTCAATTGTACATTGCCCGATTACTAAATATAACATCTCCCAGCCTCTACGACTTACTGCCCATTTGCTTTTTTGCTAGTTTTATATAGTTCTACAACTAGTTATAAGTTTCGATACTGTACGATACTCCTAAAAGTGGGTCCCATTGTACATGCAACCTCGCCATCCTCCTTTGTCTGATCAACTATGTTCAATAGGACTTCATCATTGAAAAAAACATTGAAATATGCCCCAGGAGAACTTCGATTAGGAAAAAACTGTGATGGTCGCAGTAAAATGTCATCAAATTTCTCAGTAGGCGGAATGTGTGGAAACTGCACTTTTTCCACTCTTCATCGCCATCATCTTCTGAGTTATCTTCTGAACTATCTTCCGAGTTATCCGTGTCATCAGCTTGTGTAACCACAGGTGCAACAGGTCTTGTGATTGAAGACATTCTAGAATTAGAGGGAGTAGGTTGAGTACTACCTGTAATACTATCATGTGTGGCGGATATATCCATATTAGAAGATGACGGAAGAATCGAAACTGTTGATGTTGTTGGCTGTGATTCATTGAGACCAGATCCACCTAAAATATCCTCAAGTTCTGTACTGGTAAATGATGAGAAAACTGCTTCATTCTCGTCCTCATCACTCTCGTTGCCGTCTTCGTTTTCACCGTCTGACAGAGCAAATAAGTCTGCGAGAGCATCTTCCAACTTCTCTAATGGGATCACCTATAATAAGGAAATATTAAATTAAACTACCTAATATTTAACTGTAAGAATTCTATACAATTACAATATAAATCCTAGCCCAGCCCTGGGCGGGCAGTGTCGAATATATCGACGTCATAATTTTTCGTTGAATATGTATGTAAAAACGTAATAATTTCTGAAATACTGAGTTAGCTGCAATATTTATGATATTTAGAACAAATCATAAAAGAAAACTTGCCTTTTTACTCATTTTTCGCGAAGATGTCCTTGGATGAAATTTGCACTTCAGAAAACAGCCAAATAATGACATGAGATGTCATCAGCTGTCAATGTCAGCCATACTTTTTTTTTTTTTTTGAGTTTCGTTTTTGCTATGACCTGTCCGAATCGAATACAGACTATCGCAGTACCAAACTCCTAGCAGTTTAAAAATAAATCAATAAAAAGTATGGTGTCGAATATATCGACAGAGCCCCATAAAGGGTTATCAAAAGCAAATAATTATACGCTGCAGTCAAAAATACTTCGCGACCGCCGCCAGCGCTGTCGTAAATGCACATTTCTACCCTAATAATGGAATGGAGATCTGTGTTTACTGTTGAAATCGGTTTATTAACAGTCACTTTGTTTATTTCTTTGTCTAACTGTTGTGCGATTGTCAACTCCTCATCATCATCGTCACTGGTAGCAATTGCGTCCGATGCTCTCGATTGTGGTTGTGAATTTGTACTTTTTTTGAGTAGAATTATATTTCAACCGTTCCAACAGTACCACTATGTACATTCGTATATCATCCGAAGATGGTTTCGTGAAATATTCTGTGGCAGCAGTTTTAAAAAATTCCTCATTGTTATGTAAATATTGCAAAACACCGAATACATTTGTTCGCCTTTCCTTTATTCTCTTTCTAAGAGATGTGGCTAGTTTTCCACTGAGATCGTTTGACTGAAGATCAAGTTTATCTAGCATGAATCGAAGCGCAGCGTCGGCCGTCAATAAGTTTGAATCACGGCGACATAATGACAAAACTGTAGTTTTTATTACATCCAAGCTGTAATGAATGTCGTGAAGGTCTTTTATCTCTTCGTCTGTAAATGAGATGGCTAAATTGAAGTATGGACGACTGCCCCAGCAATGTATAAATATGGTGCCTAGCAAAATGTAAAGCTAAATAGCTGGATATTAATATTTCGTATAAATAAAGTTTCAAGAAGTTGTTATATCTTTATAATTCGAAAAATAAAATCGAGAAACTCCTACTTGAAAAGTTATATCGAGAACTTCAAACAAATGACATTGCTGTGAATTTTTCTCTAGGCGTTTGAATATTACTGCGATGTGATAATTATATTTTTGACAGAGTAAATATTCAAAAGGGTAATTGCACCAAAAAACAACAACAACGTGATACAACGTAATTTCTGCGTAAGTTAAGTATTAAACTCTCGCAAAACCTAAATTAATTGTCGAATTGGATTAAAGACAAACCGTCTTTACATACAATATTAATTAAATTGTTGAAATCATGAACTTATGAAAGAGGTAGAGGTAGGTAAGTATTTCGGCTATATAATGATTTTAATTTAACTCGTTTGTTTAAATAAAACTTACACGAATGTACACCTGAACCTTCCGAAAGAACAAACCTACCTGCTAGTGACAATCCCCATAAAAAATCTATACTCTTCTCTTTGAAAAATCTCTTCTAAATCCAAAGAGGCTTAGATAAGTTAGTATGTGCTGATTGATAAATCCTACCCAAGCTAGATAACGAACGGACTGAGTAACCAAGGGCATGAAATATATTGAAATAAAACTAAACCAGTGCTATTTATTTATTTATTATTTATTCAGTGAGTCTTACAAGAACATTATCTAAAAACGAAGCCGGAGCTGATAATGTGTTCTGGTGTCTCGCCCACCCCAGATACCAGATCACTGTCATGACATGACAGCAACAGCCCAGCGTTCTATTCCCTACAATACAGCTGCAGTAATATGACAGTATGTCCTCTAAAGGGTTATTATTTAATGATTGGCTTTCATATAAAATATACACGTAGTATATTCTTTGGCTGATATGCCTTGATTTTATTCGGCCTCTTAAAAGTTGAGGTCTTATTCCGCCTAAATGTAAGACTCTTTCAAGATCTGGGCACACTTCAATATAGTAAACTCCATTCGGTCTAATGTGCTCACCGTAGTATGACCGGGCTTGTTTAACCTGATATGGTCCTAATGCTATCAATAATAAATTATTATGTTCCAATATTGGACAATTCTCCAATTGGGGCAGATTGCCATCCACTCTTAAAAACATTGACCTTTGCCTATTCAAATGATTTTCTTGTACAAAAGTTCCCAAATGATTAGGCTGATTCATAAACTGTGCCGCTATTCGTATTATTTCACCAGAATTTGGACCATCCTCTACTAGTTTATGATATTTATTGATTAAAGCTGCAGCTATTTTAAAATCTTCCATCAGGTGGGGTGAAGCTAGATTGAAAAATCTTTGCCGAAATAATTTAAAAAGCGCGTTTGAAGCGCCCGTTGACCACTTCTACTACCCACCTGCATAATGTGACTTTCCTGCTTTTATTTGCTTGTTCATTTGTTAATTGCGTTTGACCAGGGCCCAATGACTCAGGTTTACGAATTTGAAAGCCTAAACTTTCTAATAGTGGTATGGCATCCCTGAATCCCCTATCTAAAAAAAAACATCATTACGCTGAAAAAGTTGTCGATATGGACTCTCTTCCGCTTGAAACAAATCATTCATAATCTCGGCATCAGTTTGAGTAGCAGCATATGGCCCAACAACATCAATAATATGTCCATCACATGAAACAATCATAAATGGTTTGACTAAATTGTCATATTTATGCAGGCTGTAAGTTTTTTTCTGGAACAGATAATTAGAACTTTTTTGTAAAAATACATAATTTATGTGCCATCAAATATGGCAATAGCAGGTCTATTTTCATTACCAAAAAGAGCATTTGGAATGCTCAAATTCCTATTTGCAATTTCAGTATGTGTAATATGGTTTGGACCTATATAGTTAACTACTAAATGTTGTGTTAAACACTGTCTAATTTTTTTTAGTATCACTGTTAAGGTGGGACGTGATACTGTAAAAAGCGTCGCGAGTCGCCTGTCAGGTTCACCTGTTCTTAATTTTGCTAAATAAATAGCCAAAGCGTTCTTAGGCCTTTTGAAATTGAGCGCAGGCAAAATATTAAATAAGTTCAAAAAATTGGCAATATTTAAACCTGTCCAATAGTGACATATCACATTTTGCATTTCAGCAACCTTTTCAAAATTAAATGTTGGTTGGTCAGATTTTGCTATTTTGATCAAATCTTCAATTTGGTTCGCAGTGAAATTCGAATATACCGTATGTCTACGACATATATGCAATCCTTGAAACCACATACTAGTTATGGTATTTGATAACGCTATACAAAAAAGTAACGAAATCGGTTCAGTAGTTTTGTCAAAAAGTCGAGTTTTAATTTAAAGCAAATTTGAACACTCTGTAGAATTGCAACATTAGGTTAATAGTACAATGAACTTGAATCCTTGAACATTGAAAAGCGACGTTGCCACGCTGTGCAATCATTCGCCTACGCAGTTGCACTCATTTTACCTATTTACCTAAAATGCGAAATCGGTACACCTAAACGACAGGCGGGACTTTAATGTGTTTGTATTGCATTTTAATTGAAAACAGAACAAACCTGTTGTGGCCCAGTGGTAAAGCCCCCGACTTACGAATAGTTGAAGGTCGTGGGTGAGACCAGGCAAGCACTTTTCATTGTGTTATTCATTTATCATCACTGCTCTCGAAACGGTGAATGAAAGAAAACTTCAAGTTTAAAGATGTCCTAGAAAAAAAAATCGAAGACATGTGATTTCTAACAACCCGTATGCCTGCGTAGTGGATTGCAAGCCACTCCATCTCACAGAGAAGAGGCTTTTGTCCCTAACCAGAGGGAACATTGTAGGACCGACTATTAAAAATCTTAATGTTGTTTGTTTTTCGTTACATTCGTACGTGAAATTTCTCCTTGTGAAATGTTCTTGACCTGTCACGGCCGAAATTTTATTTTGTTATTTTTACTCAAATTCATTTTCACTGAGACACTCCAACAATACCTGCAAGTGTACACTGCGAGTCACGGCGGCGCGGTTCGTTTGTCGCCTTAGTACAAAAGGACGCGGCACGCGTGTGTCGGCCTTTTCAAAGGCCTTCGGCTTTTGGCGAGGAGGGGCGCGGGGAGCGGGTTGCGCGCGCGCTCGATGCGTAGGGTTGGACACAGTTATCGACAATATTATCAGCTTTCTCTCATTGTCTTTTGAAGAGAATAATGATCAGTTAGCAAAAAAGATGTTCTATTTTTAATGGACATGGTTAGTTTAGAATTATTATAGCACCACTATGTACCTACCTACCTATTCTGATTAAAAATTATAATTGAGTGGATTTAGAGAAAAAATAATGTAATAATGTTTACATTTTAGGAAGAAACATCCTATTAAAAAAACGTACTCACCCGTTTTCTACATTACTCACTATCTAGGTAGTACCTACGGTAGTTTCGTAAGTCGAAACGTACAAAAATTAAAATTTATTTTAAAAGTCCAATAAATTTAACTATCACTTCACTGTTAAATACGGTTATTACACAAAAGTACTAGTATTGTAATGCCTTGATTGCGTATTAAGTCTTTATTAGATAAGTAATTGTAGAAAAGTATCGATAAAAGATAATTATTACATTGTTTACCCTATTTACCTATGACTTTTATTTTTTGCCAGTACGGATGTAAGTGGTGCTTTGTCAGTTCACCGTGAGTCTTCCGGGATAAGCGTGTGTGCATTTCGCAAAGATTTGATAGGTACCTAAGTACACGCATTGTTTTACGTGATTTTTGTTATTTACTTGTATGTATTAGTTTAATTATTTTCTTACAGTGAAACAGACACTGAGTAGGTACTTGACTTTTGTGTGTGTAAATTGTGTTTTTGGTACTTATTTTTTACGGTGAAATAAACACTCGGATCCTGGTCGAAATTTGTTGGGCAAGGTTCGGGACAACATTGTTCGGCGATGTTACTTGTGCATTCAAAAACGTGGTGGACATTTTGAACATGAGAAAATTTAAGTTTTAATCCATCTTGTGCTATGACAGAATTTATTTAGATTAGTTCAGTAATCAACTTATCACGAAGTAAAAAAGAACGGGTGAAAAATAACCATAGTGAATTTCATCGCAATTGCCAAAGATAAATCAAAACGCCGCCGCGCGAGCATTGTTGCCGCACTTCTCGAGGTCAGTCGAGGTCAAGATACGTTTTCTAAATAGGGTGATTTACTTTTACTAAATTTATTTTCATATTTATTTTGTTTGAAAACTTCAATTTATTCATTTACGTTTTTTTAAATTTATAACAATTTATTTAAACTTCTGTGGACAAGTGTTACTTGTGGTTTCAATTATTGCATATATGTCGTAGACATACTGTATATTGTTATTATGAAGCAGTATGTGCCAAACATCCAAGTTCAAATGTGACTCACAAACCCTAGTATTGCGAGGAATGTAAAAATTATATTTTTTGATAAGCATTTTTTTATTAATGTCGGAACCACATGTAACTGTTGTTCAAAACAACTATTAAACACACAGTGTCTGGAGGTGTTTGCAGCCCGTTTATAATTTGGCAGGTTTAATTCTGGTTCTGGTGCAGGTCTAGGTGCTGGTTCTGGTGCAGATCTAGGTGCTGGTTCAGGTTCAGGTTCAGCTCGTGGTTCTGGTCCAGGTACGAGCAGATTTACCCGATTTTCATCTTTATTGATGTGCCTTTGATGTCTCATCCAACAAGGATGACACGCATAGTTCATAGCCTAAAAAAGTCAATTTAGGGTATTTATGGTGTCATCATAATACTAAATATCTAAAGAGAATTGAATGTCTACCTACATTTTTAGAAACAGGAATGTAGGAATCTCTCCTTTTTTGGAAAACGGTGAAAAATGGACAGACAATTAATATATAATATTAATATAATGAAGGATACATTGAAACAATATTAAAGACCATATTGTGTCTGGTCTCCGACTGACATGACCCCGGCAGCCAATCTGATATATATCAGCCAGTAAATGTGCAGGACTTGTTTTTATTACTACTCTCTTTTTTTAATTCTGATCAAATCATTCTGATTGGATGTTAGCCCTATAACACAACCAGAGAGAGAGAGAGGTCAGGGACATCCCTGACTATTCTTGGCTAGAGGAACTGAATATCTGAAGCGGAAGATGATCCATGCTACTGGGTGGACCATGTGAACACACATAACTTTCACTATTGTCTCTGCTTCACCTAAAGAGTGACTGGTACAAAATGCCTAGGGCATTTAGTCCGCCTATGTACATTTATGTGCACAAAGTATTCAATAAATGAATAGTAAACCTTACCTGATGGTAAGCCGGGTGTGTCGTTGGTAAATTCTGCAATATTGTTTCATTTCTTTCCACTGTATGGCGTTGTATACTTCTCACAGAACGGCCGCAAGTTATGCACACCATTGTATGGCCAAATACACGAACATCACTAACTGCTTCTGAATTCAGCAGTTCATAACAAAGATGACAAATATTGGCATCCATTGGAACCTGTAACAAACTTAATTACCTATAATACCCACACATTAGAGTAATTAGAATATAATGACATCTAAAGCAACCAGTCTGTTGTTGCCGTGACAATATTACAAGGCGAGATAAGTCTTTCTGATCCATTGTGCCATTGAATTCATTATGTATTTTGAGAAACATTGTAACTTACCTCAATTGTTAACCATCGTGCTAAGATAGTGAGTACAAGAGCAGGCAATGAAGAGGCGAGGTGCCGCCGCAGTCTTTGCGTGGCTATACCGCAGTTTATGCATCGCATGATGAATTGATTGCAAATCAAGTCCGTGTCGAGTAGCGTGAGGTCAGTAGGTAGGCGAGCACAATAAGTCCGATAAACAAGCGAGGGTCAATGAAAATCCAAATCAACGAAAAGCACAACAAACAAGCAAACGACAGAGCGTTTAAATGACGTCTGACGTTTTTTTTTTTCATAGAGATGGGATCGAACTTCATCTGTAACATAATTGATCTAAGAATCGATTGGGTTGGAAAAAAAAATAATTCGTTTTTGTAGACCATAAATCAGTTATTAGGTTTCGTCACAAAGTAAGAATCAACGAAGAAGCGAAATTCGAAAGTTTTCACCTACTTTTATTTGATTTGAGATTGAAGTGGAATCGAGATAGTTGATTGTCACTTTAAAAAACAATCCCATTTTCCGAATGGACTCACAATAATAAACAATAAAACAGGATGTCATCTCGAAAGCCATCGATTTCCGCCAAAAACTGATTACCACTTCTTAGCTTTTTTACAGATGTTTGTCAATCATTCAAAGATATAAATGTGTTAGGGTTAAAATAAAATGGTTGTTGTTAATTTTATAATAAATCAATATTTAATAATAATTAATAACAATTTATTTTGCGATTATAATCGAAAACAAATCGTTTTGATAACTGTTATAAAAAGCAATCTATGAAAAGATTTAAAGTTCTGGAAATGCGACCCATCCCTAGCTTGCAGTACCGTTTTATTTCCCCCTGTGGCTTAAAAGGCTTAGTAACCAAGCCATAAAACTATTTTTTAAAAGAGATTTTCCCTTGGTCTTGTCACTTTCTGCAAACAAAACCAGCTTAAAAACAATTAAGATCCTTTTTAATGTTAAATGTTTCACGAAAGTTCTAGGAAATTATTAAAGACCTAGTAATTCATAAATTAATATTTAATTAGTGTGTGATTCGTATACATGCTTGGGGCAGTCATTTAGCCATCGCCTTTTGCATTTGATTTCAAATCTAATAACGCCTTAAAAACGCATGATTTTAATTTGAGAAATCGGCCTACCATATCTGACAAGCTGTTCCATCGCGTTTTACAGTCTAGTAGTAAAGTAGTCAATATTTTTACAATGTTCTTCTAAAATGTACTTTTGCAACAAATCGTTTTTCAAAGGGGAGTTTTTAAAAGATTTTATTAGATCTCTTAATTTTTTTATAGTACCTTTGTATAAAAACTCCGATTCTGGAACTCTGGTCGATTCTACAATAAACGCATCCTCATCTTCTTCAATTTCTTCTGTTTCTTCAGCACTGGTATTTGAGACATCCTCCTGGACTTCAGGTTCTGGAGATTTTTGTATTTTATATAAAACTTCCAAGACTGCTAGTTGTATCCCATGAGCCAAACACAATTGGTGGTGGCCGTCAAAATTTCTACCCATGTTGACCATTACACTTGCTCCATCTGTTGTGAAAGCAATTATGTCGTCTTCCAGACTTAAACCGAAGTCACTCAAATGCTGCTGTAATAATTGAGTGCCTACTTCAGCTGGCATTGATCCCTGTATCCGTACAAGTCCCAATTTTTTATATTTGGCCATATTAAAGTATTTATTGTGGATATTTATATTCATATACCTTTTATTACGGGTAGACGTCCACTCATCAAACGTGATTGTAAATCTTTTGTTTTCAGACTTCATAATTTACAATTGATTTTTCAATTTGTTTTTTGTGTTATCACTCTGTTCTAGAATTATCTGCGTTATAGTCATAGAAGATTTCGGCACATCGTAGCCAGAGTTTTTAAAAAGATATCTCAGATCTTCTGAAGTACAAAATGTTCTCAATGGTATCCCATCTAATGCAGCCATTCTGGCCACTCGAACCTCCATATTTGAAAAATAATAAGTAGTATCCGACCGAAGGTGCAATTCTGGCCGAAGCCGAAGCCGATTAATCGGTATTCACCAAAACCTTCGGCTGAAGCCGAAGCCGAAGCCGAAGGTGTCATTGACCTTGAGAAATACGATAGTTACTTTGATCTCAGAATATACTAGATACATATTGTGAGAGCTTTAGAGATTTAGCCCAATAACGAGCCGAGTGACCAACATATACAAGTAAGTAATAAAATATTGTCTAAAATAAAAGTGTCAAATATACAATGTTAATTAAATATTTATTTACTTAAAGTAATTTTAACAAAAATAATCAAATAATCAGTCACATTTTTTTAATTATCAGACGAACACAAAATATTTCTATAAAATAATTGAGCAAAGTTTAACGCTTTTTCAATATCTATTTTTTATTTATTTATTTATTTATTTAACACTTTAAGCACAAATGTACAGAGGCGGACTTAATGCCATAGGCATTCTCTACCAGTCAACCTTTGGGTGATGTAGAGACAAATAGTGGTAGGTGCAATATGGAGAACATAAAAGCGATTGATATTAATATACAAACATACAGAATACATAAATATTATATAAACTATGCATATTACATATATAATATAACAAAATTTTAATTGAAAAAAAAAAAAACATACGAACATATTTATACAATTAGTACCGATAGATAGTTGTGAAATATTAGCGCTGTGATGAGACTACTGCCAACTTCTTGCGAATGTGCTCACGAACTCTAACTTTAAAGGTTAATCGGTTGGTGGCCATCCTGAATTCCTGAGGGAGCGCATTCCACAGAGAAATAGCCTGAACGAAAAAAGAAGAGTGAATAAAGTCAGTACGGTGAGTGGGACATTGAAGGACGCGGTTTTGTGATGAGCGTAGATTTCGATTATGGTTGGCACAAATGTATTGGAAGTGAGGTGCAAGATAACTGGGGGAGTTGGGAGAGTCAAGGAAAGAAAACAAGGTAGTAAGGGCTCTTAGCTCTCTGCGCTCGCGTATGGGCAACCACTTTAGAAGCGACCGATGCGCAGAAACATGATCATATTTACGCAGATTGAAAACGAATCGAATGCAGTAATTCAGAAGGCGGTCAAGTTTGTTGAGGAGATCTGCATTCAGGTCGTAGTAGCACACATCGCCATAATCGATGATAGGAAAAATTAAGGTCTGTACAAGCATTGTCTTCGTGTTTGCTGGTATTTTTTACATATAATTTTTTGGAATTTTTGAGAAAATTAAATATTATAAGTAATTTCTTAGGATAATTAAGTTAAACATTTTTGGTAACAGTTGGAGAAAATAAAAACTTAACAAGTTTTGGTAACAATTTGAGGCACCTTATTAATAAAAAATAAACTCACTTTTTTCGACTAGTCTTAATTAAAAATAGCTCTTTATACTTAATTATATGGCGAAGCTGTCATTTAACAAAATTATCAATAATATACCTATTTGGGAAAACTAAACTATAATAAAAACTTACAATAAAAAGAAAATATGAACTTTTTTGTTCACTATTTGTAAAAAACCTTAGGTAGTAGAAGAGACTAGACTTAAAGTTATAAATGCACTTTAATCAGCTAATTCTAAAGATACTCTAAAATAAAATAAAAAACATATTTTTTCGATGAAAGTATACATAAAACAATAATTTCAGTTTGACAATAACTTCAATAGTTACTGTTTCTAATAATTAAATCGTCATTACAAAATCAATAGAAAAATACATTTTGCAATTATTATGCAAGGGTTAAGTTTTTTTTTCAATTGGCGATTCTAAAAGACAGGATACCTTTTCTTAATTTTCATGACTAATTTTATTAATTATTTACTTTAATTAGTAATTAAAGTTGAACAGTCTTATATTGTAAGCTAAAAATCATAATTTTTCGGCATTCTCACCCATCAAATTTGACCGTCTGTCGGCATATATTTGCCCCGCAGCGCTAAAAAGCTGTTCGCTAGGAACGCTACTGGGGGGAGCAGACAAATACTTGATTGCAGTTGGCTGTAGACAAGTATATGGGCTTGATGTCCAATATTCGTTAATATTTGCAGTTCTTAAAATCCGAGGATCTTTTAAATAACGACTAAGATGTTCTTGAAATAGCGGATAATTGTGTTCCAAATCCAAATCATTATCACTTGTAATGGGCAAACCAAGTTTATCGTGAGAATCACATAATCCTTCATCGCTTTTTGGAGATGCATTCTCTGTATGTGGATTTGAGGTTGAACAAGAAGGTACAATGGTGTCAATATCCATATTGTCTGCACGAGATAATAGATGGTATTCCTCGTAGCGCTCCCGTTTTGAAACGCTCCCATCTAAGCGCTCCCGTTTTGTTCCTCCAAGCGCTCCCAAAAGGAGCGCTTCGAGGAACGATTAAAAATATTAAAATTTATTTCCTCGAAGCGCTCCCACGTTTAAAAATAGGGAAAAGCATGAAGTAATGAATTACATCGATAATTTTTAAAAACTCATGTGTGCATCATCGACATCGAAGTTGCTTAACCAAATTACGAAATTGAGAGAATAATATCTTTTTGCTTTCGGCACTCTTATGTGTATACAAGGACCAATGTTATTGTGTAGGTATTCAAAGAGGATGTTATAAATAAAACGCATAGATATACTTAATATAAATTATATACGTATAATAATCACATTGCAGTAGACCTACATAATAATTACATTAGTACTTTGTGTGTACCACTGGCGACGGGGTGTGGACGAACGGGAATAACCCCTGGCGACTAGCTCCACGCCACGGTACTGTGACGTCATACGCATTAGCGAGTCTGCCAGCGCGACTGAATATTTTTCGAAACTTTAAATGCTAATAAAATAAAAACTACTGGGTATTTTTGAGAGAAACAAAAAGTTGTTAACTTGTATCCATACAGGCTATATTATGACAAACTTTCAGGCGATTTGGCAAAGTAACATTATCCATTACAAATAGGATATAAAAACATATTCCAACATATTCCACATTAAAACAACATTAATACTAAGAGTAGTATAAGTATGTATATTATAAAAATTAAAAATCACAGATCGTTTCATAATCTTAATTATTACTGACTAATTAATAAGTGTTCATAGGAGTTGCACAATTTGATCCCGCCAAGTCCGTTCCATCATCGGACCACAAGACGTACGGCGTTGCGCCACCGTTACATAGTCGACATCCCACCCATACGTACAAAGCGTTTTGGGAACACATTCATTATGCGTACAGCTAAGGAGTGGAATTCCCTGCCGGAGTCTGTGTTTCCTGATAGCTACAACCTAGGAGTCTTCAAGTCTAGAGTGAATAGATTGCTTCTAGGCAAGCGTGCTCCATCGTAGGCCATATCATCGCTTAACATCAGGTGTGATTATGGTCAAACGCGAGTCTATCGACAATAAAAAAAAAAAAAATCACAGATGGTTCCTTCATGTTTAACAATTACAAATAGGATATAAAATAATATTTCCAGTTACAATCACATTGAAACAATATTTATCTTACTAAGAGTAGTATAATAATATAAAAATCTTTAATATTAAAAATCACAGATCGTTTCAGAATCTTAATTATTACTGATTAATTAATCATTACTAACAGGTGCAAAAATACTTATTAAAATCTTAACATCTCTAGGCAATGTCCTATAGAAATAGCGCCAGACACGTATTGATGTAATATATTTTCAATTACATTGTTTCGTTCTTGGCAGGGACCGAAAACCTTTATAAATTACGGTACAGGTATCGAAGAATTTTGGTTATTTTTACGACTTAGGTTACCGCTATCTGGGTAACCAGACAGAAGAAAAATGTTACCTCTGATTGAGGTTACAGTCTTAATACCGGTTACCTAAAAATGACCTTGGTTACGAGAAAGAAACAGAATATCGCAATGCAGATAATTTGTATTTGTTGGCATAGTAAACATTACCAGGCAAATCGTCGTGTTGTGCGGATCCGTTTATTTGGTTGGTTCACCTTTTTGCGGAGTATTTATTGACAAACAAATTGTGAAATGGCAGAAAACGGTAAGAATTTTGGTATTTACATCAGGACTGTGATGTATGCTCATTGTATTTAATTATGCCTTTTAATTTAAGTTCTCCTATGTTATCTTAAAACGGTATTTCTCTATTTACATGTAAAGTTTTCAATAACTAGGTACCTACATACAGGGTTTTCATCTAATTTAAACAAATTAAATTTTCAAATTGTATTGTTTTCTTTATCACTCGAGAAAACACACGAATAAAAAACACATTAGCACCTACGTTTTTAAAACTAATGTGTAGGTAGCTAACTAGCTACCGCTACTCGAGGAATGGGCCCATTCGCGGCCATTCCGAATGGCTGCGCAATGGCCGGCGCATGCCTGCACATGGAATTTTGAGCGAGTGGGAAGAGCTTAGCAATGGCGTCTACCCGTGCGTGAGAGTGATCAGCGATACACGCCGCCCGTCGCCCATTGCCCGCAAGCGCTTTAGAGTACTTTTATTTAATACTAATGAAAAAAAAATAGTAGCTATTTAAAAAATAAAAATATACAGGGAAATTGAAAAAATACCCGAAACCTCTTAGGCAGTGAAAGTACACATGATTATAAGCAACTTTTGTTTTGGTAAAACTCCGAAATCTCGAAAAAAATATCAGCTGTTTCATACAAAATGCAGTATTTAGCCAATGAAAATGTATGAAACAGCTGATATTTTTTTCGAGATTTCGGAGTTTTACCAAAACAAAAGTTGCTTATAATCATGTGTACTTTCACTGCCTAAGAGGTTTCGGGTATTTTTTCAATTTCCCTGTATATTTTTATTTTTTAAATAGCCAATGAAAATGTATGAAACAGCTGATATTTTTTTCGAGATTTCGGAGTTTTACCAAAACAAAAGTTGCTTATAATCATGTGTACTTTCACTGCCTAAGAGGTTTCGGGTATTTTTTCAGTTTCCCTGTATAGTAGGTATTGTTCTAACAAATGTTGAAGAAAATTTTGGTATAAATATTACGTAAAAACGATGGACAACTTCAGACATATCGCAGCTTGTTTCGAAGCTTTTTCGGTCAATAATTGAATTAGGTCCAGATATTTTTTCATTACATAAAAGGCATTAACGAAAATGATTGCATTCTATGATTACTTATTGCAGTGGATATATATGTGTTATGAAAACAAATATTGTGATAGTCATTAGAGCCCTCAAATCAGGTCTCCGTGCGTTTTTGTCAAAACATGCCTCGGGAGTCGGGAGAATGATGATTACTAAATTAATAAAAAAGTTATCTTAGTTTCGCTTTATGACTATTGTTTATTTAACCGACTTCAAAAAGGAGGTTATCAATTCGACTGTATGTTTTTTTTGTACGTTTGTTAAGCGATTACTCCCCCATTTGTAAACCGATTTAAAAAAATCATTTTTTATTATGAAGAATATACTCCTGAGGTGGTCCCATTTAGTCAAAATTAGTCATATTTGGTCAAAATCTGATGCTGATCATCGGAGAACACAAGGACAACGACGAGGATAATAGACGGCAAATCTACGGCAAATCTGTCGTGATTGCTGCAATCGGTTGGATGTTTATTGTTTATACAACATCATGACGTAACATCACGCCATGGCGTGAGCTTCAGAAGTCGGTGACAAAAAAACTGAATAAAACAAACAAAAGTCACCGACTTCTGATGCTAAAGTTATTTTTCACTTTTTTTGTGTTATTGAAGTCGGTTCTATTTTTTAACAAATACCTACCTAATTATTATTGTAACAGGTTAAAAGGAACGCTGAATCCCCGCGAATGGCCCATTTCTCGAGGCGGTAGTAGCTACAAATGAGTAGGTACTAATAAAAGTATTTTTTTACATATGTTAAACGGTTACGCTGTCTCTCCCTTCTACCCGACGAAAACGATTGGGATGTTATGTCCCTCAATTTTAAACCCATCCAAACCTTTCAAATTGATTGGGACATCATCATTTTCGTTTTATTTCCTAAGGTAATAACTAATAAATAACCCAGTCACGACCGTGGTGTGCTGGGCACATTTTGGTTTTTATTCACTTTCTTTTACCGAATAAAATAAGTTCAAATTAAAAAAAACTAAATATTTTTTTTAAAAATGAAGTTTAATTTTCTTTCTAATTTTGATATCAACGTGAATAGTTTGACAAAAATTAAATACAAGAAAACATAATGAACGCCTAAGTAATGCAATAATAATAACTTAATTGATTGAGGAGCGCTTTGGAGGATGTTTTCCAAGAGTATCGCTCCACACCACCAGAGCTTAGGCCTCTGCTACCTCGTTTGCCCATGCATAAGAAAAATAGGGCGCTGGTGTGTGCTCTAGATTCGCAACTAGCAAATTATTTTGCTAGTAGCGAAGACCTCGCCGATACCCAGTCGATCTTGTACTGTGCGGCTGCAGCGGCATGTTGTGTAGCTCATGTCAAATTTCCTAACAGTGACAGAGTTACACGACCAGCCGTACCAGCTTGGCAGTGCAGGATCGAGCGTCGTATCGGTGAGGCTAGAGCACTCATCGGCAAACTTATCTGCTTCAGGGAGCGCAACACTCGCCGTAGAGTGATGTGATTTGTAAGACGGACGTTTTCGGGGACTGACATCAGTCCTCTGGATTATCTGACCCGCGTCACAGAGCGTATCGACTTCCTGGAGCAGAAAACCTATGCATGGGCAAACCTTATTCGTCGGTACAAGCGGCGAGTGGAACAATACACTCAGAATCGCACATTCCAAAGCAATGAGAGGTGGGTTTATAGGGCTTGGGAGCGACCGGACCAAGGTGCAACTGATACGCGCCTACCAGATGATGCCGCCATGTGTTCATTCTGGCGCATCATCTGGTCGGTGCCTGTCAGTCATACCGAGGGCGATTGGACTCGGGAAGTCGAACGCGCGTGTGATCCGATACCAGAAATGGGGGCAATTACTATCAGCCCCCAAGATGTAGCTTGTGCAGTTCGTCCGTTGCCTAACTGGAAATCGCCAGGACCAGACGGGCTACACAACTTTTGGATAAAATGGTTTAAAGGATCGCACGCTCGCTTGGCATCTCAATTCCAGTCTGCCTTAGAGTCAGGGTCGCTGCCTCAGTTTCTAACTACAGGAATAACCAGCCTGCTCCATAAATCAGGTAGTACCGCGGAGCCTAAAAAATTGTAGACCGATCATGTGTTTACCGACGGTCTATAAAGTTCTTATATCTATTTTGAGAGCTAAGATAAACCATCATATTGATAGTAATTCAATTATGTCTGCCTCTCAAAATGGATTTAAGAACGGGTCCCGCGGTACTAAGGAGCTGCTCCTCATTGACATTGCCATTAGCCAGCAGATTCTTCGTTCCCGAAGGTATCTGTCGAGATGCTGGATAGATTATAAGAAGGCCTATGACTCAGTGCCACATACATGGCTCATGAGTGTGCTGGAGCTGTATAAAGTTAATGCAGTTCTACGCACCTTCCTGATGTCGTGTATGGGGCAGTGGAGGACGGTCCTTCACTATCCAGGGTGTCGACAGACCCAGGTGAACAGCGACCCGATAAGGATCGAGCGTGGCACATTTCAGGGCGACAGTCTGAGTCCACTGTGGTTTTGTCTTGCCCTCAACCCTCTCAGTACATTGCTGGAGTGTTCGGGGCAAGGCTTCCGGTTGAGAACAGGTGGTCAGGTCATATCGCACCTCCTTTACATGGATGACTTGAAACTATTTGCTCCTAATAACTTGCAACTGATGAAGCTACTGAAGGTAACAGAAAATTTCAGTAGCGCCATCAGGATGGAATTTGGTGTGGATAAATGTGCGGTCATGCATGTAAAGCGAGGGGAGATTATGGAATCCGTGGGAACACAACTCTCGGATTCCATACACCTTAGGTCCCTCTACTCAACCGAAACTTACAAGTATTTGGGTATGTCAGAAGCGTTAGGAATCAATGCTGCTGATATGAGACAATCGTTGAAGGAGCGCTTCTTTGGCCGCCTGAATAAAGTACTTAAGGTGGCACTAGTCGATGTTTTTTCCATAGAAACTTCGGGAGGGTATTACTCCGCTGTTTGACAGAGTACATCAAAAGTTAAACATAATATAGTTTTGTCATATTATTAGTTTTGTCTGTATGGAAACAGAATGGTAAAATAAAACGCCATTAAAAAGTTATGAGCCACCAAAGTTTCGTTTTTCGTGCCAATTTTAACGCATCTTTGGGCGTAAATAAGTAATAAACACAATGTAAAATCTTTAAAACCAAGTCGGTACCGACAAAGCTCAATTATCGAAGAATTCAAAAACGTTTATTTTTAATCGATTTATGCAGCAGTTTTTTCATAAAACTCGATTTACGAAAGGCCTTCTCATATTTTTTTACGCGCGCGTTTTACTATGAATTATCGTGCCTCTCACTGAATAATGTTCCCCCCGGTGCGGTGCGGGGTGGACAATGCTCACGCACACGTGCGTATTCAAGTTACGACTGTGTCTACTGCGGTGTGCTGCGGCCTGTGGCCTATGTCGTTCATAAGTTACATACGTAGGTAGACTATACTTGCCAGGGTTGCCAGATGCCGAATTTTTTATCTCGTACTAGGGCTGTCAAATATCTCGTAATTTCAATACAAAATCTCGTAAAAGTATAAATTTTTAAAATCTCAGACCTTAATTTAGGTACACTATAACTAGCTAGCCTGGGGTAGGAATATTCCTTAAGTTTGGGACCACCAAATGAAAAAACATCTAAATGAATCATTTTTTTTTAATAATAATACTAAAATCTTCAAAAAATAAAACAAATTATTTATTAACTTAAGTAATAAATTTTGTAGGCACTTGCTACTAAAACATGATTTTAATAATGGTTTTATTTGTTATTAATATGTAATGTCACGGGTATCGGTAAAATCATCTTCGTTTTTATTGTATAGTTTTTCAGCTGTCATTCTGGAATACATTTCCTGAGATGGTTCGAAATTTATACAATTTCCTTTGCGATCTGGGCCTTTTGCACTTTCTGCAGCTAAAAGTGTACCATTTACTGTTTCTGTTATAAGACGATTTCTAAGGTCTGTTTTAATTAAATTGGTTTTGCTGAAAACCCGCTCACAATCTGCATTTGCATGAGGCAAAGACAGAACTGTGAGAGCAAAACTGGCTAATTCAGAGAAATGTTCTGTTTTAAGTAACATTGCCCAGAACTCATCGGGTTCTTTTGTATCTTGAAGCTGTTCAGGGTAGCGAGCTTTTGCTATAGGCAATCTCCTCCATTGATCGTCTATCTCTTGTTTTTGGCTGTCATTAAAAAACGCACTTATGCGTGGCACGACTTCCATGAGGGGCATCAATGTTGGGACGAGATCTCTGAAATTGTTGGAGAGAGCTGATACAGGTCCTAGAGCTTGTAGTTTTGACAGCACAGGGTCTTCCATGTCGTAACGTTTTTGTATTTCTAAGGCACTAGTCCTGAGGAAATTTCTGCAGCTTGTGAAAAACAGTGCCTTATTTGCGGGCTGCCTGACCACATCCGGATGTTTAAGCATTTCGTAAACTTTAATGCCAAGATACATTACGGCGTCATTCAATTGAAATTGCTCATTTTTAGGATCTACTTCACTAATATTCTGCTGCATAACATATTCCCGTTGTAAGTAACGCAGAAGAATTTCTTGATATAAATCTCGAATTTTATCATGCAACTTGTGAATAACGACTTTTTCATTCTGGAATTCCAAATTGAATTTGGTAAACAAAGGCAGTGACAAGTCCAGAAAACAAAAGTATAGCTTATGAAAAGGATCACATAGCTTTTCTAAAATGAATATTGCTCGATTTTTCACCTCTGCTTTCACTTTGTGTATTGGGTTCGTAGTGAAATCAATAAAGAATAACCGCAGTGCTTCCCATTGCTCCAAGATTCGTGAGACTACTGCTGTTAGAGAAAGCCATCTTGTTTGAGATGGTTTCAATTTTTTATGCGGCTCAACTTCAACAAATGATTGAAAATTGCGGAAATCAAACTGGCGTTTGTCACTATTTTATAAAGAAATTATATATGTCACGAGCCAGTTGTTCTACAGATTCCGGAACTTCTTTACAAGCCTGACTTGCACATAAGTGGGCTGAATGGCAAACACATTTTGAAATAACGATCCCTGGTAAGTCTCGTGACAAACGAGTTTTGACTGAATCATTATCGCCCATCATGACGTTACATCCGTCCGACCCGAAGCCAATCATATTTGTAAGTGGCACATTACGGCTGGTAAAAGAATCTATAAGCGCTCTGTATATATTTTCAGCATTCGCCGTAGGAATATCATTCGCGTCTGTTTCTTTAAAAATCTTGTACAGTTCCCAGAATACGCTGCAGATTTTCTGAGCATCATAGTCAAAATAACGCACTACAACACAAGCCGTTTTGACTGTAGATACATCTGTAGTCTCATCAGTAAGTGCTGAAAACTTAGTTAATTTCAATTTATTCGCCAAATCAACTTTGTGCCCTTCCCCAATAGCATTTTTTACAACTGCTGTGATTTTAGTACGCTTCAATTGAATTTCTTGCACTAATTTAGAATCGGGAATAATTTCTTTTAACAAATCAGTCAAGTGGTCAGCCATAGAAAAAGCAATATTGTGTTCTGCAAAAAATGCAGCTAGTTTTATTTCAGCAACCAAATAAAGTCAACTTTTGGGATTGAAGACCCGATGAACCAGGTTTGTTTCTCAAATGTTTTTTTGATTCGACATGTGATTTGAGATTTGTGATTTCAGCAACCAGAGAGCTTGATGGACAATATGCACACTTCGCTTTCTTGGGATTTTTAAGATCTGGCTGCAGCCAGTCTCGAAATATCGTATTCCTTAACCATTCATCGCGAAAAGTTTGCGAATGATGTTCAAAAGTCGTGTTACCTGCTTTCTTTGCTGTCCATCCTCCCTTTTTTGGTATTTTTCTAGGTGGAGTGGATGAAGATTCACTGTCACTACTCATAATGTTAAATTAACCACTGAATAATTAGGGTGAAATTCTAAAACGCGCTGGGCCTTCAACCACTATACGCGTTAACTTTAATGTAAACTTTAGTGTAATACATCTTGCGGTGATTCCCCGGTCAGCGACTAAAGATACATTTAGTGATGAGGTAATGAATCTAGTGATGTGCTTAGTCGAGTTTGTGACATGGACATGTATTCTTTTCTTTAAATGTTTTTGGTTTGTATGTTATAATGTTTCTAACATTGTTAAAATCTCGTAAAAAAGTGTACGAGTTTTTTTTTTCTCGTTTCTCGTACAGAGACTACCAAATCTCGTAAAGGTACGAGATTTCTCGTACATCTGGCAACGCTGATACTTGCGCTCTAATTTATATTGACTCATTGGCTTGATTTTTGGATTTCAACATTATATTTTATATCTGTTTGACTTCGCACTGAAGTTTGGACTCCGTATTTGCGTTTGAAATTGTTATTGTTGCTTTGAGTGGACGCTGCATAAGTACGTGACATTGTTTTGATCATTGAAAAAGTTTTAAAAACCACATATTATAAACAATGGGTAGAAAAGTCATAATAATTTTTTTTTAAAAAGACAAGACTTTTTTATGGATAGGAAACCAAATAACTGCTCCCGCTTTGGGCGAAGCAGAAGGGAGTGTCAGACTCTTCTTGACTAAAACCCATCCGTGTTCCTCCTAATGCCCTCTGCGTACCGTACTTACCAGGGCCGCGGTAACTCTTTCGAACAAATTCTGCAACATCAGAGTTTACATAGCTCTCTGCCTAATAGGTACCTACTGTTATATTAACGTAGGTAGGTTACTTACCTACAAGCAAAGATGCCATAAAACAAACCGTTGGCGTCGTAGACACTCAAATTTTAACGTTAGGTAGGTAGGTATGTAGGAGCTAAGTAAACAATCTTTATGTGTCACTTGTCAGTTTGTCACAATATACTGTGCACTTGTCTGATTTTAAAGCAATCTAATAATGAATGCAAATCTAAACACATCCGTGTCAACCAATAGGGGTAACTAAAAATAGAAAACCGGCCAAGTGCGAGTCGGACTCACGCACCGAGGGTTCCGTACAAATATTATAAAATAAGCAAAAGTTGTGGATTACGATTTATGACGTACCTATTAAAAAAAAACTCCTTACTAGATCTCGTTCGAACCAATTTTCGCTGGTAGTTTACATGGTAATGTACATCATATATTTTTTTTGTGTTATCATTCTCTTATTTTAGAAGTTACAGGGGACACACACACATTTTACCACTTTGGAAGTGTCTCTCGTACAAACTATTCAGTTTAGAAAAAAATGATATTAGAAACCTCGATATAATTTTAGAACCCCTATCCATACTATACCGGCCTACAGGTTTAGGTAGGTAGTAAGTTCACAGAATACATCTACTTACCAAGTTTAGAGTTTTCGACAGCATAGTTCTTATAGTTTCGGAATAAAGTGGCAGTGACATACGGACGGACAGACAGACAGACAGGCATGACGAATCTATAAGGGTTCCGTTTTTTGCCATTTGGCTACGGAACCCTAAAAATTAAGAAGACAGGTAGGTAAGTAAGTAATTTTGATAACAATTTATAGGATGGTACTTAGGTAGAACTAATTTCATTATTAGGTACTAGCGTACCCGCCCCGGCTTCGCACGGGTGCAATGCTGATACTAAATACACTACAGAAAAACCGTGAGAAAAACTGTTACCTACCTCGCGTCTGAGGTAAAAAAGAGGTATATCACTGTTAATGATAAAATTGAATATTTATTCCAAATAAATCTAGAAATATAAAGATTAAAATTAAGCTACCTTACATAGATCTAAACTCCCCTCCCGCACGCGCACCCCCGCCTTGGTGACCGCCGCAACGGGCCGTGCAGCAGAAATCGTAATATTTTAATTTCGCCATAACTTCAAAACCAAACGTCCGATTTTAATCATTCAAAGACCAAATATGATCTACATAAACTGTACTTAGTGATGAAATACTTTATTTTGATAAGGATTAATAGCATGAGTAAAATAAACGCGTTTAAATGTAGTCCAAAAGAAATCTAGATGTTTAAATAAAAAAATGGTTGTTGTGCCTCACTCGACATAGATAGGTATAGTGTGTCGCGGACTTTTTTGTAGATATTTATAAGATCTACAATTAATTAGAACAATTTATGGTTGTATCTTTTATAGTTTAGGCAGCGTACGCAAAATAAGTAACTTTTCTGGTTGATTTTTACACCTTGTGTCCGAAAAACCCAAATATCTTACGGAACCCTATTTTTTGCAAAATAAAATATAGCCTATGTAACTTGTGGATAATGTAGCTTTCGAATGGTGAAAGAATTTTTAAAATCGGTCAAGTAGTTTTTGAGCCTATTCATTACAATCAAGCAAACAAACAAAGTTTTCCTCTTTATAATATTAGTGTAGATGTATCTAGTACTACGGACATAAACTGCGATGACTATTCAAGTAAGCATCTGTCGGTGGCGGCGTGGCGGCTGCATTACCACCAAGGAAAAACTAAACATAATAACAATAGAATAAGCAATCCATATTAGGTACCTATAGGGCCGTAGAGGTATAAAACGATAACACAGCGCCAACTATTTTTAGTAAGAGTTTTTAGGTAGGTAGTTGCTGATTTCTCGGCGAGCGTCGAGCGACTATGCGCAGCGGCGCGCGGTGGCGGTATGTGTGCATCGTGTAACTTCGATTTAGTTCGGAACGGTTCGGAACGATGTTTGTGTGCGTGCGAACTAGACGTGCATGAAGGCTAGCGTCTAACTGCTCATCACATCTCTGTCGGGCATGGTGCGAGGTGAGACAGCGTGCTTTTTGGCCATGCCTACCACTGAGTTCGAGCCCGCGACTACTGCCACCTTAACAGTCTTTTATCAGGCGGAAACAAGGTGCATGCCTTCAACGGTTGGGTCATGCCGGTTTTGATGTACTCTTTCGGCTCAAATGGACTCAGACAGAACTTGACGCCCTGGATAGAAGGGTACGCTCACTGCTTCACTGCTTACCGCAAATCGGATGCATCACCCACGGTCATCGGTGATGAGGCTGTATATCCCGCGGAAGTGCGGGGTTCGTGGCTTCTTAAATGCTAAGACCCTGCACAACCGCGAGGTATGCAGCCTTAGGGAATACTTCCTAGAGGCCGACGTGGGTATGCATCGAAATGTGGTAGCGGTGGACAAAGGCCTTACCGCGCTCTCCTTGGCTAACGAGAACTGGCGCAAACCTGTGGTATTAGATACTACCGACCGCAGGGAGGTATGGTAGAGCAAGGAGCTTCACGGACGCCTTTATCGGGTCCTATATGGGCCCGATGTAGACTTTTTAGCGTCCGTAGCCTGGCTGCGTTTTGGTGACCTCTTTGGGGAAACCAAAGGTTTTGTCCGTGCGATCATGGACGAAGTTATGATGACGAACAACTACCGGAAATACATTGTGAAGGACGGTACGGTTGACATATGTCGGGCATGTCACCGACCCGGGGAATCCATCCGCCACAATATTTCCGGTTGTTCTAGTCTGGCTAACGGTGACTATTTGGACAGGCACAACCTTGTAGCCAGGATCATCCACCAGCAACTTGCTCTGAGATACAATCTTGTGGAATCGGAAGTACCGTACTATAGGTATGTGCCCGACCCAGTTCTCGAAAATGGCAATTGCACGTTGTACTGGGATCGGTTTATCATCACTAACAGGACTATTGTTGCCAGTAAGCCTGACATAGTGGTGATAGACCGACTAGAGCGTCGCGCAATGATTGTTGATATAGCAGTCCCTCATGACGAGAACCTCGTGAAGTCTGAGAAAGAGAAACAAAATAAGTATCTTGATTTGGCTCGCGAGGTTGTCGACATGTGGGATGTGAACACAGCAGTCACTCGACCAACACCTCAAGAGGCTCTCGTTGGGCAGCTGGATCAAGGGCTTGATCCAGAAAGCAGTACTCCAGGACACGGCGCGTATTGTGAGGAGGTTCCTCTCTCGGGAGCCCTGACCACCGGTAGCTTAGATCCTGTTCCCGATGCCGGTGGGCTATTTTTTATATTTTTACATGTTTTTTATTAGTTTTATACAAATATTTAAAAATGTAAAATATATGTATATAAAATGAATAAATGGAAATAAATTAAACATTCTTATTTAATTAATACTATCTAGTGGGATTAACATAAATTATTATTTTACAATTAACCAACCATGTATTGTGTAGGTACTGTTCGACTATCTTAAATTCGCTCCAAAGCATAAAACCGGCCAAATGCGAGTCGGACTCGCGCACCGAGGGTTCCGTACAAATCTGTAGGTATACCTACATATATTATAAGCAAAAGTTGCGATTTACGATTTATGACCTGTTCTTTGATATCATGTCTAAGTCTGTCGCCATAACAACAATGTAAACAGCATTGTTGTGTTCCGGCAGTTAGAGGTATGATAGCCAGTTCCTCTGTGTAAGAGGATTCCGGGTGAAACTCACTTCCATCTTCGGCCTAATCATCACTTTCCATCAGGTGAGATTTGGGCCAAGAGTTTCCCCGTTTTGTATATAAAAAAAAAAATGACGGATTAAAAAAAAAACTACTTACTAGATCTCGTTGAAACTAATTTTCGCTGGTAGTTTACATGGTAGTATACATCATATATATTCTTTTTTATTTATCTTTCTCTTATTTTAGAAGCTACGGGGGGGGGGGACACATTTTACCACTTTGGAAGTGTCTCTCTCGCAAACTGTTCAGTTTAGAAAAAAAAATATTTTAGAAACCTCAATATCATTTGAAGACCTATCCATAGATACCCCACACGCATGGGTTTGATGATTATATTTTTTTTAGTTTCAGTTCTAAGTACGGGGACCCCCTTTTGTTTTTTTTTTCTATTTTTGTGTGAAAATCTTAATGCGGTTCACAGAATACATCTACCTACTTACCAAGTTTCAACGGCATAGTTCTTATAGTTTCGGAGAAAAGTGGCTGTGACATACGGACTGACAGACAGACAAGACAGACGGACAGACATGACGAATCTATAAGTTTTCCGTTTTTGCCATTTGGCTACGGAACCCTAAAAAACATCATCTTAGCCACAGTGACGAGAACGATGGCATAATATTATAAACAACAAGGGATATTATTTGACAAGGAAAATCTTCGTCTTCGAAAAGATATTTTATTTCACTTCTCAAATATCGACGAAAAAATACAAACTTTTAAAACTTTATTACAACCTTCTATGTCACATTTAGAGGAATTTGTTTCCCTTGCGTAGGTGAAATATGCATAGACATGTTTCATCCCATACACATGTTTCGTCCCATTTTTAATAGTAGGTAGTAAAGTAAGAGTAACTTAGCCAACCAAACAGTTAGACTCGCTATCAAACTGAATGAAAGACGCGTTGTGCGTGCCGCGCCAGCCAGGGCCGTGAGTTCGTTTGTCGACTTGATTTTTTGTCACACACACAGGCGATGCGCGCCCTTTGACTAATGCCGACGGCACGTGTAAGATAGAGGTAATTGTTACTTCGGTAACCGGTATTAATACTGGTTGTATTTCATTTAAGAATAAAGGTAACCTTTAAAAATACATGTTAAAGGAAAAAAGGTTGTTACCGAAAAAATACTTGTATTAGTCATACCGGTTTCGGTCCCTGGTTCTTGGGCATGTTTTTGATTTTCGGAAATGTTCATTTTTAATCTTATTTTAGCAAAATTGTTACAATCGTTTTGTAAGTACCTTAGCAGTTTGGTTAAATTTACACCTTGCTTTTGATTGATTTTTTTATTAATGTCTGAATAATGTGATTCCGCGATATTATTTGTTTTATTCTTTTCACCGTAACATGTAAATTTGTTTTTCCAAAATCGGTGTTCTAACCATTGGGAAACCATATAATCATTGAATTTTGTGATATTTTTGTCCTGTGGAGACTGACTCATTATATAAAGAAATGCATCATCTAAATCTGAGGCAGGTAAATGAGGTAATACAGTACACAAAGCAACATGCTTCCTAAAAATACTATTTTTGGATAGACCTAGGTCTCGAGATTTTCTTTTAAGCGCTTGTTTGTAGTGAAAAATACACCCACTTGCAACTGCATTTGGAAACTCTGCTAAAAAACCGCTGATTGCGGCTTCCTCAAAGTCGCTTTTAAAAAAATCAACCTGCTTATTTGGTACTGTTGTTTTCAACAACAGAAATAATAATTAATATGTTGACTTCTTTTTATCACATTATAGAGCATATACTAGTGGCTTCACAACGCCATCGATTTCTCCATGGATGCTGTACAGTTGCTTAAATGGTTTTGGCACACTTTTGAAAGTCCCGTCGCAGTATAAATGACGACATCTTCCTAATTCCCCTCTACTCTTCTCGGTAGCAAACAAAAGGATCCTCCTTTTACCGTCATCATAATCCGCAAGGGTGAAGTTGTGAAATGATTTTGGCACCTAAAACAAGAAATTTATGGTCATTGGCAGTGATCGGTATTTACAAAAACGTTGACGAAAATGACGATTATGTTTAGATAAACAAAATTTATCTAAACATGATACCTACATAATTATAATATATATAAAACACATGTAACTTTTAAATATTTTTTTTATTTTACCTTCATACTGACCTCTATTTATCTAGATGTGTTGATAAAAAAAATAGTTAAAACATAATCACAGTTCTCAATAACATAAACACAAAAAGTTATGTTAAATTAATTTTATCGAAGAGCAGCCCTGCGATTGCTGTGGGATCGCTCGGTGCGAAGCAAATACAACTGTACGCTTGAGTATTTAAGCACATTTAAGCATGCAGTGGTTGCTGACGCGACGGAGTAGGCTAATATAGCAGTAGGTTTTATAGATTTTCTATGGAGTGAAGTATCTGTACGTAATCTGTGCTAGAGCATAGATTAATGTGACTCTAAAGGGCAAGGCATCAAATAAAATATACATATTTTTATATTAATTACTTACTTGCACATCTGTTAGACATTTCCCAAACAAACGCTTAACTCCAAAACTTTTATTTCTTTTATTATAAAGTCCAGTTTTAATATTTTCAAACTTTGGTATTTGATTTGTCAAATTAATTCCCTGGTCTAATAAACAATTAAGTTTTCTTTTATAAACCTTAGGGAGAGGGTCTAAGGACATGGCTTCTTGGTGAATATCCTCCACTACTTCTCGCACAAATTGTGATGCCTCATTACGCCGACAAGAATGTTCGTTCTTTTTTAAAATATCTTCATATTCATTAAGAGTTAGGAAGGCACCACACGTCTTTATTGTACACCGCCACACACTGTTCCCATTCTTATTAACTTTTATAGGTCTGTATATATAATTATCACATAACAACACTTTCTTTCCTTTTTTACTTTGGACGTATTTAATTAGCACGTTTCCAGTACTTGGTCCAGCAATTGGTTCCATGCTCACACAATTATTTCACAAACTTTATTAGTAAACAAACTTGCTTCCGTGACACATTCGCGCAACTTGCGATAACAACAAAACGCAATTTTACGTAAACACAAGTTCGGGCAATGCTCGGCTGGGTTCGTGTGAATTCGTTAAACGCGACTCTCTAGGATACAATGGGGAGGCGGGGTTACGGTTTGTTTGTATGTGTGTGTGCAGGACTCACACGCCGCGCGCGCCGCATCTTTAACTCTTAGTTAAGAAGTTAGTATCGCTATTTTTGGCAAAAATTAATTATAAAATTGTTTTAACCATTTTATCAATCGCATAGAGCGCAATACGTTACTGGATCCCGGCTCAGAGCAGGTGATTTAAGTCAGTAGGTGGTTTTATTCAGTAAGAGTCTGACACTCTCTCGCCCCGCCTAGGACAAGGAAAGTCATTTCTACCATTGACGTAAACGATAGACACCTCATTGCCTTATTTCTACGAAAAACTTCCGAAAAAAAACATTGAGGTGTGCGGGGAAGGGGGTAGTAATGGGAAACATAATGGAGAGAAATCATAAGCTTTCTAAACAATAAAAAAATATGAATAGGTACATATGTCGGTAGATTATATTCATCTATTTGGTGGTCTAAAGGATTTACAATAAAACAAAAAAAAAAATAATTACCAAACCCGTGCGAAGCCGGGACGGGCCGCTACTTGTATATTATAACAATGTGTTCTACTTATTATCGATAATTTCAGTTAGTATAGTCCCATCTCTATCCGAAAGTTAATCATGGGAGCGCTTCGAGGAAATAAATTTTAATATTTTTAATCGTTCCTCGAAGCGCTCTTTTTGAGAGCGCTTGGAGGAACAAAACGGGAGCGCTTAGATGGGAGCGTTTCAAAACGGGAGCGCTACGAGGAATACCTCGATAATAGTTCATGTTGCTGTCGTAAGAATGATAGTATTTCAGTTTTGGCGTTTTCAGTCTCATCGGCAGTTAAATAGTTAGTTTTGAAACGCGGATCTAATAGAGTCGCAATCAATAAACACATGATATTTTTTGCGTAAGGATATCTTCTGTTAACTGCCTCACACAGCTTCGTCTTCTGTGTTTTCAAATTTTCAGGATCTTCTTCTTTTAGGATTAATTTCGTATTAAGCATGACAATCAACGGTATTCGGTTGTCTTGTCTTGTCTTGTCTTATTATAGATACCGATGAGGAATCATTTGAAACCTCAAGTGTGGCTTCAATGCTTCATAAAAACATTTAAGAGCAGTGATAAAGTATCCTATTTGCACCCATTCTTCTGCAGTAGGGACTTCTATCCCACCACGTTCAGCCATGTATAAATTGATGGCAGTTTTCTGTTCAAGGAGTCTTTCCAGCATCAAAAATGTGTTGTTCCATCGCGTCGTCAATATCTTGGATTAATACGTGTTTAGGCAAGGTACTACCTAGATAGTGAGTAATGTAGAAAACGGGTGAGTACGTTTTTTTAATAGGATGTTTCTTCCTAAAATGTAAACATTATTACATTATTTTTTCTCTAAATCCACTCAATTATAATTTTTAATCAGAATAGGTAGGTAGGTACATAGTCGTGCTATAATAATTCTAAACTAACCGTGTCCATTAAAAATAGAACATCTTTTTTGCTAACCGATCATTATTCTCTTGAAAGCTGAGAATATTGTCGATAACTGTGTCCAACCCTACGCGTCGAGCGCGCGCGCAACCCGCTCCCCGCGCCCCTCCTCGCCAAAAGCCGAAGGCCTTTGAAAAAGCCGAGACACACGTGCCGCGTCCTTTTGTAGTAAGCCGACAAAGGAACTCCGCCGCCGTGACCCGCCGTGTACACTTGCAGGTATTGTTGGAGTGTCTCAGTGAAAATGAATTTGAGTAAAAATAACAAAATAAAATTTCGGCCGTGACAGGTCAAGAACATTTCACAAGGAGAAATTTCACGTACGAATGTAACGAAAAACAAACAACATTAAGATTTTTAATAGTCGGTCCTACAATGTTCTCTCTGGTTAGGGACAAAAGCCTACTACTACGCGGGCATACGGGTTGGTAGAAATCACATGTCTTCGATTTTTTTTTCTAGGACATCTTTAAACTTGAAGTTTTCTTTCATTCACCGTTGTGAGAGCAGTGATGACAAATAAATTACACAATGAAAAGTGCTTGCCTGCTCACCCACGACCTTCAACTATTCGTAAGTCGGGGGCTTTACCACTGGGCCACAACAGCTTTGTTCTGTTTTCAATTAAAATGCAATACAAACACATTAAAGTCCCACCTGTCGTTTAGGTGTACCGATTTCGCATTTTAGGTAAATAGGTAAAATTAGTACAACTGCGTAGGCGAATGATTGCACATCGTGGCAACGTCGCTTTTCAATGTTCAAGGATTCAAGTTCATTGTACTATTAACCTACTGTTGCAATTCTACAGAGTGTTCAAATTTGCTTTAAATTAAAACTCAACTTTTTGACAAAACTACTGGACCGATTTCGTTACTTTTTTGTATAGCGTTATCAAATACCATAACTAGTATGTGGTTTTAAGGATTGCATATATGTCGTAGACATACGGTATAGGCCTGTGTGATCTTCCTCCAGAACACTAGCTGCAAGAATGACTTTTTCTCTTTTAGGGCCTTGGATAAAGTGAGCTGTGCAGCTTAGCAACGAACACGTCTTTGCTGGATTACTCCATATATCAGTCGTAAAGCTAACCCAGCAAGCTTTATCTAAAACACGTATGACTTTCGCTTTGACCTTATCGTATGTCGCAGGCATTAAAGTCGTTCTAAAAATTTCTCAGTCTTTTTCCTGTATCTTGACGGAGCATCGGGATCAATCAAATTAAGTCTGCGAAATGCTTCTCCTTTAACAACGTTGTAAGGCAGCATGTCAACGATGATGAGATCCATTATACCTTTATCGATTCTCATAGATATTGGATCACTATCTGGCCACAATGGAGCTGCTTTTTTTTTTCTATGATTTGAGGTAAAGTACTCTGCTTGACATTAAATTGCGAAGATGTAGTTGCCTCTATTTTATTTTTCATTAAACTCTTACTCTTCTGTTTTTCATTTATTGCATTACAATAAGCCTCCCACTCTATTTTATGCATTTTCATCAAATGATTTTTAATATTAGTGGTACTCTGCTTTTTTGGTAAAGCACTACCAAGAGACAATGATTTATTGCACTGTTTACATAAAGCTTTATCAGTAGCCTTTATAAAATATTGCCAGATAGGATTCAGCTCTAAAGATGTCATTGTGTACCTGAAAGAAAATATATTCTATATAAATGCACAAGTACCTACCGAGCCGAGCCGACCGCCCCGAACTCGCAGTAGGACTCTGGATCGCGAATGCGCCTATATCCCATCGGTTTAGGTAGTTAACTAAAAGAAAACAATCTTCACATGTCTTTTTATCTAAAAATTGCATAAAAAAACATACCAACATTGTTTCCATTTAGTTTCCTACCTAACGTTAGATAACATAAAATATTTTAAACCAGACAATACTTACGGTTTCTTGGTTCTTAGAGTGCCTCACAATAATGAACGTATCACCACAGGTACTACTCACATTAATAAATAAAATAATTTGTAATAACAAATATGAAATAATTAAAAACAAAACACTTATTAGAATTTTAAGACGCGCTCTCAAACTTGTTTTGACTCGTTTAGTTTACTAACTGCGATTCGTTTGGTCCGGTGCGGCGGCGCGGCGAAACTCTGCTGCTCTGCACACTCTCCGTCTCGCTCTAGCATCGTTCAGTAAATTTCAAATTTTGACAACTAGCAAACCTTCGGCTTCGGCCAAACCTTCGGCAAATTTTTGCCCGAAGCCGAAGATTTGGCCGAAGGTGGCCGAAGCCGAAGCCGAAGCTTCGGTCGGACACTAATAATAAGTGAGTTTAATTTTCTTTTGTGAAGGTTCATTCGTACGCTTTCGTGTTTGAATTTGAACACTATTAGACGTTGATGTACTCGGCCTTTGCGAATTCTGCTCTTGCGGCATCTCTCCGATATGCCTGGCACGCATGTGAGTGTGTAACGCTCCAGTTGCGGCACCAGGAGTTTTCAAAATTTTTTTTGCAATGCTTACATTCAACACTGCCCATTATCAGCTGTCAAGAAATGTTCCCAGATAGAACTTTGTGTGCGTTTGTTCAAAAACTCTTTGTATACAGTCTTATTTGAAGAAGACCTGAAAAAAATAAAAGGGAGTTAGGTTAATAATAATTATATTGGATAAACATAGTTGCCAAGTCATAACAAATGTAAACACTTAATGCCAGTTTCACCGGTTACGGATAAAGTGTCGGTTAGCCTATTAGGAACTTATCTGGCAGATGAACTAAAACTTTTGGTTTCACAGGTGTCGGATAGCGATATCTGGCAGATGAAGTATTGATTAAGTTATCAGCCGAATCAAGTGGCTGTTAAGGAAGTTATCATCTACATTATAGTACATTTCAAGTTGTAATAATAATAATAATAATTGCATTTCAAGTGGGAAAAGTTTGTTATTGCATTTGAGGCGGTACCAGCGGTTCAGGTGTTTGTGATCACGAAACACCGAACCCGACGAACTATTGAAAGCCTTTTCGATGTCTTTCCAGGCTTTTTCTTTATCTTGCCAAGTCGTAGCGTCACTTTTTAGGGTTCCGTAGCCAAACGGCAAACACGGAACCCTTATAGATTCGTCATGTCTGTCTGTCTGTCCGTCCGTATGTCACAGCCACTTTTCTCCGAAACTATAAAACTATGCTGTTGAAACTTGGTAAGTAGATGTATTCTGTAAACCGCATTAAGATTTTGACTCAAAAATAGAAAAAAAAAACAAGAAATTTTGGGGGTCCCCATACTTGGAACAGAAACTCAAAAAAAAATCATCAAACCCATACGTGTGGGGTATCTATAGATAGGTCTTCGAAAATGATATTGAGGTTTCTTATATCATTTTTATCTAAACTGAATAGTTTGCGCGAAAGACACTTCCAAAGTGGTAAAATGTGTCATCCCCCTGTATCTTCTAAAAGAAGAGAATGATAAAACTAAAAAAAAAATATTTTGCACTTTTTAGTCTTTGATAACGAAATATTTTGAACATTTATACATTTTATCAAGTAGGCGAATGAGCCCGCATCCTCTCCATCTCCGCCAGTGCGTCTGTATTGCATGGTGTTTTACCTGTCAGCTTAGAATAGTCTAGCTCCTCAATCTGGAGAACACTAAGTGATTTTACTCTACTTTGGGCCACATACGCCTCTCCAGCCGCAAAAGTACGGGACCCTAAGCACACACTGCGTGGTCTACCGTACATCCTTGCATCTTGTGCACGGTAGATGCCAAACTTAAAATCACTGTAAACATGCGCCTTTCCACCGCACCGTAGCTGTACTTGGCCGGGAATCGGATGCCTATAGGCTGAATTAGGACGGTATGTCGGTTTCATACATTTGGTCGCGTCTAAAGTGCGCGTGCGGTCAGACGCTGTCCGAAATGAATCCAATACTCCCATTCACTAGCCCCTTCTCTACGTCTATATTGGATCGCAGCATGATTTTAGCCCCTTTTAAAATTCTTAATTTACTCGGTAGTTCAACCCGTTTTATTTATATCGCTGGGAATAATGGACTCCAATGAAGTATTTCCAAGGTTTCGAATCGCGTCAATTAGTTGGTCTTTGTTTATGTCGTACATTCGAGTACCTTTTCGTTCGTAAAATTTAAGAACTTCATTGTTGTGCTTCTCTCCTTGGCCGTTTGTTGGATAAATACACAGTGCTTTTAACCGACTTTTTCAAGCGCAAACTCGCCGGTAGCATTTGATGAGACCTTAGTCAGCAATACTGCGAGATGCTCGCTGTTCAGCTCTCCGACCCTCAAGGCGTTCCAGATTTCGGTGAATGTCGTGTCTCCTCGCTGGCTGGCGCAAGAGTTGCTGGAGAGTTAAGGCATGTACACTAAGACGCCATCTCTTTAAACTGGTAATTTGAGCAAGCTATGCACTGTAGAGCCACCTATAGTCGTGTTGCAACTCCAGTCAGAGCGCCAATCTTTGTAACCTGCTTCCCCTAACATCTGTTCACTTGATTTTTCAAAACAACAAGAACGTCTTTCCTGTTCCAGCGCCACCAGTTACGAATAGTTTAAGCCTTTGTTGATCGCCCATTTACAAGTCAATATATATTATAATAGGTTTGATATAACCTTGAAACTTGATGTGGTTAAAGTTCATTATAAAACCTTTCTAACAAGTCCAAACACGGCTATGATACGATATTCCATCATGGAATGCCAGTGCCTATCTTCTGGCTGCATCATCAGACCTTGACACCTAATCGTGGTCAAAGTTCATTATAAGACTTTTCTAACAAATCCAAACACAGCTATGATACGATGTTCCATCATGAAGTTCCAGTTCATATCTTCCGGCTCCATCATCAGATCAGTTCGACAATATCATATTATAATATTGTCATCAAAACTACATACAGCTGCCAATTTTCAAGACGCTACGATCATTTTAAGTGGGTTAAATTAGTTACCTTAACATAGTTAGTTACATACAGGTCGACCTAATAAAAGCGTGTTAATAATACTTCAAAATGTAAAAAAAGTTGACTTGGATTATTTAGAACTAAAATTATTTCATTAATTAAGTTTTCAAATGAAAATATTTTACGTATAGTAGAATCGAAACGCAAAGAAGCGACGTTGCCATTCCGCTTGTTATTAAGTGGCCAGTATCTTATCTACCGAATAAATTATCAGGAAGTTTGACGGTGAAACCGAAAAAAGTTATAACCAGCCTTTAAGTGGTAGATAGTTTTAATTATCAGATAACTAACCGACACTTTATCCGTAACCGGTGAAACTGGCCTAAAGTTTTTATCTTCTATAATAGGCGACAGGCGACAGAGCATGCTTAGTTCATTCATTCCCGATTTAGAGATAAGCTATGAGGAATTTCAAATTTTTGATAGGTAGCTTATATTTCTTATAGGTAGGTACCTATTTTATGTTTTAATCAGTGTTCTTAATTAATTGTATAATTGGGAACCTAGATATTCTATAATCTAATCGGAATAAATACACCCTAAGAAAGTGTTTGATTTACAAATTATTTTGTACGAACTATGCATGCTCCACGAGGTTTTTAATGCCCTTTTAATACTAAATAGACTGATTAAGGCTTTGGTTTAAGTACTTACATCTTTCAAGAGATAATCCACACACTCAAAGTCATCCACGATAAAGATACAACTGCGACAAATTGTTAATATTTGCGCGCATTTACCACCAACTTTTAATTAAGTAATCGAACAAGTGTCAACTGTGTCGAGAGCGATGTGAACTGAACAACCGACAATTGAGCAATGAAACTACAATTTCTTTTTAGTTAAGAAAGTGAAGAGCATAGTAGTTCCCCGTGGTCGTAGGGACTTTCCGACAGGGACTCCCCGGCCCTGCCAACTCGCCAAGTTGATATATTTGAACTTTATTCTGTACGTCTTAGAACTATTTTTTGCAAGATTTAACAAACAATAAAAACAAACTGCGGGGAATACCCTGTTTGTACAGTTTCGATGTAGTTATATCGTTTAGTGTTGCTACATTATAAATGTGTACGCATAATGCTTTTTTATTAGTTGACTATTTTGATTGATTAATGATACCAATAATTACGTAAGTACGGAATTGACATCTTCAGTTACGGAATTGAAAATACTTTAAAATGAGTTCGTAATTACGTAATTACGTAATGGAAGCTCTCACGATAGACAAGACATTATAATTATTATTACACAAAAAATACGAATAAAAATTTCACATAAAAAATACGTTGTCCCATCACTAGTCATGGTATGCGTATACAAGACGACTGGGGTAAGCGTGACACTGTCACACTTGAACATGTTAGGTATTAGGCGGGGTAAGTGTAACACTTCCCGTATTTGAACAGATTATGGACATAATATTCTATCTATAATATGTATGTATTTACAAAAAAAAATGTATATAAGTAGTTTATCAGCCATCTCGTTACCATAACACAAGCATTAGGTTGCTTAGCTTGGCGTTGTGTGAAATGTCCAAGGATATTATTATTATTATTATATTATAAGGTCACAGAAATATATAAAACTTCAAGTATCAATATTATTCTTTACCGCTTACCTTAAATTTTGTTAACCCTTAAACAAACGCGGCGCTGTGTAAGACTTATCAAAGATGTCAAAATGGATTTACATTTAGAAATAGTTTTAAAAATTATGATAAATTAAATATAAAAAAACAGTATATATGTTTTTTTCTGGTGGCAATATATTTCCCTGTTTGGTTAGGATATGTTTTGTTTCAATGGTGGGAAATTATTTCCCTATATCCTTTACTGCAATGCCTAGTTGTGCTGCATGACTAGTTGTTGCCTTTGACTTTACTTGGTTTTTGAATAATTAAGAAAAAAACAAAATCATAGAAATTAGGATATTTATTATTGCACAAAAAGTAATAATCACATAATGTAAACAAAACAGGAGAATCATACATTGGTTACATGGCGAGTTTCAAGCACTCTTGAGCACATAATGCAATGTCGCATTTGCAGCATTTAATATTCGTTCTCTTTTCTTTAGCTTTTGTGCTACAAAAGCGACATCTTTTATAAGAATTATCTTTTGTTGGTAAGTGTTCACCTACGTTCCTAAGGCGGATTTCGTCCGGTACGCCAAAATTACCTCCTTTTTTGTTTTTAAACTGAACCGATGTGCGTGTTTTGCCCGTATAACCATCTGTGGTATTCGGTTTATATAATTAATTAATAAAACAAATATTATTTCTTTATTAGTTTATTAATATAAATAGTTAAATTACATGTTCAAATATTGTAACGGGTGGTTAAATTTCAAGGGCCGATGTTGATTTTGAATAAAACACAAACTATTTAGGAAATTATTGTAATTTTATTTTATTATGATATATTGGTATTACTCAATTATGTATGGAACAAAATATCGGCCAAATGGGCGCCGCGACCACGGCGGCACACCTCCATCCGATGGTCCAAATTTTCGATGACCCTGAGGCATAATGGAGGTTCTATGCCGTTAATGTGCCGAATTATCTCATCCTTTAGCTCTTGAATTGTTGCTGGCTTATCGACGTACACCTTTTCTTTCAAATAACCCCAAAGAAAAAAGTCCGTGTCAAATCACATGATCTTGGCGGCCAATTGACATCGCCATTACGTGAGATAACACGGCCATTGAATTTGTTGCGCAAAAGAGCCATTGTTTCGTTAGCTGTGTGGCAAGTGGCACCGTCCTGCTGAAACCACATATCGTCCACATCCATATCTTCCAATTCGGGCCATAAAAAGTTCGTTATCATCTCACGATAGCGAACACCATTCACAGTAACTGCCTGACCGGCCTCATTTTGGAAAAAATACGGCCCGATGATGCCGCCAGCCCATAAACCGCACCAAACAGTCACTCTTTGTGGGTGCATTGGTTTTTCGACAATCACTCTTGGATTCTCATTCGCCCAAATGCGGCAATTCTGTTTATTGACGAATCCACTGAGGTGAAAATGTGCCTCATCACTGAAGATGATTTTCTTCGAAAATTGATCATCCACTGTTGCCATTTCTTGCCACCATTCTGCCCATTCACGACGTTTGGAATGGTCAAGAGGCTTTAGTTCTTGAGCCAATTGCACCTTGTAAGCGTGTAAATGCAAGTCTTTATGCATAATGTTCATCAACGACGAGCGTGAGAGGTGCAATTGTTGGGCACAACGACGAGTTGAGGTGGACGGCTCTTCAGCCACACTATCGCGAACAGCAGCAATATTTTCTGCAGTACGAGCTGTACGAGCATGCACTGGTGTTCTCACATCTTCTACAGACCCGGTTTGCTCGAATTTTTTCACGATTTTTGCGATTGTACGCACATTTGGACGATCAAATTGACCAAAAAAATCACGAAGTGCACGATATGCATTTTGATTTGAACGCCCATTTTCATAATAAGTCTGGATAACTTTAACACGTTGTTGGATTGTGTATCTCTCCATGGTTCAAATTGAGTAAGTCTGAAACAGAGAAATGTCAAATAAAATTCGGAAAAAAACTTGGCGTTTAAGTGTGGTTCACATTCAACATCGGCCCTTACAATTTAACCACCCGTTATATGAAATGATTAATAAATATATGCACTGTACTTGAGTGGGAGGTGCCCGCACTTCACTTCGGAACCAACCGTCGTGCCGAGCGGACACTGTGCCCACCAAGTGCTGTGTATCACAAATTATATTTGTGTTGTTTTATTATTTACCCGTGTGTGAGGGACAAGACGCCACAAAATTGGCGACGAGGATGGGATCGTAAGAAAAAACAATTTTATAACCAATTTTGCCACATAATACAATTCAGTGTATCTGTCAGTTCTTTCATTTAAAATATATTGAGTAGGCATTTATTTGTTTAAATTTGAAACAATTACCAAAAAATTACGATAATCATAAGCAAACAATTAGTGAAAAGGGGAAAAGTACGTAATGTAACAATGTGTTCAGAATGTAATATATTTGAACTGCATTTTACATAACCTATAAGTAAGTCCGACGTATGTAACTAACTACTGCCTACATTTTGCTTTTTTACTCATTTGGTTATGAGAAAATAGCAATCCACGTACGAAAATAGATCTTACAATGTAGGTACTTATGCCAATAATTTCGATATTTGTTCGTAGAAAGGACATGTCCGAAAATGGTTTTTTATTATTCACTAATTCCAACCAGGACAAGTTAAATATATTTGTATAGACATCCCAAAAACGAAAAGTTCTGACTATATCATACATTTTTATACACCTCCAATTTTGAGAAAAACCGTTTTTATTTTAGTGAGAATTTACTCCTAAAACGAATAAACCTTTCTAAATATCTATTGAATAAAATGAACACACCCCAAAAAATCTTGTCAAAACTGACACATGGTACTGCCATGTGTCATAACTGTCAGATAATATTTGATGTAAAAAAAAACATTGATTATATCCAGATTATTGTACTTTCAAAAGTAAGAAATAAGATGAAATTGGATATTTTCAGTCTATAACAAATAGCATAATTCTTCTAGCAAAATCAAAAACTGATTGCACACTATATGATTATGGCTGCTTTTGATGTTTACATGCAAGTTGCAATGATTTACTAAGACCCCGTATCAAGAAGTGCATGTTTCAGCATAGTCCACAGGGGTTGCTTAGCAGGAGTAAATAATAATAATAGCTGCTGATCGACAACATTGTTTAATGACCAAGGAGAATTTATTTTGTGACTTGGAATATTGAGATCGGGAGTAGACGAAAAGCCTTTCTAAAAAAAATAATGCTATTTAAAAACTGATTAATACGCTATAACTGAACGCCAGGGTTAAGGATTTTTTATGGAATAAAACTATTTTTGAAAAGGTATTCATTTAATAATTTTCATCATGTTTAGTCTTTCCTTATCAAAATATTGTCGAGAAACTGAGCCAATCCTAGATACTAGACAATTGTCATCACATGAGCACAGCTTGCAACAGTCCTTTTCCCAATTATGCAACTGCAATAACAATCTGAACTACAGTTTTGCCAAGTAGTTTCTGACAGTTTCAAATAATAATGCAATATTTTTGTGTTTCAGGTTTTTGACAACCGGGGATTCGTTTAAAACGATTTCATTGAATTATCGGGTTGGTCACTCAACTGTAGTTCAAATCATAAAGGAAACATGTCGAGCTATAGTCAACAGATTAATAAATGAAGTAATGCCACAGCCAAATGAAGAGACATGGAAAAGTATTGCTCATGAATTCCAAAGGCTATGGCAATTTCCAAACTGTATAGGGGCGTTGGATGGAAAACACGTTACTATTGAAGCACCAGCTAACAGTGGATCTGTATACTTCAATTACAAGAAAACGTATTCCATTGTATTGTTGGCACTGGTGGATGCTCATTACAATTTTATTTTCATCGATGTTGGGTCCTACGGCCGCAATAGCGACGGTGGTATATTTGCAAATAGTTCTTTGGGACAACGATTGAATAACAATTCACTAAGTATACCCATCGGAAAACATTTGCCCAATACCACAATAACTTCACCGTATGTCATAGTTGGCGATGAAGCCTTTCCTTTAAAAACTTATTTAATGCGACCATATCCACGTGATCAGGCCGCTACAAATAGTGCTAATGCATATTTCAATCAGAGATTGACGCTGGCTAGACGACTAGTTGAAAATGCCTTTGGCATATTGACACAAAAATTCAGAATTTATTCTAGAAGAATCAAATCTAAACCAGAAAATGTGGATTACATTATTTTAAGTACTTGTGTACTCCATAATTTTTTACGACAAAGAAACGACATTGGATATTTAAGGCAAGATTCAACAGCTACAACAGACAATTCGTTAAGACCATTGCTCGCTCATGTTGGGAGGCTTTCTAATAATGGTTTTGAGGTTAGAGAAATCTTTAAAAATTATTTTGTCTCTGAACGTAATAACGAAATAATGTAATACTCAAAACGTAAATAAACGCATTAAAAAACCATAATCTGTGCGCGAGAAGTTGAGACAGTGCTTTGAGCGGTCTATGCAGCGGGCATTGAGCGCAAGTCTCAACTTGTCGCGCATGGCTAATAGATAAGTTCCTAAGGTTGATTAATAAAGTACAATACAATGTATCTGCTTACCAGTTTGTTTGATTTCTTCGCTTATTTTGACCCATAATGAAGACTTATAATTGGAGTCCATATATTTCCCATCGCTCATATCATATAATGCTGGATACTTCCTCACAGCCTCAATCAAACGTTCGTTGTTCATTTTCCGACGACGAACAAAACGTCAGAGCACTGTATAGCATCACTACCGACTGCTCGGGCGCAGCTCGGCGGCGCTGTATTCATGCAACGGGCCGTGGCCGAGCCGAAGCGGGACCGAGTTGTTTCCGAGCGTTGTCCGTTGCTCGGGCGTCACTCGGTTGCCGCTCGGTATAACGTGAGTGTGTTCATACAAAATATATGTAATATTAGTTGACCGTGCTACGGCCGACACTCGGCTCGGACCCGACACGGTCTAGCGTGAGTCATCCTTAAGTCGGTGTAGTGTTCACATTATCATAGTTTTTGCCAGCATAAACTTGCACTTTTACAGTGTATCCTGGGTTTGAGCACAGCTTGAAAAGTTTTATTCCATATTTGTGTCGCTTATTTTTATTGTATTGCCGAAAAATAACGCTGCCACGAAATGGGATTAGACTTTCGTCAACACACATTTCTTGATTAGGAGTATAATGACATTTAAAATTAGCATTCAGATGTCTAACAAATGTCTAACTTTAAACAATCGGTCGTCTTTATTATGATTTATTTCATTATTGGCAAAGTGCAACATCTTCAAAATGAGTTCAAATCGATTTCGGCTCATAATCGACTTAACGAATTGTTGTTCAAAACATTTATTAGTGCTCCAGTACAAAGATTGTTGGGGTAGTTTCACAATCCCCATCCAAATCAAAACGCCAAAGAAGCGTTTGATTTCATGACAATCTGTAGGCGTCCATTTCTGCATTCGGTATGATTTTGTTGCACTTTTGTTCAATGTTTGTAAAGCAAAGCGATTAGTTTCTTCGGCTATGTACTCAAATATATTATCAGGTACTAGCAATGAATAAAATTGTGCTGGTTTAGCTGAACTCATGCTGGATCGCAATGAAAATGGCTTAAGCCCAGGACATTCAGTATAAGGAATAATGCTTGGTTGCTTACCCAACGGATTGAACCATACTTCTGTACTTCGTGAGGTTGGTAATATGGGAATCTGGTCATCTTCACTGTCGGATATAATCTGCCATCGATGATGATATTTGGTCCGTGGGATCGATACTGTATCATCGATATCAATGTCAAAAACTTGTGGAGCATCACTATTGTATAATATGTTACATTCTTGATTATACTCTGATAAATCTAATTGCGACAGTTCGTAGTCCAAATAATCATCAAAATCGTCCATTTTTTGTTGAAAATCACAAATCAATAACTTACTAAATTATCAACTGAGCAACTATTTACTGCAGTCTCCTTCGATGCACAGCGACAAATGAGGCGCGGGGGGCACAAACTCGACGCTATAAAATCGAAATGGCGCCAGCGCGGCAGCGCGGCGCGCGGCGGCGGCGAGCGAGGTGCAGGTTTCGCGCGCTTTTGAAATCAAATGGCTGACAAAATGGTTTACGCGGCCCCATTGAGAATTTTATTACAGTGGCGCCACGTCAGCCATATATGGTAGCCACCATTATTTATTTATTTATTTTACTATTATAATATGTAAAATGTCACGAAAATAGTGTCATGAGACGTTCCTCACATTCCATGAACGTATTTTACAAAAAAAAAAAAAAACAGTTACTTCATTTGTTAGTACGGCATTATATGTGTTAAGAAGTGATTATCGAATTTCGCGCGATGTACATTTATATAGATATAATATCAAATATACTTTCTCTGCGCGGCATTCATGTGCATTATCTATACACCAAAAACAAAGGTACTGAATAGTACACGTGCTTGGTTTGATGGTTTCTGTCATATACATAATGAAGAATGAATTTATTTATATACACGGTGTATCTGACATCGACGCACAAACGATTTCCATGGGTCCAGGGCATGATTCTGGACACCCCAGAGTTGGAATTTTTCATCGGCTTTTTTCTCATTTTTCCAGTTTTTTCAAGAGTTTTTTTTACTTTAGACTACTCATAATCGTTATTCTGACCTAACGCAATGAGATTTTTAATAAAAAAATAATTAATTAACTAGTTTCACTAAAAAGAGCAATGTAAATAAAACCACAAATAGGTATCAGCTCAGCTGTGCTAAAGTACAAACGAAAGGTCAACGCAATGCATAGTAGCTGCCCACACACTAACAAGTATGCATGTGTGTCACGCGTGTATGATTTGTTAAAAGCATGCCGCCTAAGACTGCATTCCAAAGAAAATGAAACGTATCACAGCAAAACGAAGTAGCCGATTTCCAACATTAACGTAATAGATTAAGGTTGAAAATCGGTTACTTTGTTTTGTGTCGATAAAACCCATTTTCATATTGCGGCGGCAACACGTAGCGCGCGCTCTTTGACCTTTACCGACGAAACCGACGGACGCCGGGCCGTATTTGGGTGCAACCGGTAAAACGCTTTTTAATAAGCGTTTATGTGGAGTCACGATGATATCCGACCGAGAAAATAATCTTTTTTTTTCTTACTATTAATAATTGCGTAAAACCATAATAATGCTTTGTTTTCTGTTTCCTTCTTCTTATGTTCTGATAAAATGTTTGTACATAAATTGTTAAATAAATAAATAAATAAGTTAAAATAAGTAATGTTATGCTAATTACAATTGGATCTTGCTATACCCATTGTACGCTTTGATACAATTAATGTGACAGAATTTTAAATACGGCATCAACACGGGTGTTGAAACTTAATCATGACGATTGATGACCCTAATTTGTTTCTGTTTGGTTTTAAAAAAAAGTTCAGTTTTACAATACCAAAATTATTCGATAAAAAAACATTAATAAATTAAAAGCAAAAAAATGAATTTTCATACTATTATCATCGCAAGCCCGGCCCTGGCACTGTAGGTCCAATGTAGGTATCTGTCGGCGACCTCAAAGGATAGATCGAAAGAACATTTTTAATGAAATAATTATGGATTTTTGTCAGTTCCTTGTTGACGCTGATCGCGAACGAGTGCATTTTTTTTGCAAAAATCGGTTTTCGAAACGTTAGAGAAGACAAATTTTGGTTTCTTTCTGTGAACTTGCGTGTTTTTGTGTGTCTTTGTGTTTCATTGAAAAATGTCATCTGGACTTAATGAGAACTTCAGTGCCCAAGAATACGGTAACATGCTGATGATGTGACGCTGCCTTAGGTACCGAATCATTCGGGAATCGGTGGATTGGGAGATTCGGCCGGGAGCCATGGCCAGCTCGCTCACCAGACTTGACCCCATTAGGTTTTTTTCTTTGGGGTTATGTCAAGGACAAGGTGCTTGTGTCAGCAGAGTGCGATTCCGCAGCCGAGAAGCGGAATCGCATAGTGAATGTGTTTGCGTCGCTGTGTGAGGAGTGTGCTCAGGCCTCAGCGTCAGGACCCAACGTTTCTGCCCGGGTCCACGCTGAAACTCTGCGCCGCGCTTAGTGCTGGCGCCGGCCACTTCGATTCTTCGAACCCTATCTGATTAGGGGTGAGCGAGCCTAAGGTGAGTTCTAGGTAGTTACTCGTTAATACCTACTGCAAGCTTCTTTTTAGGATTCCGTACCCGAAGAGTAGGTAACCAATGGAACCTTATTACTAAGCCTCTGCTGTTCGGCCGCCGCGGCCGGTCCGTCTGTCTGTTAGTGGGCTGTATCTCAGGCATGGTATTTCTAACAAATAAAAAATAAAATTTACAGAGAGCTCCATTGGAAAGCTCGCATACAAGAAACGTGTTTTTTGTTTATGGTTATGGTACGAAACCCTTTGTGTGAGAGTCTAACTCGCACATCGCCGGCTTTGTTATCAATCCTTATCGGAGTCGTGTTCGTGATTATAAGAGACTAAGCAAGTCTCCTTAACTTCTGCATAATCATGTTAGTAGGTAGGTATTTTTGAGTGATTAAAATTATTTTATGTGATATTATTGCCGTCGGCGAAGGGTGATATTCGTAGGTATTTAGGTACATTCAAAGAGAGTTAGGTAGTTCATTAGCTAGCTGCGTTACCGGATCTCGATGTACTTACCTACAAGCTTATTTTTTGTAATCAATCTTTATCGGAGTCGTGATTTTAAAAGACTAAGCTTATGGCTCCTTCTTTTCTCTTAAGCTCTTCAAAAACAAGTTCTTAAGCATGTTTAAGAAGGATGTAATGCAGTGTTCCATTCAAGGTGACCTTGCTAGTTGCCATCCATTTAGACGATACCTAGATGCAATCCAAATTCAAACACATTTCGCTGATAGAAACATAGCTCAAGGTCAGCTTTTTTCTCTAACATTCTGCATAAACATGTTCCTACCATCAGCAGGTAGGCACCGTAGTTATTTCTCAGTGATTAAGTAATTTCATGTGGCGATTCGTAGTTACCTACATACACACATAGGCGCGCGGTGCGGGCCGGCGCGTCGCCGCGGCGGCGTCCCAGACCATGTACGTTTGTGTGCAAGACGTGAAGTAGGTATGTATTGCGTGCAACGCTCTCACGCGTTTGTATCGCGTTGTTCACAATACATTGCGCACTCGAAAATGACAATTTCTGTAACCGTTCATTAGCGAGATTAATGACTTCCACAATTTGGTTAGTGGCATGAGATGTAGCCTTTTCCCGAAGTTTGCGTTACGATGTCAAATACGCCCTGTATAGGGCTACTTTTAATATCGCTCATTTTAATATCAAAAATTTAGGTGATCTTTATAGCAGTATTATATTTTCAATTCAAAATTAATACTGCATTTGTGATAATAATAAAATGTATGTATATAGAGTACTCACTCATTTTCTTTCACTATTTTTTCGTGACTTTCTTCATTAATAATAAATGCACTTTGTTCATTCATATTCAAAACACTTTATACACAAATTTTACAAGTACAGCTATTCACTGTTGTACATAAATACCTATACACCTATATACTTTCTCATAAACAGCTGCTTATGTATTCGTCCGATTTTGGAGCAGCTCGTCTCGATTCGTGCGAGTTTCGTAGAGTCGTACAATACGTCTAATCGCACACAACGCCGTGTCGAAGACTGCCGAACTGAAACGACGTTAGACGATGCACGGCCTTCAAGCCACACCTCCTTGCCCGTCGGAGTGGGGAGCGTGAGGTTTTTTCGTTACGGAATTTCTGGATTCGGTCCCCGCGCTCAAGGCCCGCGATAGAAGCTATGCAAATAGCTTAATAAAAATTAATAATTTCGTTTAACCTTAGTAATTATTGAAACATTTACAAAAATCAACATATTTGTAAGGAACTATCCTTCATTAAGTGGAACCGGTAATCATTTTAAGTTTTCCACATCTTGAGCAATAGTTCTTAAAAAGTGTGCATGTTTCGTGCAGCCACTTCTGACACATAATACACTGAATCCAATCAGATTTGGACTTCGTATTATTATAGGTATCGAAGCATTCTACGCAAACATTTTCATCTATAGCATTAATCTCTTCTAATTTATTTTTTTAGTTTTTTTCACGGGTAGTCCTATGTTTTTTTTTACCTTTTTCAGCATTAGCTGAGAGGTGATCTTAATTTTCACTGTTTGAACTATAAATAGCTTGTCTTTTACGTGATCCACGATCCGTGTTTACTTTTAAATAATAATCATTTTCTTTATGACTGCAATCAGTCGGGTCACCATCTGTTTCTTCACTTGAGTCATATTTCAAACTTCTTGGTGTACGTGGTACTACACTAAATATTTTTAAAGATTACCTCCGAAACCGCACACAGCGTGTTAAAATCGATACATTCCTTAGTGACGAAGAAATAGTGACTTACGGCGTCCCTCAAGGCAGCATACTGGGCCCCTTGCTATTCCTAATCTATGTTAATGACCTCTGCAAAATGAACCTCCCAAACTGTAAAATATATGTCTATGCTGATGATACCGCGATCATAGTCTGTGGATCTACTTGGGACATCGTCAAGGCTAAAGCTGAAGTAGCAATGTCGAAAATAATGCAGTGGCTAAATTCAAACTTACTCACGCTGAACCTACACAAAACTGTCTACATCCCTTTTTCAATTCGACGTAACACCGCACCATCCCACCTTTTCACTATAACAGCTCACACATGCTCGAATCTTTCACCCTGTAACTGTCAGGTGCTCTCAAGAACTGACAATGCAAAATATCTGGGAGTACAGATAGATGATGGACTAAGATGGGATAAACAAATTGTTGCCCTCACCACCAGATCAATGAGACTAATACACATCTTTAAAGCTCTCAGAGAGTCTGCAAATCCTAGCACTCTAAAAATGGTCTACTATGCCCTGGTCCAATCAATTCTTGGGTACTGCATTACCGTTTGGGGCGGTGCCACAAAAACTAACCTTCTTCGAGTCGAGAGAGCGCAAAGAGCTATACTCAAAGTTATGACGAGAAAACCCTACAGATATCCAACAATAGAACTGTACTCCGACTGCAAGGTACTTACTGTTCGTCAGCTCTTTGTGCTCAAATCGGTTCTAAGAAGGCACAGTTCCCTACCAAAATCAAACCCAAGCAAGCCTACAAATCTTCTTCCACGTTCACAACACAAAACCACGTTCGCTAAACATCAGTATTACACACTAAGTACACACATCTATGATAAAATTCATAAAGAAATAAAACTACTTGATCTTAACTCACACACATTGAAATCTAAGGTAACTGAGTGGCTACTGCAGAAAGACTATTCTTTTACGGAGCATTCACACGCACGCCCACACCCCCCCCCCACACATCCCCACACACACACACACACACACACACACACACACACATACACATTCACCTACTCAGGCAATCATTCAACCCCATACACTACTACTCACTCTAAATTAGAAAAATTAAGTATCCATATGTATAATATAAATTCAGATCGACACTGTTTCATTTTAGTTGTATTTGTATAAATCGTATTATTTTAAATGTATCAAATGGCCGAACACTGTCTCTTAAGATACAGGTTTATCCTAGTTTAAGAGGCAGGGTTAATCTATTCATGTACAGATTTTTGCAACATACATTATTGTTAGTCGTAATCATTTCCTAACAGCTGTAAATTTTCTTATAATATACTTGTACCTATCTGTAATTTTTCGTAAATAAAAAATTATTTATTTATTTTAATTTATTTATTTTAATTTTTCTTTGGTTTTCCTTTCTTATTTTTATTTTTTTGTATTTGTTCTTTGGCTTTTTTATTTGCTTTTTTTATTGTTCCTCTTTTTTTGGTTGCTTCAGTCCTGGATATCTTAGATTCTATTTGTTTGTTTTTCCTTTCAGCAATATCCCTTTTTTCTATTATTTTTTCTCTAGAATTGAGAATATCTGCCGATTGTTTAGCTCTCCTTGCTAAAGTCAGAGGAATTTGTGGTATTGGTGATGCTTCGACTAAAAATTTAGAAGGTGTTTCTTTTTATTCGTTATCTAGAATCCGTATTAGTGAATCATCACCTATATCAACAATATCAATAATAGTATCTTCTAAAATCTGAGGATCGATCAAAAGGCTAGGTGAGTGTCGGTTGAATGAAGTTGAAGGCATATTGGGTGGCGTTATGTTCAGGTCTGCGACATACAAATATTCGTTTTCAAATGTAGTTGGACAATCAATTGAAGAAATCGGAGGTATAGTTGTTTGTGTTGTGTTCAACTTCAACATGCTCACAAGGTTCTGCATTTTCGTTTAAAGAAGATGTTTGAAGAAGCGCTGTTGTAGTTTGATGTAGGGTACAGGGTTGATCAGGATCATTGTCACTGCGATGTTCAATATCAGATATAGTGAAAACAGAATCGGGCAAAGCATTAGGATTTAGTGGATAAATTCCACTTCTTCGAAAGCCATCAAGAGTATTTGCAGGTGTAGTAGCGCGTATCCATGCGTTGCGTATAAGAGTTCCAGCAGTATAACGACTTATCTTTTTATTTGGATTTGCGCGCATAAACTGATTAGTCTCATGGTTAAAGTAAGTTTTAAATGGCCCAAACACCGCTACGTCTAATGGTTGTAAAGCTGAGGTAGTGTGGCTGGGTAAACATAACAAAATAATATCGATATCAGAAGCAACTTGCAGCATGTCTGGTGCGGATGAATGAGATGAGTGCCCGTCTAAAATAAGCAGATCCTTACCTTGCGGCTTCAAAGCATGAAGTGTTCCGTAAGCCACTTATAGAAAAGATCGGTATTTATGTATGCTGACTTTTTGTTCATGTACACTTTTGAACCCAGTGGTAGACCGTTCTCGAATTCTGGTTTCTTATTCACACCTTTAATGATTACTACTGGTGGAAGAAAATTACCAATGGCATTGCAACAGGCTACAATAGTCATTGTTTCACCTTTCTCCGCAGATGTAACTGAATTTACTACTTTTGCACTTTTCTTTGCAACAACTTTGCCAGGCTTATTGTTAAGCTGAACTCCTGATTCGTCCATATTATAAATCCTTTCAGGCTTATCCAAGAGATCATTGTCGGCCAAGACTTTTGTCAGAAGTTCATGAAAATTATTCACTTCTTCTCTGCTAAGACCTTTAGCCCTAGCGACAGATAAACCCTCTGCTTGCCTAATAGACAACTCTGGATTTCGCTCAATAAAACTTTTGAACCATTCATTCCCAGCCATCTGGTTTTCATTATCAAAATTGTGTTGAATCTGCAGATTTTCGGCAAATTGGTATGCTAACGTACGTATAGATCGTCTATCTGGGGGAAATCCTGCGTCGCTAAGCTTCAAAATGTGCGCTACCAACCTTTTTTCGTTTTCAAAACCCAGGACAGGATGTTTTCCCAAAGTCAACTTAGTTTGGTTTTTAATAGCGTAACGCCTTCGTAATGTTCTGGATGGATTCCCAAATTGTCTGGATATTTCATTGATCCCCAATTCTTTTTTATCCATTTCATTGAAAGCTGACTGTAGCTGCTCTGTTGTCCAAGAAATTACTCGAGCTCGTACGCCTTCCTTTCTTTTGTATTTCCTTGGCATGGCTCACCTACAATAAGCAAAGTAAGTATAAATAAAACACTGTATCTACACTCATTTTATCAAATTCGAATTATGAAATTAAAATTGGACACATTTTTTTTTGGTGGGTAAAATCATCCAATGACAACACTCGCTCTTGGGCGGAGCGGGAGATAGTGTCAGACTCTTACTGACTAAAAGCCTACCCTGTTCCTTCAAGCCTTCACACCGGGGCTCGATCTATCTTTCGAAACTAACCCTGGCCTCGAAACTAAGCCTACTCTTTGACCCAGCTGGGCCCCTTTGGTTGCTGATAACTCCTTGAGGCGCGCGGGAACAGTGCGCGCCGTCGACGACTTGGGCTTGGTCCGGTAAATAACCGGACGGCCGGACAGCGAGCTACCCATTGCTCGCTGTCCGCAAGCCCGCGCCTACGGTGGCTGGAAATCGGGATCGGAATCCAGGCAGCGGCGGCGCTGTGAGCGCCGCCGCTGCCTGATGCGGTCAGCCTCCTCCTTTGCTAGCATTACTGCTTCGAAGAAGTCGGCGACCGCTTGCCATTCCTCCTCGCTCCGGACCATGGCCTGAACCAAGGTCCGGTGCGAGAGGTCTCTGCCGCCGATCACCCTCACGAGGGCACGGTGATGCTCCACCCAAGTGGGGCACACCTGGTCTGTGTGCTCCATCGTGTCCTCCGGGCGTTTAACACAGTGGCAACACCCGGGCGTCACTTCCGCGCGAATCCGGTGCAGGAACCTCCCGAACTTGCCGTGTCCTGTGAGGACCAGCGTCATGCGGAAGGTAAGGACGCCGTGAGGCCTTTCCAGCCACGTCTCAAAGAGGGGACTTACCGCCATAATTGTCCGTGTCCAAATTGGACACATTATGAAAGTTATTACTTACTGACGCCTATTATAATAAAAAAACTATAACAATACACCATTGACAAAAAGGAACATTTATAATATAATTACAGTCTTTCATTAGGAGTCCTAACCACTTCCAATAATTCTTTCTTTTGTTTTTTTTTTTAATTTATTTAATTCCATGAATTAGAATATCTATTAAGAAATACCAAAATATTCACGACTATCACTTAAAAATACTTTGATAGGGCTCTTGCAGTATAGAGGGATAGAAGCCCCTAAAGTCAACTATCCCTTGTAAACTTCGGGCAACTATCCTTTTCACTAGGGATAGATGCCTCTTAATATTTTATATATAAAATAAATGCAAAGATCAGTGATTGACTCTTCAATGTGTCCTCAAAGAACCAATGTATTAAAACAATTCAAATAAAATACAAAAAAATACAAAAAAAAAATACAAAAATATTTATTGGAACAAGAATTTTTTTTACAAACGATTGTGTTCGTTAACAACCGCATTAGTAAGGAATACTGTGTCGCGGTTGTTAGCGCCCACCTCCAAGAGGGGAGACGACAGCGTTCCAGGGATCCATGTTTACAAACAAAATAAAATGTTATAGACTTTAAAAACAAAATAATTAAAAAGTAAATAGAAACTAAATCATTATTAAACTATTTAGGCATGCAAGTGTGTGTGTTAGTGTGAATGTAAGTGTAGTGTATGTAAGTACTTGAATATGTGTGTTTATGTGATTTGGAAGGCAGTGGTAGGCATGAATGGGAAATTTTGTAATGTTGTATTATTATTATTCATTATATTTTTATATTTTTAACAGATTTTCAAGCTGTTCATAATTCAGGGAACTGAGCCACTTATGTGTAATTGATTTACACTCACGTAAAGTAAGGGGGTAAATGTTCAAAATCCCATTTATTTTGTTATACAAAATTGGACTTATAAAATGGTATTGTTGTCTTACCATCACGATGCTAGCTGTTACTACAGGGCAAACTTTAACAGGTCTACGTTTCATATTCGAAAATTTAATCATTAACTTTTTATACAGATATGGAATAGTGAATACTTACGTTTGAAAGGACTTCGGGCACAAATGTATGGACTCTGGTCCTGGACCCAATAGGTATAAGTAGTATATCATTAGAAAGGTATAATCTCATAGAACACGAAAAGGTGTGGCGCTTGTCCTGATATGTTGTCCGATCGGAGTACAAGTACCTTGAATATTAAATCATTTTGTGATTAAATCTCCAAGTATTTTTGATATATTTTTCAAACGGCTGAACCGATTTTAATGATTGAGATCTTAAATGAAAGGTATAAATCTTTTCAATATTATAGGGTACATAAAATGTGGAAAAAATCAAGATGGCGGCGACCATGAGCTTTTAATGATGTGTTGGAATTTACCGTAATGTGTTACGGTTTATTTAGTTTTTGCTCGAACGTGGAGAATAAGTACATTTTTATTACTTTCTTTACATACATCCATATGCATCACGCCTGTCTCTCAGAGGGGTAGACAGAAACTGTGGATCCTATACGCAACTTCCACTCCCATAAGTCAAAGTAGGAACCAACACAGCACTACATACAAACCACCTGCTCAACCCTTTCACCATCAATTCTACTTTCATTACTTTTTGGTTAAAATAAAACAGCTCATTTTAGTAGGTACATATTTATTTTACACATACTTACTTCATTACAATAGGTACTTAAGCAACTAAACATCGTCAATAATTACATTATTCAAAAAAATTGCGGGTTCCGTAAAACCTTGATGTCTAGCATATGCTAGGTACCATAAAATTGAAATAATATGCGCACAAGAGCCCACAGTGCGCCGACCTGTCAAGCAATGTACAATAATGTTGGATAATTGTATTATTTCCGGAGTTAAAATACATAACAAAAGTATTGCTTTGCTCTAACGTGTCGAGACTGAATGCGGCCTCGCAAAAGCCACGTATTTTCTAGTATGCCATATTCTTCTATGTCATCTAAGGCACCTTCCCTATATGTTTCAATAGTATAGAGTCCATTATGTAAGTGCTCACTGGTATATGATTTTGCAAGTTTGAGCTGAAAAGTTCCTAAGGACAGCAATATTACATCTTCTTCGCTTAATCGAGGAAATCCTTCGACATCATTGGCTTCTATTCTTTGGAAATCAGCTCTTCTGTGATTTAGACGTTTAACTTCTACGTAATTATATAAAATGTTCGGTGTGTGCAATTTTTGTGTTATACGTTCAATAAAACCTTCTGCATGTGGACTGTCCGTGATTGGGATGTGGAAGTGGTTTGTTATGGCAGCTGCTATTTTTAAGTCACAGAACATGTGAAGCAGTGCATTATTAAAATATTTTTGTCTGAACAGTTTGAATTCGACCTTGAATCGCCCATTTACCACCTCCACTACCCAACGACATATTGTTACAAGTCTTGAATCGTTTGCTTGATCGGTAGTGAGCTGCGTATCTTCTCGGTTTTTCGTTGGTGGTACATGATGGACATATCCACGACTTTCGATGTGACTTAAACTATCGCGGAAGCCGCGGTCTAAAATAAAAACGTCATTCGGCCGCAGTAATGTGTGTAGTGGGTGTTGATCATTATTCATGATTTCGCTCATTATATCAGCATCTGTTTTTGTGGCTGCGAATGGTCCTATCACATCAATTATGTAACCATCCGATGTTACAATCAGAAACGGCTTTAAAAGGTTTTGGAATTTATGTAAGCTATAAGATAGCCTTTGGAAAAGGAAGTTGCTGCTTTTATGGATGTAAATGTACGTTCCATCACAAATAATTATCGCTTTTGTATTTTCCTCATTCCCGAAAAGATGTTTTGGGATCCTGAGGTTTCTATTCAAAATGTCGTTTCTGTTTAAATGTTGAAATCCCAAATGATGTTCGACATAATCATTGCTGAGACACTCTCGAGTGATGGCCAAAATGCGTTCCAGTTTTCTTCGCGACATAGAGAACAACGTTGCAAGTCTGTCGTCGGGTTCGCCTGTTCGTAGTTTAGTAAGAAGAATGCCCAAAGCCGTTCTGGGATCTGAACACCTTTGAATTAATGAAGGCGTCTGTGATAAAACAGTATTGAACTGCTCATGAGTACGTCCAGTCCAAAAATGCATTTCTTCCTCGTTCATACCTTGTAATTCATCAAATATCAATCGACGTCCATTTTTTAAAGCATTCCTAAGAATATCACATACATCACTGAAATGCGCGGCCGTAAAGTCATGAGAGGTGTTACAAAAATCAGGTAGATCTTCCCAATTATTCCCGTGCAGGTGTTCGTGACATACTCTAGCGCTCTCGGGAATATACAGTATATGTTCCAATAAAACATGAACTTTCACAACTTCCGGGATTCGACAGCGAGTTGTATTGTGACAGCCTCGAAATACACAATGCGTTGCTGTGTTTGGCGCTCTCTTGTAGTCCGGTACATGAAGCACATCATTTTGTTGCGGTTGCTCTTGCGGTGGCAGTTCAGGTTGAGGCTGAGTCGCATTTTCGGCCCTTTGCCAGCAACGATGGCACACCTGTCTACCATCGAACACAACCTGAAATAAATAATATTATAATAAGTAGGTATTTAAGGGAAGTAAACTGTCTTCCCTATCTAGCTAGAGCGTTTAAGGAAAGAGCTGTGTCGAAAAAATCCCTTTTTATTCAACTCTTTTGGCTAAACTGAGCATTGACATAAATGGTACCCTGAATCAGATGATGATGTTGTTGATGACAGGTTAGAACAGGTAAGTAAAGAAACTTAACCTTTTGAAGGAATTTAAACTGTAAAGGTGCTGATAGACTTGAGCATTCACTTGTAACAGAACATCGAGCATTCGCCGTTTTTATATTTGTCGAACTGAACAACGAGCCGAGCCAAGCATAGAGCCAAACATTGCTATGAACATTTTCATGAGCATTCGAGTGGAGTGAACGCTCTAGTCGATGCTCGTCAAAAAATATTCTTCACGAAGATGTCAGACTTGACGGTCGCGTGTGCTGCATTTATACTCATTGGTTATGTAAAAAAAAAAGAAAAAGAAAAATAGAAGATGGTGGCAAACTAATCTGTTTCGTCTTAGAAGTGGAAGTGGAGGTCTACAATTAGTTGCAGAGTTAAAACAACAAGAAATAAGCGGACACTATAGAAATTTTCTGTTAATGTCATCAAGTGATTTTGAATATTTGTTAAACATGATTGGTCCAAAAATAGTCAAACAGGACCCAAAGTTTAGAGCTGCAATCACGATTCAAGAAAGATTAGCAGTGACTCTCCGTTTTCTAGCAACGGGAGATAGTTATTTAAGTTTACAGTATCTTTTCAAAATGTCAAGACATTCCATTGGATACATAATACCGGAAGTATGTAAAGCAATCATTGGATTATTGGAAGAAAACATCAAAGTAAGTACAAACTGTTTATTTTCACACAAAAAAGCGACTTCGTTTACAGCCCTATTTCAAATTTAGGAATTTATGTAATCCGATAATTGACTCATTACGTCCAAGTCGGCGAGACTGGCCTCCGAATTATTTGTGTCTTGTTCATTGGGATTTTGCGCAACAGCCGAAGTAGAAGCATTCGATGGAGTAGAGTGTGCTGTGCGATACCCACGAGAACCGCCATACATATTTGTGTCGTAGTAATCAAATTCTCCTTTGTCTGCACTATAAAGTATGTTAGAAATCATATGTTGTACATGGTTTTTTGTATTTTCGGTATATTTTCTCAATTTATTAGCAACGAACATCCCAAAGGTCCCAAATTCGTCATTCATGGTATTGAGTGAATTAGTTGATTTTTGCAAGGTATCAAAAGCTGATCGCATCATCATATCATCATCTGTCTCCCTTTTACGTTTGTTGCGATTATTTTATGATTGATTATTAAATGATTCACGTTGAGATGATTGACTTCCAGAATCGGATAGTTCCCGTTGGGAAGGTGGGCCTTCAGAATTAGAGTGTTCTTGAACATTCTCATTGGTAGAATCTTGGGCAGGTTCGACACTAATCTGAAATAAAAATATGTTTTTTTACAGTTACCACAAACACCTGATCAGTGGTTGCAAGTCGTAAAAGAATACGAAAGATCTTGGCAATTTCCCCATTGTCTGGGAGCATTGGATGGAAAGCACATAATCATTCAAGCACCTTAAATAGTGGAAGCGAGTACTATAATTATAAAGGATTCTTCAGCGTGGTACTTTTAATAGTTGTAGATGCGAACTATAAAATAATCTATGCAAACATTGGCTGCCAAGGACGGATATCCGACGGAGGAGTTTTTAACAATTGTATGTTAAATAAAAAAATAAATGATAAATCGCTAAACCTTCCGGAATCATCACCTCTACCTGGAAGACAATTGCCAATTCCCTATTTTTTTGTCGGCGATGAAGCATTCCCTATGAATGAAAATGTCATGAAAGTTTATTCAGGATTTCATGCTATTGGCTCTATAAAAAGAATATATAATTATAGACTTTGTAGAGCACGACGAGTAGTTGAAAATGTGTTTGGCATATTGTCTTCGGAGTTTCGTATTTTACGTAAACCTATGTTGTTAAGCCCGGAAAAAGTTACTTTGATTGTCAATTGTATATGTCATTTACATAATTTTATGAGGAATTCAAAATCAAGCACAACTTATGCTTCACAAATAGGAAATGGAACTGAAGAAACTACACTTATGCCGCTTGAATTTCCACGAATCTACTCAAACGATACTACCCCCAGTCGAATAAGAGATGAAGTTGCTGAATATTGTTCACAAGAAGGCGAAATACAATGGCAATATAGATATGCTTAGAATAAGCCCGCAGCTAAGCCTGCTTTTGAATAAATAAAAAATACTTACGCTATCTGATCCGTCGCGAGGTTTATTTTTGTCCAATACGAACTTCAAACTCTCGTAAGCAAACCACGAACTGTTGTAAATTTCTTCCGCTCCTGAAATACATGGAACATTTATATAGATATTATGTAAATATAACATATTTTTTTAATAAAACAAAACCGATTTCACACAAAAAAGTAACAAAATAATATTAAAGGTACAAATTAAAGCCATATTTTATGTTCTCATTATTATATTTCCAACAATCAATTATTAATGAAGTCGGTGCCAAACTCCCAAACTCAAAAAAGGCATTGTACCTAAATAACTAACCTTTTCCGGTTCCTTTACTTTTGACGTGCTTACTTTTTTCTCGGCGTAAAGAAGCCAACAAACTTGTCATTTTTCTTTGGCAATCATCTATGAAACAATCCAACGTAGTTGCTAACACGACCCAAGCATCGTTTTTCAAAATTTTATTGTAATGCTGAGGATGTTTTGAGTCCCACAAAATGCTTTTATTTCTATAGTTTGAAATCAAAAGTAGACACTTATCACTGTCCCAAAACATTTTGAACGCACACAACAATAAACGCACAACCAGCCAATGCTAATAATGACTTTACACTGTCACACTGGAGCTGGAGAGCAACAGGGGTGCGGGGAGGGACGTTGCAGAGCGGCGCGGCGGGGCGCGGAACGGTGACCGAAGCTTGGCTCGGCAAAAAGCTCGAAGCAATGCTCGCCAAAACGCTCGATAGAATGCTCGCTAAAATGTTCTCGTATTTTTCTGTAATGTAACATTCGCACAAATGCTCATTACAAGTGAATGCTCAAGTTTATCAGCACCTTTAGATATACCCTTTTAAAAGGGTTTATAAACTAAAATATTTAACTTGTAGCAGGGCTTGAATTTTTACAGAAAGGTTAGCCTTCCAGGTAGATTTGGTAAGCAACTGGGCAAGGTATCCCAAAGACAATCAAAGATCTAGGAAGGGGTCGGTGAGCATAGCAGGTAGAATAAAATATAATGCGAGGGAGAGCGGCATATATCTCTCTCACTCACTCGCACCCATAGCGTAGGTATATTACGTCTGCCTCACTCTCGTGGCTATGCTGCGTAGACTGTTCCAGTCAATGTTTTTATGTGCAAATAAAAATAGATTCTAGATATGACAAAATAGAAAATAAGTAGATACCTATGAGATAATACTTTACATACGTACCTACATTCTCTATAAAAAAGTAGCGAGAGTCACCAGTTTTAAAGATGAGTAAGCCTTTTAGTTTGTAAATCCTTTTGAAAGAGTAGGTCGTTCAAAGAGGAAAAACTGACGAAAAGGCTTTTACTTACCTGTTTAAACCTGTTCACAAGTAACTATCGGTATCTTCTTATGGAACGTGTATTATAGTTCAAGAAAAATGGATTAGCAGACTTGACTGAGATCTTTTTGGCACTGAAAAGCAGACAACAGACGTCTAATCCATTTTTTTCCATACATAAGAAGTTCAATACTAGTTAAGTACTAACCTCCTTGTATGAATGCTGCTAATTCTGGGCGCGTTCTTGGCAGATTTTCAGATAAAATATGTACTTGATATCTGCCTCGATGTAGTCCCCTTCGGCACATCACACAAGAACGGAAAGATTCCATTATGTTACGTAGTCCAATCGTAAAGCACTTCGGTAGCAATAGTTCAAGCCAGGGTCAACGTCAGATGCAGAAAACAGAGTCCAAAAAAATGCAGGGTCAAAATCGTTGTAAGTGGAATGAGAGACGAATAGTACGTAGTCACACACAGTCACACTCATAAACGACTGAAATGGCGGCGGCGCGTGCGCCGGCCGCTGCCGGGTAGCGGGCGGGGGCGGGAGTGGGGATAGCTGTGTTTTGAGTCTCCCATGACCGACATCCCCACCTATTCGCAGAATGAGGCTATTGTTAATACTTGCTTGGTACCTATTAATAACAACTTGTACTTGCTTGGTATTAATAACAACTATGCCTTTTCACCTAAATAATAATTCGTTTTAAAATAAAACTAGGTACGTACCTATATAAATATTTTTGTGCAGTTTTCGCTGATGTGAAATGAGTTCCTATATTCATTCCAGCTTAGTAATCAATACACAATACGTACCGGTATTTTATTGATTTTTGCATACTATCCGAGATACTGAAAACACATATTTCATAAGCCGATATCTCGAATCGGACAACGAATCCAAATGTAACCCCATAATAACTTTTTTTTCTCTTGAAAAGACCTATCCATTGATGTACGATTCAAGTCTATTGGTCATAAGGACCAAAATGCCCGAACCCCTTTTGAAGCGTTCGTCGCGTCCGCTGCGAATGTAATTCGACACACAAGCGAGAAAAGTCCGTCTAGCACAACAACTCGCACGTCACTGAGGTGGGGGACGCATGTGGCGCGTATGTAAACAACGAATTTGCTGTTTCGTTCTCTGGTAGTTGAGTTTTTAGAAACGAGGCATCTATCCGAGCGCGGCGGCATCTATCCCGGTTTTACCCTACAGAAATTGGACGAATATTTCGCCCCTAAACAAAGTAGCCTATATGAGAGACATTCGTTTAGGTTAATAAAACAATAGCCAGGAGAAAAATTTGAACTATTTTTTTTAATATTACGGCGCCACAGTGCCAAATGTTCGTTTAGTGATGAGCAACAAAATTTAATTGACCAAATTACTGAAAAATGTTTATCTTCGGAATTGAGGAAAAAGATTCTGTTAATGGGGGATACCGCTACTGTTGATAAAATAGTCACAGAGGCAAATGCGCTTGAGACGGTTGAACGTCAACTGGGTGAATTCCAAGAAAACCCAAATCTTAGCGTTAAAGCAGTTGACAACAAGTTAAACAAAATGAGTTCCGAAAAACAATTACTGTGCTCCAGATGTGGAACTGACAAGCATAAATTTGATAGTCCTCTATGTTATGCTAAAGACAAAATTTGTGCAAAATGTGGGTTTCGAGGTCATTATCTAAAAATGTGTAAGACGAGAGCTAGCAAACGTAAAATCAATGAAAATAAGCAGAAACCCATTTGGACCCAAATACAAACTGGCAATACAATTTAGAAAAAAATTGACGTAACTATGGGAGGCTAGTAAGACATATTACTGAAAAAAAAATAAAAAATACCTTCTCTAAAAAAAAAAAACACCGTCCTCAAATGGGGCCAATGGGCTTATGTGTGATATTTTTCAAAACATTCTTTTTCAATGCACAATGTTTTGATACATTTTTTACATTGCCAACGTGCTTTCATGTGGCATTCTACGCAACGTAGCTGGCTTGGCAATTCCTGAGGGAAGTGTCCAACACCATCTAGATGGTGTTGGACACTTCCCGAAGGTTTACGTCTTCCATCAGGTCTTTCAGTTCCTACACTCCTCAAATAAAATCGGGCGATACTTCGGCGAAACTGGAGCTGGTCTAGTTTTGCGTTCTACGGCCAGGACATGGAGACGCCAGGCATTAACTACAGCCAAATCTAACATCATAGATAAGTATAAGTACTAACGTATAGATAGCTATCTCACGATTTTGTGCTTTAAACCGCCATCTAGTTCCCAGACCCGGTACTACTTAGTAGCATATCTATACATACGTATACCTATAAATCGTACCGTAGTATATAGGTATACATACGCATACCTATATACAGGAATGTATATCCAATACCCATCTAACTTTTAGGGGTGCTGCTATTTATTTGTGTATTTAATAATAACTTTTTACATGCTGTATTTTACAGACAACGAAATTAAAACTGCCTATTATTAAATACACAATGCGTCACGGAAAACATTATGAAAGAAAACAATTTTTTCAAGAAATCATTTATTTTTTCGTTTTATGACGTACATAATAGTTGTGTGCCAATTGTTTGATTTGGTCATTTTCATCCCACACTGTGTTTTTGCCACATAACAAATTACTAACATCCTTGCACCAATTGAAAATTACAAGTAATATGCTCTTTTTTAAAATAAATTCTTTTAATTTAATTTTATGTTGGTCGCACTTAACAAATTCGAGTGAAACAAGTGTGGTGGTTACCAATTCTATATAATTACCAATTTCTTTGGATTCACAATTCGTTTTTAAAATTTCTATAGTTATAATTTCTATATTCATTAGACATTCCAGCAAACATTTACTAGGATAGTGAAGAATACATTTGTCGGTATTTTTTTTTAAAGTAATGAACTTAAGATATGTCTCTTCACTATCCCCTTCTAATGCTTTTTACATTCATGGCAATTTTTGGATATCTTTTTTTTTATTAAATTAATGAGCCAGCCACAATAATATGCTACTGCTGCACACTTTTCAATTTCGCTTGGATCCTGAGTTGTTAATATTACATCAATATTTTTTAATTGTATATTTAAATGATTAAAATCAATTTCTATAGGTTTAGGTAGGGGCCTGGAGATATTTTGACTTATAATACATTTCAAGCTTTGTAGGCAATGACTGTCGTCACTCTCGCAATTAGCCCCTACAGACTTGGGTGACACCATATTATTAATCAGTAAGGCTTTATAAGATGCCTCAAAAGATACCATATTTGGCATTATATTTCGTTGCCCATGAGCTCGTATGGCACCGAAAAAATTCTCAAGCGGGTCTTGATTGAAATTGCGCAGCAGTACAGATCGCAAGCCTAAGCCGTGTAGTTTTTTGGTTATTTGCTGAAATGCTTGAATTGTTTTTATCCAACTAGAAATAGATGGAACCATCCTTACTCTGTCACCAATAAATTTCATGCTCCTTAAAATTGGTAAGCTCTTATGCCATAATTTGTGATGTGGCGATTTTGGGGAGACTGCTGACCGATATATTTTGCCGTTTACAATTTTGCTATAGTTTCCATTGACGGAATCAAAAAGCCGATCAAAAAATAATAACAGCTCCGCAGTGTCTGTGCTTTCCTTAGGAATCTGGCCAATTTCTGAAAAAAGTAAATAGAAATTGATTTATCACACTTATTACATGCAATTAACTCAAAAAATTATTGACATGACATTGAAAAGTCAAAGTGGTACTAGTCAGGTTCGAATCAAGTCGAGAGTCCCGCTTTAGTGCTGAGGAGCCTAAATGTCAAGGAAAATACTTTTTTTTTTCTAGCCTGAACTGTCCCACTCCTGGACAAAGGCCTCCCCCTACTCTTTCCATTTCCTTCTATCTGTTTCTTCCTGCCGGTCTACCGCGACTCCAACTGGCTGTCCTAGGGTTCCAATCTTGTGATATATGAGCCCATAGCCCAGACAGCATCAAGCAGAAAAATAGCTCAGGAAAATAATAAAGAGAAATAATTAGTTAAGAATGATAAGGGTAATTTGTTTACCTGCTGTGAATCCCATTGCTACACTGACAGTTTTGCTGAAGACTTGTGCGGCGTATTTTACCTTCATTTTTGGTATTAAATTGGGTATTACATGACGTGCGGTCAATTTCGGTATCAACCGCAGTCCTTTGAATTGTGGGCCATTTTTATACAGAGCCTCCAGATGAGCCCATTTCGCTATGCGTTTTTTCCCGTCCAGAAAATATTCTAAGTTTTTTGTTAAGAGGTTATTTCTTATGCCTTTTAATAGATGTGGCGGGTCAAAAATTGGATAAATTATATTGTTATTAATTTCAAAAAATCCTTCTTTAAATTCTTTGTTATTTCTCAAATATTCTCCTTTTGTCTCCTTGATCAACAAATTTATGGCTGCTACATTTGAACTTCCTTGGTCGCATGTTACCGAGACTACTTTTAGCCCAATTTCCATTACTTTTGTCAAAATTATTCTTAATTGAATTTTTAAACTATGAGAATTTGTAGTTCCAGCACAAAATGTATATGCGACTGGCTGTTTATATTTTTTAAATATTCCTCTAACCATGAAGACTAGTGCATGGTCAGCAAAACATTTTTTTTGCGTGCTTCCATCGTCGCAAAATCCTTTTATTCTGTCGTTGTGTTTATCATACGTTAAATTAGCAGCAATGGCCATCTCATCAAATATGAGCGTACAATATTTATGAGTGTCGGGCATTTTATTTACCCTTTTTTTAAATGTTCAAAAATCACATCATTGGGTCCAGGCAACAAAAATATGTTCCTCATCAATTTATTCAATGTGCTTTTTTTTGGTAAAACGCATATTTGGCTTAGTAAGCGATATGCCTTTGGACTTGGTTTGTATAGTGACAAAGCAAGAATTTTTTCATCCAAAGTGAAGCGATGTCCTTTAGGGTGTTTCATTGACTGTCGTATTTGCATATCAAAGAAAGTTTTTGCTGCTGGAGATAAATTCTTTGCGACAACTTTGTAAGCTTCGGAACGTGTTAATTTTCTAGCTATTTTTAACTTCTGGACAAGTCCAGCTTTAGCTTTTTTGCATCTGTTGAGCTCTCCTTGCGTTTTTGCAATTTTTTTATACAGCTCTATATCGGACTGGTATTTGACTTGATTACCTGAAAATAAATTAATAGGAATTAAAGTTTCGCCTAATATTTCTTTTACCCCCCAGTTGCATGTACACAATCAATACATATAATAAATCTGTAGAAAAGTGATTTTTGTACATTAAAAAAAAAAAAAAAAAATTTTAGGGTGTTAAAGAACCAATAGAACCCATTTCCAGCATTTTTAGAATTTTGGTCTGTTTGTCTGTTTATTTGTTCGGGCATCACGTAAAATGTGCGAAAGCAATGTAGTTAGCTTTTACACACAAAGATTGAGCGTAAATTCAAGTAACATTTAGTTTTCGTTTCATTGCAATCGGTTCAGTCTATCAAAAGATATTTGAATTTAAAGTTTTCCAGAAGTAAAATTAAGGTTATGTGCACTTGGACTCATTACTTCACGTAACTTTTATACATAACAATAAACTGTGCGTAAATTGTAGTAATACTACGTTTTTTGTTTCATCGTAATCAGTTCATACCTTATAATAAAAAAATGTGAATTATTAAAATTATAATTATTAGTCTTTCCGAAGTAAAATGTTGAAATAGCGCCATCTATTAAACTTAGACTGGACTATACCTAGATGGCGTTGGTGTTAAGATTTTCCTCGAAAGAATGACCTTTGCCCATGTCTGGTAGCATCTTTGAGTTCTGTAGGTATCTTTGCAGTTCTATCTCGAAAGGTTTGGTCTTGATTTGAAAACATCGTCATAATTTGTTCGGTTGCTATGTAGATATAAAAGGTTTGGTTGGATTTGGCCTAAATATTGAAGTGCGAAGTAAATTGTATCTTGCAATTTGAGTCAAGTTGATTTATTTATTTTTCATCTATACTAATATTATAAAGCAGAAGAGTTTGTTTGTTTGGTTGAACGCGCTAATCTCAGGAAATGCTGGTCCGATAGCCCATTTTTCGAGGAAGGATATAGGCTATACATATATCATAAGAAAATACGCTAAGACAAACAGGAGCGGAGCAATAATGGAAAATGTGACGCAGACGAAGTTGCGCGGGTCAGCTAGTTATGTAATAAAATTAAGAAAAAAATAGTTATCTGCCTAATAAAAACACACCAGGGTAGATGATACTTGATCTGTGCCATCCGCCCCGCTAAATGATAGGGTTGACATGACACTACCGGTGTAAATAAAACTGTCCCGTTAGCGGGGTAGGACGACTGGGATGGATGGGATAATCCCGAAAAAAATGGCTGTGACACATGGATAGACAAGGGTTCAGTTTTTTGCCATTTCGCTGGCACCCAGGCACTCAAGAGTACCATAATGTCTTTCCTAGGCTACCTACCTCTAAATCAATTTTCACTTAGCCATAGTCCAAGGAGGAGGGGGAGCAATGGGCGCGATTGCACATTGAACAAGTACACAAATGATTAAAACAACTGATATAGTGACATAATCACTCGTTTATTTTTTCTTACATGCAAGTAGGTGTGTATTGGGGTACCTGGATCAAGAGATCCAGGTACCCCAATACACAATTCAAAATGATTGTTGTATTCAGAATCCTCTATTCATATCGAGTGTTGTATTCAGAATCCTCTTTTCAAAATGAAGGTTGTATTCAGAATCCTCTATTCAAAATGAGTGCCGATATTCAGAATCGATATTCAAAACGAATGCTGTACTCAGAATTCTTTATTCTGAGTGAATGCTGTATTCGAGTAGAGTTAGAAATGAAACTTATATTAATTTTGAATACTTGTTTCTTTTAAAAATGGAAATCTTGATCAGTACACAGTATCATGATACATGGTATATGTATAATACATACATATATATATGTATGTGTGTATGTGTGTGTGTGTGTGTTTGTGTGAATGGGGGGCGAGCATACAAACAGCATTCGTTTCATTAAATATTATGTGCTGTTCATACTAGAATATGTGAGCCGTTACCTCTGTTTTATATTAAAAAGCCCTTATAATGTGACGAAGACAGGTGTTAAAAAATAAAACTAAAATGTTAGTTATATCAATATTTATATTGCTGCTTAATTTAAAACGTTATTTTCAACACACCACTTATTTAAACAAAATACATTTTTTAAGGCACAAATATTCGTATGATTGATACAACTTATAATATCAGGTGAAGTAGAATATTTTTTATACAACGTAACTAGACTTGGACACTGCTTACTTTCTAAATTATATACATTATCAATTTCGAATATATCTTTTAACCATAACAATTTTTCGTTACCTTTTGTAAATATAGTCTTATTTTTATAACAAAAATCAAAGTTAGCCTTATAGTTAAAATATGGTACAAAACCTTCATTCCAATGTATTCCTCTGTTTTTTTTCAATCCAAGCTACTTGCAACCGTTCTTTTTTCGTCAAGTCATAAAATGGTCGTGGTGGTTTTATCAACAGTACTTGTATCCGTCCTTCATACATCATTGCTATTTCTTTTGGAATAAATTTGTTTTCTTCATTCTTAAACCCTTGCACATCCACAATAACATTCATGATAATTTTCTGACAATATTACTCAAAGGTTTGTATTCGAAAAGTCGATCGTTTATTATTAAACAATAAGCAGAAGTATTATCTGGAATATCTTCTGAACATTCGATTTCTAATCGCACGTCGACCGGTCCAGTTTTAAGCGTTTCGTTTTGTCTTGAACAATCAATCACAAAAAGTGGAGCAATTTCTTTAAATTGTTTTAAGCTAAGCAACGGATCTATGCCCAAGTTGTAATACGACTGACGAAAGTTAGCATACATTTCGTATAATATACTGTATTTGTTTTCATCAAATTTGAGATTAAGTGAGTCGTATGGATAATATTGCGAATTTAAAAATAACTTAATATTGCTTACATCACAATGATCGAATAAGGAAGAACTTCTAGTTTTATTAGTTTTTCGGTTAATTTGCAAACCAAATATAACAAATCTTGGTTTCTCTAATTGTGAAGTTGTCTTTATCGACCATGAATGCTTTGTTGTTTTTGGTAATAGCGGATATTCATACAAATCCCAATTTCTAAACGCTAACTGTATGGACCGGTCTCTCTCCAAACTTTTAAGCAATGATAACTTGTTACGATCAGAGACTTTGATATGCGGTACACGCCATTGTATTTTTTGTATATCTATTTCTAGGATATCATTTTTCTCCATAAGCACACTGTTCAATGTCGAGCTGCTTCTTTGTAAAATTAGTTCATGTTTACAATTAATTATTATTTTGTTATAATCTTCTGCAAATCCTAATATTCTATTCAGTGGCACAATAACGCTAAAATGTCCTTTGTCTATTTTGGTACCATTTAAGTTCCACCCCCAAATTGCTGCAGCTTTACTTTCACCTTCGTTCATGGAGATATACGATTTTAAAGTTGTTGTGATACCAGCATTTTTAATGCGATCGATTTCAACACGTATCTAATATCTTGAAACAAATATAAGATTGGGTTGTTTATGAAATCAACATCTTTTTTTATTATTTTTCCTGATGGATCTTTACTAGATACACTTGCATACCCTTCTATAAAAATGGAACTGCTGCAGGGCAACACATACAAATCTTGATGATGAATGGGTATCCTGATTTCATCATTTTCTTTAAAACTAGAATTATACGGATTGTAGCTATGAATCTCATAACTTGCGATAGAGTTGTCATGTTGCGCTAAATCTGTTATTTGAAGCATGTTTTTATTATTTTAATTTTAATCCAATATCTCTGAGAAATCTTTTATTCTCTTTAGTAATTTGTCTTTTAAAGTTTATAGTGTTGATACGTCCGACTTCTTTGGAAACAGGGAGTGAAATATTACATCTTCTTCTCACGGTAGGCGTTTTATTAAAAACAAGCATGTTGTTTTTATGCATAAACAAAATAGGTAGTATCACTATTATCAAATTTAGCTCAATTAGTCTTTACAATGTGAGTAGTGATTATCATCACATACAATCTAAGAATGTGAGTAGTGTATCAGAATATAAACTTTTATAACTATTTTTATTTACGCTACAAGGACACCTGTCTGTATTAATAAAAAAAAAAAAAAAAAAAAAACAATATGTTAAGCTACTTTATTATCTTTCCAAAATGACTTAAGAAATTTTAAACATAAATGTCCACAATTGTATAAATGATCACGCTGCACGTTTTCATAATTATACTGAATGTTATTTCCTACATATTTCAAAAATTCTTTTGGAGGTTTTAAGTTACCATAACTGTCAAAATATTCAATGTATTCATTTATTTTACCATAGGCTACCCAATGAGTACCAGAGTTTTCAAAAGAGTCGAGATTGATCACTCCACATTCTATTGGTAAAACTTTGGCTGGTAATTTATCTCTCATAAACACACCTCGGAAGAATGGCACATTATTGGAGTGTTTGATTATGTCAATATTGGTTAAAGCTCTATTAGGTAGCCGAGATTTCAGTTTTTTTTCTCTGTTAAGTAAATGCCTAAACCATCTTTGTAATGCTTGAGATGTAATCCTTTTCCAATGAATAACGCCTCCATTTCCTTGTTGTGTCGTTCTGCTTCACACAATTGCTTCTTAGCTGTTTTATATGCGTTAATTGCTTTTGCAATACCAGCAGCACCTCCTGCTAAACTGCCAGCGGCAGATAATCCAGCAAATATTGGTACTAAAGGAAGAAATCCTCCAGTTTTTGGTATTGGTATAATCCTAGGTAATTTGATTGGTGTATCTGATACAAATTCTTTTGCTGCTGCGTATGCTAATTCCATCAATGCTTTCTTACATGATGGTTTTAATTTTGTAATGCGCTTTTTAGTGTGGCTAACAATCTTTCTAAGAGTTTTGTTAAAACCAGCTCCTTTTTTTACTTTATTGATGTTTTTGTTGAATGCTGGTGAAACTGTTTTTTTGTTGTCTAGAATAGCTTGTATGGGTTTCATTTCTATTCCTTTATTTTTCTTCAGATTAAATGAAACGTATTTAATAGATACAAATACAAGTCTTTTTTGTTTTAAGAACAAATACGTAATGAAATGAAAAAATATGTGCGTTTGCTTAAATACATATTAGTACAAATTTTTGTTTGCCCACTTAAAATACATTTGTTTTATCTATCCAGCTGTTGTCGCTAGAAGGAAGTCCGAGCCACTTTACATATACTTGATTCCCTTTTCTTTTCAATACTTTTTCAACTAAGTACAAATCAGGATGGTTGGTTTTTTGAAGTTCTTGAGCATAAAACGCTCCTAGTATTGGTCGACATCTTGCATCTTCTATCAAGTAAGTTATTGGATTCGTTTCTTGTATTGTTTTTATCTTAAATATTTCTGTTGATCAATTAGGGTAATAGCCTTTATCAAAACATCCTTTGTATTTACTTATTCTTACAAAATCATCAACTTTAAAAATATCGAATTAGAAATAGCAATCGATAGAACCGTCACACCCGTTTGTCAACCATATAGGCGAGTACCGTCACCGATTCCATTAGAAGAAAAGAATATCAATAAAATCGATCAATTAGTTGCGATGGACATAATTGAACCGGTCAATGAACCTTCTCCTTGGGTAAGTCCTATGGTACCTGTATTTAAAGAAAATGGGGATGTTCGAATTTGTATTGATATGCGGTGTGCTAATAAGGCAATCATTAGGGAAAACCACCCTTTGCCTACGATGCATCAGCTTATGCCCAAGTTTCGTAATGCTAAATTATTTTCAAAATTAGATATTTCTAATGCTTTTCATCAAATAGAATTAACTGAGAATTGACGTCAAATCACAACTTTTATAACCAATAAGGGCCTTATCGATACAAAAGGCTTTTATTTGGGATCTCAAGTGCCCCAGAACTTTTTCATGAAATTATGGAGCGTATGCTCCTAAAATGCGAAGGGGCCGTCAATTTTATTGACGACATTGTTGTATGTGGAAAAAATGAGGCGGAACACAATGAGAGACTGAAATGTGTCCTAGATACTCTTAAAGAAAACAATGTCTTATTGAATGAAAGCAAGTGCATTTTCAATGCCAAAGAGATTCAAAGAATGCCTTAAAAATATTGATACCTTGGGCTATTATAATCCAAACGATAGGACTCTTGTTATAGCTGATGCCAGTCCCGTAGGACTAGGCGCAGTCCTAGTACAATATGACTCAAACGGCCCACGTATCATTGCCTACGCTAACAAAAGTTTGACAGACGTTGAAAAACGTTACTGTCAAACTGAAAAAGAGGCACTGGCGTTAGTATGGGCTGTGGAGCATTTTCATATATATTTATTTGGTAAAGATGTCTTTGAATTAGTTACCGACCATAAACCTTTGGAAGTCATCTTTGGGCCTCGCTCTAAGCCCTGTGCTCGTATAGAGCGCTGGGCGCTATGACTTCAGGCTTATAATTACAAAGTCGTATATAGGCCAGGAAAATCTAATATTGCCGACCCTCTTTCTCGTCTCTGTACTAGTTCTTATTGTACCCCTTTTGATGACGAACACCATGTCCACCAAATCGTAGAGCATGCTAAGCCTATGGCATTGTCTTTAAGAACAATTTCAGATAAATCTCGGTCTGATAACGAGTTCTCCTTAGTAAGGGAAGGGTTAAACAATAGAAAGTGGGATGCCGCCAGCATTAATCACTATAAATTATTTGAAAATGAACTTTGGTTTCATGGTGATATTTTACTCAGGGGTAGTAAGATAGTGATTCCATCAGAACTAAGACCTCAAGTACTAGCATCGGCACATGAAGGTCACCCTGGTATAGTGAACATGAAGGCAAGGCTTCGAACAAAAGTGTGGTGGCGCAAAATAGACAAAAATGCAGGGGCTGTACTTTAGTGTCTGGGCCGAATCCTCCCACACCAATGAAACGGCGCGAGCTCCCAACGCAGGCCTGGGTTGACACGGCTGTAGACTTTTTAGGACCTCTTCCTAGCGGAGATTATTTATTTGTGATAATTGATTATTTCAGCCGCTATAAAGAAATAAAAATAATGAAATCAATTTCTTCCAAAGACACGATTAATGTTCTTAAGGTGTGTCCAAACATTGAGCAGCAAGAGCGCGGCAGCAACACGCGGCATTTGCAGGACACATTTCTGCCGCGCTCTAGTTTGGACAAAGCCAACAAATGTTTGCGCGGCAGTACTGCGCGGCAGTACAACCAAGATATGCCGCGCGCTTCAGTTGGCATCAGAACTAAAATGAAAGCGGTCGCATGTGTCGTAGCTCTGCTTATTATTAAAAAATTGCGTAAAAGAGCTAAGAAGAAACATATTTTAACGAGGAAATGCTGGATGAAACCACTTTTTCAACGGAGGTTACAGAATATTGAGTCAATCAATTATGAAATTAATTACCGGACACCACAGTTTTTAAGACTAACCTTGGAAGAGTTTGAACATTTACATAGTCTGGTTGAGTCACATATTAAAAAAGAAGATACGTACTGGCGTAAAGCAATCACAACCAAAGAGAGATTGGCTATAACTTTACGGTTTTTAGCAACAGGAGACTCCTATTCTAGCCTACAATACGTCTTTTGTGTATCAAAACAAACCATATCATCAGTAATACCCGAAGTGTGTGACACCATAACAGCAGCCCTTAAGGATTTTGTAAAGGTAAGAAAGAATAATAGTGTTTATCATAATCACTTATTTTTATTATGCTTGATTTAAAAAAAAAGGTAGTAGTTTGCGCCAGATATAATTAAAACAAAGATTAACTCTACGTATCTAGATCGCGAATTAACTGTGTCAATCCAGATCCTGTATCAGTATGATTAGAAACTGTTGAGTCGGAGAGATCATTCAATTGCGATGTGAAGTATCCAGGTCTTCTTTCTTCATGGTATCCTAATGTCTGTTGCTGTAGATATCCCATATCAGCCTCATATATGATATTATTAATGGAATGTTTAACTCTTGTCAATGTAATTGTATCATACTTTCTTAATTCAGCCGCTATGTGCATACCAAAAGCAACGTATGGATCGTTGCTACATTGATCTTGTTTGCGCATTAATTCTATTGCATCTTCTAGCATTTTATTTTCGGCATTCATTACAGAATCTTCAAGAGTACGTTTTGCTGGTTTCTTTTTACGTTTATTTTCAGATGCTCTTGAAGGTATATTACCTTCAGAGGCATTGCTATTTAGTAGGTGTGTATTGGGGTACCTGGATCAAGAGATCCAGGTACCCCAATACACAATTCAAAATGATTGTTGTATTCAGAATTCTCTATTCAGAATCCTCTATTCGAATCGAGTGTTGTATTCAGAATCCTCCTTTCAAAATGAAGGTTGTATTCAGAATCCTCTATTCAAAATGAGTGTTGTGTTCAAATTGAGTGTTGTGTTCAAATTGAGTGTTATATTCAGAATCCTCTATTCAAAATGAGTGCTGATATTCAGAATCGATATTCAAAAAGAATGCTGTACTCAGAATTCTTTATTCTGAGTGAATGCTGTATTCGAGTAGAGTTAGAAATGAAACTTATATTAATTTCGAATACTTGTTTCTTTTAAAAATGGAAATCTTGATCAGTACACAGTATCATGAAACATGGTATATGTATAATATATACATATATATATATGTATGTGTGTATGTGTGTGTGTGTGTGTTTGTGTGAATGGGGGGCGAGCATACAAACAGCATTCGTTTCATTAAATATTATGTGCTGTTCATACTAGAATATGTGAGCCGTTACCTGTTTTATATTAAAGCCCTTATAATGTGACCGAAGACAGGTGTTAAAAAATAAAACTAAAATGTTAGTTATATCAATATTTATATTGCTGCTTAATTTAAAACGTTATTTTCAACACACCACTTATTTAAACAAAATACATTTTTTAAGGCACAAATATTCGTATGATTGATACAACTTATAATATCAGGTAAAGTAGAATATTTTTTATACAACGTAACTAGACTTGGACACTGCTTACTTTCTAAATTATATACATTATCAATTTCGAATATATCTTTTAACCATAACACTTTTTCGTTACCTTTTGTAAATATAGTCTTATTTTTAAAACAAAAATCAAAGTTAGCCTTATAGTTAAAATATGGTACAAAACCTTCATTCCAATGTATTCCTCTGTTTTTTTCAATCCAAGCTACTTGCAACCGTTCTTTTTTCGTCAAGTCATAAAATGGTCGTGGTGGTTTTATCAACAGTACTTGTATCCGTCCTTCATACATCATTGCTATTTCTTTTGGAATAAATTTGTTTTCTTCATTCTTAAACCCTTGCACATCCACAATAACATTCATGATAATTTTCTGACAATATTACTCAAAGGTTTGTATTCGAAAAGTCGATCGTTTATTATTAAACAATAAGCAGAAGTATTATCTGGAATATCTTCTGAACATTCGATTTCTAATCGCACGTCGACCGGTCCAGTTTTAAGCGTTTCGTTTTGTCTTGAACAATCAATCACAAAAAGTGGAGCAATTTCTTTAAATTGTTTTAAGCTAAGCAACGGATCTATGCCCAAGTTGTAATACGACTGACGAAAGTTAGCATACATTTCGTATAATATACTGTATTTGTTTTCATCAAATTTGAGATTAAGTGAGTCGTATGGATAATATTGCGAATTTAAAAATAACTTAATATTGCTTACATCACAATGATCGAATAAGGAAGAACTTTTAGTTTTATTAGTTTTTCGGTTAATTTGCAAACCAAATATAACAAATCTTGGTTTCTCTAATTGTGAAGTTGTCTTTATCGACCATGAATGCTTTGTTGTTTTTGGTAATAGCGGATATTCATACAAATCCCAATTTCTAAACACTAACTGTATGGACCGGTCTCTCTCCAAACTTTTAAGCAATGATAACTTGTTACGATCAGAGACTTTGATATGCGGTACACGCCATTGTATTTTTTGTATATCTATTTCTAGGATATCGTTTTTCTCCATAAGCACACTGTTCAATGTCGAGCTGCTTCTTTGTAAAATTAGTTCATGTTTACAATTAATTATTATTTTGTTATAATCTTCTGCAAATCCTAATATTCTATTCAGTGGCACAATAACGCTAAAATGTCCTTTGTCTATTTTGGTACCATTTAAGTTCCACCCCGAAATTGCTGCAGCTTTACCTTCACCTTCGTTCATGGAGACATACGATTTTAAAGTTGTTGTGATACCAGCATTTTTAATGCGATCGATTTCAACACCATTTATTTCGTATCTAATATCTTGAAACAAATATAAAATTGGGTTGTTTATGAAATCAACATCTTTTTTTATTATTTTTCCTGATGGATCTTTACTAGATACACTTGCATACCCTTCTATAAAAATGGAACTGCTGCAGGGCAACACATACAAATCTTGATGATGAATGGGTATCCTGATTTCATCATTTTCTTTAAAACTAGAATTATACGGATTGTAGCTATGAATCTCATAACTTTCGATAGAGTTGTCATGTTGCGCTAAATCTGTTATTTGAAGCATGTTTTTATTATTTTAATTTTAATCCAATATCTCTGAGAAATCTTTTATTCTCTTTAGTAATTTGTCTTTTAAAGTTTATAGTGTTGATACGTCTGACTTCTTTGGAAACAGGGAGTGAAATATTACATCTTCTGCTCACGGTAGGCGTTTTATTAAAAACAAGCATGTTGTTTTTATGCATAAACAAAATAGGTAGTATCACTATTATCAAATTTAGCTCAATTAGTCTTTACAATGTGAGTAGTGATTATCATCACATACAATCTAAGAATGTGAGTAGTGTATCAGAATATAAACTTTTATAACTATTTTTATTTACGCTACAAGGACACCTGTCTGTATTAATAATAAAAAAAAAAAAAAACAATATGTTAAGCTACTTTATTATCTTTCCAAAATGACTTAAGAAATTTTAAACATAAATGTCCACAATTGTATAAATGATCACGCTGCACGTTTTCATAATTATACTGAATGTTATTTCCTACATATTTCAAAAATTCTTTTGGAGGTTTTAAGTTACCATAACTGTCAAAATATTCAATGTATTCATTTATTTTACCATAGGCTACCCAATGAGTACCAGAGTTTTCAAAAGAGTCGAGATTGATCACTCCACATTCTATTGGTAAAACTTTGGCTGGTAATTTATCTCTCATAAACACACCTCGGAAGAATGGCACATTATTGGAGTGTTTGATTATGTCAATATTGGTTAAAGCTCTATTAGGTAGCCGAGATTTCAGTTTTTTTTCTCTGTTAAGTAAATGCCTAAACCATCTTTGTAATGCTTGAGATGTAATCCTTTTCCAATGAATAACGCCTCCATTTCCTTGTTGTGTCGTTCTGCTTCACACAATTGCTTCTTAGCTGTTTTATATGCGTTAATTGCTTTTGCAATACCAGCAGCACCTCCTGCTAAACTGCCAGCGGCAGATAATCCAGCAAATATTGGTACTAAAGGAAGAAATCCTCCAGTTTTTGGTATTGGTATAATCCTAGGTAATTTGATTGGTGTATCTGATACAAATTCTTTTGCTGCTGCGTATGCTAATTCCATCAATGCTTTCTTACATGATGGTTTTAATTTTGTAATGCGCTTTTTAGTGTGGCTAACAATCTTTCTAAGAGTTTTGTTAAAACCAGCTCCTTTTTTTACTTTATTGATGTTTTTGTTGAATGCTGGTGAAACTGTTTTTTTGTTGTCTAGAATAGCTTGTATGGGTTTCATTTCTATTCCTTTATTTTTCTTCAGATTAAATGAAACGTATTTAATAGATACAAATACAAGTCTTTTTTGTTTTAAGAACAAATACGTAATGAAATGAAAAAATATGTGCGTTTGCTTAAATACATATTAGTACAAATTTTTGTTTGCCCACTTAAAATACATTTGTTTTATCTATCCAGCTGTTGTCGCTAGAAGGAAGTCCGAGCCACTTTACATATACTTGATTCCCTTTTCTTTTCAATACTTTTTCAACTAAGTAAAAATCAGGGTGGTTGGTTTTTTGAAGTTCTTGAGCATAAAACGCTCCTAGTATTGGTCGACATCTTGCATCTTCTATCAAGTAAGTTATTGGATTCGTTTCTTGTATTGTTTTTATCTTAAATATTTCTGTTGACCAATTAGGGTAATAGCCTTTATCAAAACATCCTTTGTATTTACTTATTCTTACAAAATCATCAACTTTAAGTTTCCTACACTTCTCGCTTTTCTTACATTTAGCCATTTGAATATATCTTTGCATTATGCTTGTTTTATTTCTATGATTTATAGAAGCCGGAGATTTTCCCACAGTTCTATGAGTAGTATTATTGTATTCATTTACAATTTTGTTGAGCGTTCCATTCATCTACTTGTAATTACCATTAAGACTAAACTCTTTGTATAATTTATTTTTTAATGTCCTTATTAATCTTTCTACAATAGAGGCTTTTTTAGTAGAATACGTTGAATAATGATTAATTTTATACTTTGTAACAATATTTTTGAATTTCTCATTATAGAACTCTTTTCCCAGATCAGTTTGCAAATTTCTTGGAACACGTCCTTTAAGCAATAGACTTTCAAATGCTTTTGACACCTGTTGCTTATTTTTTTGTTTTAAAGGAACTGTCCAAGCATATTTTGAAAAAGTGTCTATGATTGCTAGTATATATTTGTAACCACCATTCACTTTTGAAATTGATTGCATGTCCATTAAATCTGCTTGCCAGAGATCGTCGATATCTTTGAGTATGACTTGTCTTCTTGGAAAGTTAACTCTAGCACATTTATGAATTTCATTTATGACATCTACTTTGCTCATAATGCTTATTTAATTTTCCAGCAATTTCTTTTAATGCAATATTTTTTTCAAGATTTCTTATTCTTTCATTTAAAATTGAAATCAGTTTATTCAGATGCTCTATTTGCATACAAAAATTAACTTTAAGTTTTTCGATACGCTGTTCAGTAATATTTTTACCCGATTCAGTTTCTGTTTTTGTATTTTTTATCTCAACACGGTCTACTCTTATGTTACTTTCAGTAATGACTGATGTTTTATTTGTACGAACACAATTAATATTTTTATGTTCATTCATGTTTTAAAATACTTTGATAACTGAGAGCATTTCAAAGATTTTAGTCTTTTATAACATCAGCTTCTTTTAACTCTTCTATAATTGATATAATTTCATTATCGTGATTGGTATTACCAGCATTTTTTGAGGCAATTAGAAGTTTCAACCTTTCAATTAGTTCATTAGGGTCATCCCAGTAAACATAATCGGTATTACTTTTATATTTTTTCAATTTAGGCAAAAAACCACCGCTTTTTGTTCTCATCATCTGTCCTTCATCTTGAACATAACTATTTTGCGAAAATAAGGGTTTAATAATTTGCCGATATTTTAAACTTTTATCACCTTTTATCTGACCATTAGGATGAAAGTCTCTTTTGTGTGCGTGCGTATTATGAAGCATATCTTTATAGACAATTTTATCTAGTTCGGTAACCAAACTAAGGTCAGGTTTACTGCGTACCAAAAGTTCCTTTAGGCCTGGTGTTAATTCATAGGGCCTTTTATCAATAGTGACTATATTGGTTTTGGGTGAATTACTGCTCTTATTTGCAATAGAAAACGAAACCTTGCTATTGCCCATCATCAGCTTTTTATCTTCACTACGTATCCCAAATGGGATATTCATATTATCATAGATTTCCATCATATCTTCTTTATTTAATGAAATCAGTGTATCATCAGAATCTTTAAAAGGATTTCTTGTAAGAACGTCTTCATAACACTTAGAATTTTCATTTGAATCTATTTTTATACATTCTTTAAAATTTTCATAATCTGGAGCATAATCTGTTGATGAGCTGAATCTTCGAAGCGTTTCATCTCTTGAAATGTCTAATATTGGTTTAATTTTATCATTTGCTTTAATCAATGTTTCTAGTGAATCTGTTATTGGTTTGAACACCTTTTTAAATTTTAAATGAGCTGTATCTTCTTAATTTTGTATTGTTTTAATTTTATTTTTTATACTATCAACTGACTTTATCAATTGTTCTTTAATATTAGCCTGCATAATGTTGTTTAATTATAACCCAACCGTTATTTACAGATATCAGATTTCGATTGATATATTTTCTGTGATGAGGTGATATATATGTACTTTTTAGAAGTATATAAATATATCAAAGCCTTGTCTGTATCTACCTTCATTTAGAGGACAATCTTTATTAATTAATAAAAAGTCAAAGCGGTCTTTCCAAACAGCAGAGCAAAGTTTTTTAAATTCATTCCATTCGATATCTGTATTCACGTGCTCATTATATATATGTTTTAAGTTTACCTGGTCTTGTTTGAAGATAATCAAAAGATTGACATTATCTCGTATAAGTTGTTTAGGTATTTTAGAATAGGTTTGTGATAAGTAAAAACAATCTATCTGTTTATGTCTCCCCATTGCAAAGTAATTACGGATATTGATTTGATTTTCGCATGCTACATCATCAAAAATCATTACTGCATTAGTTAAAGCATCGTTAGGGTGTATGACTTCTTTATTATCACTGAAGACAAAAAAGTTGGCACCTGGTATGTAGCTCATAACTTGTTTTAAAAAACAATATTTTGGCTGGAAAGCCGTCTTCGAGTATAAGTGTATATGCTTAAACTTGAGACCATTTTCATGTAAAATTAAATTAAGCATTATGTTAGTTTTTCCACAGTTAGATGGACCGCATATAATACATCTAATAGTATTGGGTAAAAGTGCACTATGTTTCACTTTGCATGATTGATTTTCTAATTTTATATTATTAACTTCTAAAGTGTGTGGTTGCTTGATAAACTTCATTATGAAATGTAAGATAAATGTAAATGACCTCTGTTTATATAGGTATCAATAAATAAAACAATGTTCAATGCCATTACATATCCGTTTATTAACATATATCAATCATAGTACTTAATGCTATACATTAATAGCTTAGGTAAATATAAGATATAAACTATAATACAACATTATAGTGACCCCAAGGTAATGTTTCGATCTGATTTGGAAGTATATATCTTTTATCGTCATTTCTATTCATCACCAGTTTATTAACTTGTTGCGAATACAAAACATGTTTGATTGACTTAATCATATTCATCGTACATGATCTACTTTCATCATCAAACAATGATTTATTATAATGCATCATCTTTAGCCTGTTAGTTACAGAGTTTGAAATACCTTTTGCTTTTTTTATTTCAGTTTTAGAGGCCGATAAACAGTAAAGTTTTGCTCTTAAACCAGTAAATTCGTTGATCACGTCTCCACCTAGTTCATCTTTAAATAGACCAGGTACTTTGGCATTTACTCGAGGTATTGAATATGGGTTATCTAAATCAAAATTACTTGTATCAAATTTCTTTATATTATTTTTTATATCATGGTAAATATCTTCTGTGTAAAATAAATAAAGAAGACTGTCGGTGTCTGTGTAACATAGCCTGACATTATTCTTATATTTTTTTTTAATATTATAATGGTATTGATAAAGGTGTAACTTAGCATATTCTAAAACAGTAAAACCTATATAAATCGGTCTGTCTAAAACAATTCTCTCGGGTTTTAGTTGCACAGCTACAAAGTTTTCCGAAAATATCGATACACATTTTAAATTAGGTTTACAAATTAGTTTTTCAGCACAGAGTTGCTTATTTGTCACATTTTCTTTGTCCATCCATTTTGTTGCTAGTTTAATATCTACCTGTTTACGTTTGTTTTCTATCGTTTTACCAAAAATTGAATTATTTAAAAGCTTGAAAAAGTCTTTCTCAAATGCAGTTGTAGATGCTTGACGCAGGGTAGTATTTAAATCAATATATTTTTTTAAATATTCTTCTTGTTTGAAAGCAAGAATTCGATGAATTTTTCTTAGAACTAGCCCAGATTTTAAACATTGCTTTAAGTGAATATAATGAATTACATAGTTAAATTTATCATATAAATTAGCGATGAGTTTAGCTGTCTTTCCTCCAGGGGGTATGAATTTCTCTGGAGCAAAAGGCAAATCACTATGAAAATCATGTACTGATTCAGGATATTCGAGATCTACTTCTAAAATGAAGCCATATTCACTGTCATCAGATACGCTCATTAGATCGAAACAGTTAATTTCCTTCTGATTTAAAAGTCTAAATTCTGAAATGGGGATTTTTTTTGTCATTGCATATCCGTACAAATTGTTGCAATCGAGATAAATCAAATAGCTAGACGGTTCTTGATCATTGTATTCTGATAGATATGGATTATTTGCTTTTGCATGACGTAGTGAGCACTGAGCCAGACCACCACGTATGCCCTTTTCTAACATTTGATATATTTCTAAGTCATCAATCAAGTCTAGCTCAACACGCGTATAAAGCAACATAGCATCCCAGCTTAAACTAGGTGCCGTTACATAGTACCCAGGGTCTAACTTATAATATTTTAAGCTTATTTTACGAAAATGTTCAAATATATCACACAGTAATAGAACATCACATTTTAAATATAAATCAGTATACTCGCCAATAGTATTGATATTAAACGCGTTCCACACAGTTTTTGCGTGTTCATATTCTTTATCGCTAATGTGTTGCATTTTCAAAGTGTTATAAAAGTATTTCTTTTGAGGGAGTGTTGTTTCTTCGTACTTGTCCCATGTGTTAATATAATCATAAGGATAAATACCTTTCTTTTTTAACAAGTTTAAGTTTTCATCATTGAATTCTGCTGATAAATGAATAAAGTCGCGATCTAATAGACTTTTACTTAGTGCATCTAAACTAGAGCTTAAAAATTGAAACGAATCTATGAATTTTATTTGAATAGAACGGCCCACTTTCTCGCTATCTATATATTTTGTAATAGTTAAATACTTTTCCTTAGTCTTAGGTATAATTTTGATATCACCTTCATGTCTCACTAATTCCTGTATCAACAGATGGGAGTCGTAATTCGATAAATTATGAAAAAATACTGGTATGAATGGACATACTCTAAACATTAAGTTACATTGAACATGTGCAGGTCCCCTATACTTTCCTGTCACATGATCGTGGTCACGCACCTTATCATGAAATAATAACTGATCACAAATATGACAAATACTAGCATTGTTATAACTGATTTGCTCTTTTTTTGTTAAAGGTAACATTGGTTTTGTTTTCGATAATATTTCAGTTATTTTCTTGACATCTTCTATTAATCTAGTAACAAATACTTCAACACAGTCAGGGCCTCTATATGTAACATATTTATTTTGACTTGAATCGTGTGAACAACATATATAGTATCCAAAACAAGACGCCTGATGTTTTTTGAAATTATGTGTTTTTTCAGATTTTGTTTCGAAACAACTCTGCAATAGGCTTTCAAAGTCTGCATAAATGACATAATTAATTTTTTGTTTTCTTTCAAAATTCTTAAAACCGAGTTTACTATTCTTTTCGGGTAAAATTGATAAAACCTTTGAACAGATATGAGATCTATATTTATTTTCACTGCTATAGAATTGTAAACATGATTCACAGAGTAAAAAAATACCTTTATGACATGTCACTTGTCGTCTTACTAATCGTATCAGATTTTTAATAAGACAGTAATGACTCAATCCTTTTCTTTCTAAATATAGCAAATTTACATGTACAGATTTTCTGTTATTTGTCAAATACAGAGGACCAGTCACGTTTTCGGTCTTATTATCTACTCCATAAATATTAATACTAATGTCGTTGTTTATTTCAAATAGTTTTATATCTTGATATGAGACAGGAAAAGACATTCCATCAATATTGAATACAGAACTGTAGTGTGGGTACGATTGAGTCCTGCTTACGTTCATCTTAGCAGGAAACAAAGCAGCTACCACACTCCATAAAAAGCAATGATTGTCATTATTTTGTATATTAATACAACTTTTAGAATTCTTAATTTTTGTGGGCAAATCTAGATATGTACCACCTCTCATTGGACAATATTTATTTACATTGATTTCTAGATGACTTACAGAATGATAAGACCAACCAGAGTCTTTGTGCTCGAATTCAGACATTTTACATTTTAAAAGTTCTGTTACTTTCGAATACAATTCATCAATATCCGTGTTATTACAAATAATTTCATATTTCGTATTAAATGATTTGAGTTGTTGCTCACTCGTTTTTGGTAAGATAAAGTGGGCAAACAATTCAAAATTAATCTTGAGACAAGTATTTTTCATTAAAGATGTATGAATAAGTTTCAGGATATCATTTTTATTCTGACACAGGAATGCCTCCGGCGTGAGGTATTCAGCATCTTGTGCAGGATTTAAACGATATGTTATGATTCTGTTTTTGAAAGCACTTGCAATTATATAAATATTTTCAAATTCGCTTTGCAATAAACTATTAGACTTGTGAATATTGGTTCTCAAATGATATTTGAATTCATTCATTGGTAATTTCATAAAGCATGTTTTACATTCTATATATTCTGGATTATTTGTATATTGCATTCGGTGAGTAGACGGGGTTTTTACTGTAAATTAAACAAAAAGATAATATTATAGTTACATTACATTTAGTTATATGACGATTCCATTTATCACCCTATGAATATTTTATGTAGGTTTGCAAATACCCTTTAACTATTATGTTAGATACTAAAATTAAAGTGATTAGGTAAATGATTAAAAACAATTAAGTGAGTAAGTAACATTGCATAACTGAGACAGATATCTACTAAAAATAACTGCTGACATAATCTATGGGACAATGCTTGAACCTTAGAATAATAACGCATAGAAGCCGCGTCTAGAACAAAACCCGAGCAAAATCGTGTGTCCACTTTTTTTCTTTGTGTGCGTGAGCCGAATGTGTCTACGTTCCTCTAACGCACACAGATATAGCTTTCAGTGATACCATTACTAAGCCGTTACCCACAAAACATGGGAAGACGCATTACTATTTTGCTATCAAGGCAAGTATTTTATGTTGTTGGGAACTGGAAAAGGTAAACATGATTTTTCATGTAATATGACATATTTTTTCGGAAGGTATAATTCAATTTATTTCAAAATAAAAGGAAATAAATCGCATAAAGAATGAGATATTGTTCAATGCGTTTAGAATGCTTGATGGGTTATAATTATAAACAATGTTAAAACATCGGGTTTGATATGAATTAACAGTAAGTATTGTATTTTAAAATTACAAAAATGAAAAACATGAATGAAAGCAATGTGGGTATTTTTTCCTCACAAATAGCAACACTGTGTTATGACAAGTTAGGTTATTAGAATTTTGTTTTATTTATCGATTTACGTAAAAATAGTGCATAGAATGTGAGTACTTATTTGTGAAATGTTATTTTATCACATTTTTTTGTTTTCCTGATGTGCTATAACATCCTTTCACGCAACAAACTGTCATTTTCAATTATTTACTCGCGAGCTGTGTTCGACGGAACGTGACATTGAGTACTGACGGCCTGATGGCTAAGTTTGACGGATTAGGCTAAGTTTTAGTTGCCTCACTTTTTGCACTCGTACTAGGTTTCTATGCGTTATTATTCTAAGGCTTGAACTCTTTTTGGGTTTCTTTTAAAAAATCTTTTAAATGCTTCCATGCGGGCGTGTCCTCATTAGTACGATTTTTAACACTAATGATTGCGTGCCTCCATCGATTTATAGGCGATATACGCTCTACCTCGCTGTGATCGTAGATCTTTAATTCTATAAAAAATCTACCCTTTTTGTTTTCATAAGACTGTTTACTGATACCCTTGGCTACTCTACGGGTATAATACGAATGCAATGGCGCTATTTTGTTACCCAAGGTGCTTCCGGCGGTCTCCTCTTCCTCTTCGTCGCTGTCGGCCCCGAATAGATCGTGCGATGTGGGTCTCATGCTGGCGCTGATGGGCTTGATTGTGGTCTTATTCTGTTTCTTCTTCTTCTTTTTCATCTCGGTGTTCGACGATTCTTCCTCCGCCAACCTCTTGCCAGACAGTGACGAAGATGACGCTCTGGAATCCTTCGGTTTTTTCAACTGCTGCTCGGCTTCATCATCGGAAGAGAAAAGATGTGTAGCTGTTTGTTTCGACCTGCAACAATATGTATTAGACAATGTATTAGACAACAAAGAAAAACATTGCACAAGGCACAGTTCAGTACATGTTTGAATTGTATTGCATTAATTGAAAGAATAAGATTAAATGCATAAAAGGAAGATTTATTATTTGAATAAAACAGATTAATCGATTATTAAATAATTTGAAAGATAATGAATAAATGAAATGAGTAAAGGGATAAAATGATTGAATCGTTGAATAAATAAAACGGTTGAATAGTTAAAATGTGTGAATAGATGAAATTATTCATCAGAGAATTGATTGAAAAAATAATAAATTACTTACATTTCAAAGTCTGCTGAGTTTTGCTTGATGTACTAATGTTCTGTTGATGTAGCAAAGGGGCACCGAGTCCTTCCGTTGATGGTTTGTGTCGAGCAGTAGCCCTCAACCCGTTTATATAGGTGAAAAAACGCGTCACGCATAACCAAATTTGTAAAAATGCAAAAATGCAAAAATAAGTTCATCATAAAGATTGCAAGCACAGCATTTATGTATACATAGACAAAAATCTGTAGACGAGCGTTATAAACGCAGAGTTTTAAACGCTCAATTCATTTGTCATCGCTGATGCCGCTAACAATACCTAGAATATCAATTGTGTCTCATAAGCAACTCTTTAGAGATTAAATGAAAACGTCCTTATATAATTATTTTAAAGTGCAATTTTAATATTGAATGTGTTAGAGGGACAAACGTTGCGGTTATAACGCTCGTCTATAGATTGCAGTGCATCTTTGCGCATGTGTCACAAATTCCTACCCATATAGAGAGCCTTATGTTTTGAATTACATTACATACATAAAACGAAATTAAATTGAACCTTAATGACAAAAAAAAAATAGGTTTTGTACCTATAGTATAAGCCAGTCAAGATATCAAAAAAACATTCAAGTGGACTTGCCTGCTCCATGATGTCGGTAAGTAAACATTATTATCAAAAAATATTTTAAATTATTAATAGAAATATTAATAAGTAATGTATATTATTATTATCGTCGATGTGGCTCAAAAGGCTGCCCAACTTAAATGGGACTGGGCAGGACATGTATGCCGCATGCCGGACAAACTGTGGACCCGTAAAATACTGGTTTGGAACCCTGAAACAGCGAGACGAGGCCGCGGCAGACCGCAAAAGAGATGGCGGGACGACCTGGATGTCTTCCTTACGAATTGGGAGGAAGAGGCACAACACCGAGAGAATTGGAAGGAATGGAGGGAGGCCTTTGCCCAGCAGTGGGACAGTACAGGCTAGTAATAATAATAATAATAATAATGTATATTATAATTTCATTTTCGATATTTACAGTAGAATCACTAGGATAGTTCATTGTCTTCATCAACTTGTAATTTTAGTCTTATTTAACTAATAATATGTACCTCTTTGTTTCAGATTTCCAGCGACATTTTCCCCACTAATTCTTCATACTCACCAATTCCTGCTGACCAAACCCTACGTCAAAAAGTGGTTAACTATTTGGAGAGAGAAAGACCATTTCAACCATTCGAATTTGAAGACACACCACCATGCAGCAATAGTAACAACAGTAACAATAATAATAAAAGACGAAGAACTGATGTTGTATACTCATACATACAGAAACCATCAACGGGTCATCGCAGTAAAATAATACGAATACAAGTTTTTGACGCCGATGAATTCACAAATTCGCCATGTGATTGTAGTGCCAATATCTGTGTCCAACATGTTGTAGGGAATGTATTTAATGACGATATCTATAAATGTGTTAAGGATATTGTAAGTAAATTGCATAAAAAGATGTAAATAAACCAGCAATCCCATTTCAGTTGTTTTATTTCTATAAGTTCCGCTAAAAAGTCGCCTACCTACACATCATACATATAGTTACATTTAACAAACATACAACTTTGCATACACTAAGAGTCAAATTATATTCATTTACCTAATTAAAATGAGTTATTATAGGGGAACATTCACATTTTTATGCATATACTTCATGTCAGTACTCATAATGTAACCTATTTATTTATCATAGGTATACATTTGGCATGTGTTTTAATAGTAATACCACATGCTAATTTCTGGCGTAAATTAATAATTAAAAGCTTAGGAGCTGTGAGGCACTATATGGGTAGAAAAGAATGCGATCAGTTTCCTTTACGGGAATGGCAAAGTATTCGTTATGTAAACAAGCAGTCGTGCCTAACAACTGATTCTAGATGCGATTTCAAACGATAAGGATATTCAGTATTTCCTCAGAGCAACATCGATATTTATTAAATACACATATCTTATAACTCTACTCGACTACAGCAATCACTCAGAATAAAGAATTCTGAGTACAGCATTCGTTGTGAATATCGATTCTGAATATCAGCACTCATTTTGAATAGAGGATTCTGAATATAACACTCAATTTGAACACAACACTCATTTTGAATAGAGGATTCTGAATACAACCTTCATTTTGAAAGGAGGATTCTGAATACAACACTCGATTCGAATAGAGGATTCTGAATACAACAATCATTTTGAATTGTGTATTGGGGTACCTGGATCTCTTGATCCAGGTACCCCAATACACACCTACTCTATTTGAATCCGTATTTACCGTTTCATTTGTGATTCCACTATTGCTGTTTGTGTCTAAGAGAGAGCTCTCTAGTGCCAAATCCTGAAACAAATAAGAAAGTTAATTACCTGTCCCATAACTGGTCACGGGCTTCTTAATAATACATTTTTTTTTTCAGTTGCCACATTCAGAACAAGAATGGCACGCAGTTTCTAAGGAATTCAATGAGAAATGGAATTTTCCGCACGCTATTGGTGTGTAGTGACACAAGTTGCAATAATGTTAATGCAGCAGTTTTGTTCCATGACGCGTGACCACGCCGATCGGGGAGGCCAGTGCGCACACAGACTGGGTCTCAGAAAGTCGTCTTTCTTTTTATATGTAATTCGAAATAAGTGGTTCGTAAGAATAAACACACCAAGTGTTACCTCACACATCTCCTTTTATTTACATCGCCTACACAGCAGAGAATAACACAAAAGTGGTGACCCCTGTGAAAGAACTATATATTACGAAGTACGACATACGGCGACATGACAAACGCATCTACAACCATGGTTCCAGAATCGGCGGCACTCTCAGTAACATCAAGGATTTCCGAATTCTGGACACACCAACCTCGAGTATGGTTCATCAGAACAGAAGCGACTCTGGCCCCACAGAAACTAGGAGACCACGCAAAGTTTGACCTAGTGGTATCGAAGCTCAACAGTGACACCATAGACCAGTTAACGGATTTTTTAGTGAATCCACCAGAAACAGGCAAGTACGAGGCGCTGAAACACAAACTGCTGAAAATTTACGAGGACTCACAAACAAAACAAATCGAGAAACTAATGAACGAAATGGAATTGGGAGACCAGAAACCGTCACAATTACTAGCAAAAATGAAAGTCCTCGCGCGAGACAAAGACACGGACGGCACACTCAAAGTTTTATGGCAAAACCTCTTGCCATCGACCGTACGCGCCGTACTCACCGTCACTGAAACAAAGGACCTGGAGAGACTAGCCAACATCGCCGACGACGTGAATGAAGTCACCAAGACAGGTGCAGTAGCAGCAGTATCACAGCAACCATCAACATCATCCTCCAGCGAAGCAGAGAAGACAATGCTAGCAGAACTAGCAAAGTTAAGTGCACGGTTCGATGACATGGAAAACCGATACAGAAGAAACCGGGCACGCAGCAGGAATCGTTATCAGACAGTAAATATAGGAAACAGAAGCAATTCACGAGGGCGGCGCCCCGAAGAAGATCCAGATTGGGTAGGTTTTTATCATTTCCGTTACGCAGACAAAGCGCAAAAATGTATAAAACCATGTGCCTGGAAGAAAGAGGGAAACTAAATACGGAGCAGCCAGAGGCGGAAATCTGCTCCGTACGACCCGCCAACCGCCTCAGTGTAAGAGATGTAAACACGGGTTTGAACTTTCTGGTGGATACAGGAGCCAACGTGTCGGTCATTCCAGTGAATAAGAAATATCAAGTGTTTCCAAACAGTGAATATAAGTTATACGCAGTGAACGGAGCCGAAATCAAAACTTACGGTGTAAAGACTAGTGCTGAACCTGAATCTACGACGAGTTTTTCGATGGGACTTCATTGTAGCCGACGTGAAACAACCTATACTCGGCGCAGACTTCTTAGGACACCATAAGCTTCTGGTCGACGTCGGTGCAAGAAAACTGATAGACCAAGTCACAGAACTAAGTACAGTGGCATCCCTAGTAAGTAGTGCTCAACTATCACTAAAAATGTTAAACGTAGACCATCCGTATCACGATATTATTTCTAAGTACCCGGATATTACTAGGCCTACATCTTTTAAAGGCCCACCTAAACATTCAGTAGTGCATTACATTGAAACGAACGGCCCACCGGTATATTCGCGCGCAAGGCCATTACCGCCGGACCGGTATCTCAAAGTTAAGCAAGAATTCCAAATAATGCAAGAGATGGGAATATGTAGGCCCAGTAAAAGCCCGTGGGCGAGCCATTTACATGTGGTACCAAAACCTAATGGGGACATCAGACCCTGCGGTGACTACAGGAAATTAAACGCGATCACTAAACCGGATAGGTACCCCGTCCCACGGTTGCAAGAGTTTACTTACATGTTAGCAAATAAACAGGTATTTACACATTTAGACATTAATAGAGCATATCATTTCATACCGATAAACCCGGAGGATGTAGAAAAAACGGCCATAATCACGCCTTTTGGCCTATTCGAATTCCCTAGGATGAGTTTCGGGTTGAGAAACGCTGCGCAAACATTCCAACGATTTATGAGTACAACAGTACTGCAGGGATTAGATTTTTTATTCTCATATATCGATGACGTAATCATAGCTAGTAACGATCACGAACAACATAGAGAACATTTAAAAATAGTATTCGAAAGGTTCAGTGAATTCGGAATAACCATCAACACTGCAAAATGCCAGTTTGGAAAAGATAAAGTAGAATTTCTCGGTTTCGAGGTGTGCAAACAAGGCATCACACCACTAAAATCCAGAACGCAGGCCATAGTAGATTTTCCAAAACCAAAAACAGTGGAAGAATTAAGAAGATTCCTCGGAATGGTAAATTTTTATAGGAGCCATATACCAAAGGCAGTAGAGTCGCAAATGAGCCTCAATAAATTCATACATCATTCCAAGAAACGCGATAAGACAATAGTACAGTGGGACGAAGAAGCCAACCAGGCTTTCGAACAATGTAAACTCAGCTTACAAAGCGCGATTACATTGTCACACCCACACAACGGCGTACCTATGGCCCTCATGTGTGACGCTTCAGATTCGTGCGTAGGCGCGGTATTACAGCAACGGGTTAAAAATAGATGGGAACCGTTAGGGTATTTTTCAAAAAAACTCACCGATGCGCAAACAAAGTATTGTACATACGATAGAGAATTATTAGCAATTTACATGGCCATTCAGCATTTTAGGAAGTTGTTTGAAGGGCGAGAACTAACCATATACACGGATCATAAACCAATAACCTACGCCCTTACAAAAATAAATAACAGCAATTCAGAAACGCCTAGAAGAACGAGATATTTATTATTCATCAGCGAATTCACAAACGATATTCGCCACATAGACGGGCAAAACATCGTTGTTGCTGACTCGTTATCACGTGTCGCAGAATTGTATTGCCCAACAAACATGGACTTCGCAGAATTAGCTGCCGCACAGGAAATGGACGAGTACATAGCGCGGGTATCGAAATACAGCAACAAAAATAGCAACGTAAACATAAAGAAACTATACTGGCCGACGGTAAATAAACCGATTTATTGCGAAATTTCGAAAGACACAAGCCGACCATATTTACCGGAAAAATTCAGACGCACAGCTTACGATAACATACACAATATAAGCCACCCCGGGGTTAGGGCCACAAAGGCGCTAGTTACGCAAAAGTATTTTTGGCCCGGTATGAATTCACAAATAGGCGCATGGGCAAAGTCGTGTATAGCATGTCAAAAATCGAAAATACAAAGACACACGGTATCAGAATTAGGCGTTTACGCGGATTGCGAGAAATTCGAACATATCCACATAGACATAATAGGACCCTTAACCGTCACAGCGGAGGGATACAGATATTGTCTTACTATAATCGACAGGTTCACCAGATGGCCGGAAGCCATACCATTAAAAGAAATAACCGCGGAAAACGTCGCCAAGGCACTATATGATTGTTGGATCACACACTACGGGTGTCCCGTCAAAATCACTAGTGACCAAGGGAGACAATTTGAAAGTAATCTGTTCAAACAGCTGATGCAAGTAATGGGAATCGAAAGAAATAGGACAACGGCTTATCATCCCCAAAGCAATGGCCTAGTGGAAAGATGGCACAGGTCGCTCAAGGCATCATTAATGGCAAAAATAAAAACAGAATCATGGTTAAAAGAGTTACCTACTGTTTTATTCGGTTTGCGCGTAGCTATTAGAAGCGATACCGGTTATAGCGCCGCAGAATTAGTATATGGGCGCACAATGAGGTTACCAGGGGAGTTTTTTGCACACAGCCAAACACAAAACGAGAATATGGACTCCTATGTTTACATAGGAGTCCATATTCTCGTAGGAACTTAAAAATACAATACGGAATCTGGTACCGCACAACAGAGAAAATAAGGCACGCTCTTCGTTCGTGCATCCAGAACTCGAAACTTGCAAACACGTTTTTGTTCGCAATGACATAGTACGTAAATCGCTACAACCACCATATGATGGCCCATACCGCGTCATAAGTAGGAAAGAGAAAAATTACGTTATCAAATTACCGAAGAAAGAAGCATGTATTTCAATAGATCGATTAAAACCCGCATTCGTGCTAGAAGAATGCGAGGAAGAAAATAGTACACAAGAAACGGTACACCATAACCCGAATAACAAAAAAAACACAAAACAACGGAAAAAAACCCAACAGAGCCTATAAACATAGAACCGTTCGTCACTCGCAGCGGTCGCGTCAGCAAAAGGGTACGTTTTTTTGATGAATAGACGAATGCCCATAGAACATACGAGGTACCATGTTTAAAGGGAGCCCCCTAGGAATACGCTGCTTTTAAAAAAAAATAAGTTATGTAAGTATGTGTTTTGTACGGCGTGTGCATGCGAGATATTGTGGATTCCAATGGGATGATATTTTTTATGGCAGAATATCGAACATGCACACTACCCTTAGAAATAAAATTATATATATACTTATATCAAACAAAGTCGGCCCTAGAATCAGGTGTCCGCAAAGAAAAGTAATATTAAGAACAATCAAACCCATTTGTACACGCCTTTATATATAACGCGTAGTTACAAGCAAAAAACGACCTACACATAGGTCTTATAAAGAGTATAATTAATTGTTAGGAAGCTAATAATATTGCTTAACCGAAACTTGTCACAAATGCATTTTATAAATTAGCAACCGTAAAGTAACAGTGAGTGAATAAGTCAGCACTTACGCAGTAGGTCAACTAAACTCAAAACTTGTAGTTTCAAGATTTACTGACTACATAAAGAGTAAATCAGTTGCAGGCGGCATACGCAAATCAATTTGTTTAACCAAGAGAAAATGTGTAACAGCCAAGTCAAACCACAACAGAACAATGTCGCAGTGTCCCAAACGATATCCAACGAGGCTATCGGGCAACGAGTCGGTACAGTGGAAATGTTTATGATAGCATTTGCCATCATATTTTGCATCATACTACTGTGGTTAATCAGACACCAGTGTAGAAAACATGTGCGGAACTGGTTCCGCAAAGAAGCAGAAGTAATCGGGCTAGCACCGGTGGTCAAAGGCGTCACCGCACAACAACCGGTTACTAGTCGGGCAACTGACGTTTACTAAAGTAGTTAAGTGAGAAAGTGTAGTGCATAAGTAATTATAAGATAAGTTATCATGTCAAAAGTGTAAAAGCCAACATAGTTTTAAGAAAAATATAAAAAATACACCATGTCGTCATGTAAAATGATACTTGTTTATAATAGTAAAGCCCGAACGCCGGACTCATGGCCACGAACAATGCTGATAAGCAAAATAGTGTGTAAACATAATCGTGTATGTATTATGTCCAATAAGTAGAAACCAATGATGTCACGTCACTCATAAAATGTACTAAGCAGACCCAAGGGAAATATACCCCCATTTTTTTGTATAATTTTACCAAATTATAAAGATAGGGGGGGGAATACTGTAGTGACACAAGTGGCAATAATGTTAACGCAGCAGTTTTGTTCCATGACGCGTGACCACGCCGATCGGGGAGGCCAGTGTGCACACAGACTGGGTCTCAGAAAGTCGTCTTTCTTTTTATATGTAATTCGAAATAAGTGGTTCGTAAGAATAAACACACCAAGTTTTACCTCACACATCTCCTTTTATTTACATCGCCTACACAGCAGAGAATAACACAAAAGGTGCTTTAGACGGAAAACACATCAGTATTCAAGCTCCCTTTCGAAGTGGCACAGAATATTATAATTATAAAAAGTTCTTTAGTATTTGTAGTGTATGTAGATATCAATATTTCGAACTACCTACAAACTGATAACAGTATTGTGACGTTGCCTCGGGCGCACACGTCGCTCGGTTATAAATACCGGTACGAGTGGTGGGGCGGGGAGTCGTTGTCGAGCTGTCGGCCTGTGCGGTGGTGCGTTGGCGAGTCAACTGACAATATTGTAAATAAGTATTCTCTACATTGGCGACGAGGATTAAACTGTGAGTTAAAGTAATTCCTAGAAAAAAAAAGGGGAAAGAATAGGAACGAAGTGCTGCTTTCTTTAATGGATAGAAGCATTTCGGCTATATGTTTTTACACTTTCCTCATAAGTAAGTGTTAAGACCAAAGTGCCTCAAGGCACGTTGGGCCGTAGGCCCCGGCTGTCATTTGTGGAACTTAGGTCGTTGCGGATGATCGGAGGCCAGTAAAATCTGACTCCAGTCTTGCCATGAAGTGCCGCTTGCCTAAACATGGGTTGGTGGAAAAATGTTTTTTTCCGAATAACTTCATTTGAAATTTATTTACTATACCTGATCATTACATTTACTTAATCATTAGCAGCAACGCTGATTTGACACGTGACCTAAGTCAACATGGTTGATAGTTAAATGGATTAATTATTATGCAGCATTGCTGACCATTAAATTGATACCATACTAAGCAGCATTGCTGATCATTAAATTGATACGATGTTAAGCAGCAACGCTGATCATTAAATTGATACCATACTAAGCAGCATTGCTGATAATTCAATTGATATGGTGTAACGCAGCATTGCTGATAATTCAATTGATATGGTGAAACGCAGCATAGCTGATCATTAAATTGAATGCCATTGAATGTCATGCAATCTTTTCCTAAATCACATGGAGCTGAGGCCACGTCCGGGAAGAAGCGATACAGCTCACGTCCTTTCTTCTCATCCGGCCATCACTTTTCCCGTCTGCGTACGATCGGCTCTGCCTGTGCTTCGGACGTGGCTTGGCGCTCCTCATCAAACCTGCCTGCACAGCCGTACTGGCGGACCTGGGCTTGGTCTTTGGCATTGGAGCAGCACGTTGCGACCAACGTGAAGTGTTGCTTGTTTGTGCCAACAAGCAACCGCATACGTATATTAAGCAGCATTGCTGCGGGTCATTAAATTGACAAGTCATCATTGAATGACGGTTATGCAGTAGAATAATTACCTACTGGTCATTAAATTGACAAGTCATCATTGAATGACGGTTATGCAGTAGAATAATGACCTACTGGTCATTAAATTGACAAGTCATCATTGAATGACGGTTATGCAGTAGAATAATTACCTACTGGTCATTAAATTGACAAGTCATTATTGAATGACAGTAATTGCAGTAGAATAATTACCTACTGGTCATTAAATTGACAAGTCATCATTGAATGACAATCATTGCAGTATAATATACCTGCCGGACATTAAATTGTCAAGTCGTCATAGAATGACAATAATTGCAGTAGAATATCTACTGGTCATTTAATTGAGAAGTCGTCATTGAATTACAGTAATTGTGGTATGATTCCTACTGATCATTAAATTGACAACTCATCATTGAATGACAATCATTGCAGTATAATATACCTGCCGGACATTAAATTGTCAAGTCATCATAGAATGACAATAATTGCAGTAGAATATACCTACTGGTAATTTAATTGAGAAGTCGTCATTGAACTACAGAAGAAAGAGAGGGGAACGTTGGAAGCTGGTACTCTTGATCTACCTGGAATGGCTGCTGACATCGAGAGTAGTAAGAAGAAACGTGCTTCACTGCTATATTTTGTGGACTAGAATTGCTAAATTTTGTGGACTAAAATGTCTATAATAATGTTTTAAAGCTGAAGGGTTTGTTTGTGTGTGGCACTGATCTCGGTAGCTACTGGTTTGAATTGAGAAACTGTTCTAGTGTTGGGTAGCCTATTTATCGAGGAAGATTTTAGGATCTAACATCACGTTGCGAACAATAGGAGCGAGGCATTGATGGGGGATCGGACGCGGACGAGGTTGCGTGGATCGGTAAGTTTAATAATACAGCAAATGCAAATGTCACCAGCTGATGGAGTGTGTCTTTGGGGTGGCTATTACCAAACTATACATCTAAACAAAGTAAGATCTGAGAACGTCCAATCTTTTCGATTGATGTTAGTAGATCCTAGATGTAGGTAAATGCAATAATTTTGGTCACACACAAAACCTGGGAAAATATGAAACAAAATAAAGTACAGGCTCGTAACCAAACATCCAGTGCAATAACACTATTATTGTTATTAAACTAAGAAACCTTTGAACCTAACAGGATCATTTGACGCAAATATAAAAATAGTAAACACGTTTAGAAAATGCAACTTTAAACGTCATGTCTTGGGAAAGAAACTGCCGTGGTATACTTATAAAAATAGTAAATCTCTTTATCTTCAGGCTATTGTGGCACATAGATATTATGTACCTTACAAAATTAAGTAAAAAACTTCACTAAGCATTACGTCATTTTGCGCTCTGGTGGGACATGTCCGCGGGAGTGACGGTGACACCTGCGGCCAAAAGTCCTCCTCCATGACATATTGGTACCCGCACCACAACACGTTGACGTTGACATTAGGGCGCGATTCCAGCAACTGCACTCTCGGCGTGTAGCTTGTCTTTTGGCGCACATACTCCACAATTCCCTCTGCCTTAGTGGTGTAGTGTAGCCGCGAGATATATACTGGAGTGTTTACGGCTTCGCGGTACGTATAGTTACTTTGGGTTCGGTAGGTGTCGTGCCGCAGCGGCTCCAGTTGGTTCGCTGGCGGCATTCTCTCCTTTTTACCATCACGAAACCATCATCGTCGGTTCCCTTTGATATCTTTTAGATACAGCTTCATAGGGGGAGCAAAGTGAGTGCTCGTGCAAACGTGAGTTACTTGGAGTAGAATTCACTGTCGGAGTCTGTGTTTCCCGATGGTTGCATCCTTGGAGTCTTTGATCAGGAGTGATTATTGGGTGGTCTGAACAGGCGTGCTCCGTCTTCGACCGCGTCATCGCTTGCCCGTGGGTGAGATGGTGGTCAATCGCGTGCCGATAAATAAAACAAAAATAATATAAAAAAATAAGCGAGTAATTTACGAATTTCCCATTGGCATAATAAAATAACTTAAATAATGAGATATTGGATGGCAAGATGGCCACACAAGCAAACTGACCGCATGCGACGTGTTTAGTGAAAAAATTGAACCTAGGTTTTTTATATAAACGTGTGGGTCACAGTTTTCCATACATAACAATAGTTACTAAATTCAGTTAGTAAATTCGATTGTAAACGATTTAAAATAGCAACTTGATATTAATGACATTGAATAAAGCTATAAGAGTGTGTAGAATTCTGAACTATTACAATTTCTAAATAGATGTTTCCCTTTCGGGTTGCTTGTTAGTTACACATTTTAGCTACTATGAGTTAGATCGAAATAAAATCAATTGATTCGAAGTATGCGGTGCAGTCATGACCGTAATGCTTGTAGATTGCCGTAGTAATTCGTGAACGTAGTAGCTACTTCACATGAACGTTAGACACAAACATGTCAGGCCTAGTTTCTCTTCTCTTTGTGGGCCCTAATGTGCATAGCTTACCGGTTGGTGAGTTTTAAAATCTCTTTGTCGGGAAGATGGCCAAGGTCAATTATCACGTGATGTTATGAAGTAGATTAAAAGGTAGCATCAAATTAGTTTGAGGGACCAGGTTCTTGTTTCTGTGGGTTGGCGAGCGTACCAGGGTATCATATCAGCATCCCAGAGTGATATAGACGAGGGAGTCTGTATCAGGGTGTCGTTGTTGTAGCTATTGGTGGTACAAATATGTGTTTTCTCGGTATTCTTCCCATGGGGAGGTGCCAGTATAGGAAGTGTGTTGTGCTGAGCTATGAGTTAGCTGTTGACTGTGAATAAGATTATTTAATTTCTTTGTTCAAATAATTACGAGTTTAGTGACTTTCAGTGGTGCTTGGACTTGGTAATCACGAATACTAGTGAATCACGAGTCAAACCTAAAGGATTTATAACAGCCACTTTTGAACTGTCAAACGGCTAATTGACTGAACGACTAGTGAGTAAAGTTAAAGTTTTTAATAACTCTGAGAGTAAACAAGCGTCGGTAGACGGTTTTTAATGATAAAGAAACCAAGGCATTAAATTTTATCATACGTCTACTTCATTAATGAGATTGATTAATTATGATTATAACACACACACATACACACAGACAAGTGATAAAAAATAAAGAAATCAACACAGAAAAAGATATAAGCGAATCAGAAAATGAAATAGAAGAAGAAGAGGAAGGGTAAAAGGAAACATTGAATTAAACCATAAAATTATTTTTAAATATTATTCTGCCGTGATTTTGTATGCCAGACATGTCAATAAATTATTAATCAAAATAATAAAATATGCTAAATGTTTTTACAAAAAAAATCTTGTTAAATACAACTACTTAAAACAAGGAAGGGAATGTAGTGTATGTAGATATCAATATTTCGAACTACCTACAAACTGATAACAGTATTGTGACGTTGCCTCGGGCGCACACGTCGCTCGGTTATAAATACCGGTACGAGTGGTGGGGCGGGGAGTCGTTGTCGAGCTGTCGGCCTGTGCGGTGGTGCGTTGGCGAGTCAACTGACAATATTGTAAATAAGTATTCTCTACAGTATTATTCTTCTGGCATTAGTAGATTCAAATTACAACTTTATGTATGTTAATGTAGGCTGCCAAGGCCGGATTTCAGATGGAGGGGTGTTTAAAAATTCCCAATTATATCACAAGCTGGAAAATCAACAACTTAATGTACCGGTACCGGAAATTTTAAATATACCCTACTCAAAAAAAATACCGTTTGTAATATTAGGAGATCAAGCTTTTGCATTAAATACATATATGATGACTCCTTTTGCCGGAATCCATGAAAAAGGTTCCAAGGAAAAGATATTCAACTATAGGTTATCAAGAGCGCGGCGAGTAGTTGAAAACGCTTTCGGGATAATGTCATCGAAGTTTAGAGTACTGAGAAAAGTAATGATCCTAAAACCGTCATCAGCTAAGAAAGTAGTTTTAGCCAGCGTTCATTTGCATAATTTTCTTCGTAGAGATTATTTGGAACGTAGTACCAATATATCCACGAATGAAACAGTTTCTGCAATACAGAACAACCAATTTACGGGTACCACTCCGACTGATAATCGTAATTTCTTAGCCAATCATTTTATAACAAATGGATCCATTCCGTGGCAAGATAAGTACTAAATAAAACTATACTTAATTTATTATTATTAGAAAGTTTACTTTTACTGGTGGTACGTTAAGATATGCGTCTAGGTACGTACTACCGCGGTATCATATTATGTTCTGCCGCCAACTAGTAGTTTGCTAACTACACACTATTAACTTCCGCTTTGAAGGGTACTCATTGTAGCTAGTGAAATTCCTGGTCAATTGAGACTTAAGAACTAATGTCTCAGGGTTGGCAGCGGCCTGGCACTCTGGCAGTGCCTCTGGCACTGTCGAGGTCCATAAGCGGCGGTAACCACTTACTGACGTCTCGTTTGCCGCCATTGGGAATAAAAAAAAACTTTAGGTACCTACCATTGTATCAGATGTGTCTATAGGATTATTTTTATCGTGTAAAAAGTGAAATGCTTCGTAAGCAAACCATTTTGATGTGTAAGACTGGTTTCTACCTGCAACAAAATAATATGTATTTAGTTTAAAAGAAAAACTAGAATAAATAATAATTGCGTTATGAGTCAATGATATTCAAAAAGTATAGATTCGCCTTGTATCGCCAAATTTCGTACCACAAACATTCAAATTGCCGGTCAGTGGGTCGTCTTAGATTGCCTTCTATTTTATCTATTTGTCTCCTTCCCTCTTGTGATTGCCGAATATGTCTATCGCATTCAGTGCAATGCAAATGGCGTACCTACATGGCATGTTATTTTGACGTGTAAAGTATGACTATACTCCATCTATACTTTTTGAATATCATTGTTATGAGTATAGTAAGTAGGTCTAGATTTACAGCAATATTGGTATACATTATATTAATTATTAAAAGATTATAACTAACCCAATCCAGTTGTATTGCTTGTTTTTTCTCTATTCCTTTCTCGTCTATAGGAACTTAAAATATTTTTCATTTTAGCCTTTAATTCCTTCTTGGGAAGATCAAAATTGTTGGCTATTTCATTCCACAAGTCTTCACGTTTATTTTTATTATGGTATTCCTTTTGTCGAGGATCCCATAACACTTTAAAAGATCCATACATTTCAATTAAACGAATCGATGTTTCGTTGTCCATGTTTGTGCGCAGAAATACGTCCAAACACAATTACTGCCGAATGTTCGCGCGCGGCAGGAAGCCAGAAGCGTTCGCGCGTGGCAGTCGTCTAATCACAGCGCGGCGGGCCGCGCGCGGCAGCCGCGCTGGATTGCCGCTCGATATTTGGACACACCTTTAAAGAAATATTCTCTCGTTTAGGTATCCCAGTAAGCATCACTTGTGACAACGGCCGTCAATTTATCAGTAATGAGTTTAGATGTTTTTGCGAAGATCTTGGCATTATAATGCACAATACTATACCCTAATGGCCACAGCAAAACGGTGAGGTCGAAAGACAGAACAGGGACATTTTAAAAAGATTAAAGATTAGTCAAATTGAGAAATCAAACTGGAAGGATGATTTGTTCAAATATTTGATGATGTACAATAGTACGCCACACGGTACAACTGGAAAATCTCCTTCAGAATTATTTTATGGCCGCCAGTTTAGAGATAAATTACCTAGTCTGATCGGTATTGAAAGAAATGACGCTGATTCTGAGGTACGAGACAGAGATGCTGAAAACAAAACAAAAGGAAAAATGAAGATAGAAAGAAAAAAGCAAAGGAACAAGATATTGCGGTTGGGCAGAAAGTTTATTTAAAAAATTTAACGAAGAGTAATAAGTTGACACCTACTTTTGACCCTGAACCCCATACGGTTGTAAGCACACAGGGAAATGAAATAAGTATACGGAATGACGCAACTGGACAAGAGTATAAAAGAAATGTTATTCATCTAAAACGCGTAGAGGGAAGTTGGAAAGTTGTACCAGATGAGCATAACACAAACACTGAGGAAGAAATGTCTGAAAATAACGGAGAAGACAAAGATAATTAGGATCATTGTGAATTTAAAATTTAAAACGTTGATTTCTTATAAAATGTAGTATTGTTTATTTTGGTTTATACTGTTCATAAACATATATGTAGATTTGAAGAAAAGGAAGAGATGTGGTATTCGGTTTATATAATTAATTAATAAAACAAATATTATTTCTTTATTAGTTTATTAATATAAATAGTTAAATTACATGTTTTGAAAAAATATATAAATAATTAAATATAATATATTTAATTATTTATATATTTTTTCAAGGGCACCTCCCACTCAAGTACAGTGCATATTATGCACTGTACTTGAGTGGGAGGTGCCCGCACTTCACTTCGGAACCAACCGTCGTGCCCAAAGAGTAAAGTAATATAGAGGAAGTCGTGCCGAGCGGACACTGTGCCCACCAAGTGCTGTGTATCACAAATTATATTTGTGTTGTTTTATTATTTACCCGTGTGTGAGGGACAAGACGCTACACCATCTATCAAGGCACGGGCCAACTTCAGCCGAAAATCCCTATGCAAGTGAACCGTAGCTGGATGTATTGTTGTATATGTAATGTAAGCATTGATCACACTCGCATCTAACATAAATAAGAACAATCTCATCCAAAATTTTCTGGACTTTCTGTTTATAGGGTAAGATGATCTGAAATGATCGAAATGATCGACTCCACCCATAGTAAGCGTATACGATGCTATAGCTGTGGGGATTAACGTATCTTTTCTAGTCCCATCTTTTTGGGTACGTTTCACAAACATAGTATCTCTCGGATCATGAGCAGTAGTCAAGACAGTAACTACACGTGAGTCGACCCATTTTATTGCAGATATTGGTCCTGCGGTCAGTGCTGCAAATTCGTTTTTATTAAGTTTGTGAGCGCGGTCATTCTTCGTAATAGCATCAGGCAGGTCGACTCTATTGAGTCTCACTGTTCCCACTGCATAAATGCCATTAGTAAACAAATCATCCATTAAATTGCATCCGGTAAAAAAATTATCAAATGCAATTAACGTATTTTGTGGTACATTTTGGCATAGTCTCCATACCACATTATAACCAAGACCTTCATTTTCAGTAGAATCTCCTTTACCAGCATACACCTCAAATTGATACAGATACCCAGTTACTGCATCACAACGGGCCCAGATTTTAAAACCTCTTTTCACCGGTTTCTTCGGCATGTATTGTTTAAGACAACTTCGTCCCTTAAATTTCACCATGTACTCATCAATAGACTGTCTACTGGAATTTGATGTTTGTTTTTGAAACACGTCATTCAAGGTGTCAATAAGAGTTCGCAATTTGTACAACTCATCATGGTTGGGTGAAGATCTTGATGGTTCTTCTGCGTTGTTTCTGAGATGTAAATTTTCTGTAAGCTTTTTAAATCTTCTAATCGGGAAAACATCGCTTATTTCTTGATTATTATAAAATCTATCACTGGACCAATATAGTTCCATATCGGGAAGGGGGGGTTCAGGCCCATCATTATTAATACTACAAAATACGCTTTTATCTCTTGAGATGTTACATCTTTCCAATTTTTTTATTGTTTCTGTGCAGCATATCTATTAGTTTCTACTACTATGGATTCTATGATGCTCTCAGGAAAAAAGTTGTAAAATATATTTATAGGCTGCGTTTTATGTGTGTATATAGATTGAGGTACAATTTTTTTTGTCGAAATTGGGTACCGTTTGAAGTTTCCGAACGATTTTCCATTCCCTGGGCGGTGAGTTTCTTGATCTGTTAGAAGATATTAAAGGCCTCGTACGTTGCGTGAAATCAGAACTACACTCGCGAGCAACCAAATCGACTCAAGCCTTGTCGGCGCACACATACATTGATACAACTAAAATTATGAATGGAAATTATAAAAATGATATGTCATTCGAAAGCTTAAGATGTCAGCTTTAATTTGATATCTTTGAAATCCATCCATCATTTCTGAAATAAATGATGTCTGAACGCAAGAGTAGGAAAAACGGGAATTTAGGAAAAAGGGTATGGGTCTCGTATTTTACAAATTAAACAATTATTTTTAAAAATAACATTAATTTATTTAAATCAATACTTCGTATTGCCCCCTCTAGCCCTAATTACAGCCTGCAGTCTGTTTTTCATTGACCTTATCATTTTTTTTACATTTTCTTGAGGAATGCCGTCCCACTCCTCTAATAATGCTGTCTTTAGCTCGTCTACGCTTGAAGGGACTGGATTCCTGGCCCTAACTCTTCTTTTAAGCTCGTCCCATAAGTGCTCGATGGGATTCATGTCAGGACTGAGCGCAGGCCAGTCCATCGTGCGTAATTCGACTTCTTCCAAAAACTGTCGAGTGAGTCGTGCCGTGTGGCAGCGGGCATTGTCGTGCATTAACACGAAGTCTTCACCGACAAACCCTGCGTAGGGCACAACATGATCGAGTAGAATGTCGGTGATGTACCGATCAGCTGTTAGCCCGCCTCCTCGGCCGCCCCCAGGCACGAAAACAAGTTCGGTTTTTCCCTCTAAAGAAATACCAGCCCACATCATGCAAGAACCGCCGCCATATGCCACTGTTTCAGCGAAACAACATTGGGCAAATCGTTCCCCCGGACGCCTGTAGACTCGGCCTCTCCTGTCACTGCCATGCAGACAATTCTGCACTCATCAGTAACAGGACCGATCGCCATTGCGCAACGCTCCAATTGAGATGCTCTCGAACAAATTGAAGGCGCGCTTGTCGGTGGCCTGCAGTCAATTTAGGGCCCGTCGCAGGTCTTTTTGGCGTCAAGCTGGCTTCTTTCAAGCGTCTTCTCACTGTCCACTCGCTGACAGCCACTTCTCGTACACGTCTCAGTTCTTGCTGCACATCAACGCCCGTAAGGTGTCGATTGCACAGCGAGGTTGAGACAATGAAGCGGTCGTCTCTCTCTGAAGTGCACCGGTGGCGGCTTGTTTTTGGTCTCCGATTGAAGGCAGTCTCTTGGAACCGTCTGTATCCCGAGTATACAGACGGTTCCAAGAGACTGGTGCCTACAGAAAACTGGCTCAAGTGGAGCTGGGCAGCGACTGTTCGCTGACTTAAGGTCGATTCACACATATCAGTGAACCCACAGTTCCGACACAGTACCGTTACAGTTCCGTATCCGTGCTACAGTGGTGCGTCAGTGCTTCAATTCACACATATCAGGCACAGTACAGTTCTCTGCGGGTCTTCGTGCACGACGTTCCCTTCAGACTAGCGTTGACGTCGATTGTTTTGATGGCACTCTTCAATAACACAGAATTAGCTATGATAGCCATTGCTTTAGACGAAGAAGAAGAAGAGAATCGAGGAAAAAAAAGAAAATGGGTACATGAAGCATGGAAGTTAAGAGAATCTGAAGGAGAATTCGTGACAGTACACAAATAATTAATTAAAGACGAAAGAAAGTATTTTGAATATTTTAAAATGTCGGAAAGCTGTTTTAATATTCTCCTTCAGAAGCTAGGAAATAAATTAGTAAAGAAAGATACTCGTTGGAGGAAGGCTATATCTCCTAGAGAGCGGCTAGCAATTTGTCTAAGGTAGGTAAACCAGATTTTATTAACTTTATTTTTACCTTTTTGGAGCTAGGAACAGTCGACAACATATCAGTGAACACATTTTTTGCAGTGCAGATGTATCCATCCACTGACAGGTATGTTAAGGATAACTTTTTAATTAAAATTCTGAAAATATGTATTTAAATCAGTTTTATTACTTCGTATGTGCATAAACACATTATACTTTTAACACTTTGTTAAGTTCTAGAGCATTATCATTCGTTAACTGTATAGTTCATAACAAATTGCTGCACATCACTATGTTGAAGGTATGATTGTGTGGGATCTACTATATTAGCCAATCCAGTAGAGTCAAGAATAGATTGCGATGTGAGATTTGTATTTGTTGGTTCAGTTGCAATATCTCTTGGATATAATGGTACATTTTGCTCTGTCATCATCTTCATCTCATATTTTTGCACAGTAGTAAATATTTCAGTCTTAGCCAAATTTAACCCTACAAGGCTCAATTTTTTTTTTCTTGCTAAAAAATGGCATCAAAAAATTTGTCCCCATCGCTATCGACTGGAAGTGAGCCCAAAAGACTGGCTGCATTGCCACGTTGTATGGCAATGCTTATCCTCTGTCCAAGGTAAAAGCCAGCTCTTGGGTCACGCGAAGCGTCAACTAAGCGTTTTGCAAGATCTTTAAATAGGACGTGAGCACTCGGACCCCACGGTCCAAGAGTTTCAACCCCAAACGGCTCAAAAATGTAGTTGCCAATAAGGCTACTATATTTCCGCCGTTTGAGGTTTTCAGCAGCCGAAGCCGCAGAACCAGCACAGCACGACGAGCTTGGAAGATGGGATGGCGCAAGAGTATCGACACAAGTAGCGTCCCACACTAAAGGCCTACCCATCTTCCATGGAAATAAAGACATACCGTCCGGTCTTTTGCCATCGTCGCGTGCCAGGCCAATGGGTTCTAATACGGCTGGCACGCCGACGGCGACAAGAGCACGTCGGATAATGTCGTTGATATTTGCGTGCCGTGCTATGCGACCCGCACTTCGACTGCATGACAGGCCGTGGTGCCCGAGGCTGTTGACAGCTTCGCCACAGTGGCAGCGATGAGGAGAACAACAGGATGCGCCTAAGCGAAGGGAAGCAGCGAGGCGGAAAGTAGTATCGTCGAACAAGGTGCCTATGTTCGACGACGGTAGTGCGTGAAGCCAGAGGCCCGACTCCCACTCACCCACAGCCAGCAGGCGTGCACGCTCCGCAGAAGTGGCAGCAGAGACAATTAGGTTATTCTGAACTCCTCTGCAGAGCGGCTCATCCCACCGTCTCTGGTATGATGGGTTGTCGGGTAAATTTTGATTCGGGCAAGCGAGTCTCCAGGCATTTATAGCCTCGGTAAAGTACGGCACATCAAAATCAGTCAGTGTAGAAGCTAGGATATTCCTGACTAATTTTTCAGTGCCGTGAACCGAGGATATAAAAGCCGGTAAACTAATACTGGTAATTTTGCGGACGCCAAGGCCTCCCATGCGGATGGGTAGAGTGGCTTGAGCCCAAACTCGGTCGTCCATGGCCACATTTAAAATTGATGACAGCGTTATACTTATATACTTATTAAATTATATGTGATGTAGTTAATGGTTATTATTAAGGGAAAAATACTGTAAAAAATTATAAGCAAATAGATACTTGGAAAATGTTTTTTTTATTTCGGTTCCATATATGGTACACTGAGCTATAACTATACTTCTATGCTCTAAAATTCAAACATTTTAATAGTAAAACTAGAACATCGTAAATTAAATCTAATTGTGAAAATTGTGAAAACAATCATGATCTTTATTAAGGCCCAGTTCAACTCGACTTTTTTCACATAAAATAAATGTTTTTCCCTTACAATCCGGGTATTTACAGCGTTGTCTTTTTTGACCCCAAACCGGAAAATGGTCAAATCCGTCTGACTTCACGAGGAGGAAGTATCGCCGTATTCAGCTTCTTTTTCTTTATTTCTATTGCATCGGGTAATCTTGAAGGTCTGCTTTTTTGTTAGTTGATGGACCGCATATGCACAAACTTTTTCCTAAATCAAATTTGAAGTCCTTTAGTTTCATTGAGGTTGGCGTCTGTTTTTGTTCACCAACTCGTCTGTATAGTAACCTGCTGTTTATAAAACGATGGTAAAATAGCCTGAAATACCATTTCCTCGTCCTGATTTTTATTTTATATTTTCCCAGGAACGAATCTAGCGAACTACACCACCCATAAGCTGATTACATATTTTTATAATTTGAGTGCAATCTACTTGTATATATTTTTACTCTTTCTTGCAGTATCTCTTTACCGATTATACTGGCTCTTGGCCAACAAAGGACGAAGATAAAACAACCGGTTTGTAATTGTACCACATCACGGTTACAATATCTACACCGTCAACCTTAGCTACCCATTCCTCCAAAAAACCTCTCTTTACCTTGTCTTTTTTTAGATCCCTCAGAGTAGGTATTTGGAGATCTTTTACTAATCGCCCTTTGTGAGCAGCGATTGGATTCCATGCTTAGCTAAATATAAAATCAGCTCAGGAGACGTATAGTAATTGCCGAAAAATAACCTGTATTGTTGGTTATTGGGTACACTCCTAGCTAAGCGCACAACGATATTAGAACTTGCTCCTAAGTCGGGCTCATTTGGATGCCTTAGTTCAGGATCATTCTCCATTCCTGAATAAATTTCAAAATCATAAGCAAAGCCACGATCATCGCAAGGAATTAGCAATTTATATCCCTATTTATGTGGTTTATTTTTTCCATGCCTCCATCACTTTCGGCTTCAGAAAAGTCTTCGCCATCTTCACTTCCTAAGAAACGTTCAATATCTTCAGCACACATAGTTTTCTTGACATAATCTGTAATAAATAAAAGTATTCATAGGTACACTTGTCATTAGTACATAATCATAAAAAGGAAAGCTAAGGCTCAACGTACCACATGTGGAACATAGACAAAAATATGGTTTTCTAATGAATTAATTACAATAATACAAAAAAATAACTTACCTCTGCAAAAAAGACATTTTCTTACAATACACAATATTTTTTTTTGGGTCAAAATCGCGAAGAAACTATTTTTTATAAAATTTTCGATTTACATAAAAGCGTAACTTGCACCTTCGGTTCAAATTTCATCATTTATTGACAAATGCTGGGCTCAGGAATGACATCTATATGCAATCGATTGTATTACATCATTCTTATACTCTTAGAGCATCCAAAAAAAGTCACAAGATGTCGCCACCTGTATTTTAAAAAGTTCTGGGAACAATATTGGTGGTTGACCCACATATGGCACTAGGTGCCTTGTAGGGTTAAGTAATATTGATTCAAATTCTTCAGTGTGGGTGCAACACCATTTAAAAAAGCATCAACTGGGTGCTCGTCGCGTTCAGCTTTTTCTTGATTTTTTTGAAGAACATATTCCATTATTGAAGATGCTGAGGATGGTTTTGGTGTGCATTTTGTCGAACCTTTTCTCTTTCTTAAAGTAGATGTAGTAGATGGAGACGATGGTGGTGATGGAGTAGATACATGGCTTGGTGATGGTGTGGGAGTGCGGACGCACTGTGGTGATGGAGTGGATACGTAGCTTGGCGATGGAATGGATGCTTCGTTACTAGCGACAATGGGTATATCAGGTGAAATGGATACGGTATTTCGAGGCTCGTTGGTTTCGGAGTCAGAATTTTCTTTTTCTGGTTCTACACTTTGTACTGTCGGTCGTTCATTGAAATATTTTTTCAAAAAATGTAATTGTTCATAGTACTTGTATAATTTAACATTGGTCTTCTTTTGTCCACTTTTAGTTTCCGTTTTCTTCAACGATTTTCGATAGTTGTCTCTTATGTTAATCCACCGTGTTTTGCATGTTGAACCTGCAATGAAAATAATATTATACATAGATTTATTTGTTCCAGGTATCTAACAACAGGGGATTCTCTGAAGACAATTTCATTTGGTTACCGCTTGGGCCACAGCACAGCATATTCCATAGTTATGGAAACATGCAAGATAATAAAGGAAACTCTGATGAGTGAAATGCTACCTTTGCCTACAGAAGATAAATGGAAAATTATTGCCAATGACTTTAAATTGTTGTGGAATTTCCCTAACTGTGTCGGAGCACTGGATGGTAAGCACATAACAATTCAGGCTCCCTCGAACAGTGGATCTCTATATTTTAATTACAAGAAATCATTTTCAATTGTTTTGATGGCCCTTGTGGACGCGAACTATAACTTTATTGCCGTTGATGTTGGGTCTTATGGCAAAAACAGTGATGGTGGAATTTTTGCAAATTCCAACCTAGGAAAAAGACTACAGCAAGCAACTTTAGGTATACCTGGAAATTCTCCGTTGCCAGGAACATCAATAGAAACACCACACGTGATTGTGGGAGATGAAGCATTTCCTCTCAAAACATATTTAATGCGACCTTATCCAGGGCAAAATTTGAATGACAACAAGCGCATTTTTAATTATCGTTTATCAAGAGCGAGAAGAATTGTTGAAAATACTTTCGGTATATTAACACAAAAGTTTAGAATATACAATAGACGGATCCAAGCTAACCCAGAAAATGTAGATAATATAGTACTCGCTACTTGTATTTTACATAACTTCATCAAATATGTCAATCCAAATACAACACATGCATCAGATTATGAGGGTAATCAACCTCATACAAGCAGTTTACTGGAAACTGTGCAACCTCAAGGCGGAAACGCCACAGCGGACGCATTTCACGTTAGAGAAGTACCTATTCAAAAATTATTTTATTCCTGAGGCAGGATCAGTACCCTGGCAAGATGATAAAATATGATTTGTACTTTGTCTGTTAAAATAAAGCAACTTACTTATACTGTATTATTTTATTTTAAAACTAGCGGCCCATCTCGACTTCTCACATGTTGTATTTCAAATGCAACAACAATTTAATCTTTTTGCGTCGGATTACTATAAAATCTACTATCTTTTAAAATCGGTCCAGTAGTTTGTAGGTTCAAACACATAGACAAAAATCTAATCTTTCCTCTTTACAATAGCACTGTAGATAAGTAAATTTTGACTTACCGTCTACATTCATTTGTGTTCCTATTTTGTTCCACAAATTGTTTTTGTATTTTGTATCCATATACTTTGCATGAGATAAATCATACAAAACAGTATTCTCACGAACTAATTCAATCAACACCTCGTCCTCCATTTTGTTTTCGATGCAGCGGCGTCAGTGATCCGTTATAAAATATCGTCGTCGCCGATCACGTCCGTGATGGCCGGTGCCGGCACTGACACTCACAGAGTACATTTTTATATAGGGTATAGAGTCGTCACTCGCGTCATTTTGCGTAATGTATGGCGTATGGCGCCATCTGGAGCTTTGTGCAAGGAACTTTCGCACAAGGCTTTGCCGTCTTGTACAAATATTTTTAAAATTTAGAATAATATCACGACTGGAAACTAAATAAAACGAAATAGATAATACAAAAATCTGTTTTTATTTTTTTAGCCTTTTCATACAGTATATATGTGCAAATTTTTGAATATTGTCGTTTTGTTCAAAATCAGTTCTGGACCCTTTTAATATCTTATTTGTGTTTTTGCACCAGTTGTAAAAAAATAAATTAGGAGATATCTGCTCAATTTTTAAAATAACCTCTTTTTTGTGTTCCTCACATTTTATAAAACTATAGTCAATTACTATTGATAATATACACTCGCGCGCAAAAGTATGGAATCACTTATTCGGAATTGATTCCGCGCGATCTTGAGTACTTAATAACTAGTTAAGAATAACAAAAATTATACCATTTTAAAGGTTAAATTGTTAACTTTAAATTGATACCAAATTCATTTAAAGCACGCCAGGATTTAAAGAGCTATCCCGGTTAGAGCGAAGAAGTTTGGAAAACATAAGGATAATGGAAAAATAATAAATGAAGAAAACAACAAAAATTAAGTGATAAAAAATTTAATTGGCCTTAAAATTAATTTTCAATATTTTGTGTTCCCTCCCGTCGCCCTAATTACTGCTCGAAGACGGTTCTTCATTGACCTAATCAGCTTCTGAACCGATTCTTGCGGGATACCTTCCCACTCTTCTATCAAAGCCAATTTCAGCTCATTTACACTTGAAGGAGCAGGATTTCTGGAACGAACCCTCCTCTTCAGTTCATCCCACACGTGCTCAATGGGATTCAAGTCCGGGCTGAGCGCTGGCCAGTCCAATGTGGCGATACCGACTGCTCCGAGGTATTCAGTTGTGGCACGGGAAGTGTGACAACGAGCGTTATCGTGCATAAGGAGGAAGTCATCACCGATATATCCCGCATAAGGAACGACATGTTCCAGCAGAATATCGGAAATGTAGCGGTCTGAAGTTAGACCGCCTCCTCGTCCCCCGCCAGGCACGAAAACAAGCTCCGTTTTACCGTCGAAGAAAATGCCGGCTCACATCATACAAGAACCGCCCCCATAAGCCACTGTCTCAGCGAAACAGCACTGCGCAAATCGCTCCCCAGGCCGCCTGTAGACCCGACCCCTTCGATCGCTGCCGTGCAAACACATTCTGCACTCGTCGGAGAACAGAACTCGAGGCGAGTTCTGTGCTCCGACATTGCTCAACCTCCCAATCAAGATGGAAGCGAGCAAATTGAAGGCGTGCTTGTCGGTGACCTGCCGTCAGTTTCGGGCCTGTGGCAGGCCTTTTTGGAGTCAAATTAGCTTGCTTAAGTCTTCGACGAACGAACTTTTCTATACGTGAGGATTTGTAATTGGCTTTCTGGTGCCTAAGGTCTCCATGTTTGTATGTGTTTATTAGCTGTAAGTCCTCCATGTACTAAATAAATAAATAAATAAATAAAAGCACTTAATCAATGTAAGTGATGGATATGTGAGGCAAGTTTTATTTTGGAAGTATTCCCTAACCTTTATTGAACTTTCACCAATGTCTTTATTATATAAAAACTAGCTTCTTCCCGCGACTTCGTCTGCGTAGACTTTAGAACTGCCGCGCAACTTTTTTGCCTCATTGTCTCATCCTTGGAACTGCAACTTCATGATTCAGGTATCCAGATATTGTGAGTCTTTGCGGTGCGCTGAAAGTAATATTTCAGCCCCGAAATTACTTCGACATGTTTGTGATCTCCTGGTAGGTACTTGTGAATCTTAAGCGCTCACGATTCCTGTCGAAAAAATACTTTGAAATGTTTCTGGTCTCCCCCGGTACTTTAGAATCCTATCCGCTCACAATTCTAGCCCCAGAAATATTGCGACATGTTTCTGGTCTCCTGGTAATTGTTAATCTATAGCGCTCATAATTCCAGCCCCACAAAACTTCGATATGTTCCTGCTCTCCTGGTATTTGTGAATCTGTGGCGCTCGTAATTATGGCAACGGAGTACCTCGACATGTTTCTGCTCTCCTGGTATTTTTTAAACTTAACCGCTCACAATTCCGGCCCCGAAAAAAAAGCGACATGTTTCGGCTCTCCTGGTTATTTTCGGGAATCTATAGCGTTCGCATTTCCAGCCCAGAAAATACTTCGACATGTTTCTGCTCTCCTAGTACTTGTGAAAATATAGCGTTCACAATTCCAGCGCGGAAAATGTTAAGACATATTTCTGATCTCCTGGTACTTGTGAATCTAAAGCGCTCCTAATTTAAGCCCCAAAAAAGCGTCCGAGATGTTTCTGCTCTCCTGGTACTTGTAAATCTGTAGCGCTTGACATTCCAGCCTCGGAATACCTCGACATGTTTCTGCTCTCCTGGTACTTGAGAATCTATAGCGTTCACAATTTCCAGCCCCGAAAATACTTCGACATGTTTCTGCTCTCCTGGTACTTGTGAATCTTTAGAATTTATTATTTTAGCCCGAAAATAAACTTCGACATGTTTCAGTTCTCTTGGTATTTTTTAAACTTAACCGCTCACAATTCCAGCCCCGAATATAAATCGACATGTTTCTGCTCTCCTGGTTATTTTTGAGAATTTAGTAGCGTTCACAATTTCCAGCCCAAAAATACTTCGACATGTTCCTGCTCCCTGGTATTTGAGAATCTGTATAGCTCGTAATTATGACCCCGGAATACCTCTACATGTTTCTGCTCTCCTGGTATTTTTTAAACTTAACCGCTCACAATTCCGGCCCCGAAAATAAAATCGACATGTTTCTGCTCTCCTGGTTATTTTCGGGAATCTATAGCATTCACAATTTCCAGTCCAGAAAACACTTCAACATGTTTCTGCTCTCCTGGTATTTTTTAAACTTAACCGCTCACAATTCCGGCCCCGAAAATAAAATCGACATGTTTCTGCTCTCCTGGTTATTTTCGGGAATCTATAGCGTTCACAATTTCCAGTCCAGAAAATACTTCAACATGTTTCTGCTCTCCTAGTACTTGAAAAAATATAGCGTTCACAATTCCAGCGCAGAAAATGCTTGCTCTCCTGGTACTTGTGAATCTGTAGCGCTTGGAATTCCAGTCTCGAAAATACCTTTGACACGTTTCTGCTTTTCTAATTAAAAAAAAATCTTTTGCAAAAATAATTTGACATGTTGCTAGTCTACTGGTACTTGTGAATCTTTTAACACTCGTAACAAAATTCTAGCCCGGTAAAAAATTTCGACATGTTTTTGTACTCCTGGTACTTTTGAATCTGAAGTACTAAGGTAGCAGAAACTTTGGACTTCCACTTCATCCTCTGTCTCCATTAGTTCATGTATTCCAATATTATAAATGTGAAAGTTTGTATGTTTGTATGTTTGTATGTTTGTATGTTTGTATGTTTGTATGTTTGTATTTTTGTATGTTTGTATGTTTGTATGTTTTTTCGTCAATCACGCAAAAATGGCTGATGGGATTTGAATGAAATTTGGCACACATATAGTTCACATCCTGGAATAACACATAGGCTACTTTTTATCCCGATAAAAGGCATAGCTTAATGGCGGCGGAGGAGGAAGTAGAAATCAGACGTTTCTGCTGCCTTAGTACTTCTGATACACAAGTACCAGGAGAGCATAAAAATGTCGAAATATTTTCGGGTCTGAATTTGTGAGCGCCAAAGATTCTCGAGTACCAGGAGAGCAGACATATTATGTCAAAGTATTTTTGGTCAGGTTTTTATTTTTTGCTGGAAAATAGATTGGCTTTCATTGCAAGCGTTCATGTTTGTATGTTTGGATGTTTGTCCGTCAATCACGCAAAAACGGCTGAAGGGATTTAGATGAAATTTGGCACATATGTAGGTCACATCCTGAAATAACACATAGGCTACTTTTTATCCCGGTAACATACATGACTTAATAGAGACAGAGGAAGAAGTGGAAGTACGAAGTTTCTGCTACCTTAGTACTTCAGATTCAAAAGTACCAGGAGAGCAGAAACGTGTCAAAGTATTTTCGGGACTGGAATTCCGAGTGATACAGATTCACACTAGGAGAGCAGAAACACGTCGAGGTATTCCGAGGCCGGAATGTCAATAATTAATTAATTATTAATCCTACTAATATTATACAGAGTAGAAACGTGTCGAAGTATTTTCGAGACTGGAATTCCGAGTTCTACAGATTCACAAGTACCAGGAGAGCAAAAACATGTCGAGGTATTCCGGGGCCGGAATTACAAGCGCTACAGATTTACAAGTACCAGGAGAGCAGAAATATCTCGGAAGTTTTATTGGGGCTTAAATTATGAGCGCTTTAGATTCACAACTACCAGGAGATCAGAAATATGTCAAAGCATTTTCCGCGCTGGAATTGTGAACGCTATATTTTTACATACTAGGAGAGCAGAAACATGTCTAAGTATTTTCTGGGCTGGAAATTGTGAACACCATAGATTATCAAGTACCAGGAGAGCAGAAACGTGTCGAATATATTTCCGGGGCCGGAATTACAAGCGCTACAGATTCACAAGTACAAGGAGAGCAGAAACATCTCGGACGGTTTTTTGGGGCTTAAATTATGAGTGCTTTAGATTCACAAGTACCAGGAGATCAGAAATATGTCGGAACATTTTCCGCGCTGGAATTGTGAATGCTATATTTTCACAAGTACTAGGAGAGCAAAAACATCTCGGACGGTTTTTTGGGGCTTAAATTATGAGTGCTGTAGATTCACAAGTACCAAGAGATCAGAAATATGTAGAAACATTTTCCGCGCTGGAATTGTGAACGCTATATTTTCACAAGTATGTACTAGGAGAGCTGAAACATGTGGAAGTATTTTAGGGGGCAGAATTACGAGCGCTACAAATCAAAAGTACCAGGAGAGCAGAAACATCTCGAAGATTTTTTTGTTGCTAGAATTGTGAGCGCTATAGATTCACAAATAGGTACCAAGAGACCAGAAACACACCGAAGTTTTCTCAAGGCTGGAAACACTATATATTCACAAGTACAAGGAAAGCAGAAACATGTCGAGGTATTTTCGGGGCCGGTATTATGAGCGCTGAAAAATCAAAATTACCAGGAGATCAGAAACATGTCAAAGTTTTTCTGGGGGTTAATTGCAGACCGTTAGGATTCCAAAGTTCCAGAGGACCAGAAATATGTTGAAGTATTTTTTTAGTTAAGTTATTTTTATTAAGTTTTTTTTCCGGAATTTTGAGCGGTTATGATGCTAAGGTACCAGAAGAACAGAAACACGTCAAGTATTTTTGAGGCTGCAAATATGAGCGCTATAGATTCACAAGTACCAGGAAAACAGAAACATGTTAAGTAATTTTGAGGCTAAAAATATGACAGAAACGTGTTGAAGTTTTTCTGGGCTGGAATTGTGAACGCTATAGAATTACAAGTACCTACCAAGAGAGCAGACACATGTCGAAGTTTTTTCGGGGCTGGAATTGTGAGCAGTTAGGATTCAAAAGTAACAGGAGAACAGGAACATGCCGAAGTTTTTTCCGGGCTGGAATTATAAGCGCTAAAGATTAACAATTACCAGGAGACCAGAAATATGGCGCAATATTTCTGGGGCTGGAATTGTGAGCGGATAGGATTGTAAAGCACCGGGAGACCAGAAACATTTCAAAGTATTTTTTCGACAGGAATCGTGAGCGCTTAAGATTCACAAGTACCTACCAGGAGATCACAAACATGTCATGATGTAATTTCGGGGCTGAAGTATTACTTTCAGCGCACCGCAAAGACTCACAATATCTGGATACCTGAATCATGAAGTTGCAGTTCCAAGGATGAGACAATGAGGCAAAAAAGTTGCGCGGCAATTCTGAAGTCTACGGAGACGAAGTCGCGGGAAGAAGCTAGTTTATAATATTAGTAGGATTCTCTACATAAACTGCACTTTATTTTTAACTTGCGCAGAACATACCCAGTGTCCATTTGTGCTCTTATTTTTGGATCACTCCTTTTGATTTCTAAATCTTTCAAGATGTGGTCACTATCAATATCTTCAAAATCAACTTGTGTTGTATAAGCTGACCTCTCACTTGTCTTAAAAACTTGTCTTGTCTCACTTGTCTTGTGGAAGATTTAAATGTAATGCAGGAATCCACTTCACAATTGGACCCTGGTGAATGCACACTACTCATATTATTAATGAGCAGTGAGGCAAAAACTGCTTCAAAGGAAGCACAAGAAGGAGAATTATTACGGTACCCATGGCTTCTTATGCTTCCGAAAAAGTTTTCTAAAGGGTCCTGGTTGAAGTGGCGCATCCAAAGAGAAGTCAGCTTATACTTTTTTGTAATACATCTACAAGATATTCTATATTATCAATAGTGTGTAACCAATTTTTAATGGAGGGTACGGTAACTGATTTTCCATTTTTTTTTAAAGTCATTGTCGACAATACATTTTTAGCACTAGCCCATATTTTTTTATGGTTCGATCTTTTCGTTACTGGGCCTAGCAGTAGTTTTCCTCTTCTCTTTTTAAAATTGTCAAAACTATCGTTCATGGAGTCAAACAATTCGTCAAAGAACTTGAGCAGTGCCGCTGTCTCCTCGCATTCTTGAGGGAGTACTCCTTGACCTGAAATGACATAGCTGTTGTTAAAATGAGTTCCATTGCCCGACTATTTCCACTGCGCTTAGCTTATTTAATTTCATGGCTAAATTGTTAACCTAAGGGCCTATTTCATTATGTTCGAATAGCCACTACTCACCAATAATAATTTAATGTGGCCCTGCATACAAGTTGCAACTTAAATAATGCAAAACCTCTTAAAGGGTTATATATATATAATAGACTAGATGACCCGCGCAACTTCGTCTGCGTCACATTTTCCATTACTGCTCCGCTCCTATTGGTCTTAGCGTGATGATATATAGCCTATAGCCTTCCTCGATACATGGGCTATCTAACACTGAACGAATTTTTCAAATCGGACCAGTAGTTCCTGAGATTAGCGTGTTCAACCAAACAAACAAACAAACAAACTCTTCTGCTTTATAATTAGTATAGATACATTTCTTCAGTACACTACAGAGCGGTTTTTTATCTACGTGTCTTAAATTTACCACACAAATAATAAAAAACGATTGGCGGCGCTAGTGGACGGAATACACGCTCTTAACCCTTTAGTTCGCAAGAGATCTTTCTTCTCAATTTCGTATTTTTTTCTTTTTGAGGGGTTTAGTTATGGTCAGAATGGCTCTGGAAAAATGTTTAAAAAAATCTATATTATATACTTTTCGAGAAAACATATGTTGTTCAGGTACGACATTGCGAAACACTGTAGAAAGTAAAAGCTAATATAAATGTTGTAGACTATCAACATTGCGCTTTGAATAGAAAATTAGACTAACTACCAAAATAAAAATAATTTGAAAAAAAAAATGTTTATTAGAAAAATTACACAAATACTTTGTAATTATTATCTAATTTTCATCGGCATTGAGCAAAAAGAGGACAAAATTAGGGCAATACTGCTCTTACCATCGTCTAACGGCTTATGTCTAGTTCTAGACGTTGACGTGATAATGGTAATAGCAGTTTCTCTTTTATAGCATGCATAACCTAAGGTTACACTTAACACAACAAACACTAGTATTATACCCTTTCTTGCAAAACTTGCACCTGCCTTGAGCCACAAATTTTGTTAAGTGGCCTACGTTGTCGTATCGAACAGAATCTGGTGGTCGTGGAGCCACAGGAGTCTTAATTTTTACTGTAGCTTCATTTTCTGTTGCACTTGTATCTATCTGACGTATTCTACACTCACCGGCACGGAAACTTGGCCACCAATAACTTGCAGATAATTTCTATTTAAATATTTAATTTTCACTATATTACGGGTTTATGCACTAAATTAGGGTTTTTTATGGTTTTGTAACTCAGTTATTGAAAAAATGATGCACCAGCAGTAATCTTTTAAAAAACAAGCAGTTTCACAAAAATATTGGTTTTAACACTGTCAATTTAAAAAGAACTCAAAATGAAAAATAACCAAAAAGTCTTCGTTGTGTTTGCATTTTAATATCGGGTGTTTCCTCCCCTAGCCCCGATAACAGCTTGCATTCGTTCTGGCATACTTTGGATGTTTCTGATCTCAACTTGTGGTATGCTTTCCCAAGCGGTCAGTGCTGCATTTCGAAGCTGGTTCAGAGTTTCAGGCGGGTTGGAGGAGGACTTTATTTTTCTTTTAAGCATGTCCCAGATATGCTCTATTGGATTTAAGTCTGGACTATGAGCTGGCCACTGCAATTTTTGAATACCAACCTCTGTAAGGTATTCCTGCACGCAATGTGCAACGTGTGGGCGCGCGTTATCGTGCATTAGGAGGAATTCGTCAAACCCAATAAACCCTGAATATGGTAACACGTGTTCCTGAAGAATTTCCTCGATGTATCGTGTTGCCGTTAATCAGTTATCGACGATAACTAACTCCGTACGTGCATCGGAACTTATTCCTCCCCAAACCATTATAGAGCCTCCATGAAAACTAACAGTTTGTGTGGTGGTAATGGGTAAAAACCGCTCTCCTCTTCTTCTCCACACTCGCTCCCGACCATCTGGAGCTCGTAAAGCGATTCGACACTCATCTGTGAACAGTACTCGAGCCCACTGCTCATGGTTCCAGTTGACGTGTTCTCGTGCGAATCGAAGTCGAGCTACTCGGTGACTTCTGAGAAGTTCTGGGCCGCGTGCTGGTCTACGAGCTTTTAAATACACTTCCTCCATTCGTCTTCTCACTGTACGTTCACTAACATTGACACCTCTTGTGAACTGGAGTCGCTGGCGTATATCGACAGCAGTGAGGTAGCGGTTTCTCAAAATTTCTAGGACAATAAAGCGGTCATCCCGGGCTGATGTGCATCTGCCGCCTCCGCTGCCTGGTCTGCGGGAGTAGCGGCCTGTCTCCTGGTATCGTTTCAGCGCATACTGCATCGATGAACGTGGTACATTCAGTATAACAGCAACTTCTCGCTGTGTCAGCCCTTGTTCGATCAATGCTACAGCTTGTGCAACCTGTGATGGTGTTAGTGGCATTTTTATTGGAATTAAATCCTTTAGTTATTGAAGTAACAGTACGATATCACAATAATTGAATAACCTAACAATAAACTTTCACAAAACACAAATTTAAAACAGCAACTTAGTCGCTCAGATGACCGGGTTCAACTAAAACTTAAAAATAACGTCATATTGCACTCAAACATGATAAATTACCCTCTTGAACTAAAGGTAAACATTTTTTAGACCAACCTTCATAATAAATAATCATAGGAAACACTTAAAGCTCTTGTTATCGCGAAATACGCGCTTGGCCAAGATTCCGTGCCGGTGAGTGTATTTTTTTGAAACAGTTCACTTACCAACTGCACCCTAAATTGTTTCAGAGTTAGTGTTTTCCGATTGGACTTTCTCTTCTATATATTAGCCAGGCGTTATTGACGCATATGTCAAGTGCTTGAGCAAATAACGCCATATACCATATCTTGGTTTTAAAATTGGAGCGGTATAAGGACACCAGCATGTCTGCTAAGTCTACGGCACCCATGTGAGCATTATATTGCTTAACTATTTGTGGACAATCTACGTCCACCCTTGACTTACTTTCCTTCGAATATCTTTTTATTTTTTCTATTGGGTGCGAATCAATAAACGAACTTGCCAAAGTAACAGCTTTGTTGTCAAACCATTTTACCACAGCAAGCTTTTTATAATTACAAACAACCTGTTGGCTGGCACCCCGACCTTTCTTTGCCAGTTCTTTATCAGACGGTAACATATCTTTACAGCCTCTCAGTCAGTTGCCTCTGACTGTTCCTAAGCTGAAAATGCCATATTCGTAGCGTAAGTGATGGATAAGCTCGAACGATGTAAAAAAGTTGTCAAAATAGACAATTTCTGGCTTTTCCTGTATAGTTTTGCAAAGAGCTATGACAACTTTTGCTCCAAGACCTAGGCTATTTTCGTAATCTGTAAAGTGGTGGTTCCTAAATGTATCTTCACCAGCATATGGGAGAAAGTCGTAAATTATGCCGGAGACTCCTGCTCGGACAAAAATCTTGAAGCCCCATTTCTTGGGCTTCTTGGGTAAATACTGGCGTCTACTCCCTGCTCTTGTGCCCTTGTAAGGGACCATCATCTCATCCACACTGTAGCGCCCTTCCTGCACGAGCAGCAAACAATTCTTACGAATTTTTTCGAGGACAGGTCGTACTTTAAAATAGCGGTCGTCATTCGCATCAGTGTTATCAACAAAATGAAGGTATCGTCTTATTTTTTCATATTTTTTTAGCGACATAACATCAGCGATTTCCGGAAACTTCAATTTATTGCTCCAATAGTCACGGTAAGCAGGCATTTGGACCACACCCATCAAAAGAGTTATGCCGATAAAATCTTTTATGTCATCTTCAGTAACGTTTACACTTTTTGAAGTATTATTTTGTACCGAATAAAGATTCGTGTTTTCAGTTATAAGATGTATTATATCGTCAGAGAAAAATTGCTGGAAATAATCAATCGGAGTTTTGAGAGCTGCATCAAAAGGAGGGTTATATTGCGGGAAATCTACTATTGCTGTGTGTTGAAATTTGCTTTTTTCGAATTTGAAGTTCATGGGTTTTCGAACAAACTTCTTCACTCTTTTAGTTTGAAGCCTGGGAAGCCTATAAGTGCCTTTCTCTTGGACCGGGTTGTTGCTGCTGGCGAGCTTGCCAAAGACGATAATATAGAGGATACTGAATTCAGCGTGAATGGAAGTTGTTCTTGCGGTCGACCAGTAGGGAACATTTCATGGATGACGGGTGACAATGGAATCGTCTCTTCGTCTGATAATTCGGAGTTGAACTTAGCCGAGTCTTCATTATCAATATCTAAGTCATTTAGAAAAGAGGGATATGATTTTCGTTCGGAACTGCAGTATGTAATATCATCATCTATATCTTCATGTTGGTAATTTTGGATGATTACTTCGTCTTCGGTAGCACTACAACTGCTATCATCCGAATGTGCGTTTTCGGGTGGCACAAGTGCCATAATGGTATGGGTTCGCTGCCATTTTGGCTTAATCTGAAGCAAGCAAAAACAAAAAACATGCAAAACCACAAACAAAGCAGAAGAAAATTGTTATTTGCAAATAAATAACAAAATAAAACCCACCACCACATTTATCTGTGTAGTACTGCTTTAAATTCAAGCAGTACTACACAGATAAAAGTGCAGTGTCGTTCTTGAACGACATAGGGATTGTTAGGTACTTTTCTGAGAATTGCGCAGTGTTGGTCAACAACAACATACCATTTCAAAAGCGTAATTTGCAAAGACATTTTGATGCATAATTCCCATAAACTAGATTAAAATGCTAAAAATCAATTATCATTTACCTTGCGTCCGTGCATGACCGGTGTTCTCGCCGCCATCTTGCCAAAATGACACTGAATGCTTTTGTGCAACTTGACAGATATATTTTTTTAGGTAGCGTTTTGTTTTTGCTTATAATTAATGTCAATAAAACTAAAACTATTGCAGCAGAAAACCAGCAATATTTTTTTCTTTACTATGTCGTTCGGGTACGACGCTGCAAATTAAAGGGTTAAGTGTACAGGCAAAGGTTAGTCAAACCTGTTTATCTATCTATAGTAATCCTACTAATATTATAAATGTGAAAGTTTGTATGTTTGTATGTTTGTATGTTTGTATGTTTGTATGTTTGTTCGTCAATCACGCAAAAACGGCTGAAGGAATTTGGATGAAATTTGGCACATATGTAGGTTACATCCTGGAATAACACATAGGCTACTTTTTATCCCGGTAAAATACATGACCTAATGGAGACAGAGGAAGAAGTGGAAGTCCAAAGTTTCTGCTACGTTAGTACTTCAGATTCAAAAGTACCAGGAGTACAGAAACATGTCGAAATTTTTTACTGGGCTAGAATTTTGTTACGAGTGTTAAAAGATTCACAAGTATCAGGAGACCAGCAAACATGTCAAATTATTTTTGGGAAAGATTTTTTTTTATTAGCAGCGCAAAAACGTTTCGAAGGTATTTTCGAGACCGGAATTCCGAGCGCTACAGATTCACAAGTACCAGGAGAGCAAAAACATTTGTCAGGTATTCGGAATTACAAGCGCTACAGATTCACAAGTACCAGGAGAGCATAAATATCTCGGAAATTTTATTGGGGCTTAAATTATGAGTGCTTTAGATTAACAAGTACTAGGAGAGCAGAAACATGTCGAGGTATTCCGAGGCCGGAATGTCAAGCGCTACAGATTCACAAGTACCAGGAGAGCAGAAACGTCTCAGACACTTTTTTGGGGCATTATGAGCTATTTAGATTCACAAGTACCAGGAGATCAGAAATATGTCGAAACATTTTCTGCGCTGGAATTGTGAACGCTATATTTTCACAAGTAAATAGGAGAGCAGGAACATGTCAAAGTATTTTCGGGGCTGGAAACTGTGAACGCTATAGATTCTCAAGTACCAGGAGAGCCACGTGTCGAAGTGTTTTCGGGATTGGAAATTGTGAACGCTATAGATTCCGGAAAACAACCAGGAGAGCAGAAATATGTCGAGGTATTCCGAGGCCGGAATGTCAAGCGCTATAAATTCACAAGTACCAGGAGAGCAGAAACATCTCGGACGCTTTTTAGGGGTTTAAATGAGCGCTTTAGATTCACAAGTACCAGGAGATCAGAAATATGTCGAAGTATTTTCGGGACTAGAATTCCGAGCGCTACAGATTCACGAGTACTAGGAGAGCAAAAACATGTCGAAGTATTTTCTGGGCTGGAAATTGTGAACGCTATAGATTCCCGAAAATAACCAGGAGAGAAGAAATATGTCGATTTTATTTTCGGGGCCAAAATTGTGAGCGGATAAGTTTAAAAAATACCAAGAGAACAGAAACATGTAGAAGTTTATTTTTGGGCTAAATGAATGAATTCTAAAGATTCACAAGTACCAGGAGAGCAGAAACATGTCGAAGTATTTTCGGGACTGGAAATTGTGAACGCTATAGATTCTCAAGTACCAGGAGAGCAGAAACATCTCAGACGCTTTTTGGGCTTAAATTATGAGCGCTTTAGATTCACAAGTACCAGGAGATCAGAAATATGTCAAAACATTTTCCGCGCTGGAATTGTGAACGCTATATTTTCACAAGTATTAGGAGAGCAGAAACATGTCGAAGTATTTTCTGGGCTGGAAATTGTGAACGCTATAGATTCCGAAAATAACCAGGAGAGCAGAAACATGTCGATTTTATTTGCGGGGCTGGAATTGTGAGCGGTTAAGTTTAAAAAATACCAAGAGAACAGAAACATGTCGAAGTTTTTTTCGGGCTAAATTAATGAGTTCTAAAGATTCACAAGTACCAGGAGAGCAGAAACATATCGAAGTATCTTCGGGGCTGGAAACTGTGAACGCTTTAGATTCTCAAGTACTAGGAGAGCTGAAACATGTAGAGGTATTCCGTGGCCATTATTACGAGCGCTACAGATTCACAAGTACCAGGAAAACAGAAACATGTTAAGTAATTTGTGGCTAAAAATATGACAGAAACGTGTTGAAGTTTTTCTAGGCTGGAATTGTGAACGCTATAGAATAACAAGTACCAAGAGAGCAGACACATGTCGAAGTTTTTTCGGGGCTGGAATTGTGAGCACTTAGGATTCAAAAGTAACAGGAGAACAGGAACATGCCGAAGTTTTTTCCGGGCTGGAATTATAAGCGCTAAAGATTAACAATTACCAGGAGACCAGAAACATGGCGCAATATTTCTGGGGCTGGAATTGTGAGCGGATAGGATTGTAAAGTACCGGGAGACCAGAAACATTTCGAAGTATTTTTTCGACAGGAATCGTGAGCGCTTAAGATTCACAAGTACCTACCAGGAGATCACAAACATGTCATGATGTAATTTCGGGGCTGAAGTATTACTTTCAGCGCACCGAGAAGACTCACAATATCTGGATACCTGAATCATGAAGTTGCAGTTCCAAGGATGAGAAAATGAGGCAAAAAAGTTGCGCGGCCATTCTAAAATCTACGCAGACGAAGTCGCGGGAAGAAGCTAGTAATTGAATAAAGCTGAAGACTTTGTATGTTTGAACGCGCTAATTTCTAGAACTACCACGCAATTAAAAATTCCTTGAAGGTTGAAGGCCATTTAACATCACGTTGTGACTCTCAGAAGCCGAGTGTGGGTGAAACCGCCGGCCGGGTACAACTAGTATTGGAATAATATAATTCAAAATACATTATTTTTGTCACTAATAGATAGATAGTCTAAATAATTGGGTGTCTTTCAGGTTCTCATAACACTAGCTTTCTTTGCGAGCGGATCGTATCAGACTCTGGTGGGTCAAAGCAGGAGCCATGGGGTATCACAGCCCACTGTTTCGAGAGCGATCCGACAAGTTACAAAAGCCCTTAACATGAAATTTATTCAATACTTATGTTAAGTTTCCCAAGACGAGGGAAGCCCGTGATGAAATTAAAAGATGGTAAAATTTATATTATGTAATTTTACTTTTGAGATATTGTTCGAATGATTATTTTTATCTATGAACAAAATATATGGTTTTCTTTTCAGTTTTTATAGAAAGTTCAAGTTGCCAGGGGTAATTGGCTGTATTGTGGCACCCATGTTGCCATTATAAGACCCAGCCAACATGAAGGAAGGCTGGCAACACTGGCACTGTTTACATTGCTCATCTATTTAAATTTCGTAATTTATTTAAATATTTGTCTTAACGCTATAAATAACAAAGAAATCGTGACTAATAAGTGTAATAATCAAATGATAGTATTGGTGACAATTAGTGAAAAGTGATTCAGAACATAAAAACATTTTTTGTGAAGTTAGCAATTGACGTGAGTAACGCTCTAAAAACAATATATTCAGTTTTAATAAAATTATAGTGACATTGACGTAAAACATTGACAGTAATTAATGTGGTTAAAGTTCTATTTATATAATTTCGAGTGTATTTATCAAAAAAGAAAAACCGTTTCTATAAAGACTTTTAAAACTTGAACTTTGTACTGGACTCCTAGCTCCAAGTAGGGAACAGGAACACTAAAACATACTACTACTACCGCCATTACAGAACCAAGTGGTAAATAGTCGAACTAAAAGCAGTGTTACCATCCCTAACATAGACAATTGTGGCACGAAACAAAACAACTAACCAGACAACTACCGCCATTCTGTGCCCTAGTAGCGAATAGAGAAACTAAAAACAGTGTGACCATAGACAAAGTAACAAAAAACAGGATAACTACGATCATCCATATAATACACAAAGGGTGGTGAATAGCGGAACTAAAATAGTGTTATCAAAGAAACTAACTATGGATGACAACATAACTTACCGTAATATTAAATTATGCAGATCGAGTTCACTGTGTGATATAACTGCGGACAACTCAGCTCTTTTTGACACAACCATGATGAGCTTGCCAAATACCTCTTTAAATACCAGTCAGACAATTATTGATCTACAGGAGAAAATTAAACAACTGTCTAAAGAGTTACAAAGTGCCCATCAGGAAATAGAGAATCTAAACTCTGAAAACTTTCGACTTAAGACTGATGTACAAAATTATTATTATATAAAGATAGTAAATGCATACAAAGAAGTAAAAACTACCGAAATAAAAAATGTAACCCCTCTCTCAACACGGAAAAGAATAACTAAACAGAATAAACTAACGCCTGTGACAAAAAATGACGAATCTATTACAATGACACCAAAAATATTACACAGCGAACAAGCAGAAGGCACGCAAGATATATCTGCAGAGGTCATCGAAAATACAAATACACCTGGAAGCAGCAAGAAAGCAGTCATGGAAATAAGCTCCAGCATTATTACTGAAGCTCCACAGCAAAGCACCGACACACACCTTCCCCTAAGTACAAGTTTAACAAGTAAGGAAAATAAACATGAAACTGAAGCACATATAAGTACATTCCACAGCAATATTCATACTGAAATGGTAAAAATAAATAAAAATCATAAATTATACAAAAAGAAGATAATTATCATTGCAGAGCAACAGGGACGCTTTATACAGAAAACCCTGCAAAAACTTTTAGGAGAAGGCTTTTTAGTCCGTTGTTTCTGGAAGCCAGGAGCACCTTTTCAAGAAGTTTTAAGGACGGAAAATACAGAAATAAATAGATTGGATAAAAACGACTTCGTTATTGTATTAGGGGGTATAAATGACAAAAACCCAGAAGAAATTCAATTTGGTCTTATTAACTTTTTAAATACCACGACAAATACTAATGTTTTGGTCTCTGAAGTTCTCTTTAATAGGTATCTAAATGAAAGTAAATTGAATTATAAATTAAAGTTCATTTGTTCTCAATACATTCACACAACTATGTGGACATGAATTTTACATCAAATGTACCAAAATATCGCTTTTTATCACTACACATATCACAATTATTGCTTAAAGAAATTTTGAGAACTGGTTATCAACAAAATTATTACAGATATATCAAAAGCAGACGTAGTAACATCAATAAAAATCTAACTTCGACTGACAAAAGTACTCAAACTGAAATTCAATCTGACCAAGACAATTTAAATTATATAGAAGACCATGAATCTGCCCAAATTAAAAGCCCAAATTCAAATAATTTATTTCGCTTATAATTTTGTTACTGTTCTTCATCAAAATATTAATGGTTTACTCAATAAATCTGACATGTTGTCTATTTGTATCCATGAGTTAGCCACACAAAATGTTTCTGTAGACGTAATATGTATCACTGAACACAACATGACGGAAGGTGATGCTTATCTTACAATCTCAAATTATAGGCTTGTGTCTTGTTTTATGAGGGACACCAGGCATGGAGGTTCAGGTATATTATTAAAAAATAACATCAAGTTCAAGGTATTAAATAACATTACAAAATTATCGATCAGTAATATAATTGAATGCTCTGCCATCGAATTAGTGGAAAATCAAATAATAATTATGTGTATATACAGGCCTCCAAATTCCAATCCCAATTCCATCACAAGCTTTTTTACAACAATACATAAGATTTTGAAAAACGTATGCTTAAATGGAAAGAAAATAATCCTATGCGGAGATTTCAATATTAACATTCTAAAGCAAACTAGGATTTCCAGCGAATTTACGGAACTATTAATTAGTTATAACCTGAAACTACAGGTCAAGGAAATAACGCGTTTCGCTAGTAAAACTTGTATAGACAATATATCCCACAACTTAAAATCATGTAAAGTCACTACCAAGGAGCTAGCATTGTCAGACCACAATGCACAAATTATTTAAATTCCGGTTAAAAAAACTTGTACTTTAAAATATTGGTATTCAACAAGAAGAAATTATTCTGAAAATAACAGAGCACTATTTATTAAATATTTAAAACAATTAACCAACCGTGATGCTTACCGCTGTTTAGACGCAAATCGTGCATACAACCAATTCCACGAAAACTTTGCTATGCTCTATGACCTGTGTTTCCCCTTAACTAGAATTAAAACTTTTAATAAATCAAGACCAAAATGGATCTCACGCGGCCTAAAAATATGCAGCAAACGTAAATGCCATCTCTTGTGGCAATACAGAAAAAATCCAAATGCATCAAACAAAAACGAATTCAAGACATATGCGACGAGATACAAAAAAATAATAAGGCTGACAAAAAATCCCAAAACGATTGCTACATTAAGACTGCTACAAATAAAAGCAAAGCGACATGGGATGTTATTAATGAGATCAAATATAAAGGAGATGGCAGTTTTTGGCATTACTGATTTTGGAAAGGTACAGAATTCAAAGCTATTTCAAAAATTAACGCTTATTTTTATGAGTTAATAGCCAGATTAACTTTATTTTTGACAGTGGAAATAAAATCTCGATAATAAGAGTGGATAACTTGATTTTATTTAGCACAGAGGCGGTCTTTATTTCTAAAGCCATGGGATACGAGGCTTTTTAGCACTGTCATAACCATAACTATTTGATAGTTTTGTTTGTCATTGAAAAATATAAAAAAATAAAAACATTAAATTAATTTGCATAATGTTTTAATTAATTGTGTATACATAATTAAAACAACTAAATCACAAAAAAATAAATACAAAAAAAAACTATGCGAACAGTTTACGAGGACTTGATCCAGCAAAGAAATGTTTATTGCTTATTGGCAACACTAAAACCCGCGTGTCACATTTGTTGTGACATTCCACTGAATACGTCAGTGTGACATTCGCGATTCCGATTGGTCATGTTCACATTCGCTCGCTCCTTTGCTTTGTGCTGGTGTGAATGTTTTGTGCTTCCAAAGTTTTACGTGGATTTTTACAACGACCTGGCTTGCCTTTGGATTTTGAAGACTCCTACCTTTCTGTACAACTGTTGCAAGACTTGGACCTCGACGTTTCCTACTTTTATATGATCGACCTTGGCGCTCTATCTTGGACACTGATATTACTTAAGATAGTTTATGTTCATCTATCCTGTGTGTTTAACATTACGAGTCAACGTGATGTCAACCATGGACCGCTGCGTAAACTGTAGAATATCTACAAATCGTTGCAGTACGATAACAACACATTCTTTGGAAGATGAATCCATTCTATCGGTCATTCGCTCCTGGATTGCTCCTGAGCCTTTTGCCATTTACTATGCACCTATTTTATGAAAGACTTCGATTGGTTTTTATAATAATAATTTAACCTTAATTCATTTTTTTTTTTAGGTGTGCAATCAGGATCGTCTATGTAACGCCTGTTGGGTACTTGTAAACAATTATTTAAATCAAGTACACACTACGCCTGAACCACATCCACCTTCTTGTACCCTTGGGCACCGACAGGTGTGTGTCAATTGTGGATCATCTACAGCACGTTCAAGAAATCACCAACTACGGACTGATTCGGACAGAGAACGAGGCATATATAATGTGGTTCGAGAATGGATACTACCCCGACAAGTAAGTTAATTGTAATATATTATTTTCAAACTTATTCATTAAGACATGCATAAATCCTGGGACATTACTCATACATCTGAAAACGAAGTAGCTGATATACTACATATATTATACTTATTTGTTTGTAAATATAATACTTACTACTTTTTGGACTTTGGACATACATACTTATGAATAGTCTGGCTCTAATACCAGCTGGGAAAGTTGCATTTGCTGAGAAGAGCTTGCAATGAAGTCATCAATTAACTATTTTCAAAACAAGCTTAGATACATTACATAAAAATAACATTCTGATCTCAATGTCAAAAATTGGATGTCCCCGCAGTAATATATATAATATTATATTGACGCATAATGTGATTATGCATCAATACATTTAGTATTATTAGTTTTCTTTTATAATGTGTTCACACTTATATATAAAATCCACATGTGTGAGTATGTTTTACATAAATGTTTTATTGTTGCAGCTACGGACTACAAACAATGTCTGTCACCGTTGCTGGGTGAGAGCACACAAAGTTTCTCGTCATTTTGTATCCAGGGCATCCACATCGTCACGTGGGCGCTCTCATCTTGACTCTGAAACTTCTGAAGGTACACTTGATAATGTATCCATGACCCATGACAGTCCTGAAAGACTGCCTCAACGTGATCCTGAAACTCCGCCTCAACCTAATGTTGAAATGGTGTCTGAAGCTAATGGAGATAATGAGCCTGCATCTGATTTTGAAGATCATCCCGAACCTGTTGTTGAAGATCAGCCTGAACCTAACCTTGTAATTCAGCCCATATCAAGAAGACAAGAGACAATTGTGTTGCCTGATTATATCAGAGCTGTAGACTCTGGGTCAAGGTGCATTATTGAAGGTTGTCAGGGTAGTGAAAGATTCAGGCTACCAGTTTCAACCAGAAAAATGCTGCTTTTACAGTTTAATTATTATGTACCAGTAAATAGTCGCGTGTGCAGTAACCATCTAAATACAGAAACATGGGACTTTCAAGCTGGTATTAGTGGTTATTCAAATGCATTTAATGCAACACATATACAAGATATGTTGAATTTAAAGAGCACTAATGTTAATGCATTAGATTTTTCAAATATAAATAATATAGAAGACCATCTTGTACGTCACTGGATTGGCTACACAAAAGATCAGTTCAATCAGTTATTACACGAAATACCTACCATAAATGAAATGCGAAGAGGTAAAACGGCTCTCGCTGCATTCTTAATGAAACTGAGGACAGGTGAACCCAATGAAAGGTTGGCATCACTATTTCAAATTCCAAGGAGAACTTTGGAGGTGTTGATGGCAAAGGTTCGAGAACTGTTGCTGTTGTTGTTCGTTCCAACTCACTTGGGAGTAGCACATATATCAAGAGAACAAATAATACAAAGAAATCTATTGATACCCCGTGGATTGTTTGGAGTTCAAAGTGATGGCCAGGAAAACCCTATAGTCATAGCTGATGGTTCATATTGCTACATACAAAAAAGTTGTAATTATCTATATCAAAAAAATACTTACAGCTTACATAAATCTCGAAATCTTGTTAAACCATTTATGTTAGTATGTTCTGATGGTTATATTATAGATGTTCTGGGCCCTTATCCAGCTACAACATCAGATGCAGCTATAATGCAAAGGGAATTTGAAACTGAAAATAGTTATTTACGCAGACATTTTCAAGAAGGTGATGCTTTTGTACTGGATAGGGGTTTCAGAGATGCCTTGCCCTTGCTGAATGCTTGTGGTTATAAAACCCATGTTCCAGCTTCATTACAGAGGGGTGAAACGCAACTATCAACACTAGCAGCAAACAAATCAAGGTCGGTTACTATTTCGAGATGGGTTGTAGAAGCAGTCAATGGTAGGTTTAAAAGAGATTTTAAATTGTTTAGACAGGAATATTTTAACTTAGCCTCAAAACATGTTATGATTGATTTTAAAATAGCTGCTGCATTAATTAATCGCTTTCACCCTCCAATAACTGATAGAAGTGATGCCGGGGAAATCCTAAATATAATAAATGCGAACATGTTTGTAAACAATCTTTTGTCTGATTTTGTCAATGTTAATCAACTAAACAGAAGACGAGCTGATTTTGTAAGTGTTACTGTTGAAAATGATAACCTAACAGATTTTCCTCGGCTATCATACAGTGAACTTATATTAATTTCTCTTGGAACATATCAAATAAAGCAATCTCGCTCCTATTATGGAGAGCACGTAAGGGCAAATGGCACCTATATTATAGAAGTATGCAGGGAGGTTGACAAGAGTCTACTGGAAGAGCTGTCAACATCAAACACATCTTGGATTTTACGGGGAAGAATTAGGTCTAGACATGTAGGAAGAAAAATATACTTTGTTTATATTTTGATTGACAGCTCTCTAAGTGGCCGGGAAGCTATAAAGCAATACTGTTGCAATTGCATTGTTGGACGAAGAACAGTAGGATGCTGTGCCCATATCATGTCAATCATCTGGTATTTGGCATGGGCACGGCATCAAGATAGCCTGTCTCCCCCTGCACCATTCTTAGATAATATGTTGCTGATATATGATGATGACCATGAATAAAATATAATACCTACAATACTTATGAGTTTTTAATTTTACCTTAAATAATCCTGTTATCCTTAACAGGATTATTATTCCTTATGTGCTTAGATTCTTAGATATGAGTCTCTTAAAAACTCTCCTGAGTTTCCTGTGACTACCTACATAAAGCTGACGGAGTAGGTAGGTACACTTACCTAAACTGTCATTAGGTAAATGATCAGTGTGTAGGTAAATCATTGAACTAAACAAACTTCAACAAGTAGTTTTCAAGTCATTAGAAAGCATAATTAGCAATATGTTATGTATACAATAAACATTTATGCGTTATGATAGAAATAGAGTTGAAAGACCCTATATGTACAATCATTAACGCACTTTTAACCTCACTTTTACAAAAATTACGATTTCTCTTTAACCCTATTATTTTAACGTTTTAATTTTTTTTTAATTATAGCTTATAATATTCCCTATCAAACCATGCCACTTTGATTTCTATAGAAACTTAAAAAGTTTAATGCCAGCGTTCTATGAACTTCTGCCATTCTCCTTTCCGGTTGACAGCATAGATCAAATAATTACCAACGACGAAATAATAACCAATCCCAAAGACATCGCCAAAACGTTCAATGACTTCTTCCTTGACATAAATAACAATATCAATAAACAATTCGATACCCTTAATAATCCCCTAAATAAATTGACATATAATTCTAATTTTATTTTTTTGACCACGACAATCCCAGAAGACTAATAAAATAATACTATCATTAAAAAATAAAAATAGTACCGGTTATGATGGAATTACGACTACAATTGTTAAAGATGTTGCTGATATAATATCAGAACCCCTAAGCTATGTAATAAATTTGTGTTTAGAACAAGGCATATTTCCGGATAAATTAAAAATTTCGATTATCGTTTAGAAGAGACTGACATTTATTGACAGGTGACAACTTATAACTCCGTTATATTCACATAGATGGCTCTAGTAGTCACATACATTTATAATTTTGTTACAACATTAACACCTCCGCTTAACAAAATTAATTGATAATCCAAAGTAAACAAAAGAAAATTACAAAAACTGTGAAACAGGCCGAATGCCAAGTTTTTCAGTGAAATATTTATGTTTTACAGATCCTAAACTTTTTGTTAAAATATCTGCTGGCATTTCAGCTGTTTCCAGATACTTAATTTTAATAAACTTATTTGCTACAGCTTCCCTTATAAAATGGTATCTGATATCAATGTGTTTTGATCTCCGATGAAATATTGGATTCAAAACCAATTTTTGAGCACTTTGGCAATCATTATATAAAACAATAGGTTCTGAAGTACCTAAAATTTCAAACATCAAGTTTTTTAAATAGATAGCTTCCTTGCTAGCCTCTGACATTGAAATATATTCAGCTTCAGTTGAAGACAGTGCTACATTTCTTTGCTTTCTACATTCAAAAGAAACAACTGTATTTGACATTTTAATTCTATCAATACAGTCTGAGCCCCAGTCTGCATCTACATAACCCTTAACATAAGATTCATCTTTGGAAAATACTAGACCATAGTTCTTAGTGCCTTTTAAATATTTTAAAATCCTTTTTAAATGTTTCCAATGAGTTTCATCATATGAATTATTAAACTGGCTTAGATAATTAACACTATATGCTATGTCTGGTCTGGTTAACACTGCCAAGTACATTAAGCTGCCTATTAATTGTCTTTATGGATAATTATTATCACAACAATTATTCTGAGATTTTTCTAACTTTAAATTGATCTCCATAGGAGTTTCTGCAGTTTTACAATGCAACATGTTGAATCTTTTCAAGAGGTTTTCTACATATTGTTCTTGATCAACAGTTATTACATTACTATTCAAATTGACTCTTAAGCCTAAACATTGTTTTATCTGGCCCAAATCTTTAATTTTAAATTTACAACTTAACTTATTTATCAAGTCTGTAGTTGCCACTTCACAGTTAGAGAAAACAAAAAATCATCCACAAATAATGCTATAATAACTTTAACATTCTCATGAAATTTTGAAAATAGACAAGGTTCATATTTTGATTTTTGATAGCCTAAACTTATCAAATAATCATTTATTCTCTGATACCAAGCACGACAGGACTGCATAAGGCCATATATAGCTCGTTTTAATTTTAACACTTTGTTGTTCTCACTACTAGCTTCATAAGTTACAGGTTTTTGCATATACACAGTTTCCTTCAAGTGACCATTCAAAAAAGCTGTGGTTACATCGAGATGGCGTATATCTAAACTAAGTTTTGCTGCTATAGAAAATAACAGCCTTAACGTGGAATATCTAAGTACCGGGGAGAAAGTCTCATGATAGTCAATACCTGCTTTTTGTGAAAAACCTTTAGCCACTAACCTTGCCCGGTATCTCACATTTCCTGCACTATCATATTTTTTTTTAAATACCCACTTGCACTGAACTATTGTTGCATCCTGTGGTTGATCGACAAGTTCCCATGCATCATTCTTCTTAAATGATTCCAATTCCTCTTTCATGCTTGCTCTCCAAAAGCAACTCTCTGGTCCATTTAAAGCATCTTGAAGAGTGATATCCTTTTCATCATGGTCTATAGGCTCAGCAATACATAAATGGTTATATCCAAAACGATCTGGTACTTTCCTTACTCTCTTGGAAGTAGTTTCCTCACAGTTTAAATTCACTGGTATGTCATCTGGATCAGATACCACATCAAAAAAACTGTCATCTGAGGTGCCCAAGGTAGTTTCTTCTGGAACATATGTACAGTCGCTATCTTCATTTTCAACTTCCGAGTCTGTGCTATGTGAAAATATATTCTTTTGTTCTTCCATTTTCTGTTCCTCCGCTGAAGCTTTGCACTCAACTGAAATATTTACTGTATTTTCCCTTGATGTTTCCATTATGATGACATCTCTGCTAGTCATAATTGAGTTATTTTCTGGGTCATAAACCCTATAACCCTTCACATTTTCAGCATATCCAACTAAAACTAGCTCTTTAGCCTTTTTATCCCACTTCAAACGCTTTTCTTTGGGAATATGTGTCATCACTTTACTTCCAAAAATTCTTACATGGCTTAAGTCAGGTTTTTTTTCTGTCCAGATTTCATATGGAGTCACATTATTTAATCCAGTAACAACTGACCTATTTCTTAAGTAGACAGAGGTATTTATGGCTTCTGCCCAAAATTTTTTTTTTAAACCTGCATCAAAGATCAGACATCTTGCCTTCTCTACTAATGACCTGTTCATTCGTTCACTCAAGCCGTTCTGTTGAGGAGTATAAACATTAGTTTTTTGATGCATGATACCTGCGTCTTTCAGGTATTCTTCAAACTCATTTGAACAGAACTCTCGCCCATTATCCGTCCTTAAGATTTTAATTTTACATCCTTTTTGATTTTCAGCCATGTTTTTAAATTCCTTAAAATATTTAAAGGTTTCACTTTTTGCTTTTAGGAAATAAACAAACACCATGCGACTATAATCGTCCACTAAAATTAGGAAATAGTTTGCTCCTCCAATGGAAGTTGACTCCATCGGTCCACAAATGTCTGCATGTATTACGTGTAGTGGAACACTGCTCCTTGTACCAACATGACCAAAAGGCGAGCGTGTCTGTTTACCTTCACAACAAATACTACATGTATTCTGGTTTATAACTGACCTGTCTGAATATTGTATTCCTGTGACTGCTCCGTCTTTCATCCTGTCTAAACTGACACTGTTTATGTGCCCCATGCGCCGATGCCAGGTTTCATGTGATGCTGCCACTGTTGCTGCCAATAACTGTTCTGCTTTCTTAGTGTTCAATCTGTACACCCCTTCCACTAATTCTCCCATTCCCACGAGTTCTTTCTGTCGATTGTAAACATTGCAAGAGTTTTCTTTAAAAACCACACTGTTGCCATTCTGTATCAACTGACTCACGGATAGCAAGTTGGTAGTCAGGTCTGGTATGCACAATACATTTGTAACTGTGATGTCATACTCTGCACCATCTACTACTGTAATGATGTTTGCATCACCAGAACACAGCACTGGTACACATGTTTGATTCGCAACGATTACTTCTTTTGTTTCGTGTTCATATGATGGATTCTGGATATTTGTTGTCCTTGCAGTCATGTGCTGACTCGCCCCGCTGTCTATGTACCAATCATTGCTATTGAATTTACCACTTAAAAATATGGCACTAAATGCATTCGCTTGTTTCCTTTTATTTATCTCCGAGTTTGGGGCGTTGTTGGGACACTGGTTTTTATAATGGCCGGTCTGCTTGCATTTGTAACATTTTATGACTTTGACAGCTTTTGTTGTGTCACTGTCAGATTGTCTTTGGCTATTTTTGTTGCCGCCATATTTTGATCGCTGCGTTCCTTTTGCGACAAAAGCACTTTCGGAACCGGAAACCGTACCAACTTCACTGCACATGTCCATCAATTTTGTTTTTATGACGTCTGCACTTATTTCTATGCCTGAATGTTCTATTGCCATTAACATCGGGCTATATTTTTCAGGCAATCCCGCTAACATTAATGCTCCGATCCATTCATCTGTAATTTTGAATCCAGTACCTTGGAGTCGCTGGCCCGTTTCTATAATCTGAGTAACATATTGAGTCATGGATTCACAATTTTCTAGTCGAATGTTTATGAGCTTCCGTAACAATCCAATTTTCCTTGTGTAACCGGTGTCATCAAACATATTCTTCAACTTACTCCATAATTCATACGTGGTGGTTGCGTATTTTATGTGAACGTAAAGCGATGGGTCG